>OX123206.2:36724056-38210306 GCA_944739405.2 Euclidia mi
TATTTAAAACCTGCGCACACTCTTTAGTAGCACCATTAACCTATATCATTAACCTGTCACTCGTAGAAGGTAAATTCCCTGATCGTCTTTAACTGTCAATTGTTAAGCCAATGCACAAAAAAGGAGCCAAAACTAACATCAATAATTACAGACCAATTACACTCATACCTATACTATCAAAAATATTCGAGAAAGTTATGTACATCAAAATAGAGACATTTCTAACTTCTTGTAATATCTTAAATAAAAAACCGTTCGGTTTTCGGAAACAAAGCTCCACTGCATTGGCATGTTTTTCTTTAATAAAGCATATTACAGAAGCCTTAAATAATAAATCTATAGTCGCATGTCTGTTTCTAGACATGACAAAAGCTGTTGACTTCGTCTGTCACCAAAAACTGCTCTCAAAGCTCTCAAATTATGGGTTACGTGGAAATGTTTATAACTGGATTGAGAGTTATCTAGAAAATCGAATACAATATGTCGAATTAAACAGAACTTATAAAAATAAACAAAAGCAATACAGATCGATGTACAAAATTAACAATTATGGTACGCCCTAAGGGAGTATTTTAGCCCCTCTTTTGTTTCTGTTATACATTAACGAATTATACTCTTGCTGATGATACAACAATAATAATTAAGGATAAACATAAACTTAATCTAGAAATAAATATTAAAGCGACACTCAATAATGCCATAAGCTGGCTTAATTAAAACAACCTTAAGATAAACATGACAAAAACAAATATTATTCAGTTCCAAATATATGCAACAAATCTAAATTAAATCATAATGACACGCACATAAACGTTGTTGATAATTGCGTATTTTTAGGTATCAGGGTCGATAAATATTGTAATTGGAAACCTCATTTAAAATAACTTGTAATAAATGGCGACAGGTCTCGGGCACAATATGCGATCCTAAAATGCCTTTGAAATTCAAGGGACGCATATATAAGGCGGTTATAAGGCCTGTCGTATTGTATGGAGCTGAGTGTTGGGCTACTAAGAAGATGGATGAAAAACGATTACATGTGGCAGAGATGAGAATGTTGCGATGGATGTGTGGAGTTACGAGAATGGATAAGATTAGGAATGAATACGTGAGAGGTAGTCTGAAAGTGGCGCCTATAGACGAGAAAGTGAAAGGAAGTCGTTTGGCTTGGTATGGACATATTATGCGAAGAGATGATATGTATGTAGGTAAGCAAGTGATGAATATGAAGGTAGAGGGATGGAAAGGGAGAGGGAGGCCAAGGAAAAGATGGATGGACTGTGTGAGGATGGATATAAAAGAGAAAGGGGTAAATGATCAGATGACGGGCGAAAGAAAAGAATGGAAGCGAAGGACGTACTGCGCCGACCCCAAATAGATTGGGACCAGGGCAAGAAGATGATGATTTAGAAAAACTAGTCAATAAAATAGATCGATTTCTAAATGTTTAAAAAAAAGTTAGACTGACAGTAAACATTAATGCTGCACTATCTGCATACCATGCTTACGTATCCTCCCTGCTCAGATACGGCATTGTTGTATGGGGTAACTCGGTTGAAGTTGACAGAGTTCTTATAACCCAAAAGAAGTGTATTCGAGCAGTATGTGGAGTCGATACACTGACAAGCTGTAAACCTCTATTTAAAAAACACAAGATTTTACCTGTTCCATGCTTATACATATTAGAAATAGGTTTACTAGTAAAACATCATGCTGAATAATTTTTAAAATTTGATGATACATAACTGCCATCTATTAAATTGGAATTATTTAGAAAAAATTCATACTGTATGGCAATTAAAATATATAACCATATTCCGCTAAGTATCAAAATGTTACCTATATCCCAATTTAAAAAACAACTTTTTTATATACTATTAAATAAAACTTATAATAGTGTCAAGGAATATCTAGAAGATAAGGCCCTAGGCAACTAATATTATCACCGATGCATATTAGTAAAATGTTATTTTGTTTCATGTGCCACTCATTGTTATGTTTCTAATATATTTGTTCTTTATATTCCCATGTAGTACCCGTTTACTGCACTCAATTCGCATGCCCCAAGGGGCAGAATATGCTGTAACCAACCATTTATAAGCACTTGTTAATGTACCATTTTCTTGCGAATAAATGAATTATTATTATTATTCGTAAGTGTCTCTGTTACACGGCTATTCTTCTAACATTTAGTGTTAAAAGAATAACCGGACCTTTGGGAGGCTTACACGGGGATATGGATCCAACGCGCAGAGGCCCGTAGAGAGCTTTAATCTAAAATGGGATGGGACACATGCAGCGGAGCCTCCACAACTGCACTACTGAGAACAGCTATGGACTAGCCGCAGCATATGTAAGACTATTGTAATATGTGGAGCCTTATTTAATTGGTTTATGGGATTGGGTGTTTGATGGACTTGTTATTTTTATGGATGAAAAATGGCACCTGCCAGTAATACTCTAATAGTATCCGTCCGGATGGCAGGTGGTGACTCGCCAACTCACTGGATGGGCCCTCTCTTAACAGCCGCCCAAAGCAAACAAACTCTGCCATAGAGGCAGCCAGAGGGAAACACCGGTGCGAGTGGCTAGGGGTGTTGAGCGGTGCGGCACCGGTTTCACCATCGCGGGTCTCGTGACAACGGAGACTCGGAGCGGGTTTCCCCGTAGTTACGCCCTTGAGCATCTTCCACCCCCGAGCTGGTAGCTCTTGCGGATCCCTCTGGCCGGCCGACCAAGGCAAGCCAGTGTTGAGAGTCCTGCGGGTGCTCTTGGAAATCCACTCCGACCAGCCAGTAAAGGCAAGCTGGAGACGAGGCCCTGACCGACTCTCTCAAAGCATTCGGGACCGCAGTGTCGCCACACACATTCAGCTCGCCACAAAGCTGCCCTGCGGTTGTAAGGTTTTTTTTCATCTTGTAATACATTTTTTGTTTATATTACTCGATGAAGGTGATGTTTGAAAGCTGTTATTATTATTATTACACCATTTTACGTGGAGAGCATGAAAACGGTGGCTCTCATTAGGTTAGCAGTACCCTAATTAAGCATCGCCTAATTAAGGGGTGCATAGGGTTCCCACCAAGATCTTAGGGCCCAAGCCAACCTCACCTGCAAGTGGTGCACCTGCCGATCAACGGACGAGGCTCTGGCAAACAAAATATCCCGATAAGCGGCAATAGGCTCGCTACCTATTACGTGGGATCAAAACACTGGCAAAAAGTGGGCGTTTAATATGCCTCTGCCTACCCCTTCGGAGAAACAGGCGTGAGTCTATGTATGTATGTATAATTAAGCATCATAAATCAACAACATTTTTATATACGTATATTTAGACATACAAAATTAAAATCATGAAAATTTACGATATTGTAACGTTCGTTTACTTGAAGTTTTATATTATGTTCGTATACTAGTATACGACTGTATACTTGTAGTCGTATACTCGTAGTCGTATACTACGAGTATACGGACGTTACAATATCGTAAATTTTCAAACTATTTTTCATTGGCATATTTTTAACAGCGTATCAAAAATGTTATGTAACACACTAAAGTGAGTTACGCAATAGTTATTTGTGCAACAAGAGAGCAAAGTTGTTTTTTGTTTCGAGTGCTGATTTTGAGTCCCGAGCAAGCGAAGGATTCTATGATTGATTCACGAGCGTAGCGAGTGAATCAAAGTTAGAATCCTGAGCGTGCTGGTGAGGGACTCAACAGCACGAGATACAAAAAACTTTGCTCTCGTGTAGCACACATAACTTTTCACCTCAGCAGTGAGAACACATATTACTTAAGAGACAGAAATGAACAGGAATAGATTAAATTCTGCATAATCACTTGCTGCTTTAACTCTTCTGATGTTAAAGTACAGCCATCACCGCTAGTTTCACTCATATTTTTAGATTATTTTAAATATTAATATAATTTAACACGTTACGCTATACCTACTGTATCAGCATCAGCGAAATTTTTATTCCCGCTACTTTTTTAAATCGAGTTTTAATACCGCGTCCCTGATGTTTATTTTTCAAATCTTTCATTGTTGTAATTCTAAATAAAAATGTATTGGTTAAATACCAATTTTATACTATTAATTAGACTTATTTTTATTAAAATCCAATAATAAATTAAACATGTAAACAATAACATATAAAAAAAAGTAATTTCTTTATTACAAATATCTTTTTTTTTGCGTAGGTGTTTTCTTTGAGGTCAAATTCCAAAATCGAATTTCGAATTCGAAGGGGTTTGTTTTTTCACTCACTTTTTATATGCATGTGAAAGAGATAGAGCACAGTAAAATTCGAATGTTTCAAATTTGTGGCTGAACAATGTCAATTCGTGGCACTCAAGATTGAAAAATTAAAAAGCTACTTTGCCTCACGCTCGAATCAAAATCGCGTTTTGTTCACTGTTGTCTCGCAGCAAAAGCGGCATGTTTGAGCTGCTGTGGTGAAAAAAAACTTTATTATTTCACTAAAATAGTGACTTGCAACTTATCCACTCAGAAAACTTAATAGGTTATGTTAGGTGTGACCCTGCTCCCAAAAATAGGAGCCCTGCGAAGCAGCAGGGCTCCGTCAACTTAGCTTAGTGGTGCAATTAGTATTTTTGGTGGAAAATTAGTATTTTTGACTAACAGTTAAATACAACCCTTTTTCATTTACCACCCTGGACGTCAAATGATACATAGTGTCAAACTTGTAACGAAATTTTATTGTGGCTAAGCGTATGCTGAGACTCGGGTGACGCCACGCAGGGTAGATCCGATTATTTAATACCTGAACATACTGACAGCTGCGTATGCTGCGGCTCAGGTGCAATGTGGACATGCGTCTGTTCTGCTCTGGCAGAAGCTGACTACCTGTATCTGCATCAACTGCACTGAGTTACAAAGTCATACGCATATCTACGTAAAAGCATACGCTTAGCCTCAAACGTCCATATCTGTAATCATTTGCAAGTTTTACAGGTATTTAGATACATACGAGTATACGGACGTGGCAATATCGTAAAAGTTACAAACTATTAATCATTTGACATCTTGGACGTCAAATGACAGATATTTTGAAACTTCTAAGACATTATAACGTCCGTATATTTATTTATTTAGGAAAGCTTACAGACTAATAACAACACATTTAATTAAATTAAAAAAGAAGTTGCTAATTAAAGGCTACCACATATAAATGCAATGTAACAAAGATTAATTACATCAGTTACTGTTGTAAGTATACCTACTTGCTCAATCATACAATAAATACAATGTTGCAGCCATGTTCCGCCATAAAAAAGTAACTAAAAATGAGATTCATAATACACAAGTTAGTATAATTATATATTATTATAACAAAAAAAGTCAAGAAAATAATAATGAAAAGGAACACAGGAAAAAAACCGCAATCTAGGCTATATATGCCTATCGCTGCTAAAGAAGTCACAATTTATACGTTTTTTTTATTTTTGGTCAAGTTAGTGCAGAATAAATCCAAATCTAATTTCCGTGACATTTGATTAAATGATTCGGCGCAACGTAAAAGAAAAGAGTTCCGTCTGTATTTCGTTGTAGCAAAGGGAACGTGTAAGATCGGACGTTGTCGAAAAACTAATTGATTCATTCCAAGCTTGATGTTACTCATCAACTCAAGGCAATCAATCGTGTCATTGGCTATGTTTATAATGGTTCTTCTGAGTTCCAGAAGTAAAATATGATACCGTTTACAACGCTCGTCATAGTCAATAGAATATTGATTCGCTTTAAAATCTAAGTATCGCAAAAACTTTCTTTATACACCTTCAATGCATGATATATATACCTGGTATTGAGGGTTCCATACCTGTGACGCATATGCTAGATTGCTACGTACGTACATAGGCACAGTACAAAACGTTTACTGTCTTAAGAGACCGAAAACATGAAGACATTCTTATCACAAAACCAAGTGCCTTCGACGCCGTGTTCGTAATGTGATTGATGTGCATATCGAATAAAAGCTTTGAGTCCATGATAACACCAAGGTCTTTAACGTAGTCAACTTTCCTAATAAACTTATCATGAAGTTTGTAACCCGATCCTATGGTAAGTTTTTGACGACTAAATGTTATGTAACAACACTTTGCGATATTTAACTGTAGTTTGTTAAGTGTGCAACTGTGCAGTATGCTACAAATTTATCAAGGTCGTTTTGGAGTTTCCCTACATCCGATGCATCGTTAATAATTTTGTGAATGTTCATGTCATCCGCGTATACATAGAAGTATATAAGAATTTAGGAAACAAGAATTTATATCTCCAGTGTATAGAGTAAACAATAGTGGGGTCAAAAGCGAACCCTGAGGAATTCCAGATGGGATTGAACACCAACCGAGAATTGAGAATTGAGAGCGATTTTCAATGTACGAGCTGAACCAGCGGTACAAATTACCATGTATGCCGGCAGCAAAAAAAAACTGTAACAGTATTTTGTGGTCAATTCGGTCAAAACATTTTTGTTAATCTGTATAGATCACTACACACACACTCTACCTAACTAACCTTTAGATATAAAATCATGAGATAGGATTAGATTTGATGTAGTGGATCGGCCACATAAGAACCCATGTTGCTCAGCACCAAATGATCATATAAATAATACGTTCTAGTACTTTAGAAAACAAACATAACTTTGAGATTTGACGATAATTCTCTACATTAGATTTATCACCTTTTTTAAATACTGGTGTAATGAACGCCGATTTTCATTTTAATGGAACTAAACCTTCTGTTACCGACCTATTATAAAAAGCATGCAGAGCGGTAAAACCAAACTATCGGCTAAACTTGTTATAAATAATGGAGGGATGTAATCTGCCCCACCAGATTTAGTAAGATCCAAATCTTTTAAATATTTCAGAACCTTTCCAGGAGAAAAATGTATTGTACTGATGTAATTTGTGCTTCTGCTGTTACCATTTAAAGTACTATACTCAAGTAGACAAGGCATATTGTCTACTTCTGGCTCCTGAAAAGTTGATCTAAAATATATTGCGAATTAATTACTAATTTCTAGACCCATATTAGCTGATACATTCTTATTATAGAGTAATAGTACAGTGTACTAGGCAGTGAGGAGGTATTTTTTCTACTTTTAATAAAAGACCAAAAGGCCCTCGGGTTATTTAGGTTTGTGTATTCTACGTTAGTAATGTATTCGTCAAAACAAGTTTGTTCTAAGTCCACAGCTCGCCGGCGTAATGAAGATACCGTTAGATATTCACTCATGTTACCATACAATTTAAACCTCCGGTGGTACTTTGACATTTCTTTTACCACTCTTATAAGGCCTAAACTATACCAACGCGGATGAGAAGTTTGCCTGATAGATTTCATAGGTATAAATTTATCTCTGAGAGAATATAATCTGTCGTAAAAATGTTTAACTGACTGTTCCAACGGCTCAGTGCATAACAATAAATGTCAGTCTGTTTTATTAAGAGCAGATTTAATTGCATCGTAGTTACCCTTATGGACAAGATATTTTGAAGTTATTTTGTCTGCAAACCGATGAATTTCTACAAAACCTACCTCCACAATCAAAGGTTTATGGTGCTGGTCTACGGGGATAACCAACGGGTCATCGCACTCCGCAACGCTTAAGAAGTCAGAGATCAAGTTAATCACAACTGTTTTATTACACGTTATAATAATATTACAATGTTTTACTAATAAATGCTAAAATATACTTATTAAAATATAATTGCAGTCACTTATTACGCTATAGCGGGTATTAAGTAAAAACATCTTCTTCTGCCTGCCCTGGTCTCATATTACTTGGGGTCGGCGCAGAATGTCTTTCTCTTCCATTCTCTCCAATCAGACGTCATCTCATCAGTCACTTCCTTTTCATCCATGTCTCCTCTCACACAATCCATCCATCTTTTCTTTGGTCTTCCTCTTGCCTTATATCCCTCAACTCTCATCTTCATCACCTTTCTAGTCACATGATTTTCATCCCTCCTCATTACATGCCCATACCAGGATAGACGATTTCCTTTCAGCTTTACTTGCACCAGTGCAACTTTAAAAACATACGAGTTTTAAATGGACACAGTCAAATATAGAGCACTTCAATCATACAAATACGAAGAGTGAGAAAAGCCGGTACGGCCGGACAGTGATTAGTCATAACGGGCAATACGATGCGCAGAATTATATACACTATGTGGCTTAAATTAAATCTGACTAAAAAAGTTAGTAAAATGTTTTTAATAGAAACATAACACGGCAGTGTGTACATCGATAGACTTAGTTGGAATACGTGAATAGCACAACTCGACCAATGGTATCTCGCACAAGAACATTATTAAGAGATTGTAATATAATTGACAAATAATCATACGATTCTTGCAAGGTCCATTTCTGACTTCACTATAATCACGTGCGATGAATCGGTTTTCTTTTTTTTACTTGGCGTGCTTGACCCAGACGTAACGAAAGTCCTTATTCGCGGCTGCCTTCTTTGTTTTCGATAAAAGCAATTTATTTTC
The DNA here is from genome assembly GCA_944739405.2 of Euclidia mi. Lineage (NCBI taxonomy): Eukaryota > Metazoa > Arthropoda > Insecta > Lepidoptera > Erebidae > Euclidia > Euclidia mi. Next base: position 36,732,586 of record OX123206.2, read on the forward strand.
AAGTGTGGGGTGATCATTGACATGTATTTTCTGATTGCCCGTCAAACCTATGCGTCTTACTGTCAAAGGACTGCTTTTGGATGCTTGTCTAGCTGCTGCAATAGAATCCTCTTTCACGTAGCGATTACAGAAACTCACTATAATTGGTTTCGCACGCTCCTTTTCACGGGTCGGTACTCTTGTTATAAAGTTGACTTGGGTCTTGTTAACAGCTTAGTAGCTTATCTGATAACCAAGACTCGAGAGCATGTTGAACAAATTTTCGTTGTTTGGTTGAGGAACGCCTTTGATTTCCACGTTGTTCATACGCGCCCACTCATGTTCATACGCGGAGTCAGTACCCTTAAATAAACTGATACTGGTCTAGATAAGCGGACAAGCGACCGATCTCCGCTTTCTAGTCTAACCAGATGTGACTTAATATCAGCTTTTCCTCAGAGCGACTGCCGTTTGACCTACGCAACCCAAAGGGATAGCGGTATTACATGGTTTAGACCAATAACAACAGTTATTTAAGGGTACTGACGCCGCGTAGCGACTGTCAACAACTGTTCACGAGAGCCAAGAGTGATGGTTTAACATGCTCGCCGAGGCACGAGGCGAGCGATAATTAACAATTAAATACCAAATAACTCCGAAAAGTCAGTAGCGCGCGCGGTGGTTTCGAACTCCCCGCAAGGCAGTCTGTTGGTATATCCTACTGTCTACTGGCTATCGTTGCCTGTTTTTTGGTTATTTAAGTTTTTTTTAGTTAAATCATGATGGGGAAGCTGTCCTCATTAGATTTAATCATCATCAGCCTTTGATAGTCCACTGCTGGACTAGGCCTCTCCTTTGAAAGGAGGAATTGGCCTACTATACCACGCTGGCCAAACGGGTTGGTATAGGGTTTGTATCAAGTTTTCCTTCTCTTGCAGTGCTGTTCTCTGCATACTATGCTCCTCTGTCGGTTCTTACGACACCCATGGGATGATATGGGGTGGTGACAATTCGTATTCTTAATCCGTCAGCACACGGACACGGCAATGAATTGTCATAATAAAATTAGTACAATTAGAAGAAAATAATATTCTTCAAACATCCTCAAATCAAGGTGAACAAATACTTTTGAGCGGTAGTGTATGTCTAAATAACTGTGAATCGCACACGTGATTAGTTTATTTAAATCCTGCTAAACAATAAACAAAAAATAAAATGTAACACAAATGAAATCACCGATTGTAAAATATTATTTAGTTTTTTTTGTAATTTGACCCATGTACCTAACAGTTTTGGTGTAAAATTAGGAACAAAATCACATTCATCTTTGGGGTAATGATCATACATAAAAATATTCGCAATAAAGGCACCAAAACATGGAAAGTTCAAGAAAATAAATCAAATTTTCAGGTTCATTAATGTCAGCAACAATATGCGACGGTCGATGGTGAAAATAAATAGTAATGTTATTAAAATTGATGCAGTGGGATCTTAAAATAAAATGGGTTTCATCTCAAGGCTATCTAAGGTTGTTAGTCAAAATATGATAAAATAAACTTTTGTTTAAAAAACGTGTCGACATAAATAACCTCAATTTTAGAATCAAATCAAAATTTAACATCACAATGTCAGCAATAGTTACGAATTGACGAGCTCTCTATTAAGCTGAACTATTTTATATATCACAATAGTGACGAATACACTCCAGACGTGAATTGATTTGATGAAAACAATAATTTAGGGGTTTTCCAAGGCAGCGGCACAATACCATATATATGTATATGCATTATTGCGTGTTTAATAAAGTTATTAAGTATTTTTTTATAAATTAACTCCCTTGAAATTCCAGTAGAGGCAACGAAGAATTGAGACCTATGAATATAAAATAAGATGCGTGTGATATAAAAACATGAGAAATACGGCTTAGTAAGGTAAAAAAAATGAATTTTACAAAATACAGATCTTATATACGGGTATACGTAATCCTTAGGTATTCTGTTTCTTTTCACTTCGATTGTTTTTCCAGACATTTCGCTTAAAAAGGCAGACGCTTCATCACATATCAACTGAAAACGTGTAAATACTTACTCACAAATAGTGAATAAAATAACCGATAAATAGAATCCTGCAAATTCAGATCTATTGTGTGCACGAAGTGGCAACGTAGCATTGAGAGCTTTCGTTGGACGTCACATACGGCTAGCGATGAACGTATAGAATAAAGAGGAAAGCGCCACTACTTTTTGCGACGAAAATCAACGGAACTACGAAAATATTCCGTGCAGCAAGATTGGAAGAAAAATGACGTCCAATTTATTTTTCATATTTTGACTTTTCTAGTATTAGGGGGACATTTCGCAAGCATTGCACGTTGTCTCCTATTTGACGTCCGATATACGGACGACTCAAGCAGGTGGACGCCACATTAGATGCAAAAATGGCCATAGTGGACGTACAATAGATTACGGGATATATATATATATATATATATATATATATATATATATTTATGACAGTAAATAGATCATAATGAAACGATTCACGCTATTTTTATAGTCATACATTTTGTTTTGATTTTTGAAGGACAGTGGGCAAAATAAAGAATTTTACAATATTTTTGATGGGCAGGAACCGTGAAGTATGTTTTGTGATTTTGAAATCACAATGGGCAGGACGAGGATATAGATTTGAATAAAATTTACTTTTACTACACTCAGCATAGCAACAGACAAGCCCCGGCCCCGACGTCATGTGCTTGTGTGTCCATCGAACGGTAACAATAAGTAAACTTACTAACGGCCCGGTGGTCAAACATGCTGCAGACTGTTTGTCCACGCTAATGCTGTACACTTGTCTGTTTAACCAACTTATAATATAGGTTTATGGGTTACCGCGGACCCTGGAGATACGTTTGTCTAATATATTCTCGGTTTTTGGTTGAGACCTTCGGTCTGACGATAAAATGGTTTGAGTTTGGTTTTGAAGCTTTTTCTTTTTCGTGTAACTGTGGCCAAATTATTTACTTCTTCCGCACTAGAAATAAAGCCTTCGTCGGGGAGCCTTGAAAACATTATATCCACGGACACGAACACGAACAGAACACTCGAAACAATTCAAACAATGTTAATTGTATGTTTGATCAAAGCTTGGGGAGTAGCATTGTCATTATGTACAGTTTGGGAAATCTAAATGAAATAAGTTTAATTTGTATTGAATCCACAACGGGTTCGGTCGATAGGAGCCTTCGGTCGAAATGAAAAAAAAATATTGCTGTCACAACCAAACATAAATTTGGTTGAACGCGCTAATCTCAGGAACTACTGGTCCGATTTAAAAAAATCTTTCAGTGCTAGATAGCCCATTTATCGAGGAAGGCTATAGGCTATATAACATAACGCTATTAGCGATGGGAGTGGAGCAGTAGCTTTAAATAACGCGGGTGTAACCGCGGGCATCCTCTATACAAAATAAAAGGAAAGCCATCATAATTGACAGCTACATAATAATACGCAAAATTTAGGTCGTGGCAGTAATAGGACCCAGTTCAGCATAATTCGCCACGGACTCTGAATAGCATAGTTACACTATCGCTACTGCGTATTTGGTGCCTTCAGGGCTGTTACTTAGTTTGCCAAAGCTGTGCTTAGTTTGCATCGTTAGCTGTGAATGCTGTGATGAATAGCGTGTTCAAAGAGGCTCGGTCTGCGCCAGTTTCGTGCCCGTCTTGTGGTTACATCGCTTCTGCATAGCTATAGCAAAATATCGGGACCGATGACAACCAGGCACGGGACAAGTGGCAACTAAGTTTGATACGCACATAACTTCAACGGTACGTGCCGTGAGTTTGACTCGGATACACACTGTATGGTACGGTCTGTTGGTATAATATGTCAACCAAGCTATCGTCGTATTTTTAAACTACCTAGATTTTATTACAGACATTAAAGAAACAAGAAAATAATTGCAAAACAAACAAGCTAGCTACAACACATTAAATCAAGTTCGAAATTTTGGGGCATATTTGGCTACTAGAGTGACCATAACCGATACTTCAGTTCGGAAGCATCTCTAACGGGAGCGGTGACCACACCACATAGCGTGAGAAAATACATAAACCTTGTTACACTAAGTTATTGCGCCGGACGCACTCGCTAACCAACCAGAGAAACTGGTTCCGACTATTTTAGTCTCCGAGTTTATTTAGGTATGTGTAATGTGAAGCTCTAGCCTGTTTGAACCATGAACACTGTCTTTGTGGTTCAAGTTATTTTTAGTCTACAAATGTAGATATTGTAGCCTTTTGAAGATGTGTACATTATACATTAAATTTCGTCCGGTAGTGCCTTGACTGGGCTTCTATGCACCCGTTGCGCCCTTGTAAAATAATATTGTATGATAATTTGTTAATTTTTGTGCCCTTGCAAGGTCTGTGTCTTGTAAGTATCTGGGCATCGTTAGCAGCTTACCTCACGATATTTTCTCACAGTGTAGCAATGAATAATGGATGGATAGCGTATGCGCCTGTTGAGCCAATGATCAGCAGGTGCCAGGTACGATCCCCGAATCGGATAATTGTTACTGGGTTTTCCGAATTCTCAGTAGCAGCATGGAGTCTGGCAATGTGCCCGGTAACGGCAATAGGCTCGCCATCTATTACGTGGGACCCACAAATTCATAACATGTGGTGAAATGTGGGTGTAATATTACACCACTGCGGACCTCTTCGGGGATATGGATATAGTTGAAGTCTATAAAAAATACAAGATACACTCCGTGAGTTTGATCCTCAATCAGGCTATCATTGCCTAGAATGCCTAGGTACATCTTTTTGAATTTTAATAGCATAGTGGGCTTCAAACTTTTCATTAAATGTTCTTCTGTTTGTCACCAGTAACGGACCGCACTACATTCCGCGCCTTCCGTATAACGTTAACCATCATAATCGCCCGCGAGTTATGCGGCTGCGTGGCGGTGCTGCACTTCGCGTCGCAGATCTTCACCGAGGCCAGCGGTGGAGGCTGGATCCTTAGCCCGAACCAGCAGGCCGCCGTGTTAGGCCTGGTGCAGATGGTGGGCTCTTGCACTGCCAGTACACTGGTGGAGAGGACTGGACGCAAGGTAAGTCGTGAATATGTAGTGTTAAGGTCTTCGCTGAGGCGAGTGGTGGTGGATGGTGCTCAGAATTAACCAGCTGGCCGCTGTGTTGGGCCTGGTGCAGATGGTGGGCTCTCGCACCGCCAGTAAGTTAGTGGAGAGGAATGGAGTTAAGGTGTTAAGATCTTCACCGAGGTAAGTGGTGGCTGGGTCCTCAGCTCGAACCAGCAGGTCGCCGTGCTGGGAATGGTGCAGATGGTGGGCTCTTGCAGTCTTGCACTGCCAGTACTGGTGGAGAGGACTGGACGCAAGGTAAGTCATGGATATTTTGTGTTAAGATCTTCACCGAGGCGAGTGCAGGCTGCGGGGCCTGGAGCAGATGGCGCGCTCTTGTACTGCCATTAAACTGTTGGAGAGGACTGGACGTAAGGTAACTCCTGTAAATGTAGTGTTAAGATCTTCACGGAGGCCACTGTGCTGGGCCTGGTGCAGATGGTGGGCTCTAGTACACTAGTGGAGAGGACTGGACGCAAGTTAAGTTGTGGATATATATTAATGTAGGATTACCAAAAAGAAAAAACAACAAAAATAAATTTTCCTAAAAGTGGAAAATGATAAACATCATTAAATTTTTTCTTTTATTGGATTGTCCATCGGTCATCGATAAGTGCAGGAGGTTACTTCAATTTGATGTTTAAAGTGGGTTCAAAGATTCCGTTAACCCATTTAGTACTAGCTCACTTTTAAAGGAACACCTCGGGGAAAAAATCTCTGGCAAACTGAGGGTAAAACAGAATAAAGTTTATGTCACGTTTCGTAAAACTAAACCACATTGTTCGATTTACAAGTGATTGCGCGTGCGTATAATAATTTATATAATACTTTTTTCGAAATAAAATACGCAAAAACACCGCTAAGTATAATTACTTAGCGGTGTTTTTGCGTATTTTATTTCGAAAAAAATCAAGGATGAACGATAAAAGGTAAGTTTACATCAATTACGTAATATTTAGTGAGAAACCGCCTAGCATCGTAATATTGTCATCTTTCACAATATTTCGAGTACATTTTTTATTTGAAATGGTAATACTTTAGGTTAAAATTTTATCGTTGAAGTAGGTGTTCTTTTTATCAAACGCTAGTATATTGGACTACTATTACGGTACAAATCAACTATTATTGTTTATTTTATTTTTTCAGATCAATTCAAAGAGGATTACGTTTGTTTGAGATCATCGAACAGCTAGAAAATATTGACGATGATCAAGACAACCTTCTAGCATCACTTTTTTTGGTTTTTGGCAAAATAGGTGGCCCTGAGAACTGTAATGCCGAATTAACTGATGAAGATTCAGGTGACGAAAACCAGGTTTCTTTATCAAATCTACCAGCATCTCAGTTGCGAGCACCTGAAACAGTTACAATGATGATAATGAATAATTATCGAGTGACAGCGAAGATGATATGCTAACTTTGGCACAGCTAGCAAAGAGGCTAAGCATTTCTGGAAACCACTCAATTGCGAGTACATCATCAGGTACGCAATGGGCACCAGCTCCTTCACATTCAACAAAACCAATCAGATGGGGCTACAAATTTTGGGTCGGTGCAACGCGCCTGGGTTATATAGTTTGGTTTGATCCTTATCAAGGTCTCAAGGAACAGACATTCCAGAGGATTACAAGAAGATGAGTTTAGGTGCAAGCGTAGTTCCTAGGTTTGCTGACGTTCTGGGCTCAATGGATAATACAGCACCCTTTCATTTATATTTTGATATTTTTTTACATCAGTCCATCTAATTGATGAACTGGGCATGAATGCCACTGATACGATTAGGGAAAATCGAGTTACTAAGTGTCCCTTACCCCCTAACAAAGATATGCAAAAGACAGAGCATGGAACGTTTGAATTTAGATCCACTAGAGCTGAGGGGAATTTGTTGTGCAAATGGCATGACAACAATATCGTTACTGTAGCATCTTATGCTTGCAAGTTTCAGCCTGTGTGTAAAATAAAAAGATTTTCGCAGCAACACAAGAAATATGTACAAATTGATCATCCAGCCATTATAAAGTCATACAACGATAATATTGGCGGGGTTGATAGATCCGACCATATATAGGATTATATAGAACATCTATCCGTGGCAAAAAAGGGTATTTTTCCCTTTTGTGTCATTGTCGCATGGCAACTGTATAGAAAAAACGGTGGTGAGCAGGATTATTTAGGTTTTCCTAGATCTATTGCTACCTGCATAATGGAGACCATCAAAATGAATGAAAATTATAAATTTGGCCATAATTCTAAGAACTTACATAAAGAATCACGTTATGATAAAATTTTGGCCACATTATAAAATATCTAGAGAAGCAGACTAGGTGTTGCATTTGTCACAAGAATGCAAAATTCTTTTGTGTTAAGTGTAAAATTACTTTACGCCCAAATAAATGTTTTTTGTTGTACCACACAATACACCACACAACATAAACTACCTATGTATAAATTTCTCATGGGATAAATAATTATTTTTCTTTTTATAATAAAAACCTTAAAATTATAACATTTCTTTTTTATTTTTTCCATTTACCTAGAACAGATCCCATATTATGTGACAGTAGTACATATTACTAGCGTTCCTTTAATAGAACACCATTTTCCAGCTTTTCCGAAAGGCCCAATTTTTTTTTGGTATTTTCTCTTGATAATGGAACCATAATATTACAATATACAAAAATTTACCAATATATTCAAGATCTTTCTCTCCACGTTTTATCTGGGTTAATGGCGGCTTCAAGATTTCGTTTCGGGGGATTGATCATTATTTGGAAGAGCTAGAACTTGGTGACGGAAGCTTTTATCCAGAGGAACATTGAAAAGTCATTTATCTTAGAAGAAAACTGATGCTTTTTTGGAAGGGCCTAAGCTAATTACCCTTCATCCGTACGTAAATCCAGAAGTTACTAGTTTTTAACATTAATAACATTTATTTTCCAAACAAAATCAACTATTACATAAAAAGCAACTTAATTATGTCTTAATAAGCCTATTTAATATATACAAGACGAAAAATAAATTAAAATTAAATTTAGAAGGCGTCATGAAAGTCATCCGCATCGCAGTCAATCGGAAGCGTGCCCAGAAGACTGGCGGCATTGCCTCGTTGTATAGCAATGCTTATCTTTTGTGCTAAATACGTGCCAGCCCTCTGGTCACCCGAGGTGTCGATCAGTCTCTTTGCGAGATCCCTAAAAATGGATCCCTTCATCCTAAATCTGCTCTTGCATATACATATCGTCGACCTAATTCTAATAGGTGGTATCTCAATTTTGACGACTTTTCAGGAGGCGAAAAAAACTGTATTTTCCTTATAAGTTGTAAGAAAACAATAAAAAGCAAGTTTTGAACATGATATTAAAAATAAAGCAGATAGCTTAATTTGTTATTAAAAATTAATTTTAATTTGTATAATTAGTCTATTTATGAGATAAGCTTTATTAGCATGACTATTTCTCTGAGTTACTACCAATTCGTATTGAAAATTAGACACTTATTTTGAACTGTGGTTTGCCCAAACGGAAGGCCAGTTTGTTCTAGCAAACATGAGCGCCGACATCAAGAAGTTCTACTATGTGCTGTCGCAGTTGGACGCACAACAAGCAACAGAAGTGCGCGAGCTGGCTGTTAATCCACCAAAAACAAACAAGTACGAGACCCTGAAGGCAGAAATAATACGGCGTCTGTCAGCTTCAAAGGAACGCAAAATAAAACAGTTGCTGATACACGAGGAGATGGGTGACAGAAAGCCGTCTCAGTTCCTGCTACACCTGCAACACCTGGCTGGAGTAAACGTCCCTGAAAATTTTATACGGACCATCTGGACGAGCAGGTTACCCACCCACTTACAAACCTGCACAGCTGCACAGCATGAGAAGATGACGCTAGAAGACCTGGCTGAACTTGCAGACCGTGTCCACGATGTCGTTCCAATGACTGCGGCAATAACAAGTCAAATAACTAGTACATCGGAACCCGTTGCACCACCAAACCCCATCGAGACGGTTACACGAACCGAAGCTGAACTGAGTCGAAAAATAGAAGCTATGAGTAGGAACCAACAGAGGGATAGCCGTTCCTACTCCAGAACAAGAAGCCCAAGATATCGTTCTCGGTCACGCTCTCGCCAAAGTGACCACCCGCACTGTTGGTACCACTTCCGCTTCGGTGAACGAGCACGCAAATGTTTATAACGGACCGCAAAACGAAGATATAGTATTTCGTTGATACGGGTTCAGACCTTTGTGTCTTGCCGCGATCCGCTGTTCGAGAGCCACGCATCAAAACAAAGTACGAGCTGTTCGCTGTAAATGAAACCATCATAGCCACGTACGGAGACTTACCTCTGACGCTAGACTTGGGACTTCGGCGAGCCTTCATATGGCGATTCGTGGTAGCTGATGTATCGAAGCCTATTATCGGCGTCGACTGCCTCGGTTTTTATAACCTACTAGTCGATTGCCGTAACCAGCGACTTATTGATGGCGTCACGTCATTAGCAGTTGCCGCACCTAACCAAACGTCTACAGAGGCCATTTCATCCGTCCGCACAACAACCGAAGACTCCATTTACCACCGCCTGCTGAGGGAGTACCCAGATGTCACCCGTTCTGCCGGCAAACCGGCCGTCGTTAAACATTCGACGGTACATTACATCCGCACTACACCAGGGCCACCCGTATTCAATCGCCCACGCCGACTTGATCCAGAGCGCCTGAAGATTTCGAAGCAGGAGTTCGACGAAATGTTGCAAAACGGAACAGCACGCAGATCGGATAGCCCGACAAATACCCAGTCAAGCATTTACAGGACTTTATCCACCAGCTGGCAGGCAGTATGGTCTACTCAACTGTCGATCTGATAAAGGCCTATAATCAGATACCGATCTTCGAACAAGATATCCCCAAAACTGCTATCTGCTACACCTTTCGGGCTGTACGAATTCCCGTTCATGACGTTCGGACTTCGTAATGCAGCTCAAACTTTCCAACGCTTCATGGACGAGGTTCTCCGGGGACTAGACTTCTGCTTTGGATACTTGGACAACATTTTGATTTACAGTTCAGACAGTAGACAGCATCAGCAGCATCTAAAATAACTGTTCGAACGGCTGGCAAATTATGGCGTGTTGATAAACACAAATAAGTGCGTTTTTGGGCAGTCTGAGGTAAACTTCCTTGGGTTCAAAGTGTCAGCAGCAGGAATCAAGCCTTTGCCAACAAAGATCCAGGCCGTTCAAGAGTGCAAAATAAGTGTGAATAAGTATTAACTCAATGCAAAGTTCCAAAAAAATAATTAAAAAAAAGCAGTATGTTAACAGTAACTTTTAAACACATTTTTACCCTATTTAACAGTGATGTTTTACTTTAATAATGTCAAAAAATATAGATAACAATGTAAATAACAAATTACAATCTGTTACTTACCTAAAATGTCAATTAATCCAAAAAAAATGACATTATTTTCACGGAGCGATTTGCAAAACGTAAACAAAGTATGGCGAACGATGAGTTACTGCGTATTCGCATTAACGATTCCGTGATTCGAGATACGAGGTATTGCGTCAAGGCTTTTATCTCGTTCTCTTTCATACAAAGTTTAAAAAGTAACGATAGAGAACGATGTTTTTTTGTCAGCCTTACCCAAAACACCCAAAAAGTCAGTTACGTCCAAAAATGAGATACGATCCATAGCCCAAGAAGACATACGATCTATTAGAATTAGGTCGAAGATATTACCATAGAGCATAGATATTTATTTATAGAGATGTTTTTCTTATTGCCGCTTTTAAGACAAACTTTCTGCGACCCAAAATGCCGCTTGGCGGCGTAACAGTCGCGTGAGTGTCAGTGCAACAGCTGTCTATTTCTTACGCCAAAGCAATGCAAGACCATGAAGTTATAGATAAACATGGAGACCGCACTCCGAATACCTACTTGAAGCTCAAATGATGTATCGCTATCTCGCTCACTGTGGTCATACCATCTCTTTTCAACCAACCACTGCCATATTGACAAGATTTACTTGACATATGGTGGCCAATGTTGCCACATTACCAAATCCTTAGGAAATGGGATTATAATTCACTGTCTCGCCAACCATGATTATAAGCGTTCGAGACCTACAATATTGGGAGTTTTAACAAGTGATTGGATTTCAACTCTTGATTTAAATACACATTAATTGACCGTGTAAACTTCTGATTTGCTTAATATGTCGGCTCTTTTTAAGAGCTTACTCGGAGATTTTAATAAGAAGATAGCAATACTAAATCCACGCTAAAATGAGAGGTCAGACCACAGAGAGTGAGATAGAGAAATGTAGGTATTTGACTCAAGGCTTTGTTCCAGCTGTGGCCTCCATGTTTATCTATACCTTCATGTGCAAGACAGATGGCGAAAGACGCTAGCGCCGCCAACGGCGCCAACTACGAACTACACTAATGACAACCGTCAATACGCCAACTTTAATCGGCACATGACATCCTTAAGAAATAAGCTTCTTTAATGTAAATCATCTGTATTCATTGATATTACCTTTGACTATCAAAGGCACAAACATAGATATATTTTTTGTGTCTTTGTCAACTGTGGCTTTGACTTTGACAACTATACACGGAGTGCAGGCTCCCAAACCGTACACATCAAGCTAATAAAACATGTCAAATCTTCAATTCCGCCATTTTCCCTTCCAGCCGCTGTTAGGCATGACGTGCATGGTGTCAGGTATCGCGATGACGGCGCTCGGCGCGTGGTTCTTCGCGCGCGACTACAGCGCGGGCGCACCCACCGCCACCTGGGTGCCCATCGTGGCGCTGTGCCTGTGTATCTACTGCGACGCCGCCGGCCTACAGCCTGTGCCCTTCCTCATCATGACTGAGATGTTCTCCTTCCAGGTAATTTTTTTATTTATGGTCATAGGCGGCAAACGAGCAGACGGATTGCCTGATGGTAAGCAATTACCGCCGCCCATGGACACAAGCAACACCACAGGAGTCACAAGTGCGTTGCCGCCCCTTTGGGTTGGAAAAAGTGATAGGATGAGGAGTGGGATGTGGGAGAAGGAATAGGGAATAGGGCCTCCGGCACTCTCACTTACCGAACGAAACGCAACAGTTTAGGTACTGTTACTTTACGTCGATTTTCTGTGAGAGGGTAGTACTTCCCCGGTCGAGCCGGCCCATTCATACTGAAATCAGCAAGGCTCTACTACCTGTAAATACTATTACTTGAATACTTCCCGCTTTTCCTCTAGGAGAATCTCTATTGTCACTCTACCCGAACTTATTTCGAGAGTTCGGGTAGAAAAACAAATATGAGAGGCTTAGAGAAAGGTGGATGAACTGTGTGAGGATCATCATCAGCCTTTAACAGTCCACTGCTGGACTAGGCCTCTCCTTTGAAAGAAGAAATTGGCCTACTGTACCACGCTGGCCAAACGGGTTGGTACAGGGTTTATATCAAGTTTTCCTTCTCTTACAGTACTGTTCTCAACTTCTCAGCATAATTACTCCCTCTGTCGGCTCTTACGACACCCATGGGATGATATAGGATGGTGACATTCCGTATTCTTAATCCGTCACCACACGGACACGGTGTGAGGATAGTTATGCTATTATGTTATATATGTTTTTAAAAAGAAAGAAAAAGAAAAGAAAAGAAAAGGTGTGAAAGAGATAATGGTAAATGATCGAATAACGGGTGATAGAGATGAACGCGAAGAATAGTGAACTTCAAAAATTTGGCAAGAGGATGATCCCTTTTTCTCGTCTACTCTCATTGTCTATTTACGGATACCTAATGCCAACTTGGTCCGAAATCAAAGTTAATAACAATGGATGGTACACCACTGAGATGTTGGAAAAGGAGGAGGTCAAAAGAGAAACCTTTTCAACTGACTTTGTCGATTAGGCCTTGCGTACACAAGGTTACGTAAGTCTCCAATAACCGACGATTTTAGTCTGCAAGCCATTACCGCAATACAGATTTATAGACGTTCACATACAGAGTCGACTATTTGTTCATGCGTCTCAGTTCGTACCTAAATTAGTCTTTAAATTAAATACCTACCCGTGTGGGTGATATTGCAACACAACTAAGAACCAATTTTGTCCGCAGGTCCGAGGCACGGTAACAGCAATAATAATCGCATTCGCATGCGGCCTCATGTCAATAGAACTGCGAGTATTCCAGCCAATAGCTACCTCAGTAGGTCTCTACCTAATATTCTGGATTTTCGCCTCCGTCTGCATTGTAAGCACAGTGTACATTGTCCTAGTCGTGCCGGAGACGAAAATGAGGACAGTGGACGAAATCTACGCGGAAATTGCAGGTAAATCTAAGAAGAGAAAAGAGAAAGATTGTGAAGCTGATGTCACGAAATTGTAGGTGTTTTATATTGTTAGAAGCTTTATAGTGATATTTTGTATTAGGTGTGTAGATTAGATAATGTCGTAGATTTTGCGAGCTCACGATGTTCATCTATAGGGAAGTTTCCTGCAAGTAAAATGAATCATACAAGTAGTTTTACCTAGTGAAACATGTTAAAATAATAATAGTTTCATTCATCAATTAATGTTAAAACTTTATGTAACATTTTTTATCGTCAATTTATTGATAATAAGTATTCTACTTGACAGCAAAACATTATGACGTCACTACTTCTTATTTCATACAAAACCCTTGGCAAAGGTCGTTTTTGACATTTCATTAAAAGTGCTTGATTTGACTAGTTGGAAACAACCCTATTGAATGTTTGTAAAGTCATGATTTCGAGTGATAGTGTCATTGCTTTTTCTGGTACAACTGAGGGCCTAGTCTGAGTTTGCAAATGGATGGATCGCATTCGAGTCCTTTGTCGACAGGGACATCTCCTATAAGCGTCCCATGGCATGGTCGAAGAACTGGTGGCTGAACCTAATGTGATTGGAGAAGCAGCAGATTGGAAAGCGCAAAGAACATGATGGCTAGGCCACCTAGAAATAATGGGAGCAGCGTACAGAGAGCATATCTCCGTCGACCAACTGGACGTCACCCGGTTGGTCGACCCAGATATCGCTGGAGTGACGTAGTTGAGGAGGACCTTCGGCAGCTTCAAGCCACTGACTGGCAAGAAACTGCGAAGGATCAAGTGAAGTGGCGAGCTCTCATATTCCATCCAAGACACACTTTGGGTCGCTGAGCCATCGGAGTAAGTAAGTAAGTCCCATGGCAGTTAGTAACGGTCAATAGTGACCGCTAAAGGCGCTTTTAGAAAATGTATGGAAACCCAAAATGGTCCCGTTGACGAACAATTTGAATTTGACCCCATTAGAGTGCAAATTTGGACCTAGCCGCCAGGTCCATCTTTTGACTAGGCAGCTATAATTTATATGATTTGGTGAGCTCGCACGTATACTTAACTAGACGAAGAACCACTTAAAGTACTTTGTTATACGTAGACTAACCGCTAAAATCAACATTCGGTCTATCCATTGTTTGAGATTTTAGTTAGGTACCTACATATTTGACATAAGCTCCATACAAAATGTCAAATAGGTATCTCGATCCAAGTTCATGGATAGATCGAATATTGAATCCGGCAGTTAAACGGAGAGTTGTCGTATTTTTGTAATTATTGTTTTGTAAGGTTGTGGACTTGAGGTTGATACTACGTATGACTGTGAATTATCTTTTGTAAAATTAGTATTTATTGTAAAATCGACAGTTTTGATATGAAACTGTAGATCTAGAATATATTGATGAGATTTACTTATAAATCCACAAATTATGAGAAGCTATAGTGAATTCAAATGTAACAAATTAGGCAGGTACTTACATTAAATATATTTACTTGCTTAGCAACATTATTGTATTAAAGTACCTACCTATCTATCATTATAAGAAACAAAATCCACCCTTTAGTAAGGTTGACTCAATGCAATTGTACTATAATTTGTGCCATTTCGTTAATTAGGTAGGTAATAAAAATTGGCAACTTACTACAGGTTGGTCTCTTAACGATCCATCTCGATTTACCTAATCGACTATCAGCACTCAGATTGGTTCATTCACTCCATGGCCAGGACCCTAAGCTCTTACCGCCAGATTTAACAACCGATCTATCCTGGATATGGAGATCAGAGATAAGCTCCATACAAAATGTGTCAATTATGTTGTTATCTATAATCTCTAAATCCTAATGGTACCTCAGCCTGAACCGTGTTGTTCTGGAAAGTAAGGGAGAGGGTGGAGTTAATTGAAATAGTTCTTCGAAGCACTCGACGGGATAAAGGCGGTAAAATACGGCCATTAACGTATCTGCGTAGTTGCAGGGACTCAAGGGTCCTAGTAGTTTCAGGATCCCCAATAATACAGACAGGCCAGTGCAACCTGTCGAAGGGATCCAATAAGTACGGAGCGGAGCCATTCCAGTGGTAAGAGCAGTATTCAACGCAAGTCCGAACCTGAGTCTTGTACAGCAGACACAACTGATACGACGTGAAAAACCTCCTCACTCTGTTTAGGACTCAGAGTTTACGGGATACTGATTTAACGACACCCTCGAATGTAGTTACTTTGATTTAGATTATAGCGTCTCCATACCAAGGATATTGAGACTGCCCTGTAACGGTAATGGAGTGACCAGAAGAGGGTTGGGGAAGAAAAGGAAGCATCTTTGCTGAGAATGCACACACCTGTGTTTTCCTGGCTTTAAACTCGACCAGGTTCTCAATACCCCATTGTGAGACTCTTTTCAAAACCTGGTCAACTTCAGCGACAAGTCTTCACTGAGGGTGTCCGAGATATCGCCCGTGCACAGGACTGTCATCTGCATAGCAATGTAAGCTCCCAATAGTGAGAATATCATTGATAATAATATGCAGAAGAAACAGTGTAGGCGATAAGACAGACCCCTGGGGCATACCAGTATTTACCTGGAGAAACATTTATGACCGACCGTCACAGAGGACTCGAATACGGCGTTCATGCAGGCAGCTGGCAAGCCAGTTGAGCAATCGAGGTGGCAAGTCGTAAGCTGGAAGCTTGGGAAGAAGCGCACGGTGTCAGACTCTATCGAAGGCTTTGGTAATGTCGAGACTAATAGCCAAGGGCATGGCATGGGGATTGCCTGTTCAGATGACCCGTTGATTGTTTCGGTCTGGACCCATATTGGGGATCGCTGATGAGAGAGTGATCTTCTAGGTAGCGAACAAGTTGAGTGTTGATTATCCGTTCCAACACCTTGCGAAGGGTAAAGATTATAGCAATGGGTCGGTAGATGCCTGGATCTGACTGATCACCGTTTTTGAGCATCGATTGTACGCACATTTCTTTTTAAGACTGCGGTTTACTCCAATTGTGCCGAAGTTGTAGAACAAATCAAGCCGAGTGCTAATGGACGTTCGAATCGAGGGGAGATACTTCAGGGAGAACAGGGCCATTGCATGCTGCCAATACCTATGTACTATTTGTGAAACAAGTAGGTAGCAGCGATAAATACTGACATGCTTTTGTCTAACAAAATTTAATGATATTAAATATTAAAGAATCTCTTGTGAGAGCGAATGAGTATTTTTGTTACTTAGAAATAAATTAGTGTAATGTGTACCGAGTAGTTTAATTTCAGACCTTATGCCTACTTAGTAGGAACACGACCAGCGTTACCGGATTTCTATTCAGTCTATTTTCGACTACAGCTTTAAGGGGTTCTAGCCAGAGTTTGCATTCGATTGACACGGTCTTAATACGCCCCCTGGCGATCTTTACTGACCTAGTTACTATCCGCTAGCGCGCTTTTAAAGTTTGGAAATTTTTCCCGTCGACTATAGTCCGTTCACAGTTATTTTACCTCTGACAGATGTCGGTGTTTATTTTCTTTATGTTGGAATTGTACTCTGTGATGACAGGAACGTAAAATAAGGTTACCCGTGCATAACATTTTACCCAATATTAGTGGAAATGCTTCAAAAATTAAAATGCTTGAAGCTCATGGCCGCAAAGTGGTTAGATTACCGCCATACCACTGCAAGCTAAACGCAATTGAACTTATGTGGAGTCTCATTAAAAGGCGAGTCACAAGCATAAATTTAGGACAAGAGGCAACCAACATTGTGAATTTAGCTGGAGAAGCTTTTCAATCTATCGCTGCAGAGACTGACAAAAACAATGCAAACATGAGCGCCACATTGAAGACAAGCTTCGTGAAACAGATGGGTCTACGGACGCTGAAATGGACAGGTTCATAATAGAATTAAATTCTGAGTCGGATACAGAATCTGACAGCAGTTACGAATCATCATAACATTGGCAGTCCACATGGATCATTCTTATAGACTCACGCCTGTTTCCATGCAGGGGTAGGCAGAGGTGTAATATTACACCCACATCATTCTTATTCAAAATAAATATGAAAATAAAATTCGCAGTTTTTGTATTTGATAATTAGAACCTCACGTTGGCGTAATTATGATGCGTTTACCTTTGTATATTAAATAGACAACATTTTTATTATAACTACTTATCTTCATAGGAAATTAGTTATTTCGTAAGAAAATAAATGTACATGCATATAGCCATGCCAATATCAAGAGGTTTTGTTACAAACATTACTTCCAAATATTTAATACGATCGCTTAGGCAATAAAAAAATAAGTACATTATTAGCAATAATTAATGTTTATTTAAAATGGGAGTATTATATACCAAATATAGCAACACAACGCCCAGGTTGGCCAATCTAACAGCTAGAGGTAAAATAACTGTGAACGGACTATAGTCCCTAATCACCGTGTCAGTCGAGTGCAAACTCGGGCTTCGCTTTATATTCTATCATACATTTTTACATAAGGTCTGGCTGTGTAGGCAGGCCCTTAGATCTCATGTAAAAATGTATGGCAACTGGATCGACGCCCAGGAGACACCGATTAACTCGACGTAGGTATGAGGTGAGTAGATACATAGCAGGTGATTGACTGACTAGTCAGTCTAGTGGTAAGTGACCCTGACTGCCACGCAGGAGGGCATGAGCACCATTATTCGTTCTGTGTCTGTTATAATTTATGTAATAAATATGTATGATCATCAGTTAACTTGCTGTCGTTGCCATAGTAGGAACAAGTTGTTGCGGGATCTAGCGCGATTTTGATGGAGTTGCGAGTCGTTTCTGGATGGGACTAATTTCCATACATTTTTTGGAACATCGCGACACTTGTCTGGTTTTTGGACTTTTAGAAAATTTATGGAAATTGTTCTCTTGGAGAAACGACTCAGAATTTGAGCAAAACTCGCACTGGACCCTCAGATGCTTGTGAACTAAGCTAGATAAAAAACAAGCAGGGCGAGGTCTATGGACGGGTGTCAAATAAATTCAAAAATTGTATTTCTTCAAAACGCCGTAGCAAGAAGTTTTGAACCAGACACTATTTACATGTGGGAAGGGTAGTTGTATAAATAAAACACAGTATTCACAAGCAATGGAATGTTTACAATTGCAATGATAAAGGTCTTACAATATCACGTGTATAAGTACATACAAGCCACATGAAAGACAGTCTCACTTTGTCCCATAAACACTATACAATCGTGTAATCTGGATAAACTCGAAATTCAAGCCATTCGTTGAACTCACAACCATTCGCACTCACCACTAGGAATTATAAATTGATTTCTTTGCCTTCGAAACATAGGCCATTATTGCTTTTAAGAAAGGATAAAAACAAAAAATAAAAAAAATAAAAATATTTAAATAACGGATTGAAAGCGGTCTTTACTACAGATTTAAATATTATGTTGATATATTAATAAAATGTCACATAAGTACACTCATTCCAGTGTTTCTTTATTTAGGATCCTTAAGCTGATTTTCAATCACACCAACCTTTCTGTGGAAAACGCTTTACTGTAAGGTAGATAATTAGGTATCAATATTTTGGCCTGTCAGAGTAAGAAAAAAAAACAGTACCTATTTTTCTTGCAAGAAAAGTTGTCAAGTACGTAGCTATGGTATCTTTGTTGTATAATCAAATTATGATAGTTTTCAGCATCACATTTTTGGTACAGAATTGTTTTTTTAACGCAAATTTGTTACAATTTTTATGTCATCTGCGTTATTTTTTTATAATGGGCATACCAACGTTCTTATTCTTTTTTCTGACACAAGTAATGTAATTAAGCTGTTATATTATGCATTTTAAACAATACGTACAAAGCAAGACCACCTTTCGTATTCAGTCCGAAGTAACTTTTATACATATACAAAAACACTCAAATTGAGTGTTTTTGTATATGTATAAAAGTTACTACACCTAAATAATTGAGTGACTCAATTATTTAGGTTATTATATATCATATACATTGTACATAATGATTTTGTGTTCTAACGTATACGACATTGATAAAAAATGGAAGTTTATTTATTTATTTTTTATATAAAAACGACGATCACGATATATAGAAAATGAGTGATTTTTTATTTCAGAAATTTGTGCTTTTCCCTATAAATAGATAATACATATATAAATAGGTGATACTTGACAAAATCCTTGAACAATTTGTAAATGAGGCATAGTAGTGAAAATATTGTAAATACTTTTGGTAACATTTTATTTTATTCAGATATAAATGTAACGCGGTCTACTATGATTTATTTTATCTTGGAAATTTATTTTATATTAAATGTCCACATTTACAAATCGCATACAGTTTTGCGTTGCATTATTAATATGAAATTATATAATCTTAACATTTTAACATACAACTACGTGGCTACTCTATTACAAAATCTATAATACGTATAGTATAAAAGATTATAATGTACTTAAGTAACTTTAGTCTGAATGTATCATTTACATTTATGACAATGTACGGCACGATACCAACAGTGCTTCATAGAAACGAAAATGAAAAATAACGGTAACGTACCTAATTAATGTTAACGTTATTAACGCTTACCTAACATTATTAACGCTTACGTAGCATTATTAACGCTCACGTAACATAACGTAGTTAACGGTTATTCACTTCAGAAAATGAAGTAATAAAGCTGTGGTTATGTCTATTATATTACTCATTAAAAGTAGAAAGTTTGATAATAATTTTCTATAAAGCACTGATGTTAAAACCATACATAACTATTATAATATTTAGTATTCCTGTTTGTTTTATGTAATTATCACGTTTTTATATATTTGGGAGGGAGGGACTATGGAGGAAATCTTATGATAAAATAAAAATGAAAACGAAATTATGAAAGTTACTTAATTTATCCTAAAATTTAGATGGCCATACAGTTAAAACATTATAATATAACATGTAAACTGGTTGAAAATGTTGTAGTGATGTTTAAAATGTCTATTTATAATTTTAAACTATAGTGGAACAAGGAATAATTCAAATACACATTTATTCGAATTTCAGGTTTAACATTAAAAAGATAAGTAATCTCTATCTGTCTGACACTTTATAAGTACACAATCACTTATTTACTATTCATATAATCTAGTAATATGCTTTGGATTGACAATTAAAAGTAATAAAAATATTAATGCCGCACAATTTTTCGAACAACAGATCTAGCAAAACTTAATAAGTTAGTAAAAAAAACGATCATAATCCGGCAAGATCGCAAAACAGTTATTTATAACAATATTGCACTAAATAACAAAAACTTTTTTATAAAAATAATGTTAAATGATATGCAAGAATTCCGCCTAAATTTTTTAAAAATATAATCCGAGGACTCAATATTTTTTGTATTTTTCTTTCGCTGTCTCATATTTTTGGGTTTTATAATTATTATAGAATGTATTTCATGAGCAATAAGTTAACTTTTTAAAAATTATAGCTAATTTAGTCAAACTAAAATTAAAAAAATAAATCGATGTATGTTTTCATAACTCGCCGTTTCAGGTTGATATGAAACTAAATATGATTAAGTAGCTGCCTTAAGTTAATTATGTTTCATGGCCTATTACAGTACGCACTTCTTTTTATAGCTTTAATTTTTTTTTTATTCCCCCGTAATTTCGTATGGACTATACTTTAGCTCTATTCTACGATTAACTCAATTTCATCAGAAATATCAACCTGAATGCCATTAAAATAATAAAAGTAAAAATAGAAAAATAAAATGAAGCTGCCACAAAACTGCTAAGTCATAAATAATAAACATTTTGGTTCGTAGCAAATTTGGTTTCCATATTCGGTGAGACGTTCAATGTACGAGTCAGTCTTGATGAGTGATGTATGAGCAATTCAACTAAAATACACTTCGGGCGCATTCGGGAAGCCGAACATTGCCGAAGAGAAGAAGGAATGAGAGATAAGAAAAGTAAGAACTAAAAATGCCCTTGAAGTTATTGAAGTCCAATAAAAATTAAAAAAATATTTTGTTAACTTACTTTTCAGTTTAAATAAGCTAAGTCATAAAAGAAATGCACAACCGTAATATTTTAGAAGTAGATTTAAAAAGAAATATTTACGAACATAAAAATGCAATATATTAAGTAAATTGAAGTATCTAGCTTATTTTGGGATGATGAGGTGCTATTTATTTTTTTAAGTATAATTATTATTCCGGTACTATTTTGATAGTATACAACTTTGTACTATTCTGTGTCACAATCGAAAAACATAGACGCCTTGTTATAAATAAGGTTGCTTAAAACAATTAATTGAATAGTAATAAACACGAAAAAGATACAAATAAGTATGCAAGATGTTACAACAATTTCTGATGTGATTAGTTTTCAAGAGCTTTCATATCGCAGAAAAACAACACATATTAGCATATTTTTATACAAAATAAATACAACTTAGCGCTGGGAAGTATCAATTGACATGTTTGTACATATTATAATGGAAGGAATTGACGCCTGGAAGACAGGAAAGGAATAATATGTATCAAATAATAGACGTCAAGTAAGGATGGTTTAGAAGCATTTAGAAGTCATTATAGAGGGACTAGACATACATACAGATGTACAAGTTTTGTAGGCGTGCTGATCGGACTTTAAAATAATATCATTAAATAAAATTATCTAAAGAGTTGGTAGGAGTGGGATGTACATCCGTCGTTTTGGCTGTGCATTAATCTTGGATGTATATCCCTAACCTAGAACGCACGACGTTAGTCGATATGATGAACGGTAGGTACGTGTATACCAAGGCAATTAAAATATAAATAAGCAAAACGTAGTTCAAAGATCGAGACGATACAATAGTAATTTTATCGAAATGACTTAATTTAATGTGTTTCATATTTTTATAAAACCGGTTTCATAGTAATAAATATAATTAATTACTCAATCAACAGCACGCCACAAAAATGATAAAAGCCCTAGATCATGTTGGTAATAGCTTTACCTGCCTCTTTTAAGTCATAACCATAATTACATTTTAAAACGAATTTCTTAGCTTTCAGACTAGACACAAAGCAGGACTCATTCTTAAAATTTAAACACTAGTATGTACAAGGAAGATTATAACATAGACAGCTTTTGATAAAATCATAATGAATATGAATTCAATTACAATATAGTATCCCTCGATTTGTCAATCTCAATGGTCGCAAAATGGCCAACGCTGAATTTTGTATTTACACATTTCAGTACGGCGTATTTAAAATATAGTTGTGAAAAATATTTTTTACTTAAGATGATCTAATTGTAAAATGCCAATTTTTACTATAGACCAGGATATCTTAACTGTTTTACAATCATGGAGCACTTGACAAAATTAAAACATCATACAGATTCTCTAAAAATTTAAGTAAGGCTTTAATTTATTTATGTTTTTATAGATAAGAATGCAAACAATATTTTTAAGTTGCCTTATGAAGTATTTTTATAATTTGTATGGGCCTCTGGGCCAATAAAGCGTGCCTGTTCAAGATGCCGTTATTTTGCCTCAAAGCGAAATTCACCCAAAAGAGTTCATCTTTTCATTTACGTACGACAATTTAGATTGACAAGCACAGCGACTATTTGTTCCATTCAATCATTACTATACAATGGTTTCGCCTGGCTCAGTTCAAATCATCAATATACAAATATTTCAAGGCGTTTTCCATATAATATTAGTTAATAAACCAAACATTCGTCCTTTCTATTTCTTCATAATATGGTAAAGTAGGCTTAACGTGACAAATATTTTATAAGTACACCGTCATAACATTCGGATACGACTCTTTTCTTCAATTTATTTATACTTACATATATAATTGATAGTTGTAAATGTTGGTTAAATCTAATGTGATGTGAGAGTATGATGCAAGACGCAGTAGAGACGGTAACATTGTTTTCTTTTGAATTTACAAAAATACATTAAAATTAATTTCATAGCACTTGAGTGATGAGTTTGAAATAGGCGTAATAAAATAAAAATAATAATAAAAAAGTGCCCGTAAAATTTGTATGGCATGTTGTCTTTGCCGTAACCATATATTTTCAGAGACGTTTTACCGTTACATAAAAGACAAATACACACGATTTCAGTCACAATTAATGCAATTCTATGACGAAGTTTTTTACCGAGTACTTCGTGAGTAAAAGGTAAGGGAGTAAAAGGGATCCCGGACTCTAAGGCGAGAGTCAAGGAACGCAACCAGGACATGAAGTTGATGATGACAGTATTTATAACGGGAAAAATGTCTATTTCGTATTGCGTCTAACATCACATTTCCTTAAAGTTCTCAAGTAGAATGGCGATTGGGTACAATAATCTCATCAAATATATTAACTAACTTCACTTTAAGTAGGACATCGACAGTTCATATATTCGTCCCAATAGCCACTCTACTGTAAACTTGACAAACGATAACAAAGTTCTATAATATAATATGACGTCACTAGTTAATAGCATATGCAAGGTGGCAATCGTATGAGTAGGCAAGTGATCATTTTTAAAATATATGAGTAAAACAAACCACTAAGGCTATGATTAATAAATATATCATAAATTTAAAATGTTTGATAGCCGTAGTGTCCATTAAAGTTAAGAATCAACTCAATGACATCAGTTTTCAATAAAAAATAACCGCATTCTTTTTATTTCATCTTTTTTTGTTTTTCATCCACCAGTCCATTCGTTTAGGAGCTATGATGCCAGAGACAGAACCATTTTGTGCCTGGGTCTGAAAAATGATGTCTTGCCTATCTAAGAGGAATATATTTTAACAGTTATTTGTAGTTGGTTTGTGGAATATCTTATCAATTTATGTAACAGTCAACATGCTTAAATATATAAAATGAAAGATAAAAACTTTCGACCTTCCTTTCATACGTTTCATCCCGTGACCACGTCTGGTGTTGCCCAAATCAAAATGTCGAGGCAAATAGTAATACTTCATTTCACATAAAACACAAATGAATGTCACCTTATTACATTATTTATAAAGTCCACTATATTTTATAAATCATCAGCTGCCCACCCATACATTTGCCACCGTGTACGTAATGCTAAAAGTATATAATAATAATATAGTACATAAGTACATAGGTTAGGTGTGGAGTAGCTATGTGCGCGGGTAATAATGTCCCGTACGCGCCGGCAGTGGGGGCGGAGTGTCCTGTAATATTATATTTTATTTATTAATATTTTTTATTTATATACATTAATTTATATTAATATTATATAAAATAATTTAGCGTGTCTTAATCGCGTAAAATTCACGACAGGAGCAACTCGATCGAAACATCGGAAACAATTAAGTATTTATATTTAAATAAGTTAATTTTACACAATTAAGAACCGCAAAATTATTTTGTACGATGTGAACAAAACGCGAAAGTTTAAAATCGATTAATATTATATGTTCTATTGCCTGCCTCGTTGGTCTCGCGGCATAAATGTGTGCGTGGGATTGGGAGGTCTCGGGTTCGATCCCCGGGTCGGGCAAAGTGTTTTTGGCAGCACGGAGTCTGGTAATGTGCCTGGTACGGCAATAGGCTCGGCTAGGTAGCAATATACCTCTGCCTACCTCTTCGGGGATATAGGCGTGGGACTATGTATGTATGTATGTTCTATTCAGATACCTTTTTCCTATGCGAAGATTGGAATGTTAGTCAGTCAGAGTTGTAAATCGTTGAGAAAGTGAAATAAGGTAAATATACAATAAAAATAAAATAAAGCATAAACAAAACAAACCTCTAGCATATCAGTGAGTTTCAACACTAGGTGTCATGTTCTGAAATAAAAATATAAAACATTGCAAAACGAAAAATAGTAAAAAATAAACAATAACAAATATAGCCTATAAGAGCAATTTGATATAATTTGATGCGTTCTCTGCTGAAGACGACTTTCGATATACAGGGTGTACCTAAAGTGATGAATCACCGATTTCCCAGCAAAGACCACAAAAACACCGGATATTTTCAGATATTAGCTGATCCATTGAATATGTATAAGGCTGCTGACATACATAAGGGTCCGATTGGTAGGTATTGAGACTAATAAAGTTTTTTATGAAACAGTTTATTCATCGTCTCTGGAATGTCGTCTTTACCTCAGCCGAGAATGAATGGGTGAATATAAATAGATCGTGAAATACACATATTACGATCCATTAAAATGCACCCATTTTTTTTGGCGATAATACAAAAATATATTGTTTACCTGAACGTTGGTGTCGTGTAGGTAGTGTCTCGGAGGCTGCGGCCGCGGCATCGGCTCGTCACTGTCATCATCTTCTTCGAAGTCTGAAATAAACAACAACCAACATGGATCATCAAGAGCTAGACACACCACTGCATTTTTTCGGCACTTTTACTTTAATACTGCAACCCTTCTAATAAGGTAACATACCGCCATATTAGTAGGGGCTGAAAGTGTGCCGTGTGCCGGACGAACTTGATTATTTTAGAGTGTCAGTTTTCAGCAAAATGCCTGAGGCCAGTGCGACGAAAGATATGCCAGACTGCTGCCGCACAATATTATACCAAATACGAAAAAGAATTTCCGTCAGTATGCTGAATGGGACCAATCCAACAAGACACAATTAAAAAGAAATAAACAGGTTATAATATAACTAGAGGACGCCAGCCAGATCTCGTGGGCATTTCGGGTAATCCCTTCTTAGTGCACCTCTACGGTCCCCAAGGAACATACATGCCAAATTTCAGCTTCCTGCGCTCAATAGTTTCGGCTGTAGCGTGTCTGTCAGTCAGTTAGTAACGCAAGGATTTTATTTTGGACTAGCTGACCCGGCGAACTCCGTATCGCCTTTTTACCTTTCTTAAGACGGCGGATGGGTAATCAATCAATAATGTATTTGGATTCGCCATCCCTTAAAACATCGGAGACGATAACCATATTGATTTTTTAAAACTTTCCCATCCGCAATCTTTGATTTCCCATCCGCCATCTTTGATCACGAAATAGATGTTGGATTTGGATTCCCCATCCCTTTAAATATTGGAGACGATACCCATATTGATTTAAAAAAAAAGCCCATCCGCCATCTTAGATCACGAAATAGATGGTGTTTTTGAATTCCCCATTCCTTAAAATATCGGAGACGATACCCATATCGAATTTAAAAAGAAATCCCGTCCGCCATCTTTGATTTCCTATCCACCATCTTTGATCACGAAACAGATGTTGTATTTGGATTCACCATCCCTTAAATCATCAGAGACGATACCCATATTGATTTTTAAATTTTTGCCCATCCGCCATCTTTGATTTCCCATCCGTCATCTTGAATCACGAAATAGATGTTGTATTTGGATTCCCCATCCCTTTAAACATCGGAGACGATACCCATATTGATTTAAAAAAAAATCCCATCCGCCTATCCATCCCATCAATATCGACTTTAAAAGAAATCCCGTCCGCCATCTTTGATTTCCTATAGGCTATTTGTTTGTTTTGTTTTTCGTGTGAGTGTGTGGCCAACTCTAGTGTTGGAGTTTTCAGACCGCCCAAAGGCCTCCGACATGGCCTAACGACCCTTATCCATCCCGGAATAAAGCTGTCGGTCCCGGCTCTTGTCTATACAAGAGCCGGGACCGACAGCTTTACGTGCCCTCCGAAGCACGGTAGCGCTCAGATGAAAATGCCACACACGGTCACCCATCCAAGTGGCAACCTGTGCAAGCGTTGCTTAACTTTGCCGATCTGTTACGAACGGCAAGCCAAGTCTCGCTATGAGCGCTACATATAGGCTATCAATGTTGTATTTGGATTCTCCATCCCTTAAATCATCAGAGACGATTATTTGGATTCTCCATCCCTTAAATCGTCAGAGACGATACCCTTATTGATTTTTAAAAAATTTCCCATCCGCCATCTTTGATTTCCCATCCACCATTTTGAATCACGAAACAGATGTTATATTTGGATTCTCCATCCCTTTTAACATCGCAGACGATGCCAATATTGATTTTTTTAAATTTTCCCATCCACCATCTTTGATTTCCCATCCGCCATCTTTGATCACGAAATACATGTTGTATTTCGATTCCCCACCCCTTAAAATATCGAAGGCGATACCCATATTGATTTTTAAAATTTTCTCATCCGCCATCTTTGATTTCCCGTCCGCCATCGTGGATCACTAAATAAATTTCATATTATTAATCAGCGTCCCGAAAATCTCGAAAACGATACCCATATAGATTGTATCCTATTCGTTTAGCCTTTTTTTGCCTTTGACCCAACCCTCCCCCTTCTCGTTTGACCATTTTATTATTTTTGTCTGGCCCCTAAAAGTTGTGGCGTAATTTTATATAGCCTATAGCCTTTCGGAATAATTGGGCTATCATAGACAATAACAATTTTTTAAATCCGACTGCTTGTTCCTGAGATTAGCCGACATTATCTTTTAGCCTTTTTAGCCTTTTGCCCGGCCCCAAAGGGTCAAAGCGTAATGTTATATAGCCTATAGCCTTCCGGAATAACTGGGCTATCGTATACAAAAACAATTTTTCAGATCCGACCGGTAGTTCCTGAGATTAGCGCGTTCAAACAAACAAACAAATAAACAAACAAACAAACAAACAAACAAACAAACAAACTCTTCCGCTTTATTATATTAGTATAGATATATTAAGATTTTAAGAGACTGTTCTGATGGTCTCGGGAATACTCGTTTTGGCTTTAGGTACGAGGGTCAAACTGAAAGTTCTTAGAAAATCAAAAACTGATTACATTAGCCAGTTATTAGTTTTATTATATCTTTTCAAAATATTGTCCATTGACGTCAATACACCGCTGCATGCGATGGAACCACTGGGAAAAGCACTTTGCCCACTCGTCCTTAGGGGTCTCTTCAATGGCATCGCGATACGCAGCCACCGCTTCTTCAGCATTCAGAAACCGCTTTCCTTTAAGTTTTTCTTTAATTTTTGGAAATAAATAAAAATCACAAGGCGCGAGGTCGGGGCTATACGGCGGGTGACCCAGTAATTCAACGTTTGATGTCGCCAAATAGTCGATCGTTCGCTTGGCGGTGTGCGACGAGGCGTTGTCGTGGTGAAGGAGGATCCTACTGCGAGGTCGTTTCTCTCGAGCTTTTTCCAAGACAAGTGGCAAACAATTGGTAGTGTACCATTCTGCAGAAACTGTTTTTTGATCCTCTAACACAATTGTTGCGAAATGACCTATCCTTCCAAAGAACGAGGCCACCATTTTTTTTCCCGCACTTCGATCTCTCTTCACTTTAGTTGGCAACTCCTCGAAAGGAAACACCCACTGAGCAGATTGTCTTTTGGTTTCAGGATCATAACAGTAAATCCAGCTTTCGTCACCTGTTAGTATGTCGAACACAGCATTTGAGTCACCTCCGTTAAATCTTTCAATCATTTTACGGCACCAATCCACACGATGGAGTTTTTGAGCCTTAGTCAAATTATGAGGTATCCACCGGGCGCAAAGCTTCCTGACCGCTAAATGTTCGTGGAGGATTTTGTGCACTTGACTCATACCGATGCCTAAGCTTGTCCGAATCTGCTGATAGGTCACTCTTTTGTCAGTCTCTATCATACGCCGCACAACACAGATGTTATTTTCAGTCGTCGCCGTAGAAGGCCGTCCCTCACGTACATCATCAGTGAGATTAGTGCGACCACGTTTAAACTCATTAAACCAGTTGTAAACAGTCGCACGAGATGGGGCTTCATCGTGAAAGGCCAATCGTAGTCTATCATAACTTTCTTGTTGACTTAAATGACATCGAAAGTCATAAAAAATCATTGCACGAAAATTTTCTCGTGTTAAATTCATGTTGACGTGACACAGACAATTTTCAATTTGCCGCCAAATCGTAAAACAAATGACAAATGAATGAAATATATACTCAGTAATATTGGCAAAGAGTTCTATTTTCAAATTTTAGAATATTTTTTTTATTATATTGTTTATAAGTGGCCAGTTCTAAGAACTTTCAGTTTGACCCTCGTATGTGATTCTCGTAAATTATTGTTACAAGCCAAGGCACCGAACTAATAATATAAAAAAAATAAAAGAGACTTGAAGAAAACACAAATTCAGTTTTCTAAAACATTTACGACTAATGAATACGTATTATTATTAATAAAGTTTACTGTAATAAAGAATTGTATCCATTTTTTTTTTGTTACAGGAATCGATTTTAGTTATTTATTTTAAGATGTCATAATTTTCTTCAAACGACAAGTGATATACAACCATGCATTGTCATGCAGGGTGCAAGTGAAACAATGGAAATGTATAGGCACACATTATGTATCGATATAATTTTATCAAAATATTTCATATACATAGATGTATAAAATGATAATTTGAATACAAACTTTGAGATACTATGTTTGCAAGGTAAAGTGGCCTCAGTCACGCCATGGGATTTATTCTAAGTAATCGCACATACTTGTAAAAAATTCGGGCAAGTGCGAGTCTGAGCCGCGCACCGAGGGTTCCGTACGCATTTTACCTTATTTGAGGTTGGTGCTAATTACGCTAGTCCTCTAAATCTGCATGAGCACCCATACAACTTAGAGAACTATCTTAAATGAAGTCTACTATGTATGTATGGGGATACCCTTAAATTTTCCACTTTTTTATTTTTTGTAATTTTTCCTTTATTTGTGCTGTAAGACCCTTCTTTTGGCCAAATTTCGTGATTCTAGTTCAACGGGAACTACCATATAGGTTTTCGACCCAAAACCTATAGGCTACTTACCGTTGACCTAGAATTGTCAATTTTGGTTAAAACCAAGGTCTTACAGCACAAGTAAAGGAAAAATTTCGAAAATTAAAAGAAGTTGAAAATTTAAGGGTTAATTTTGGTACTTACAAGTTTTCGCAAAAATCAAATTTTGACCATATCTTTTTATCGGGTTGACCCAAGACTTTTTATTGGGTTGATTTTTATACACCTAATAGGAACCATAGACCTCAGTATCTGGTATAAATTTCAATTTGCTAGGTCCACCCGATCCTGAGAAAATCGGTGGTGACACGCGGACAGACTGACAGACGGACAAGAAAGTGATCTTATAAGGGTTCCTTTTTTACCTTGTGAGGTACGGAACCCTAAAAAGGTTTAAAATGGCTGGAAAATAAACTATTTTTTATAACAAATATTATCAGCGGCAACCATAGTCACACGATCTCCGGAGTTAAAGCTAGAATTTACTAAGACAAAACTCGTAAAAGTTGTATCATACAGATAAAAAAAATCAATAAATGATTTGTCTCCCACAAATAAGACTTGTCATATCTGCAAGCAAATTCTCATGCAGCCGTTATATTAAGCGTACCTTCAATAAATATTTTATAAAAAGTGTTATTTGTGAGAAGAATATAAAGGTTATAATAATTTGATAGCGGCGGAATGGTATATAAAGGGAAGCGCATAATACATTAAGCATAAAATGCATATAATGTTAATATACCAAAAGGGAGTCGAGCAGTGTTCATAAAATCACGAAAAGGTGCATAAAACGTGTTTACACAATCACAAAAAAGAACGGGTCTTATCTCAGATAATTTCGCCCGCTATCCAAGTTAGGGCCGTAGGCTATCCTGGCCAGAGCCGCCCACTACCCAGGCTAGGAATGTCCAATATCCAGGCTAGGGCCGTCCACTACCCAGGCTAGGAACATGTACTACCTAGGCTAGGAACGTCCACTAATTAGTTTGGGGCCATCCACTACCCAGACTAGAAACATCAACCACCCAGGCTAGGAACGTTCACTATCTAGGCTAGGAATGTGCACTATCCATCCTAGGGACAGCCGTAATTTAGACTAGGCACGTTCGTTATCCAGGCTAGGATCGTCCACTATCCAGGCTAGGACCATCCACTACCTAGGCTAGGACCGTCCACTACCCAGGCTAGGGCCTTCCGCTATTCAGGCTAGGGCTGGCGACTATTATTCTACGTGTGATATTGGTACGTACCTCTTTGCTTGCGCGCGTCACCTTTTACCGTATCCTCCGTGTCGGAGCCCTCTGCAAAACATTTATATTTGTAACATCTACTGGACATGTGCAGGAATAAATTTAAGTTTGACTAATTCACGTTGATGGGATCGTTGATTGCGATTGATGTGGCGTCACAAAAAACAAGCTAGATGGTGATTGAAATGAAGCTATTACCCATTTTCAACCATCTATATAAAAATAATAAAACCTGTCTATGTAAAATAACTTTTCTGTTTTTGACATTATTGCATGCCAAATTTTATCGAAATTTTTAAGCAGAAGACATAAATAGTATTACCATTTATCCTACTTAATGGTTTATGTAATTTGGTCGCGGTCGTGTAACACCACTACCAGTGTGTTGTATTTACAAAAATAAACAAATTCACTTCTACTTTGGATCATTAAGATGTCAATATTCTAAGGGCCCATTTTCTTCTCGTTTGGTATGAGCAATAAATTTGCTGTTGATAACATAAATATCGTATAGTCTGCAGAAGACATTTCATCATATTATTATCGGAACACACATAAATGTTACACTAATTTTCGAATTATGTGCAAACTGGATTTAGTATAAATCGATGCAATGATGAAAAAAACTGTAATATCGACATCGATAATTATTTTTGCTTTTCACTTTAATACTTATTCTCAATCAATCGCAATCAACAGTCCCTTTAATACAATCAAAAGTTGAAGAAACATTCATCATGCCCAATGCTTCATAACAACTCGGTATCCAAAAACTCTATTAATTTAGCCAAAATATTGAAAATATTAACAAGAACTTTGACATAATCACACTCCAACATTACTCCCACGAAATATTGATAAATCAGATTAGATTATAAAATTCAGATATAATGGTAATTATCTAGTTAAACTCACTGCACGCTTAAAACGCTATTGCCATGACCCACAATCTTGATAAGTACACAAATAATGATGTTAAGAAATACCCTGTTAAGCACAACATATCTTAAATGGAGGTGAAATCCCCATAGATGACTGAAAGTTCTCCATAATGTTCTCGAAAGACGTGAAGCCAACCCGCACTTGGTCAGGGTGGTGGACTATAATATTCTCATAGCGAGAATAGGCCCGCGTCCAGCAGTGAGACAGCCTGTATACAATGCCGATGATGATGACTGATCAGGTCCTTTGGGCCTCAAGATAGTCATGATGGTACTTAGTCTAATATATTTCTATAAGTATAAGATTGTAACTTCTTTCTACCTTTATTATGTTTATATATTTTTTTATGTTATCTTTACTTTTTAGTCCACGCATTGGGTGTCTGTAATTATTTTACTGAGCAGTTGTAACCAATAAATAAATAAGGCTGAAGGCACAAATTTATGGAGTAGGAAAAATGAAAGTTAGTAGTAGTAATGTAGTGCGCGATGACGTCACAGCCCATAGACAAGGTCTCTTGTCCCACTGACCAGAGTTAAGTTCCCGGACGAGAGTGGACATGGCGTTGGTCACGGAGTCCGCCGCATAAAGCAGGTCGCTGCGCAGACTACGGTTGTCTATGCCCACTGCACAACCGCATTACGTCACACACACGTTGAGAACCATTGACATATTGTACGTAAGTACATATAATATATCGATGATTAGGACATACACGGGACGAGATATTAATAAAATAAGATAAGAGGCGGTAATACAATGAGTAATTAAGTTGGCTACGGATCGAAAGGTCGTACAGCCAATTTACAATGGACAATCTTCAAGTAATAACCGACTTGAATTGACTTTTCTATTCTTTTGGGTGAAGAATGTCAAATAGATGGCAGTCCCTTCTTAACGAAGCGTAAATAATATTTTATCAAATGTAGTGGGACTAAAATGAGAACTTGTGCTGCCAGGCAAAAGTCTTAGCTGCAAAACGATGATAATGGTGTATCTTTAACATTTTGAACGCCATTGTCCTGGATAGGTGATAAGCCAATATCAACCTAGCAGACTTCATAAGGCTAAGTCAAAATCACATCGCTTATGAACGTCAAATTCGTTAATTACTTAATGAATCTACATTTACATTGTACAATGCGGGCAACCTACATGTTCGCAAATCGTAAATCAACATCGAATTCAAGTACTCTCGATCGTAGGACCGTCTATAATAAACATTGCATTACTGCCACTTAATTCCGTCCATATGAAAAAATGGTATGCGTGTCGTTATCGATTTTTGGCTGCAATAAAAACACTTTAATACACGTAACTTTGAAAAAACATGTAATTCTGCTCGGCTCCCTTATAGTAATCGTTACATATCAGATATTACAATGCATTTAAATAATAGTATGTAAGCCCAATTCCATATAGCATAATGATTACATTTGTATAATATATACCAATAATACTAAACCCATATTATAGAGCCAAGCAAAACATTCAAATGATAATAATAATGAAGTATCTATTCTGTTGTACAATGCACATCGATAAAACTATTTTTAAGACTTTATTATAAAATTCATTAGCGAAAAATTATGATGTTTAAAAAAAAAATATGAGCAGTCTAATACTACACTTTTGTGAAGCATCTCGTATATACGTAGCAATGAGTTACGAATATTGCGATCTTATAACGTCGCAAATGCACATGTCGTGCAAAAAATAAAGTATATTTCTATTCAATTCAATAGAATTTTGGTATTGAAAATTTAGACAAACTGCTAAAACTGACTAAAAACTATACAAAATATAAACTTGAAAGTATCCAAAATATAAACTTGATCTTGAGCAGTTTATAAAATCTAAAGACCTGAATACTGTAACATCACTAAACTTCTAGGTCGCTGTTAAAAAAGATGTCAATTCAAATGCGTACTGTACAACAGAATATACACTAAAGATCATTTATTAGCATAATCAGGCGCAAAAGCATGAAGCGCGTATAACCAATCCTCCCAAATTGTTTCAGAACTACCACCAAGCATCAGTCCTAATATAATGTAAGTGTTTATTACAGAGGTCAGACACAACGACTTTTTGCAGCAACACAGTCGTAATGTAATCGCAAAATGGTCGCCCTTCGGTCGTGCTGCCTCGCAGACGTCCACTTTTGTGTATCGTTTCAACACGTGACTGCCACAAAATCAACGCAGTGCATCAATTTATAAGAACGCTAAACATAGTTACAATGCGGGCTGTCGCCGTTTTTATAGGTCGACGAATATGTAGTAGCAATGCCGTGGCGCGTTTGTGTCAATACAGTCGTGAGACTGTCGCGAGTTTGTGCGTTTGCTTCGATAGAACCGCTAAACTATCATGCATTTGGATCGACACAGTCGCGACACAATCGCGCATCTGTGTCGATATAGTTGCGTCACTATCGCACATCTGTGTCCAAACAGTTGAGATGCTGTTGCCTGATGGAGTCGATATTGGTACGTTGTCGTGCGTATGCATCGACGCTGCAAAAAGTCGCCGTGTGCGTCATTCATTCAACTTTCGCTACTAGCACATAATTTTATATGATGATGTTTTAAATTATAATGTTTTGTGGCGTCTCCATTTCTACGGTCATACTCACTGGTGGTGGGTCTCTGGTTCTGATGGAAGTTCCGACCTTCGTTGCCCATGCTCTCCATGCCACCTGCATACACACATTGTATTATATTTTAAGCGATATGTATCATAAAACTAATCTACCTTTTTGATTTGTCCAACTTGTATATTTCTTTGTTCATTAATTTTCATGAATGTGGGCAACTATGGCGTCGGATTTTTAGACCGCCCGAAAGGCTTGAGACATGGTCTAAAAATTCTTGTCCTGGTAATAGAATCAGACCGACAGCTTTACGTGCCCTACGAGGCACGGTAGCGATCTGAACTGTGGAACCGTTGCTTAACTTTGTCGACGTATGTACGGCAAACGATATCTATGGAGTGCTCGTGAGTACGTACCGAGACTATGCGACATGTCGACTCGCTCCCTGTCGCCCAGTGACGGCGTCTGTGGCGCGCTGCGTACTGTACCGCGGGGGACCGGCGGCTCTCTGCTCACACATACACATATGTATAGAGTGCGAGTGAGTACGTACCGAGGCTGTGCGACATGTCGACTCGCTCCCTGTCGCCCAGTGACGGCGTCTGTGGCGCGCTGCGTACTGTACCGCGGGGGACCGGCGGCTCTCTGCTCACACATACACATATGTATAGAGTGTGACTCAGTACGTACCGAGGCTGTGCGACATGTCGACTCGCTCCCTGTCGCCCAGTGACGGCGTCTGTGGCGCGCTGCGTACTGTACCGCGGGGGACCGGCGGCTCTCTGCTCACACATACACATATGTATAGAGTGTGACTCAGTACGTACCGAGGCTGTGCGACATGTCGACTCGCTCCCTGTCGCCCAGTGACGGCGTCTGTGGCGCGCTGCGTACTGTACCGCGGGGGACCGGCGGCTCTCTGCTCACACATACACATATGTATAGAGTGCGAGTGAGTACGTACCGAGGCTGTGCGACATGTCGACTCGCTCCCTGTCGCCCAGTGACGGCGTCTGTGGCGCGCTGCGTACTGTACCGCGGGGGACCGGCGGCTCTCTGCTCACACATACACATATGTATAGAGTGCGAGTGAGTACGTACCGAGGCTGTGCGACATGTCGACTCGCTCCCTGTCGCCCAGTGACGGCGTCTGTGGCGCGCTGCGTACTGTACCGCGGGGGACCGGCGGCTCTCTGCTCACACATACACATATGTATAGAGTGCGAGTGAGTACGTACCGAGGCTGTGCGACATGTCGACTCGCTCCCTGTCGTCCAGTGACGGCGTCTGTGGCGCGCTGCGTACTGTACCGCGGGGGACCGGCGGCTCTCTGCTCACACATACACATATGTATAGAGTGCGAGTGAGTACGTACCGAGGCTGTGCGACATGTCGACTCGCTCCCTGTCGCCCAGTGACGGCGTCTGTGGCGCGCTGCGTACTGTACCGCGGGGGACCGGCGGCTCTCTGCTCACACATACACATATGTATAGAGTGCGAGTGAGTACGTACCGAGGCTGTGCGACATGTCGACTCGCTCCCTGTCGCCCAGTGACGGCGTCTGTGGCGCGCTGCGTACTGTACCGCGGGGGACCGGCGGCTCTCTGCTCACACATACACATATGTATAGAGTGCGAGTGAGTACGTACCGAGGCTGTGCGACATGTCGACTCGCTCCCTGTCGCCCAGTGACGGCGTCTGTGGCGCGCTGCGTACTGTACCGCGGGGGACCGGCGGCTCTCTGCTCACACATACACATATGTATAGAGTGCGAGTGAGTACGTACCGAGGCTGTGCGACATGTCGACTCGCTCCCTGTCGCCCAGTGACGGCGTCTGTGGCGCGCTGCGTACTGTACCGCGGGGGACCGGCGGCTCTCTGCTCACACATACACATATGTATAGAGTGCGAGTGAGTACGTACCGAGGCTGTGCGACATGTCGACTCGCTCCCTGTCGCCCAGTGACGGCGTCTGTGGCGCGCTGCGTACTGTACCGCGGGGGACCGGCGGCTCTCTGCTCACACATACACATATGTATAGAGTGCGAGTGAGTACGTACCGAGGCTGTGCGACATGTCGACTCGCTCCCTGTCGCCCAGTGACGGCGTCTGTGGCGCGCTGCGTACTGTACCGCGGGGGACCGGCGGCTCTCTGCTCACACATACACATATGTATAGAGTGCGAGTGAGTACGTACCGAGGCTGTGCGACATGTCGACTCGCTCCCTGTCGCCCAGTGACGGCGTCTGTGGCGCGCTGCGTACTGTACCGCGGGGGACCGGCGGCTCTCTGCTCACACATACACATATGTATAGAGTGCGAGTGAGTACGTACCGAGGCTGTGCGACATGTCGACTCGCTCCCTGTCGCCCAGTGACGGCGTCTGTGGCGCGCTGCGTACTGTACCGCGGGGGACCGGCGGCTCTCTGCTCACACATACACATATGTATAGAGTGCGAGTGAGTACGTACCGAGGCTGTGCGACATGTCGACTCGCTCCCTGTCGCCCAGTGACGGCGTCTGTGGCGCGCTGCGTACTGTACCGCGGGGGACC
Organism: Euclidia mi; assembly: GCA_944739405.2. Lineage (NCBI taxonomy): Eukaryota > Metazoa > Arthropoda > Insecta > Lepidoptera > Erebidae > Euclidia > Euclidia mi. Next base: position 36,770,162 of record OX123206.2, read on the forward strand.
GGCGGCTCTCTGCCCACACATACACATATGTATAGAGTGTGACTCAGTACGTACGGAGGCTGTGCGACATGTCGACGCGCTCCCTGTCGCCCAGTGACGGCGTCTGTGGCGCGCTGCGTACTGTACCGCGGGGGACCGGCGGCTCTCTGCCCACACATACACATATGTATAGAGTGTGACTCAGTACGTACCGAGGCTGTGCGACATGTCGACTCGCTCCCTGTCGCCCAGTGACGGCGTCTGTGGCGCGCTGCGTACTGTACCTCGGGGGACCGGCGGCTCTCTGCTCACACATACACATATGTATAGAGTGCGAGTGAGTACGTACCGAGGCTGTGCGACATGTCGACTCGCTCCCTGTCGCCCAGTGACGGTGTCTGTGGCGCGCTGCGTACTGTACCGCGGGGGACCGGCGGCTCTCTGCTCACACATACACATATGTATAGAGTGCGAGTGAGTACGTACCGAGGCTGTGCGACATGTCGACTCGCTCCCTGTCGCCCAGTGACGGCGTCTGTGGCGCGCTGCGTACTGTACCGCGGGGGACCGGCGGCTCTCTGCTCACACATACACATATGTATAGAGTGCGAGTGAGTACGTACCGAGGCTGTGCGACATGTCGACTCGCTCCCTGTCGCCCAGTGACGGCGTCTGTGGCGCGCTGCGTACTGTACCGCGGGGGACCGGCGGCTCTCTGCTCACACATACACATATGTATAGAGTGCGAGTGAGTACGTACCGAGGCTGTGCGACATGTCGACTCGCTCCCTGTCGCCCAGTGACGGCGTCTGTGGCGCGCTGCGTACTGTACCGCGGGGGACCGGCGGCTCTCTGCTCACACATACACATATGTATAGAGTGCGAGTGAGTACGTACCGAGGCTGTGCGACATGTCGACTCGCTCCCTGTCGCCCAGTGACGGCGTCTGTGGCGCGCTGCGTACTGTACCGCGGGGGACCGGCGGCTCTCTGCTCACACATACACATATGTATAGAGTGCGAGTGAGTACGTACCGAGGCTGTGCGACATGTCGACTCGCTCCCTGTCGCCCAGTGACGGCGTCTGTGGCGCGCTGCGTACTGTACCGCGGGGGACCGGCGGCTCTCTGCTCACACATACACATATGTATAGAGTGCGAGTGAGTACGTACCGAGGCTGTGCGACATGTCGACTCGCTCCCTGTCGCCCAGTGACGGCGTCTGTGGCGCGCTGCGTACTGTACCGCGGGGGACCGGCGGCTCTCTGCTCACACATACACATATGTATAGAGTGCGAGTGAGTACGTACCGAGGCTGTGCGACATGTCGACTCGCTCCCTGTCGCCCAGTGACGGCGTCTGTGGCGCGCTGCGTACTGTACCGCGGGGGACCGGCGGCTCTCTGCTCACACATACACATATGTATAGAGTGCGAGTGAGTACGTACCGAGGCTGTGCGACATGTCGACTCGCTCCCTGTCGCCCAGTGACGGCGTCTGTGGCGCGCTGCGTACTGTACCGCGGGGGACCGGCGGCTCTCTGCCCACACATACACATATGTATAGAGTGTGACTCAGTACGTACGGAGGCTGTGCGACATGTCGACGCGCTCCCTGTCGCCCAGTGACGGCGTCTGTGGCGCGCTGCGTACTGTACCGCGGGGGACCGGCGGCTCTCTGCCCACACATACACATATGTATAGAGTGTGACTCAGTACGTACCGAGGCTGTGCGACATGTCGACTCGCTCCCTGTCGCCCAGTGACGGCGTCTGTGGCGCGCTGCGTACTGTACCTCGGGGGACCGGCGGCTCTCTGCTCACACATACACATATGTATAGAGTGCGAGTGAGTACGTACCGAGGCTGTGCGACATGTCGACTCGCTCCCTGTCGCCCAGTGACGGTGTCTGTGGCGCGCTGCGTACTGTACCGCGGGGGACCGGCGGCTCTCTGCTCACACATACACATATGTATAGAGTGCGAGTGAGTACGTACCGAGGCTGTGCGACATGTCGACTCGCTCCCTGTCGCCCAGTGACGGCGTCTGTGGCGCGCTGCGTACTGTACCGCGGGGGACCGGCGGCTCTCTGCTCACACATACACATATGTATAGAGTGCGAGTCAGTACGTACCGAGGCTGTGCGACATGTCGACTCGCTCCCTGTCGCCCAGTGACGGCGTCTGTGGCGCGCTGCGTACTGTACCGCGGGGGACCGGCGGCTCTCTGCTCACACATACACATATGTATAGAGTGCGAGTGAGTACGTACCGAGGCTGTGCGACATGTCGACTCGCTCCCTGTCGCCCAGTGACGGCGTCTGTGGCGCGCTGCGTACTGTACCGCGGGGGACCGGCGGCTCTCTGCTCACACATACACATATGTATAGAGTGCGAGTGAGTACGTACCGAGGCTGTGCGACATGTCGACTCGCTCCCTGTCGCCCAGTGACGGCGTCTGTGGCGCGCTGCGTACTGTACCGCGGGGGACCGGCGGCTCTCTGCTCACACATACACATATGTATAGAGTGCGAGTGAGTACGTACCGAGGCTGTGCGACACGTCGACTCGCTCCCTGTCGCCCAGTGACGGCGTCTGTGGCGCGCTGCGTACTGTACCGCGGGGGACCGGCGGCTCTCTGCTCACACATACACATATGTATAGAGTGCGAGTGAGTACGTACCGAGGCTGTGCGACATGTCGACTCGCTCCCTGTCGCCCAGTGACGGCGTCTGTGGCGCGCTGCGTACTGTACCGCGGGGGACCGGCGGCTCTCTGCTCACACATACACATATGTATAGAGTGCGAGTGAGTACGTACCGAGGCTGTGCGACATGTCGACTCGCTCCCTGTCGCCCAGTGACGGCGTCTGTGGCGCGCTGCGTACTGTACCGCGGGGGACCGGCGGCTCTCTGCTCACACATACACATATGTATAGAGTGCGAGTGAGTACGTACCGAGGCTGTGCGACATGTCGACTCGCTCCCTGTCGCCCAGTGACGGCGTCTGTGGCGCGCTGCGTACTGTACCGCGGGGGACCGGCGGCTCTCTGCTCACACATACACATATGTATAGAGTGTGACTCAGTACGTACCGAGGCTGTGCGACATGTCGACTCGCTCCCTGTCGCCCAGTGACGGCGTCTGTGGCGCGCTGCGTACTGTACCGCGGGGGACCGGCGGCTCTCTGCTCACACATACACATATGTATAGAGTGCGAGTGAGTACGTACCGAGGCTGTGCGACATGTCGACTCGCTCCCTGTCGCCCAGTGACGGCGTCTGTGGCGCGCTGCGTACTGTACCGCGGGGGACCGGCGGCTCTCTGCTCACACATACACATATGTATAGAGTGCGAGTGAGTACGTACCGAGGCTGTGCGACATGTCGACTCGCTCCCTGTCGCCCAGTGACGGCGTCTGTGGCGCGCTGCGTACTGTACCGCGGGGGACCGGCGGCTCTCTGCTCACACATACACATATGTATAGAGTGCGAGTGAGTACGTACCGAGGCTGTGCGACATGTCGACTCGCTCCCTGTCGCCCAGTGACGGCGTCTGTGGCGCGCTGCGTACTGTACCGCGGGGGACCGGCGGCTCTCTGCTCACACATACACATATGTATAGAGTGCGAGTGAGTACGTACCGAGGCTGTGCGACATGTCGACTCGCTCCCTGTCGCCCAGTGACGGCGTCTGTGGCGCGCTGCGTACTGTACCGCGGGGGACCGGCGGCTCTCTGCTCACACATACACATATGTATAGAGTGCGAGTGAGTACGTACCGAGGCTGTGCGACATGTCGACTCGCTCCCTGTCGCCCAGTGACGGCGTCTGTGGCGCGCTGCGTACTGTACCGCGGGGGACCGGCGGCTCTCTGCTCACACATACACATATGTATAGAGTGCGAGTGAGTACGTACCGAGGCTGTGCGACATGTCGACTCGCTCCCTGTCGCCCAGTGACGGCGTCTGTGGCGCGCTGCGTACTGTACCGCGGGGGACCGGCGGCTCTCTGCTCACACATACACATATGTATAGAGTGCGAGTGAGTACGTACCGAGGCTGTGCGACATGTCGACTCGCTCCCTGTCGCCCAGTGACGGCGTCTGTGGCGCGCTGCGTACTGTACCGCGGGGGACCGGCGGCTCTCTGCTCACACATACACATATGTATAGAGTGCGAGTGAGTACGTACCGAGGCTGTGCGACATGTCGACTCGCTCCCTGTCGCCCAGTGACGGCGTCTGTGGCGCGCTGCGTACTGTACCGCGGGGGACCGGCGGCTCTCTGCTCACACATACACATATGTATAGAGTGCGAGTGAGTACGTACCGAGGCTGTGCGACATGTCGACTCGCTCCCTGTCGCCCAGTGACGGCGTCTGTGGCGCGCTGCGTACTGTACCGCGGGGGACCGGCGGCTCTCTGCTCACACATACACATATGTATAGAGTGCGAGTGAGTACGTACCGAGGCTGTGCGACATGTCGACTCGCTCCCTGTCGCCCAGTGACGGCGTCTGTGGCGCGCTGCGTACTGTACCGCGGGGGACCGGCGGCTCTCTGCTCACACATACACATATGTATAGAGTGCGAGTGAGTACGTACCGAGGCTGTGCGACATGTCGACTCGCTCCCTGTCGCCCAGTGACGGCGTCTGTGGCGCGCTGCGTACTGTACCGCGGGGGACCGGCGGCTCTCTGCTCACACATACACATATGTATAGAGTGCGAGTGAGTACGTACCGAGGCTGTGCGACATGTCGACTCGCTCCCTGTCGCCCAGTGACGGCGTCTGTGGCGCGCTGCGTACTGTACCGCGGGGGACCGGCGGCTCTCTGCCCACACATACACATATGTATAGAGTGTGACTCAGTACGTACGGAGGCTGTGCGACATGTCGACGCGCTCCCTGTCGCCCAGTGACGGCGTCTGTGGCGCGCTGCGTACTGTACCGCGGGGGACCGGCGGCTCTCTGCCCACACATACACATATGTATAGAGTGTGACTCAGTACGTACCGAGGCTGTGCGACATGTCGACTCGCTCCCTGTCGCCCAGTGACGGCGTCTGTGGCGCGCTGCGTACTGTACCTCGGGGGACCGGCGGCTCTCTGCTCACACATACACATATGTATAGAGTGCGAGTGAGTACGTACCGAGGCTGTGCGACATGTCGACTCGCTCCCTGTCGCCCAGTGACGGTGTCTGTGGCGCGCTGCGTACTGTACCGCGGGGGACCGGCGGCTCTCTGCTCACACATACACATATGTATAGAGTGCGAGTGAGTACGTACCGAGGCTGTGCGACATGTCGACTCGCTCCCTGTCGCCCAGTGACGGCGTCTGTGGCGCGCTGCGTACTGTACCGCGGGGGACCGGCGGCTCTCTGCTCACACATACACATATGTATAGAGTGCGAGTCAGTACGTACCGAGGCTGTGCGACATGTCGACTCGCTCCCTGTCGCCCAGTGACGGCGTCTGTGGCGCGCTGCGTACTGTACCGCGGGGGACCGGCGGCTCTCTGCTCACACATACACATATGTATAGAGTGCGAGTGAGTACGTACCGAGGCTGTGCGACATGTCGACTCGCTCCCTGTCGCCCAGTGACGGCGTCTGTGGCGCGCTGCGTACTGTACCGCGGGGGACCGGCGGCTCTCTGCTCACACATACACATATGTATAGAGTGCGAGTGAGTACGTACCGAGGCTGTGCGACATGTCGACTCGCTCCCTGTCGCCCAGTGACGGCGTCTGTGGCGCGCTGCGTACTGTACCGCGGGGGACCGGCGGCTCTCTGCTCACACATACACATATGTATAGAGTGCGAGTGAGTACGTACCGAGGCTGTGCGACACGTCGACTCGCTCCCTGTCGCCCAGTGACGGCGTCTGTGGCGCGCTGCGTACTGTACCGCGGGGGACCGGCGGCTCTCTGCTCACACATACACATATGTATAGAGTGCGAGTGAGTACGTACCGAGGCTGTGCGACATGTCGACTCGCTCCCTGTCGCCCAGTGACGTCGTCTGTGGCGCGCTGCGTACTGTACCGCGGGGGACCGGCGGCTCTCTGCTCACACATACACATATGTATAGAGTGCGAGTGAGTACGTACCGAGGCTGTGCGACATGTCGACTCGCTCCCTGTCGCCCAGTGACGGCGTCTGTGGCGCGCTGCGTACTGTACCGCGGGGGACCGGCGGCTCTCTGCTCACACATACACATATGTATAGAGTGCGAGTGAGTACGTACCGAGGCTGTGCGACATGTCGACTCGCTCCCTGTCGCCCAGTGACGGCGTCTGTGGCGCGCTGCGTACTGTACCGCGGGGGACCGGCGGCTCTCTGCTCACACATACACATATGTATAGAGTGCGAGTGAGTACGTACCGAGGCTGTGCGACATGTCGACTCGCTCCCTGTCGCCCAGTGACGGCGTCTGTGGCGCGCTGCGTACTGTACCGCGGGGGACCGGCGGCTCTCTGCTCACACATACACATATGTATAGAGTGCGAGTGAGTACGTACCGAGGCTGTGCGACATGTCGACTCGCTCCCTGTCGCCCAGTGACGGCGTCTGTGGCGCGCTGCGTACTGTACCGCGGGGGACCGGCGGCTCTCTGCTCACACATACACATATGTATAGAGTGCGAGTGAGTACGTACCGAGGCTGTGCGACATGTCGACTCGCTCCCTGTCGCCCAGTGACGGCGTCTGTGGCGCGCTGCGTACTGCACCGCGGGGGACCGGCGGCTCTCTGCTCACACATACACATATGTATAGAGTGCGAGTGAGTACGTACCGAGGCTGTGCGACATGTCGACTCGCTCCCTGTCGCCCAGTGACGGCGTCTGTGGCGCGCTGCGTACTGTACCGCGGGGGACCGGCGGCTCTCTGCTCACACATACACATATGTATAGAGTGCGAGTGAGTACGTACCGAGGCTGTGCGACATGTCGACTCGCTCCCTGTCGCCCAGTGACGGCGTCTGTGGCGCGCTGCGTACTGTACCGCGGGGGACCGGCGGCTCTCTGCTCACACATACACATATGTATAGAGTGCGAGTGAGTACGTACCGAGGCTGTGCGACATGTCGACTCGCTCCCTGTCGCCCAGTGACGGCGTCTGTGGCGCGCTGCGTACTGTACCGCGGGGGACCGGCGGCTCTCTGCCCACACATACACATATGTATAGAGTGTGACTCAGTACGTACCGAGGCTGTGCGACATGTCGACTCGCTCCCTGTCGCCCAGTGACGGCGTCTGTGGCGCGCTGCGTACTGTACCGCGGGGGACCGGCGGCTCTCTGCTCACACATACACATATGTATAGAGTGCGAGTGAGTACGTACCGAGGCTGTGCGACATGTCGACTCGCTCCCTGTCGCCCAGTGACGGCGTCTGTGGCGCGCTGCGTACTGTACCGCGGGGGACCGGCGGCTCTCTGCTCACACATACACATATGTATAGAGTGCGAGTGAGTACGTACCGAGGCTGTGCGACATGTCGACTCGCTCCCTGTCGCCCAGTGACGGCGTCTGTGGCGCGCTGCGTACTGTACCGCGGGGGACCGGCGGCTCTCTGCTCACACATACACATATGTATAGAGTGCGAGTGAGTACGTACCGAGGCTGTGCGACATGTCGACTCGCTCCCTGTCGCCCAGTGACGGCGTCTGTGGCGCGCTGCGTACTGTACCGCGGGGGACCGGCGGCTCTCTGCTCACACATACACATATGTATAGAGTGCGAGTGAGTACGTACCGAGGCTGTGCGACATGTCGACTCGCTCCCTGTCGCCCAGTGACGGCGTCTGTGGCGCGCTGCGTACTGTACCGCGGGGGACCGGCGGCTCTCTGCTCACACATACACATATGTATAGAGTGCGAGTGAGTACGTACCGAGGCTGTGCGACATGTCGACTCGCTCCCTGTCGCACAGTGACGGCGTCTGTGGCGCGCTGCGTACTGTACCGCGGGGGACCGGCGGCTCTCTGCTCACACATACACATATGTATAGAGTGCGAGTGAGTACGTACCGAGGCTGTGCGACATGTCGACTCGCTCCCTGTCGCCCAGTGACGGCGTCTGTGGCGCGCTGCGTACTGTACCGCGGGGGACCGGCGGCTCTCTGCTCACACATACACATATGTATAGAGTGCGAGTGAGTACGTACCGAGGCTGTGCGACATGTCGACTCGCTCCCTGTCGCCCAGTGACGGCGTCTGTGGCGCGCTGCGTACTGTACCGCGGGGGACCGGCGGCTCTCTGCCCACACATACACATATGTATAGAGTGTGACTCAGTACGTACCGAGGCTGTGCGACATGTCGACTCGCTCCCTGTCGCCCAGTGACGGCGTCTGTGGCGCGCTGCGTACTGTACCGCGGGGGACCGGCGGCTCTCTGCTCACACATACACATATGTATAGAGTGCGAGTGAGTACGTACCGAGGCTGTGCGACATGTCGACTCGCTCCCTGTCGCCCAGTGACGGCGTCTGTGGCGCGCTGCGTACTGTACCGCGGGGGACCGGCGGCTCTCTGCTCACACATACACATATGTATAGAGTGCGAGTGAGTACGTACCGAGGCTGTGCGACATGTCGACTCGCTCCCTGTCGCCCAGTGACGGCGTCTGTGGCGCGCTGCGTACTGTACCGCGGGGGACCGGCGGCTCTCTGCCCACACATACACATATGTATAGAGTGTGACTCAGTACGTACCGAGGCTGTGCGACATGTCGACTCGCTCCCTGTCGCCCAGTGACGGCGTCTGTGGCGCGCTGCGTACTGTACCGCGGGGGACCGGCGGCTCTCTGCCCACACATACACATATGTATAGAGTGCGAGTGAGTACGTACCGAGGCTGTGCGACATGTCGACTCGCTCCCTGTCGCCCAGTGACGGCGTCTGTGGCGCGCTGCGTACTGTACCGCGGGGGACCGGCGGCTCTCTGCTCACACATACACATATGTATAGAGTGCGAGTGAGTACGTACCGAGGCTGTGCGACATGTCGACTCGCTCCCTGTCGCCCAGTGACGGCGTCTGTGGCGCGCTGCGTACTGTACCGCGGGGGACCGGCGGCTCTCTGCTCACACATACACATATGTATAGAGTGCGAGTGAGTACGTACCGAGGCTGTGCGACATGTCGACTCGCTCCCTGTCGCCCAGTGACGGCGTCTGTGGCGCGCTGCGTACTGTACCGCGGGGGACCGGCGGCTCTCTGCTCACACATACACATATGTATAGAGTGCGAGTGAGTACGTACCGAGGCTGTGCGACATGTCGACTCGCTCCCTGTCGCCCAGTGACGGCGTCTGTGGCGCGCTGCGTACTGTACCGCGTGGGACCGGCGGCTCTCTACCGACACAGACAGACATATTATACTGATTACACATCATTATATACAACTCCTTACAAAATATATTGCAGATTAATAACCTCGTAACAACGGAGCGGAAAATATGTAATGCTTAAACAGATTCTAGATGTTTAAAAGTTTGGTATATTTTGGGTAAGTCAGATACTTTTACTGACTATAATGCCGCAAAGCCAATTAAAACAGAACATAAATTATGCCAACCATGGTTAAACGCCTAGTTAACTGTGTATAATGCAATTCACTAGTATCTTTATTTGTCTCCCGCATTACTAAGGAAAAGAGTGGATTAATTATTTCTACTGTCATTCGTGACGAGTTCCATAATAGTTTAAATTTAGCCGGGATTTCTCGAATAACTATCTTCTAGCTAGTTAATAAAAAATCTAGCTTCACAGGTGAGACAGTGGAAGAATATGGACTTAACAGAGACTTATGACACCGTTTATGTTTCGCTATACTTAATAAAACCAGCAATAATATACTAAACTGATGCATAAATAATACAATAATTTCACAGATAACCTAAGCTCTCGTTAACAGCTATAAAATTAAGCAATGAGTTGTTAATGGTCCTCAATTTTATACGGAGTTCCACAGGGCAATACTTTGGACCCATCTTATTTTTGAGATACATAAACGTGCAATGTAATCTAATTTAAGCTAGCAGACGAATCATAAGATTCCCAAATGTTACAAGGCTATTGTTTAGCAGAGAATCAAGTTGAGTAGCCTACATTTACGTACAAAGTTACTTAAAATATCTGGGTTCGGGGCAATAATAAATATGTGGGCAAGCCGGGTACGGTACTTCGACATAAAGTCTTCAATGAGCGATTAGCCAAGAGTGAGAGAGAACCCAAGTGCCCTTTCTATTTCTTCACGTGATATATCAAATACAAAATATCTGACCCAACCGGTGAGAGTATTGTCGCAGGACTGACAGCTTAGCCTGCCTGCTGAGGGACTGAGTATAACATTACCGACTAACTGACTTTAAGCAATATTCTTCATAGAATTATCCTATACTAGAGGACGCCAGCAGCTACGCCTGCAATTTTTTAAATTTACCCGTTTTGGCCGATCCCGTGGGAATTTCGGGAAATCCCTTCTTAGTGCACCCCTAAGGTCCCCAAGGAACATACATGCCAAATTTCAGCTTCCTGCGCTCAATAGTTTTGGCTGTAGCGTGTCTGTCAGTCAATCAGTAACGCAAGGATTTTATATATTAAGAAGATTAGTTAGTACACACGGCTACGCATCAAGGTGTAGGAAAAAAGTGTTAAAATTGTGTGTACTAAAATTTACGTAACGAGTCAGAATCCTGTAATTCGTTAAAATTTAAGCTGCAACACCATACCGTGATCACGGCTGGTATACCTATTCCATGCTGCAACATCGGGGCATATAGAAGAAATAGAAGGTATAGCAGATATTAGTTGCAAGTGGCGATTATAAAAAAATATTTGTTGTGTGCTGACCTCTCAGGCGCGCTGGGTAGTGGCTGTGCTCCCGGCAGCGGAGGGCTCTTGGTGGAGCGAGGGGACGAGTTTGGCGTCGACCGGGGCGACGACTGTTGCGTCTGTGGGATATAAAAAGAATTATATTTAAGAAAACACTGATATTGAACTGTTTTTAGTTTACTAGCTGGCCTGGCATACCTTTTACTGTCGTATAAATCAGTAACTTAAGAAAAAATATTAAAGATCAGTAAAGGAACACCCTAATAATGATTTGGCACGAAATAATATTTCAAGATTTACTCCGATACGTACCGGTAATTTTTTTTGTAGCATATCATATGGTTGGATACGGGCGGCTCAAAATTGGTTTGTGTGGAGAACCTTGGGGGACGCCTATGCCCAGCAGCGGACGTCTAGCTATGCTGACATGATGATGATATCAAAATTACTCCATGCCGCATAATAATGGTATGATGGCTCCTACTCTGATGGCCTACAGAAAAGCATTTTCACGCCCCGCTTAAAGGACCCGGCATCATGGGAAGAGGGGAACACGTCAGCAGATAATAAGTTCCACATCTTTATGGTTCGGCAAAGATAGAGGACACCGAATCGTTTCGTGTGAGACGGTATCTGTTCTACCTTGTAAGAGTGGAACCTTAGCCCGGACCGTGTTGTTCTGGAAAGGAAGGGAGAGGGCAGGATTAAATGAAAGAGTTAGGCGGTAAAAGACAGCCATTGATGCAACGTCTCTACGTACTTGCAGGGACTAAAGGGTCCTAGTAGCCTCAGGATCCTCAATAATACGGACAGCACGCCGCTGCTGTTCGGTACTCCGAATTTACGGGATGCTGATTTAATGACACCCTCGATGTCCTTTGGTTGAGATTATGGCGTATGACCATACCAAGGATATTGAGAGACTGTTTTTAACGGTCGTGGAGTATCCAGAAGAGCGGGTTGGGAAAGAGTGGAGACCAGGTGGAATATGTAAGGTGAATGGACTCAGCACTCCACTGCGAAACTCTGTTCAAAACCTGGTCAAGTTCAGCGACAAGTCTTCGCCTATTTTCCTCAATGTCGACTTGCTTAGCCGCGAGGTGTCCGAGATAAATGGGCGGTTTAAAGTTTTACAGGTCCAATGACAGCAGGTTACAAATCCCCTCTCTAACTGTACGTACCTTGAGCATCCTCATGAGTCCCTCGAGCTGGTGCATGAGGTGTTTGCGCGACTCCTGCAGCGACGACAGGTGTCCCTCTAGCTCGTCCTTGCGCTGCCGCAGCAGCCGCAGTTCCGACACCAGCGGCGCTGACGTCACGCCGCCGCCCGCACTCGCCTCCGCTTCTTGCTGACGGCTGATGGAAAAAAAAACCATGAGTGACAAATTTGTGGCGAACGAGCTGCTGCCGTTCCTGCTACAGAAGCTGGCCATCCATATCTGTGCGAGTAACTTCACATACTTTGACATAGCAGCTGCCAAGCTGCTTGTGTACAGGTCGCTAAATAAATGTGTCCCGCAGGCGTGACGGAACAAAGAAATGACTGCAAGACAATAAAAAGACCGACCCCAACGACATGCCGACATTTGTAGCGAGGGAATAAGTTGCCTCCAGTTACTTTCGACAACGTCTCATCGGACAGGCCTTTTGAAAGACATTGGTTTTCTGAAGGCAAATTTAGCGGATGTATACAAGAAGTTGCAGGGATGAATGGGAGCACGACTTCATCTAAGAATTCCCAGCCAACCTCACCCTTCCCGTGGTTGCCGCCCGTTGTTGGTCTGGTTCCTTAAGAAACAGACGTAACCAAAACCTCCAGCCGCCACACACACAGCGTGCAGACACACACAAATACACGCGCGCAAGCAGACACATTAACCCATACCCACACACTTACACACGCACAATAACACACATACACACACCTACACACTCTTACATGGACGCACACACACACGCACCTACACACCGCTTCACACACTCACACACATTCACAAACACATACTCAACACACTCATACCAAACACAAAATAAAAAACAATGGAAGTGAAACAAAACAGTAGCTTACCCCAGGAGGGTGCCCGTGGTGCATCCTGCCGACCAGCGAACGAGGCTCTGGCGACCGACTAACGGCGGTATAACCGTTGCAAATAGACGTAGCTAAATATAGTAGATCGGTGATGGATAGCAGCGTCACCGGTGCGAGAAGCTCCGCCCTGTGATCACCAACACGCATGCCCAGCGAGGTGATTACGGGCAAAACGTCAATGACAAACACGCCTATGCAATGGCCCCCAGTTCCCGGTCGCCCTCGCCCTGAATTCCTGGTCTAGGCGGCGTACATGGTTATGGTGGGGCAGGGTGTGCGAAGAATCCCCAGGCTACTAAAGGCCGCCAACACCATGGCTACTTATAACGGACGCACCCTATGGCATGGCTCGACGAACTTCTGGCACAACTGGAAGAGGAACTAAAATGCATAAGGTGGCATGTCTTGGGATTATGGTAGGTCCGGAGCGAGGAGGGGATACCATAACCCCAGATTCAGACCATCTTATGTACTTCAGGGGGGAGACCAGCCATCTTAAGGCTACGTTGGGTTCCTGGTCCACAAGGTCCTCTCTGACAACAGTTTAGAAATGTCCAGGGTGTCGACAAGGGTAGCATACCTTGTAATCAGAGTCACCAAGAGATATACCCTCAAGGTTATCCAAGTGTGCGCACAAAATCGAACCTACAACATTTGACGCAGTGTCAAACGGCGAGGCGACCGCTAAAACCACAACGCCAACCGTGGAGGGTGACCTATTATATGGGCTCTATTGCATTATTTACATTTGTCTATATTTTTGTAGCAGCGATAACCGAGTGGTGAGACCGACAGACTGCTAAGCAGAGGGTCTCGGGTTCGAATCCACGGCACGCACCAATAACTTTTCGAAGTTAAGTGCGTATTAAATTGTTAATTATCGCTTGCTTATCGGTGAAGGAAAACATCGTAAGGAAACGTGCATGTCTGAGAGTTCTCCATGATGTTCTCGAAAGACATGTGAAGTCTGCCAACCCGCACTAGGCCAGCATGGTGGACTATGGCCTTACCCTTCTCATAGTGAGAAGAGGCCCGTGCCCAGCAGTAGGACAGTATAAAGGACTGATGATGATATTATTGTTACTTATGTGTTTTTTTTCGTTACATTAATTTTGTCACCTTTCGGTCTGGTGGGTTGAGGTGGTCGTGAATTCGATTCTCACCCAGGACAAATCTTTCTGCTGCTCGTCACCCAAAGATTTAGGTATCCCGGATGAGAATGGAAACCTTAAGCTAAGCAGTCAGACTCACTAACCACTAGACGACTAGAGCAGGAGGCCAACTTCAATTTTGGTTAAAGTGGCTCCATCAGTGGGAACGAATCGTCGGAATTTGCCAATGTCAAGGTGGAAAAAGAGATCAAATAAAGTGATAACAATACAAAAAATACGACTGTTGAGCAGTAATAATAGCTATGGTTTCTCTTTGAAGGGACGAGTCCCTGAAATAGGACAGCACAAATAGTTAATAAACATTAAGATTCAAGGTATACTTACCGAAGTCTCGCAATCTCCCTCATAATTTCTCTGTTCTTAGCTTCTAGCTGTGAGATCAGCTCTCGCTGTTGTCTCGCAGCGTCCACTTCTGAACCCTCGGACGATGAGCGACCCTGTTATTACGACAATATCTCACATTTTAATCACACTTACAGAAATATACTAAGCAAAATGCTGTAAAGTAATTTTTTCTTACCAATTCTGGAGTGAGTGACGCCGATCTTCCAGCTCGCGGCTGTAATAATATCAAGCATAACATTACTGAAAAGTGTTTAAGAAACCTTAATATTATTGAATGAGTATTGTCAAATTGTGAAGATACCAACAGACTGCCGGGCACATTGACAGACTCCTTGCTGCTACTGAAAATCCGGAAAAACTCAGTAACACTTTTGCCCAAACCGGAACCCAACACTCCCTCGCTATCCACTGGACCACGAAACATGGTGCCCAATAAAGATTAATTATTATCTACCTATCTATCTAAATGGATACTGTACCATAGTTCTGTTTTCATGTGCCAGTCTGGCCGCGTATCTCGCTATGAGTCGATGTTCGTCGTCGACCCCACGAGATAGATGTTCTGCTATACCTGACAATTTACAGAAATGTGTATTGAGTTTGGCAGTATTAGTTTTACGAGTAATGGACGTTTGATATAAGTTAGAGTAGAGGGACATAAAGCAAGAACGAAACCAAAGAAAAGATAGATGGATTGTGTGAAGGATGACATGATCGAAAAGGGAGTGAATGTTCAGAAGACGTCTGTTACGAGGAAGAAAAAGACATACTGCGCCGACCCCAAATAATATGGGAACACAGCAGGCAGAAGACGGACGTTTGATATTACATAATATTTTTTATTTTGCCTCTTGACACCAGTTCGTTGAACTGTCGACTAAAGCGGCATTCACTAGTCAGACATGCTCGCGGGCAAGTCTGCAGACATATTCGTCTAGTGACTTCTTCGCTTAGACCTTCCCACAGTAAGAAAAGGCCCGTGCCCAGCGAAGAAACAGTTTCTAAACAGGGTTGACTTTCATTTTAAATTTGTATGGTAGGGACATCTAATGCGCAGACCGGAGGAGTACATAGGTCGAAAATGTCTAGAGTGGGAAGTACCCAGTAATTGGCCTCGAGGACGCCCCAAGAAGCGCTAAAACGACATCGTGGGAAGCGACATGAGAGCCAACGGATTGACTTTGGAGGATGTAAAAGACCGGGAAAAAACGAAGAATTGAGCAGGAAGGCGGACCCTGGTAAAAACGTGGATTAATAATCGCCACGCAGAAGAAGATTAACTATAAGGACGTACTATAACTTGAAGGAAGTTAGAAATAAGAAAGAAAAAAAGAAAGAAGGAAGGAAGAAAGAAAGAAGAAATAAATAATGGTCGTGATTGTTACTTACTGCGATGTGTAGATCTCGAAGACCGCGAGTCTAGAGAGCCTGTGTTGACGTAACCGCCGACGTACTCCGGGAAACCGTTGTGCGCCGGCACCGGGGATGGTGGCCTGTGCAAAATATACTAGTTATATTCTACAAACACACACCCACACGAAAAATTCAAGGAAAATACGAAATTGAAATTAAGAAGAATGTCGCTAGCTGATAAAGCTGATGACGAACGCTGGGGCAATAGTGTCCTTCAGATGGAGGTCATCAAGAAGGTCTCTGGAGATATTATCGCACCTCCTTGGTCTTAGTAACCTGCGGTTACAACAGATTGAATCTCGGGAAATGCGTTCCCTATTTGCGTGGGCCTCTTTTAGAAGCATTTTCTTGCAAAGCTGCAAAGTTTTTGGGTGACCCTACATCTCTAGTGAACGGAACTTCGTCCACGTAATAGACCGGGTCTTTCTTCGAGCATGAGAGCCCTTTCAATTTGAACTATATGAATAGTTTTATAAGGGTTATGGTTAGTAACCATAATCGCCACACAGTCGTAGCAGCTTGTCAAGAATTTTCCATAATTATAATGATTTGTGGATCGCTCAGTGTACTACACTGATTTGACCTTGAACCGTCCCCTGTATGATGTAGATTGTCTAGACGTGAGGTGGTAGGAACTTTACGAATGTTCTAGATATGAGGATAACATAACTCATAAACAGAGAACGTAGCTTGCAAAATGATGGTTGCTGGGACTGCAATGTTATAGAGTATCCTGAGAAGACGTTGTATGGCAGTCCATGTCGCAAGAGGCTTTAAGGATTTCCGTCTGACGACCTGGCAAGTGTCACAAAAAGCGGTTGGATGCAGACGACTCAATGTCTATGGTACGAGTTCAGCCGACTGCAGATAGCAGCAGCAGGCGACGTGTCGCCTATATATTACTGGTGTTTATGTAATTTACCAGACAACACGTTAGTACTGCCAATGACGTTTACAAAGACGTCAGACATCTTG
This sequence comes from Euclidia mi, assembly GCA_944739405.2. Taxonomy (NCBI): domain Eukaryota; kingdom Metazoa; phylum Arthropoda; class Insecta; order Lepidoptera; family Erebidae; genus Euclidia; species Euclidia mi. Next base: position 36,786,963 of record OX123206.2, read on the forward strand.
ACTCATAGAGCACACGGAAGCAATAGGAATATACGGCGCTGTCGCCTATGGTTGGGTTCGAAATTATGACTGTTCGACATTACGAAATATATGTAGCGAGGACGTGGTGCTGCGACCTAGGTCGTCGGTAGTAAGATCCTCAAGTGTCTTTACGACATGGTGTAACATTGGCACGTGGCCACTATTATTAGGTAAAATAAAAACAATGTTTTCAGTAACAAGTAACAATTTGTGTGTTTATTGTAATAGGGTATTTGACTAAAAAAATCGAATTAGTCCGTCAGATAGATTTCCAAAAAATATTGGACACGTATATTTTCTTTAGTCGCGTAAACAAAAATTAAGACGACAAACTTCGCTGAAAACTCGTGTGACGTCACTTTCCAGTATACTTTGTACGTTACAAGCCCCCACTCTTATACGTTTCTCCATCTTTGATGCGTTTTATCTCCGTAATTTTTTACTGATTTGATAAACAAAAAATACGTATCCAATATTTTTCGATAATCTTAGATTTTTTTAGTCAAATACCCTATTGACAACACAATTTCTAGAAATAAGAAGGAGGTAAGGGTCGTGAATTTTGCCCTTGAATGTGCTTTGGTGGTCGTTGAGGGAAAACACAAACAATTATCTTCGTCAGCTGCAGAGGGCTTCTCAGCGGAGCGCAGCCGTTTTATATAGGGCCGGAGTAAATGAGGTGTGGGGACTGCGACGGCTGGCATGAAGCTAACAGTCGAGCCAATCGGCGTTTGACGCAGGGCTCGCTGTAGTATAGAGTTAAGACTGTAGTATATAAGCATTAAGCAATGTAACCTGCATTTTAATCTTTTATTCCTTCCTTTACAGTTTTTCAAGAGTGGAGTTCTTTAGCTGGGATGGTGTGGACACTTACACGATGTGGCTAAGCTATATACAGGGTGTAAAAAGACCCTTAACGAAAACTAGAATCCCGTATTGTACCAATGATTACGAACACTTTTTACTTCGGCACCATGCCTGGGAAAAGTATAAGTGTGACTCACACGATGTGGCTGAGGTTGAGCGTGCGCTCGGGCTGGTCGGGGTAGCGCGGCAGGGCGGGGCGCGCGCGCTCAGGCACGCAGCGGAACGACTTGTGACACCCTGTATAAGTGTGACTCACACGATGTGGCTGAGGTTGAGCGTGCGCTCGGGCTGGTCGGGGTAGCGCGGCAGGGCGGGGCGCGCGCGCTCGGGCACGCAGCGGAACGACTTGTGACACCCTGTATAAGTGTGACTCACACGATGTGGCTGAGGTTGAGCGTGCGCTCGGGCTGGTCGGGGTAGCGCGGCAGGGCGGGGCGCGCGCGCTCAGGCACGCAGCGGAACGACTTGTGACACCCTGTATAAGTGTGACTCACACGATGTGGCTGAGGTTGAGCGTGCGCTCGGGCTGGTCGGGGTAGCGCGGCAGGGCGGGGCGCGCGCGCTCGGGCACGCAGCGGAACGACTTGTGACACCCTGTATAAGTGTGACTCACACGATGTGGCTGAGGTTGAGCGTGCGCTCGGGCTGGTCGGGGTAGCGCGGCAGGGCGGGGCGCGCGCGCTCGGGCACGCAGCGGAACGACTTGTGACACCCTGTATAAGTGTGACTCACACGATGTGGCTGAGGTTGAGCGTGCGCTCGGGCTGGTCGGGGTAGCGCGGCAGGGCGGGGCGCGCGCGCTCGGGCACGCAGCGGAACGACTTGTGACACCCTGTATAAGTGTGACTCACACGATGTGGCTGAGGTTGAGCGTGCGCTCGGGCTGGTCGGGGTAGCGCGGCAGGGCGGGGCGCGCGCGCTCGGGCACGCAGCGGAACGACTTGTGACACCCTGTATAAGTGTGACTCACACGATGTGGCTGAGGTTGAGCGTGCGCTCGGGCTGGTCGGGGTAGCGCGGCAGGGCGGGGCGCGCGCGCTCGGGCACGCAGCGGAACGACTTGTGACACCCTGTATAAGTGTGACTCACACGATGTGGCTGAGGTTGAGCGTGCGCTCGGGCTGGTCGGGGTAGCGCGGCAGGGCGGGGCGCGCGCGCTCGGGCACGCAGCGGAACGACTTGTGACACCCTGTATAAGTGTGACTCACACGATGTGGCTGAGGTTGAGCGTGCGCTCGGGCTGGTCGGGGTAGCGCGGCAGGGCGGGGCGCGCGCGCTCGGGCACGCAGCGGAACGACTTGTGACACCCTGTATAAGTGTGACTCACACGATGTGGCTGAGGTTGAGCGTGCGCTCGGGCTGGTCGGGGTAGCGCGGCAGGGCGGGGCGCGCGCGCTCGGGCACGCAGCGGAACGACTTGTGACACCCTGTATAAGTGTGACTCACACGATGTGGCTGAGGTTGAGCGTGCGCTCGGGCTGGTCGGGGTAGCGCGGCAGGGCGGGGCGCGCGCGCTCGGGCACGCAGCGGAACGACTTGTGACACCCTGTATAAGTGTGACTCACACGATGTGGCTGAGGTTGAGCGTGCGCTCGGGCTGGTCGGGGTAGCGCGGCAGGGCGGGGCGCGCGCGCTCGGGCACGCAGCGGAACGACTTGTGACACCCTGTATAAGTGTGACTCACACGATGTGGCTGAGGTTGAGCGTGCGCTCGGGCTGGTCGGGGTAGCGCGGCAGGGCGGGGCGCGCGCGCTCGGGCACGCAGCGGAACGACTTGTGACACCCTGTATAAGTGTGACTCACACGATGTGGCTGAGGTTGAGCGTGCGCTCGGGCTGGTCGGGGTAGCGCGGCAGGGCGGGGCGCGCGCGCTCGGGCACGCAGCGGAACGACTTGTGACACCCTGTATAAGTGTGACTCACACGATGTGGCTGAGGTTGAGCGTGCGCTCGGGCTGGTCGGGGTAGCGCGGCAGGGCGGGGCGCGCGCGCTCGGGCACGCAGCGGAACGACTTGTGACACCCTGTATAAGTGTGACTCACACGATGTGGCTGAGGTTGAGCGTGCGCTCGGGCTGGTCGGGGTAGCGCGGCAGGGCGGGGCGCGCGCGCTCGGGCACGCAGCGGAACGACTTGTGACACCCTGTATAAGTGTGACTCACACGATGTGGCTGAGGTTGAGCGTGCGCTCGGGCTGGTCGGGGTAGCGCGGCAGGGCGGGGCGCGCGCGCTCGGGCACGCAGCGGAACGACTTGTGACACCCTGTATAAGTGTGACTCACACGATGTGGCTGAGGTTGAGCGTGCGCTCGGGCTGGTCGGGGTAGCGCGGCAGGGCGGGGCGCGCGCGCTCGGGCACGCAGCGGAACGACTTGTGACACCCTGTATAAGTGTGACTCACACGATGTGGCTGAGGTTGAGCGTGCGCTCGGGCTGGTCGGGGTAGCGCGGCAGGGCGGGGCGCGCGCGCTCGGGCACGCAGCGGAACGACTTGTGACACCCTGTATAAGTGTGACTCACACGATGTGGCTGAGGTTGAGCGTGCGCTCGGGCTGGTCGGGGTAGCGCGGCAGGGCGGGGCGCGCGCGCTCGGGCACGCAGCGGAACGACTTGTGACACCCTGTATAAGTGTGACTCACACGATGTGGCTGAGGTTGAGCGTGCGCTCGGGCTGGTCGGGGTAGCGCGGCAGGGCGGGGCGCGCGCGCTCGGGCACGCAGCGGAACGACTTGTGACACCCTGTATAAGTGTGACTCACACGATGTGGCTGAGGTTGAGCGTGCGCTCGGGCTGGTCGGGGTAGCGCGGCAGGGCGGGGCGCGCGCGCTCGGGCACGCAGCGGAACGACTTGCGCAACGTCGCGCCGATCTGCTTCGATGGAGACTTCTGCACAACAAATGTACACACGTTAGTAATTACTATGCCAATTAGCACCAATTTTGTGGAAAATAACGCTATCTATCGGCATCCGGAAGAGATTATTTTGGGTTAAAAAATGCGCCATCTAGTAGCAAGTAGAGGAAGTTATCTATTCCCTACCAGACGGCGTTGCTGTTCGACTGGAATCTTCGATTCTGTTTGGAATGATATCGGAAATTACTAAAATGGACTAGTTTTTATCCGGCCGATGTATAATCGCTCGAATGTGCGGACTGGGACAGTTCAAGACAAGGTTCAGACAAGAGAAAGTGAGAAGTTATCTAAAACAGCGAAATTAAGTTTTTTTTGTGATATAAAGTCCAGTATCACAGAAATGTGCATTTAATTTATCGGCGAACCCCAGCTCGCAACACTATTATACATTGACAATATAGTGATGTGCTTCAAGTCAGTAGAAGCCCGCTCCACGCGCGCGGTAAGCGTGGCTTCAGCTGTCGACTGGTACGATAGTGCTAAGCTCGCTTACAGAGAGCATCTGATAATATGTGATGACAATATAAATTTATGTATACCTACAGCGGACCATAAATTATTAAAAATTGTGTGAGAATTTTACAAAAAATTTACAATTGTCACAATGAAAAAATTATCAGTTGAATTATTATTTGAGTTACTTATTAGTTGAGAATACTGAGCAGTCAACCGGGCATCAAAACACTGTCTCGATGGGTGTTTCCTGCTACAAGCGTTACCAACCAGAGTAAAATTTCACTAAAGATTTTCACATATTATTATGATGTCGCATTTCGCAGATGTCGGATGTGAGAAACCGGAAGATCCGAAAGCTGGTGCGACGTGATCTCCAATGTACCAACCCCGCGCCATTACGCACGATTAAATAGAACTGAGGCACCAAAGTCATGGCTCGCCAGCTTGGGAAAACCCATCTGACGAAACTCGATTAGAATGGTATAATCGTAACCTCCAAGCACTCTACTAAGTAGCATGCCTACTAATAAGTATTTTAACATTTCGCCAGCAACTACTGACTATTGTAGGGTGCCGGCAGCGAGCGTCAGTACGTTACTGACTATTGTAGCGTGCCGGCAGCGAGCGTCAGTACGGTACTAACTAATGTAGCGTGCCGGCAGCGAGCGTCAGTACGCTACTGACTATTGTAGCGTGCCGGCAGCGAGCGACAGTACGCTACTGACTATTGTAGCGTGCCGGCAGCGAGCGACAGTACGCTACTGACTGTTGTAGCGTGCCGGCAGCGAGCGTCAGTACGCTACTGACTATTGTAGCGTGCCGGCAGCGAGCGACAGTACTCTACTGACTGTTGTAGCGTGCCGGCAGCGAGCGACAGTATGCTACTGACTGTTGTAGCGTGCCGGCAGCGAGCACCAGTACGCTACTGACTATTGTAGCGTGCCGGCAGCGAGCACCAGTACGCTACTGACTATTGTAGCGTGCCGGCAGCGAGCGTCAGTACGCTTCTGACTATTGTAGCGTGCCGGCAGCGAGCGTCAGTTCGCTACTGACTATTGTAACGTGCCGGCAGCGAGCACCAGTACGCTACTGACTATTGCAGCGTGCCGGCAGCGAGCACCAGTACGCTACTGACTATTGTGGCGTGCCAGCAGCGAGCACCAGGACGCTACTGACTATTGTAGCGTGCCGGCAGCGAGCGACAGTACTCTACTGACTGTTGTAGCGTGCCGGCAGCGAGCGTCAGTACGCTACTGACTATTGTAGCGTGCCGGCAGCGAGCGTCAGTTCGCTACTGACTATTGTAGCGTGCTGGCAGCGAGCGTCAGTACGCTACTGACTATTGTAACGTGCCGGCAGCGAGCACCAGTACGCTACTGACTATTGTAGCGTGCCGGCAGCGAGCACCAGTACGCTACTGACTATTGTAGCGTGCCGGCAGCGAGCGTCAGTATGCTTCTGACTATTGTAGCGTGCCGGCAGCGAGCGTCAGTTCGCTACTGACTATTGTAGCGTGCTGGCAGCGAGCGTCAGTACGCTACTGACTATTGTAACGTGCCGGCAGCGAGCACCAGTACGCTACTGACTATTGCAGCGTGCCGGCAGCGAGCACCAGTACGCTACTGACTATTGTGGCGTGCCAGCAGCGAGCACCAGGACGCTACTGACTATTGTAGCGTGCCGGCAGCGAGCGACAGTACTCTACTGACTGTTGTAGCGTGCCGGCAGCGAGCGTCAGTACGCTACTGACTATTGTAGCGTGCCGGCAGCGAGCGTCAGTTCGCTACTGACTATTGTAGCGTGCTGGCAGCGAGCGTCAGTACGCTACTGACTATTGTAACGTGCCGGCGGCGAGCACCAGTACGCTACTGACTATTGTAGTGTGCCGGCAGCGAGCACCAGTACGCTACTGACTATTGTAGCGTGCCGGCAGCGAGCGTGAGTACGCTCCTGACTATTGTAGCGTGTGGGCAGCGATCGTCAGTTCGCTACTGACTATTGTAGCGTGCTGGCAGCGAGCGTCAGTACGCTACTGACTATTGTAACGTGCCGGCAGCGAGCACCAGTACGCTACTGACTATTGCAGCGTGCCGGCAGCGAGCACCAGTACGCTACTGACTATTGTGGCGTGCCAGCAGCGAGCACCAGGACGCTACTGACTATTGTAGCGTGCCGGCAGAGAACTTAATTTCATTACGCTACTGACTATTGTAGCGTGCCGGCAGCGAGCGTCAGTACGCTACTGATTATTGTAGTTAGGCAGCTGATTTTGGTAGAACACTTAATATCATAGTGAATTCATGACACGCTACGTATAGTATAGTATAGTATTGGTAATGACTCACGTAAGCCGCGTACTCCTTGACCTCGTGGTCGTTGGTGTGTCCGGCGGAGACCCGGCCGCGCCAGAAGCAGTCCTGGCACAGGGTGTAGTTGGCACAGCGGGTACATCGGTAACGGAACCCTGTTAGGGATCCGCGACGGCATGCACTGCATGCTAGCGGGTGGACCACTGTGGAGATATAATACAGCTTGAAATCTAGCAATAGCGTCTTGAGCACCAGGTATTAGAAACTGGTTAATTCCAAACAAGTTTAGGCTTAGAGTCGGCACAAATATAGCGAAGCCCCTTTTTCACTGTCAATCTATTATCGTCATTGTTCTCATTAGGAAAAAGTCCAAAATCAAATTATCACATATGTGTCCAGTGTTGTGAACTTACCGTTCTCGACGCTAGCCATGCGGTGAAGTAACGGCAGCCACACGAGACACGGCGGCCCGGGGTCCGACATCAGCGTGTCGAGGAAGTCGTTCACTGTGATCTTGCCGTTCTGCTACACAGTGCAAAGAGACATACGTTGAATAATTATGATATTGCAATTCAGGTAAGGTCATCTGTTTGCAAACTGGGCAGAGCCTACTATAGTAGGTATAACGTTGTACTCTCATACAAATAATTAAGATAGGGCTCTATATCCCCTATAGGTATAACATTGGCCACTACCAATAATTCTCCGCATAATTAAATATACAAAAAAAATTCATGCGGTTTCGGATGAGTTCGATAGCAAACACAGTGGAACAGAACAATCTTTCTCAGTTTTTATGTGTTACTAGCTGACCTGGCGAATTTCGTACCGCCATATTATTTTTTATTTCATTTTTTTCCTCATAATCCTCCTCCTAGCAATAACGAATACATACAAGAAAGATTTATCCAATTCAGTGCAGTAGTTGGGAAGTTATGTGCGTACAAACATTTCGGTGGTTAATTTTTATTTATGTTAGTAAGTATTTATTTCCAATAAACAAATTACAAATTGCATATTTGATGGTCCCAAACTAGGGTGTGCCTGTATCTTGGGCACCATTTAACATTAAAACTATCACAAAAATTATTGGTAAAAAATTACAAAATTATATGTGTAAGAATAAATAAGTAGGTATCAACTTAAATAAATAAATTCAGTACTTAAGTATATGGTAACATTTTGGCATATTTGGCAAACATTATAGTTAACAATAATGTAGATAATATGATTACACAGTAGGCAATCATATAGTCTTAGTCACACTAAGCATATTTGGTTGGTATTTTGTTTTTTAGAATAAACGACGCACTAAAAAAGCATATAAGATATGAGCGCAGGTGCACGCGCACCTGCGCGCGTGCCGAGTCAACGCACTCAGAGAGATTGACGCAAAGGATTGTCATGATGCTGCTGAGAAGGTTAATACAAATTACTTTGATAATTTAGATGTTTGGTATCTTTTTGGAATATATGGTCTCTCTAAAGTTTAGCGTCTAAACCATGGCATATCATTACAACTTTAGGGTGTGGAGGGCAGACGTCAGTTGCGTAAATCAACTGCCGTCTCACCTTCTTAAACTAAACGGACTGCTATGTTTCGTAGCTAGACAGTGTCAGCTATGGTACCTACTGACTTTCCATGGTGACTGTCGTCCTTTACTGTTATTCTATAGTATTTTCGCTGTATAATGATATGCATGACAGTTAATGACTGACAATTATAGTGATGTAACCTAAGGAAATTTAAGCGATTATTTATAAATAACGAATTAATTGGCAAACGACATGCAATCGTACGTAGTTACCGATTTTACATCTTCGAAATAAAATTCATTTTAAGTGTTTTGGCAAATATATTCACAAATAAAACACAGTAATTTTTTAATATATTTTTTTTATTATTAGTCACTGTCACTCCAACTAAAACCTCATATCTGAATCTTCTCGAACAGAGATAATTATTTGCTGATCTCAAATTCGGTCGAGGTGGACATATTTACTTATCCCAGTCTGTAAACATTGTCGGATTGGGTTTCGAAACGAGTCACCCGAATTTGAGGGTATTGGTGGTGTAGGGGGCTTAAGTAATTTTGACTGCCGGAGTTGCGTCTAAATATTTTTAAACAATTTCCAAAAATTCTTCATTCAAATATTCAAAACGGAACGTAATTTTAGGTCTTATGTGAAAGTAACTAAATAGGTTGTGTTAGGTTCTCTTTTGACCCTTTACCACAGTCAACCTCACTTTATTAAACTAGTGGAATCAAAAAATGCCGTGTGGTTGACGGCATAGAATACAAGTGTCACCACTCCCTATCTTCCCGTGGGTGTCGTAAGAGGCGACTAAGGGATAACACGATGCAAATACCATCTTTGCGTTGAGACGGAAAACTCGACATCAAACCCTATACGACTGCCTCGTTGGTCTCGCGGCATAGATGTGCGCGTGGGATCGGGAGGTCCCGGGTTCGATTCCTGGGTCGGGCAGTGTTATTGGGTTTTTCTGTCACGAAATTCCCAGTAGCAGCACGGAGTCTGGAAATGTGCCCGGTACGGCAATAAGCTCGCCCCTTATTACGTGGGACTAAAGTATATCTGGCGAAAAGTGGGTGTAGAAATACACCTCTGCCTACCCCTTCGGGGATAAAAGGCGTGACGTTGTGTATGTGTATGTGTATGGAATCAATAAAAGCGATATTTAGGTTTTATGTGAAAAAACGTGATACCAAGGAGCAAGTATCTTGCGTGATACGAAACGAATGATATTGACAGGTAACGTTAAATTTGTGCGTCATTGCCGTCATTGCTTTCGAGTACCTAGGGTTCTGTAATAAGTAGCTAAATAGGTTATATTAGGTTCTCTTTTGACCCTTAATCCGAAAATAGGAGCCCTGCGAAGCAGGGCTCCGTCAACCTCAGTTTATTAAACTAGTGTGAATAATGTGGAAGTTGGCAGTGCCATACACACCGATGTTTGGAGATATTTTTTTTTTTCAGAGGAAACCAAGTATTTCCGGCAAGTGAAAATGGTGACGAGGGGCTTCGAGACCTACCCCCCTCCCCTCCCAATCACTCACAACCCCTAAAATCGGCGACGTATTTCGAAACCTTTACCATATTGCCGATTGTGTTATTTCTACGACTGATTAATTTTATCAGTGTAGGGATTTCGTATTCACCACATCGGAACTATGTCAGTTATTGAAGCTTTACGCTCACGTTTCTTCGGAGTGGACAGCTTCTTGTCTTCAAAACTAGTTTCTCCAAATTTTTCATAGGATATTCGAGAAACTGAAGCCTTGCCGATGTCCAGAGCAGAGCTGCCGCAACTCTGTAATCAACACTGTCGATCGGTATTACCGGGCCCCCGTTTGCACGCTCTCGTTCAAAGAAGATCCTCAAACGAAGCACTAACTCACGGCTTTGAGAGTTTAAAACTATCTTTTTTGTTATTTTTGGCATTGTACCTACCAAATAAAACACAACAAAAAAATAACACGCCAAACAGACAGAATCACAAACCGCATAGGTACAAGGCGCTCGTACTGAAGTATTCGATCATAAGATGGCCGCTCCTATTCATCGATTTTATGCCGATTCTATGGTGTCAATCTCTACTGACAGAGGGTTCGTTTCATGCATCTGACATTTTGAGGATTATTTTTTATTATATTTAAATAATTTATTTACAGTTAATAATAATTATAAAAATAGAGAGAGACATACTAGTGTCAATTTATTTTGTAATTTTTAATAGATATTTTTTTAATAATTGTTTTTTTTCCAATTTATTTTCATAAGTTGAAAGTAGTATGCGTGATACGTAAAATGAGTACTGTCATGCATATCATCATACGGCGAAAATACTATAAAATTGTTAAAATTCGTTCGACCCAAAATTCGAAAAGACCAAAGACAAGAAACAATAAACTAACTCTAACGCCCATAGACGCAACTAGCAAAACTTGGATCGAACAAGAATACTAACTTGTGAATGACATTTATAAATATAAATAAACTGCTCATTTATAGACAATCTATTTTATAAATTCAGTCCACATTATATACGAAATTAACGACTTTGACACGGAAAATATATGCGTCGTCTATTCGTAGCGCACGCATCGTCATAGGTGTTTTTATCGCGCTGTAAATTTAGCTATTATGTCGCCACCGCACTGACGATTAACTTATGAACAGACGGAACTATTTCTAGATTTCACAGATATAAATATTTAAAAAAAATTGTTTTTTCTAAAGTACACTTTTACACGAGACAGGAAGATAATATTAGTAATTTTTATCGTATACCAGATTTTGCTGCGTCGACTAAAGGCCCATCTAACACGAAAATACTTTTCAGATTTATAATATCACTATCATCATGTCCGTCTAGAGATGTCCACTGCTGGACATGGTCCCCTCCCCCAAGGTTCTCCACACAGATCGATTTTGAGTCGCGCATCCAACCGCTTCCCGAGATTTATCGAGCTGTAAAGTTTAGATAAAGTATAGATTTTTTTAATAGCGCAACGCATGTATCCCCCAGGGCGCACGGAGGTGCAGGTAGTTCGGGAATGCGGAAAATATTATTTTTAATTCAAAATACGTTGCATATAACTATAAAACTTTATTAAAATGATAAAACGAATGTATTAGTGTATCAAGACAAAGATATAATAATAATAAATATACTTTTTAACATGGTACATATATGGTTTTACATGATACAATACAATATAAATTTACTTGAAATTTATAATCCAATGAATTGCATTACGAAAAACAGGATAAAGTATTTAAGCAGAATTATTAACAAATATTAATTAATCAAATAATTATTAATATAATGCACTTTACCTCGTTAATGAGCGGCGTTAGATAATGACGTGGTATTTCCAGGATTTTTGCAGCTAAATTTGATGTATATATGATCTATAGGGTCTAATGAATCTCGTTAAGTGTATCATTGTTTAATGGAGATTAGTTATAGTCTCATAATTGAAAACAAATGGTTCCATATTACCTGTTTCATTAAAAGTGTAATGACAAGTAAATACTCATATCAATAACATTTTTACGTTTTATTTAATAACACACAATAGAGGTACGAATAAACAAAGAATAAAAGCTGAATATACTAATATTTTAGTTACATTCATACTTGAAACAACACTATTTTTTGCACGAAAGGAGAATGGGCGGTTTCGTCCCAAGTGTTGTAACATTTTCCTACCTATATCATATGAAAGATCTCAATTAGTGTTATGTTTTTTTGTATGGGCGTAACTCTGTATCTTGTGCAGGGAATCTGTTATAGTGGGTTCATTTATTTAATAAAATATTAAATAAAACTTAATCAATTAGTATTTTAGTAACGAAAGGGCTGAAACTATTTTAAAAATCAAGTGGAAAACCACTCGGGCGACTGTGCGCCTACTCTAACCCAACACCCCCCCGCCCACCGCGCACCACACGCTGCCATATTGTAAGCGCAGGAGCAGCGAACGATATTTTATGAGACAGCGCTATACGTTAGAAAGAGATGATTGCCGGTGCCTGCAAATGCAATTAACAAAAAATTTAAAATAATTAATAATAATAATAATTAATATTAATTAATAATATTAATTAATAATAATTAAAATATATAAACACAATTACATTTTTTTTTTATTATTTACACAATTGAAATATGCATAGGAGCTATTCCTAACCTAGTACGATACAACATAAATACTTCAGAAGGTATTCTGTTGAGGGGGCGCATAAAATCGCGGCATGTATCGGGTAGAATTTATTACTCGTATATTTTGATAAAAAATAGAGCAGAAACAGTGAGAAATGCAATTGCCCATTACTATTGCTCATGTTTAACGGGAAAAAGAACAGTAGGTACTTGTGCTCACATAATGAGTATCATTTGGTACCTTGGCTGGGCTAGACACCAGCCAAGCATATTGTTACCCGCGACATTTTTAGATAAAGTTATCATAGATAATAATCACTACCTATTAAAAGTACCTGTAAACGATTTGCATATGTTTAAGGTGTACTCTAACGTAACGGTTATATTCCATTATTATTTATGTATTTGAAAATATATAAATAACAAAGGAAATAATACAATTATCAGAATTGTATTATTTCCTTCGTTATTTACATATTTTCAACTGTGCAGTTGTTAATAACGGCAAAAAAATAACTACTGCTGTCTGTGATTACTGTACAATTATTATAAATGTAATAATTATGTTTACATGTAACGCAAAGTGTAATAAAGTAAGATTAAAGCATAATTTAAACAAAAACCTTTTTTTCACTTGAAGCCCAGTAACTTTTGACCTGCACGAAATTACAGTAAAAACTTAGCATATTGATCATAAAAAAGCTTAATTGAACATGTTTATACTAGTCGCAACTTGTTACAAGGGTTGGGACACAGCTCCTACAATAATGCCCATTGTCCTTTGTTAATTGTCGATCACCCTTTTTGTCGATTCTTTACATCATAAAATTAAAAAGTCTGATAATGTAGTCGTATTTTTGTATGACCTGTTTCTAACAAGATTCTAGTATACGTGTACAAAATTGTAGGCATTTTAAACAAAGTTAAAAAAAATACTTTTTGCCGTCCCTGAACCACCGTGGGGCGTAGGCAGAGGGGTTGTATTACACCCACATTTCGCGCTACGTATTTTAGGTCCCACGTAAAAGGGAGCGTGCCTATTGTCGTTAGAGGGCACATTACCTGTATAGAATAGATATTATGTATTATCTGTATGTTACCTGGTTAAATATAGTGAGTGCGAGAGCGTCGGTGTAGTTGAAGGAGGGCGACTCGTAGACGGCGGCCAGCAGCGCTAGTACTTCCCGCAGGTAGTCTGACAGACGTTTCATCAGTTATCTGTATATTACCTGGTTAAATATAGTGATTGCGAGCGCGTCGGTGTAGTTGAAAGAGGGCGACTCGTAGACGGCGGCCGACAGCACCAGTACTTCCCGCAGGTAGTCTGACAGACGCTTCATCAGTTATCTGTCTGTATGTTACCTGGTTAAAAATAGTGAGTGCGAGAGCGTCGGTGTAGTTGAAAGAGGGCGATTCGTAGACGGCGGCCGGCAGCGCCAGTACTTCCCGCAGGTAGTCTGACAGACGCTTCATCAGTAATCTGTCTGTTACCTGGTTAAATATAGTGAGTGCGAGAGCGTCGGTGTAGTTGAAAAAGGGGGACTCGTAGACGGCGGCCGGCAGCGCCTGTACTGCCCGCAGGTAGTCTGACAGACGCTTCATCAGTTATCTGTTTGTTACCTGGTTAAATATAGTGAGTGCGAGAGCGTTGGTGTAGTTGAAGGAGGGCGACTCGTAGACGGTGGCCGGCAGCGCCAGTACTTCCCGCAGGTAGTCTGACAGACGTTTCATCAGTTATCTTTATGTTACCTGGTTAAATATAGTGAGTGCGAGAGCGTCGGTGTAGTTGAAGGAGGGCGACTCGTAGACGGTGGCCGGCAGCGCCAATACTTCCCGCAGGTAGTCTGACAGACGCTTCATCAGTTATCTGTACGTTACCTGGTTAAATATAGTGAGTGCGAGAGCGTCGCTGTAGTTGAAAGAGGGCGACTCGTAGACGGCGGCCGGCAGCGCCTGTACTGCCCGCAGGTAGTCTGACAGACGCTTCATCAGTAATCTGTCTGTTACCTGGTTAAATATAGTGAGTGCGAGAGCGTCGGTGTAGTTGAAAAAGGGGGACTCGTAGACGGCGGCCGGCAGCGCCTGTACTGCCCGCAGGTAGTCTGACAGACGCTTCATCAGTTATCTGTTTGTTACCTGGTTAAATATAGTGAGTGCGAGAGCGTTGGTGTAGTTGAAGGAGGGCGACTCGTAGACGGTGGCCGGCAGCGCCAGTACTTCCCGCAGGTAGTGTGACAGACGCTTCATCAGTTATCTGTATGTTACCTGGTTAAATATAGTGAGTGCGAGAGCGTCGGTGTAGTTGAAGGAGGGCGACTCGTAGACGGCGGCCAGCAGCGCTAGTACTTCCCGCAGGTAGTCTGACAGACGTTTCATCAGTTATCTGTATATTACCTGGTTAAATATAGTGATTGCGAGCGCGTCGGTGTAGTTGAAAGAGGGCGACTCGTAGACGGCGGCCGACAGCACCAGTACTGCCCGCAGGTAGTCTGACAGACGCTTCATCAGTTATCTGTCTGTATGTTACCTGGTTAAAAATAGTGAGTGCGAGAGCGTCGGTGTAGTTGAAAGAGGGCGATTCGTAGACGGCGGCCGGCAGCGCCAGTACTTCCCGCAGGTAGTCTGACAGACGCTTCATCAGTAATCTGTCTGTTACCTGGTTAAATATAGTGAGTGCGAGAGCGTCGGTGTAGTTGAAAAAGGGGGACTCGTAGACGGCGGCCGGCAGCGCCTGTACTGCCCGCAGGTAGTCTGACAGACGCTTCATCAGTTATCTGTTTGTTACCTGGTTAAATATAGTGAGTGCGAGAGCGTTGGTGTAGTTGAAGGAGGGCGACTCGTAGACGGTGGCCGGCAGCGCCAGTACTTCCCGCAGGTAGTCTGACAGACGTTTCATCAGTTATCTTTATGTTACCTGGTTAAATATAGTGAGTGCGAGAGCGTCGGTGTAGTTGAAGGAGGGCGACTCGTAGACGGTGGCCGGCAGCGCCAATACTTCCCGCAGGTAGTCTGACAGACGCTTCATCAGTTATCTGTACGTTACCTGGTTAAATATAGTGAGTGCGAGAGCGTCGCTGTAGTTGAAAGAGGGCGACTCGTAGACGGCGGCCGGCAGCGCCTGTACTGCCCGCAGGTAGTCTGACAGACGCTTCATCAGTTATCTGTTTGTTACCTGGTTAAATATAGTGAGTGCGAGAGCGTTGGTGTAGTTGAAGGAGGGCGACTCGTAGACGGCGGCCGGCAGCGCCAGTACTTCCCGCAGGTAGTCTGACAGACGTTTCATCAGTTATCTGTATGTTACCTGGTTAAATATATAGTGAGTGCGAGAGCGTCGGTGTAGTTGAAAGAGGGCGACTCGTAGACGGTGGCCGGCAGCGCCAGTACTTCCCGCAGGTAGTCTGACAGACGTTTCATCAGTTATCTGTATGTTACCTGGTTAAATATATAGTGAGTGCGAGAGCGTCGGTGTAGTTGAAAGAGGGCGACTCGTAGACCGTGGCCGGCAGCGCTAGTACTTCCCGCAGGTAGTGTGACAGACGCTTCATCAGTTATCTGTTTGTTACCTGGTTAAATATAGTGAGTGCGAGAGCGTCGGTGTAGTTGAAAGAGGGCGACTCGTAGACGGCGGCCGGCAGCGCTAGTACTTCCCGCAGGTAGTCTGACAGACGCTTCATCAGTTATCTGTATGTTACCTGGTTAAATATAGTGAGTGCGAGAGCGTCGGTGTAGTTGAAAGAGGGCGACTCGTAGACGGCGGCCGGCAGCGCTAGTACTTCCCGCAGGTAGTCTGACAGACGCTTCATCAGTTATCTGTATGTTACCTGGTTAAATATACACAGCTATTTTTTAATTAGTACAAAAACTTTAAGGACAGATTAGCGAAGATATTATTATCATATATGTGACGTAAGAATTTCATAATATCAATAAAGAGCAAAGTTATTATCATTTGTTTATTGTAGAAAATCTCACTTAAATCATAGTCATATTTTCACAAATTTCACTAATTCATTGATAATATTCCATCCTGCTCATTCGCATTCACTTATGATGTAGGTAACAATAAAAAATAAAATGAAGAAAAATAATAAATGTAGGTAGTTATTTTTTAATTTTGTTAGTTCTACCCTCTCCTTCATACTTCATTCGGGCGTAGGACCGGTAAAATTTATCGTTTAACAAGTAATTAAATACGGAGGTATGTAATTAGAAAGCAAACAAATATTAAAATAAAATATGGTGTTCTGGACTAAAAGAAAAGAGTAATTTTGGCGTATTTATGAAGTTAGAATCATCTGCTATTTACAAATTATTTTATCGTCATCATGTCAGCCTAGAGACGTCCACTGTTGGACATAGGCCTTCCTCAAGGTGTGTGGAGAACACAGACCGATTTTGAGGCGCCTGCATCAAATTATTATTTACTTAAGTACGTATTATTTACTAAACTTACAAGTATTTCCATTGTCCTTCGAAATGTCCACCACCGTTGTCAAAAGCATCCAATATGCACTGTTTTAATTGTTTGACACTGACCCGGTCACTTTTGTACACTCACAATACGATGTCCATGGGTACACAGCTGCACTCGCGATTTTTCCACTCAAAAAGTACGCACGAAGCATAGCTACATACTCCCGTGATATAAACTGATATGATAGGCCATCGCGTCGGGCAAACGTAGACAAACAATTAAGTTTTGCAACGAAATTAGATACGCTGACTTTCGCTAGTAATTTAGTACTGTTTTTCGCATCATCGGGGCGTGGCGCAGGCGCAGAGGGGTGGGGGGGGGGGTAATTTATCAATGGTATGATAGTACAAGGGTCGGTCATAGTATTAGTATTGCATTTACCAATTATCACGTATTTTTGTGGACAGTTTTGAGACAGTTTTGGGACTTAGTGTTTTTATTTTTCAACTACATAATTATGATCAGTTAAAGATACTTAGTGCCCTGTTAATTTTTTTGTACTAATTAAAAAATAGCGGTGTAGTGAGTGCGAGAGCGTCGGTGTAGTTGAAAGAGGGCGACTCGTAGACGGCGGCCGGCAGCGCTAGTACTTCCCGCAGGTAGTCTGACAGACGCTTCATCAGTTATCTGTATGTTACCTGGTTAAATATAGTGAGTGCGAGAGCGTCGGTGTAGTTGAAGGAGGGCGACTCGTAGACGGCGGCCGGCAGCGCTAGTACTTCCCGCAGGTAGTCTGACAGACGCTTCATCAGTTATCTGTATGTTACCTGGTTAAATATAGTGAGTGCGAGAGCGTCGGTGTAGTTGAAAGAGGGCGACTCGCAGACGGCGGCCGGCAGCGCTAGTACTTCCCGCAGGTAGTGTGACAGACGCTTCATCAGTTATCTGTATGTTACCTGGTTAAATATAGTGAGTGCGAGAGCGTCGGTGTAGTTGAAAGAGGGCGACTCGTAGACGGCGGCCGGCAGCGCTAGTACTTCCCGCAGGTAGTCTGACAGACGCTTCATCAGTTATCTGTATGTTACCTGGTTAAATATAGTGAGTGCGAGAGCGTCGGTGTAGTTGAAGGAGGGCGACTCGTAGACGGCGGCCGGCAGCGCTAGTACTTCCCGCAGGTAGTCTGACAGACGCTTCATCAGTTATCTGTATGTTACCTGGTTAAATATAGTGAGTGCGAGAGCGTCGGTGTAGTTGAAAGAGGGCGACTCGCAGACGGCGGCCGGCAGCGCTAGTACTTCCCGCAGGTAGTGTGACAGACGCTTCATCAGTTATCTGTATGTTACCTGGTTAAATATAGTGAGTGCGAGAGCGTCGGTGTAGTTGAAAGAGGGCGACTCGTAGACGGCGGCCGGCAGCGCTAGTACTTCCCGCAGGTAGTCTGACAGACGCTTCATCATATATCTGTATGTTACCTGGTTAAATATAGTGAGTGCGAGAGCGTCGGTGTAGTTGAAAGAGGGCGACTCGTAGACGGCGGCCGGCAGCGCTAGTACTTCCCGCAGGTAGTCTGACAGACGCTTCATCAGTAAGTGACCGTTGCCGTCTGACAGTTGAGAGAATATATCTGAGAACAAAACAACATTATTACTACTATAAACAAATACTAAATATCCGTGTGGTGACGGATTAAGTATACGGAATGAATTGGAGAGAAAGAGTATATCGACTGTTTACTGGCAAAAGGTCCTAACTAATTTTTATCAACTTTTCAGGACGGACAAAAAGGTGTTTAACACATTGACTGCTGGCCTAAGATTCGTAGACGGCCTTTTGCTATGCGGCCAGTACGCATATCCTGCGTGTATCCGCACCCGCAGAGCGTGCCCAGCCTCTCGTGCTTAACGACACGCATCGCGCGTGCAGGTCGAGCGTGTGTCTGTGCTGATGCGACACGCGACGTACGAGTTGCTATA
Source organism: Euclidia mi (assembly GCA_944739405.2). Lineage (NCBI taxonomy): Eukaryota > Metazoa > Arthropoda > Insecta > Lepidoptera > Erebidae > Euclidia > Euclidia mi. The sequence continues at coordinate 36,805,605 of OX123206.2, forward strand.
CAAAAAAAACACACATGAGTGGTCGTCAGCACATGTGTGGTATGGGTATGATTCACGCGTCGCGTGTTTCGGCAGCACGCTTGTATATTTTTTCCCTAAACACGACTATTGTGGACTAGCCGCATCGCAGGATCCGATACTTGGGACACACCATATACGTTTCCAGCAGTCAATGTGTTAATATAAGTCTGAGGCACGTAGGGATTACAAAAAAAAACACGTCATTAGTAATTTTAGACTCTTTATTGAGCATAATATTTAACTTTTATATATCTATAATGCGGTCGTCAGGGCGCGACTTAGGACTTATTGCACGAAAATTTCGTACACAATAGGACATATTGAACCTAAATTTTCGCTGTTTCCTACAGCAATTTCACAAAACTTGTTCTTTCTCTGTGCATCATTATATATCCGATTTCCTTCTTGACATCCGTTGTTTAGTATTATTCCAAAGTAGAACCCCGTCTAGATTCTTCATTTGTAATCGTGTTTTCTTCGTAGCATTTTGTGTGACCTGTGCAACAGCCTTTCTTTCTTTCCAATCAATATAGCAGAAATGTTAAAATATTCCTTTTCTCTGTTCTTCTGTAAACTTGTAACAGTGTCTCTATACATCGATTTTTACACACTTCACTTTTGCATGTTTCTTTCATACGACGGCCCTGTTTTGGTTTCTTTTGAATTACTTTATCAGATTCTCTGGTAAACGCCAAATATAGCTTTCCTTCCATTCTTAGGTTTTATTAACGTTGCGCTTCCATTGTTCTTGCTCTGCAATTCTCCTTCTTTTTCGTCCTCCGTCCATATTATGATTATAAGGATCTTCGTCTGTACCATGTAGTGGTACAGTGATACTTGTACTTGGATTTGATGACTCAGGATGATCATTACTATCGCAACACTGTGCGTTTGTCTGGGGGACATCGTATTGCACATTTTCTTGAGCGCAACTACTAGTTCCAGCGTCCTATCTTTCATTGCCAGCCTGTCATCATCCTCTTAGCGTTATCCCAGTTTCAATCTGGGGTCCGCTTTCTAGTCTAACTGGATTTAGCTGAATATTAGCTTTTCTACAGAGCGACTGCCTGTCTGACCTCCGCAACCCGAAGGGATAGCTATATTCCATGGTTTAGACTAGTGTCAGTTTATTTAGAAGGTACTGACGCCCTGTAACGACTACTAACTGTCAAAGATCTTCATGACAACCGGGACCGACGGCTTAACGTGCTCTCCGAGGCACGGGACAAGCGATAATTAACAATTCAATACGCACATAACTCCGAAAAGTCATTGGTGCGCGTCGTGGATTCGAACCTGATACCCTCTGCATGGCAGTCTGTTGGTATATCCACTCGGCTATCGCTGCCTGCCTTTCATTGCCAGCAAGTACAGAAGTAAAAGTTTCATCTGCAGTCAAGTCTCTGAAAACGTCGTCGTCAAGCATAGTGCCATAGGGACCGAATTAACTTGAGACGGGTTTAGAGACGCGTTAAAATCTGAGTCAAGAACAGGCTCTAAGCCTAGTGATGAAAAACTTTCACCAATGTGGCTTGTTAATTTTAGGTCTCCTGGTATGAAGATACCTTACTGTTACTTCGGCATACAAATTTGTTGTATTTTTAGAGAGTCACCTTGTAATACCATCAGTGTAGAGGTCTCACAGCCTTCAATTTGGTTAATGATTTTTACCTGAAATGTTAAATACTAGAGGACGCCAGCAGCTACGCCTGCAATTTTATTTTAATTTACCCGTTTTGGACGATCCCGTGGGAATTACAGGAAATCCCTTCTTAGTGCACCCCTACGGTCTCCAAGGAACATACATGCCAAATTTCAGCTTCCTGCGCCCAATAGTTTCGACTGTAGCGTGTCTGTCAATCAGTCAGTAACGCAAGGATTTTATATATTAAGATAAATCATAACATTCATCAATTGTAGGTATTTTAATAAGAGGATTCTCGCCTCCAGCAAGAATCCGCTGCTAAGTAATAAAATAGAAAGATAAATAGATAGTAAGCTAAGTCAGTATGAAAATAGGTAGGTATAGGTAATCTGGGTAAGGTACACAGATAGGGTTCATAAAAAGTTAGATACAGGCGAAGGCAGGTAAGTAGTTTGGGTGACATTTTTCACACGAATTAGAGTCCCCAGCAACCTACCTACATAGGCACCTTAGTAGTACTAGGAACTGCCTAGGTAGATACTTTCCCGGAAAATCACACCTTGTACAGTACCTACCTGCATTGCAAAAGACATACCTTCTAAAAGGATAAGCTACGAATATAAGCAAGCACGTAAGTGGATAGTCTAGGCAGGTACACAGATTGAAATAGTAGGTATTAAATAGGTAATTACGTAGTAAGAGTTTAGGTGCAATGATAGATAATGAAAGAAAATACTTACCCACTACATTTCATCCGGCAGATTTTCTTTATTGGTCTCATTTTCTTTTGTTCCCTAAGTAGTATTTAAAAGGGTAATTAATTGCTTGCCGCTGCATACTTCGTATCATTGCTGTCTATAAAACAATGACAAAAAGTAAGCGTTGTAGAACACATTTATAAAACAAACATGAGTAAAAAACAGGCATTCTCATACATTTGCTAGATGTAATTAGTCCTATCTCCTAATACTTCGTCTGTAAAAATATGTTCTAATTAGTCCTATCTTAAAACCTTTTTTAATTTATGATTTTGATATTATAACATAAGTTATCTTACCTTTGTTTTTGTTTGCGATGACGTAAAATACAGTTATCTATCACTGGCATTCATCAGAATCACATTTCGCGAAGGATAAACTTCAGTTTTCTTCAAATACTTACGAACACTACACACACTGCACGAAGAACAAGTCAAAACATGAAGATAGTACTTGTTGCTCCTTATTTCAAAAGGGGCTCTGATAGGACGTTACGTTTGAAGTAGATTTTAGCGTGAATTTCAAATAAACCAATACCCGCTTAAAATCTCCTCTGGACAAGGGAGTCAGATAGAATCGATTGCAGTAATAATCCGAAAATCAAAAAAAATCAGATAGGACCTATTGCCAGTAAACAGTCGATATATCTAATTTCGTTCCTACGGAAAACTAGAAATCACTCGCTATACCAACCCGTCTGGCTAATGTGGTCTATTAGGCCTCTTATTGACAAACATTGCTATTGTAACGCAAATTAGGAGAGGCGTGTGTCCAACGGCAGAATGCGAAAGGCTGATTAAATATAAAAGAAACACAGGGCTGCGGGATAATAATAAAATCAGCCCTGTATATGAACTGTGCCACTGGTTGCCACCGGCTTCTTCTTATTGTGAGAAAGGTTAGGCCACAATCCACCACGCTCAAGTTCGGCTTAGCAGACTGCACGTACAATGAAACAAGTCGGCGCTGGACCAGTTTAAAAAAAAATCCCTTGGCATGCTCATAGAGTCGAGGCACACTAGAAAATGGTTTTGTATACGAATGTCAATGTGCGTGTAAAATAGCACTGGAAGCGACAATGCCTTGCTGAGCGATTCTCGCCCTAATGGTGGTCTAGCGGGAACTTGTTCGACTGTACCTTTCGATATATTTGAGTTTACCTACGTAAACTCAAAAAAAATACTGAATTCTAATATTGTTTTTAGGTTCATAAGCAAATATTTTTGACTTCGCTTTTAAAGGCAGCCAGTGGGCATTTGGTGTGATACAGGCTTACCTACCAAAATCACTCCGGTGTTTGTCGACGGCGTGTTTCGCATCTATAATTTGCAGAGACCCCGTCGGGATGTCTTTAGAGAACAGAGAGAACTCTCCGACATGCAGGTTTCCTCAAGATGTTTTCCATCGTGTAGCAATCGATTATAATTATCAACATGTTTTTTTATAGCTTTATATCTTCGCAAAATTGTATTAGGTATTACTAAAAGGTGAAGAAATAACATTATGATGAAAATTGGGTGTCTGAAAGATCTCTATAATTTTCTCGAAAATGTGATGTCGGCTGTAGGGACACACACACATACATACTATGTAAGTGCATGTGCATAGCTATGTAAGTGTAAAGTGTCATGTACAGAATCCTCATCTTCTAAGTTTATTTTATATTCAGTCCAGATTAACACCTCGCTTCCTTAACACGCCTGATCTGTTATAAACTTATAGAGTATACTAGCTGACCCAGCGAACTCCGTATCGCCTTTTTAAGAGTTTTTATTTAAGTCCCTTTTTTCCAAGCCCCTTTTCCAAAGTTACCATTGACTTAGCGCTTAATCTCTTATCATTTCAGAGTCTACAAATGATGAACAAACAAACATAGGTTTTCATATAATATTGACTTCCCCAATACTTAAAATATTGGAGACGATACCCATATCGACTTTAAAAAAAAATCCCGTCAACCATCTTTGATTTCCTATCCGCCATATTTGATCACAAAATAGATGTTGTATTTGGATTCGCCATCGCTTAAATCATCGGAGACGATACCCATATTGAATTTAAACTTTTTACCATCCGCCATCTTTGATTACCCATCCGCCATCTTGAATCATGAAATAGATGTTGTATTTGGATTCCCCATCCCTTTAAAATCGGAGACGATACCCATATTGATTTTTTAAAAAATTCCCATCCGCCATCTTTGATCACGAAATAGATGGTATTTTTGAATTCTCCATTCCTTAAAATATCGGAGACGATACCCATATCGACTTTAAAAAAAATCCCGTCCGCCATCTTTGATTTCCTATCCGCCATCTTCGATCACGAAATAGATGTTGTATTTGGATTCTCCATCCCTTAAATCATCAGAGACGATACCCATATTGATTTTTTAATTTTTTCCTATCCGCCATCTTTGATTTCCCATCCACCATCTTGATTCACGAAACAGATGTTGTATTTGGATTACCCATCCCTTTTAACATCGCCGACGATACCAATATTGATATTTTAAATTTTTCCCTTCCGCCATCTTTGATCACGAAATAGATGTTGTATTTGGATTCTCCATCCCTTAAAATATCGAAGGCGATATCCATATTGATTTTTTAAATGTTTCCCATCCGCCATCTTTGATTTCCCATCCGCCATCTTGAATCACAAAATAGATGGTGTTTTTGAATTCCCCATTCCTTAAAATATCGGAGACGATACCCATATCGACTTTAAAAAGAATTCCGTCCGCCATCTTTGATTTCCTATCCGCCATCTTTGACCACGAAATAGATGTTGTATTTGGATTCTACATCCCTTAAATCATCAGAGACGATACCCATATTGATTTTTAAAATTTTTCCTATCCGCCATCTTTGATTTCCCATCCACCATCTTGAATCACGAAACAGATGTTGTATTTGGATTACCCATCCCTTTGAACATCGCAGACGATAACAATATTGATTTTTCTAAATTTTCCCATCCGCCATCTTTGATTGCCCATCCGCCATCTTTGATCACGAAATAGATGTTGTATTTCGATTCCCCAACCCTTTAAAATATCGAAGGCGATACCCATATTGATTTTTAAAATTTTCTCATCCGCCATCTTTGATTTCCCGTCCGCCATCTTGGATCACTAAATAAATTTCATATTATTAATCAGCGTCCCGAAAATCTCGAAAACGATACCCATATAGATTGTATCCTATTCGTTTAGCCTTTTTTTGCCTTTGACCCAACCCTCCCCCTTCTCGTTTGACCATTTTATTATTTTTGTCTGGCCCCTAAAAGTTGTGCCGTAATTTTATATAGCCTATAGCCTTTCGGAATAATTGGGCTATCATAGGCAATTACAATTTTTAAAATCTGACTGCTAGTTCCTGAGATTAGCCAACATTATGTTTTAGTCTTTTTAGCCTTTTGCCCGGCCTCAAAGGGTCAAAGCGTTATGTTATATAGCCTATAGCCTTCCGGAATAACTGGGCTATCGTATACAAAAAGAATTTTTCAGATCCGACCGGTAGTTCCTGAGATTAGCGCGTTCAAACAAACAAACAAATAAACAAACAAACAAACAAACAAACTCTTCCACTTTATTATATTAGTATAGATAGTATAGTATAGATAAATTTTCGGGGTAACACAAATCTCCTTTATTGGGCGGATACTATATAACTGTAAAAAGTATTTACACATACAAACTACTTAGTACAAAGCAAACTTGGGCCAATATCATAGAGCCAATATGGCGACTGTGATTTGTCTGTCAGAACTATTAGAATTTAACAAAATACTCGACAATCCGAATTTTGCGGATATATGTTGTCGACTCGAAATCTTTATTTTTTAATGTTTTATTATTCAGCTAAGGTTTCGATGTACTCCTTGACGAAATTATTAATATAAGATTATCGACATCTGTGAGAACCTTTTGGAGTTAACAGATAATTGTGACTGTCAATTAATTATAGACAAATAATTTGCAATAAAATAAAATTGCGACTATAATTAAAGATCTAAGCTATCCTATCTCTCAAGTTGGACCAGACTGCTCACGGTGTGCCAATTTAATTTAAAATCGGTTAAGTAGTTTAGGAATCCATCGCGAACAAACATCGTGACAGGAGATTTATATATATTAAGAAGATATATAGTATAGTATAGACTAAGTGAAATATTGTGGCCTTGAAAATATATAGAGTTCGTTTTCGTGAGACTGACTTTTCTTTATGAATCAACCTGAAGCTACTGGACTCAAATAGGACATCTGTTCCTAAATCGGCATACCCGCACTTGGACAGCGCAGTGACTTATGGCCCCAGCCGTTCTCACTGTGACACAATGGCCGTCCCAGCGGGTAGAAAGTTTATGCGTTACTGATGCTGATAATACTTTTATCGACATAGACCGAAGCTGCGGGCAAAAGCTGGTTCATAATAATTTCGATATTTGCTTAGGTGACGTATATTCTCACAGTACCAGTTTCGGAGATTCGCGATAGTCGCGCTCCGTCGATTAGGTACCTAAGTATGCGAACTGATGAGTCAATCCCTACGGGGTTATACCCAAGGTTTGCTTGAGAACGATCTTGTTAATGACTCATGCAAAAACGTATTATACTAATACGAGGGTCAAACTGAAAGTTCTTAGAACTGGCCACTTATAAACAATATAATAAAAAAAATATTCTAAGATTTGAAAATAGAACTCTTTGCCAATATTACTGAGTATATATTTCATTCATTTGTCATTTGTTTTACGATTTGGCGGCAAATTGAAAATTGTCTGTGTCACGTCAACATGAATTTAACACGAGAAAATTTTCGTGCAATGATTTTTATGACTTTCGATGTCATTTAAAGAAAGAAAGAAAGAACAAGAAAGTTATGATAGACTACGATTGGCCTTTCACGATGAAGCCCCATCTCGTGCGACTGTTTACAACTGGTTTAATGAGTTTAAACGTGGTCGCACTAATCTCACTGATGATGTACGTGAGGGACGGCCTTCTACGGCGACGACTGAAAATAACATCTGTGTTGTGCGGCGTATGATAGAGACTGACAAAAGAGTGACCTATCAGCAGATTCGGACAAGCTTAGGCATCGGTATGAGTCAAGTGCACAAAATCCTCCACGAACATTTAGCGGTCAGGAAGCTTTGCGCCCGGTGGATACCTCATAATTTGACTAAGGCTCAAAAACTCCATCGTGTGGATTGGTGCCGTAAAATGATTGAAAGATTTAACGGAGGTGACTCAAATGCTGTGTTCGACATACTAACAGGTGACGAAAGCTGGATTTACTGTTATGATCCTGAAACCAAAAGACAATCTGCTCAGTGGGTGTTTCCTTTCGAGGAGTTGCCAACTAAAGTGAAGAGAGATCGAAGTGCGGGAAAAAAAATGGTGGCCTCGTTCTTTGGAAGGATAGGTCATTTCGCAACAATTGTGTTAGAGGATCAAAAAACAGTTTCTGCAGAATGGTACACTACCAATTGTTTGCCACTTGTCTTGGAAAAAGTTCGAGAGAAACGACCTCGCAGTAGGATCCTCCTTCACCACGACAACGCCTCGTCGCACACCGCCAAGCGAACGATCGACTATTTGGCGACATCAAACGTTGAATTACTGGGTCACCCGCCGTATAGCCCCGACCTCGCGCCTTGTGATTTTTATTTATTTCCAAAAATTAAAGAAAAACTTAAAGGAAAGCGGTTTATGAATACTGAAGAAGCGGTGGCTGCGTATCGCGATGCCATTGAAGAGACCCCTAAGGACGAGTGGGCAAAGTGCTTTTCCCAGTGGTTCCATCGCATGCAGCGGTGTATTGACGTCAATGGACAATATTTTGAAAGGATATAATAAAACTAATAACTGGCTAATGTAATCGGTTTTTGATTTTCTAAGAACTTTCAGTTTGACCCTCGTAGATAAGTTAATATTTATTTTAGCCGAGATGTTTGATAGATATTTCTTAACCATGTGTAAAAAATACCTTGTTGGATCAATACGGGGATGCCGGGATCCAAGACGGGTAAGTCTTGGATGCAACCGGGATAACATCATCATCATCATCATCATCATCAGCCCTTTAAACTGTCCCACTGCTGGGCACGGGCCTCTTCTCACTATGAGAAGGGTAAGGCCATAGTCCACCACGCTGGCCAAGTGCGGGTTGGCAGACTTCACATGTCTTTCGAGAACATTATGGAGAACTCTCAGACATGCAGGTTTCCTCACGATGTTTTCCTTCACCGTTAAGCAAGCGATAATTAACAATTTAATACACACATAACTCCGAAAAGTCATCGGTGCGCGCCGTGGATTCGAACCCGGACCCTCTGCGTAGCAGTCTGTCGGTCTCTCCACTGGACTATCGCTGCATCATCATCATCAGCCTTTAAAAGTCCACTGCTGGACTAGGCCTCTCCTTTGAAAGGAGGAATTGGCCTACTATACCACGCTGACCAAACGGGTTGGTATAGGGTTTGTATCAAGTTTTCCTTCTCTTACAGTGTTGTTCTCTGCATAATATGCTCCCTCTGTCGTCTCTTACGACACCCATGGGATGATATGGGTTGGTGACATTCCGTATTCTTAATCCGTCACCACACGGACTAATCCGATGAAACCGGGATACCGCTAGAATGATAATGATGATTTCTTTACCACGGGGCAACAAAAAAAGTTAAGAAACTGCTTAGCAGTCCGTTGTCTCTCTATTAGGCTACCGCTGTCTTTTAAAAACATCGCTGAATTAATTCATTATCCTCCTAGCGTTATCCCAGTTTCAACCCGTGGTCCGCTTTTTTACTCTAACCGGATTTGGCTGAATATTAACTTTTCCACGGCGCGACTGCCTGTCTGATCTCCGCAACCCGAAGGGATAGCGATATTACATGGCTTAGACTAGTGTCGGTTTATTTTAGAGGTACCTACTAACGCCCTATAACGACTGTCAAAGATCGTCATGACAGCCGAGGACCGACGGCTTAACGTGCTCTCCCGTGGCACGGGACAAGCGATAATTAACTATTCAATTCGCTGAATGATTTATTCATTAATATTTGCTATGCATTATATTATTATATACTCTATACTAATATAACAAAACAGTAGCACAAATAAGCTACGCTTACTGCATACCAATATTACGATGACTCAGTACGGTGAGTCATGTATTTCTTAGTCCTAGTTAAACAATAAGTTCATACATGATAGATGCAGTGATTATCATTAAGAGGTACCTATTCTGTAACGTTTTAAAAGAAGACGATTCATGTACCAAGAACATTATTGTATTTAAATACTAGCTCTTGCCCGCGGTTTTTCACGTGGATTTACAATAACGTAGTGACAAAGGAAAAATATTATAAACCTCATTATATCAATAACTAAAAAAATAGAAAGTGATATAGAGAGGTTTATTACGATTCTACAAAAAAATTATAGCTTCCTCGTACTAAATTTCATGAGTGTTAAATGACCTTTTAGTTTTAATTTTCGTAACATTAGACTGATAGTCTGTCGCCTCTAATTCTACGAAAGAGAATCATCAAACTGAATTTAACAGCTTTGAGGTCAAAACGGTACATAAATACACATAATAGTACTCATAGTATTAGTAAATATTCTTACGTAATGATTTTCTCCAAGTAAGAGGTGAAAAGACAACACTACATAAGTACGGCATTATATTTTTTTTCTTATTTCGTACGGATCAGACGGGTCCTCTGATGGAAAGCGATTACCAACGCCCATGGAAGCAAGCAACACCAGAGGAATCACAAGTGCGTTGCCACGTTTTTGGATGTCAAACTCAAAGTCAGAATCATTTCATCAAGGTCACAAGGTGACACGCTTATGAACGTATTTTTTTAAATTGATTTATTTACATTTACTGCCTCGTTCGCAAAGTAAAATGAGATGAGAAAAAAGGATTAGGACGAGTAGCGGGATGAGATGGAACGAATAGGTGATGGTGCCTCCGGCACTCTCACTCACCGAACGAAACGCAACAGTTTAGGTACCTACTGTTTACGACGATATTCTGTGAGATGTGGTGACGGATAAAGAATACGAAATGTCACCACCCCATATCATCCCATGGGTGTCGTAAGAGCCGACAGAGGGAGCATATTATGCAAAGAACAGCACTGTAAGAGAAGGAAAACTTGATACAAACCCTATACCAACCCGTTTGGCCAGCGTGGTATAGTAGGCCAATTCCTCCTTTCAAAGGAGAGGCCTAGTCCAGTAGTGGACTGTTAACGGCTGATGATGATGATGATGTACTGAGGGTACTTATCCGGTAGAGTCAGGCCCATTTGTGCTGAAATCAGCAAGGCTCTACTACCTATAAACAATAGATATATAGATAATACTTACATCTCAGTTTGTCCATTAGTTTGCCGGCACACATCGTCGCTAAGGCTACTTTGATTGAGAAGACTCGGATTTTGCCCACATTTTCTCTGAAACAATATACACTGCGTTAAGTAATATCGATAGCTTGACATTTTTACAGTTTTCAATGAGGTGCCGGGTTCGATTCCCGGTAGGGGCTAAAAGTGTTACTGAGTTTTTATCTGTTGCACGAACAAAGTAACAAATGGACGTGACGCTAGATGTAACCTATATTATGTCTAACAGTTACATACAATGCAGAGTAATGTGCACGTAACGTGCATGTCTACGTGTACGCATCTGGTACGCATTCACCAACAAGTGACTAGAAACAATATAACGCAAATAGGTCGGCGAGGTCTCAGGATCAATCCCCAGTTACCCCGGGTACACACCTCTGGCGTTTCGAAGCTACCCCGGGCTCGCCCCCTATTACATTGGGACCGAAATATAACTGGCGAAGTGTGGGTGTGTAGTACACTCTGCCTACCCCTTCGGGGATAAAGGCGTGAAGTTATGTTATGTTAGATACTGTGCTTAATGCGGTTTATTATTCGTCGTTTAAAGTAAATACTGGTGGGATATACCTACGTTTGTGATTATAAATATAATATACTATCAGCACAAAGCGCCAGACGAAAGCGTTACAGTATAATAGAGCTTCTATCTCACTTAAGATTTGCAAAAAGGAAAACTGGTAGAAAATAATGAAGTGTATAAATTAATGCGACATTCGCAGTCAATAACTTCAAGTTACTAATCTTGCTATAATCTAGGCAATTTAATAGCCAAGGGATATTACATACATGCATACATAGATTCACGCCTGTTTCCAGAAGGGGTAGGCAGATAATACAGAACGCCATTTTCAACGATCATGTAAGTAAGTAAGTAAATCATTTATTGTCACATCAAATACAACGCACAATAAAAAAATACAACACAAACAGGTATACAATGTCATCATATCTCTTGCTTCATTCACTCCCATCAAGTTTTTCATGCCTGCTCTTCTATTTAGGGTACTTCTAATCTGTCCTTTTTTAATATATTTGCTTGGAACCTACTAATCGAAGGGGAATCCGATCAATAGATTAGATCATTGCAGTACTGAGTTAGTTTATTAAGTAAATACACAGAACTATATATCTGTTGATATAAAATGTTTAAAGATATAAAAGATAAGAACCTTTTAAACATATGTGATACATAAAATATGATAGCAGATGGCACAAACAAACTTTTTAGTGCTGATAAATATTTATACAAAGTACCTATCCTATGCCCACAGATTTATAGGATTCGAGTTCAATAACTAGATGGAAAATTCTGTCAACACAAATAGGCACTATAGTCAGGGAAATTGATCATCATGGACATATAGAATAGGCTAGTTGACAAAAAAAAATTTATAAGTCCGTCCTTTAGATTATTCAAAAATAAGCGATACGTATTTTTTTATTTGTAAATTAAACCAAAAATGACCAAGATATAGCTCATTAAAGTTACGTATAACGTCACGCCGTGCTACATATTTTCGCACTAGATGACGTCACACGTAAATTTAATGGGCTATATCTTTGTAATTTTTTATTTAATTGAAAAAAGAAAAAAATACGTGTGCAATATTCTTTGTAATCTAAAATACGGACTAAATAAAATGTAATTATTTTGACCCTGGAAAATAGGGTAGTTTCCAGGGTCAATTAAATAAAAAGAAAGAAATATGGGCTTTGTATTATTTACTTCCAGATTGTTATCTCTGAAGTGCTGTTAAAGAATAAAATTGCCTGGAAAATTAAAAAGGGCTAAAGCCAGTTCTCAAGATATGGTGAATTGCCTATAGTAATAATTACTTCGCACAGCCCTATGTCAAATCAAAATGAACAAGTTTAAAAAAATACTATTTTAATAGGCATTTCAACTGGATTTTCACTTTCAAACAAGGACACGCCAGATGCGTACAGGTCTGCCGAATGCGTAGACGTGCACGTATACGTATACGTATACGTTCTTGGTTGTATTATAACACAGGATTAAATTATTACATGAATAGTGGTTGGGTATTACACCTGTCGCATTCTATGTTGGCCAGCCGGAAGTTAGTCTCTATGATAAGTATGTGTAAGACAGTACAGCAATGCTCGCATCCCGACTCTCCCATTATAAAAAAGTTCCTAAAACGTGCATTGCGAAGCCGCCAGTGGTGGATCTACGGAGGGCTAATCACGTCACTTGCTCCGGGCGGCAACGTCATGGGGGCCAGAAAATCATGTCAGGATCATGTCTTTTCTCATAGATAAATTCATTTTTTACTCGCGCCTGTTCCCCGAAGAAGTAGGCAGAGGCGTAATATCACACGCACATTTCGCCAAGAATTTTTCGTTCACACGTAATACGGGGCGAGCCTATTGCTGTCACCAGGCATATCACCAGACTCCGTGCTGCTACTGAGACTTCGGAAAAACGCAGTAACACTGTTGCCCGACCCGGGAATTAATCCTGGGACCTCCGATCAGCAGTCGCTTACGCTATGCACTGGAACACGGAGGCAGTCTCATGTTAAGGTTGTGCTCTATTGTTTGAAGGAAAAGAAACCTTCAACTCACCCAGTGCTATACGCCGAGAGCAACCAGTTCAAGAGTAGCGCAGAACACGCTTCAACAAACACCTGGTGTGCGGGAGGCAGTCTCTTGTTAAGGTTGTGCTCTATTGTATGACGTCAAAGAAGTCTTAAACTCACCCAGTGCTATACGCCGACAGCAACCAATTCAACAATAGCGCAGAACACGCTTCAACTGACACCTGATGTGCGGGAGGCAGTCTCTTATTAAGGTTGTGGTACAGCGAAGACACAAGTGTCTCCAATCTGGTCACGTTCACACAAGCGGTGGGCTCTAACGTGTTGAGAGCATTCTCGCGGAATGCTTCTATTACGTTCCATATATCAATTGCGTGCACTGCAAAGGAAAGAGTGGTGTTAGTAACTTGAAATCTTTGCAATTAAATTTTTAAGTTTTCTTTCAAAAGTAGACACATTTTTTTATTTTAAGATTGAAACTTGATAAGAAGATAGATAGGACAGTATAGTTATTTATTACATGTTATTTTAACCTGCCCCTGATCTAAGAGAGGTCAAGGTAGGATCCATGCTGCAGGTGACAAGTTCTAGATACAGCAAATTTTGCATAATAATTATGTTATGGTGTATTACCATAACATAATTGTATCGCACATTGCCTTTCCATGTTAAGAATGTTGTCATATCCTATAAATATTAAAATAGAACTAGACTCACATGAGAACTATCGTACACTATAATAGAATATAAATATAAAAAGCACTAGTAGTCAGAGTAATAAAAATATTATTCACACAATTGTTTCAATGCCAAACAGAATTTAAATTAATGGAGTGAATTCAAACAACAGATTAATTTAAACACCCCATTAACATTTCAAACTAGTTTATTTCTACCAGGCTAACTAATAAAGACACCTAAAAGTATTATTTAATAATATAAATTTTTAAATTGTAGGACTCAGTTCATAGTTTTCATATACACAAATTATACATTTCAAATCTGGATATTTTTTTTTTATGAACTACATGCAACAAACACTATTTGCTTATTACCTAAACTATCTCAAGAATACAGCATTAATATTTTTCTCACAAACAGTAAAATACTCTATTGGCAGTTTGCACCTGCTGTTTACAAGCACCTGCCAAAGGACCTTTATAATAACCAAGATAGAAGTCTATTGACCTCTATGTATACAGACTATTACATACAAGTAAGAACTACTTAGATGTTTTGAAATTACACTTACAGTAAGGACTATTTATAGGGGATTTTTTGTTTTGAAACTGGCTGCACCAATGGTATTTAAATTTTCAAATTCAAATTCAAACTCATTTATTCATATAGGTTACAAAAGCAACACTTATGAACGTCATTTATTTTTTTACAACCAGAGTCGGGATGGTAGGGCTATGAGTATAGTGGTATAAGCGCGCATCTTGCTATTTACCTTCTACAAGACAACACTTTGTGTGATCCAAAAATAGTTGTTCTTTACTCTGGCTATTCTTAGTGTCTGTAAAATTGTGCAATACAGAATTTATGCCTAGTGCGGGTGACCTTTTCACAAAAAAATATTTTTCAACTTGATAATTCCACATTCCTGACATAAAGGGTCAGACAGCTAAGATTCTGTATGGGTCCTGTTTTGCCTTTATGGTACAGAAGCCTAAAACTAAGTATATTATTTAGGACACTGGTAGATAATCAGATCTATCCAGTAGACTGGCAGAACAACAAAATATTATCACGCATTTACAAAAATAAACATGATGTGTTGATCTCTATACAATGCACACCAATGTAGACAATTATATTTAATGTAACAATGATGACATTTTAAGTGAACCATAGCAACAACAAACAATTTAGCCAATAATAGTAAATGTCACACTTTAATAGACATCATGTTTGGTGCAATTTTTCATGGTTATTGTAATAATGTATGAGTCTGGCTTGTGTATGATGGAATATTCTTGAATAATACTTTTTTGGTAGTTCACTTTTTTTTTGACATTGTGGCAGAAGTCCTAACTATTTATTGACAATATTACTTATATGTCAGAATTTTCCAAAGTAGTATATTTTGTAATTTAATTAACAATATTATCATAATACTTAAATAATATAATACATAATTATGTGAGTTGTTTATGTCTTGGCCATATTTTATAGTGTTAAGAACAAACTTAGTTGTTTAGTTTTGTTAAAAAAATTACCTATTATATTGTATGCTTTAGAATTTTATTATGATTACCACAGACAGACTGAACAATAAATGAACTCAGATGGAATGCCTCCAAGGAAAGTTCCATATCTCAGTATCAATCATAATTATCTGGCTACACATTAAGCCTACATGATGATACATATCTTTAAATACTAGAAAACTACAAAAGGCAAAGACTACATAATATTGTATCAGTAAACAAAGTGTACATTACTCACAGTTGCACTTCTTTTGGACATAGCGGAGCTTGCACGCAGTTCTGTAGGATGCAAATCTGATAAGGTCAAAGTTCTGCTCCCTCATCTCTTGCAGCAGCTGCGAGCGTGGGTCGGCGGCCGAACCTCCCGCGCTGGGGACGCCCACCACGCTCATAGCGCCTACTCCACCGACACCGGCCATCCCACCCACACTCTCGCGTTCAAGTGACATTTTACACTGCTGCAGATAAAATTACATTACAAAACTCACAAAAAACGTATCACTATCTCACGTTAAATAGTTAACAAAACAACGTACAATACACTGATAACGTTCAAAATACCTAAATCCACACAAAAAATATAAACAAGACACCAACACTAAGTTTCGTAATAACAAACAGATATCAAAAAATTCCTAAGATTTTAACTATTACAAATTTTCTCACCTAGCGAAACGATTAACTCATAACTTTGTTGACATAACGATAATGTATTCACGGCAAACTCAAGATTATTTTCGTAGATATATCGATTCAAAGATATTCTTAGTGACAAGTTGATATTTATGTGACGATTTATTTATAATACAACACTGTAATTTCAGCTGCGACAAACGTTTCTACTTCTTCTTAGTAATAAGATTATTTCCTTATCATTTCTTACATAGAATATATTATAAAAGTCATTTCTCTAAGCCAATAAATTACGAATAACGAAATCAACATGACAAGCCTGCCATTAAAAATACGTTCCTGAGTGAGGTACGTACATGCAGTACTTGTTAAGCCCCACAGAATCTAACTGATACAAAATGAAGATCTTTGTTTACGATTAAATTAATCGTGACAAAATTCTAACGATACTGATATTTACTGATAAGATACTTCTAAATTTATTATAAAATCTATCTTTTCTGTAAAGTATTTTATCAAACTTATTATCAGTATGCGTTGAACGGAACATACTATGTTGAACATAGACAATATTTAAAAATATCGTTGTGCTCATGTTGTGCTCTAATTTCTATTTTGATTAGAAACTAAAGCTGAATTCCAGCAATAGTTCGATAGAGATTTACTTAAACATCCAAGAGATGCCAACATTTTTTGTAGAGGTTACTGTGCAAGCAAAAGATAAATATAGCGCGGCCTTTGCTACGAGGCCACGAAAACGAGGCTCTGCCAATAAAAACACTCGATTGCACACATATTGGCATCAAAAAGAAGCTTTTACCCGACAGTCCCACAAACGTTTTGATTCGTAGTGATCTAGATGCCTTTATCACATGATTTATGAAGATCCATGGCATAAACTTCGTATTGCATTGGCAACACTGACAATGATCCCAAATTCTTCCCTGTGGTTCTACCTGCTATAGTTTTATGTTCCTGTAACAGATGGCGGTAGGAGAGCCAATGGGGTACCTAAGTTTAACAAGACCTATTTTATCGGTTTATCAGCCTTAAAATCAAAATGTAAGATTCAAAATACGCGGGCATGATATGTTGTGTCCGGGCGTGCCGTGAAGCGCAGGTGCAAAGTGCAAGGCGCAGATGGACGAGTCCATTCCGGATTAGCTCAAGGTGCCCGGACCTGTAGCGCACGCAAATATATACTTTAGCTTCTTACTTAGCCTTCACTTAAAGGTGCGTTCGACTTAAGTTTTCTTCCCGCGCGTCTTAAGAAACAGCTAGAATCAGTGTTCTTATTTATTTTCTCGCAAATATAGGATAGCATCTAAAAATAAGCGTCTGTTAAGGTGAGATGCAAAACCTTTTGGAAATATTTTGTGACCTAAATTTTGAATTTTTTGTCTTAGGAGCTTTGTTATATACAGTATGTTACAGATTTTGTTGTTTCGGAAGATAAAGATTTAATTATAATGCGTTATTCAATCTTTTGAACTTTTCACGTGAATATATAGGTAGGTTGTACCTACCTATATAATTTAATCTGTATCTGTATAAATAAATAAAGGAATTTTATTGTTATAATGCATTACTCGATTTGTTTGTTGCAGCGTTCCTGTCGTAATGCCGCAACAAGTATCGTGGTCTGAAAGAAACATGGCAAACGCTGTCTACGCAGTTGAAAATAACATTTTATCGGTTTATTCAGCGTCGAAAATATATAGTATCCCAAAATGCACTCTCAAAGAATACATCAAGTTGTATAAAAATAAAAAATACAAATTAGAGGATAACGCTGAAGCTTATGAAAAGCAAGTACAAATTGAGAAATACGATGAAGAAGATGAAATAAAGGTTGAAGCGATTGACACAAATACATCTTGGTTCAATATCCAAGCTTCGTGGTACTGTCACGCTTGTAAAATGGATAAAATGATCGATATGCGGCAGTGTAGCAAGTGTTGTAGGTGGTACCATGAGATCTGTGTTGGATTGACACCAGATGACCTGGAGCCCTTTGTGTGTCCTATTGGATGCTAAGAGGTTACCGACGCAACGATGAAGAAAAGAGTCTGATTTACTCCATTGCTTTACGTTTTAAGGGCTTTAATTTTCGGTAGAAGTATCTAGATTTGATCTATCATCGATTGAATGTTCGAAATTATTATAATAAAAACGGCAATTATTTTTTTAATAATTGTCGAATCGTAATATTTTATTAATCTATGGTGGCGGGTAATGCTCGTTTTATAACATTGCAACATTTGCAACTTATTGCTATTTTTAAGCCCCAGGCACTGTGATGTTTCTGTCCTTTGTATTAAGAAAATTAGATTATTCCTTTTTTCTAAAAGGTATTTTCTGAACTGTATGTTTCGATCTTCTAACTAGTCTTACAAGTAATGTTAAGTATCTCTATAATGTATTTTTTTTAACTATTAACTACTTACTTCCTAACACCGCGCCAAGATATTAAGAAACTCAATTAGGTATTATGACTGAATTATTAAATTATTAGAAATGAAGTGATTTTACGCAAATATTAAGGAGTTACTATTTTTGAATAGAGTATCACAGAGTGTTTAGTAAAATATTGTTAGAGTAACTCTGGTTTCACATTTTAGTTTAACTTTTGGGCAAATCTGAATTGGATACTTAGGTATTTGTTAAGATTAACTGCGAATACTTTTATTTCCAAAGTGAGCGATAGGGTGCAGCGATAACCTAGTGGAGATACCAACAGACTGAATCCACGGCGCGCACCAATGAGTTATGTGCGTATTGAATTTTTAATTACCGTTTGTCTTGTCCCTTCGGAGAAATGTTAAGCCGTCGGTCCCCGCTCTCATGAAGATCTTTGGCTGTTGTTAGAGCGGAGTCAGTACCGTTTTAATAAACTGACACTAGTCTAAACCATGGAATATCGCTATCCCGTCAGGTTGCGGAGGTCAGCTAAATCCGGTTAGACTAGTAAGCGGACCCTAAGTTGGAACTGGAATAACGCTATAAGGACGATGACTTTTATTTCCAAAGTATAGGGTACTGTATATTGTGAGTCAGTACCTACCTATATAATTAGGTATTTCTGTCTAGTCTTCTCTTAATATTGGTTGTCATTAAATTCGTATTCGTTAAAGAATGCAATTCCATTTACCTAGTTATAGTTAATTTTCTAGTCAACATTTAAAAATATTTTATAGGAATATATTTTTACCTGTGATTATAATAGGGATATTTACTTTTCCTGTGATTTTATTTCTGCCGATTTTTATTATCACGGTGATTTTGACTGCAAGGTTGGTGTAGCGGTCAAAGTGTTCGCCTCGCCGCCTATGCAGAATGTTGTGAGTTAGATTCCCACACGATACGACATTTTGTGTGATCCAAAAATGGTTACAGGACTAATTAATGCGACAATTGTCTTAAAAAGATTTTTTTTTGTTGTTGTGGCCTATGTCCCGATTGTCGCTAATTTTAGTTTGGTTACTTAGTAATAAGGAGGTAGACCGTGCCGTAGGTAGTTTTACATATAATGGTTAACTGAAAACATACCCGGCATTACAGGGTGAGTGAGGGTCTGGTATATTGTAATAGACGAAAATAATATTTTCGTCAGCGTCCACACCCTTACGAGGCATATTTTGATAATAATGGAAGCTCATCATCTAATGATAATAATGAAAGCTTTTAAAAATTCTTAAGACTTTTTGGCAATAAATTGATAGAAGAAAAATGTGTTTTAACGTAGCTGTATACAAGTTATACAACTACCTATTGTGAATTCATATTTTCTATGAGTAGATACAGTTGATATCGTACTTCTATTAAAAAAGCGTTTTAAATGCGTTTAAAATAAGGGTCTAGAAGGAGTTATCTGTGTGCTACTGCGGACATTGTCTTAGTTCACGAATGGATTGCATTTGACACATTTGTCGAATTGGTTCGGATTTCTTGAGATACATTTTCTAAAAATTGGGCATGTGCGATTCGGACCCGCATACGAAGGGTTCTATACCATCAACTATAAAAGAAAATCACGTTTGTTGTATGTATACTTAGGTAAATATTTTTTAAGTTTCTAACTGTTTATTAAGATCAAGTAACAAATTGTTTAAAAATTACGTTTGTTGTACGGGAGCTCACCTTTATTATTTACTTTTTTTAATTTTATTATTTATTTTGAAAGGTAATACACAACTACATTATTCTGTGAAAATTTTAAGCGTCTACCTGTTACCGTTAGTAATTTTGAGTAAAAATTCGAAAAAAAATCACGTTTATTGTATGGGACCCCTTTGGACCCTTAATATTTTTTATTTTTAGTATTTGCTGTTATAGCGGCTACCGAAATACATAATTTGTGAAAATTTCAGCTTTCTAGCTATCAGGGTTTATGAGATACAGCCTGGTGACAGACAGACAGACAGTCAGCGGAGGTTTAGTAATAGGGTCCCGTTTTTTACCTTTTAGGTACGGAACCCTAAAAACGCCCCAAGTGGACACTACTGATTGTTAATAACAGCTATAGCTACGGGCACTATTAGAACATGGTATGAAAATAATGTTGCCGTCGACAATAAAATTGACTTGGATGCGAACCATTTATGTGCAAATTAGGACTAGGCACTTAGATAATGTATTAAGTATGATACTAAGATAATTCTGTCGTTTTATAAGTAAAAAATAATAATACTATAACTAACCTATTATTGCTGACATGTAACTATTTAAATTACTTCCTATATTCCATTTGGTTAGGTACTTAACTAAAGGTAAACAATCGTGATGTGTCTTTTTTTATCTAAAATGTGTTTAAAATCACAATGCTGCTAAAGATCAAGGTAAATACAACAATAATGATTACTAAATCAATTGAACCATTATTTTATGCATTAGTTTATTTGTTTAACATGTGATAATATAAGAAGTCACATCAAGATTGTTTACCTTTAGTTAAGTACCTAACCAAATGGAGTATAAGTAGACAATTTCGATTATGGTGGGATTAAAAAAAAGAAAATTCTGTATGTTTTGGAGACCAAAATTAATTACTTACAAATTATTTACTTTCCAAATTATTCCGATGTTTGCAGCTTTTTAAATATATTTTCTAATGAATGTTTGCCAATCTAAGTATTTGTTAGGTAAGTACTTCTTATAAATGTCAATTTACTTATCAACTCTAGTTTTATTTCAGTACCTTCAAGCGTTTTCTTGCACATTCATACAATTCTTAATCATTACAATGTAAGTACATGGTACTGATTAAGCCAACATAACCATATATATTTAATTTTATATAATTTATTTCCTAGATATAGCACAAAATAATAATATTCTACCACATACACACATCACCATCTAGTCCCAAACTAAGCAGAGCTTGTACTATGGATACTAGATAATGGATAAACATACATATATACTTCTTTTTTTGTAAATACATACATATTATACATAGAAACACCCAGACCAAGACAAACACCCATGTTCATGCACACAAATGTTTGACTTGAGCGGGAATCGAACCCGCGACCTTCGGCAGTCGCTTACACTCCCGCTGCGCCAACCGGTAATCCTTGTAAAGATATAAATTGTCCACACAAATAACTTTGACTGACAGGCAAAGCACAGTCAAAACTATTGAGCGTAAAAAGCTGGAATTTGGCTACATGCCTATGTTTCTTGGGGACAGTACAGGACAGTTACAGGCAATCTCTTCTTAGTACATCCCGAACTAAGAAGGGATTGCCAGAAGTCCCACGGGATCGGACAGAAATGATTAAATTAAATACGTCATCTAGTGTGATGTAAATAAATAATGTAACTGGTACCTATCTCAGAAATACTGATTCTCATTTCACTATAGGACAATCCCACGTCCTATTGCCGTTACTGGGCTACTTACCAGACCCCGTGCTGCTACTGAGGAGCCGGAAAAATTGTAAGACTTTTGGCCGAACCGGAAATCAAAACCGAGACCTCGTGATCAGCAGACGCTTACTCTATCCGCTGGACCACGAAGGTAGTATTTATGTAAAAAGGTCAATATTTAAAACACGCGTATCGTTATCTAACACATTTATTTATAAATGAACACAGTTTACATTAACATTATCTGCTGCAGACAACTCAATACAATAATAATTTATTATTTACATCACTAATAAAAACTCTAAACATGAATTATGAACATTGCACAACACTACTTTTTTACACTTTTCTAATTTTTACTCACCTGGAGCATTGCCTTTATTACACATTTATTTTTAATCTATATATTCCATAGACAATTTAGTTTATCTTGACATGGCGCGGTTTTCATTTTTTAAAACTGATGAAAATAATACACTGTTAAAAATATATATACCTAGGTATCTACCGTTGTTTTTTTGTGTATTTTTCTTAATAAAATACTGCAATTGGAATATTATTACTGGATTAACCTAGAGAATGGAATTATTTTCTACGCGCGCATTTTTCTGGCGAATATTCGCTCATACATACATTTGCGTCTACAAGCGATTTCTATTGCAAGCTTACAATGTAATAATTTATCTATTTTATTGTAACCATTCGTGTGACGGTAAAAACCTTTTTTTTAATGACTAGAAAGCCCATTTAGGCAAGAAAAAAAAAACTACTTAAAATAAAAAGATCGTGAAATGATTAAGATCAAATAAAGAACTTTTAAGTAGGTCTTTAAAAAACAATTGGTTGCCTGTAAAGTCGGTATACGGGCGAAAGTTTTACGTGACAACGACTTTGAGTGGTAAAATAATTTTAATGTGAATATTCATTCGTATAGTAGGAAGAAGGATGAAAGACGCGTGCCTTTCACTTTTTATGCCTGTCTCTGTCGCTCTTAGGCGGGACGCGTGCCTCTCACTCGCTCTCATTGTGAGCGCATAACGTGAGCGGAGCGTAACGCAGTTTCTTGAAGTGTCACCCGGCAAACCAATTTATAAGACGTTGTCACGTCAAAATCTTTTGAAGTATGTACTGCAAGCGGTAAATGCAATATACTAAAGATACTAAGTAAGTTTAAATGTGTGTACATTTTTCAGGTATACATAAGTAGGTATATATAAGTACAAAGGTATATAGTTATATACAAAATTATTGTGTTTGTCACAGATCTGTTTGCAAGTTGGTCCAGCTAGAGTAGGACGATATTAAGTATTTAGACAATAATATAATGTCTCATCTTACATAATTATAATATATATTTTGCTTGCTACTTAGGTAGCAAGTTATATGAGGAAGATAAAATTCTTAACACGTAGTCACTTATTAGAATATACCATCTACGTACCTATTTCTTTTAGAAGTAGCATCCATTTATCTCTCCAAATTTATAAATATTTATACTTTTAACAATAAAATCTACAATTCTTAGGATGTAACAGAATATCATGCGTATGTTTCTTTTCTAACAATATGTTTCTATTTGTTTAACACTTTGGCAGGACGAAAAGTTACGTACTTTTACAACATTCACTACTTAATACACGTTTACTACGATAAATTTATTTATTATTTTACATTATAAGGAATAACTATTATGTACAGAACTTTTAGTTCTTCCAGAAATTATAAGTAGATACAATAGGGAAGTTTCCTGCAAGTGAAATAAATTATATAAGTATTTTTATCTAGTGAAACGTGTGAAAATAATAGTTGTTTTATTCATCAATTAATGTTAAAACTTTATTTAACATTTTTATCGCAATTTTTTTGATAATAAGTATTCTACTTGACAGCAAAAAACTATGACGTCATTAGGTCTTACTTCATACAAAAGCCGTAGCAAAGATCGTTTTTGACATTTCATTAAAAGTGCTTGATTTGACTAGTTGGAAAAGAATTGTCTGGCCAGTATTGCCATAAAAAAATAATGATTCAACCATATATCAACGTCACGACTAGCCTGTTTGAATGTTTTTATCATGTGACTGAAACGACAGTTTACAGAAGAATCCTGTTATATAATTAAGCCGTATTGGTTTTTATGACCAAAACAAATGTTTCCTCCCGGTTTAGCTCAAAACGCTGCGTTGCGCACGTTCTTCATAGCAGCATCTAAATATTTCCAGATCGCTTGCGCCGTTAAAATTTAAACGTAGAGCCAGTGTTTCCATGTAAAACGGGTAACGGGTGCGCCTCCTCTGATGGCCTCGTGTTCTGACTCCGGTGATATACAGCACGCCACACGCTGAAAATATTATACAGTTCTTAAGAAGTATAATTAAATACTTCTCACCTTGATTTTGAATCTTATTCGGAAATTAATTGGGATAATACTTTTATGGGTTATATATGGTATTTTTTTCTGCTCCCTACAAATGCAATATTCGGTTTAATTTGTGGTAATTTATATTTACTTCTTTCACAAAAACATTAGCGAGCACTATTTTTGGTGATACCTTACCCAATTTTAGTTCATGATCCAAAGCTTATTTAAAAATTTACCTCTCTGAAAGTCCCAGGGGTGGAGATTAGCTTGTATATAGCGACGAGGGGTATCATAAGTATGGAGGAGCAGGCTAGTCCCCAGCCGAGCACGACGGCCCACGGAGGGTACGTGTAGTGTTGATATTGAAGCGGCTGCTGGTACAGGAGACCGAATACCACCACTCCCTGGAAAGGGAAATATGTTAGCGGACTGTATCGAATCGTTAGGCCATGACGGAGGGCTTCGGGTGGTTTGAAACCTCCGAAGCCAAAGTTAGCCACACGCTTAAACAAATAAGAGGAAGAAGAATGTTTCGTGCAATTTTCGTGCGGGTGTCATATTGTTGCTGTCTTCTATCGATCAATTAATTTTAGAGCCTTTAATTAATTCTAGGAGAAGATTCTTCAAATTTCGGTATCAAGCTTTTATAGTGGTACACAGTGATGTTTTGTTTTAGATGTCTGGACTTCAATAACTCTAAACTAAGTAGATTTAGTGAATTTTTATTCCCTTCATTCTATTACGGTATCCGTAGATCTTTTAACAATGCTTAAGAGTAAAAATAGTCACTTACAATTATAAATGTTGGACTAACAAACTTCCAGCATATCCGCCAATATAACCCAGGCCTAAAGCCCAGCATCTCTTCGACATCATCAGAAAACCTCTTCAATCCTGTAAAGTAGAACCTTTAAGACTTTGTAAAACTCCTAAAAGATCCTCAGAAAGATATAAGGGAACATAATACCGTAGAACCAGGAGACGGCGACAGCTTCGAAAAGCGCAGAACAAAGAAGCGATATGCCGGCTGCGTATGTGTCCAACAAATGGAACATGTAGATACCGCCCTAGAAAAAAATGGATCACAAATTAACACATTGAATGCCGAAGTAAACCATTGGACTGTAACTGGTGGCCATCATACAAATGGTCAACTACGGAATATTTCGTAGTTGGCGTCACAGATAATGGTTTATAGCAGGATGCCGGATTCCGTAATAGTGCGTATAATGAAAAGTATGAAAATATGTATAAGCAAAGCAAAATATACAAGCGTGATGTATAAGCACTTTCACAGATCTATGTAAAAATACGTAGGAGGCCTCTGCTACTATTGCTACCTACGTAATATTGCGTACTTGGCAGTCAATGGGTTAATATATCTACGTAGAGATCTCAATATATTTTTATGTAAACAGTGGTCAAATATTCAAAGACAGCAACGGTATTGGATACAAGCATTGGAAATAAGATGATTATGGGAAATATAAAGGATTGAAATTACAATTTACGGATGTTATTACGTTGTGATGTTTCTACTGAGTTATTACATTTAGGGGCGGAACATATCTGACCGAAGATGCGTCGAACGTATCTTCGGTCGCGTCTATTCCGTCAAATGAATCGGTACACATCTGACGGAAAATGCGTCGAGCGTATCTGCACACATTCGCTGAAAGCGTGGCTATTATGCACACATTTAAGTTTGTTCGTGCAGGGCCGTACTCAGGGCAGCTCAATATTTTACTGTCATATTCTTTTACCTAATCATTTTTCGTGTTCCCTGATGTTATGTAGTCACTGAAGTCCTGTAGTTATTTATATTGCAATTCGAGTTTGACTATTAAAAATATGTCGGACTTCGAAGATTTTTTATAGTAGCCAACAAGCGGTATTTGAATATACAATATCCTATTTAGGTATGGAGGTTCAAAAATAAAAGACTATAATATGATTTGGTTACGGTTTTTCACAAAACTTATACAAATGATATAGAAGGGGTTACAGACTAAAGTTGCAGAGCAAGACACAAAATGTTTTCTATATAGGTATGTATGGAAATTGTTCCCGTGGACCTTTAGCACCTCATACCCAAAAATTGGGCCTCGATCCAAGCTAGCAAATATGCGTACACTCATAGCACATACTAACACTACATTATTCTACACATTTCGTTTCTGAAAAAATAAGTAAGGTCTGGCGGCCCTGGAATCTTACGATCTTAAAATCACCGATCTGGGAATGACATGGATATGGTATGTCCAATACCTACGAATTTAGCGTGCACATCTATGAAATTAGCGTGCACGCCTACAAAACGTTGGGCAAATAAAATGGCTGCCATTTGGGTTGTTCTCCGGAATGTAATCGATATCGATATGGAGCCGGTTAAAGGAGAATAATACAATTTGTAGTAAGTTACCTTTGTTACTTTAAATCTTTTGCCAGATTAGTTTATTCCATAATGCAAATGTGGGCGAACATGGCAAAGCGAAAGACGACCCTTGTATGAAACATGTAACAAAATATTCTCTGAGAGCCAATATCGGTTTTTAGACACATTTTAAACTTTTTAATGCACAAAAAGAAAATTAGGTACCTATTATGTTCGATAGACAACGATTTCACAGCAGATGTACCACCTTGGCAAAAAATATGGCGATAGTGGCACGAATTACATTTCTAATAAAATATCGTCATGATTAATTTATTTAGTAAACTATGGCTATCTCTTTTTTCTGACAGAGATATCCCTAAGACAAAACGAGACAACACTATGTTAGGTGGCTTTATGTCGATTTCGTATATATGTGTATAAAAAAATCATGGCGAAATGTGGGTGTAATATTACACCTCTGCCTACCCCTCCGGGGATACAGCCGTGAGTCTATAAAAATATAAAATATAATAATATATGTGAATAATGTAATTTTTCTATATGTATCTACTATTTGCCCTCTCCATTTATATTCCTTACTCAAAGGTCAAAATTCACGTGGTGCGTGGTGCGCACGACGTCGACGGATAATCCGTTAGTACGCTCGACGTACTAACGGATTATCGGTCAGGTGTGAATGGTTGAACGTTTTTCTATACATTTGTATGTATTGGCATTACGCGACCGAAAAAACGCGACGGATCTTCCGTCAGATATGTTCCGGCCCTAAACCGAATGTTCTAGAAACTAATTTTTTTTATTGAACGTTATATTGACGTTTCGAATTCTTTACAGGATTCATGGTCACGGCAGACAGCGATAAAATCCACAAACTCTAGTTTAATTTCAATGTGTAATATTCGCGTAAACCCAAGAAGAAAATATAAAGGATTCTGTTTGGTGACATTATACATTTTATACGTATATACTTAAGCAGATACACAAGAAGAAGTCTTATACCGCTTTGATGAAGCCGAGATATGTAAATTTTTGTCGGATTCAAACCACGTGCAATTTCGGCAATACCTCTAAAAACATGCATTCAGTTTTCTGCTACCTATTTTTTGAATCCACTTCATTGCTGACACGACACCACACACAGAATTTTGGGAAATCCCTTCTTAGTGCACCACTACGGTGCCCAAGGAACATACATAACGAATTTCGGCTTCTCTCGCCTAATAGTTTTGGATGTAGCTTGTCTGTTAGTCAGTCAGTAACGCAAGCATAAATATACAAAAAAGATAGTTAGGGTTGAGCTCCACCTATCAGCACCGCATCGCACTTTTATATACTTCTATTTTCTCGCTCTAGTAAATGACGGTCCTAAGTGACAGAAAAGGATAGAAGCATATAAAAGTGCGATGCGGTGCTGATAGGTGTAGCTCAACCCTTACTGGCGTGATATTAATGCATGCCACGCAGAAGGAGAAGCAGACGACGATCAGGGTGAAGTGTTCCCGTCGCAGCCACTTGGCGCCACTGGCGCGGGCCTGATCCAGCAGACCGGTGATCACGCATTCTAAACCGCCCATCTGAAAAATAAAACAGTATTTATCTCTTGACTCTGGTATTTTTACCACCATTTCAACTTATAATCAAATTGAAACTTTCGCGATTTGTATAAGTACAAATAATGTTGTATGATGTTTCATACAACATTATTTAGCGGGTCTTAATCGCGTCAAATTAACTTATTAAAGGTATAAATACCTATTTGTTTCCGACGTTTCGACCGTATTGCAGCAGTCGTGGTCGCGAAGGGACTATGATTGAGACCCGCTAAATAATTTTATACGATATGAACTTATGCCAGAAAGATTTTAGTGCTATATTCGTAATAAGCTACATCCCAATCTATATTTCAAAGTAATAATATTACCCCTGAGTCCAGGCCGAGCATAATGAGCATGAAAAAGAAGAGCATCGCCCACAGACTCGCTCCCGGCAGCGTGGCCACTGCTTCTGGGTACACTTGGAACACCAAACCAGGTCCTGAAATTACCACATTAAAACATTATTCTCCATGAAAACAATTCGAACAGACCCATTGTAAATAGTGACCAGAAATAAATCTGCCATACGGTACTCGTACGAGTATATTCTAATTTCTAAATTATTATATTCCAATGTGGTTAAGTAACGCGCTCAAGTGAAATTACCTTCAGTAGCCACTGAAGAAATAGGAACTCCTTGCTTGTGAGACATGAATCCAAGATATGTGAAGATCACGAAACCGGAGAAAAATGAAGTGAAGCAGTTTACCAAAGTCGTCACCAAGCAATCCCTGAAGACGAAAATACATATTTTAGACAAAAGTGCATTATTCAAAGACTCGGTTAAATAGCATACCGAAATGAATCTTATATTTGTATACCTGTAGCAGTTATTGTGAAAAGTGTTGTAGCTGGCATACGACAGATGAACACCAAAGCCCGCTCCCACTGAGTAAAATATCTGGACAGCTGCGTCAACCCACACCTGAAAACGTATGAAAGAACTTGCTCAACATTACACAATCTGTAAAGCTTTATATATATCATCAGCCTTTAACAGTCCACTGTTGGACTAGGCCTCTCCTTTGAAAGGAGGAATTGGCCTACTATACCACGCTGGCCAAACGGGTTGGTATAGGGTTTGTATCAAGTTGTCCTTCTCTTACAGTGCTGTTCTCTGCATAATATGATCCCTCTGTCGGCTCTTACGACACCCTGGGATGATATGGGGTGGTGACATTCCGTATTCTTAATCCGTCACCACACGTAAAGCTTTAGCTACCATGAAAGTTGCTCAACATTACACAATTTGTAACACTTTTTAGAAAAGAAGTGTTGAAAGTTTAGTATGGGAGTGACTTTAATGTAAAGTGATCCATATTTTCCATGAAGAAGGGTATCAAAATTTGACCGTCCCATGATATCCCTTAAACAGTTTGAATTCAGCTGGTCGCAGTCCATAAAAAATGACCATGTTTTCATCGTGAAACTTCCTGTACCATCCTGAGTCATATTCTTTAATATATTTGGTAACAATTTGTTAATATTCATGTAGCTTACTGAAGAGGATTACGTTCAGCAGTGGACTGATGCAGACTGATGATGACGGTGTAACTTACTTGAGTATCTTTGAGTCTGGTGAGCTCCGGCTGTAGGTAGTAGGCAATGCCTCTGGTGGCTCCCGGCAGCAGCAGACCTCGCGCCAGGAGTATGGACAATACGACATACGGCATTGTTGCTGTCATCCACACTACTTTGCCTGAAAGTGGATACGAGAGTTCGGTCAATTCTGACATAAGCAATAATAGGTAAATACTATAGTAAAGAGAAATTCAGTTATGGTTGTATGCATACTGGTTAATATTGAGACAGTATGAATAGTCCGCTAAAGGTCTTAATTGGTAAACGAAATTTTTTTACAAACTTTATTTAGCTTCACTTACCAGAACTCTTAACTCCCTTGAAGAGTGAGAGGTACAGTGTGACATAGACAAGACCTAAGCAAATTGCTAGCTGCCACTTGGGGAAGCCTAGGTCGTTCAGGCCTTCTGAATGCTGCATCTCGAGAACCGCACGGCTGAAAGGAATAAAGATTTTAGGCCTATTATACATCTGATATGGTGAGAAAAATTGTATCGTTTTTTTATTTTATGGATCATCTTAGATATACCTGTATTTTTTTACATACCTTCTATCCTAACCAATATACACTCAAATACTAATCAGAATCCGTCCGTGTGGTGACGGATTAAGATTACGGAATGTCACCACTCCATATCATCCCATGGGTGTCGTAAGAGCCGACAGAGGGAGCATATTATGCAGAGAACAGCACTGTAAGAGAAGGAAAACTTGATACAAACCCTATACCAACCCGTTTGGCCAGCGTGGTATAGTAGGCCATTTCCTCCTTTCAAAGGAGAGGCTCAGTCCAGCAGTGGACTGTTAAAGGCTGATGATGATGACTAATCAGAAACCAGACACTAAAGAGTAATATTTCAGAATAATCGACCAAATTTGCAATTCCATAATTTTGTCAAGATGTGTTAATTATAGACATGGCTTGAGCGTGCTAAGGTCTGAATAAATATACCAATGAAAAATCAAATTAAATTCACATAACGTCAAACTTTAATCACAGACTTGATTTACGGCCGTTCCCGTAAGCCAAACTCCATGCAATACCTTATACTATACTAATACTAATTTATAAGGCTGAAGAGTTTTTCCCCCCCGTGGGATCTCCACCTTGTCGTGGTGGGGGGGCTCAGTAACCGTGGATTGGTTACCCGCGGTGAAGCTAAGAGGGATCCAGGAGGGGACGCTCCGCGTGGGCTTGACGGGGCCTGCGCAGGATGCGTCCAACGGTGCGGGTGCGGGGGACAGTTTTGTCTGTCCCTCGCAGTCGGGCGTGGTCGCGGGAGGAGAGGCGTGTCGGTGTTGCGTTGCCGCCCGCCCTATCTCCCGCGACCAAATGGGGGCGCACCATTCGATGCGTCGCGGTGGGGCCGCAGAGGAAGAGGAGATGCGGTGTTGCGTTGCCGTCCTCCCTATCCTCTGCGGCCGCTTGGTGTTTTGGCAGCGGAGCCCAACACCATCATCCGCCGCCAAGGGGGTTTTGTTCGGGGCCCGCCGGACCATCTGGCGGGCCAATACCCGTCGGGGGGTTGCGACGTATGCTTGGGCGAAACCCGACCCTTCGACACACGGGTACATGAGGCACACGGGTTGGTTTATAGTCAGTAAGAGTCTGACAGTCCCCTTCGCCCTTCCCCCAGGGCGGAGGGACTCCATGAGGATTTTCCAACCCGACACAAAAAAAAAAAAAAAAGGCTGAAGAGTTTGTTTGTTTGGTTGAACGCGCTAATCTCAGGAACTACTGGACCGATTTAAAAAAATCTTTCAGTGTTAGATAGCCCATTTATCGAGAAAGGCTATAGGCTATATAACATTACGCTACGAGCCACGGGAGCGGAGCAGTAGCCTTCAATAACGCGGGTGTAACCGCGGGCTCATCTAGTACAAAATATCTATCCCTAGTAGCCAATTCATGGATACATCAAATATTAAGACCGGCTTTTAGAAATCGTCGCTATTCGTTTTGCTATTAAGCATCAATAAGCATTTGGTAAATAAACAGGATGTGACGCTAAAGGCAAATTACATTACTTCCACCCTTAAAAAGGGTCGGTTTCCGGAAGCGATGATTTGCCCTTTTATACGTGTCCCGCAGTGTGCCTTCCAGGTAATACGGTCTAAGGGACAAGTGGCACTAAGTAAACAGAGCTTTGATTGGTCGATTCTTCATCATTTTGGATATAAAATATACTTATAATATTATGTTTAATGTCAAAAAGGAATAAACTTATTTACAAGCAAATAATTATTGATTGTGTCCGTCGTTGACACATAGAAATATAACAGGTAGGTACGGTACCAAAGAGCTCAGATATTTACATAGAGGCGAATTTGCTATGGGCGTTCTGAAGACAAACTTTCTGTGACCCAAATTGCCGCTTGGCGTCGTGGCAGTCGCGCTGTGACAGCTGCCTCTAAGGGCTCCATTTTCCATTCGATCCATTCATGGATTTTGAGATTCGAGATTCGTGTTTGACATATTATGTATGGCGCTTATGTCAAAAACGAATCTTAAATCTACAGATCTATCTATAGATCGAATATTGAATTCCGTAGTAAGAGAGCAAGAGAGACGAACGTTTCTCCTGTGTATCTTAACTACGAGAGCAAGAGAGACGGAGAACGACGCCAGCGCCACCAACGGCGCCAACTACGAACTAAACTGGAGGCAGTCCCCACTTGGAATCGGCACACGAAATCCTTAAGAACTGCGCTTCTATGTAAATTTTTATTCATTGACGGTACACACGGCTACTCATCAAGCTAATAGTCACTTTGACCTATGTACCATTCATATGGCGTAAGAAATAATTAGCAAAATCGTACTGCAACTGTCAAGCTTGACTAAACTTGTATTCGTATGTAGGAGTAGGTGTCCAGATATGTAATTCTTATTTATTTTTCCAAAACATTTAAATTTACACGAAGCAATTATTATCGTAATAAATTCTTTCTACGAAAATTGGTTTAACAAGATATAGTCAGCAGTTTGAGACAAATTACGTTTTCAAAAAACGCATGTGTATGTACTGTATGTTATACAACCACTATAAAATAAAGTTCTTCGAAAGATGATAGTGGTAATTTGTGTGAAGTGAAGATACCTAATGAGTACTTTAGGTTAAGTTAGGTTAGTTCTTCATGGGTGAGTCTAACTCGCACTTGATTTACTTATTTGAATTTGTGGCAATCGCTTCTATTAGATCGTTGGTGTTCTGTCACTAGGTATGACAAAATATCCCATTTACTGCAAGTAGATATACACTCCCATTTACTCCAAGTAGATATAATACAGAATTTAAGTGTATATACTCACTGAAAGAATTCGGAGGCAGGTGTGAAGTGCGACAACGGTCCCTGGTAGCGCACGTCGGTCCTGTTGGTGTCGTTGCTGCGGCCGGCGTCCCAGCACTGCTCCGTGTTCCAAGAGTTGTCGCAGTGCACCCATGGCAGCTCCGAGCGAGCTGACGACACCAGGAAGTAAAGCGCCCAACCTTGATAGAAATGTAATACTTATAGTTCTGTCAAAACGTGAACAAAATTAAGAAATAAAATTAATACATTTAATAAAACACTTAATTAAAAAATTGTGATAAAAATTAAAATCCAACATCAAATTAAAATTGAATAAATAATAAATACCTAATTTTAAAAATAAATGAACAAATGTAATGTTTTTTTTTTTTGATAAAAATAAAAAGTTAATATTTTAATGATGCCAAAGAAGTATAGGTTCTCACGCGCGTATATAAGTAGGTTTTATTACACGCATTTTATTTTTTTCAGTGCAGATTTTATTCAGTTTCAAATGCTTATGTATACATGTAACGTATTTAATGCTCTGTGTTAGGTACGGATGTCATGGCCGGTTTTGCAGCTGTACGACAAGACGTTCTTGTTAAATAATTTTGCCAGATAACTTAAAATTGGAACGTTCCAAGTTTTTTATTTATCGGGAAGTTATAAGGCCTTCTCCAGAAATGGTAAAACTGGGCTTTATATAGGTACCTACTATAGACTAGTAGTTAAACCGGCACGTAACTTATACTTACGAAGGTCTGACCTCCGCTTACATAATACCTATCTACCTACGTATGATCATGTAACAGAACATCATGTTGGCATGCAGTTTTACATTTGGATGTGTTCCAAGCACTGAAATAATTCCCCAACGATAATACCGTGTAATGCAGTGCTAACCAAGCTATTCAATACTGTTATGAGGAGCTTATAACTTTGGCACTTCGAAGATTTAACTACTGTAATAATATTTAAATAAAAATGTCTATAATAAAATTGTCCACGATTAAGTACTTAACAGCTCATTGAAGTTACATAGTCGTTATACATATCAGTGGCAGTGCTCGTTGTCACGGGAATTTAACCATTGTGTTCAAATACTAGATACTCTGCAATAAGGTCCACTTTCACCGCTGTCTAAAGATACTGTTAAATTTATTTGTTTGAACTATCAAAATCCTGGTAAATAAATAAAGTTCTATTAAAAGTTTAAAGCCTAAAATAAACAATAATTTTGATATTTTCTTAAAATAGTAATGCGTGTATAAAACATAACAGTACATTTGTATAGAAAGTAATTGTTTATATTGGAATGAAAATAATTACCGATGATGACGTTGTAGTAAAATGACACGTAGAAAGCCACCATGACGGCACAGAATCCCACACCTGCGACACAAACCAACAAAAACATTATTATGCAACATACACTTGGCCTCACTAGGTGCACATTCCTATATAGATAGATAGATAGATAATATTCTTTATTGCACACCAATATATAATTCAACAGTATACATTAAATTATAAGTATCTTAAACTACGATTTAAAATTAAAAAAATAATATCTACCATGAGTACAGCCACGTGCAGCAATAAATTTTTATTTTATTTTATGCAAAAGAATCTACGGAGATCCAAATAATCCAAGCAATTCATGATATTCCGCTGATCTAGTGAAGAAGTTCAGTGGTATACCGACAAGAATTCATCTTGATAAAATTTAAAACGAGGATCTCATGCTTCTACGGTCATAATATGGTAAACACACTAAAAACTAAATATGTATTTTTGATTCGATAGGTATTGTTTTCCTCAATCATTCATTAAAGACTTAAATACTTAACGATTATACTAATATTGGAGATTTACCTTTAAAATCGACGCTGTAATAAATATGTACCTTTAAACAGCGGGCATATTTTCCAAAGCGTGATAGGTCCCTGTCGGTTGTATTGTCCAAGAATCAGCTCCATGTAGAACAGGGGAACAGCTCCGAAGATCAACATCAGTGTGTACGGAATGAGAAACGCGCCTGAAAGTTAGACCTGTCTTTATCTTTTCAAACACATGATTTAAGCTAGGTTATAATGTTTAAGTTTGAGTAACGGGCTTCAAGCATGTAAGTTCCTAAATATAATGGTGAAATAGTCCTAGATATCTTTTAGGCTCCTCTTACATAGGGCGTGCGATCCTCGAGCGTGCGCTAGGTGTGCGCCCGGCGTCCGTTCGGCGTTTACTTTTTACTACACTGTGAAAGCCGCGCACACCGGGCACACGCACCGGCTTTACTACACAATAACGTTAGTGATCTTTAAAGATACGGAAAATTCGTAATCAAACCCTATACTAATCCGTCTTGCCTGCATGGTAAAGTAGGCCAAGTCCTTCTATTGCCACACAATGCTACTGAAACACAAATTGGGAGAAGCCTATGCCTAGCAGAAGACAAGAAACAGCTGTATCATAAATGTTAATGACCTAAATGATCACTTAAATTCCTATGATTATTACTTAATTTTTCAGCAGGCAGCGATAGCCTAGTGGAGATACTAACAGACTGCCATGCAGAGGGTATCGGGATCGAATCCTAGGCGCGCACCACTGCCTTTTCGGAGGCATGGGCGTATTGAATTATTAATTATGGCTTGCCCCGTGCCTCGGAGAGCACGTTAAACTGTCGGTCCCGGTTGTCATGAAGATCTTTGACAGTCGTTATAGGGAGTCAGTACCTATCTTTGAATAAACTGACACAGGTCTAAACCATGGAATATCGCTATCCCTTTGGGTTGCGGAGGTTAGACAGGCAGTCGCTCCGTGGAAAAGCTAATATTCAGTCAAATCCGGTTAGACTAGTAAGCGGACCCCGGGTTGAAACTGAGATAACGCTAAGAGACAGATTACTTAATTTTTCTTAAAAACTGTTTAAAAGCACATCTGGGTGCTGTTGATCACAGTCTTCAAATTGATGAGACATAAAACAAATACTGATATTAACTCTACTTTTGTTCTAAACTCCCTCAATATTATTATTACTTAATTACTTCCAAAACGATCAAACTAAATTTCAAAGTCGGATTGCCTAGGATTATTACACCAAAGCTAAGTAACTTCATTTCTGATCGATAAACGGCCGGTCCCAATGATCTATCTATGGATTTGGCTACTAGAGATACATATTTGACATAAGCTCATACAACATACCTAATTATGTTATTTGCAGAATTCGAAGGGTTTCTGTGTTGGCCAGTTGTTCTTCGATGATGTCTATAGGTATTTCTATATTTTCTGCGCTTTCATCATCAATAACCTTCTCTTTTACAATCTTTCTCACTGCTAGCAACATGCCTCTACTTATGAGCTACGGAGAGGCCTATATCCAGCAGTGGACTACGTGAGGCTGACGATGATGCACCAAAATTCTTGGGTGGGCACTAGACCATACGGGGGGGTGGACACCGAGCACCCTCAGCTATATGCGCTATGCTCTGCGCATTGCCAGATAATAAAGATACTTACCGCCGCCATTCCTATAGCAGAGATATGGGAACCGCCACACGTTGGCGAGGTCCACCGCGAACCCGATGATGGAGAGCAGGAAGTCTGCGCCCGTGCCCCATGTCTCCCGGCCGTCACCTACTTCCGCTAATATAACAGAAACAAAGAGAAAATACAAGTCAGTTTACTATCATCAGTAAGAACTCTACATTAAACCTACGAAGTAGGTAAACCTAACTCTACGTACCTATTCTAAAAAAACAACTATGTCTATTTATATTTTTGGAATAATCTTTGTGTGGCATAATTATGATGCGCAGGTTCCCTAGATTAAAATCATAAGTCAAAGTTAAATAAATATATTGGGTTTAGCCGCCATTGTAGCGCAAAATCTATATATTATTATCTAATATTCTAAGGCTCGCCCGAATGTTCGTGAGAATGCTCGCTAAAACACACTCATTTGTTTTGTAACATTCGCGATAAGTGAGAATGCTCATTACAGGTGAATGCTCAAGTGTATCAGCGCCATTAGGGGAACCGTACGTCCGGCAGTGAAAGTCTATTGACTGTGTTAATGATCTATAATTAATCTTAATATATAAAATCCTTGCGTTACTGACTGATTGACAGACACGCTACAGCCGAAACTATTGGGCGCAGGAAGCTGAAATTTGGCATGTATGTTCCTTGGGGACCATAGGGGTGCACTAAGAAGCGATTTCCAGAAATTCCCACGGGATCGGCCAAAACGGGTAAATTTACAAAAATTGCAGGCGTAGCTGCTGGCGTCCTCTAGTATGTGTATATTTACACGGCAGAATCAAAGAACTAATTTTGATTTTGGTAGGGAATAAGATTGATCCACAAGACACCATAAATAAGTTATTTTTTTCATGCCTATGCCAACAGAATACAAGAAGCAAAGCCCTCTCCAACGTCTAAGCGATAGAGTCATTGACCAGATAGTTTATTTCGGGTAAAACAAATTCATATATTTATAGACATGTTATTTAAAGATTTAGTATGATGCTATTAATTTATTAAAATACTTTAAATTAAAAGTATTAGAGCTAAAAGAGTCTTAAAGCTAGAAGATACAGTAATAACTAAAACGGTGGCCACATTCCTAGCATAATTCTCAGCATACTTTTCGCTCAACTTGCAAAAAAAAAACAGATCAAAGTTCTTTGAGAGTCTTTATGAAATGAGTACAGAGAATAAATTAAACATTATTAAGACGAATCATTTCAATATGAAAAGAACATAGATATGCTATGAAACAATGCAATTAATTTTATGACAACTTTTACAATTTGCAAGAGTAAAATCTGTCTAGTTGAAAATCTGATAAGTTGGAAATATGTTGAGTAGAAAAGTGTAAGGTTGAAAATTTCATGAAGATGAAGATGAGAGCTCAACTTTTTAGGGTTCGTGGTTCGGTCACGGAAGATGATACCATGACGAATAAGTTCCTGAATCTCTATCGACGCGAATGAGACTCTTCAATGATTAATCATAGTATCGTAGATACTATAAATAATTTGTATACAACTTATCTAAGTACTACACATACTCTCCCTTGAGAATCATGAGCTCTAACAACAAAATAAATCGTATAGTAATCTATACTAATATAATAAAGCGGAAGAGTTTGTTTGTTTGTTTGTTTGTTTGTTTATTTGTTTGTTTGTTTGTTTGTTTGAACGCGCTAATCTCAGGAACTACCGGTCGGATCTGAAAAATTCTTTTTGTATACGATAGCCCAGTTACTCCGGAAGGCTATAGGCTATATAACATAACGCTTCGACCCTCTGGGGCCGGGCAAAAGGCTAAAAAGGCTAAAAGATAATGTCGGCTAATCTCAGGAACTAGCAGTCGGATTTTAAAAATTGTTATTGCCTATGATAGCCCAATTATTCCGAAAGGCTATAGGCTATATAAAATTACGCCACAACTTATAGGGGCCAGACAAAAATAATAAGATGGTCAGACGAGAAGGGGGAGGGTTGGGTCAAAGGCAAAAAAAGACTAAATGAATAGGATACAATCTATATGGGTATCGTTTTCGGCATTTTTGGGACACTGATTAATAATATGAAATTTATTTAGTGATCCAAGATGGCGGACGGGAAATCAAAGATGGCGGATGGGAAAATTTTAAAAATCAATATGGGTATCGCCTTCGATATTTTAAGGGGTGGGGAATCGAAATACAACATCTATTTCGTGATCAAAGATGGCGGATGGGAAATCAAAGATGGCGGATGGGAAAATTTAAAAAAAGCAATATTGGTATCGTCTGCGATGTTAAAAGGGATGGAGAATCCAAATACAACATCTATTTCGTGATAAAAGATGGCGTATGGGATTTTTTTTTTTAAATCAATATGGGTATCGTCTCCGATGTTTAAAGGGATGGGGAATCCAAATACAACATCTATTTCGTGATTCAAGATGGCGGATGGGAAATCAAAGATGGCTGATGGGAAAAAAATAAAAAATCAATATGGGTATCGTCTCTGATGATTTAAGGGATGGTGAATCCAAATACAACATTTATTTCGTGATCAAAGATGGCGGATAGGAAATCAAAGATGGCGGACGGGATTTTTTTTAAAGTCGATATGAATATCGTCTCCAATATATAAAGGGATGGGGAATCCAAATCCAACATCTATCTCATGATCAAAGATGGCGGATGGGAAATCAAAGATGGTGGATGGGAAAGTTTAAAAAATTCAATATTGGTATCGTCTGCGATGTTAAAAGGGAAGGGGAATGCAAATACAACATCTGTTTCGTGATTCAAGATGGTGGATGGGAAATCAAAAATGGCGGATGGGAAAAAATTAAAAAATCAATATGGTTATCGTCTCCGATATTTTAAGGGGTGGAGAATCCAAATACAACATCTATTTCGTGATCAAAGATGGCGGATGGGTTTTTTTTTATCAATATGGGTATCGTCTCCGATGTTTAAAGGGATGGGGAATCCAAATACAACATCTATTTAGTGATTCAAGATGGCGGATGGGAAAAATTTAAAAAATCTATATTGGTATCGTCTGCGATGTTAAAAGGGATGGGGAATGCAAATACAACATCTGTTTCGTGATTCAAGATGGTGGATGGGAAATCAAAGATGGCGGATGGGGAAAATTAAAAAATCAATATGGCTATCGTCTCCGATATTTTAAGGGGTGGAGAATAAAAATACAACATCTATTTCGTGATCAAAGATGGCGGATGGGTTTTTTTTGAATCAATATGGGTATCGTCTCCGATGTTTAAAGGGATGGGGAATCCAAATACAACATCTATTTGGTGATTCAAGATGGCGGATGGGAAATCAAAGATGGCGGATGGGAAAAAATTTAAAAATCAATATGGGTATAGTCTCCGACGTTTAAAGGGATGGGGAATCCAAATACAACATCAATTTCGTGATTCAAGATGGCGGATGGGAAAGTTTAAAAAAATCAATATCGGTATCGTCTCTGATGATTTAAGGGATGGTGAATCCAAATACAACATCCATTTCGTGATCAAAGATGGCGGATAGGAAAACAAAGATGGCGGACGGGATTTTTTTGTAAAGTCGATATGGGTATCTTCTCCGATGTTTTAAGGGATGGCGAATCAAATACACAATCTATTTCGTGATCAAAGATGGCGGATGGGAAATATAATAATATAAAAAAAGTTATTATTGGTGGTGAAAAAGTGGTAGTGGTATTTGATGTTCGATGCAGATAATGGCTATGTTCAGTCAGTGGATACCTCTCCTACGGAACCCTTCATGGGCGAGTCAGACTTGCACTTGATTCAATTATTTAATACCTAGCCATAGTATTTAATAGTATTAGTAATTTTATCATATCACTAGATCAGTGATCTAACCATATCACTCATATACCACCTTCTCATCTCCTTACAATAATCTATAGAAATAATTTATATGGCAAAACAACTTTGCCTAGCAATTAAGAGATTAAACACTCATGTTCTTGGTAACTTTGTTCTGAATAAGTTGGAAAAGAGTTAAAAATTAATATGAAATGTAAATACCTTAAAAAGGCGATACGGAGTTCGCCGGGACAGCTAGTATAATTATAAAGCTTAAGAGTTTGTGTGTTTGTTTGTTTGGTTGAACGCGCTAATCTCAGGAACTACTGGTCCGATTTGAAAAATTCTTTCAGTGTTATATAGCCCATTTATCGAGGAAGGCTATAGGTTGTATAACATCGCGCTAAGAGCGACGGGACCCGAGCATTAGCCATAAATAACGCGGGTGTAACCGTGGGCATCCTCTAGTAATATATTTAAACTAGATGATGCCCGCGGTTACACCCGCGTTATTTTAGGCTACTGCTCCGCTCCCGTGGCTCATAGCGTGATGTTATATAGCCTATAGCCTTCCTCGATAAATGACCTATCCAACACTGAATTTTCAAATCGGACCAGTAGTTCCTGAGATTAGCGCGTTCAACCAAACAAACAAACAAATAAACAAACAAACAAACAAACAAACTCTTCCGCTTTATTATATTAGTATAGATAAGATATATAAAATTCTTGCATTACTGACTGACTGACACACAACGTACAGCCGAAACTATTGGGCACATAGCGCTTTACTTTAGCATACAACTAGGTGCACTAAGAAGTGATTTCCCGGATTCCTACAGGTTCAGTTCGAAATTTAAAAATATGTGCGAGCGGAGCTGCGGGCCTCCTCTAGTACCTACTCATACAAAGTAATTAAACGGATCACTTCGTATTCTTAGAATCAGCCTCGGTCGAATTTATCTTACAAATTTAACATTGTTATTGTTTACAATTGTTTTAATATTTAACTATTGGCATTTTTTAGTTTTGACATTTTGCGGAAATTCATGCTGCCTTAGTCGTAATAATCCATTTTGTTTTATTTACATCGTTAAAGGAATTCATTTATGTTTCGAAAATCAGGTTTATATTGGTATAAACCTGATAAAAAAAATGTTATTCGACTGTGAAAAATACATACATTCATAGACACACGCCTGTTTCCCTGAGACGCCACTTGCAACGATCCTGACATATCTCTCTTGCTTCATCCACTCCCATCAAATTCCTCATACATGCTCTGCTGTTCAGAGTACTTCTAACCTTTCCTGTTTTAAGGATGTCGCCGATCTGGTCAGAGAACGTCCGTCTTGGTCTTCCCCTTCGTGCTTCGTGTCTTATATATCTGCTTGGTCAGTCTTTCGTCATCCATCCTCTCCATGTGCCCAAATCACCTTAGCATTCCTTTCTCGATGCTTGTCACTACATCTTCTTTTACACCACAACACTCTCTTATCACATAATTCTATACTCTGTCATTCAAAGACACAACACATACTTCTCAGTGCTCTCATTTCTACAGCATTTATTCTACTTTCATGTCTATTCTGCCATACCCGACTTTCCGACTTTCACTATCATACATAAGTGTAGGTACTAACACCCCTCTATGTACTGCCAAACGTGCCTTTTTAGACACATTTTGACTGTTCATAAAGGCCTTCAAAGCTCCATTCGCCCTATTACCTGCATTAACTCTTCTTTCAATATCTTCTTCATTCTTACCTTTCCTAGTAACAGCGTACCTAAATATACAAAATCAATCACTTGCTCCACTCGTTGTCCATCGATCATAACTTTACAATCCGTAACACATTCCTCCTTTTCAAAAACCATAACTTTCGTCTTGCTCACATTCACTTTCATTCCTTTCCTCCCTAAAGCACCATGCATGATTGCTACCATCTCCTGCAACTCCTCCGCTGAAGACGCAAGTACCTATTACCTGATCATCAGCATAAAGGAGGCATTTGACAAGTAACTCATTCATCCTTACAGTCACTATTTTTCAAAACGTGCAAACAACTGAACATGAAGAGGTTGAACAGCCACGGCGACGCTACACATCCCTGTCTAACACCTGTCTCGATGGTAAACCAATCAGTGTATGACCCATTTATCCTCACACAAGCTCTAGAATCTTCATAAAGGGATTTCAGAAATCGTATGAGGCTGCTGTTCACCCCATACATCGACAGTACCGACCACATTTCATTCCTCACCACTTTATCGTAAGCCTTTTCCAAATCCACGAATGTGCAATAGACCTTTTGACCTTTGGCCAAAAATTTCTCGGCTATGCACCGCAAGGAAAAGACTTGATCCGTGCACCCCATACCCTTTCGGAATCCCGCTTGTACATCTCATATTTTCTTGTCGGTTACTTCCATAACTCTTTCAGTCAGTACCTTCGCATACAATTTAACAATGCTGTTTTATTTGAAATGTAATATTACATAAAAATATGTTAGTGGCGGATTATTTTAGTAGAGTGTATGTGGGTCGACCAACAAGACGTCCTCCTATCAATCGCCTCAGATACCGCTGGAAAGACTTTGTAGAGCATAATCCGAGGGAGCTTCAAAAAGTGGCCAAAAATCGGTTGAAGTGGCGCTTCGTGTTGGAGGAGGCCAAGGCACATTTTGAGTCGATGACACATTGGAGTCAGTATTAATTTAGTACGTTTGCTTGTCACCATTTTAATCTTTATAAATCTTGTAACTTTTTTTGAGCTTAGTAGGCGGACTTAG
Source organism: Euclidia mi (assembly GCA_944739405.2). Taxonomy (NCBI): domain Eukaryota; kingdom Metazoa; phylum Arthropoda; class Insecta; order Lepidoptera; family Erebidae; genus Euclidia; species Euclidia mi. The sequence continues at coordinate 36,849,106 of OX123206.2, forward strand.
CCCAACTAAAAACTAAAGTTGCTAACTAAGCTTAACGCATTTGAAGAATTCGATCATGTTGATCTCTCTCTTTCGTATAAAAAATTAAATTCAAAGCAATTGCCGATAACGTGTGAAGATATCAGAATAACATACCGAGATCTATTAATTAAATCCTGAAGCTAGTAAAAGCATTTATTTAATGAGCGAATCTCGTAATATCTGCGCATCTAGTGCAGTAGTAAACACAAACACGTACCAGTTTTGATGCTGTCCGTCCTGAGTCTCTTCGTCGCGTCGCTGTAGAAGCATTCCTCTTCTATCTGTACCTTAGGCTCCTCTGGAAACAAATATTTGCATTATACAAACACATCTTAAGGGCTCACTAGTTACCTAAAATAAAAATTCATTTATTTCCTCATCAAAATAGTGTCCTTATGCTAAGTCCTTAACAGTAATGACAATGACAAAGTTTACATAACCATGTGAGAGGCTGGTGCCTGACGTAGGCATGTGCAACAACACAGCCTGTATTACAGGTCACCAGTGCCCTCCATAGTTATTTTACCGGTAGTACTAGATGTTACGTGCATAGACCTTATAGGAAATTGTAGGCATTATTAGAGTACGCGTTAACCTAATAAACAAATACAACATACACTACACATGTTTGACTTGTGGCCAAATTCATGGATAGATCGGATATTGAAACCGATCGTAAACTTAAGTTTATCTTTAAAAAAACTTAAACAAACTAAACTTTTAAGAACACAAGTTTTAGTAACATCTACTTAAACAAACTGATTGAATTATAGATGAGAGAATGAATTGAAAAAAAATTGAAAATGAAAAAAAAGAGAGAATATAGAGGCATGATGATACCATAACGCACATACTATTCTTAAACATACTAATTTAATTTAAACTTACTTTTGTAACATGACAGTGTAACGACTGATCCTTTCGTTGATTTGTTATCTGTTGACAAAAATAAAACATAAATAAATTATGCTACTTACACCAGACTTCACAATATTCCATACTCAATAATTTATTTACATTCAACAACTTAGATCTAGATTGTAAGTGTGTAACATAAAACAAGGGTTAATTGCGAATCCTTTGGACACAGCAAGCTTAGAACTTAGAAGAAAGGCAAAGAGCTTTGTAAAAAAGTAATTATAACGTGTATTTTATCGAAGCTTATTATGGGAACCGTGGTCACGAGAAAACCATGGAAAACAAATGGCTTTTGTTGCTGGCAGATATCAACATTTGTAACTTAGGACATAACATATAATACAAGTTCAAACTAATTTGTCATCTATAAAATGCATAATCCATTCCAATAGCTTTCAAAATTAATCGTCAATTAATAGAGTTCTCCCACGTACGATCGTGCATATCAATGAGGTACGTACCGCTACGGGCCCAACATACCCAGCATTCTTACATCTGCCTCACCATCTTAATAACGCCGCAGACATTCGCCCAAGCACCGCATAATAGCGTGCCGATGCGGAAAAATTCCACAATAATTCCCGAAGGTGCCAACTCTATTGGAATTCAAAAATGCGAGACCCTAATGTCAGAAACGGATAGGAATTCAGATAACTGAAGTCAGTAAATGCATCGGCGATGTCCGCGGTGCCGGATTATCTTGAATGTTGATTGAGTTTAAATGTTAATGGGTATTTTTTTTATAGACTCACGTCTGTATCGCTGGAGGCAGAGGTGTAATATTACACCCACATTAATTTCGCCATAATTTTTTAGGTCTTATGTAAAAGAGGAGAGCCTATTGCCGTACCGAGCACATCAAAAGACTCCGTGCTGCTACTGAGAATTCGGAAAACCCAGTAACAATTTTGCCCGACCCGGGGTCTCCGATCAGCAGTCGCATACGCTGTCCACTAGACCACGGAGACAGTTAATGGGTATTCACCTGTTAATAATGAATGATTTTATCGGTATCTTTGTCATATTTTTTTGTTTTATATTCAAGCAGCTCTACTAAGAGAGCAGTGAACGTCTCTAGGCTACGATGGGAAACCTACTAATAGATCTCTATAACTAAGCTAAATCTTTATGTTTGAATGTGATTAAACGTAATTTGCACTTGATAACCCAATGAATAAGCGAAGTTGTATACATGTTACAATTAAATCATCGCATTACGATTATTAGGATACGAGAAAAATAACACAAAGTGTAAAAGTACTCGCAGTTAGTAATAATTACGATTCTAATTTCTATCGACGATAATAGACAGTAAATAAAACTAGAGGACCCGTGCTGCTCCACAGCATATTTCAATATTATAAAAAAGCTCTTACATATAGGTATGATGAGTACATTGTAGCCTTATCTAATAAGTAAAAAGATGATATTCTTACCAAAAATATATATATCACAAAACTTCTTTTTAGGAGGATCATCCCGTACCAAATCTCCAACAGGGCCGTCATTGACCATGATTCTTTGTTCAAACTTTCTCTGAGCATTTTTCAATTTCTTTCCAAGAACCATAATTATAATTGAAAACACAACTACTTACAAAAAATACGTTATTAAATCAGAAACTTAAGTAACTAACTTACGCTAACTTCACTTTTTTTTCTGTCAATATTTTACTATCAAAATTAAAAATATAGATAATCAACTTTTTTTTTACATACATACATACATACATAGACTCACGCCTGTTTCCCCGAAGGGGTAGGCAGAGGCATATTAAACGCCCACTTTTCGCCAGTGTTTTGATCCCACGTAATAGGTGGCGAGCCTATTGCCGCTTATTGGGACATTGTTTGACATTGGACTTTTTTTTTATAAGTGAGAAAATAGGTTTTATTTCTGTTATCCAGCTAAATATTTCTGTGAGAAGCATGATTTATTTTGTTTTGTGTATGGGTGTGATTAATCCATCATAATTTAGAAATGTAATGGTAACTTTGGTAGAAATGCTACTTTTGATAGCGATGGTAACTTTGGTAGCAATCGTAAGTAACATTGCTACCACACTACCATATATATGCCTAAATACCATTTCTACCAAAACTACTATTCCTACCGAAAATACTATTCCTATCAAAACTACTATTTGTACCAAAACTACTATTCATACTAACACTATCATAATATCTACCTTTTTTTTTCAAAACTACCATTTAACCGCCGGTGCTGTCAAAAGTACCTTATCTCTCAAAGCTACTATTCTTACCAAAGCTACAATTTCTACCATAACTACCACTTGTAATATAATTATATGACAATAGTACTATGAACTGCTGTAATATGTTCCACATGAAAAAAAAAGAAGATGCCCGAAGAAAGTCCGTAATTTAAAAACACAAAAATTTTCCTAACATAAAACGTAATTTACGTCTGTAGGGTTGTTTTTCCAACATTAGGCGGAAGTTTCACTACATTTGGGGAAAATTCCTCGAGTCGCGGGTATACTGACGTCGTTACCGCGACCCCGTAATGAGGGTCGATAGAGGAACACCGTGGTGTTTTAGTGGGTATCCCCGAACATGTAGGGAGGGAGCCGAGCCACACACCCCCCCTCCACCTTCCTCAAACTCGGTACAGAGTTGGCGGAGGGGTCCCTTACTGGTAACGTTCGGGGAATATTACCTGCCATCAGCGATAATTCACTATAGTGATAATTTTACCAACATCGGGTATAATTTTACACACCACTACACTCACACCAGTATGAAAGGAGGCATAAAGGTTTTTCCTGGCAGTTACTGCAAGGAACTTATTAGATGCCATAAAAATATTTTTGAATTTAGAACCGTCCATGTAGAGAGAAAGCAATGGAATCCTAAGAAATTTATAGTAAAATATTGAAAAATAAGTTCAATGTCCACACCTATCTTCCTTCAAACTTATGGCCCGGCTACACGCTCCGTCTTGCCTGCGATCATGCCTGTACAAACCCGTTTGCGCAAGTAAGCGCGCGCGTGTGGACGGTAAGACGGTAGCGCGCGCAGTCCTCAAAGCGCGGCTTGTGCGATCGTCGACATGCTGAAGATTTGGACTGCGCAAACTTTACTTGCACGATTTTACTTGAACGTTTGGCCGGCTATTCAAGCCGCGCAACAGTCCAACGTAATTATTTTCAAGATTGTACTTACCTGCGCAAACAGGTTTGTACAGGCATGACCGCAGGCAAGACGGAGCGTGTAGCCGGGCCAGTAGCCACTACAGTGTGTTCCGTCTTTTTGCACAGTCATGACTGCACAAACCGGACTGCGCAGGCAAGACGGAGCGTGTAGCCGGGCCATTACCCAATTTAAATGAGCATACCATCAAATGAGAGAGCTCTTTTCAGCGCGTGTTTTAGGCCAATAACGAAACGCCTACCTCAATAAGAAGCAGATATATAGAAGCAGAAAGTCATTGACTACGGCTACGAAAACGTAAAAAATGTATGGGAGAAAACTGTTTTTGCATGTAACTTGATGAATGTGCAAGTTAGGTAATTTCTAATGCTTGATGACAAATCTATGCAGCGAGAGCTTTCATTAAAAAAAAAAAATCATGCGAATCGGTTGCGTAGAACGGGCTGGCCGACTCGTATTACAAAACACAAATTCTTTTAATATATAGATATCGTATATTTTATTTAGATCTCAAGTTTGCACCCTTACCCTAAACGTGGCTGTAACAGAACCATTAAGAGAATTGGTGTCATTACCCTACCCTTTCTTTTACTGGCAAGAATGTGTCCAAAGACGTAAATACAATGTCAAAGATGAATGAAAAGGGTTACCCTGAAATATTATAATCTTGAAACGTTGATTGTGTATCAAATGTTGCGTAAGTACGTAGATTTTCAGCAGTAGCAAAGCCTAGTTGAGTTTGCTGTATGGCTTTTGTAATAAATGTTTTACATGCTATTACAAAGCGATTGCAATTGCTTGTTACTATTCATCATCATTGGCCACAGCATCTTTTATAGATGATTGTTGCAGCGCCTGTAAATTTAATTTCTGCAGCGTCTTTGATGGCTGTATAGCCACTAATACAAACTATATTAAACTATTAATATTTGATACACATTCTTTATGCATAACCTGCATGTCTGAGAGTTCTTCATACTGTTTTCGAAAGACATGTGAAGTCTACCAACCCGGACTTGGCAAGCGTGGCGGACTATAGCCTTACCCATCTCATAGTGAGAAGCCGTGCCCAGCAGTGAGACAGTGTATATGCAGGGCTGATGATGACGGGTCAGGTGAGCATGGAGGCCAAGCTACAGGGTCGCCTTGACCGATCCACTGGCTTCCAAACTCTTCCCTGTACAAACGCACAGCGGCACTCGCGTTATGTGAACTGATAAGCCAGCGCGTCGGGCAAACGTACACAAACAAAACTGTTACGCCTAAAAAAGGATGTGCTTGCTTCTGACAACAATTTAACACTGCGGCGCGGGCGCAAAGGGACAGGGGGTGGCGAGCTTCGAGTTTGCCCGAATTTAACAATGGAGCAGTGCCGCGTAGGTACGCAAGCGAGTAGAAGATTACTACTACATAGTATTTAGTTATGCATTTACCAATTATTACGTATTTTTGCAAACAGTTTTGGGACAGTTTTGAGACTTAGTGTTTTTATTTTTTACATACACAAATATGATTAGTTAAAGATACTTAGCGCCCCGTTAAATCTTTTGTATTAATAAAAAAATAGTGGTGTATTTACTTTATTTTGGCAATATGTATGATGCGACCATAATTATATCTATACTAATATAATAAAGCGGAAGAGTTTGTTTGTTTGTTTGTTTGAACGCGCTAATCTCAGGAACTACCGGTCGGATCTGAAAAAATATTTTTGTATACGATAGCCCAGTTATTCCGGAAGGCTATAGGCTATATAACATAACGCTTCGACCCTTTGGGGCCGGGCAAAAGGCTAAAAAGGCTAAAACATAATGTCGGCTAATCTCAGGAACTAGCAGTCGGATTTTATAAATTGCTATTGCCTATGATAGCCCAATTATTCCGAAAGGCTATAGGCTATATAAAGTTACGCCACAATTTTAGGGGCCAGACAAAAATAATAAAGAGAATAAAGAGAAGGGGGAGGGCTGGGTCAAAGGCAAAAAAAGGCTAAACGAATAGGATACAATGTATATGGGTATCGTTTTCGAGATTTTCGGGACGCTGAGTAATAATATGAAATTTATTTAGTGATCCAAGTTGGCGGACGGGAAATCAAAGATGGCGGATGAGAAAATTTTAAATATCAATATGGGTATCGCCTTCGATATTTTAAGGGGTGGAGAATCGAAATACAACATCTATTTCGTGATCAAAGATGGCGGATGGGCAATCAAAGATGGCGGATGGGAAAATTTTAAAATATCAATATGGGTATCGTCTCCGATGTTTAAAGGGATGGGGAATCCAAATACAACATCTATTTCGTGATTCAAGATGGCGGATGGGAAATCAAAAATGGCGGATGGGAAAAATTTTAAAAATCAATATGGGTAACGTCTCTGATGATTTAAGGGATGGTGAATCCAAACACAACATCTATTTCGTGATCAAAGATGGCGGATAGGAAATCAAAGATGGCGGACGGGATTTTTTTTAAAGTCGATATCGGTATCGTCGCCGATATTTAAAGGCATGGGGAATCCATATCCGACATCTATTTCGTGATCAAAGATGGAGGATGAGAAATCAAAGATGGCGGATGAGAAAGTTTTAAAAAATCAATATGGTTATCGTCTCCGATATTTTAAGGGGTGGAGAATCGAAATACAACATCTATTTCGTGATCAAAGATGGCGGATGGGCAATCAAAGATGGCGGATGGGAAAATTTTAAAATATCAATATGGGTATCGTCTCCGATGTTTAAAGGGATGGGGAATCCAAATACAACATCTATTTCGTGATCAAAGATGGCGGATAGGAAATCAAAGATGGCGGACGGGTTTTTTTTAAAGTCGATATGGGTATCGTCGCCGATATTTAAAGGCATGGGGAATCCAAATCCGACATATATTTCGTGATCAAAGATGGAGGATGATAAATCAAAGATGGCGGATGAGAAAGTTTAAAAAAATCAATATGGTTATCGTCTCCGATGTTTTAAGGGATGGCGAATCTAAATACAACATCTATTTCGTGATCAAAGATGGCGAATAAGAAATCAAAGATGGCGGACGGGATTTTTTTAAAGTCGATATGGGTATCGTCTCCGATATTTTAAGGAATGGGGAATTTAAAAACACCATCTATTTCGTGATCAAAGATGGCGGATGGGTTTTTTTTTAAATCAATATTGGTATCGTCTCCGATGTTTGAAGGGATGGGGAATCCAAATACAACATCTATTTCGTGATTCAAGATGGCGGATGGGAAATCAAAGATAGCGGATGGGAAAAATTTAAAAAATCAATATGGGTATCGTCTCCGATATTTTAAGGAATGGGGAATTCAATATTATATAAAAATCTATGTTTGATTTTGCATCATTTATAGACCCTGGAATGATAAGAGATTAAGTGCTAAGTCAATGGTAACTTTGGAAAAGGGGCTTGGAAAAAAGGGAATGAAATAAAAACTCTTAAAAAGGCGATACGGAGTTCGCTGGGTCAGCTAGTTTATTATAAAATCTATGGGTGCGACAGTACTGACAGATATATACACATGACAGATAGTACATGCGCACTCAATTATTACAAAGCATGCGTTCTTACTTCCAACAGTTAGATTTGTGCCCTACAAATTTCTACCCTCCCTATAATTTCTCCCAGTTTATTTATTGCAACTAATGGTAGCCTATGTCCGTCTCCATGGTTCAATATATATGTCTATATTAAATTTCAACAAAATCAGCCGTTATAGCGTGAAAACGGAACATACCTACATACATACATACACACTTTCGAATTTGTAATATTAGAAGGGAATATAAACAGAAAGGTCAAACAATGATTGATGCATAAAGTTTATTGAAAAATACCGCGAAAATAAATGTATACTTTATAATAATTATAATTTTTATTCTTATTTATTTAAATATTGCGCGGCATAAGTGTGCGCGTGGGATTGGGAGGTCTCGCGTTCGATTCCCGGGTCGGGCAAAATGTTATTGGGTTTTTCGTTAGGAAATTCTCAGTAGCAGCACGGAGTCTGGTAATGTGCCCGGTGCGGCTATTGCCGCCTCGCCCCCTATTACGTGGGACCTAAAAATATATGGCAAAATGTGGGTGTAATATTACACCTCTGCCTAACCCTTCGGGGATACAGGCATGAGTCTATAAAAAATATTTACAAAAGAACACATGAAACTGCCAATCTGAAATAAGCGAGATTCTCTCGAGATCTCGCAGTATTGTTATTCTCTATATAGGTACTCGCGGATCTCGCTTGAGCCACAGAATATATAGTACTAACGTACAGAAGCATCACTTCGCAAACCAATTTATAGAAATGGCGACTCTAGCTACTAAGCAAGAAAGTGCAATTCAGCTCGCATAAGCACTCAGTGCCTACCGCGATATTCACCTAACCGTTCCCGTTCTTTTCTAACACATAACGCTGTCGCTGTCTGGCGCGGAGCGGTGCGCTAGCTGTCGCGCTAAGGGTTATCGACTTGCCGCTGCTACTATAATATTTATTCATCGTCTATCTACCTACTTGACCACGTAATAATAAATTATTATCCTATAAGTATCCTATCCCACTATTTGAGCTCGTAGAACGAAAACCACAAAAAATCTGGTCGTTTACATTTTCACTATACTAATTCTTAGTTATTTCCTAAACGCGTGGACCGATTTACATGATTCAAACAGATAAAACGGTTTTTGAACTAGATCTTTAATTTGACACCATAATCGTTGAGATATCTCAACTAACAAAAAATTAAATTTTCAATTTGCTATCGTAAAATAAATAAAATCAAATTTTCAAGTTGCTGTCGACGCACATCCGTTAAATAAGCAATACTTTGCACCAGACTTGTAATGAGTTGTTCACTATTAAAATTCACGTTATTAGCAAGCCCTGAGCGCGAGCAGTGACGACGCGGTGTGGAAGCCGCGCGAAAGTGTAGGCACATATACCCTGTAGCATAGAGTAAGATTCCCTGTAGGTACGGCCGAGTGATGTGGCCTGCTTGAGCCCCAATCTCGCAAGACTTGCATTCCGTAGTTATGAGAGTGCGATCTTGATACCTGATAATAATTGTTTTAAACGAGACCAAAACTATTTTGTTGTAGATACGAAAGAATATAATTATGTGATGAATTATCTAGTGATTTGAGTACGTTTGTATAATACCTATTATCTCGTCATAAACATTTCATCTCGTATTTCGCTGTAATAGTTTCGAAACAACGTCTAAATCATCCTAAGAAGGAAATAACCACTAGCCACCAACGTTTTCCTAACCTGCATCTTATTAAAGTTTCATTAAAATCGGCTTTATATTTTTCTAGATCTTGTACTTGAAAGCGCGGTGTAAACGTTCTTTTAAGCTCTCTAATTAAAGTACTATCTTGCGTAGCTAATGAAGTTTAATTATCTGTCCGTAAGGTGGTGTGTTTTTATTTCTTTGTTTTTCTTTAATAATGAAAGCTAGTAAGTACGTGTGACATATTAAAAAGCTAGAAAACTTGTTGTTTATGGTTGCATTTGATTGCAGTCTGTGGGTCATTGACTTCGTCACAAAGAGCTTTTTGAACTTTGTTTTGAATTCACACTGGTAAAAAAGTTCGTAAGTACTTAGATTAAATATGTACATATACCTAGTCTACTATATAAGTCCATAGAGATTTATGTTTACTTTGAATGTTTATATCGTCCTAACTAATTATACCTAGAATAAGTATTTACGCAGGACGTACCTTAAGGATATATAAACTTCAAAAATAAAACATAAAAACCATTACAGTCCATTTAATTTAAATCTGAAACAATAAAATAAGCCCCATCGTCGTATTCAATAACTTGGATTGTAAATTAAGAGTCAATACAAACAGTGAACTTGTAAACAATAACTGGCGATGTTATTGCCTTGTACCGGCTTTCCTTTCATTATATTTATTTGATCATTGCTTTAACAATTGAATAATTCTTTATGTAATCGATAAAGTACAACACAAAGATATATAAAATACGTCATTGGTACAACAGCACTGCTTACTTGCTTAGCTAGGCAACGATAGCCTAGTGGAGAAATAGACAGACTGCTACGCAGACGATCTCTAGATCAAATCGGCGCGCACCAATTACGTTTCGAAGTTATGGTGCGTATTCAATTATTAATCGCTTAGCTAAGCAATATTAATACCTGAGAGACGAAAAACATTTTTTTTATAGACTCATGCCTGTATCCCCGTAGGGGTAGGCAGAGGTGTAATATTACACCCACATTTCACCATGAATTTTTAGGTCCCACCTAATAGGGGGCGAGCCTATTGCCGTTACCGGGCACAACACCAGACTCCGAGCCGCTATTGAGAAGTCGGAAAAACCCAGTAACACTTTTGCCCGACCCGGGATTCGAACCCCGGACCTCCGATCAGCAGTCTCATACGCTATCCAGTGGACCACGGAGGCAGTAAAACATTTTTAGGCTTTAAAAATAGACACACGAAATTCTCAGTAGCAGCACGGAGTCTGGAAATGTGCCCGGTACGGCAATAGGCTCGCCCCTTATTACGTGGGACTAAAGTATATCTGGCGAAAAGTGGGTGTAGAAATACACCTCTGCCTACCCCTTCGGGGATAAAAGGCGTGACGATATGTATGTATGTGTATGTAAAAATAGATACCTTTTACAAGACGCAATGTAAAGCGCACCCGTGCAATGCTCAAGATACCTACCTATACCTATCCATGAGCATAGGACATAGGACAAAATGGCACGAGAAATATATCGACAATGTAAAAATTTGAAAAAATATATTTAAGGTGAAAGCGAGCCTCAATATCTTCTGAAGTTGTAATTTCCCAGGTATGGTGCAGAGGTAATTACCTAATGTTTAACCGTGTATATTTCAAAATGATAATGAATCGTAAATTAATTACTTATTTTATCTAGCTAACTCTTATTCCAGTTTTGAAAACACGAAGTACCTCAAGGGACACTTTTCGTTCCGGGAGAATGAATTCAGATTGCAAAGGACAATGGCAGAATTTGGTCTGGGTTTGTTGTGGCGACCTTAAAATTCATATGAACAAAACAAATTGGTTTCTTTTTCTACGATTTGTAATATTTTCGCTTTGTCTCGGTAAAGCTGGAGTATTTTATGATGATAAAAAGCATTCCAATTGATAACGAATACTTTATTATTTGTTTGTTGCCATAGACAATGGTGTGACAGGAATAGACGTGAGTGCTATATCCGTATCGATTATTAAATAAGTAATCGATACGATCGGCCTTTATAGAGTTGGTTTGGTTTAAAATGCAGTTATTTAATATGTAATCAACATTATATCAATAAGCTAATATTTTTGAAGCAAAACAACGTTTAAATCAAATAAAAACGTAACAGCATCGTTTTAATATTGTATCGATTTCACATAAAATCGATTTAAAATGTGCAGCTCTGCTTTTGTCTTTGGCTGTGACAGTTAGATGCTACAAAATACTTCTGCGTTTTGATGTCAATCTGTCATAAATGTCATTTGATAATTCAAACGCACCTACCTACATTGTTTAACTTTCATACTATAACTTTCCTTTTACCTACATTGTTCATTCTTAACTCAAAATTCAAACACCGATATCTTTTTTTTCCGCTTTTCTTGAGTGAAAATAGAATCATTTATAGACTCTGTTACTTACGCCAATTTTTTTGGTATATTTTTTATTACTGTTCACTTCAATTTAATTTCAGACATTTTGATGTATGGAGATCTGCCATTGTCCTTTTATTTTATGTTGTAATCATTTTTAACATTTTTAATATTAAAATAGATTATTATTTATTGTCATGTAGAGTCATGTTTATATACAAAAGGCCATTTTTGGAGGGGGATATTCTTGAGGTCATTTGCAACAAAATAATTTCTGTGTACTCAACGGATCGAAAATGGGCGCTTAATTGAATTTCGGCCAATAAAGATTTTCATGAACTTGTCATGGAAATAGTCTGAGTATTAAATAATGACGGTATTTTTATTAATCATTGGGCAATCTTTGAAATCAATATTGCCGATCGAAGTATCTTAGTAGGTATTTAAAAAATGGAGGGCACCAAATGACGATATCTTTTGTATTTGGATGATGTTCTGAAAATTGACATATATTTATTCGAAAAATGAACTTACCTATTTTATGTCTCGCACATAAGACTTAAATAATATCTTTATAATCTTTTAAAAATGGCACAACTTTTTTGCGACTAATTACATACTCTATAATTCTCTACTCTCAATTTTGTTTCAAAAGCAATTGCTCAACATTACCGTCAGAACTCCCGGCTTTTCTACACAAAGCACTTGGCAATACGATCTCAAAGTACTTAATATCCATAACAAGACACTTATTATTCAACTATCGATAGCTCAATAATATCTTGAATAAAAACAACTCATTGGAACTTTAATCCTGTTGCAATTGCAATAAATATCCCCTCAGCAAAATAGCGGGAAAATATATTAAAACTATAAGTCGAGTCAGGTGGTCCAGCCTTTGCGAAACTTATTGCCACTTCAATATTTATTCGTCCACTTGTGTTTGACTCGGTGGAAAACTTCAGTTTTTGTTGCCAGCCCGTAATTTGAAAGATTGACCATTGAACTTGGTAAGTATTAAGGATATTGAAACCTTAGATTGAAACTTAATGAGGTGTCTTATTATCGTTGCTTGCAAAAGCAATACGATTGCTGCACAAATAAAAAGGTTGTATAAGGTAAACGCTCCTAATACCGAGGTATTTCGTGACATTTGGAAGCAAGCAGGAAAAATATCCATTTGTAAATATTTTTGCCTATGTAAAAATATTATTTCAGCTAAAAGGGACATTAAATTTTGTATAACTTCTATCATTATGTGTCTTTTCAAATGATTTATTCATGAAAAAAAATAGTTTTATAGCAAAGTCGATTTTCCCTAATTCCGAGGTATTTTCAGGATTGAAACCTAATACCGCGGTAGTCGGTTCCTAGTTCGGAGGTAGAATAAAAGGAGATAATTGGTTCCGTACAGCAATTTTGTAAGTTAAATAATAATTGTAAAACAGTAGTGCTATTTTTTGAAAATATGCTCCTACTCTAGTCACAAAGGAGTTTATAAATAAAATAATAAATGTTTTAAAAAGCTTTATTATTTTTCAAGTAGATAGTTTACTTATTCTAAATTATTAATAACACACATAGGTTGTACAATACTCATACAAAATTTGAATATATCTTAGTAGATAGGTATCAAGATAATCCAAAATTAAGCTAAGCGCAAACGCTAGATTGTAGCGGGGCGGCCGGCGCGTGTATAAAGGATTCCGATATAGCGCGAAAGTTTTGGTTTAAGAAACCCTAAAATACTATTTGTGGTTGCCATGTACCTCGGTATAAGGCTCCATGAAGATCTTTATACGGAGGCATACCCTTGGTATTAGGAGCTCATAGAGCCTAACACCGAGGTATACAAAAATCCTACTTCGGAATTAGGAAAAAATCCTGTAATTTGTAATCCTAATTCCGACCCATAAGAATTCGGACGAATAAATAACTTATTCAATTCTTACTGGTGCCAACATTTATGTGATTGAAAAGTGGTAATATCAGTCAAAATCTGTACAAAATAATTACATTTTACTAGACTAAAGAGCTACTTCTTATTTAGGCCTTTCAAAAAAAATGTTGTTTTCTGGATCATGTTTGACAACATTTAATAAGATTTCTATCCAATAAAACATACCACGGAATTAGGTTTTTACTTCGAATTAATTTTAAATGAACAAACGCCTCATTAAAAAAAAATGTTGTATTAAAAGTAATAAGCAAGTGAATACGATGTAGTGTTTCTCCTATTACCGATTGTTTGAAATAGAATTAGTTTTCATTATAAGTCAAATCGATTTAGTAACATTTTGTTTAGTCTATTGAAAATTTCTGACAATGGTCACACTGATCTGTCAACTTCCCCTTCCGGAAAAAGACGTTTTTGGGTTTTGGGCTAGCTCCGTTTGTAATATTGTAATAAATTGATCGCCTTTTGAATTAACGCGAATTGAATTAACTTGTAAATACTTATAATTGCCGCTTTTGACTTCCAGCAAAGTTGTGACAAATTGGTGATATATTGAACATTGAACTTTGTAAAACACGTGTGTGAATTCCTGATTGGTGCCCGAGGAGAAGCTGAACTGGACACTGGTATTCGATTCTCTTGTTATTTTGGCCAAAATTATGAGTTAATCTTATAGGTCCACTCAAGAACAGCATCAGTAAGAGTTGGTAAGACATTTTATTAATATTAGGATTATAATTCATCGCTGTGCTACCACAGTAAAAGTGTTTAGATCCTTTGCCTTGGGCTAAGACTGGATGAATTAATCGCTTCCACTGATCTCTGTATAAAACTTACCCATTCTTAGCCCGAACTCTAGACACCGATGGTACCACCGAATTAGGAACTACGCTTAAAAAAACGTACCCTATCTCCGTGGTATTTTGTTTTGTATTTTTAGATACTAAATCAATTTAAAACATAAATTATCTCGACAATTATGGCAAGTAAAATAACACAAAATACTGACAAATTGCTTACCTTCAACACCTTATGTTAAAATCACAACAAAAACCTACGTTAAAAAAATGAGCTCACTTACCTAACAGGATCCGTGTTTTTATTGAAAAAAACTACAAGCGTCGACGCCGTGGCAGAGACTGATTGATTTTAGCTAGTTGCTCCGGGGTTACACTTACGAACTTCACATATGTGTGCAAGTTTGAATCATGGAATGAGTGAATCCTGTTTTTAAGTAGTTACATATTCAAAAGATAAGACCGAAAACAAAAATACCTCGGAATTAGGAGCCGATTTTGACTACCTCGGTATTAGGAGCCTTTACCTTAGGTGCAGAAAATTTACAAATTTGACAAAGTATTGCTATGGGTTTCTGCTCTGAGACATATATTTGGACGTATTCTGATAATAATTAACTTGGATATAGGTAACAACAGGCTCAAAACTTGCATTAAGAAGTCATTTAGCTGTCCTTTTACCGGACTATTTCAGCAAACCACTAACCTAAACCTCGGATTGTGCAGTCTACAATACGCACTGTCTGCCTTAGCGCATTAAGCTCTAATTAGGGAACATAGAATGCCAAATCTAGCATACAATTATACTAGATATATCTTTACAATTATTCAAACAGGGCAGTAAACATCGTCACAATCGCTATGCGCGCCCTACTTACTGCCGATGCTGCGGCTCAGCAGCGCAAGGTTCTCACTCTTACACAGATGATCTCACCGAACGCATGCGGCGTACCGCTACCGGATCAGTAGGCGTAGTCGCTTGCGCTACGCACGCCCGGCGTACTGTCTGCGCCGCGGCTCAGCAGCACTACATTTTCACTATACATAGTGTCTCACCGAACGCACGCGGCGTGCTGCTGGCGGAGCAGTAGCCGTCGTCGCGAGCGCTGCGCCCGCCCGGCGTACTGCCGGCACCACGGCTCAGCAGTGCTGGATTGGCGCGCTGCTCTTCGTATGACGGCGCTGTATGCGTAACTACGCCAGCGCCGCTCAGACTTGCCTGTATAGCAAAAATAAATAACATTTATAATCTGATTTAATAATAGTTCCCTCAGATTTCTTGACAGTAATAACAATAATAATTATCATCTTTATTGTACACCAAAATAATTACCATACACAAACAGTACTACCATAATAAGTTATATATTTTCCTAAGTTTTTCAAAGGAGTAACAGGCTTGTACAATACTCTTCATACTAGGGTTTCTGAAGTCGCCGGTAAATGATCGGTCCGGATTTCTTCTATTTCAGTTTCAGGGACCTAAAATTGTCTGGCAAGTATGTCAAGTAATATTTAAACCATCATCATGGGCCCCTTACAAAATCTAGCAAAACTTTCATTTATTTTTGTATTAGTAGGTGCAGTCATGAGTGAGTCTTCTCTAGTTTTTTCGCTAGAGTTTTTTATTTAGATGTAGGTCCCACTCTCTTGTACACATTCACAGGCCTCTTCAGAGCCATGAACACTAATTTAAGAATTCCTCCTTTATTCTAAATACTTATGAGTGAACATCTTTAAACGCGTAATTGTAACTTACTTCTTAAATTACATTTCTAATTTTAAGGTCTCAATGACCTGTGCCCAGCTCAAGAACATAAGATAAGTACTGACATTTAATTGACCTTTCTATCTGATACGTCAGCCTTAAGGCGAATATTTTCCTCATACTTGACATTTATTTTTTTGTTTGAATTAATTTATAATAAAAATAGTCCCTTAATTGTAATCTGAACTACTTACGGCCGGTCCGCTTGCTACTATATAATTATTATCTGTCTATGTACACTACTGTTATCCTATATTTCTCTAGCCTAACTTTTATCGTATTTACTGTATCTACTCTGGTAAACGTCCGTTTTTCGGCTAACAGCGCTGCGGTCATCCGTAGCACAGGCGGAGCTGTAACCTTTTGGACACACTGCACAATATTTTTTCTTTTTCCCTTTTTTTATTTTGTATTTTGGTTTTGTTTACTGGCAAACTTTGTTGTGTTTTTATTCGGATCTAATAAATGATTTCTTTCTCTTTTTCATAAAAGGGATATAGGTATATTTGACCATGTGTGTGTTAGAGTTACATTATTATTTTTTTTTACACACAATCCATATAAGTATTCACATGTTGCGGACGGCGCGGCGGCTAGATTTTGAAAAGTACACACACTTTATTTGACATACTTTACCTATATAGTTGTCAAATCCATCGATTAATAAAATATTGGCATCGGCCGTTATAGTTAGACTAACCTCTTGCATAACGTTCTTTATTTGACTAACCGCTAAAATTACTTAAAATATGATTAGCAAAAACAAAATGGTGCTTATTAAAAAGTAAGGTGTTTAAGCTGATGAACCATTCTAATGATTATGTAATGGGTCTGAATCGTGTTAATTAAACGAAAAGAAAGATGAAATACCTTTCTATTTGTCCCGACGTTTCGGCATGGGTTACACCAGCCGTGGTCACGGGATGAGTCATCCCGTGACCACGGCTGGTGTAACCCATTAGTATGATGAACCATTTCCTAAAATATGGTCCAAGCAAAATATAATTTAAACTTTCAATAAATTTTATTGTAAAATATCCTCATAGTCACAAGCATATTGCTACTAATAATTTCCAAAAATG
Source organism: Euclidia mi (assembly GCA_944739405.2). NCBI lineage: Eukaryota > Metazoa > Arthropoda > Insecta > Lepidoptera > Erebidae > Euclidia > Euclidia mi. The sequence goes on from OX123206.2 coordinate 36,866,468, forward strand.
CAGAGGAATAAACTGCGATCCACAAACTTCGTACAAATATTTACGCCACGTGAATCAGTTACAAAGTCGCATCAACAATAGCCATTCTCACAAAGGCCTTGAGGCTGTTGTCTCACTGTCGGCGAGCAAACGAGTAACTATCAGCAATTTTCATAAATATATATCGGATACTGGAAACAAAGACAAATTAAAACGAATGACCACGAAAGTTTCTATTAAGTGTACAATTTTCTTTTGTTTAAAACGCTTGGGTAGTTGTACAGACCAGCAGTGTGATTCTGTAAGACTTCATTGTAAACTTCGAATCTGAATCCGCTGTGAGTTTTTTGATTGGCATTCTAAAAACTTGGTTGATAATTCGAATCTACACTAGCGCTACTCTTGCGAGCGTGTTTGCGAGTTGAACTAAATTGACCTCGAGATTTTGACAGATAAAGTATGAGATTACGTTAAAAGTAGCATTCTATAAGTGCCACTTGCACGTGCGTCAGTTCGACACTCACTTCGCACTCAAAATCAAGGTAATTTTGAACCTTATGCGAAGTGAGAGTGAATAGCGACGTGAAATACAAGTTGATGTTTGAATTTTAGAGAATTGACGTGCTTTTCTTAAGAACCCTAACCAAGTGGGGCGAGTAATCGCCTGTCGCACTTGGATACTCGCTGAAATCCCAATGACAAAACAATCGGATCTAAATACTGGCTGCTCGATAATCTTCCTCCTAGCGTTATCCCAGTTTCAACCGGGGTCCGCTTTCTAGTCTAACCGGATTTGACTGAATATTAGCTTTTCCACGGAGCGACTGCCTGTCTGACCTCCGCAACCCAAAGCGATAGCGATATTCTATGGTTTAGACTATGTCAGTTTATTTAGAATGTACTGACGCCATATAACGACTGTCAAAGATCTTCATGACAACCGGAACCGACGGCTTAACGTGCTCTCCGAGGCACGGGGCAAGCGATAGTTTATAATTCAATCCCAGTGACAAAACTATCGGATCTAAATACTGGCTGCTCGTTAATAACCTAACTTAATCTAACAAGTGCAGCAAGTAATCACGCATCGCACCCGGAAATTACTGATAGCGACAAAATTATCTCAATAACACATCTGTTCCTCGATTCTATTTTTAGCTCTACCCGCTACTCGCTAACCGCGGGCGTTGAGACAACTGCCTTACACCGAGGTGTTAGAAACGAGCCTCTAAGAGCCCAATTACGTCGGGATCTAATTCCTCCCACACAAAGTTGCCGAACTAGTGATTGATTGTGTTAACCTTTAAGATTATAATGTCATGTTCAAATTGGTCCAAGATTGTTTCTATTATCATAGAGATTTAGCTTGCGGAAGTATGACTTTTAGATATTATTAATTAGTGTCCTGTATTTTAATTGTGTCGAGATATACAAAACGTAAACATTACCTACCTACTAAGGAATGTTTACGGACTAATTATAGAACTTGGGTTTATGATAATTATGGTCTAACTAGTAAAACTGTTGTAAGTATAGTATAAGATAATTAAAATGTGTTACAATTTGTTGATTAACAAAAGTGGACAGTTTTTCTGGGTTCTTTTCGCAGTGCAATCTATCCAAAACTAAGTTAAGTGTGTTTTTTTTAGTTCCAGTGACCTTAAGACATCAATATTCACACTTATTATAACTCAATATCTAAATTCTTTAATATCAAATGTTTATGTCTGATATCTTTTCCCCCTGCGTTTATGTACATTGCTTTGAAGAATAGCAACATTTAAATAGTATTTAGTGTTTTATGCGAATGCAGAACTTCTCATTAATTCATTATTGCGACAAATGCACAACGATGCGTTAAAAGCTCTTCTACTGAAGTCGTTAGGCATTCCATCCAGACATGCTTCACATCCGTCCATTACCTTTTCGCTCGTAAATATATAATAGAGCAGCATTTTTATTTTTTACTAGACTTCACCCATTGCTCTGCCCACGTGAATAATGCACATGTATGCATTCCTTACGAATCGCAAATCGCACGATTTCAGCGAGCAATGCTTCCAAGGCCAGAGAAAATCTATGGCGTGACAAATTCCCTCTTCCAACCTTCATCCCTTTGGAGGGAAAACTACCTGCAGGCAACAGGCTTCCTTGGGCAACCTGGAAAGCACTCAATAGGCTACGTGCCCAGGTTGGCAGATCCAGGGACAATCTGTCAAGGTGGGGATTTATAGACCCAAGTACGAATAAATGCGGCACAGATGATGGGCCATTTGCTTTCGTGCCCCGCAGGCCCGGAGTCGTGTACGCTCGACGACCTGTATGAGGCAAGGCCAAATGCCATCCGAGTGGCCGAGTTTTGGGCCAAATATATTTAAAGTGTTGCCATCGACACGATAAGTAAGTAAGTACGAATCGCATTATCTAATGGTGAAAACCGTACCTACAACAATCTGTTCGGCAGTTCTCGAGTTTATCGCTTTCATACAGATAGGCAAGAAGTAAAGAGGACTCCATTTGATAATATGTCTATATAAGTATGATTCCATTAATATAGTATCCATCACTGAACCTAAGTTTTCGTGTTAAAACAACTTTGGATTGATAGTCCATGTGCTGTTGTAATCACTTACTCAAAAGACCTAACAAACAAGTTTAGATATACAGATAACAAAAAGAAATTATCGTCTTATTGCACTTTGTCTCCGTCCGTGTGGTGACGGATTAAGAATACGGAATGTCACCACCCCATATCATCCCATGGGTGTCGTAAGAGCCGACAGAGGGAGCATATTATGCAGACAACAGCACTGTAAGAGAAGGAAAACTTGATATAAACCCTATACCAACCCGTTTGGTCAGCGTGGTATAGCAGGCCAATTCCTCCTTTCAAAGGAGAGGCCTAGTTCAGCAGTGGACTGTAAAGGGCTGATGATGAGATGATGAACTTTGTAAGGGGTCTGTTTGATGGTTAACATTTTACAAGTGGTCTAAGATAATAACAAGTTTATGAAACTCTGCTTTATACATTAGCTTTACATGTCTTACGTAGCTTTGAAATAATGTTAGTTTAGCAAACTGCATGACTTGTCCATGCGGAGTGCCTTGGGAGAGGCGTATGTCAATGAATACAGATTTACATATAGAAGCGCATTTTTTAAGGATTTCGTGTGCCGATTCCAAGTGGCGAGTTGGCGACTGTCGTCAGTGTAGTACGTAGTTGACGCCGTTGGCAGCGCTGGCGTCGTTCTCAGTCTCTCTTGCTCTCGTAGTCAAGATACACAGGAGGAACGTTCGTCTCTCTTGCACTCATAGAGACAGCTGTCACAGCGCGACTGCCACTGGCAATTTGGGTCACAGAAAGTTTGTCTACAGAGCGCCCATAAGAAATGCGCCTCTATGTAAATATCTATGCTCTATGCGTATGTCCAGCAGTGGACGTCTATCGACTGGTATAAAGGATACTGACCATGGTGGGTACTTTGTCGTGGTATTCTCGCTCATAGCTGGTGGGGCGCTGTCGGAGCGTCGGATCTGACTTGTGAACCGTCGCGTCGCATACTTCGTGCTCCTGGGAGGAAAGCAAACATTAATATTAGAATGGACTAAAATAATTATCATCGTCATTTTAGCGTTGGCCAGGATGCGATCCAAGATTATCGCTTTGGAGCCAAGTGTGTGTTGTTAAGTTGTAAGTGTTATTAACGGCCCGGTCACGGCCTACAGCGGCGGGCGGCAGCGGCGAGCGTTTTCGATGTACATAGCGCGTTTACTGTGACGCGGCGCGCGGCCGCCTCAGAGTAAACGCGCCACGCCATGTACATCGCCCCTGCCGCGCCGCTCGCCGCGTAGACCGATCTCGTGACCAGGCCCTAAAAGTATCTCTGAGAATTTAAATGTTTTGCGCCATATTTATGAAAGTCTGAAGGGTCTCACTAGGAGTCCCTTAGGTACTCGTGCCTACAAGACAATTCCTTTTTATATGTTTTCTATTTACGATTACCGACGCAAAATGCGAGGACAAGGATTTAATTCTTCCTCTCAAAATTATAAGTCTTCTGCATGACAAAGTCTAAATATGAATCAACGAGATTATAAAACTCGTGGGTATAAGAAAATGTAACGTAAAGCTTATTAACTTTACTAAAACTTGTAGCCCAAGAGCCCACGACTGCCAGACCTTCGTTATTTTATAAAAGCTGAAAGTTTGCCTGTGCATGTCCCCTACAAAGGTAAGAACGACCACCGATTATAGAGTTTGGGTCGTGGTTACTTTGGCAGTTATCAGGTAGTAAAGGTGGATAAAATGGTACCTAAAACTCGTTATAGTATAAAAGCTAAATTTTATATATGTTACTTATAGACCTATAAAAAGATGTTAGCCTTACAGCCGGACAGTTTCAATGGTTTTAACATCTTGCCAGACACTTTGAAAGTCCGCTGTAGGTACGAGCGCGAGAGCTTAGCCGATTGCGATCTTTTAAGATATCCAATAAAATTAAAATGATTTCGTCCATAGGCATGTTAAATAAAGTAAAAATGTTATTTAAGTATTATAAACATGTAAAAAGTATTATTACATGTAAAAATAGTTATTTGTGCAACAAGAGAGCAAAGTTGTTTTTTGTTTCGAGTGCTGATTTTGAATCCCGAGCAAGCGAAGGATTCTATGATTGATTCACGAGCGTAGCGAGTGAATCAAAGTTAGAATCCTGAGCGTGGTGAGGGACTCAACAGCACGAGATACAAAAAACTTTGCTCTCGTGTAGCACACATAACTTTTCACCACAGCAGTGAGAACACATAATATTACTTAGGAGACGTAGAAATGAACAGGAATAGATTGAATTCTGCATAATCACTTGTTGATTTAAATTTTCTGGTGTTAAAGTACAGTCATCATCGCTAGTTTCACTCATCTTTTTAGATTATTTTATATATTAATATAAATTTAACACGTTACGTTACGCTATACCTACTGTATCAGCATCAGCGAAATTTTTATTCCCGCTACTTTTTTAAATCGCGTTTTAATACCGCGTCCCTGACGTTTATTTTTCAAATGTATCATTGTTGTAATTCTAAATAAAAATGTATTGGTTAAATACTAATTTTATACTATTAATTAGACTTATTTTTATTAAAATCCAATAATAAATTAAACATGTAAACAATAACATATAAAAAAAGTAATTTCTTTATTCTTTTTTTTTTTGCGTTGCCGTAGGTGTTTTCTTTGAGGTCGAATTCCAAAATCGAATTTCGAATTCGAAGGGGTTTGTTTTTTCACTCACTTTTTATATGCATGTGAAAGAGACAGAGCACAGTAAAATTCGAATGCTTCAAATTTGTGGCTGAACAATGTCAATTCGTGGCACTGAAGATAGAAAAATTAAAAAGTTACTTTGCCTCACCCTCGAATCAAAATCGCGTTTTGTTCACTGTTGTCTCGCAGCAAAAGAGGCATGTTTGAGCTGCTGTGGTGAAAAATATTTTATTGTTCATAATTATTATCGTCGATATTTTCATTTATTTATTTCAGCCCTACTCGACTCGATGGCATGATCGCCTTATGAATATTTAAAAAATAAATTTCAATAATTTGTTATAATAATTACATACCTGATTGAGTTTTGAGCGAATCACTAACATAACAGGTAGTTGATCCGGGTCACACCATTTGAACAAGTATGTGTCGTCTTTCAACACCCAGCCGCTTTTGTCTGGTTGATAAGAGGTTGGATTTTTCGGATAAGCGATATTCTAAATGGTTCGTATATAATTTGCTCGCAGAAAACGCTGCAATTAAATTGTTAATTATCGCTTGCCCCATGCCTTGGAGAGCACGTTAAGCCGCCGGCCCCGGCTGTCATGAAGATTATCGACAGTCGTTATAGGGCGTCAGTAACATAACATAACATAACTTCACGCCTTTTATCCCCGAAGGGGTAGGCAGAGGTGCATTACACACCCACACTTCGCCAGTTATGTTTCGGTCCCAATGTAATAGGGGGCGAGCCTATTGCCATCTACCGGGCACATCATTAAGCGATCGTTAGTACCTTCTAAATAAACTGACTCTAGTCTAAACCATAGAATATCGCTATCCCTTCGGGTTGCGGTGGTCAGACAGGCAGTCGCTCTGTGGAAAAACTAATATTCAGCCAAATCCGGTAAGACTTTTAAGCGGACCCCAAATTGAAACTGGGATAACGTTAGGAGGATCATGATGAAACGTTGCAATAGCTCGCTCTTGCAAGGTGGTACATTGCTAGCGTCAAAATGGATTCGAACCCGATACCCTCTGCATGGCAGTCTATTGGTATCTCCACTAGGCTATGGGCTGTTTACGTGTACGTGTACGTGTTTTATTTAAATATTCATAAGACGGTCATGCCACCGATTCGAAGTGTAGGGCTGAAATGAATAAATAAAAATGTTGACGACAATAATTTTATGAACAGTAAAATATTTTTTTACATACTCTTTTTAGATTTTTATAATAGGTATTAAAATAACATTTTTACTTTATTTGACATGGCTATGGACGAAATCATTTTAATTTTATTGGATATCTTAAAAGATCGCAATCGGCTAAGCTCTCGCGCTCGTACCTACAGCGGACTTTCAAAGTGTCTGGCAAGATGTTAAAACCATTGAAACTGTCCGGCTGTAAGGCTAACATCTTTTTATAGGTCTACAAGTAACATATATAAAATTAAGCTTTTATACTATAACGAGTTTTCGGTACCATTTTATCCACCTTTACTACCTGATAACTGCCAAAGTAACCACAACCCAAACTCTATAATCGGTGGTCGTTCTTACCTTTGTAGGGGACATGCACAGGCAAAATTTCAGCTTTTATAAAATAACGAAGGTCTGGCAGTCGTGGGCTCTTGCTCTATTGAGGTCGTTATTAATTACTTTTGTAAAATAATAACGAAAGATTAAAATAATTGTCGGTCACAGTGTATTTATTTTATTTATTTATAGACTCACGCCTGTATCCCCGAAGGGTTAGGCAGAGGTGTAATATTACACCCACATTTCGCCATGAATTTTTAGGTCCCACGTAATAGAGGGCGAGCCTATTGCCGTACCGGGCACATTACCAGACTCGATGCTGCTACTTAGAATTTCCTAACGGAAAAACCCAATAACATTTTGCCCGACCCGGGAATCGAACCCGAGACCTCCCAATCCCACGCGCACATTTATGCCGCAAGACCAACGACGCAGTCACAGTGTATTGTTTTTAAAAATATTTCCTTTCTGTCTTTTTCTTATCGTTGGCGTTTACTGACCTTCAAAGTGTTAATGACGAAGTGTTACGAGTCACTTAGTTTGTGTACATTCTATAACATCATATTATCTGGTTTCAGGTTGCTTAATATAAGTAAGTATATCTGGTATGTGTGTGTTTACCTGTGCTCGGTGCGGGGAGGAGCCGCGGCGCGAACCACTGCTCGACGACCTGTTGCTCGCCTCTGTGTACAAACAAACAAAAAACATTATGTTAACAGGCTGTCGATATTGTTAGGATTGCTGAGATATTCTATGAGATTAATCAGGGTGCATAGGGCATCTATAGACACATTGGTAGGGTAAATTCGTCGAATTTTTACCTAATTACAAAAAATTTATACCTAGTGACTTTGAGCCTCAATATCTCCTGAACCAATAACTTCCTAACTTAGGTATGGTCACAGAATAGATAGTACTTACGGTATGGTGCCGAACTAAAATTTATTTATTAATTTTTTTATTTATAGACTCACGCTGTATTCCCCGAGAGGGGAGGCAGAGGTGTAATATTACACCCACATTTCGCCATGAATTTTTTGTTAAGTCCCACGTAATAGGGGGCGAGCCTATTGCCGTTACCGGGCACATCACCAGACTCCGTGCTGCTACTGAGAATTCGGAAAATTATTTATAGAGTTTTATAGAGGGCAGCGGATGGATGCGGGTGGCTTAAGATTGGTCCATGATGAGAGCTTTGGAGGAAACCTATCCACGGCAGTGGTTTTCGGCTGATATGATGATGATATGAGACTGCCTCGTTGGTCTCGCGGCATAAATGTGCGCGTGGGATTGGGAGGTCTCGGGTTCGATTCCCGGGTCGGGCAAAGTGTTATTGGGTTTTTCCGTAACGAAATTCTCAGTGGCAGCACGGAGTCTGGTAATGTGCCCGGTACGGCAATATGCTCGCCCCTTATTACGTGGGACTAAAGTATATCTGGCGAAAAGTGGGTGTAAATCAAAATCAAAATCATTTATTCATCTAGGCCACAAAGTAACGCTTATGAACGTCAAAATTTAAGTTAATTACTTAATGCTTCTACATTTACATTTACTGCCACGTTCGCAATGCAATAGGTAGAACCACGAGAAAGAACGGGCAATAAAACTCATGGCCACTCATTTCAAACAAATATAATGGTGGTACATTTTATTTTTGTAAGGAGCTGCAACTGTTTCACATTGTAGACATCTACTAGTAAAATTTTTAGTAGCTATTGATATCATACTCAAGCAGTAAATGATGTTCATATGGTTCATATGGTAACCTAAAGTAAATATGGTGAAACAGGAGCATCCACTTACGTCTTTTTAATGTAGGCAACTCGCGAACATGGTCAGAACTATAGTAGAAGTGAATGAAGCAGAAAGTAACGGTATTATGAAACCAAAGCAATCGACAACCTATTAGTTAGCCCATGACCACGAGCTACCCACATTTTACAAATCCGCAAAGTTATAATGAAAGTGTGGAACATGAATGCAAAATATAGTATGAAATGAGAATATCGTAATTAACTACACTATAAAATAAAACTACTAATTATTGACCTAGTCAAAAGCGAACAACTACTTCCAAGCGTATGTAGAAATACACCTCTGCCTACCTCTTCGGGGTTATAGGCGTGAGACTATGTATGTATGTATGTACTATAGAGGACAGTGGATGGATGCGGGTGGCACAAGATCGATCCATCTGGAGAGCCTTGGAAGAGGCCTATGTCTAACAGTGGGCGTCTTTCGGCTGATATGATGATGATAATTATTAGAGTGCTGATTTTGATTTTATTTTAAGACAACGCCCATCCTGTGTTGATGGGCCACTTCACAGACACAAAACAACTTATGAATGACTCAAAGTAATCAAGTCAAGGGTTCACGGTAATGCAAGATTTTATAATGATAACAGCTTCCTAGGAAAACTCACACCCGGTCGACCTCAAACCAGCAGACAGATCCTGTACTTTGGGTACTAGACAATGGATAAACATAAATATATGGCAACTTTTTTAATGCTTATATACACATAATGCACAGAAGAACCCAAACCTAGACAAATATTCAAGTTCACACAAATGCTTGCCTCGAAAGGGAATCGAACCTTCAGCGACCTGCAGCGTGGCAGTCGTTACACTGCCAACCGAATGAACTATGAATGTGGGTGTTCTACTAAGAATAAAACACTCAATCTTATTAGTTCACAGGTGTATGATAATAACATACAACAAATCATTTTCGTGATTTATGACTCTATTCGCTAGGGAAATATCGCTATTAACGCTATAACTGCTGAAAACATACAATTTAAAATTATTAGGTCTACATTTCATTTTCACTTTGCTCTTATTCGACTGTTAAGCTAAACAGAAAAGTTGTGTTTTAGCTCTCAATATAATATATCATCATGATCATCATCGTCCTAGCGTTATACCGGTAGCCTTTGCTTTGAAACCCGGGGTCTGATTAGGGCGGTTACAGATTAGCGTTTTATACGCCCGTATAAGACCGTTTTTGGAAGCGCACGTAGGCGCGTATAGGCGCGCCTTTTGGCACACGCGCACCTCGTACGAGCGTTGACGCGCTTGTAAACGACTACGCTTGTAATGCTTCTAACGTTAGTAGAGCCTTGCTGATTTCAGCATGAATGGGCCGGCTCGACCGGGGAAGTACTACCCTCTCACAGAAAATCGACGTAAAGTAACAGTATCTAAACTGTTGCGTTTCGTTCGGTGAGTGAGAGTGCCGGAGGCACGCTTGTAATGCTTCTAACGGTAGTAGAGCCTTGCTGATTTCAGCATGAATGGGCCGGCTCGACCGGGGAAGTACTACCCTCTCACAGAAAATCGACGTAAAGTAACAGTATCTAAACTGTTGCGTTTCGTTCGGTGAGTGAGAGTGCCGGAGGCCCAATACCCTATACTTTCTCCCTTATCCCACTCCTCATCCTATCCCTTTTCCCAACCCCGAGGGGCGGCAACGCACTTGTGACTCCTGTGGTGTTGCTTGTGTCCATGGGCGGCGGTAATTGCTTACCATCAGGCAATCCGTCTGCTCGTTTGCCGCCTATTACTATAAAAAAAAGTCGTATAAGCGCCAGCCAAGGGCGCTAGCCGTCAAAATCCATGTTGACACTGACAAGATGTTACGACCGTTGCGCGCGAACACGCCGAAATACGCGAGGCCGGATTTTTGAAGCGCGTAATGTAGCGCGCGTGTAAGCGCGTATGCTGAAACGACCGTATACACGCAGAAAAATACGCTAATCTGAAACCGCCCTTAGTCTAGGCTGAGTTGACAGAATATATTACCTTTACCACTAAGGGCGCTTATACGCGCCTACGTGCGCTTTCAAAACGATCTTATACGCGCGTATAAAACGCTAATCTGAAACCGCCCCAAGCATCTGCCGTCCAACCTGTCTCCCCATAACAAGTGTCAAAGATCTAGAGGACAGTCGGGATTGACAGCTTAACGTACTCTCCGAGGCACGCCAAGCGATAACTAACAACTTGATACGCACATAACTTTGATAAATCTTTTCGCCGTGTGTTTCAGTTCGATTCCCTCTGCATAGCATACGTATGTTGGTATCTGCACTGGGCTATCATGACGTAGTTGTCTTATATTATATACGAGTAGGTACACATAAAAACATAGAGAAGCAGCCTAGTAGAGAGACCGACAGACTGCTACGCAGAGGGTCCGGGTTCGAATCCACGCGCACCGATGACTTTTCGGAGCTATGTGCGTATTAAATTGTTAATTACCGCTTGCTAAACGGTGGAGGAAAACATCGTGAGGAAACCTGCATGTCTGAGAGTTCTCCATAATGTTCTCGAAAGACATGTGAAGTCTGCCAACCCACACTTGGCCAGCGTGGTGGACTATGGCCTTACCCTTCTCATAATGGGAAGAGGCCCGTGCCCAGCAGTGGGACAGTATAAAGGGCTGATGATGAAGGTACACATAAAATTGTTGACTAATTTGGACCAGGTTCATCTTCCACTGACCACAAGCGTTGAAAATCTGTCGCAAAATTAGGACAAAAAGAGGTATTTAGCCCCTTAAATGTTATAGTACGTCTAAATGTATCTACATGTGTCACCATATCGTCTACAATTAAATACTCCTCCCATACAGATGTGGCTCAATAAAATTATTTCTATAGACACCTTGAACTCTAGTAATAAATCCTGTGTCGCGGGGTTATTTACTACCAATCAAACAACGGACACAATGTAATTACACCTAGACACGACACAACAATCTGTGTATTACACAAAGTGTTGTCAACCTCGAACCATACGTGAACCAACAAAACTAAAAGCAGTTCTAAACGGCGAGGCGATCATTTAAACAACTACTATACGTGCAGTCAATAATCATGACAGTGTTTGTATTTAGCTAGTCTATACACATAAATGAAATTGGAGTGTCTATTTGTAATATTAAAATAACCGCTTTTTACATGTATAATATGGATGTTTCGGTATATGTACACGGTACATATACCGAAATTACATTTTTAAAATTTTTGTCTGTCTGTCTGTCTGTTTGTTCTCGATAATCTCTGGAACGGCTGCACCGATTTTGACGGGACTTTCACTGGCGGATAGCTGATGTACCAAGGAGTAACTTTTTATTTATTTATTAGGAATAAAAAACAGTTACACATTATGTTCCTATAGCTAATATACATTGCAGTGTGATTAAATGTGCAACCCACACCGTTATCCACAGCTTACATTATCTTATGACAATTAGTAGCTTATGGCAAAAATCTAACAAACGTTGGAATTTTGTGTTAACTTAGGCTATAATATAACCGAGTACGCGAAGTAGTTCCCTCAGGATGCGGGTGAAACCGCGGGAAACAGCTAGTTGTAAAATAAAAAGCTATAACTGCGAGGTGATTTCTCACCGGCCCTCGTTCGTTGAGGTGCTTCATATCAGTCTAGAGGCACTCGATGCCGCAGCCGCCGCCAATATCTAGTGAGGTGACGTTACGGTACTTCACTCTACACAGATATTGCAATACTAGTGTTTACAATTCAGTTGCTATTTAATGTTATGACTGTTGGTATTGGTAAAGCGTCGATAATTTACAGAGAACAGACGAAAGGTAAAGCGCCAGTAGGTAAGAGAGTAGGGAAAGAGATAGAATTTGTTCGAGGCTGGTAGCCGTCCATAGCGATGGGCATACGTCTTATGTGATAGCCACAAATACTGCTAATTGAAGCTAGACGCGGATTCAAACGTAATTGTGTCGCGAGGCAGTGATTTGTGAAAGTATAATGTATGTTTATCCATTATCTAGTACCCATAGTACAAGCTCTGCTTAGTTTGGGACTAGATGGTGATGTGTGTATGTGGTAAAATATCATTATTATTATTATACTAGAGGACGCCAGCAGCTACGCATGCACATTTTTTTTAATTTATCTGTTTGACCGATCCCGTGGGTATTTCGGGGAATCCCTTCTTAGTGCACCTCTACCGTCCCCAAGGAATACACATGCCAAATTTCAGCTTCCTGCGCCCAATAGTTTTGGCTGTAGCTTGTTTGTCAGTCAGTCAGTAACGCAAGGGTTTTATATATTAAGATTAGTTATGTCGATGCAAATATTTTTAAATTATGAATTAAATTTTCAATTAAATTTTATCTTACTACTTAATCCGCATACCTAAAAACAACAGCAACGTATTATCACAACAATCCTTTCCAGTTTTACCAAAATTGTTCCCATCAATAATAGTTTAGTTTTTATTTCCCATCACTACAACAGGGCTGTCAGAGTCCAACGAAACGAAAATGAAAAACACGTCTGCGCGCTGCGGTGTCTAATTCAGCGCCTAAACAAATACAAGAGGCCCTCACGATCACGATACGTGATGTGATCAGTAGTACTGTAGCAACAAAACTACAACTAGCAAATGATTATCAAACGCAAACGTACAATACGATTTACATGCGCTCTACTATGGCTATTAAAATTACAGCTGTTTTACGCTGTTCTGATACAGAGGGTAATATTTTTTTAATTATTTAAGAACATTATGAAAGTGTAACAAAAATGATCTCATACTTTCATAATATGATATAACGTCGCAAAAAGGTGGGTAGACATCCTAAAATTAGATTAATTTTGCAATATAGTCAGAAGAAATCTTCATTAGAGTCTTCAACCAAATTGAAGAATAGAGTATCCAGGTTCACGCAGATGGCGTCATGATATCCGACTAATGCTGACGTATCTTCTAGAATTATATTCTTCAATTGATAAACTGTAATTGATTTTTCCTGTAAAGACTCAAATGACATCAAACTTTGACATTCTTATAAAGTCAAAGTTGAATTCACTTGTTGACTTAGATCACAATGTGTTGCTTATGATCTTCAGATGAACAGAATAATTACTACTTAATCATACTATCATTATATTAAGAGCCTGGAGCGCAATGCAAATGCTTAGAACCGTGTAACCGGCTTAGAATATTTCCAGAATTTATATCATGAAAATATTTCAAAACTCTTGATTTGGCCTGTAAAATCAGAAGTGAATTTCACATACGATATATGTGGATCGAAAAAAATCTAGAACTCGATTTTGCCTGTAAATTCAAAAGTGTATTTTACGTTCGATTTTTCTGAATCGCACAACTGAATCTGAAATTAATCAGGCTGAACAGGTGAATACTCGAGGTTCACCAAGAGTCACGGTCGCACCGGCTGCCTCATTATATTTTATTTGGTGTCACACAACGCGCTGACGATGTAAATTTTTGTTCCGTGATATTAGCTTCAAAATTTCTGCGCAATACGTAAGTTTTTTTAATTTTTGTTCCATGATTTTAGCTTTTGTAAGACATAAGATTCTATCGACGCTCGGCGTATTTATGTAGTTCATTAATTTTCGTGTCTGTCCAACTCCAGTGCTGGACATTTTTAGTATTAATGCTTATTCTGAGACAAGAAGCGGACCGACGGCTTTAGGTTTCTGCCGGTATACGGTGGTGTTCTGATATAAATGCCACACAAGCTATGCAAGTGGTCACCTCTGTGAATGATGCGTTATCGGCTAATTAATGATTTGCGTATGGAGTCAACTTTAAGCTCATGCACTGAATATCAGATAGCAGTTACGTAGGTACAGATTGAGCGTTACTGTGCGCCATTTAGAACTACTTCAAATGTTGAATACCCACACGAGACAACACTGTGTGTGATCCACAAATTGGGATTACATATATTCGAGTCTAGGTGTAATAATAATAAGTTTCGTCTTTGAATATTGGCAGCCGCCATACAGGATTTATAACTAGTGCGAAATTTGTGTTTAAAAAAAAAGTAATAATCGAAAATGATTGTAACAGAAAGATACAAGTAGTCAAAGTCTGTACTGTAAATAATTTTTCATTAAATACTTAAATATTTTTATAATGAAATGCATCGACCACTTAAAAGTCAACAAATGGATGTTAAGTTACCGTCTCTGCCCACCCCATAAAACCATCTAGTATGAACATATTCATCACGTGTAACGCGAAATCAATAAAATACATCATAGCATACTCAAAACAAGAAATATTTCCAATAATCAGCTGCAGCGAACGGTGTACGGTCAAGGACAAATATTTCTCAGTATTTATACATCAGAGGCACAATTCTCGTAAACAAGGAGCAATTATTATTGCTCCTTGCTCGTAAATATATTTGTTCAAAATGCAGTTCGATCAAATGACAGTGTCATACTTATGTCATAAATGGTATTCTCAACAGATCATATGTATTCTCCTAAATTAACTGATATTTGGATAATATTGTGACTAGATCGTAAATTGAACAATGTGTCAAAATATGTGTCAACGATATATTATCAAATTACTTGATAATGACATTAAGTTAATAGAATACCAATTATAAGTCCTTAGATAAATGATTGGTATCGCATAGCGAAGCGATACCAATTTTATCTAAGTATGAGCCAATTCAAAATATCGTATTTCGTTCAAAATACAGTGTTGATGTCAAATAAAATACGAGAATTGCCTTCAGCATGAAATATATAGCAGAACAAACGCATTTATGTAGCTTGAACATTTAAATATTATGTACCTTCTAGATAAACAAATATGGCGTAATCAATAAATACGCTCACAGTTCGTTATGCATTTTATTCACCTGCCTGGTTGGCTTTTTATTTGTTTTTATATGAATTCTTTGTCCGATTTTTTTTTTTGTGTGGATAAATTTCGCACCTTTGTTTTAGTCTAAATGGATAAGCCGTTGAATGCAGGCAGCGCAAAATCGTCTGTATGAAGAAGCTTGAGGTAGGCCTATGTCCTGTAGTGGACGTCACTAGGCTAAGTGAATAAACTTCACACAAGACCATTATATTGTCCATATATAATTATCATAGGGGGTGCATAGGGTTCCCACCAAGAACTTAGGGTCCCAAGCCAACCTCACCTGCAAGTCTTGCACCTGCCGATCAACGGACGAGGCTCTGGCAAACAAAATATCCCGATAAGCGGCAATAGTGTAGCTACCTGTTACGTGGGATCAAAACACTTGCGAAAAGTGGGCGTTTAGTACGCCTCTACCAACTCCTCCGGGGAAACAGGCGTGACTCTATGTATGTATGTATATAATTATCAAAAAAGAGCAGCGATAGCCCATTGGAGAGGTCAACTAACTGCTACGCAGTAGGTCTCTGGTACACACGACGCGCACTTATCACTAAAATTATATGACCGCAACATCTGCTGAACATATTATAACAAAACCTTGAAGTAATATAGTTTACACAGTAAAATAGTATATACAGGGTGTAAAAAGACCCATATCGAATACTGAAATTCCATATTGTACCAATCACTACGAACATTTTAGCACCATACCTGGGAAATTACTGGTTCAGGAGATATTGAAACTCAAAGTAAGTATAGATTTTTTCTAATTAGATACAAAATCGATGCATTTACCCTGCCAATATGTTCTGTAGATAGCCCTATGGATAAGTAGGTATTTCGAGCATTGCACGCGCGCGCTTTTAATTGCGGTTTAAAAAATGTGAAAACTTAAAAAAAATCGTTTTCCAGGTATTATTTTTGGTTACTTAGACTTAGCATGATGCACAACGAGTAGATTTCGGCTTGGTGATGGGTCTTGTGGCACCCTGTATATAGGCTACCTTTGTCGCGATAACCGTTATTAACTCAGGCGGCGCGAGAATCTATCAAGACTAAATACCTAAGTTCAAGCTCTTCGTAAAATAAAGTAATTAACTTTAAAAGCTGATCTTAGAGATTGCTGATGACAATCTGCGAGTTTAAAACAGTGATCCGTTATGTACCGACAGACCATTAAGCGAGGCGACTGTTTGTCCAGCGCCGAGCCATTAACGGATCTTGTGGATAATCCATCGGTTCACTATGACGTTCCACACTGTTCGTGTGACTAAGACGTTTTGAGAACATGGCCTCGGTAATAATATCTAACAGTATTGTAACTCCATACAAACGCACGAAACTCGAGTTATACCTACGCGCCTCGAGCAAAGTACCCATTAGACTGTGCGGACTGTGCCTAAAGTACCCACAGCCGCGATCGTGCCGCAGCTCGCATACGGCGCGTCTGGTAGGTATATAACTCACGAAGACGGCCGAGTTACAATACTGTTAGATTATATTACCGTGACATGGCTTATGTTATGTTGGTTTTGAACTTGGTGAGAATATGTTACGTACGCTAGCAAAGTGCTAAGTGAATCTTGTGGGTTCGATTCTAGCCCAGTCAAATCTTTTCGTTTGTTGAAGTAAAGATTATTTAGATCGGTGCAATAGGCTTGTGTCCACTAAGAATAAATCGGTTTGATTGTAGCATCTATAGATTCATTATGATTTTAAGATGTCAATAAAGTTTATTATTTACTAGAGGACGCCCGCAGCTTCGCCCGCACAATTTCTTTATTTTACCCGTTTTGCCCGATTCCGTGGGCATTTCGGGAAATCCTTTCTTTGCACCCCTACGGTCCCCAAGGAACATACATGCCAAATTTCAGCTTCCTGCGCCTAATAGTTTCGGCTGTAGCGTGTCTGTCAGGCAGTCAGTAACGCAAGGATTTTATATATTAAGATTATAAAAAGGTAAGATTAATGTTATTTTTAGGATTGTAAAACTAAAAATAATGTATTTATTCTTGTGACAGTGAACACCAATCAGAGAGCATTACGTCTAACAGTCCGTCCGCCAATCATATTGTTATCGTTTTAAGTAGTAAATACAACTAATACGTCAAACTTTCTACCTGTCAAATCGAATATAACGAAATAAAAGTGGGTACATCACACCAGACTTCATTCACGGTTTGTTTTGTTTTGCACTTTGCGATATCACTCAACCGCCATGATGGTTTACAGCGTTTTCGTGTCAAATTCAAAAAGGGTTTTTAAAAAGCCGTAATTAGTAATGTTGCTGTGCGATTTTTGAAGTAAAAATCAGGTATTTCACTTTAACATCTAATAAAGGAACGAATCAATCGCTAATTACATTTTAGGACACAAGCCTATTAACAACATCAGTGTGTAATTCGAGTTAATGGCACTAGAGGACACCTGCCCGCAACGACGCTCCACAATTTTTTTCATTTAACAATTTTCGTAATCCCATGGATATTTCGGGAAATCCCTTCTTAGTGTATCTCTACGCTTCCCGGGGGAAAACATGCCAAATTTCAGTTTCTAATATCCAACAGTATTGACTGTGCGTAAAGCAGAGATGACTTTTCGAAGTTATATGCGTATTAAATTGTTAATTATCGCTTGCTAAACGGTGAAGGAAAACATCGCGAGGAAAGCTGCATGTCTGAGAGTTCTCCATAATGTTCTCGAAAGACATTTGAAGACTGCCAACCCTCACTTGGCTAGCGTGGTGTACCATGGCCTTACCCTTCTCATAGTGAGAAGAGGCCCGTGCCCAGCTGTGGGGCAGTTTATATACAGTGGCAATGATGATGATATTGAAAACGTGTGAACCCCTTCTTGTAGTAACAGATAATACGGTAATGAATTTAAAGTGACAGTCTGATACGAGAGAAGTGTGGTCTAAAAGAATATGTAGTGACAAAGATTGAAAAAGGAATGTTGCGTTGGTTTGGACATTTGGAACGGACGCATGAAAGAAGAAATACGAAAGGAGTGTATCGTGCGAGAATGAATGGAATTGTTGGTAGGGGACGCCCTAGGTGGACGTACACTGACCAAATAGGTGACGTACTGAAAAAGGGCAAAATTTAAAGTACCCATAACCGACGCGCATGCATGATGAGGTTAATGAATGTTGAGGAAGCGAAAGAGGTATGTTTGAACCGAAGCATGTGGCGTTCCATAGTCTCTGCCTACCCCAATGGGAGACAGGCGTGACAATATAAATAGATAGATAGTAGTTAGTTACCTTGGCTATTGTCGCGCAGCTCGCCGGCGCCGACGCTGTTGCCGAGCACGGGCATGCCCGCCATGCCGCCTGCTGCCTACCCGCCCCGCCACTGTGCCATACCTGCAATAACACACACATCAATAAATGGACACGTCATTTGTACATGAATTAATATTTATGTGAAGGCTCCTACTCGCGTAACGCAGATTATTTGAAAATTAGATGACCACGCGGTTCCACCCGCGTTATTTAAGAATACTGCTCCGCTCCCGTGTCTCATAGCGTAATGTTATATAGCCTATATCCTGCCTCGATAAATGGGATATCTAGCACTGAAATATTTTTTCAAATCAGACCTGTTTCTGAGATTAGTGCGTTCAAGCAACAAACAAACAAACTTACAAACTCTTCAGCTTTATATATTAGTATTAGATTTCTTCTATCAACAAATAAGCTCTGTTACATAATTATCAGTAGATAATGTAAAAAATAGTGCGCATTATCATTTTGAATACTTCTAAGTACCTATGCAATCTTGTTTCTTTTTTACACTCTTTCTATCGGGTGTAGCTCTACGTAGCTGTACGTAGCACAACGTAGCGACGTGCTACAAAGCTACGAGGAATACGTAGCAAATTTCTTTTATTTAAAATATCACATTGTTTGTATTCAAATGACAAAAGAAATATGGTCAATTCCGATAGTCTAGTTATAAATTCGAATTCGGCTCTGATTATACTGCATTTCTTTCCACATACAAATTATTGTACCAATGCATACCTTTGACGACCGGTTGGCGCAGCGGTAGTGTAAGCGACTGCCACGCCGAAGGTCGCGGGTTCGATCAAACATTTGTGTGCGTGAACATGGATGTTTGTCTTGGTCTGGGTGTTTCTATGTATAATATGTATGTATTTACAAAAAAAAAGTATATATGTATGTTTATCCATTGTCTAGTATCCATAGTAGGTACAAGCTCTGCTTAGTTTGGGACTAGATGGTGTTGTGTGAATGTGGTAGAGAGTATTATATTATACCAAAAATAAAATATTGATAAATTCTCGATACCCAGTTTACGAGAAGTGTTTTTTTCCGTGTACAGTTTTTACTTTAAACACACAAAACTAAATCCTATTTGATGCCGACCGACGCCGGTAGTGCATTAAATCCTACTGGCAATGTAAGCCAAGCTAAATGTTTTTTGTTCTGCACAATATTAACTACATCCATTTATCCGCTTACACTTTTTATTTAATTTATTAAATGGCGGATCGATATTGAATGGTGCGTTTTAAAGTGTCGACCGTACGAATCGATTTGGATTTGGTAAAGCGCATTCGATACCGTTTGGATGTCTGAGCAGTCCCAAAAAGGTAAATCCCTGTTGGCGACAATCGGGACATCGGTTATGGGAAATTAGTACCTATAGAATACATACATACATACATATCGCCTTTTATCTCCGAAGGGATAGGCAGAGGTGTATTTCTACACCCACTTTTCGCCAGATATACTTTAGTCCCACGTAATAAGGGGCGAGCCTATTGCCGTACCGGGCACATTTCCAGACTCCGCGACTGCTGCTACTGAGAATTTCGTGACAGAAAAACCCAATAACACTGCCCGACCCAGGAATCGAACCCGGGACCTCCCAATCCCACGCGCACATTTATGCCGCGAGACCAACGAGGCAGTCGTATAGGGTTTGATGTCGAGTTTTCCGTCTCTACGCAAAGATGGTATTTGCATCGTGTTATCCCTTAGTCGCCTCTTACGACACCCACGGGAAGATAGGGGGTGGTGACACTTGTATTCTATGCCGTCAACCACACGGTCTACGGTACCTATAGAATATGTTTTTTTTATTTTATTTATAGGCTCACGCCTGTATCCCCGAAGGGGTAGGCAGAGGTGTAATATTACACCCACATTTCGCCATTTTTTTATGTTAGGTCCCGCGTAATAGGGGGCGAGCGTATTGCCTTACCGGGCACATTATCTCACTCCGTGCTGCTACTGAGAATTTCCTAGCGATAAAACTCAATAACACTTTGCCCGACCCGGGAATCGAACCCGAGACGTCCCAATCCCACACGCACATTTATATCGCAAGACCAACGAGGCAGTCCAAATATTAGAGGCATCACGAGGCAGTCAGAATATTGTTATACTTTTGGGTTATGGGGATCGAACCTACGATATCGGCACAGTGCTTAACGGCGGCGGCACTTAGGCTGGTTTCAGAGTGACGCGCGCGGCACGCGCCGTCGGCCAGCGCGTCTCAACAGCGCGTTTGGCGTGCGTACCACTGTGAAACGAGTTCGCGTTTCTCATTGCAATGTATGAAGCTACGGCAGCGCGGCCGGCGCGCGCGTCTCACACGCGGCGCGTTTGAACTGCGTGACTATGAAACGCTACTACTAATCTAGTGTAATTGTAAGCGCGCGCGTGTGGCCGGCGCCGGTCAAACGCTGTGACTCTGAAACCAGCCTTAAAGCATCACCCCATCCATGCAGGAACTTTGCTTACAATTTAAAATAACATGGTTATATGCAATACTGTTAATCGCGTTTTGTAAAATTACTTAATTCAAGCGGCGATAGACTAGTGGTGTACGTAACGGACTGCCGAGACGATGGTCTTGGTTTCAATCCTCAGTTTCCCAGGTACACACTTCTGACTTTTCAAAGTTATGTGTGTATTAAAAATGTTAATTATCGCTTGCTTACTAATATGCCTGGTAGATCGCAATAGGTTCCCCCCCCCCATTACATTGGGACCGAAACATAAATGGTGAAGAGTGGGTTTGTAATACACCTCTGTCTACCTCTTCCGGGATAAAAGGCGTGAAGTTATGTTATGCTTAATTAAAGTTACGTAGAATAATTATATTTCATTTTAGATTTACGCAGTGTAAGCTGATAGGAATTCAGATAATTAAAAGCTAAATAAACGAAGCTTTTTGTTCGCGTAACCTCGAACTCTTTCAATGTTGATTCAGCATACGCATGTCTATCAATACATAGTACTGATATTGTAGTGAAACTGTGTTCGTACGTTAAAAATATTTTATAACTTTTGTAGGCTATGCTGTTTGAAGGCAAAACTTTGAAAATTGCTGCTTTGTTTTGACATCACTCAACTGTAAAGATTATCACGCTATTTTTAATCTGTATATACTTTCCCCTGTGTATGGTCTGTCCCACTGCTGCATCTTTTAATTTTTAAAGGGCTACGTCATTTTCCCCTTGGCTATTATTACTATGTACCTACTTTATGTATGACACTGACACTTGAGGAAGAGAACTAGCTGTTAGTGGCAGAAAGGCAGATATTGTGGCGGATTCTGGGGCCAACTAGAAAAGAGGATGGGAGCTGGAGGATCCGAAAGAACCAGGAGATAGAAGACCTTGTGGCCTGCCCAAATATTATCGGCGAGATTAAAGCGTCACGACTTCGCTGGTTTGGTCACGTGATGAGGATGGAAGAGGATCGTGCTGCAAAAGGGCGTATCTGGGACGACCTAGCGGTCGACGCCTGGTGGGTCGTCCTAGAAATCGCTAGAATGACGAAGTCCTAAAAAAATTATCAGGACTTCGTAAAATGTACTGGAAGGAGTGCATCCACGACAGGAAAAGATGGAGAGATCTCGTGTCAGAGGTAAAAACTCACTTTGAGTCGCTGGGCCACCACGAATGAATGAATACTTTATGTATAGGCAGCGATAGGCTGTTACTAATTAACTGCTATGCAGAGGGTATCGGATCCAAGCCCACGGCACGCTCTACGGTTTTTTTTCTTTTATAGACTCACGCCTGTTTCTCCTAAGGGGTAGGCAGAGGTGTAATGTTACACCCACATTTCGCCATGAATTTTTAGGTCCCACGTAATTGGGGGCGAGCCTATTGCCGTACCGGGCACATTATCAGACTCCGTGCTGCTACTGAGAATTTTCTAACGGAAAAACCCAATAACACTTTGCCCGACCCGAGAATCGAACCCGAGACCTCCCAATCCCACGCGCACATTTATGCCGCGAGACCAACGAGGCAGTCACGGTTTCTTAAATTGTTTATTCGCTTGCCCCGTGCTTTTGAGTGGACTAAAGCCGTTGGTCCCTGCTTTCAAACACATCTATAACAGCTATTGAGAGGCGGTGCTCTTTAATATACGGATATTTGATTAGTCTAAACCATGGATAATCTATATGGGTTGCGGCAGTTAGACAGCAATCGTTCTATGGAAAATTTAACTGTACTTGATATTCTATCAAATCTGGTTAAACCAATAATAGTTAACCAATGAGTGAATAGTCTTTGATGCAACCACTATAACAGTCTGTTCATATTGATGAAACTTCGTCAACTTGGCGAGATTTGGACTCTGGCGTTCCTCAAGGCGGTATAATATCTCCTCTTCTTTTTTCATTGTTTATAAGTCTTCTCACACATGATCTTCGCTGTACGTATCATCTTTACGCCGATGACCTGCAGATTTTTACGCAGGCAAGTGCCCTTGACTGGAGAACACAGATTGCAAATACCAGTCGCAAAGTCACAGGAACCCTGCGGACTCTATATCGCTTGAAGAACTTTCTTCCAACCAAGATTAAAACCATGCTTGTGCTGACGTTAGATTTTCTTATAATCGATTATGGTGATGTATGTTATCTCGACCTGAATGCAGATCTGCTCAATAAACTTGACCGCCTTCTCAACAATTGCATTCGATTCATTTTCAATCTCCGTAAGTATGATCATATATCTGCTTACCGTTCCCAACTACGATGGCTGCCTATACGTCAACGTCGCAAAGTGCGTACACTGACGACTCTTTTTTCTTTCTTGAACTCTTCTCATACTCCTGCTTATCTGTCTCCTCAATGTCAACTTTTATGTAGCATTCATGACAGAAATCTCCGCTCCACTAACAAGCTTCTTCTTCTCTGCCCTTCTCATAGTTCCAGCCTTGTTCATTCTTCTTTCTTTATACAGGCTGTCCATCTTTGGAATGCACTCCCTCTCGAAATCAGGAAGTCTACATCTCGTGAACTGTATAAAATTAGAGTACGCCAGCATTATATGGATGAATTGGTAGAATCATAATAAACTCGGTAAAGGATAGTTGTATATCGTCGGCTAAGAGTGTAAACCTGCTAACTCCACTTTTGGTCCAAAATTACATTTTTATACCATGCGCAAGAGAAAAACAAAGCACATGGACGTGTAAAACGAGCTAAACTCACTTTAATTGTTAAATAGGCAAAAAAGTGTGATGCGCATAACAGCCAAATCCACATAATTCAAATTGCGCGGCTAACTCCACGATTGACGCCATTTTGTATTGTGTCTTCGGCGATATAAAGTATCCGTGCATTAAAAATATGTTTTCGATGGAATAAACCTACTGATTCAAGATTATAAAGTTGAAATATTGCAGAGGCAGACCTTAGTTGATATTATTCACTTTTTGCTTTACATCTAGTAGGTATAGCGTCAAGAGTTACTCATTTTTTTGGACACTACCCGTCATGGAGTCACATTACTGCCGAGCAACAACTGAAAAAAAAACCTTTTACTAGAATGGGTATTAAAAAAAGGTGTTTATGACTTTAACGTAAAAAAATCATGTGAACAACAAAACGTAAAGCCTCTTTCTCTCACTACCTTCAATGAGGCATTTGATAATAACAACTTAGGATTATTCATCCCTAAAAAATTAAGTTGGAAAATTAGAAGAATCGAGAGCAGAAAAGGAAAAAGGAGAAGAAAAGATTCTTTTTACAATAGACCTACAGGCTGTATTGCTGTCTCCTAAATCCAAAATAAGCAGCTTGTATTACCGAACAAAGCTGCAAATACATAAGGGTGAGAGCAAACGAGCGTAATTTTGAGTCGTGAGTCGCCGAATTTCGGTTGCAGAAAGAAAGTCTATTGTTGTTAGTAACTCATTTTGCGTCGCCGTGTGAATCAAATAAGACTTTTCTATGAAACCGAATGCAGCAGAATTTCTGCATCCGAAATTCTGCGACTCACGACTCACAAAATTACGCTCGTTTGGCCTCACCCTTACCTGACATTTTTCAATTTAAAAAATTAAGACGGTGTCTGTTATTTAAGAAATGAAAGTGAAGGAGGCTCAAACTCCGAAGAATTTCCTAGTATTTGGAGGGATTTAATAGATAACAAAATTGTACTCCAGGATAAATCTGCAGAACCGATGAAAGTATTTTTTACAGTGATGGGTGTACTTACCAGAACAGGTATTCAGTGTTGAGTAACGCTTTACTCACTACAGCTATGAATAAAAATATCGTGATAGAGCAAAAATTCCTTGAGGTCGGGCATATGCAAATGGAGGTGGACTCTGCATTCGACAATAGAGAGGGTCTTAAAAAAGAAAGATATTCATGTACCAGCGCAGAGTATATATCCATCTGTAGATACGAAGTAAAATATCTAGACTCCCAATTCTTTAAAAAGTTTAATGAGATTCAGTTTTATAACAGCATTCGCCCTGGTCAATCTAAATGAGATGCTGAGGTAACAGATGTAAGGGCTCTGCGCTACACTACAAATGGTGATATTTATTACAAACTTAGATTGTATAGTATAGTAGAAACCAGGTGAGTGGCAAATATTACCACAAAGAAAATCCTCATTGGCGACGCCTGTACCATTTACTGCTCTACAAAATTTATACAGTAGGAAGCCAAAAATTACCGCGAGAAAGTTCGAAGACCTTACTATGCTTAAAAAATACCTTACCTGAAGATTATCGCTCTTACTACGATAACTTACCTCATGATTAAAACTTAAAATAAAGTGTTAATAATAAATAATTAATTAGTATTAAGGAAAAGAAGAATAGTAGTGATTTTTAACTTACTTATTACTTTATGAAAAGAGGATTTAAGATATTTATGTTGTATTTTGTTCCATTTTTTGTTTGATGTCAAAGATTTTTGATTAAAATACTGATTAGTTTAATAAATAATTTGCCAAATATGTTACTGTGATGGTTATAAGAAATCAATAGACTGATTAACGAAATAATTAAAGTTATTTTACTTACCATTGAAATCTCTAGAAAAACCTGCTAAGTCCGGAAAATAAAGCGATTGCTCCCAAAAAACCTGCTTAGTCATGAAAACACTTATAACTTATTAACGATAAAAAAATACTATGTAATTAGTTTCTAATAATGTAGAATATCCAAAAATACACCAACTATATTTTTGGTTTTAACCTAAAATTGCAAAATTCAAATTTATTAAGTTTTATTTTACTCCTGTACATTTGGGTTAAAGTGAGTTAGCAGGTTTACGCTCTTAGCCGACGATATGTATATGTTTATATATAATATAATAATCTATTATACTTGTATGTGTAAATATGTACGTATTCTTTATCCGTGTGGTGACGGATTAAGAATACGGATTGTCACCACCCCATATCATCCCATGGGTGTCGTAAGAGCCGACAGAGGGAGCATTTTATGCAGAGAACAGCACTGTAAGAGAAGGAAAACTTGATACAAACCCTATACCAACCCGTTTGGCCAGCGTGGTATAGTAGGCCAATTCCTCCTTTCAAAGGAGAGGCCTAGTCCAGCAGTGGACTGTTAAAGGCTGATGATGAGTGTAAATATGTATTATATTTTGTATGTATATATTTATAATAATATGTTACTGTTATTATGCCTGTTATTACATATTTATTTAGTGTGATACTTATGCCTGTTATTACATATGTATTTAGTGTTATACCTATTAATTATGTTGTTTTAAAATTAATATTACTTGTTAAATTACTCCCTCTTTAAGCACCTACTTCAATCACCTCTGCATCACCCAAAGGTTGGCTGGTAGAGAATGCCTCTGGCATTAAGCCCGCCTTTGTGCATTACTTTTTTGTAATTGCGCAAAAAGTTTAAAATAAATAAATAAATATAACGCAAGGACGATGATGATTCGTTAAAATATCATGAATTTGTGTTTTGTTTTACACTTAGACTCAGCAACTACGACTAAATAAAATATTCACTATATTACTTTTTAAATCGAATCAAATATTCGCTACGGATACAGCAATATCGTAAATATAGTTGAGTATTTTGACCAACGGCTATGAAGTTTTTCGTTTTTATATAATTGAGCTACAATTATATAAAAGCGTATCATCCAGAGGTCAGTAAGAAAGATCTTACTCATTCATTTATTCATACACTAAACTCGAAATTGGAAATATGATGAAAATTTTCCTCAGATGGAATCGAAATTTATAGATTCCTTTAAAAATTAGTCCAATTAGGACCCGTGAGATGCCGCAGTTATCAAGCTAAAATAAGGTAACCACGTGGGACAGACAGTTTATAACAAAAAAACTTATCAGCTGACCTCGTCAATAAACAACGCCTATTATAATTAAATAAACCTCACCTCTACCCTCTATACTCATACGCGAACGCCATGGGGTTGAAGGTCTCCACACACACACACAGACGTACGCACACACACACTGACACATCGCAGTAGCGTACGACACACGTGACGTCATAGCCGTGCAAATCTAAAGCTATGTGACAACACTCGCGTACTCTCACTTAGAGCGTAATTAATTATGTTCACACCCTGTATATACGTAGGGCTGCCATATTTTTTATTTGTAAAGTTTAAATGATGTTGGCAAGAAGGCCGCGAAATTAAAGTGGGATTGGGCGGGTCATATCTGCAGAATGCATCCCGAAAAACACACACGCCACGGGGCACATATCGCCACGTGGTGGAGGGACGTCGTGGTCGCGGTAGACCCAGGAAACGTTGGCGAGATGAGCTGGATGCATTCTCAGATACTTGTAAAGTAACTTCTGGAGAGAGGGACCTTTGGAGAAGTGTAGGGGAGAGCTTTGCCCAACAATGGGACAGTATAGGTTAAAAAAACAAGTTTAAATAAAAATTAATCTGGTCGCATACAATCCCACGGTCTCTATACTAATATATCTCCTTGCACCATATTTCGGGTTTTCTGGTTACATATCCGCCCACTGCCACTTTAGCTTCGCTACTCTTTTGACAATGTCTGATACTCGACTTTCTTTTCGGAGCCATTTATTTGTCTCTGTGTCATTCCTACCAGTTTTCTTTTCATTGCCCTTTGAGCTACTTCCAGTTTCTCGAGAGCTGCTTTTGTAGTAACCCATGTTTCGGCTCCGTAGGTAAGCACTGGCAAGGCGCACTGGTTTAATATTCTTGCTTTTTTTGCAACTCAAACTTATACGTCTGTCAATTTCGTTTAGCTGGTTGTTTTTTTACCCTTCAATAACATTAGTCGTATAAGGTAATTACAAATGGCAAAGTCCGTGTGACTTGAACACTAAGATGCATTTTGTTTGGATTCTACAAGAACCAACTACAAACGTATTCCATTTTACTTAGTTGCCAGACGGCAACTTGACAGATACAGGACGTGCTTAGAAACTTTAAATTCTACTTGAGGACTAGGGATATTAAAAACTGCAGCACTTAAACATCTTTATTTATGTATATTGTGGTAGTACCACGCTGTTTACGGTACGGATGGGCCGGCTCTACGGGACAGGAGGCCTTCTGTAATAAAAGATCTAAGTAAAGTATTAGTATTCCTTCTAATATTTCGGTAAGCGAGCACCTGAAACCAAAGCCCCCCTTTTCCCGTGCTTAGGCCTCTCCTCTTCTTATAGGGGGCGAGGCTTTTCTTCCTCTACCATATTTTATTAGCAAACTTGTCATACGTTAGGACAATTTTACATATATATCCTCACGCACACCTATTTTTACCTATGCACAAGAAAAAACAAAATACATCAAAGAGTTCGGTGGTAACTACATATTTAGCAATTTGCTGAAAAAATGCTATTCTCCGTATTAACTACAAAACCTGAATTCAAATCCCACCTTAAGATATACCTATAAAGAATATTTTGAGTGAGGTGTAATTATTATTCCGTACGTAAAAAGATAAAGCGCTTACATGTTGTCGGTCTGCCTGTAAAGGCCCTTTTTCTCAGAACCGCGTGAAGGTTTTAAGTTGAAATTTTAATGAGATACTCAGTACTTCTGTCCGTTGCTGATGTACATAATAATGATGTAGGTATACATGTATTTTTTTACTATACAAGTTTATATAGCGGGTCTTACTCGCGATAAATCATATATTTAAGGCATAAATACCTCGGTTTTTGCCAACGTTTCGGCTGACTTGCTTCAGCCGTGGTCGCGGCGGGAAGCGCCGTCCTTGTGTTGTGCGGGTTTTGGCACCTACCCTCACTTGATTTTATTTTTATTTTGAACCACACTGTCGGTACCTCGACAAACTACACTAATGACGTCGGCAAAAACCGAGGTATTTATGCCTTAAATATATGATTTATCGCGAGTAAGACCCGCTATATAAACTTGTATAATGTATACTAATCGCGAAAGTTTAAAATCGAGTATCTTTTTAGTCAACGCAGCTCAAAGATACGAATGTACTACATTATAATATAATGATGTACGAATTAATCTTCTTCCTCGTGTCAATAGTTATAATTTTCTGTTCCGAAAACTTGGTTGCAGCGACGGCATTGTCTGAGGCCATTTTAAGGTCTCGTTTGCTGCAGGTAGATGGGCAAAGAGGACAAGAAAACAAATATGCCATGGATTGAGATGGAGCTCCACTTACTTACGTTACACAAGTGTGAGATACATAGAAATGTTTGTATGATTACACAAACTTACTTTGCGGCTTAGGTATTAGTCATGGCCAATATCGACGTGTTTGGGAATATTTTTGGCTATAATGATAAAATATGCTTTAATTCCAGCTCATCTTCTAAATAAACATAAGAATACTAACAGATATCTGTATACCGTAACGCGCGAGTCAGAATCACAGTACCCGTTTATTTTTAAAATATTATTAGATAAAAATTAATATCTAAACATAAGGCAAATTTCCTTAAATTAACGCCAATTGTCTCTTAAGAAGACTGCGAATAACTATTAAAATTACATTTTAAACTAAATATAACCTATGGATTTAATCTTTAAAGCACTAAATAGCAATCTAACGCTAACCTCATCTTCTCTTGCCGCTAACTAAAATCTATTCAAATTGCCCCGAGCCGGCCGCCTTGGACAGGTTTGCTCAAAATTATTATAATGGAAAGGCTGACAACCCTACTAGCCGTATACAGGGCGTCAATTAAAAAATATTAAAAACTTAACTCACACTCGCAAAGGTGTCGTGTCAAGTTAATTATCAAAAATTACCTTTATTTACGGTAAATTTAATACCCCAGAGTACATTATTTGGTAGTATGTTATATGTTCAATATGTTGACAAGTTCATGGCAACACTTCGGAGCGTTCTTTTTTAAATCTACCCGTTTATGATTTTTTATAGCCGCGTTTAGGTTAGGTTGAACTGACTTGGACAACCTCTAGATCAAAAATTTATAGAGTTCCATAGCTATTACATTATTCAACTCTGTATAGGCTAGTGCATTAAAAGAGGAGAGAAACAAGTAACCTAGCCGAAAATTATTACGGTTTCTCTCTGTCTAAGTTATACCTAAAATATATAATCGAAAAGAATATCTAGCTGGACAGGCAAACGTTTAGTATAAATGCAGAGGCCATTCTTTTAAGAAATATTCAGACTATTATTCATATGCACTACTGGGCACGGTACATTCGTGATCAACTGATCATGTCACTTGCAACACTTGAAATAAGGGTAGGTACGTGGTGATTTTTCCGAAAGCCAAAGTATAGTTAAAGAAGTTCTACTTTAAATAAAATTTGTCTTTGTTTTGGTTTAATTTACCTGATAAGCAGTTTCTTCTGATATAAACACTCTGTTTATTTCTTAATTTTGAGGGTATTTTAGCTAAAGTACGCTGTCATGATGTTTTACATACTGTTTTCATAAACGTATTAAGTTACGTCGTTTTAATAATATAAGTATAGATACTTATATTGTGGCCAACATTTGAAAAGGACTACGGGGTTTCTACCTAAGAGAGAAAACGGTACAGAATTCCGTTGTGGGAAAGTCATCACCATACAGCCTTTAAGATCTCTCCTAAGTTGTGTCATAATAGCATTATAAGTCAATAGGACGATTAAATAAGATTTTTTATTATAGTCTCACGCCTGTATCCGCGAAGGGATAGGCAGAGGTGTAATATTACACCCACATTTTGCCATGAATTTTTAAGGTCCCACGTAATAGGGGGCGAGCCTATTGCCGTACCGGGCACATTACCAGACTTCGTGCTGCTACTAAGAATTTCCTAACAGAAAAACCCAATAACACTTTGCCCGACCCGGGAATCGAACCCGAGACCTCCCAATCCCACGCGCACATTTATGCCGTGAGACCAACGAGGATTTAATAAGATTAAGTAAATATACCACGCTGGCCAGACGGGTTGGGAAATAAACGGGGAGAAATATGACTCGGTATCACTTTACACAACGAATCCATTCCTTGCGCTAGATGACTAGCACAAGCCAAATAAAGAAGATGTACTCGTAAAATAGACTGCCTCGTTCGTCTCGCGGCATAAATGTACGCGTGGGATTGGGAGCTCACGGGTTCGATTCCCGGGTCGGGCAAAGTATTATTGGGTTTACCCGTTAGAAAATTCTCAGTAGCAGCACGGAGTCTGGTAATGTGCCCGGTAGGGCAATAGGCTCGCCCCCTATTATGTGGGATCTAAAAGTTCATGGTGAAATGTGGGTGTAATATTACACCTCTGCCTAACCCTTCGGGGATACGGGCGTGAGTCTGTAAAAAATAAAAATACCCGTAAAACATCAGTTAAAACTTTCATAAATATCCGATATCAACTGTCTATGTTCCCTCGCAGTAATAATGCTTCGCACTAATTACCCGACAACGACATACAGTAGTATAGGTAATCAAACGTCATCTGTGTTAGTTATAAACGTTGAGAGAACAGTCGTAAACTCGTGGTTATAGCAGATTGTTGGGTCTATCCTAACTGCTTTATGTACCGATATTATTACAAGTTGTCGGCTGGAGTGCTACTGTAAGCGGGGTGTCTGTCTGTTTTACTTGTTTTTTTATTTTTCCTGTGAGTGTGTGGCCAACTCTGGTGTCCGAGTTTTCCGACCGACTGAAGGCCTCCGACATGGTCTAACGATCCTTATCCTTAGACAAGAACCGGGACCGACAGCTTTACGTGCCTTCTGAAGCACGGTAGCGCTCAGATGTATATGCCACACTTGGTCACCCATCCAAGTGGTGACCAGTGCAAGCCTTACTTAACTTTGTCGATCTGTTACGAACGGCAAGCCAAGTCTCGCTATGAGCGTTACTGTTTTACTACTGAGAAAGAAAGAGGCGTCAATCATCGTAGTGTTTGTAAGAACTTGTTGATCCTATGACCTCTTTTTGGTTAATAGTAGAATGTGAATTAATGCTGTATTTTATAACGAGTGGCATACATACCTCTTAAGGATACTTGCATCATCTTTGATTCACAGAAGCAGATACAAAGGTACCTACTGTGAAGTGAGTCAGAGGACGAAGGCTAAATAATAGAGAAGACTGATGGCACAAGCCAGATATTAAAATGAACATGACTATTCCTTCCTGAGCGATCACAAAAATCATATAATTGAATATCTTGTATTTACTTCAGATGTACTGTTTTTCACTTAACTCACAGGTAGGGTTCAATCAAATGTGTGTGTCTGGCTACCTTTATGTACTTCATCTAAGCCTAGCTAAACTAGTTGTACTATTGTTGTACGTTGTACTATAAAGTAAGATTGAATATATCGCTAGCAGTATCACCCCAGCTGTACACATGCTCGCGTCTGGTGTGACACTGTGACGTAGCACATAGTGATGTCATGTGTCGCAGACACTCGCGAGTGCACTCCACCCGAGCCCTCTGATTGTGCGGAGAAACGGAATTTTAATTATTACGTTTCATCCATCATTTCAGGTAGTAGAGCTTTGCTGATTTCAGCATGAATGGGCCTTCTCGACCGCGGAAGTACTACCCTCTCACAGAAAATCGACGTAAAGTAACAATACCGAAACTGTTGCGTTTCGTTCGGTGAGTGAGAGTGCCGGAGGCCGTAGCACCTATTCCTTCTCCCCTATCCCACTCCTTATCCTATCCCTTTTCCTAACTCTAAGGGGCGGCAACGCACTTGTGACTTCTGTGGTGTTGCTTGTGTCCATGGGCGGCGGTAATAAAAAATCCTTTATTTTATAATTGAAAAATATGGAAACATTCTGACAGCGCAAAAACAGACAATCAATTGATGTTCTGGTCTCTATAGCATAGGGTGGAATTTAAATGTCAATCGTGCCATCACACATGTATTCACGATATGACGACCGGTTGGTGCCGCGGCAGTGCAAGCGACTGCTACGCCGAAGGTCGCGGGTTTGATTCCCGCACAAGTCAAACATTTGTGTGTATGAACATGAATGTTTATCTTGGTCTGGGTATTTATATCTATAGTATGTATGTATTTACAAAAAAGGTATATATGTATGTCTATCCATTATCTAGTACCCATAGTACAAGCTTTTGCTTAGTTTGGGACTAGATGGTGTTGTGTGAATGTGGTAGAATATTATTATTATATATTACTAGCTTTTGCCCGCGACTTCGCTTGCGTAAATTCGGGGTTCTGAGGTTCTCTAGTTATAGTATATCATCTTTGTTCGGGTAACACAAATCTCCTTTATTGGGCGGATACTATATAACTGCAAAAAGTATTTACACTTAGTACTAAGACTTAGTAGTACTCAAAATGTTATCAGGTATAATCTGTGACGTTTCGCTAAAGTGGTCAATATGGCGACTGTGATTTGTCTGTCAGAACCATTAGAATTTAACAAAATACTCGACAATCTGAATTTTGCGGATATATGTTGTCGACTCGAAATCTTATTTTTTTATGTTTTATTATTCAGGTAAGGTTTCGATGTACTCCTTGACGAAATTATTAATATAAGATTTGACACTGCGATAGCAGCGCAGTCCGTCGGTTCCAATGTGAAACATTCCGAAATCCACAACTAATTACAAATTAAAAATTAAGTAAAAACACATTTTCCAGTGGACTAAATTGTGAATCTAAACCATTCTCAAGTCCCCTAGAACACACACAAAAAATTTCATCAAGATCGGTCCTGTCGTTTAGGAGGAGTTCAGTGAATACACACGCACACAAGAAATATATATATTAAGATTTGCTTTTTAAACTCTGCTCTAGAAATAAATCCCGTGCCACAGAGGACTTGGCAAACGTTTATTTAATGGGTGTTAATGGTTGGCACCACAACCACTTAAGCCACTATGCAATCCGTTCAATCAAACGGTGTATTTTGTTTACAAGTAGTCTGACGTCACGCTCGCCTGTCTACTACCTTTATGACGCTCGATTGCATCGGGCACACATCAGTAACATGTGACCGGACGACACATCTCCTCATTCTATGTAGTCAGCTATGACGTCGCTGTGTCGTCATCACTTAATACCATATAGTACACTAGAGCATGCCCATAACTTCATAAACTTCACATCTTTATCCTCAAAGAGGTAGGCAGAGGT
Organism: Euclidia mi; assembly: GCA_944739405.2. Classification (NCBI taxonomy): domain Eukaryota; kingdom Metazoa; phylum Arthropoda; class Insecta; order Lepidoptera; family Erebidae; genus Euclidia; species Euclidia mi. The sequence goes on from OX123206.2 coordinate 36,900,820, forward strand.
GTATTACACATCCACACTTCGCCAGTTATGTTTCGGTCCCAATGAAATAGGGGCGCATTTATTGTCATCTACCGGGCACATTATTAAGCGAGCGATAATGAACATTTTTAATACACACATAACTTCGAAAGTCAGAAGTGTATGTTGGGGCTAACTGGAGATCGAACCCGAGACAATCGTCTCGGCAGTCCGTTACTTACTACACCACTGGATCCTTACCAACGGGACGCCCGCAAATCTTTAATTAAAGCCGTTTCTACCCGACTCTTCAGATTTTCGGGCAATTCCTTCTTTGTGGACCCTTAGGCACCCAAAGTACATGCCTTCTCTCTCCTTTCGCTGAAGAACACCCTTAAAAAATGAATGAATACATACATAGCAAACAGGTTCTTGCGCCCAGTAGCTTTGGCTGTGCGCTGTCGGTCTGTCAGTCAGTAACGCAAGAGTTTTATATATATTGAACTAGGTACTAATAACTATAACACCATATTAAAATATATGCATTTAATAATTGAACCTTTTAGAGGCGGTTGTGCACGTTTTTACGAACATCATCATTCTCTTAGCGTTATCCCATTTTCAATCTGGGGTCCGCTTACTAGTCTAACCGGCTTTGGCTGAATATTAGCTTTTCCACAGAGCGACTGCCTGTCTGACCTCCGCAACCCGAAGGGATAGCGATATTCCATGGTTTAGACTAGTGTAGTTTATTTAGAAGGTACTGACGCCCTGTAACGACTGTCAAAGATTTTCATGACAACCGGGACCGACGGCTTAACGTGCTCTCTGAGGCACGGGACAAGCGATAATAAACAATTCAATGCGCATATAACTCGGAAAAGTCAGTGGTACGCGCTGTGGATTCGAACCCGATACCCTTTGTATGGCAGTCTGTTGGTATCTCCACTAGGCTATCGCTGCCTGTTATTACGAACATATGTACATATGTATGTAGTTCTGGGAAACGAATGAACTCTGAAACCACTGAGCCAAATTTGATAAAATGAAATCATAGCTGATTGTGCTAAAGTAAACCTTTTTACTAGTAGCGTGACGCTAGTACAAAGGTTACATAACTGGACGGATGTGTCATCCATTTACGAAGCCTTGATGCCGCGTCCACAATCCCGACAATGGTGTAATTACTAATAGCATCGATTTATATCAACACCGAAGGCTACTGAATTATCTGTTGATATTATCGCTTTATAACTATATCAGCCATTCTTTTATTGGTTTTGTTTTTAGGGTTCCGTACCTCACAAGGTAAAAAAGGAACCCTTATAAGATCACTTTCTTGTCCGTCTGTCTGTCTGTCTGTCCGTGTGTCACCACCGATTTTCTCAGGAACGGGTGGACCTAGCAAATTTATACCAGATACTGAGGTCTATGGTTCCTATTAGGTGTATAAAAATCAGGGTCCTGGGTCAACCCGATAAAAAGATATGGTCAAAATTAGATTTTTGCGAAAACTTGTAAGTACCAAAATTAACCTTAATTTTCAACTTATTTTAATTTTCGGAATTTTTCCTTTACTTGTGCTGTAAGACCTTGGTTTTAACCAAAATTGACAATTCTAGGTCAACCGTAAGTACCCTATAGGTTTTGGATCGAAAACCTATATGATAGTTCCCGTTGAACTAGAATCACGAAGGCCAAAAGTAGGGTCTTACAGCACAAATAAAGGAAAATTACAAAAATAAAAAAATGGAAAATTTAAGGCTGTCCCCATACATACATACATAGTAGACTCCATTTAAGATAGTCCTCTAAGTTGTATGGGCGCTCATGCAGATTTAGAGGACTAGCGTTATTAGCACCAACCTCAAATAAGGTATAATGCGTACGGAACCCTCGGTGCGCGGGTCAGTCTCGCACTTGCCCAAATTTTTTATATGGGCAACGCTCGGACTTGGCATAAATCATTGATAACTTTCAAAAGACGCCACTAAAGGATACAAATAGTCATAAATTTTATAGATGTTGGTATTATGCAAAGTATACTCGAATTATAAGAACCTTTGTCGACAGCGTCCACTTTAGTTTATAAAATAGTAAGTAAGATTAAAAGTGCACAGTTTAGGTTACGATGGGGCTGACATGGTCTAATGAAAGACCAAAAGTCCCTAAAGAAATAAAGATAATAAAAAAATAATACAAAAAAGGACACAGAGTTTACCCAGACACTGAAGGATTAGCCTTCAACCCAGTGGCGTAGCGGGAACGTAACCAACTTCCATGCCGAAGGTCGCAGGCTTGAATCCCGTTTAAATAATAGTAAATTAAATAATGTCACCACCCCATATCATTCCATGGGTGTCGTAAGAGCCGACAGAGGGACCATAGTAAGTAGAGAACAGCAAGTAAGAGAAGGAAAACTTGATACAAATCCTATACCAACCCGTTTGGCCAGCGTGGTATAGTAGGCCAATTCCTCCTTTCAAAGTAGAGGCTGATGATGATGATGAATTGTCTAGTATCCGTAATACAAGTTGTGCTTAGTTTGGGACTAGATGGTGTTGTGTGTATGTGGCAGAACATTGTGTCTCCAAATGTGCATAAGGAACAGTAAATCATCATCATCAACACCATTTTTTTATAATTTGTCTCTTTGATAGGTACAGCCCTCTTCCCATTATAAGAAGATTTGAGCCGTAGTACACCACCCTGGCCAAATGCGCGATGGCATACTTCACACTTTTCACAGGTATTTCGAGAACATTATAAAGAACGGTTTAGCAAGCAAAAGTCGGTGGGTTTAATCCCAGAACTTTCTGCGTAGCAGTCAGTTTCCGCTACGCTTTTGATGCCAAAACTCATGCCAGTCTTTTAATATTGTACATACATAAAAGGCCAGGTAGAGACAACGGAACGCCACTTGCTTCTATCCTTAGAAACCTCAGCGTAGAGGAAGCGCTCCTCTACATTGAATACTCTTTTCATACATGCTCGCGGGTTGCGGGTATTTTGGAACTTGCCTTTTTCAAAACGTTTGGTTTAGTTTGGTTTTGGTTCGCACAATTTGGTTTCTAATTATTATTTTATCGCACTTTTCACTATAACTGCATCTTCATATGTATTGTGACAAAACGATACAGTATATAACTTCAAACCTGCTTACGTAGTTTATACTACATTTACAGACACAGTTGTACGAAGCTGCCTTTGACTTATTAACCACTCAATGCCGACTCGAAAGCAAATTGCTAGCGTCGTGGTAACTATCCATCGTATAGGTATATCGTTACGCGATGAATGGCACGGTATTCGTATACCAAATTAAAAAAGAAATAGACATTATTGAGCACTAAATTATAGAAATTTCTTACCGAATGAAAGTATGAAGATGGTTTAGAATGGACACTGTGATGGTAATTTATTTATAATTCAATTGTTTATCTCCACCCAGTTATCACATCACCACCGTGCCAAGTCAAGATATACAGTAGCACCTATTTCCTTCAGCATAAATACGGTACAAAGGTCAAAGTGTCGAACTTGACGACTAGCCTTGTGTACCGTTGCAAAGCGGTAAAGGAAAACATCAAGTAGTAACCTGCATGGCCGGCGTAGTTGACTATGGACGAACTGTTTCCATAGCAAGAAGAGACCCAGTGTGCCGTGGGAAATCGTGTACACATACATACATAGACTCACGCCTGTTTCCCCGAAGGGGTAGGCAGGTGCATATTAAACGCCCACTTTTCGCCAGTGTTTTGATCCCACGTAATTGGTGGCGAGCCCATTGCCGCTTATCGAGATATTTTGTTTGCCAGAGCCTCGTCCGTTGATCGGCAGGTGCACCACTTGCAGGTGAGGTTGGCTTGGGACCCTAAGTTCTTGGTGGGAACCCTATGCACCCTGTTCTTGGTGGGGAATCGTGTATCGTGAGAAAACAACGTTAAATGTCACCAACTCTTAACATGTGATAATATCTTAATATATAAAATCCTTGCGTTACTGACTGACTGACAGACACGCTACAGCCGAAACTATTGGGTGCAGGAAGCTGAAATTTGGCATATATGTTCCTTGGAGACCGTAGGGGTGCCCTAAGAAGGGATTTCCCGAAATTGCCACGGGGTCGTCCAAAACGGGTAAATTTAAAAAAATTGCAGGCGTAGCTCCTGGCGTCCTCTAGTATTTTATAAAGAACCGCCGGACCTGCAGGTTTTCTCAAGATGATTTCCTTTTCTCTCCTTTTTCACATAGATAGGTCATTTCGAAAAGTTTGTGATCCGCGCCGTCGATTTGAACCCGAGACATTGTAGTAGTTGATAGTCTCTCTACGAGCCTATCACTGTCTTAATACATCACTGAAAGTACTAAAGTTGTAACCAAAAATATATGATTGCTGAATTCAGTAAACGTATTAATATAGTATATGTACGTTTTCCAAATAACTAGTAATTTTCTTTAAAATATAAATGCAAGTAATGGAGTTATTGTGACGAGTGTAATGTCATAATAATAATTCTCTACCACATCGTATTAACGACATGTAAATATGTACTGTAAACATTGATACAAAAATATATTTTTCAAAGTACGGCGTTTTCAATAAGAAGTGTAAAACCACAGCACATGTGTAATTCGGTTAGATAAAGTGCACTCTCCTCACATCGTCCAAGTGGATGCGACGTCGCAAAAATACTGCGGTAATTGACTGTCAGCATATCATTGCGGAGGACACAGATTAAAAAGCGAGAGCCATTAATGTCCCTATGTCTGCCACTAGTACTTTAAAATGTTCTGGTTCTGTGTCGATAAAGCAAAAGCTGCGTCAAAAATATGCATTTGTTTAACACAACGTCAGCACAAGTTTTATCATATTATGGTATACCAACAAGAAAAGCATGTAACAAAGTAACTTATAGATTAAAAGAAAGACTTCGTAAATCTTTTGTAAAACTTTAAACTTTCAACGTGACCAAGCTGGGACACGACCCTTGCGTTAATCGCGTTAAACTGATCTAACCTGACGGACGCGAAGTTATTGGTCGTACCGCTCTGGAAAGGCAGCGATAGCTCAGTGAAGATACTAAAGACTGCCGCTTAGAGGGCCTCAAGTTCAAACCCATGGCGCACACAAATGACTTTTCGAAGTTATATCCATAACAAATAATTAAACAGTGAAGGAATACATAGGGAGAAAAGATGCATATCTGAGATGTCCCCGTAATGTTCTTCAAATACATGTGAACTGAGTAGGTGCAACCCGCAGTTATCTAGCGTGGTGAATTATATATTTATTATTATTATTTATTTATTCATTTAATAACAAATAATTTTACATTGAGTTTGATATGATTACATTGATAGGTCATGGTAGAATTATGCGAACAATAAAATAGATAAATAAATAATAATCAAAAACAACCTAACAGTAATCAATATTAATAAAATACATTACAGTAATAAGATACGATTATAATGTAATCTAATAAAATTAACAAAAAGTAGCAATTCAATCAACCTAAAATTAAATAAATGTCACAATTATAGAATTAAATACAAATAAGTTCAGCAATTAATTAATTTAACCAAAATTACGAAACTACATGTCATTCATCATCATCAGCCTTTAACAGTCCACTGCTGGACTAGGCCTCTCCTTTGAAAGGAGGAAATGGCCTACTATACCACGCTGGCCAAACGGGTTGGTATAGAGTTTGTATCAAGTTTTCCTTCTCTTACTGTACTGTTGTCTGCATAATATGTTCCCTCTGTCGGCTCTTACGACACCCATGGGATGAGATGGGGTGGTGACATTCCGTATACTTAATCCGTCGCCACACGGAGAGTCATTAACAGAATACAAACATCTCTCTATCAAAAAGCTTTTTAATTTTATTTTGAATTGACTCTTGTTTAGGAGCAGCTAAACATCGACTGGCAATTTATTGAAAAGTTTAACAGACATGTAGTAGGTTCCATGTTTAGTAATGTTAAGATGGGGAATAGTTTTTGTCTGAAAGTCTTTTCGTCTCGTATTCTCCCTAACAAGTCTGTCCTCCTCTGTCTCATACTCGTGGACATATTTTTTGAAGTTAGTCAGTAGAACTAGCACGTAAAGACCTGGGACTGTTAGAATACATATCTTTGTAATACTGCCTGTACGACTCTTGTTGTTTATTTAATACGAACAATCGTGCGAATGTTTTCTATGTTGACGAGTTCAATTTTCCAATTAATATTATTATTCACAAATACTCCAAGGAACTTAACTACTTCTACTGGGTTAATTGTATCATCATCAAGGATACAGGTAAGACGGTCAGTATTTTTAGCTGTGGATCTAAACAGCATAACATTAGTTTTGATACATTTACCTGTAACCCGTTATCTGTAAACCAGTTATGAAACATTTTTAGGATTTCATTCACTAGCACATAGAGAGAGAGCTCAGGTCGCTTGCAGACACTATGGCGTTCGTGTCATCAGCAAATAATACCAGCTGCGCACTCTCAGCTAACTTATTTTCAATATGATTTATTAGATCATTAACGAAGATGACAAAGAATAATGGACCCAATATAGAGCCTTGTGGAACCCGCGTGTTAGTATAAACCATCTTTGATCTAAATGCCTCCCTGTAAGTTCTATAAGGTTTGTTTGCCTTTTGTTTTAATACTTCACGATCGTTATAAACAGAACCATTATTATCTAGTGCTTTCACTTCTACATGTCTTTCTGTTACTTAGGTAGGATCTAAACAGTTTCATGGAATTACCTCTCACACCATAGTGTTCCAATTTGCTCAGCAACAGTTCATGGTTCACTGTGTCAAAGGCGGAGCTTAAATCAAGGAACAGGCCAGCTACTTTCCATTTTAAGTTTAGACGAGATCTTACATTACAAATTAAATAGTCTATGGCATCTTGTGTATCAACATTAGTCTGGTACCCAAATTGTTTGTAATTTAGCACTCTGTTCACATTAAGATGTTTTAAAAGTCTGCATTTGATTAGCTTTTCGAACTTTTTTGATAACGTCGGAAGCAGCAGGATGGGCCTATACTTTTTGGGATCTTGCTTCGATCCTTTCTTATGAACGGGAATAACTTTTTCAATCTAAAGTTGGTCAAGACATTATCTTTCAGAACAGTTACTGGCAAATCATCATAGCCACATGAAGTTTTGTACTCCATCTTACTAACAAATTTTCTTAATTCCTCCGTGGTAGTAGGCTGCCAATGAAGTTAATTTTGAACTCTATCTGTACTATTTTGTAGTAACCCAACAGCTGAAGGCATGTTATAATTGCCAGCCACATTACTATTCGAAACAAGCTGGTTCACAAAAATGTTTGCAATTTGTTTAGGATTTTTAACAATTTGATTAGCTACCTTTATTGTTATAAACTCATTAATTGTTTTCTCAATATTCCTGTGTGTATTTATAATTTTCCCAATATCCCCTTTGTTACCCAGCGTAGCTGGCTGGTGCGTTTTAAATTAATCGCGATTGTTTTTTTTCTAACAGCTGCCTTAAATAATCGGGTTAGCTTTACTATAAACGAATTTATGACCAAACAGTACCAATTTTGATGCTGTAGTAATTGCCTGAATTTATTTTTATTGGCCTGATAAAAAAATATTTTTATAACATAAATGATGTGGTTATTCTGTATATTATTCTTTATCTTACTAGACATTATTAAATTACAGAGTATACCCACATGTCCATTTGCTAATCCATTATGGTCAACTTTACAAGATACTATAGAATGCTTTGCAATATTAGGGAATTATGGCCTAATCCTTCTCAAAATGAGAAGAGGCCTGTGCTCAGCAGTAGGACTCACTCACTCAGCACTGCTGGGCCCACAAGGCTGACATTTTAATAATAAATATCAACTCATATACTCTTAATTAAATTTCATCAACCGTCATAAACATCCGCTTTGTCATACTAGTTCAGTAAGTAGCTACAGTCACTATTGAATATCTATGAAAGGAGGTGTTCAAGGTTCTTAGTTGGCGTGTTCAAGGCTCAATGTGACCTAAATATTGGCATTAGAAGCCGCTTATGAGGAAAGCTCTCACGATACTATGGCTGTCAATATAATGTTTACTTACATGGAATATCTGATATTTGTGATGTTTGCGAGAAAAATAGTTACAGAAAATACTTGACCATCTGCTCTTTGCTTACATGTCAAGAGAAAACAACAAACATTGAAATAAAACGAAAACAACATTTCGTTGCCTCGTTGGTCTCGCGGCATAAATGTGCGCGTGGTATTGGGAGGCCTCGGGTTCGATCCCCGGGCCGGGCAAAGTGTTACTGGGTTTTTCCGTTAGGAAATTCTTAGTAGCAGCTCGGAGTGTGCCCGGTACCGCAATAGGCTCGCCCCTAATCACGTGGGACTAAAATAAATCTGGCGAAAAGTGGGTGTAGCAATATACCTCTGCCTACCTCTTCGGGGATATAGGCGTGAGACTATGTATGTGTATGTACAACATTTCAAAAGCTCTTGTACAGTCCACTGCTGGACATAGACTTTACCTAATTTACATCACTACAGCATTGAGAGTAATAAGGAGGATTTGGCCTGCAACTTCACGCTGGCCAGCTGGGTTGGTGCCGAAGATGCTAATCGCATTGTGTATTTTTCTTCGTCGACAACCCCCACCGAATGAGATGGGTTAGACACTTTGTATTCCTCTCCCACGGACAGCGTTAAGTGATCTTGTATTTTTTTATAGTCTCACGCCTTTTATCCCCGAAGGGGTAGGCAGAGGTGTGATATTACACCCACATTTCGCCATGAACTTTTGGTCCACGTAATAGGGGGCGAGCCTATTGCCGTTACCGGGCACATTACCAGACTTCATGCTGCTACTAAGAATTCAGAAAAACCCAGTAACACTTTTGCACGACCCGGGAATCGAACCCGGGACCTCCGATCACAGTCGCATACGCTATCCACTGGACAACGGAGGCAATCTTGTAGTCCATACAAATTGTGATTCCACTTGGGCAAAAAGAGTTATAGAGCCAGTTACCACATCAATGGGCAGGCTGGGGTACAATTACCGCAGACAAGAAGGGAAGACATTTTCGTGGAAATTTCAGCACAGTCAAATGTAGTTAAGGATGGATGGATGGATGCATATAAGGGTGTTTGTTACTCTTTCACGCAAAAGCTACTGACCTGGAGTGTTACTTATACGGGTTGATATTTACAAATTAAACTACTTATTATTTATGTCCGTTACAAAACACATCGTAAGACAAAACCTACAAAAACGTAAAAAGGCTCTACGCACGCACTCGATAACACACACACAATCCTATAATACAAACGTCCAATTGAGGACGTTCGTATTAGGTATCCAAGTTTTTGTATTATCTGTTGGTTCAAAGTTTGTTTAAAATTCTCTAAAGTGTCAAAAACTATCTTAAAATCTCTACACGATACACTTGTACGATGTCTTCTTTCCCAATAAACCAAGTGATAATTAACTTTTAACACTCTCTAAACTGCCAAAACGACACATAACCTCACCAAAGATATGTTCTATAAAAAATCAGATACTCGAAGTATAAAGTGCAGTGTTTAGGAAATTGGTCCGGCATGTTTACGACGTAGACTGACGATGTCAGGTTTATGTTTAATTTAATATTTACGGCACATTGTAAAATATTATATTTGTATTTTCAATTTTGTACAGATTCATCTTGGATTTATAACACGTATTACGGCCCGGTCACAACCTACAGCGGCCTCGGCGCAAATGAAATGAGGTATTGACACCTTGTCTTCAATTCAGATAAGGGAATATCACACACAATCAAAAATCACTAATAATTAACAAACCCTACCGGGCGGAACGAACTGAAGGCATGTATGTTCCTTAGAAAATATTTAATCTAATGTGGCAAATGCATCCAAAGGGGGTTAAAAGTTTCACGTTAGTGGAGCCGCAGCCGAAACCTAGTCATATATAAATTAAAAACACAATATTGTCATTATTGCTATACAATTCGTGATCTTGGTACAACTTAGGTATGACTCTAAATTATTGTTCGATACACACATAGATAGACAATATTATAAAGAAAGCTTCTCAAGCATTGGGCTTCACAGTACGAGCTTCGTACAAAAACATACAAAATACTTTACTGCACATATGTTAGAAGCATACTTGAATAATTAGATTGGAAAATATACAAAGAAAATTTATGAAATAACTTTGCTATAGAATGAAATACAAATACAATTCAAATAATTATCTCAAATTATGTGCAATATTCCATCTTCTTCCTCTGTCTAAGGGACGAGACATAGGTGATATAACGTATTTACTTAAAATCCTAAATAATTCTATAAATAGCTCTGAACTTTTTTCTAAATTTAGTTTAAATGTACCAACAAAATCTACACGGCAGTATGCTCCAATCAATTTACCCCTAGCGCCCACCACCTACCGACAGAATAGCTTTATGTGGCGAGCCGGCAAGGCACTAAACGCATCAATTAAACTGCATGATTTTGACATCTTTGATGTGAGTCCGGCGACAGTGAGAAAGGTACTTAGTAGCAACTTTTTTTGTCAGCTATGCAGATTAGGTGCTTAAGGGTCGGAACATATTTGACGGAAGATGCGTCGCGTATTATCGGTCGCGTAACGCCAAAACATACAATTAAATAGAAAAAACATTCAACCTTTCACATCTGACCGATGATCCTTTCGTACGTCGAGCGTACAGCGTCTGTTCCGTTTCCGTCGACGCATTGTCACTCGACGTCGCGCGCACCACGTGAATCTTGACTGGCGCGTTGGCGAACGTTTTAAAATTAAACGTCGTACAAAGCAACCGCACTGTAGTTGTTGAACGCAGAAACTGGCCTTATTTGACGGAAAAGACGCGACCGATGTAGATAGACTCGACGCATTTTCCGTCAGATGTGTACCGACTCATTTGACGGAATAGACGCGACCCAGATACGTTCGACTTATTGTTTTATCATTATTTAATAAGATTTTTTGAATTAAGTGTGCACGAAAATAATTTGTTTTCTTATTAATCGTGAGGACCTGTAATTGGTTGCATGTCACATATCATGAAAATGACTATTATAGATTGTAAACGCTGTTAGTTTTCCAATAAATAAATAAATAAATACATTATTATCAACTAAATTACTAAGCTAAATCAAAAAGTGGCAGCGCATTTCACAAAGCCAAGATAATGGTTGTTTGACAGGGTTCCATCTTGCCGGCAGTTATCCGCTTACAAATCATAGTGACGTCCATTAGGGGTCTTTACATAACAAGATTCACGAATCAACACAACCTTGAAACTTATTCAACACTCCAATCTCAAATATTCGTCTTTTGATTTAAATATTATCTTGGATTTTTTATTTGATTGAATTTTTTTATTTGTTTAGGCGGTAAAGTTACAGTTCAGTTGGTTTATCTATAGAATAAAATGGGGCTTGCCTGATTGGCCCGTGGAACCAATAGTTATTAACACCCTGCTAATCCAAAGGTGGTAGGATTGATTCGCGCACAGGTAAAATGTTTAGTATGAATTTTCGAGTTTTCGAAATTCGAGTGCCGGAGGCCCCATCCCCTATTCCTTCTCCCTTATCCCATTCCTTCTCCTATCCCTTTCCCAACCCCAGGGGGCGGCAACGCACTTGTGACTCCTGTGGTGTTGCTTATGTCTATGGGCGGCGGTAATTGCTTACCATCAGGCGATCCGTCTGCAAATTTTCCGCCTATTATCATAAAAAAACGATTATTTGAAAAAATACGTATATACATTGCGAATTAGGAATCTACTGTTATTGGAGCACGTGTTGATATCGAAGTGAAATACATAATAAACCAGTGTCTAGCCTTGACACCCATGCACCATCATCCTTCTAGCATTATCCCAGTTTCAACCTGGGGTCCGCTTACTAGCCTAACTGGATTTGGCTGAATATTACTTTTTCCATAAAGCGACTGCCAGTCTAACCTCCGTAACTCGAAGGAATAGCGATATTCCATAGTTTAGACTAGTGTCAGTTTATTTAGACGGTACTGACGTCCTATTAGACTGTCAAAGAACTTCATTGGCAACCGGGACCGACGGCTTAACGTGCTCACCGAGGCACGGGGCAAGCGATAAATATCAATACGCGCATACCTAACTCCGATAATCAGTGGTGCGCGCCGTGGATTCGAACCCGATACCTCTCTCTGCATGGCAGTCTGCTGGAATCTCCACTAGGCAATCGAAGCCTATACACCCATACGCCGCCAAAAAATCGTTTATCGAATAAATGATTACAGCACACATGACCTTGGAAATCTAAACATTAATATAAACAAAACCAACCAAAAGTGTGTAAAAGAACGATTCCTGTATCACTTTCGGTTGAACGCGTACAGTTTCAAATAAAGTTATCACAAAATGTAGCAACTCACTCGATATGTGAATTAAATAAATTCTCGCAACGTCAGCTATGGAGGTTGAAATTAAATGAATATGATACGCCGGTCAAGGACAAACCGAGCCACGTTTATTTTTGAGGTGTAATTAATATTATGTGTTGATTGCGACGTTACTGGTTCAGCGTAAACCTTAATTATTAGTTGACTCGTGGTCTTTTATTTTAATCCTTTCACGCGTGAATAACTAAAGTCATACATTTTCATTAAACATTTTTGCTCCAATTTAACCGGCTTACATTGGTTGTGGCTTAAAAGTTAGAAATTTTGGGACCACGACTTACGACGACGTTTATAAATATTTTAACACACAGTCATCTGCTCTCAAACTAAGCTTGTACTATTAAATGGCAACCACCAAATTGAAGAACATACTTTATATATATTCATAAATACATGCATATTATAGACTAGCGGCACGTCCCGGCTTCGCACGGATGATCCCTAACATTTTCTATAAAATAAATATAGCCTAGTCACTCAGGGATAATGTCGTGTGTGGAGTCACGCGGAAGGACCGCATTAGGAACTCCCGCATCTGGGGTAGCTTTCATATCCGTGACATTGCTGACAAACTGCAAGAGTATCTGCTACGCTGGTGTGGCCACGTCTTACGTCAACCGGCATCTTACGTGGGTAACAAATGTCTTGCCATGCTACCGGTAAACGGGGAAGGCCAAAAAATGCTGGCTTGACGTCGTAAGGGATGATATGCGTGCCAATCGACTAACCACAAGGGATGATGAAGACCGTGCGAAGTGGAGGAGATACAGCCGAAAAGCGGACCCCGAGCTCCAAGGCGTAGGTTTTGGAACGCAACCGGGACAGCGCTAAGTGGTTGATGATGACTCAGGGATAATGTCGCATTATAATGGTGCAAGAATTTTTTAAATCAGTTTAGTACTTTTTAGTTTATTCGTTACAAACACACAAAAATACAAATCTTTCCTCTTTATTATATTAGTACAGAGTATAGATTAATTACACCAAGGAACAGAAAAATTATCGCACTCATCACAAAAAGTTTTTTTCAAGGTCCCACCTTGAAATCGAAGTCACTACTGCCAGCTTAGCAGTCACAATCACTAACAAGATGACCACTTTTAAAAGTTTCCACGTGTTGATAATTTAAGTCTCGCAAAAAGACGAATGTTTTTCTAACATAAAGCGTTAAAAAGTAGCCATGAAAGAGAACGATAAAATAAGCATCGCATTAGGTAAAATTTGGGAGTAAAATCGACTTAAGTGACAGAAGCATGAATAGTAAAGCGACGGCAGGACAGGACGAGGTCACGGGTTCAAATCAGCATAACTGAGTTAATCTTATTCATAACTTATATCCTTTTTAGGTATTCTTAAAGAGAATTACTTCATCATCAGCCCTTTATACCGTCTCACTGCTGGGCACGGGCCTCTTCTCACTATGAGAAGGGCAAGGCCATAGTCTACTACGCTGGCCTAGTGCGGGTTGGCAGACTTCACATATCTTTCGAGAACATTATGGAGAACTCTCAGACATGCAGGTTTCCTCACGATGTTTTCCTTCACCGAATAGCAAGCGATAATTAACAATTTAATTCGCACTTGGCTCCGAAAAGTCATTGGTACGTGCCGTGGATTCGAACCCGAGACCCTCTGCGTAGCAGTCTGTCGGTCTCTCCACTCAGCTAACGCTGCTTAAAAGAAAATTACTTAGTAAAGGCTAAGTATTGCATGACGAAGAGAAGAGACCTGTGTGTAACAGTGGGACAGTATATATACACAGGGTTGATGATGATGATGATGATGATTGTCTGACCACATGCTAATAAATAGTCCTTAAGCAAAACGCGCAGCTCCTCCAGACGTTGAGATATCAGTGGGTGCTGAAGTCAAGCACCGAACACACGCATTTTTTGTGTGATGTAAAGAGGATCCAAAAGGATCCCACTACAACCTAAATCATTTCTCGGGTTAGCAATGGCAACAGTAAGCCCTATTTAGATAAAATATACAGGGTGTCACAAGACCCATCACCAAGCCGAAGTCTACTCGTTGTGGACATCATGCTAAGTCACACTAACCAAAAATAATACCTGGGAAACGATTTTTTTAAGTTTTCACATTTTTTAAGCCGCAACTAAAAGTGCTCGCGTGCAACGCTCGAAATACCTACTTATCCATGGGGCTATAGGGCATCTAAAGAACATATTGGCGGGGTAAATGCATCGATTTTGTACCTAATTAGAAAAATTTCATACTAACTTTGAGCCTCAATATCTCCTGAACCAGTAATTTCCCAGGTATGGTGCCGAAGTAAAAAATGTTCGTAGTGATTGGTACAACATGGGATTTCAGTTTTCGTTAAGGGTCTTTTTACACCCTGTATATACCTACTTAACTACAATAAAATTAGCACCCCTAAAAATACATTTTCTATAGCCCTACAGTTAATTCCTGTCTGATACTAAGCTTCACAAATATCAACGTGACGGTGTCATTTGTACACCTTGTTATCCGTCACCTTTCAACTCGGAAGTGTGGGCCGAGGGTCAAAGCCATCGTGCTCCCTCCAGAGTCACTTCACACACAATTAGGCAGCGTCCACACTACACAAAAGAATCCCTTATCAAAACGAACGAATGCTCTCTGCTGGTCTCACCTCGCGTTCATAGATACGGGCCATGGAAACAGCGATTCATTATACGCTATATCGGTAGCGCCATCTTGGGTGAATGAATGAGTGCTAATTTTTTTTGAATACGTAAATAATTTAATGGGGAATTAAACAAATGGCATTTATGATTGCTTCTATAGTGTTGCGAAATTATTATTTTAATTTATTTAAGACCATGAACCAATGGCCAAATTGAACCGATAGTAATGAGAAGTGATAGAAAAAGACAGTGAAGTGGATACTGCACACATAACCGAATATTGTGTAAGTGACCGCCCCTATGCGCCACACAGCGTCGATATTAAATTTGTAATTTTGATGCAACAGGACTAAAATATTGTAATAAATACTGATAAGTTTTATTAGCAAATAAGGACTAAATATAGTACTAGATACCGTCCTATATTAAAAACATTCACATGGAAAGAAGGTCATTATTTATTTAAATTTGACATTTGTTTCAATTAACTTTAAAGAGCTGACTGAAGTCTCGAGCTTCACAAAAGAGTATTAAATTGCAGAGATAATGCTATAGCTAAATTAGGTATATTTAGTATTCGTTTTGTAATAAGACCATAAGTTTTTGTAAGTTCTATTAATATCTGCAGGCCCTTTTGTTGTTAAACTATTTTTAATAAGAATGGCGTCAGCATCTTGGAATTCAAGCTTGTTATAATTATGTTTACTTTAAAAATAATAAGACCGTGTTTTAAATCAATTGTAGACTTTCTACAAATCAAAAATCGAAAACAATCTACACACAGAAGTACCAATTTTATAGGGATTTCAATTTGCGTGGTCATTAATATTACTTTTACATTTACCTTTGGGATACATACCACGTACCTTTACTTCGAGCAACAGTAAATCCATGAATATGCTTGCAACAGTGCCGAATATCGGTTACTAACATCCTAAAAACAGGACAGGTTAGAAGCACCCTGAACAGAAGAGCATACATGAGGAATCTGATGGGAGTGAATGAAGCAAGAGAGATATGTCAGGATCGTTGCAAATGGCGTTCCGTAGTCTCTGCCTACCCCATCGGGAAACAGGCATGAGTCTATGTATGTATGTATATATCCCGTAGGAAAATGTAAAAGTAATAAAAGTAGCAACTTATATCGCTCGTTTCGTGGCTTCCCCGGGTTTTTATACAACTTTATCATCAGTGTGAGTCGCCAAGCGTCGAGCGTGTAAATTAGTTGTCTGCTACATTAACCACGGCGATCTGACCCGACGTTTCGCTTAAAAATACCTTTGTCCGCAAGTTTCGGTTATGGCGGCATCGAACCTATACCGTTACGATAAGTACATCGTAACCGTTACTGACACGCCATTTGTAAAATGAAAATGGTCGAAGGTATAGGACCCGTTTATGATTTACTAGATGAGCCCGCGGTTACATCCGAGTTATTTAAGGCTACTACTCCGTTCCCGTGGGTCATAGCGTGATGTTATATAGCCTATAGCCTTCCTCGACAAATGGGCTATTTAACACTGAAAGAATTTTTCCAATCGGACCGGTAGTTCCTGAGATTAGCGCGTTCATCCAAACAAACAAACTCTTCAGCTTTATACATTTTATACTAGAGGATGACCTTATTAACTATCTCTTCCCGGTCCCCTGAACGAGAAAATCCTTCCTTAGTGCACTCCTACACTGCTCGAGGGACATGCATGCAAATTTCAGCTTCATACGCTGCGTAGTTTGGCTGTGAATTGTTTGTCATTCGGTCAGAAATGCAGTAATTTTATAAATATTGATTTTATACGTAGGTCGCCCTCATACTGGCGTCAGTGTTAACCCAGCGTCATCTCGGCGTCGACGCCGCATAGACGCCGCGTTTACGTCACATTCGCCGAGCGTTCTTTAAGATGCTTTTGTCTTTTGAAGAACGCTCGGCTGACGCGACGTAGGGCGGTTTCAGATTAACGTATTTTTCTGCGCGTATACGGTCGTTTCAGCGTACGCGCTTACACGCGCGCTACATTACGCGCTTCAAAAAACCGGACTCGCGTAAACAGGCATATTTCGGCGTGTTCGTTCGAAACAGTAGTGACATTTTGTTAGTGTCAACATGGATTCTGACGACTCGTCGCGTCAACGCTCGTACGAGTTGCGCGTGTGCCAAACGGCGCGCCTATGCGCGCCTACATGCGCTTCCAAAAACGAGCTTATACGCGCGTATAAAACGCTAATCTGAAACCGCCAGTTGACGCGGACGCGGCGTCTACGCGGCGTCGACGCCGAGGTGCCGCTGCGTTGACGCTGACGCCCAATGTGAGGGCGGCCGTGAAAGTAGCTGAGCCCGCTATTGAAGCCGGGTTATTTACTACTCCGCACCGGTGGCTCTAAGCGTGATGAATCTAATATAGCCTTTTCCGATAAATGGGCTCCATCATCCATCATATGTTATTCAAATCGTACCGTAGTAATTCCTGAGATTAGTGCGTTCGACAAAATAAACAAACAAACTACAAACAAGAGAAACAATTAATATACATATTTTCATCCATCCGTGCTCACAAACTTCCACGTTTTTAAAGGTAGTAGGATTTTATAGCGTACGCAATACCATGTCATGGGCACTCCTTTCATTTGTACCCGGAATAGCAACAAATACCAATAGCTACTTGTCACGAATACGAATGTTTAAATTCTCTCTGTACGTACTATCACTAGAACTTAATACATAATATTGTACACTACAAATGCAAAAGTAAGTAATTATTCATGTATTTATTTTTCGACATTGGCATGTACATATTTTCTTAGTACATATCATTATATAGATGTTTCTCGATTTTTCGTTGAAACAGCTGAAACGAAATTGATGAATTTTGGCATAGTTATAAATCAGACTTTGAAAATGGCTATAGGCTACTTTTGTAGCGAAAATATAACTTGAATGTCTTGAAATAAAATGAGAAAGTTACTAAATTATATGGGGTATCTGCCTTTTTAGGGTTCCGTACCTCACAAGGTAAAAAAGGAACCCTTATAAGATCACTTTCTCGTCCGTCTGTCTGTCCGTGTGTCACCACCGATTTTCTCAGGAACGGGTGGACCTAGCAAATTGAAATTTATACCAGATACTGAGGTCTATGTTTCCTATTAGGTGTATAAAAGTCAAGGTCCTGGGTCAACCCGATAAAAAGATATGGTCAAAATTCGATTTTTGCGAAACCTTGTAAGTACCAAAATTAACCTTAAATTTCAACTGTTTTTTAATTTTCGGAATTTTTCCTTTACTTGTGCTGTAAGACATTGGTTTTAACCAAAATTGACAATTCTAGGTCAACCGTAAGTACTCTATAGGTTTTGGGTCGAAAACCTATATGGTAGTTCCCGTTGAACTAGAATCACGAAATTTAGCCAAAATCAGGGTCTTACGGTACAAATAAAGGAAAAAATACAAGAAATAAAAAAGTGGAAAATTTAAGGGTGTCCCCATACATACATAGTAGACTCCATTTAAGATAGTCCTCTAAGTTGTATGGGCGCTCATACAGATTTAGAGGACTAGCGTAATTAGCACCAACCTCAAATTAGGTAAAATGCGTACGGAACCCTCGTTGCGCGGGTCAGACTCGCACTTGCCCGATTTTTTTATATAAGTGATACAATAATGGCTATTATATATTTGATTCTTTGATATACTGATATTCTTATCTGTCAGTAAATGCTACTATTGTTATGAAGTCTGGTGTACTCATATTTAATTGAATTTCCTAACCTGATGTGCGTGAATGCCTTACAATACAATGAGCTCTATTACACATCTCGGAGCAGGATTTTTGATGCTTAGCGGCATTAAGACCGACTTTCATATGATATGGACATCTTAAAACGAGGTTAGGACAGCTGTCCATATATGTAAAAGCAAGTTATCCTGTCTGGTTTGTAGCACGCTATTAGTATTACGACAAGTGGTTCTTGGTTGTCTAAAGGCCATTGGTGCACTGGCGTTACTTCCTTTCCAATAATCCTTATTATAACTATTGCACTGTTTTGTTATTAACTGACTTTAAGACTAAAAAGTACTTCGGAAACCACCGTCCAAAGGGGGTTAGTTAATTCGTCGTCATTGTTCATCAATTAGTCGACCGCTCAATGTTAGTCAATTCTCAGAAAATTATGAATAACCCATAATATTGAAGCATTCTACTTGTATCAAATTTGTACACCATTTATATGGTAAAACATAGTGGACTTGTAATATGACACCTGTAAGATATGTATGACCTATGTTTAAACAAATAAATAATGATTAAATAGTTAAATGATTAAATTAAATTGAAAAAATTAGGTCTACGGTACTGCCTAGGAGGAGAATCTTCAAGCTATGTCGAAGATTTTCACATGATCTATAATATATTCCGACCACCTCATACACATACGAAAAAGAAGAAATAAGAATAGTAAAGCTTTTGTCCGCAAACAAACGAAGTTATATCAACCCTAAACATGTTTATGAATACACGATGATTTTCCTCCAATTTAACGAGAAAGAGGCTTATCTGATTGTGAATCGGATGTTCCTTTGATCATTTGTTATGCCTAACCCTTGATTTCTTCGAACTACTTACATGAAAACACGTATTTTGGAGACCTTAATCCAAATTCTACGAAGATATTCCATTAGTCGTAACTTACCTTACTATAGTACCTAGGAGTTGGGGTTTTTACGTAGTCAGTATATGACAAATATCAAAACAATGTCGAATAACAGAAATCCCTTCTATTTGCATAATGTTCTTTGTCCTAATATACTTCGGCATAACGATTTTGGCACAATTTGTTTTGGCATAATAATACTTCGGCATATTTTTTAGGCATACATTTTATGTTGGCATAATCACCTTAAAGACTAATTTGTTTTGGCATAAATTTGATTCGCATAACGTTAGTAGGCCTTATGACTATTAGCATAACGTTAGTAGGCCTAATGACTATTAGCATAACGTTAGTAGGCCTAATGACTATTAGCATAACGTTAGTAGGCCTAATTACTATTAGCATAACGTTAGTAGGCCTAATGACTATTAGCATAATATTTATATAATTATATATTTATCTTGTAAAAAATGTATATATGCTGTGCAACAAAAGTTAGTGACAGAACCGAATTGCTGCAAAACCGACTCCACGTAGTCTTGTTTGCCCTACCCCTAGAGTGTTATTTAAAATCGCGTAGGCGCGTAGGGGCGAGGCGGCCCGCGGGCTGAGGAGCAGGCGGCTGAGGCTGGCCGGCGAAGCCGGCCAGCAAGCCGAAGCTGCGGTGGTGAGCGAAAGCCGTCTGCGACGATTAGCACGCGTGGGGCCGCCGGAGACCCGCAGCGCCGGAGCCGTGACAGAAGCTCTGCCTGCTGCATGCTTGCTGCATGCTTGCTGCATGCTTGCTTGCAAGCTGCATGCTTGCTTGCATGCTGCATGCTTGCTTGTTTGCTGCATGCTTGCTTTCTTCATGCTTCCTACAGCGAAAAATATGCCAAAGATACATTGCCAAAGTTATTATATCCAATTTGTATTGTATTGTAATAATTATGCGTAAATAAATTTATGCTTTAGGATTTTATGCTTTAGGATTTTATGCTTTAGAATTTTATGCTTTAGGATATTATGCTTAAAAAAGTTATGCTTTAGAACTTTATGCTTAGTAAATTTATGCTTTAGAATATTATGCGTAAGCTTATATGCGTAATTATATTATGCGAAAATATAATTATGCCAAACAAAATTATGCTAAGTTATATTAGGTCTTAAAATTTTATGCAAATGGATAGGGAACCCGAATAACATTGCGACTTTGATGTTAAATTTGTCGGTAACATAGCAGCAAGTTCTGCTCGATTGGTGTAATAATTTGCGGCGCTTAAACTACTCGGCGAAATATTACTCACATAATTTTGGAAAACAAACAGTGTTTAAGAGCATCTAATAACCATTTGAATGTTTTCACATGTCTATAATTATGTAGTTACACAACGGAAAAGAAAATTACTAATTATATAACATCAGCAGCAGCGATAGCCGAGTGGAGAGACCGATAGACTGCTACGCAGAGAGTATCAGGTTCGAATCCACGTGAGGAAACCTGCATGTCTGAGAGTTCTCCATAATGTTCTCGAAAGACATGTGAAGTCTGCCACCCCGCACCTGGCCAGCGCGGTGGACTATGGCCTTACTCTTCTCATAGGGAGAAGAGGCCCGTGCCCAGCAGTGGGACAAATTATATACAGGACCGATGATGATGATGATGATATAACATCAACAAAATAAGTTTAACTATAATTATTAGGTAACTTCTTTAGTGAAATACCCTTGCGTAACTTTTAATATTAAGTGCACCTACGGTCCTATACAACGTACAATCCGCCTTCTATAGAGTATAATGCGATAGGTATTATTATGACTGTGCGTAACGCTTTTCTATTGTGGTGTATAACTATAAGAGGATACTGAAGGCGCGTAATAACTACGACTCAAAGTGATAAAGGAATTATATTCATATCATTCCTTTATGATATATCCCTGGAAGCACAATATAAATCTAAAATCTATCTTATCTCTTCCAATAGTATAAACCTAGAGACTAGGGAGTTTGTTTCTTTACGCACATATCATAACGTTTGTGTTGAAAAACATGTCATGATAACCCACAGAGTGCATCCCCAGCGATCTTCAGTCGCCCATCGCTCCTGAGGATGCCTCGTGCATGCCTCGTGCAGGGGCGAAACACGTGTCAAAACATAGTCGACGTATACAACTACTTCAAGGGGAGCTACTTCAAGTCACGTACTTTGAAAACCCTCTATAAACCCTGAAGTATCAGCACGTGTTACGCCAGCTACGGTCACGCTCACATATGCGATTGAAACCCGCTACATAAATACTTGTTTGTGTACAAATCGTGAATGTTTGACATATTAGTAAGTTGGCCTTCTGTGTTTGTAAGTATTGTGACAGCGATGAACGTCATTAAGTAACAGAGTTTGTTGTATACTTAGTCACAAGCTACTTACATTCAGCTTAAAGTTGCTACTACAATGCAAGATAAGATATAGAACTCTTAAGAAAGTTATCTACACTAATAATATTATAAAGAGGAAAATTTTGTATTTTTGTTTGTTTGTTTGTCATGGATAAACTCAAAAACTACTGGACCGAGTTTAAAAATTCTTTCACCATTAGAAAGCTACATTATCTGCGAGTAACAAAAGCTATGTTTTATTTTATAAAAAATAGGGGTCCGTAAGATATTTGGGAAAGAGAAGTAGTTCCCTGAGGACGCGGGTGAAACCGCGGGAAACGGCTAGATTCGTATAAAAACGGTATAAAATTATTTCAATGATGTAGCATACTAACGATATCGTGACACATGGCGTATTAAACTTTTTATATTCATTTATTTGCGATTACTCCCACACTTGTATAAAATCTTGTGGTGTCGCGGGGACCTTACAAACATTTCAAAAACACACACAGAGTACACCAAGACCCGAAACAGCAATTTGTGAATAACTCAAAGTGTTGTCTCGCGTGAGAATCGAATCCACAATACTCGCTGCAGTGCTAAACGGCGAGGTGACTGCTTAAACCAGTACGCTATCTGTGTAGGCCCTGTAGACAAGTGCCATTCGATTATCGATTAAGCTATTCCCTTAACTTAAAAAATAAAAAACTGTCATAGTATACATACAACTCAATTGATTATATCGTTCAAATACCCAAACTATTAACATAACATAAATTCACGCCTTTTATCCCCGAAGGGGTAGGCAGAGGTGTATTAAACACCCACACTTCGCCAGTTTTGTTTAAGTCCTAATGTGATAGGAGGCGAAGTCCAAACTATACATATTATATCATATATATAGCGCGCAGTACTGCACAGTCCTAAGTTGGTGCGACCACAGCGTCGTAAGTTGCAAGCCATTTGGAATATCAAAGCAGAACGTCGTAATGAGCGCACTTAGCAAAACACTTATTGCAAACTTAACACTAACTAAGTGCAGCACTGTCTTAGTAACTTGACTTATTCTCTTTAGCTCTCCCGTGTTTTAGGATTCTGTAGTCCACAAGGAACCCTTATAGTTTCGTCATGTCCGTCCGTCTGTCCGTCCGCAGCCTAGCTCAAGGACGCCTGGTGCTAGAAAGCTGATATTTGACATGAATATAGACATAAGATATTGCGACAAAAGTGTAGAATAAAATTTAGGAAAATATTTTTTTTAAGGGTATCTCCCCTACATATATAGTGGGGTTGAATTTTTTTTGGTTGCGTACCCCATTATGTGGGGTATCATTGCATAGGTTTTAAAAAAATATTATTAGTTTGCTCAAATCATTTTTCGATCAAGTGATTGTTTTGTCAAATATCAAGCTTTGAAGTGAAAAAAATTGTTAGTCTCAAGTGTCCCCCCCCCCCCCTCTGCCGGCTAAACTATTAATTTGGAAGAGGTGAACAAATGTAGTACATATAACGAATTTAAAAGGAAATCTATCACGGTTAAGTAGACATCACTAGTTTACGAGTAATCGTCGGTTAACTTATAAATACCTATTTCTGTGAGTTTACAATGGGAGCGCTGGCTTAATCTTAAAGATAATATACGTACGGCCATTATGGGCAACTACGGCACCCTGCATTGCGCGTGGCCCGACACGCACTTGGCCGGTTTTTTATTTAGCATAGTCTTTTTATTCTTGTTGTTTTTTCAATGTATGGCTGGAACAGTAGTTTAAGCAGTCACCTTATATTTAGTCGAGGCCGGTTTACCCTTACTTAACCTCTTGAATGCCGCAATACTGGCATTATGTCTGGACACAATAAAAATCTATCATGTTGCGCATTGATCAAGTGCATCGGTAGTTAAGTCAGCAACGCTGAAAAAGTTTATAAAGTCTCAAAAAGGGGTGTCTTGATATTTACACTTTTTGTTCAATGCAAGGATAGCACAGAAGTTGAAGTGGTCACCTTTATATTTTAGCCCAATTTAGCCTTACTTCGTCGGTCGGTGCAATGTTTATAAAATCTCGAAATAGGATGTTATTGTTGCTAGGGGCCAATTCTGCTATTTTTATATGACATTGATATCATATTTTGTGGATTTAAAAGCGGAATTCTGATAACCTTATGTCATCATCGTATAATTTAAAATAAACAGTTTGTCGTTGACACATACGATCTCGTTACAATTTCATTCAAATATCATATAATTTAGAAGAATACGCTTTTTGTGACGTAAGTATGACACTGACATGATGTTGCGACTATATTTATTTAGCGGAATTGGGCCCCTAGTTACACTTTTTGGTCAATACACGGATGGTACTGAAATTTAACTGTTCACCACCCATATTATATACCACACATATACACCACACGTATCACATAAGTAAGGCTAAATCGTTCATCAAAATAGAAACTATTTTAGCCTTACTTAAGTCCAAGTTTATAAAGACTCGAAACGGGATGTCTTTGTGTACGTAGCACATATCGTAGCGTAGACTGTAGCTGCTGTCGTAGCATGACGAAGCTATCGACGTAGACAAGCTACGCACTAACGGTCGGATTCGTGTTTGACATATTTTGAATGGAGCTTAGACGAATCCAAAATCTCAAAAAAATGGATAGATCGAATATTGAATTCCGTAGTAAATCAAATATTATTATGTTCTTTTAATACATTTTATAATATGTATAGATAGGTTAAGAAGAATTCTATGAAATCTTTATTCCTACTATCCAATAATCCTTGTTTACTGAATAGCAACTATTGCGCAGCTATCGCAGGTAGAGTCAAGGGTACCGTACAGGCATAGCCATGGCCGTCACAGGGTCGCGGCCGACGCGGCGTATGCAAATCACTTTTGTTGCACTTCCGACCGATGACCTCGGTGCAAGTTGTATGTAAAAGCTGTGACAGTTCAATGACTATACCGTTAAAATCACGGATAGTGACTAAATACATACTAATAAAAAATTAGGACTGAAATGAACTGTGAAATATTCAGAAGTGTACTAACGCAACCTGTTTGCATTTATTGCATTATTTTAAAACTTTCTCAATTTCCACACATTATTGAAATTAAACTACAGTTTACGGATTTACGGACTGCCTATGTTGTCCAGTGGATAGCGTATGCGACTGCTGATCGGAGCTCCCGGGTTCGATTCCCGGATCAGGCAAAAGTGTTACTGGGTTTTTCCGAATGCTCAGTAGCAGCCCGGAGTCTGGTGATGTGCCCGATAACGGCAATAGGCTCGCTCCCTATTACGTGGGACCTAAAAATTCATGGCGAAATGTGGGTGTAATATTTACACCTCCGCCTACCCCTTCGGGGATACAGGCGTGAGACTATAAATAAATTTAAAAAAATACGGATTTTCTACAAACTAGTTATATTTGTAAGAAGGCTCAAACGCCGACTGGTGTTAATTACTGGTGGAATGACCGTATATTTGTCACGATATTTTAACATCGGTTACATCAGCAGTTATTACAGTATGAGTGAGTCACCAGCATATGACCATGGAAAATTTCGGAGAAGATGTAAATGGGTTTCCAGCTCACACATATTAAACGAGCCGCAAGTAAAATTAATTATTTTATTTTTATTTTATAATACTGACTGCCTCCGTAGTCCAGTGGATCGCGTATGCGTCTATTCATTGGAGGGCCAGGGTTCGATTATCGGGGCGGGCAAAAGTGTTACTGGGTTTTTCCGAATCCTCAGTAGCAGCACGGAGTCTGGTAATGTGCCCGGTAACGGCAATAGGCTCGCCCCCTATTACGTCTTCTTCTTCCATTTAAGAGCTAGGTAGCTCTTGTCGGGGTGGAGCAATTGCCATTGGCTTCCGTTTTCTGCCTTTTCTTTGACCTCTTGATACAACCCGACTCCAACTTTTGCCTTCAGCTAATATTCCACCTCTGCCTACCCCCTTCTGGGACACAGGCGTGAAAAAAATATATATTATAATATAATAATACATACATACATATTCTTATAATCTGACCCTCTAATGGCCACAGGCGTCTACGAGAAGGGTTAGGCCGTAGTCCACCATGCTGGTCGTTGGCAGGCTTTACAAGACTTCCAAAGACATTGTGGAGAACCGTCAGGCATACAGGTTTCCTCACGAAGTTTTCTTCACCGTGGGATTGAACTCAGGACCCTCTGCATAGCAGTTTGTTAGACCCTCAACTGAGCTATGGCTGCCATTGCTAAATTATAAGAACTACAAATACCTAATGTTCCTTTAATTTAAAGGGTCACTGGTAAGGCGTGGCCGTATGTCATCGACCCCGCAGTATGCATACGCTAACACTTTATAACTGCTCAAAGCAGCATCTCTTGTATGTACATATGTATGTATAATATTATGGATATCAACGCCAGTCTAACTCAAAGGGAATGCTTACACGATTCTCCATCTTGTCGTATTTGTAAAGGTCTTTGACGTTGTCGTGAATTAATTATGAATAGGATAGTTGACTGAATATGTTTCGTGTAAAATATTGCCGAGACGAAAACATACAGGTCGTTGATCTGCATTTGCAAAACATTTAGTAATACAATATAGACATTTATTTACATAAAATTATTTTAAACAGTGAGCGATTATAAAAGAGATTTTTCATTAAATTTTACATCGATAGTAAATCAGAATAAACTGTTGACTGGTGCAGAATAAGACTGCACGGTAGGTACGTTTCTTGTATGTGGGGAAGTTAGGTAACAACAATGTGAGCTCGCAGCGATCAGCTGAGCGACGGCGAGGTTCAATACACCGAACAGATTTTTAAAATGCATGATCCCGAGTTATCTCCAATGCTTACACGCCTGTATCGCCTATCATATGCCTCTGGCGTAGTGCCGCAGGCTTGGAAGGAGGCGAACGTGCAACCGATTCCCAAGAAAGGGGATCGTTCTGATCCGGGCAATTATCGACCCATTGCTATCACCCCTATCCTCTGCAAGGTGTTTGAACGATTAATTAACAACCAACTCGTTCGCTACCTAGAAGATCACTCTCTCATCAGTGATCGTCAGTATGGCTTCAGACCCAAACGATCAACGGGTGATCTTCTAGCGTATGTCACACACCTTTGGGGCGAGGCGATGGACAGGCATGGGGAGTCGTTGGCTATTAGTCTCGACATCTCCAAAGCCTTCGATAGAGTCTGGCATCGTGCGCTTCATTCCAAGCTTCCAGCCTACGGCTTGCCGCCTCGATTGTGCAACTGGGTTGCCAGCTTCCTGCATGAGCGCCGTATACGAGTCCTTTGTGACGGTGAGTCATCGAAGTTTCTCCAGGTGAATGCTGGTGTGCCTCAGGGGTCCGTGTTATCGCCCACGCTTTTTCTTCTGCATATCAATGATATGCTCACTTTTGGGGGCATACATTGCTATGCAGATGACAGTACTGTACATGGGCGATATCTCGGACACCCTACGGCTAAGCAAGCCGACACTGAGGAGTATAGGCGAACACTTGTTGCTGAGCTTGACTGGGTTCTGAATTGCATCTCGCATTGGGGTGATGAGAAACTGGTCGAGTTCAACGCCAAGAAAACACAGGTGTGTGCATTCTCAGCCAAGGTATCTCCATTCCTTCCCCATCCCTCTCTTCTGGACACTCCGCTACCGATTCAAGACAGCCTCAATATCCTAGGTATGGACATACGCAGAAATCTTAACCAGAAGATTCATCGAGGGTGTCATCAAATCCGCATCTCGGAAACTCGGAGTCCTGAACAGGGTGAGGAGGTTTTTCACGCCGGAGCAGTTGTGTCTATTATACAAAACCCAGGTTCGCTCCTGCATGGAATACTGCTCTCACCTTTGGAATGGCTCCGCTCAGTACTTATTGGACGCCCTCGATAGGTTGCAGCGGCGTGCTGTCCGTATCATTGGAGATCCAGAGGCCACTAAGACTCTTGAGTCACTGCAATTACGCAGAGACGTGGCCTCAATGGCTGTCTTCTACCGCATCTATCACGGTGAGTGCTCCGAAGAGCTCTTTCAACTAATCCCTCCCTCTCCTTTCCTATCCCGAACGACACGTGCTGGGTTGAGGTGCCACTCTTACACGGTAGAACAGATACCATCACGCACCAAACGGTTCGGCGCCTCTTATCTCTGCCGTACCATTAAGATGTGGAACTCTTTGCCAGCCCACGTGTTTCCCTCTTGTGTTTTCACTTATGATCCTGGGTCCTTTAAGCGGGGCGTGAAAAAGCTTTTCTCAAGGCCGTCAAGGTGAAGGCCATCATACCATAATGCCATGCTGTCTGCTGGGATGATGGCCATCATTATGGGACTTCACTGACTGCTTAATATCAGGCAGCAAGGAGTCAATTTGTACGGCAGAAATAAAAAAAAAAAGGAAAAAGAAAATAAAGTTTTTGTGAGTTATTTTTCATGTATTTTCACCCCTGAAAATATTTTGCAAATGCATATCAACATCCTGTATAGCAAAGTTAAAAGGTCACACGTGAAGGTAACAAAGTAAGTCGCAGGGCTATTAGCCAGCTTAAACTATTTGTCCTAGGTGGAAATCGAACCCACAATCTCCGTCTAGCAGTCAAGATCGCTAACACTCACTATCACTAGAATAATTAGCCGACGCTCCAGTCTCAAGGCGGCTACGCTAGCGCTTAAGTGAGCATGGTATTAACTTTTTAAGACAGCATAAATACCATAATTCTAGTTCTACTTCCTCACACGACAAACGTTTCGTAAACTAAAAAACGCAAGAACCAAGCATGCAGTTTCAAAGAAAATTTAAATTCTACTTTCAAACTAGTTTGTTGTCTTTAGAGCAATTTCCTTTACTCCTAACGCTCGAGGGTTCATTTATCTCTGCCATGGAAGTATTTACAAAAAAGAAAGAAAACATGCATGTTTGTATTGTTTATCCATTTATCTAGTACTCATACTGCAAGCTCTGCTTAGTTTGGTACTAGATGGTGTTGTGTGTATGTATTATAATATTATTATTATATTTCGTCATAGTTTGTAATAGATTGGCAAAGATAAGAAACTCTTACAAAGGTCCTCACTTGGTTAGGTGATAGCTTCAGGGGACACGCAAAACTGTCTTGGTTCTTATTTCAGGACAAAAATCGTTATCTTTCAAAGGCGGCCTATAGAGTCCGACTACATTTCGTTTCACATTTCAATTGATCTGACAGATAAGGCCTATCTGGTGGTTATGAAACTGGGGCTAAATCTGTGCTCCACCTACATTTCCGAGCATATATTTGTCATACTAGACGATGCCCACAGCTACTCACGCACTTTAAATGAACCGTTTTTTTCGATCACTTTGGAATTTCGGGCAGTCCCGTCTTAGTGCACCCTACGACCGTCGAAGTTACATGCCAAATTTCTACTTCTTACGATTGTGCGATGTCTGTCAGTCAGTCAGAAAGGCAAGAATCTAATCTAATATCTTATACTAATATTTAAAAAACGCGGGTGTAACCGCGGGCGTCCTCTAGTTGATATATAAAGCTGAGTTGTTTATTTGTTTGTTTACTTGATTAAACGCGCTAATCTCAGGAACATGAAAAAAAATTTCGGAATCGGATCCTGAGATTAGCGCGTTCAACCAAACAAACAAACAAACTCTTCAGCTTTAAGGCTGCTGCTCTGCTCCCGTCGCTCATAGCGTGATGTTATATAGCCTATAGCTTTCCTCGATAAATGGGCTATCTAATACTGAAAGAATTTTTCAAATCGGACCAGTAGTTCCTGAGATTAGCGCGTTCAACCAAACAAACAAACAAACTCTTCAGCTTTATTTATTAGTATAAGATACAGATTGCTTTCGTCAATACTATAAGCTAGACACTCAATGATCCTCGCACTAGGCACTATCGGTTAGGAGCGGCTGAAAGCGCTCGCAAGCCTCCATCCGGTCTCCTAAACAGATAAGGGAGGTTGCCGTAATGATCACTAGATAGTACTGTCGGTATATATCATGAATAACGTGGTAAATCGAATATACATACAGTATGTACGACTGATGGGCTGTTATGTCCATTTCGAATCGGCAAAATTCATTTTGACTTTGCTCCTAATTTAGCGCCAGGGATACTCTCGTAGCTTCAAGCCAAATAAGTTATGTGATTTTGAAATCGTGTTTTTTCTCTCGACTGTCTCCATGGTCAAGTGGATAACGTATGCGACAGCTGATCGGAGGTCCTGGGTTCGATTCCCGGATCGGGCAAAAGTGTTACTGAGTTTTTACGAAATCTCAGTAGCACCACGGAGTCTGGTGATGTGCCCCGTAACGGCAATAGGCTCGCCCGCTATTACGTGGGACCTAAAAATTCATGGCGAAATGTGGGTGTAATATTACACCTCTGCCTACGGCTTCGGGGATACAGGCGTGGGCCTATATAAAAAATCTGTTCTCTACAAAAAGCACATATAGCGAAGATCAGCAGAGACCATTTTCCACTGTCAAACCAATATAATCGACGTTGTCTTTACTTTAAATAACATTTGAGATCAAATAACTATAAATAATATGCCAAATCAGATCTAAATCTACTACTCCTAACCGAGGTCCTTGGGCACACTAAAATGTGACCCCATAGAAGTAAAGGGAGTTGATAAAAACTTATTTTTGCTCTGTGTGTCTGTAGGGACACATTTGTGTCTTTCTAAGCTAAGAATTGGGCATTTTTGTATTATTATGACTTGTGTACTTTGTTGTTCTTATTTGCCGTTATTGTTTTAAATGTGATTTTTAATGGATCAATTTATATATTTTTCTTTAATTTTAATGAATTTATGTTAATTTTATGTCACATTCAAACACAATTTTGTATCATGATTGAATACCTAAATGAAATTAAATTTACATAATTCAAGGACGATAACACTGACTTATAAAAGTTTGTATCTTTTTCGGATGGCTTGGCCATAATTACTTGACAGCTGCTATGGGAATGGTTAGACCATACCCTTATGTCTATAGACTCTATAGTAGAGTGAGGGTGACATGGACAATATTTTACCATACCCAAGTTATACCTACATATGTATGTGTAGGTATATCGGTAGAACATCATCATCATCAGCCTTTAACAGTCCGCTGCTGGACTAGGCCTCTCCGTTGAAAGGAGGAATTGGCCTACTATACCACGCTGGCCAAACGGGTTGGTATAGAGTATGTATCAAGTTTTCCTTCTCTTACAATGGTGTTCTCTGCATAATATGCTCCCTCTGTCGGCTCTTACGACACCCATGGAATGATATGGGGTGGTGACATTCCGTATTCTTAATCCGTCACCACACGGATAGCATAGTGGTGAGCAAAATAGACTACTATGCAGAGGGCTTCGGGTTTTGGAACTCCATCATCAGCCCTGTATATAAACTGTCCCGCTGCTGGGCACGGGCCTCTTCTCACTAAGAGAAGGGTAAGGCCATAGTCCACCACACTGAGTGCGGGTGGGCAGAATTCACATGTCTTTCGAGAACATTATGGAGAACTCTCAGATATAGTTTCCTCACGATGTTTTCCTTCACCGTTCAGCAAGCTATATATAATTAACTATTTAATGCGCCCATATCGTCCGTCGTTCTCTCCACTAGGCTATCGCTGTCTTTTGGCACTTATTATTTTATTTATTTATATTTTTTATTTATAGTCTCACGCCATAGCCAGGCAGCGATAGCCGAGTGGATATACCAACAGACTGCCATGCAGAGGGTATCGGGTTCGAACCCATGGCGCGCACCAATGACTTTTCGGAGTTATGTGCGTATTGAATTGTTAATTATCGCTTGTCCCGTGCCTCGGAGAGCACGTTAAGCCGTCGGTCCCGGTTGTCATGAAGATCTTTGACAGTCGTTACAGGGCGTCAGTACCTTCTAAATAAACTGACACTAGTCTAAACCATGGAATATCGCTATCCCTTCGGGTTGCGGAGGGCAGACAGGCAGTCGCTCCGTGGAAAAGCTAATATTCAGCCAAATCCGGTTAGACTAGAAAGCGGACCCCAGATTGAAACTGGGATAACGCTAAGAGGATGATGATTTATAGTCTCACGCCTGTATCCCCGAAGAGGTAGGCAGAGCTTTAAATATTACACCCACATTTCGCCATGAAATTTTAGGTCCTACGTAATAGGGGGCGAGCCTATTGCCGTTACCAGGCACATACCTAACCCAGACTCCGGGCTGCTACTGAGTATTCGGAAAAACCCAGTAACACTTTTTCACGACTCAGGAATCGAACCCGGGACCTCCGATCAGCAGTCGCATACGCTATCCACTGTACCACGGAGGCAGTTTTGGATCTTGTGTGCGTAATTGTTTGCTAAACTGTGAATGAAAATATGGTGAGGTGACCCGCATGCCTGAGAGTTCTCCATACTGTTGTCGAAAGAAACAGGAAGTCTGCAAACCCGCACTCGACCAGCGAGGTGGACTATGGCCTAACTATTATCATTGTAGAATAAGCCCAACAGTGAGGCAGATTATAAACAGGACTGCTATTGTCTATTGTTTTATTTCGTCATCGTTACCGTAAATAAGTAACATTTTCATTTTGATTCTGTTATCAAACTCCATGAAACACTAAACGTAAACTTTACTGCAAACAACACTACGATAGACTTCAAATTAAGTATTTTCTTTTGTTTAATTCTTAATATTCTTATGCACTGGAATAAAAACATTTCTTAAATAGTTTTTTTGATAACTATTGTATCATACGTAACGATTAGTAATTTCAACAGCTTGTATAGAGCCCGGATAGCTCAGTCGGTAGAGCATTGGACTTTTAATCCAAGGGTCCAGGGTTCAAGTCCCTGTTCGGGCGAATATTTTGGCCCAGCTTAAACTAGTAGTTATAATGAACATCGCAAGGACTTGAAAAAGCTGTCGCATTGACGCCATTTTTGTTTATGTATGATCTTGTTTATTTCATGACCTTAGTATTGTTTTGTCACACTGTAAAAAAGGTTTTGTTTAACTTTTTCATTAGGTACCCTAGCCGTACTTAGACTGGGTTGCATCATCTTACTTTAACAATGACAAAGATCGCAACATCTGTCAAAGTATCGGTTAAGCAAAAAATTAGTTGCACCACTTGACAATTGTTAAAATGACGTCATAATTTTACGTTAACTGTAACCGCCCGATGTGGGCCGGTTAATGTTATTGTTAAAGTCAGTTCTATTGTTCTATTATTGATACGCATCGAATATAACCACCAAAAATGTCACTGCTTCGAGAAATACTCACAGAAACTAGTTCTTCTGAAGACGAATGTGATTTAGACCCGATAAGTGAAAGGCTTAGGAAAACAAAAGTGTATTTCTCCAGAACCAATCGAGTTTCAAAAGGGGACAACAAATAATTCTTGGCTAGATTTCGAGTCTCCAAAAATGTAGCGCGGTGGCTAGCTCAACGGTCGGAACACTCTCTGTGCTAGCTACCTGAAATTTTATTAGGTAGAAATGAAAGGTATTAGGTAGAAATGGTAGGTGCATAGGGTTCCCGCCAAGAACTTAGGGTCCCAAGCCAACCTCACCTGCAAGTGAGTGGTGCACCTGCCGATCAACGGACGAGGCTCTGGCAAACAAAATATCCCGATAAGCGGCAACAGGCTCGCCACCTAGTACGTGGGATCAAAACACTGGCGAAATGTGGGCGTTTAATATGCCTCTGCCTACCCCTTCGGGGAAACAGGCGTGAGTCTATGTATGTATGTATGTAGAAATGAAAATAATAACAGTTGAAAAGATAAATGTGACGATGCCAGGAATCGAACCTTAGCTGATCCGCCACAGTGCGCTGGTGGTGTGTGACTGGCGAGTTCCTACGACGATCATCTTCTATGTGCTAGTGGACTGTATGGTTTCGATCTATTCGGGGCTTCAAAAATAAAACATCTTCATACGTTGAGAGCGATGCTGTTCAGGTGTTCGGTGCTGGATGGCTACATATAGTTACTTGGTTACAACATGATGGTTGGGACGCCAACAAACTGGCCAAAAATATGGTCGCTTAGCTACTTCGAATATTTACCTTAACGCCGACCACCGCACCGAACATAATTATGCACAACAAATCTTTATTTGTGATACATGTAATTATCTTAGATACTATGGTACATGCATAATGTTCTATACATAGCTAGATAGGTCTCAAAAACTTCTATCGAACGGTATACAGGGTGGCGCTACCATAGGGGCACTTTTTAAACAGAGGCATAGCGTACAACATTCTGAAGCCTTGTACCAAAAATCAATTAAATCGGTGCAGTAGTTTAGCCACAATATCGATTTCAAGTTCCGCAATTTTTGCACATGCTTTGAATTCCACACAGCTGATACAAAACGGTCAACGACCCTACATTGCGCGCCGCGACTCACTACGATGCGGGCGCCGACTCGACGCCGCGCGAGGATTCCCGCATATCTTCGAGGACGCGCGAATGTTTTATGTCAGGTTCAAGCATTTTTGCACTTTATTGTAAAAAAAATATAGTTTATTTTCAAGTGCGTTAATAAAATCCTCTCCGCTGCGCTCCGTTTTATCTGCGCTGAGCCTTTCGGATGACGTCGAGGCGTCGCGTCGGAGCGAGTCGGGCCGTGCAATGTAGGGTCGTTGACCGTTTTGTATCAGCTGTGTGGAATTCAAAGCATGTGCAAAAATTGCGGAACTTAAAATCGATATTATGGCTAAACTACTGCACCGATTTAATTGATTTTTGGTACAAGGCTTCAGAATGTTGTACGCTATGCCTCTGTTCAAAAAGTGCCCCTATGGTAGCGCCACCCTGTATAATACATAAGCTTAACTGTTTGTATCACTAAGTTATTCAAGAAAATTTTTCGAAAAATGTTGTCACACAAGGATCCGCCCACTATATTTTCTATAAAAAAACTATGAAATACTATAGTTATGTAGGTATGTAATTTTGGTGGGCCGCATCTAATAAAACAAACGCCATGGAAATAGCTTTATTCAATTCCAAGATAACATAATAAAACCTACGATGCATAAAATACAAACTTTCTTTCTATCGTACATAAATAAAGTTTATGATAAACATGCAAATGTTTATTATTACGATTATTTCGACTATATAAACCAATAACTAGCAATAAGAAACTATTTAAACAAGATTTCAAGCCTATTCAAAGCTAAAAAACACGTATAAAACTACTATGTAAACAAAAATGCCGTGTGGTTGACGGCAAAGAATACAAGTGTCACCACTCCCTATCTTCCCGTGGGTGTCGTAAGAGGCGACTAAGGGATAACACGATGCAAATACCATCTTTGCGTAGAGACGGAAAACTCGACATCAAAACCTATACGACTGCCTCGTTGGTCTCGCGGCATAAATGTGCGCGTGGGATCGGGAAGTCCCGGATTCGATTCCTGGGTCGGGCAGTGTTATTGGGTTTTTCTGTCACGAAATTCTCAGTAGCAGCACGGAGTCTGGAAATGTGCCCGGTACGGCAATAGGCTCGCTCCTTATTACGTGGGACTAAAGTATATCTGGCGAAAAGTGGGTGTAGAAATACACCTCTGCCTACCCCTTCGGGGATAAAAGGCGTGACGATATGTATGTATGTAAACAAAACAGCTGTTTATCAACTATTAGTTCTTATTTATTGCAACTGATAACACTATTTATGATCGATATCTAAGTTCCTACGGTTAGCACAAGTATAAGTTTAATGCTTATAGACTACACGGCACTACTTATTACCGATTTGCGAATTTTCACTATTCTAGCATTATGTTATCACTTTGACGCGTCCGGGAACCGAACCCGGTATACCTACCGCACGATGGGATAGCACTATTTTTACACGATTTTCACTCGCGGTTTCGAATACACTATTCACTATAGAGTTTTTTAATGTCTGTCGCGAAGAATAAATAAGTACCTATGAAATTTTGAGCACCAGGCCCTTCAATATATTTATCATTGTATCTATTTATGTACCTTTTTGCCACTCTCTTGATATTCTCAAATTTGTATTTGAGCTGCTTCACAGTGCGCGGGATCTCTCCAAGGGCATTAAATTCGCTTTCTATTAAAGTCCACACGCTATCCTTTAGCTTACTACTTATAGCATCAGTTTTCTTACAAAATAATAAATTTTGATGTTTGATTAACGATTGAAGTCTATCGACTTCAGCTCCGGTAAAGTTTACGCTTCTTTCCCTGAAATATACAGAATTTAACGTAAAGATAGGCATAAGTTTGTGTGCTGTAAAAAGAATAACACGCAAGTGTTATGGGCAACATAATAAGTTGTGCATACTTACTTTGTTTGGCTGTTTACGTACATGCTTTTTGTATTTGATGCCATTATTATCTTCTACACTTCGTAAAACTTGAACTCGTAGGTAATAGGTGTAGTATAAACAAGAAAGATACATAATCAAAATCTTTTAAAATGATGCGCGTTCAGCGCGTTCAATCACAGAGTACCTTTGTACCATAGACTAATATATTATACCTGGAAACTTTGTACGTTCAATTCGTTTGACGTTCGATGGTTCGATATAATATTTGACAATTGACATCTTGACATTATCAATAACAGCGAAGCTCTAGTATTGCCGGACTTAAAAATAGTTCCCGCAGCGAATCGGGGTAGATTACGCCTCATTTGTCTAGCAACCCTGTTAACTTTAACATTAGCAACAAAAACGTTGGTGCAACACATTTTGCGGCAGCCGTCAAGTTTACTGTTAAAGTTATTGTAAAATTTGACTTTAGCTTTTACTTTAACCGGTGATGTGGTGCAATCCACTCTTATTCAGTCGGAAATAAAGACGCTTAGCTAAATAAGATGCGAGCGTCACCCCGGGTCGCGTATTTACAAAGCCTATACTATTTGAGTCACGAGTCAGACTCTAATAGAATAGCTTTTGTTTATGCATATTACTCGACAATACCTAATCTATCTCAGTAAAAAAAATGACTCAAATGGATTCGCTTTTTGCCTTGATATTTTCAAAAAAAATACACGTACAAAACCTAGTACAGTATGATTCATATTCATTGTCGAGATATTTTCAAACATGGTTTTGGTTTGTTAGGTGCGACTGTACGTAATTCAAGTAACTAAATAGGTTATGTTAGGTTCTCTTTTGACCCTTAACCCAAAAATAGGAGCCCTGCTAAGCAGGGCTCCGTCAACTTAGTTTATTAAAAACTATTTAATTGGACATAATGTCTACTTACCTACATATTATATTTGTGATATACATACATACATAGACTCACGCCTGTTTCCCCGAAGGGGTAGGCAGAGGCATATTAAACGCCCATATAATATAAACTAAGTTGACGGAGCCCTGCTTCGCAGGGCTCCTATTTTTGCGTTGAGGGTCAAAAGAGAACCTAACATAACCTATTTAGTTACTTGAATTACATACAGTCGCACCTAACCAACTAGGCACTAGGCACATTGTGGTCCTAAACCTAGTCCCAAATTGAATAGCATGTGTTGCTGCAATGTTAGAATTAATTTATCTTACAAAGTCTACGCGATTTCAGTTAATTTCTGTACTAGAATAGACGGGTTTCGTCAAGTTTTTGTCAAACAAAAGCTAAGCCAGTTTAGTTTGCACTTTCACTCTAATGGTAGGCTTTGTAAATACGCCCCCGGGTCAACGATAGTTAAACATATTTCAAGGGCATCGCCTACTGTAAATGCTATTCGTGGTATCATAATTAAGTATCTATAGTAATAGTTAGTTTGTCCCTGTACTACCTTAAGGTTGAAAGGTAGAGAATGTCTTATGGCATTATGGCCACCATTATACACATTGTTTGTCCATAAATAAATAAATAATAATAAACAGCTGAATCGCTTGTTTAAACGCGCTAATTTCAGTCACTGACAACAGATTTTTTTGTGTCGTAGAGTCCATTTATTAGGGAAAGCTTATATGCTGTAAAACATCACGCTATGTATCACGGATGCGGAGCAGTGGCTATAACATTAGGTAGTTTTATATATTTACTAGCTGTTTCCCGCGGTTTCACCCGCGTCCTGTGGGAACTACTTCGCGTACCCGGTTAATTTATAGCATAAGTTACTCCTTGGTACATCAGCTATCCGCCAGTGAAAGTCCTGTCAAAATTGGTCCAGCTGTTCCAGAGATTAGCGAGAACAAACAGGCAGACAGACATACAGACAAAATTTTTTAAAAATATCATTTCGGTATATGTACCGTGTATAAATCCATATGCATTGAGTAAAAAGCGGTTATTTCAATATCACAAACAGACACTCCAATTTTATTTATATGTATAGATGAATTGATTTATCACAATTTTATTGTGTATATGGTTTGATATCGAGTTGTCCGCCTTTTCGTAAAGATATCTACTATTTGATTCTGACTGACTGCCTCGTTGGTCTCACGGCATAAATGTGCGCGGGGGGTTTGGGAGGTCTCGGGTTCAATTCCCGGGCCGGGCAAAGTGTTATTGGGTTTTTCCGTTAGGAAATTCTCAGTAGCAGCACGGAGTCTGGTAATGTGCCCGGTACAGCAATAGGCTCGCCCCCTATTACGTAGGACCTAAAAATTCAGTGCGAAATGTGGGTGTAATATTACACCTTTGCCTACCCCTTCGGGGATACAGGCGTGAGTCTATAAATAAACTATTTGATTCGTGAATTCTCCTTAGTCTTACGATACCCACAGAATGAAAGCAGATAGTGTCACTTTGTGTTGTTCAATCAGATACCACACGCATACAGTTTAATAAATAAAAATACCTAAATAATAATAATGATCGTCCGTGTGGTGACGAATTAAGAATACGGATTGTCACCACCCCATACATCCCATGGAAGTCGTAAGAACCGACAGAGGGAGCATGTTATGCAGAGAACAACACTGTAAGAGAAAGAAAACTTGATACAAACCCTATACCAATCCGTTTGGCCAGCGTGGTATAGTAGGCCAATTCCTCCTTTCAAAGGAGAGGCCTAGTCCAGCAGTGGACTGTTAAAGGCTGATGATGATGATGAATAATGATAACGAAATTAAGTGTAGTAGTCTCCATCAAAATGATTTATAAACCATCTGGGTGCTTAGCGGGACCACTTCTAAGTATGAAGAGGCTTAGGCCGTTGTCCTTATCCCTGACTAAGTACAAATTGACAGATTCTATACAGATTCGGTAATCTTATAGAAAATAGTTTATTTTTTTCTTTCGAGATAAAGGTTTTTAGTATCCCAGATTTTAACATTATTCTAATAAAATACGACTGCCTCTTTGGTCTCGCGGCATAAATGTGCGCGTGGGATTGGGAGGTCTCGGGTTCTATTCCTGGGTCGGGCAAAGTGTTATTGGGTTTTTCCGTTAGGAAATTCTCAGTAGCGGCTCGGAGTCTGGTAATGTCCCCGGTACGGCAATAGGCTCGCCCCCTATTACGTGGGACCTAAAAATTCATGGCGAAATGTGGGTGTTATATCACACCTCTGCCTACCCCTTCGGGGATACAGGCGTGAGTCTATAAAAATAAATAAAAAGAATAAAATATCCCGTAAGACAATTTAATGCTAGTGCAAAAGTGTTGTCACTACAGGGCTGTTCACCGCTTCTCCTTTAATCATTGAACTTACTGTTGTTAGTAAAACTAATTAAGGTACAATTCAAGCTCCAAGAGATTATGAGCCTAAGTTTGTTAAAAAGACACCAGTTCGTCAAAAAGGCTCATCGCCATTATCATCATCAACATCTCAGCCTAGAGACTGCTGAACAAATGCTCTCAAAACAGGCCAATCTTTAGCCGCTCACATGCACATCCTCTAAGGATCTTAACCAGGTCCTCGGCCCATCTTGCGAGATGCCTACACTTGTTGCATCGTCCCACTAAGTAAAATTGTAGGACGGCAGTACCATTCCTTAAAGAACTCTCCCATTAATATTAAACCCATTATCGCAGAGCCTTTACAACATTAAACCAATAGCCACAAATAAAAACCAACTCAAACCGCACTAAACAAAGTGCTCTTCAGAACCGTCCACAGTATTACGATATCTAAGTATTAATAAAAAGCTCGGCAGTGCTCGTATTAGATTTGCGCTCCATAATGCGCTACTGCAACTGCTGTTATTTAATATTTACCCGCGGACCGCGGTTTGCTTAGTTCTGCTTTAGATATAAATGAGGCTACGTTTTATGCGGCCGTAACGATGTTATTAATATGAAGGTACTATCAGTATTGTCTTGTTTAGGAAAATGTACGTAGAAGTTAACTTAAGTAAACAGCTGTTGAAGTCTTTCGATTGCTTTATATAGTTTCGCGTCATCATCATCATCGGCCCTGTATATTCTGTCCCACTGCTGGGCACGGGCCTCTTATCACTATGAGAAGGGTGAGGCCATAATCCACCACGCTAGCCAAGTGCGGGTTGGCAGACTTCACATGTATCTCGAGAACATTATGGAGAACTCTCAAACATGCAGGTTTCCTCGCGATGATTTCCTTCATCGTTTAGCAAGCGTAATAGTATAAAACTTAATTTTAGATCTTTCGAGTTTAAAATAAATTAACTGAGTAATTTATCGTATTTCAATTTGAAAACAACCGTGAAACTGACTCGTCAACCTAGGAAAACAAAGTATTTATTTTATTTTATTTATAGACTCACGCCTGTATCCCCGAAGGGGTAGGCAGAGGTGTAATATTACACCCACATTTCGCTATGAATTTTTAGGTCCCACGTAATAGGGGGCGAACCTATTGCCGTTACCGGGCACAACACCAGACTCCGTGCTGCTTGCTACTGAGAATTCGGAAAAACCCAGTAACACTTTTGCCCGACCCAGGAATCGAACCCAGGACCTCCGATCAGCAGTTGCATACGCTATCCACTGGACCACGGAGGCAGTCATTGGAAAACAAAGTATATATTTCAGAAAGGTTAAGACTTTAGTAAAGTAAGTCATAATCTGTTAAAGTGAAATATTTAGTATTTTAAGTTATAACGTGTTACTAAATTGCAATGATGTATATGAACTTGTTACGGACTCGTCAGTTCTACATTATGGCTTGTTACACACTAGCTTTTGTAGAGCGTTGGCGAACTGTGAACGTATATGTAGTGTGAAAGATCTCTAAGAATAAGCACACACAAAATTATCACGTCGGTAACTTATTGGTACCCGCCGTTAGATAGCCTCGGCTTCACGAACGCCACGCTTTCGGCTGGCAGGAAAAAATTATGATAGCATATATTATTATCGATTAGATTAAAATGCGTGAGCCTTTAGTATGGTAAAATTCTTATAAATAAAATAAAATTGTAGACGTAAATCCTTCAACCCGTAGTAAGTACTTTATTTTTGTTTTTTTATTAGCCTGGTAATGTGTCCCACTGCTGGGCAAAGGCCTCTCCCGTACTTACATAAAAATAAGTACTTACATAAAAATAATTTCGTTTTGCAGTGCAATATTATAACTTGTCCAATAAATATCGTACGTACCTTTTATTATACCAAATAGAAATGCCTATCTAACTGATCGGTAAATCCCAGTGGCCAAATATTGTCGCATCATTGTACCAATAAGATCAAGATAAGCGTTACTCTTCATATCTGAGATATCGATTTCGGCCTCCAAATCCTGGATTATAATTTACGCAATCCCAAAAGCCCAGGAATTCTGTCATCAAAATCTGTTAATACTACGGATTTATCAATATTCGTCTTAAAAGTTTGTAATAAATAAAGCAGGTATCTAAGATTTTAGGTCTAAGAGTTCGTTTTCTAGTCTTACCTGCAGGCCGATTCAGAATGTCACGACAAGTAATCGTACGATATGTCAAATGATTGTCTTCGTCTTTTAGCCGCCTATCAGAAATATTTTGAACAAATATTCATTAATTGCGGTTTATTTATTAATTTACTTCATACTGAATGCATAAAATTGATAGGAAATGCGATAGTTTTGACAAAAAAAGAGGTAGCCCGTTTGACAATTAACGGAATCGAATGTCAAATGAGATATCGAACGATTCTGAATCGCTCCCCTGATTAGACAGAATATTAGCTTTGTCAAAAAAGACGTCTGACTACCAGCATGGATAGCAATATTCCATGGTTTAGACGAGTATCTGTACCTATAGTGAAGGGATTCCCCGCATTGACAGTCAGTTACCTGAGAGCTGGACTACGGCTTACTACGGAATTCAATTTTGGATCTACCTATAGATAGATCTGTAGATTTTAGATTCGTTTTTGACATAAGCTCCATACAAAATATGTCAAATACAAATCTCGAATCTCAAAATCCATGTATGGATCGTATATTGAAAATGGCCGTTAGTGTACTCACCAATCGCAAACCGCTACCTAATATTAAAATGAAATTCTCATTTATTCCTACCAAAGATTAACAGAAACAATACCTATCTCTAATAAGACCTCATGAAGGCATAAATCTTCTACAGACAGACAAACTTTTTTAAATTATATAATTTTTTTAATCGTTTTCGCCTGATTGCGCTGATCCCCCGATAGAGAGCTGTAGATACGTCTACGTAATTGACGCCAGGAAGTCATTCCGAAGAACTTATTAATTCAATTACAGAAATTAAACTAATGTTCGTCGGAAATATTCCATCACGTTTTGAGAGTAATTATGACATCTTCGTTATTTCTGAGAATAAGGTAAAATTATTTTTGACTGTGAAATAATTGGTTGATGAGATTCATGGTATGTTTGTAATTATGTCTCTTTTAAGGGGGCGAATACATACATAATTAGGTATTATAATTTTATTACGGTTTAACCCGATGGTGTAGTTAGTGAACCTGATTACTCAGCCGAAAGGTCATAGGTTGGATGCCCAGCCACGTCAAATCATTGTGTAATGAGTACGGTCATTTATTCTGTATCGAGTTTAATTTAGCTACAATTTGTAAGTTTCTCGTAGACTGTCTCGTTGGTCTGACTGCCTCGTTAGTCTCGCGGCATAAATGTGCGCGTGGGATTGGGAGGTCTCGGGTTCGATTTCCGGGTCGGGCAAAGTGTTAGCATTGGGTTTTTCCGTTAGGAAATTCTCAGTAGCAGCACGGTGTCTGGTAATGTGCCCGGTACGGCAATAGGTTCGCCCCCTATTCCGTGGGACCTACAATATCCTGGCGAAATGTGGGTGTAATATTACACCTCTGCCTACCCCTTCGGGGATACAGGCGTGAGACTATAAATAAATCAATAAAAAATTGTAAGTTTCTAAAAATTTAAAAGTATCTTTATAATTTATCCGGTTCGTAGGGGTAGTTGGTGGGGTCAAATGGATGACTGTGTGTTTTCTTAGGATATTATGATTATATTACATTTAAGTCATGATTAATAATTATAACTTAACGTTTATTGGAGTAACGAACGCACGCAAGTCGTGGTAATAAATACAAATTAATTACCCAAAGTCATGCAAAATTAAACATTATAACATAACATAACTTCACGTCTTTATCCCCGAAGGGAAAGGCAGAGGTGTATTACACACCCACACTTCGCCAGTTATATTTTGGTCCCAATGTAATAGGAGGCGAGCCTATTTCCATCTACCGGGCACATTATTAAGCGAGAGATAATTAACATTTTAATACACACATAACTTAAAATAGAGGTGTGTGCCCGGAGTACATGGGGATCGAACCCGAGACTATTGTCTCGGCAGTCTATTAGGTACACCACTGGGCTATCGTCGCTTTTTAAACATCATAATTCTATGAAAATTCATTTCACATGAAGCTATGAACGCGTGTTAAACGATCGCTCTATTTACTTATTTACACACCAATATGAAGGCCAATTCACGTATATTAACAGACACCAACACTATATTTTGTAACAATTACGATTTGATTTCTAATTTAATTGGTATTCTGCGTCACTTATTTCAATTTGATACAAACTTTGACATTGATAAATATTTATAATAATAATATTCTACCGCATTTACACAACACCATTTAGTCCCAAACTAAACCGAGCTGGAATTATGTATACTAGATCATGGATAGACACACACATCTTTTTTTTTTGTAAATACATACATATTATAGTCAAGTCAAAATCATTTATTCATCTAGGCCACAAAGTGGCACTTATGAACTGCCACGTTAGCAATACAATAGGTAGAACCACGAGAAAGAACGGGCAATAAAACTCATGGCCACGCTATACATAGAAACACCCAGACCAAGACAAACATCCATGTTCACGCACACAATAAATGTTTGACTTGAGCGGGAATCGAACTCGCGAACTCGACGTAGCAGTCGCTTATATTCCCGCTACGCCAACCGGATGCCAAATATTTTTCAATTATTTGACACTTTGTTCAATTTTTGATCTTGTTACCATATCTTTCAAGTGTCAGTTAATTGTATGAACCGAGACTAGATTGAAGCTGCATTTTGAGTAAATATAAGATCATTATGAGAATTGCTGTCTGAACGTTACCTCCTTGTAAACAGACGTCAGTACGTCTATTTAGAAAGAACTTAAACCACTGTTTCAGCAATCACCTCGCGATTGCTGAAACAGTGGTGCTTGGCACTACGCTGCGGGCGTGATAGTAATTCATAACTGCTACGGTTACGCGTAGATCATCTACGGCGTAGCAGTGCTACGAAGCCGTATTCCTA
The DNA here is from genome assembly GCA_944739405.2 of Euclidia mi. Taxonomy (NCBI): domain Eukaryota; kingdom Metazoa; phylum Arthropoda; class Insecta; order Lepidoptera; family Erebidae; genus Euclidia; species Euclidia mi. The sequence goes on from OX123206.2 coordinate 36,945,624, forward strand.
TTCCTATACTTACTCTGAGTCAGTCTTTTCAGCGTAAAACATTTCATCATAATTTACTTTAAGATGCTGGAAAGCTTGCGTCGTAAAAGGCAAACAAAATTAAAGTAAAATACCTTACGTATTCCAAATAATAGCTATAAAATCCGAGCCTAAGAGGCAAAAGTACTTCAGGTTTAAATATTCTTGTTAAGTGATCCTTCTGTTTTAAAGTTGCAATAAAACTTTCGATTTCAATATATAACATTAACGAAATCGTAAGCCAGGTAACAAAGTAATAAGTATGATTGAAGTCGTTATTTGATTACATGAGAAGTATCATCATCCTCGTAGTAGTTCTGGTAACGATTGAACACTTATACCTCAAAGCCTCAGCTTTATAGTCCAACAAAATTTGACAGAGTATTTTCTGGTTTGTAAAAGGCAGTAGACTGCCAAGCGTAGAGTATCGAGTTCAAGCTCACGGCGTGACACTGACCTATCAAAGTTACGTTATATACGTTAAGCTGTCGTCTCGGTCCCGGTTATCAAGAAGTTCTTCAAGGGACTTCACTGACTGCTTAACATCAGGCAGCATGGAGTCAATTTGTTCGGCAGTAATAAAAAAAAAGTTCTTTGACATTCCTTGGGTAACAGTATCTGTGAATATACACCCACTGGTCTAAGCTATGGATAATCGCTATCACTTTGGATCGCGGTGCTCAGATAGCAGTCGCTCTGAGAAAAACTTAATATTCAATCCAAACTGGGAAAACGATCGAAGGATGTTTAGCTGTTTTGTATAACGATTGCTTACTGGTTATTAGAAGGAACTGATTCACCATTGTGGCAGTCAAATATTTTCATGACAAACGAGACATTTTTTATGACTGGATCTCATCTAGAAACCTGATATAATATAAGAAGGAGAGAGGAGATAAGAAGGAGAGTTACGTAGAAGATGCCCTTTATAAGCCAAATATTTTGTAGAGGCAAAATTGTCACTGCGCGTATAGTGTGATCGCAGCTACGCCCGCACATTTCTTTTGACATAACCGTTTCTGCCCGGTCCCGTAAGAAATTCGGGAAATCTCTTCTTAGTGCACCCCTACGGAACCCAAAAAACATATGTACATGCCAAACTGCGCCTGATAGTTTCGACATACATACATAGACTCACGCCTGTTTTCCCAGCAGAGGCATATTAAACGCCCACTTTTCGCCAGTGTTTTGATCCCACGTAATAGGTAGCGAGCCTATTGCCGCTTATCGGGATATTTTGTTTGCCAGAGCCTCGTCCGTTTTTCACCACGGTGCACCACTTGCAGGTGAGGTTGGCTTGCGACCCTAAGTTCTTGGTGGGAACCCTATGCACCCCTGATAGTTTCGACTGTAGGTTTTTTGTCAGTGAGACAGCAACGCAAGGATTTTATATATTACTAGCTGTTGCCCGCGGTTTCACCCGCGTCCAAAGGGAACTACTTCGCGTACCCGGTTAATTTAAGTTAAGTTACTCCTTGGTACATCATCATCATACGCCAGTGAAAGTTCCGTTAAAATCGGTCCTGCCGTTCCAGAGATTAGCGAGAACAAACAGACAGACAGACAGACAAAATTGTAAAAATTGCCATTTCGGTATATGTACCGTGTATACATCCATATGCATTTAGTAAAAAGCGGTTATTTTAATATTACAAACAGACACTTCAATTTTATTTATGTGTATAGATATACAGATTATTGGGATTATTGGGGCTACACCAGTAAGATGCAAAGTTTAGATCTCTATGAATATCGAATCAGAATTATTTAGGAATCGCACATAAGTATTACCACGGTAATAATATCTAACAGTATTGTAACTCCATATGATACAAACGCACGAAACTCGAGTTATACATACGTGCCTCGAGCAAAGTACACATTAGACTGTGCCTAAAGTACACGCTGTGTGTACTTTAGGCGATTGTGCCGCAGCTCGCATACGGCGCATCTGTAGGTATATAACTCACGAAGACGGCCGAGTTACAATACTGTTAGATTATATTACCGTGGTATTACTAAGCCAAGTCAACAGCACAGAATTTGATTTTAATTCTATTAAACGGCCGAAAATCCGCGTAGGAGTAAGAAAAAAAGTTGTAAGTTCTAGTTGAAAATATGCCTAGTAATCATATTATATTTTATATAAATACAATTATTTTTATAACTATACCAAAAGAACGTCGCTTATTTTATTTAAAAATAATATTAGGAGAATATTTCAATTGAAAGAGATAGCAATATTTATTATGCGATCGTAGGTCGGGCGTTTTGTTAGGCAGATATTTTTTATTCTAAATGCTGAGCGCCCACACGCAAATATCTGTGTCTCAGTTTATTTATGAATAGTGAATAAACGTTTTATGTGGACACGATGAATAGAGACACGCACAGACTTAGGTAATGGCTGGACTGCCATGGAGGTTTAAAGTTCGATAAGGACCTTTATCTTTTCCAGTCATTGAAAAGTTAAGGTAAGCGCTTTAAAAGAATTTTTGAAATCGATCTAGTAGTTAGTTCCTGAGATTAGCGGTTTGACTAAACAAACAAACGCTTCAACTTTACAATATTAGTAACGCTTTTGTACCCATGTCTATAACTAATATTTAAAAAGAGCTGGGAAGCATGCAATTATAAAGCCTCCATCACCAACTACCAGCATTAGATCGACGTAAGGTAACAGTGTTTCTGCTGTTGCGTTCCGTTCGGCAAGAAGATTGGCGAGGGCACTAGCACCCACTCAAATCTTCTCTATCTCGCCTCCAGGGAAAGTGTGAGAGTATGAGAATAATTTCATTCACAATAATGTTGTGACTCAAATTGTTTTTCAAATTGAGTACCTCCAGTAGTGGCTTCCGAAAGTCTGTAAGATTGTAGGTATATACCTAAAGATTTTTTTTTATTTATTTGTAGTCTCCCGCCTGTATCCCCGAAGGGGTAGGCAGAGGTGTAAATATTACGCCTACATTTCGCCATGAATTTTAGGTCGTAATAGAGGCGAGCCTATTGCCGTTCTCGGGCACATCACCATGCTCCGGACTGCTACTGAGTATTCGGAAAAACCCAGTAACTATTTTGCCCGACCCGGGAATTGAATCCCGGACCTCCGATCAGCAGTCGCATACGCTATCCACTAGACCACGGAGGCAGTTGAATACGATCATATCGAAATATTGCATGATCATCATCATACAATAAACTTTGAAGCAATATCCAAACTCAGGGCAACAATATGTAGATAATGAACTCATGGCATTCAAAGCTACTTAGAAACAAAAGTATTCAGTTAAATCAGTGTATCTTACTTAAGTTTTCTTTCACTGTACCTTAAAGATTTTCTCTCTGTGTATTTTACAAACATACCTAGCAACTGCTGACGGCTAAAAATGCGTCTTTTATCTACGTGTCAGCAAATCTTGGATGCTGGGAGTTACGAACTGCATAAACAAAACCTTTGCACGAAATTGTATCATTTATACGTCTTGTTATATAATGTGAGATGGATATATAAAAGCCGTTTTTAAGTATTGCCATTATTTTCTCCGTGTTTGGCGTTAGCACTTTTGAAAGTTCAGTCGTTTAAATGAATTTATTACGGATAGTTGGATTCTATACCATATTCCGTCGGTGGCAGATAGGTAAACTTTAAAATTAAGCAACCTGTTTTTTTTCTAAATAAAGTATGTTCGACAATTTTTTTTGTAACGATTCCAACGCAGTCTTTTAACAGTTCCATCGCCACAAATAATAGAGTCATTTAACGTTGTCACCGAATAAGGTCATCACTTCATCATACACCAATTTCCAGTGATAGGGAAAATTCTAAATTGTCATCAAGCGCCAAAACACTTTATTTTGATTGAAGTATTTGTTTCGCGATGCAGCGAGGATGGTTGTTAAAATATACTCGTGTATGGTTTTAAATAAATACATACATACATACATAGACGCACGCCTGTGTCCCGGAGGCGTAGGCAGAGACTACGGAACGCCATTTGCAACGATCCTGACATATCTCTCTTGCTTCATTCACTCCCATCAGCTTCTTCACGCATGCTCTTCTGTTCAGGGTATTTCTAACCTGTCCTGTTTTTAGGTTTAAATGAATGATACACTAAAACTAATTACGATATATAATTGCTGTATGACATGCGTGTCATTGAAACTTTGAACTGGTGTATCGAAACGTGTATGTTTAAACTTTCCACACTAATCCTTTTCAAGAAGACCAGCATATTACTCTTAAATTTAAATATCATTTTGCAGTTGCCAATATGTAGATGATATATTATTTAATCACACTGTCTATCTCAATTTATTCAATTAAGAAGAACTGAAATAATGATATTATTCGTATTATAATATGCAAGTAATTTTTAAATTTGAGTTTGAGTCATCTGCAATTGCTTCTGCTTTGAACATTTTCTTTTTTTTTCCTACCCATGGTAAATTATAATCATCGTTCATGAAATGCAAGCAACGACGCAATACTGATAAAGTATTGAAATAATGAGAGCTGGATCGTCAATTTTATAGTCTGTACTTAGACAAATGTTAATTCAAATATTTAATTTTAAATAACTAATCAACGAAATTAGTACTCCGTCTAAAAGATACAAGCTGACCAGTTTGATGATGATTTTTAGTAATTCAAAACCAGCAATCCAATCAATCAAATCCGATGTAACCTACTAGTTAGTGTATGCTTTTCAAAAGTTCAACATATCCTAAATTTATTCCACCGTGATTTCTTCTAAAATATTGAATATTCCTATAAATTAAAACAAAACAACTGCTCAAGAATCGACATCGCAAATCCAATCCTAATATTTAAACAGTAAGCCAATCGTAATCAAAGACTTACCTTCCATAAATCTGTGTATCTTCCGATTTATCACCGAAGTTTAAAGGGCACTCAATAGAAAGTGTACACAGAGAGTTTTACGTGAGGTAAAGTTTGTGGGAGCGCGGGAGAGACGTGTTGTCGCCTCGGGAGTTCGACTGCGACTGACGATGGCTGTGCGGAGTGTAGGCGGGAAGAACAGGTGGCCCTGGCACCCTGCGTGTTATCTGTGAGTTTGTTTAAAAAGTAAACAGTGTTCAAGGAGGTTTTGCATGAGTGAACCGTTTTTACTGACTTCTAAGGTGTTTGGTGGATTAGAATCACGTTACGCGTTATTTAAACGGATGTACGAGATATTAAATTATCCAATCAATGACATCGTATTGCGATTAATAAGTACATGTATGAACACAAATGTAAAAAACTTCCAATTTAATCAATTAGATTACAGATTACTATATCAATCAGTAATAACATTTAACTAGTGCCGTATAACCCGTCGATCGAAGTAGCTTTTAAATTAATGAACGTAAAAAGCATTGTGCTAAAAATCTCGCTATATATGGTGCAAACTATTAGTATATAGGTTGAAAACAATGCGTTGTAACACCTGGATAGCTGCAATGAAATAAAATTTATGTTAAAGCCAGATGTTACAGGACGGGTTTCGTTTTTACGTTTTGATTAAATAAGAAATGGTTATAAAAGTGTTTTCGGAGATGAGCTTCATAATTATACATAGATAGAGTATTTTGATGCAACTCTCGCACTAGGTGTAAATCCTGTGTCACGAGAGATTTTGAAAACATCGAATTGACGGACATAAAAGCCACTTAGACTCGAAATGTGTGTTGTCCGTGTGGTGACGGATTAAGAATACGGAATGTCACCACCCCATATCATCCCATGAGTGTAGTAAAAGCCGACAGAGGGAGCATATTATGCAGAGAACAGCACTGTAAGAGAAGGAAAACTTGACACAAATCCTATACCAACCCGTTTGGCCAGCGTGGTATAGTAGGCCAATTCCTCCTTTCAAAGGACAGGCCTAGTCCAGCAGTGGACTGTTAAAGGCTGATGATGATGATGAGACTTGAAATAACGAATTGTCGCTTACACGAAGTGTTGTCTCGTATGGCAATCGAAACCACAACACAGCTGTTGTTTTGATGACTTAAATTTAAAAAAGAACTGCTGATTCTTTTGATAATATTAGATATATATTTAACCTAGATATGATTCACAACATAATTTGATAATAATTAACGTACTTCTTTTATAATTGCAGAACTGGACTGTCAAGAAAGAAAGCAAAAGAATCCAGGACTTGCTTTGTATTTATTTTTTATAGAATATTTTAAAGTTCAACATATCAGTGTGCCATATATTATAAAAATACAATAAATAATGCACGCAGCGCATACGCGTATATGCACTAAGAGACCGGGTGGGACGTGCCCACCCCAGTATGGTCTAGTGTGGTTGCAGATTTAAAATTCTAGGCTGGACACATAGCCAAACTTTACACCATAGTTTTAAGAAGACCCAGGCCTATCCTGAAAAATAGTCTAAACAAGACTATTCTATCTTTATTTTACAGCATAGCGTCTACGCCTGTACGTCGTAGCGTCCGTGCGTCTACGTCGCTACAGATGCTACGAAATACGTAGCGATAAAAACACCGCTAAATGTTTGCAATGAATAACAAGTATTTTGTATGAGTCATACAATATTTATTGACAATTATTATTTATTAAGTTGTGAAAGTAAAAGTTAAACAAGTTTATATTTATTTTGTGACATGGACGAAGAGTTTTCACACTTATTGCAATGTCCAAATGTTCGTAGAAATCCCAGCGTCTACAGATCCAATATTAAAAGTAGTTGTGTTCGGTATTGGTGACCGCGCCTTAGTAAACGTAGTGTAGGACGCCCACCGGCTAGGTGCATTGATAATATACTCAAAGTGGTTGGGCATGAAGAGCCAAATATAATGCTCAGTGGCGTGCTACCGGAGAGGCCTATATTCAGCAGAAGACTGACTATAATGATTGATTAAAACTATCACTTATCAGCCTTAGAAAAGAAAAACACATAATTCTAAACACTTTGACGGTGCCTAGATTTCTTTTTCGTGTTGTATTCGACCCCTGATTTTTATTTATCTGTCATTAATTCTTATTTCATTTTCCAAAAAAGAATGAGGCACTTTAGTTTACTTACTAAACGATCGCGATTTAGCAATATTAGTTGTTCAAAGAAAAAGGCAGCGATAGCCGAGTGGATATACCAACAGACTGCCATGCACATGACTGACATGGTATCGGGTTCGAATCCACGGCGCGCACCAATGACTTTTCGGAGTTATGTGCGTTTTGAATTGTTAATTATCGCTTGTCCCGTGCCTCGGAGAGCACGTTAAGCCGTCGGTCCCGGTTGTCATGAAGATCTTTGACAGTCGTTACAGGGCGTCAGTACCTTCTAAATAAACTGACACTAGTCTAAACCATAGAATATCGCTATCCCTTCAGGTTGCGGAGGTCAGACAGGCAGTCGCTCCGTGGAAAAGCTAATATTCAGCCAAATCCGGTTAGACTAGAAAGCGGACCCCAGACTGAAACTGGGATAACGCTAAGAGAAGAAGAAGAAGAGTTGTTCAAAGAAAGAAAAATGACAAGCAGTTTTAAATTAAAAAAAATATCTAACTTTGCACACATTGACAAATATATACCTATACAAATATAAATAAGTAAGTATAACAGTCGATACAGACAAAACAAGGTGGGAACGTAAGCGAGATAATCAGGAAACCGATAATGAAGTATCAGGCAGTAGCCAGCGCGTAATTGAAGCAGCCACACACTTGTATCGACGTATAACTGCGTATATGTTACTAGTCGTGCTCCACAGTTTCACTCGCAACTCCTCCATTGGCCTAACTATAGCTTATAGCTTTGTCGATACAGTTCTTTTTCTCTTCACTCAACTCCTAAGAGTCGGAGAGTGGCCATTGGGCCGATACATTAACTCACAATAATGGGCTGTCAAAAATTGAAGTATTTCTAATTTCAGTCTTTGGCTTTATCGGTAGAGATATTATTATTTGATGTCTGATGAAGCTTATTGAACGCGTAAAGCGTCATTTGATTTCTATTTTTTTGTTGCAACGTTAACTGTGTCTTATTAATTTCTGAGAACAAAGTATTGTTATGTTATTCCAACCAATAATTCAGACTAGAAAATTGGATTTTAGCCAATTGAACATTTTGATTTAGCGTTGGTATTATAAGGCCAGGTGGGCTTATTATTATGTATACCGGGTTCATAGCAATAAAACCACAGATCAAACATTTGTTATGTGATTAAAACGATGCTTTGTTAAGAAAATGTAAGATACGATCCAAAGAGTATACAAATACTACGTATACAATCTAGAATGACATGTATCGTCAATACAGTGATATCCCTCACTTAAAAGACAATAAAAAGAAGGATAACTTATGAGTTTTTAATCTCAAAGTGAAAAACAAGGAACTAGAATTATTCGAGTGCGCATATGGCGTATTGGTCTAAGCGGATGCCCCACTGTTTTTCTTTTTTATAGTAATAGGCGGCAAACGAGCAGATGGATTGCCTGATGGTAAGCAATTACCGCCACCCATGGACACAAGCAACACCACAGGAGTCACAAGTGTGTTGCCGCCCCTTGGGATTGGGAAAAGGGATAAGATGAGGGAGAAGGAATAGGGGATAGGGCCTCCAGAACTCTCACTCACCGAACGAAACGCAACAGCTTAGGTAACTGTTACTTTACGCCGATTTTCTGTGAGAGGGTAGTACTTCCCTGGTCGAGCCGGCCCATTCATGCTGAAATCAGCAAGGCTCTACTACCTGTGTCATTTCATTGTCAAGGGTTCGATGACCATAGCCTAGTACCTGAAGCGATAGCCTAGTGGAGAGACCTACAGACTGCTATGCAGAGTCTGAAGTTCGACTATAACGCGCACCAATAACTTTTTGAAGTTAAGTGCGTATTCAATTACAAATCGCTTGCTCAGCGGTGAAGAACAACATAGTGAGGAAACCTGCATGACTCATAATTTTCCTTAGTGTTCTCAAAAGACATATTGTTTCTTTCTACGAAACCTCTTGGCCAGCGTGGTCAACTATGGCCTTACTCTTCCCATAGAAAAGACCCGTGCCCAGCAGTGGGACAGTATATACTCGTACACAGGGTTTATGATGATGAACGTCAAATCTCGTAAAAAAATTGTTATGCTTGTTTCATCATTACTATTATAGCAAAGGCGTGGAATTATAAGTAGATTTGTATATACTTACATATGTATTGAAATAATAATTATACAAATTGAAAATATATATATTATTAATATTACTATTGTTTACTCGGAAATGTTTAGGTTAAAGAAGTAGAAAAATCGAAGTGTTCAATTAATTTAATCAAGGACGGAGATCGTCGTCACATTAGAATTTTATGTAGAAGTACAAGTTATGAATGCCGATGTTTTTTATGAGAAATGTCTCTTTTCGTCAAATATATAGCTTTATCTATACACCAAATGATTTAATATTCTACGAAGTGGTTCGTCACTTAGATTGTCTCCTTGATGTCAATATGTCTTAAATTCTGATGCTCTACATGAGTGACGATCACGACAAACCATATCACAACGCAGAGCGATGCGACACGAACTAACTTTCGTAAATCAAACCATAAGTGTCTAAACACACTATGCTGAGGGTACGCGACCGAAGTTCGACATGATTACGCCTGCAATGCTATTTGAATTACTGACACATTATACCGAAATTACGTTGCGTTATAGCGTACAGCTTATTTCGATAGGGCGTAAGTTCAGCGGCAACTTTTCTAGTAGTAGAGCTCAAGCGTAGTTCGTAGCACCAGCGTAAGTTCGGCACTTATGGTGGGTCATATCAGCCGAATACATCGGAATGTAAAATAGTATGTTTAGACACTGATACGCGATAGCGTCAAACTAGCTTAATCCCTCTCATGTGGGCTCTAATTTTAAACAGGGAATTCTTTTTTATTTATCAACACTCTTACTCAGTAATGTTATTAGGTGTTTTAGGTAAGTTATAATGTGCGTATAATATAGTAGCCGCAATATTTACAGCTACTGCTCTGCACCCATGCTCATAGCGTAATGTTATAAAGCCAATAACTGTTATCAGTTCATAAGATATGCAACACTTAATTATTTAAATCGAACCAAAAGTGCCTGATTTTAGCGCTTTTAACCAAACAAATAAATTATCCAGCTTTATAAAATTAGTATAGATGGACAGACGGTGCTAGCGTGATGGAGGCATTAACAGGCTGCTACGCAGAGGGTGTCGAGTACCTACAAACCTTAGCGTGCACTACTGACTTTCCAAAGTTGAGAGCACATCGCTTGCCAAATGGTGAAGGAAATCATCGTAGGGAAACCAGCATGTCCGAGAGTTCTCTATAATGTTCTTGAAAGACATAGGAAGTCTGCCAATCTGCAACTCGCCAGCGTGATGGACTAAAGCCTTACTCTTCCCATTGCCAGAAGAGGCCTAGCTGTGCAAAGCAGTCAGACAGATCGAAGAAACAAGGCCAGTGATGAAAAATATATTTATATGGCAATAAACACAGTTGAGTGTAGAGACCTCTACTATATGATTTTTGTTGACTATCCAAACTCAACACTTGCTCTCTTCTTTGATCATGTACAGGTACTAGGCATTCCGTGTGGTGACGGATTAAGAATACGGAATGTCACCACCCCATATCATCCCACGGGTGTCGTAAGAGCCGACAGAGGGAGCATATTATGCAGTGAACAGCAATGTAAGAGAAGGAAAACTTGATACAAACCCTATACCAACCCGTTTGGCTAGCGTGGTATAGTAGACCAATTAATCCTTTCAAAGGAGAGGCCTAGTCCAGCAGTGGACTGTTAAAGGCTGATGATGATGAAGTACTAGGCTAAGTTGTAAACAAGCAAGATTACCAAGCCTAGTCAGAGCATGTTGCCTCTTGTTGATGGAACACAGCTTTTCTTAGAAGGTTTTAATTGGCGGTCTTAAAAATAAAAGGCTGTCATTTAATTCTTTCCTTAGTTGTCTTACTGTTTGCTACTACACAGTGTCACTCAGTCGGGAGCACTTTATCGAACTAGTTGGCTCAATTAGTTGACTATAGTGCATGGTTTTGGCGTCTTGATAGTTCTTATGTCAAAGTTCAAATTAAGATGCAACTGGGAACCAATGACACTGCATCCGATGGTTAATTAACAAAAACTGGAGATGCACTCAATTAATAAGTAGTACTTATCGGTGGAAGAGAAAATTAAAATGTGGAGAACGTGAATTTAAATGAAGTATGCGTAACACACAGAAAAGCTATAATTTTTTTTAAATAGAATATTCTAAATGGTAACCAACAACTAAGAAAATGTGTAGATATATCTCTAATCATTATCAACACCTTCTACTGATTGCCCGAGACCCCCGTTCTATTCTACACAAATTGTTTTTTTTTATGTTATAGGCAAACGAGCTGACAGATCGTCTGATGGTAAGTGGTTACCGCCGCTCATGGACACAAGCAAAACCAGAGGAGTTACAAGTACGTTGCCACTCTTTGGATTGGGAAAAGGGATAGGAGGAGTGGGATGGCAGCAGGGCCGAGCCGCCCCTATGTACAATGTGTTCGGCACACACAGGCGCCAGGGTAATAATTACAGTATCGGTACTGTTACTTTACGAATACCACATTTCATTTAATTCCACAGAATACCATCTTTTCTACGCAGCAACTGCAGTTTGGCTACCGCAACACAGGAAAATCGCGTGGTTTCGCAATATGTTTAAACAGTTGGTCAAGATGATTGAAGCACTATCTCTCCATGACCACTATCAAAGATATTCATGACAGGCGGGACCCACGACTTAACATGTCCTCCGAAGCATGAAGTTGGCGACAACTAACAAACAATACCTAGTCTGGCTATAAATAATGTTACAATTAAAAAAAAAATTACATTTGAGTTTGAAATCTGTCATTTTTATACGATTGTTTATTGCAAGGTTTATTGTGTTTTCTCGTTTTGGCGCCAATACATTGTACAATATTTTGCGATTTTAAAATGGAGTGGGGTGATAAAGCGAACCGAATCGCTGTGATTGCATTACACAAAGTAGGTATGGAGCCAAAAGCAATTTTTAAAACTCTCCATACACTTGGAATTAGTCAAATGTTTGTGTATCGGGCTATTAATAGGTACAATGAGACCTCCTACAATGAGTCCACGTAGTGTTCGTACGAAAAAGGTGGTCAAAGCGGTAAGGGAAAGAATTCGAAGAAATCCTGTCCGAAAGCAAAAGATTATACTCGGAAGATGAAGATAGCACCACATGGTTCTACCATGTCGCGTATTTTAAAAGATGACTAAGGACTTGCAGCCTATAAGCGACGCACTGGTCATTTCTTAACTGATAATTTAAAAAAGAATAGGGTGGTAAAATCAAAACAACTCCTAAAGCGGTACGCAAAGGGAGGTCACAGAAGAATTTTGTTCACGGATGAAAAAAAAATTTACAATTGAAAGAAAGAAAGAAAAATACATTTATTTGCAGCAAATTATGCAATACATACACAAGACACAGTTAATTACAAAAAGAAAAAAAAAATTACTGCAAAATGGTCGCAACTCAGCAAAATGCTAGTTTTGAAAAAACTAGCGCTGGTCTTCCGTTGCGACCATGTTTGTTAATAATATACCTTATAAATTTAATTTAACACAACAACAATTGAGCAACATTTTAACAAATAAAATGACCGTATTTACGCTCAAAGCTCTAAGGAAGCTTCCCAATTAGTCGACAGAGTGCAACTAGGGCATTATCCGACTTCGGTGATAGTTTGGTGGGGTGTTAGCTATGAAGGAGTGACTGAGCCATATTTTTGTGAAAAAGGTATCAAAACATCGGCACAAGTGTATCAAAATACCATTCTTGAGAAGGTAGTTGAGCTCCTTAACAACACCATGTTCAATAACCAAGTATCGTCCTTCCAGCTAGACTCGGCACCGGGTCATAAAGCTCGGTACACGCAGTCTTGGTTGGAAGCGAACGTTTCGGACTTCATCAGAGCTGAAGACTGGCCGTCGTCTAGTCCCGATCTTAATCCGCTGGATTATAATTTATGGTTAGTTTTAGAGAGTACAGCTTGCTCTAAACGCCATGATAACTTAGAGTCCCTAAAACAATCCATATGATTGGCAGTGAAGAATTTTCCCATGGAAAGAGTGCGTGCTTCTATTGATAACTGGCCTCAACGTTTAAAGGACTGTATTGCAGCCAATGGAGACCACTTCGAATAAGCTTTTTTTATATTTTAAATTGTTTAATATTAAGTTAACACACTGTAAAAGTAATAATTGTTATTTGCAATTAAAAAAATGTTTTTTCTTTGTGATGACTACGTACCTATAATACCGCTATCTTTTCCAAGGCATGGGATATTTACAGGTGCGCGTCGTGGCATCTGACCTGACTTGCAATCTATTGGTCTAAGCTACAGCTTCTCAAATATCTGCTTACATATTGCTTTTTAATTATAATACGATATTCTTACCTTTTCTGTTGTGCAATATAAGCGAACGTGAAATTATTAACATGGCTAACCCTTCACGCGTCAGTGGTTTTGCACAGCGATAACGAATATTAAATCCTGCTGTGTAGCCGTAAATAAAATGTTATACCTATTGTTCACGTGAATTATTATCAAAATAATGGTTGCTTATATGGTCATTTAAGTTGTAGAGTCTTACGATCTACAAGACAATATCACTGAATATAGATTTACATAGAAGCGCATTTCTTAAGGATTTCCTGTGCCGACTCCAAGTGGCGACTGTCGCCAGTGCAGTTGGTAGTTGGCGCCGTTGCCGGCGCTAGCGTCGTTCCCCGTCTCTCTTACTCTCGTAGTTAAGATACACAGGAGGAGCGTTCGTCTCTTTTGCATTCGTAGAGACAGCTATCACAGCGCGACTGCCATGCCACCAAGCGGCAATTTGGGTCACAGAAAGTTTGGCTACAGAGCGCCCATAAGAAATGTGCCTCTACGTAAATATCTGAGCTCTTTGACAATATGTAGTACTAGGTTTTGCCCGGGGTTTTATACTGCTATCTTTAGATTCAGCGCTTTTTCAAAGTAACTTTCTACTCCTGTTTTACTATTTTAACCGCTTGCTTGCTCCGCGCCGCAACCCACGCCGGCCCCTCTGCCCGGCCACTTGAAAGCGATAACGATCAAATGCCCGCGCGTTTTTATCGCCTCGGCGCGCGGGTCGGGTTCCACACAATCGGTCCTTGTGACTTAATTTGTTTTGAAAGGTTGTCAAGTGTTATATTATTTATGTTTGTTATGAAACTAACTATACAATGTTATCTTTGTTTATTTAGATTACGATTCTGGTGTCGAGTGATGCTCGTTTGAAATTGAGATAGCGCGTTTTAGAGTTCGCTTTGGTATGAATTTGAGGTATGAACTTATAAATAATAAGTTCATACCTCAAAACTTAAAGCGGTGACATATCGTTTTTAATATTTAATTACGTTACTTATATATTAGATAATAAGATAAAAATAAAATAGTACACTTGTTTATACATATTTATGAATTACAGGCCTCTGATTCCAAACCATTATCTGGCGCCGCGCGGCGTAATTTATGTTAAATTTGATAAGGCCATATAATGCACAAATAACAGTTTTAAACATACAAATAAATAAACACTAAATAAGTAGTCTCATATTCTTTAAAAAAAAAAAATTGGTTGCCTGTAAAGTCGGTATACGGGCGAAAGTTTTACGTGACAACGACTTTGAGTGGTAAAATAATTTTAATGTGAATATTCATTCGTATAGTAGGAAGAAGGATGAAAGACGCGTGCCTTTCACTTTTTATGTCTGTCTCTCTCGCTCTTAGGCGGGACGCGTGCCTCTCACTCGCTCTCATTGTGAGCGCATAACGTGAGCGGAGCGTAACGCAGTTTCTTGAAGTGTCACCCGGCAAACCAATTTATAAGACGTTGTCACGTCAAAAAAAGAAATCATACGGATAGCATTCACCACTTCTGAATAATATGAACATTTCTGAAACAGTTCCCATACTCTCAGTAAAATCACTGTCGCCCGCCAAAATCTACTTAAGGTCTCGAAAAAAGTCAAATCTTATATTTCATGCTGGAATTATTATATATACGTGTTAGTTATTTACATACCTTGATAAACACAATAGATCTTAAAGAATAAAACTAAATTTAACAGAAAAAACAGCACAAATACACTCACACATTCCGCACATTACGCACCGACTCAACACTCAATGACAACATTGACAACGAACGTTTTTTTTTTTTATTTCTCTATGGAGTCGAAACTCGACTGGGATTAGTATGGCGGGAAATTTAACGTAGAAACGAGATACATAATACAAACTAAGCCATAGAGCGACAGAGACGAGTATATTTCACTCTTTCGACCGCGGGAGCCATGTCATATACAGTATGACACGGGCAAAGTAGACTGAGATGCAATGTTATATGCCATATAACACGGGCAATTTAGTGTTTGAATTTTGTTATATGCCATATAACACGGGCAAGCAAGCGGCTATGGGTGGAATATTAAAAAAAAATACCTTAGTGGGGGCATACATTTAAATTTAATGTTTCTGGTTTCAGTAAAACAATCCTTCAGTAAGTTTTTAGGTTCATACAGACAAAAAGAAAAAGCGGCTTATAATGTGCATAGATAAAGCCCTCTACTATGTAATATTTGGGAGTTATGAAAGATGAGGAAGACAATACTCTTTTCAAATTTAAAGAGCTGGATCCAAATAGATGAAAAATCCAAGACTGACTATCGATAATTCAAAGAGCTCACCATCTCGAAACCATTATCTTTAAAAGACTTCCCCATACTATATCGGTGCTATATAAAGTAATGGTGTGTGCGATACCCACAGGACACAGATGCTTGTATGCAAGCACTTGTAACGATCACAGATTCACTCTACTCTACTATGCACCTATAGTAATGTATCGTTATTGTCCAGTCGCTTTTCAAAAGCGCTAAAACAAAAAGAAACAATCATATGTAACGGGTCTTAATTGCGTATATTTTTCTTTTTTTATAGACTAACACTTGTATCTACACAGACGAGTAATATTACACCTCTATTTCGAATTTTGGGTGCCACGTAACAGGATTGACGTTACCGGGCACATTGCCAGACGCCGACCTGCTACTGAAAATTCGGTAAATCACAGTAACACTTTTGCTCGACCGGGCAGTCGAACCTGGGACCGCCCAATCAGCCGACGCATTTGCTATCCACTGGACCACGGAGGCAGTCGGGCAGTAATAATTAATTAAGTAATTAATAAATTCTTGTGCTTGTCAACAACCAAAAGTTTACTAGTAATCTAATGGAAGGAAAGAGGAACCACGCACCCTCGGATTGACCATCCCAACTATTGCAATAGAAAAAGGTTGACAATACCGAAGGGGAGAGAGGAGTTCGTTATTGTCAACCTTTTTCTATTGCAATAGTTGGGATGGTCAATCCGATGGTGCGTGGTGGGTTCCTCTTTCCTTCCATTAGGTTACAATGGAGTTCCGCCAAGTAACGCCTGATTCAATCAACTATTACTAGTAATCTGGTTACCATAATGAAAACTCAGTTTGGGATCCGAATTATTTTAGTAACTTGAGTGATTTAATATTTATGTACAACCGTTTAATTTTTCTTTTGCTATCGGAATACCAGCGGCAGCGATAAGCTAGTGAAGATACCAACAGACCGCCTTGCGCGTGGCCTGCAGCACTGACTTTTTCGCGTAATATGTGCATATTGAATTGTCAATTATCACTTGTGCTTGTGCCGTGCCTCAGAGATCACGGCAAGCAGTCGGTCGCGGCTGTCGTGGAGATATTTGACAGTTTGTATAAGAACGTAGCTCTGTATAAACTGACATTAGTCTAAACCATGCCAAAGCTAATATTCAGTCAAATCTGGTTCTAGACTAGTAAGCGGACCCTGGATTGCAACTGGGACAACGCTCGGACGATGATGATACTATAGGAATACTACACCCAATAGGGAACATTACGCAAAGCTCGACGCAGATGGCAGCACAAGCAACTACAGTAAACAAACTTTCGTAGCGCGCTTTTCTAATATTGTCATCAACAAGACAACAATATATCTATACTTATTTATATAGGCAAAACTAAACAAAATTTCGTCTAGTGTAGATCTGCATTTCGAAATACAGAAGGTGAAATCTTCCGTAAAATAAATGCCTCTTTTAACCATAATCGACTCATTTGAAATCCAGTAATAATCGCTGCAATTAATCATTTTTACAAGCGATTATTTATTTTATTACTAAAATTCTAATGAAAAGACATAATTGAACAGATTTCACCATTAATTCGCGTGCTTTTCCACCCGCCATTACCATAGACAATAGAGTTGCGCACAATTTATGCGCACCTCAAGATGGATGATCGTCAAAGCGCCGTGATTCCACTAATCGCTCGTTTTAATTGCTGTTTTAGAATAATAGTTTCATTCTCTTTGGTACAAATGGAGTGAGATAGTTCTACTTAATAGTCAATGACTGAATGAATGAGATCGGATTGCACTGCTTTCAAGTTCGGTTTATTAAAGTTAGTGAATAGAATTTTAAAGTTTGTTATTGAAGAGAATGACATGTTTATGTTATAAATAGTTATATTAAAAAGAACAAATCTTATACTAATATATAAAGCTGAAGAGATTGTTTGTTTCTTTGTTTGGTTGAACGCGCTAATCTCAAGAAGTAATGGTCCGATTTTAAAAATTATTTCAGTGTTAGTTAGACCATTTATCGGAGAAGGCTGTAGGCTATATAACATCACACTATGAGCCACGGGTGTGTTGCAGTAGTCTTAAATAACGTGGGTGTAACCGCGGGCTCATCTAGTGTAAATAAATAATATACTTAGAGAAGTATTTCCAGTATATTACAGTGTATTTTCGCTGAAGCAGCCGAAGATTTACATATAGGGTAAAGAAGTAAACTTATGTGATAACTCTCAATGGCGAATACCTCGTATTTACACATGCGTGGATTAAACCAGCCAAAGTCAAATGATGACTCAAAATTTAAAACCAAAAATATTAAAATCTTACAGTATTTTAAGATAACTTCACAAATCTACGCACTCATTCGTATTTATTACATCTCATAATGAAGTAGTCTGCCGAATAAATCGTGAAATCCGCAGTAAAAGACTACAAAAGTGCTAATGAGATTAGACGGTAAAAAGCAAGAGCCCTGCAGATTGTACGGGACGGGATATATTTTCAATCTGCCGGCATTGGTAATAGATTCCGAACGAAGCCGTCTGCCCGCTCGTAAACACCTTCAATTTGTGCTGCAACTAACTCAATAACGCTGGCAATACCTGCCTCTTATTGTGCTCTGTAGGACTGTGGACTGGACTGGACTTTTATTATGTAATCAAAAAGGTATCTATAATACTAGGACTGAAACCATGACCACGACTGTAGCCAACGCCGAAACATCAGGGCAAATATGTTTTAACTTTTTTGCAAGTAAAGTGAAACTTAAAATAATTAATCAAAGTAAGCATGAATTAATTCAAGTAATAATAATAACGGCCTGCGGACCGATTTCGGCCACGGCGGCTTGTCTATATATGAGACTTGCCATCTGCGCGGGACATGTTATAGTGCCAAAGTGTGTACGCATAGACAAGTGCACTTTCTATTCCCTCACTCTCATAGTCCGATGGTACGCCGCATGCGACACGACCGTAGAGAGATTGGGCGCAGGACCAACAGCTTAACGTGCTTTCCGAGGCACGGGGGTGTGACACCGCCAAATAGAAGTTCGGAGTCAGGGAGACTCCGAACTTCTATTGGATAATTCCTAACAGAAAAACCCAATATCACTTTTTGTTCGACATAATCGAACCCGAGACCTCATGATCCGCAGTCGCTTACACTACCGCAGGACTACAGAGGCAGTCAATTTATTAAAGTAGAAAGGAAGTAAAAGGAAGAAAAAAAATAAAGTAAGGAGTTGTTTAATTTTAATGTGTAATTTTCGTGTAAATGTAAGTCATTACTTTGTTATAAATACTGTATATTACTAGCAATATTCTCGTTAATCGAAGCCGAGTTCAAAGCTGGTTTAATGTCCTGCGAAGCCGATCACAAGTTTAATGTCTTTATTACGCTATTAATATTAAACAAGCGGCCTAACTGTACTTTGAAGATTTACACCATTTTACATCTTAATATCGATCTAGAAATTCAAACTCCTTCGTAGCACAAATAGTATTACGAAGTTTTCAAACAATACCAACCTTTTATGCATGGTTTTATCTAAATAAAAATAAAAAAATTTAAGACTGGATTTTACATAAGTACATACATACATACATAGTCTCACCTATATCCCCGAAGAGGTAGGCAGAGGTATATTGCTACACCCATTTTTCACCAGATTTATTTTAGTCCCACGTAATAGGGGGCGAGCCTATTGCCCTACCGGGCACATTACCAGACGCTGTGCTAAGACTGAGAATTGCCTAACGGAAAACTCAATAACACTTTGCCCGATCCGGGGATCGAACCCGAGACCTCCCAATCCCACGCGCACATTTGCTGCCACAACCAGACAAATTACATAATAAAAGAAAGGCACACACAAAATAAAAAAATTATAAAATAAAAAAAAAAACAAAAACAACTACATAATAATAACATTAGCAACAACTCCCACCCCCCCGTGGGATCTCCACCTTGTCGTGGTGGGGGGGCTCAGTAACCGTGGATTGGTCACCCGCGGTGAAGCTAAGAGGGATCCAGGAGGGGACGCTCCGCGTGGGCTTGGAGGGGCCTGCGCAGGATGCGTCCAACGGTGCGGGTGCGGGGGACAGTTCTGCCTGTCCCTCGCAGTCGGGTGCGGTCGCGGGAGGAGAGGCGTGTCGGTGTTGCGTTGCCGCGCGCCCTATCTCCCGCGACCAAATGGGTGCGCACCATTTGATGCGTCGCGGTGGGGCTGCAGAGGAAGAGGAGATGCGGTGTTGCGTTGCCGTCCTCCCTATCTTCTGCGGCCGCGGAGTCCAACACCTTAATCCGTCGCCAAGGGGGGTTTTGTTCGGGGCCCGCCTGACCATCTGGCGGGCCAATACCCGTCGGAGGGTGGCGACGAGTGCCTAGGTGATGCCCCACCCTCCGACACACGGGTACATGGCGGCAGTCGAGGTGGTTTTTAGTGGAGACACCACATACTCCGGCTCTTATTTCCCCCAAGAGTCGGAGATCCGAAGGGATTTTCCACCACGTAAAAAAAAGAAAAAAGCAATGGGACCCAGCATAACACCAGACCCGCTGGCACTGATATTCTACGGGGCCCTGAGTGACTCACGAAGGCGCAAGACAGAGGATAGCTAAACTAGACAAATACAATTATGTATCGATATAGGTAGGCACTAAGAAAGTGTACACAGTAACAATAAACAACATCACGCATAGCAGCCTGCAGCGCGGGTGCGGGCGGCGCGGGCAGCATGTGGGGCGGAGTCTACGTCGCATCATCCGGCGACAAAAAGAGACAACCGACAGACTGCTCACCGCACGCGCGGCGCGCACACGCACTGCGCTGTACAGTCACACGATCGTAGTGCAATAACAAATAACGAGTTTGTAACATTATTACTGTAAACAACGCAGTACCTACATTATTGCCTTAAAGCAGGCCCCCGTCACTGGCTCAAATTCGCGCGATAAATACCTACCGTTTCGTGTATCCATTTGGATACAAACGACAGAGGGCCGCCGCACGCCCGGCAGCGTGTAGGCTCGGCACGTTTCCCGCGTTTTCTTCTAGAAATACCGAAACCACGAAGTTATTGTGCAGTGAATGGTTGTTAAACGCACAAAACAAACGAAAACTTGTTGTTTTTTCATTGCCGAAGGAAAAACGATGATTTATGTCGTAAGTTATGAATATGATATAAGATTTGATATAAGTGGGTACTTATACACCACTATTTTTTAATTAGTACAAAAACTTTAAGGACATATTAGTGAAGACATTATTATCATATATGTGACATAAGAATTTCGTAATATCTATAAATAGCCAAGTTATAATCATTTGTTTTTTGTAGAAAATCTCACCAAAATCATAGACATATTTTACAATCCATTCACTACTTCATTGATAGTATTTACTTTCCGTCCTACTCTTACGCTTTCTTTCCGTCGCACTTATAATGTAGGTAGCCTTAGAAAATAATAATAATAAATCTTTATTGTTCCAAAGTAGGTTACATTCATTTTGAGAACACTAGTCTCCACACTAGGATTCCCTGTGTCGTGGAGGCTAGTCTCTTTCATCTTTGAGCAAAGTAAACAATAATAAAATAAAAAGGAATATAGGAGGTAAGTACACAAAATAATATTGGAAATGTCTTACATTTGTTCATAAACCGTGGGTAGAGTGTGTATGTGTAGTGTGTGTGTGTGTGTGTGTGTGTGTGTGTGGTGTGTGTGTGTGCGTGTTCGTTTGTGCGTGTGTGTGTTTGTGCGTGTGTGTGTGTGTGTGTGTGTGTGTGTGTGTGTGTGTGTGTGTGTGCGCTTTTTCTAAATAAATAAAATATGTATGTGTTACTGCATGATTTTTAATAAATGTTGCGTGGTGTCGTAGTCCATGACTTGTAAATAGGTTTTTATGCGAGTCTTACATTTCGATCTTGTGCAATGGAGTAAATTAAGATCTTTGTTTAATTTATTGTAGATAAAAGGGCCCATGAAGTGGAAACATCGTTTACCGAAATCGAGTCTAGTTTTAGGTTTATGAAATTTAGGTTTTCTACGTGCGTGTGAGCGTGTTTCTAGACTTTTATAGGATGTTTTATGAAATTTAAGTGCCACAGCCATGATATATAATTGTCTAACGCGAAGGACGCAGGTTTCTTGATACAGTATGTTGGTGGAGTATCGCATAGGTTTTTTGTAAGTTGCCTTCAAGATTGCCCGTTGCGAGCGTTCTACCATTAAAAAAGTTGTCTTTTGTGCCGATCCCCATGTGGTGATACAGTACTTAAGAATCGATTCACACAGAGCGAAATATAACATCTTAAGTATTTGCTCGCTAGCAATTTGACCCATTCTTTTAAAGATGTGCATCAGTTTTCTTACACGCCCACTGACATACTGCAGCTGCTTAGTCCAGGTGAGGTGTTTGTCTATGTAAACGCCGAGATATTTGATATTAGCCACCTGTTCTAAGCTAGGGCATAAGCAAATAGAGCTTCCACCTGTATAACAGGTGTGCAGCTTAACAGACATTTCTGCTGGGCACGGATTTTTTGTAGTGACGCTGAAATTCACAACTTTCGTCTTGTCCACATTAAGTGTCAGCAAGTTATAATTTAGCCAACTGGCAACTTGGTTGAATCCCAACTCAGCTGCCTGATAAACTGCCTCCCATGTTCTCTCATAAAAGATTATGGCAGTATCATCTGCATAGGCAAATATTCTGGCACTGTGTAAAGGTAACGAGCAAAGACTATTGATGTATATCAAAAAGAGTGTTGGGCCTAGTACGCTGCCTTGTGGAACTCCATAGTTAAGTCCAGCAAAGGAGCTGTAGTGTTCGCCGATGCAAATTCGTTGTTTACGATCAGTAAGGTAGGATTGAAACCACTGAAGGTTTGTGCCACGTATTCCAATACCTTCAAGCTTCCTAAACAGAATACTTCTCGAAACAGTATCAAAGGCTTTCGCCAGGTCTAGAAAGATGCCAGTGCATTTGTAACCATTATCTAATTTAGTGACTATGAAGTCGACTAGGTTCGATACTGAATCTTCTGACGACCTGTTGTTGCGAAAGCCGAATTGATTGTCAGATATCAAGTGATGTTTTTCTAGATAATTTACGAGCCTATTATTCATAATCTTTTCGAGTATTTTAGACAGCGATGTAAGAAGGGAAATAGGTCGATAATTAGACGCAACTCTCCTGTCACCTGCCTTGAAGATTGGACAAACATTGGCCATTTTCATAGCAGTAGGTACTTCCCCAGTGGAGATGCTTAAATTACACAAAAACGCTATTGGAGCAGCTAAGTCGGTCTTATTTTGAGTATCTTGTTAGTAATGCCGTCCCATCCCGCCGCTGAATTTTCCTTCAGATTAGAAATTATCTTGTCAACCTCAAAGATATCCGTCGGTTTCGCATAGAAAGAGTCGCAGGGGGAAGGGTTTTGGTACAAAGAACCAGAGATAGCTGCCAGTTCGGATTCGGATTTGTTAAGCAATGAAAGAGATTTTGTGGCGAGATGTTCTCCTACGCTTGTGAAAAACAAATTCGCTTTTTCTATGGACTCTATGGGGTTTGAGCAAGCGCGCAAGAGATCCGAGGTGTTAGAATCCCTTTTTTTAATATTACAGATACTCTTTATTGCTGTCCACGTCTTTTTGCTGTCTCTGTTTGCCGCTTTTAAAGTACTGATGTCATACGCATTTTTAATGTTCTGTATTAAGTTATTGCATAGGTTCCTATAATTTTTATAGCGCTGTTGAATTATGGGATTATCCCTATTTTCCTGTTTACCAGTTTCGATATGCATAAGGTCTCTTTTACGGATACATTTAACTAATCCCTTGGTCATCCAAGGCTTTTTGATTGATTTGGAATTCCTAATGTTTTCTACAAGAGTGAAGTTTTGTATTGTTTTCGTTAATATGTCTGTGAAATCTGTAATTGCTTCCGTGATATTATTATGTGCATACATAAAGTTCCAATTAATGTTTTCGATAGATCTGGTTAGGTTTAAATAGTCAATTTTAATTTTATGTTTTTGTTCGGACTGTTCTCGTGTTGTTGTGTTCGACATGCTCAAAATTACAGTGTCATGATCAGTAATTCCTGAACTACATATCACAACCTTAGCCGGTTTTTTTGTTTTTAGCATAGCATGGTCTAAGCACGTACGGTCGTGAGTGGGATATAAATGGCCTGGAAAGTAGCCGTAGTGTCCTGTCAGATCTAAATATTCACAAGCACGGTTATCTTTAGAATTTTGGGAAATATCAATATTAATATCCCCAATATGGCACAGTTAGGGATGTCACATGACTGCATAAACTTTTCTAGGGACTCACAAAAGTTATTGATATTGTAATGCGATGGTGATCTGTAAATAGCGCAAATTGTGTAATAAAATGAAGATAAAATAAAATGAAGCAAAATAATCAGTGTAGGTAGATACTTTTTAATTTTTTTAATTCTACCCTCTCATTCATAGTTTATCCGGGCTTAGGATCGGCACAATTTACCGTTTTACAAGTAATTAAATACGAAGGTATGTAACTAGTAAGCAAACACATATCAAAATAAAAGAAGGTATTCTGTAATAAAAGAAAAGAGTAATTTTGGCGTATTTATGAAGTAAGAATCAGCTGCTATTTACAATTATTATTATTTCACCATCATCATGTCAGCCTAGAGACGTCCACTGCTGGACATAGGCCCCCCTCAAGGTTCTCCACACAGACCGATTTTGAGCCGCCCGCCACCCCAAATAATTATTCACTTAAGTAGGTAATTTTTACTTTACTTACAAGTATTTCAATCGTTCTTCGAAATGTCCAGCACCATTGTCAATACACAGCACGTTTTATTAAATTGTTTTTTAACGAGAGAAGTAAGCTTCTCTGACTTTTCACTGCGTCATAAGCGTCCAATATGCGCTGTTTAACCGGCTCACATTTGTACACAGTGGTGAGCATGGAGGCCAAGCTGCAGGCCCGCCTCGACCGATACACTGGCTTCCAAACACTTCCCTGTACAAACGCACAGCTGCACTCGCGTGATAGATAGATAGATAATTGCTTTATTGCGCAAATGTTGGTACAAATTCGGTGTAAGTAAATAACTTAATTAATGATAAGCCATCGCGTCGGGCAAACGTAAACAAAAAATAATCGCGAAAAAAGGATCCGCTCGTTACCACCTTCAATTTAGCACTGCGGCGCGGGCGCAGAGGGACAGGGGTGGCGAGCTTCGAGTTTGCACAAATTTATCAATGGGGCAGTGCCGCGTAAATTTACTACGACAACATAGTATTTAGTTATGCATTTACCAATCATTACGTATTTTTGTGGACACTTTTGGGACAGTTTTGGAACTAAGTATTTTTATGTTTTACATACATAAATATGATTAGTTAAAGCTGCTTAGAGCCCCATTAAATTTTTTGTACTAATTAAAAAATAGTGGTGTATAAAATTTCGTCTACAAATTGACACCGTTTATTTTATTTAGAGCAAAGGTAGGAAAGGAAATATGTATGTAAATGTTCGTTAATTGAGACGTTTAGGTTATTACTAGAAATAAATGTGAATGTTGTTTTTATTAAGTAAAATCTACTTATTGTCAGAATCTTATGTACGTATTTACTCTATTGTCTGGTATTGTGTCCGATAAACGGAAATAGGCAATATGCCCCTTTTTTTTTTTTTTTTTTTTTTGGTTTCGGGTTGGAAAATCCTCATGGAGTTCCTCCGCCCCGGGGGGGAAGGACGAAAGGGACTGTCAGACTCTTACTGACTAAAAACCAACCCGTGCTCCTCATGTACCCATGTGTCGGAGGGTAGGGTTTCACCAAAGCATTCCTGGTTACCCCCCGACGGGTATTGGCCCGCCAGATGGTCAGGCGGGCCCCGAACGAAACCCCCTTGGCGGCGGATGAAGGTGTTGGGCTCCGCCGCCAAAACACCCAGCGGCCGCAGAGGATAGGGAGGACGGCAACGCAACACCGCATCTCCTCTTCCTCTGCGGCCCCACCGCGACGCAACGATGGTGCGCCCCCATTTGGTCGCGGGAGATAGGGCGCGGGGCAACGCAACACCCACACGCCTCTCCTCCCGCGACCGAACCCGACTGCGAGGGACAGACAGAACTGTCCCCCGCACCCGCACCATGGGACGCATCCTACGCAGGCCTCTACCAAGCCCACGTGGAGCGTCCCCTCCCGGGATCCCGCTTAGCTTCACCGTGGGTGGCTTCTAACCCACGGTTACTGAGCCCCCCCACCACGACAAGGTGGAGATCCCACGGGGGGGAGGCAATATGCCCCTACTACGTAAATTTATTGTACATAATATACATTTTATTTATTTTTATAACATATTGAATACTTATTGGTAATTTTATGAAATATGTTAACAATATGTATTTACTAACTGACTCGTGTATATAATAGGTAAGTAGTAAGCAAATACCAAAATCATCATAAGAACAACCCTAGCGCCTTTGTTCGATGATGCGCTTGTACGTATAGTCACACAATCTGCAACTCTTTGCTTGAGTACTTAGGGTACATTTCTCTTCACTGCGAACAACGGCTATTATTATTAAGATTTTGTAGGTGATTATAGCGTAGGTATTTTCAATTTTGTATGGGAGTGATGTATCTGTTACGAAGTAACTATTTAATAATCTGTGCTTAAAGTAAGCGTTACCCACGAGTAAGTCGATCCAATCTCATGTCCTTGCACAATTGGTCGGTACGAAAAGCTTATTAAGTAAGGATGTTATCCCAGTTGCATCCAAGACTTACAGCATTGGAGCCCAAGTTCCACTTACTGGTCTAACCAGATATGACAGAATATCAACTTTTCCACAGAGCGACTGCCGTCTGACCTCCGTAACCTAAAGGGATAGCGTTATTCTACGGTTTAGACCAATACGCCCCTAAAATATTTTGCCTTAACACTTTCACGGACAGTAAACGAAGTTTTATTGTTATCACGCCTATAGGCGTTTACTGTCCGTGAAAGTGTTAAGATACAGGTGGTTGTTTTTCCTCACACCAATGATAGTGTAAGTGAAAATTCTGAATCTGTCATTTTTATACGATTGTTTATTGTGTTTTCTACTTTGGCGCCAATACATTGTACAATATTTTGCGACATTAAAATGGAGTGGGGTGATAAAGCGAACCGAATCGCTGTGATTGCATTACACAAAGTAGGTATGGAGCCAAACGCAATTTTAAAACTCTCCATACACTTGGTTCTACTTACTTACTTACGTACTTCAAATGTTTGTGTACCGGGCTATTAATAGGTACAATGAGACCTCCTACAATGAGTCCACGTAGTGTTCGTACGAAAAAGGTGGTCAAAAAGCAGTAAGGGAAAGAATTCGAAGAAATCCTGTCCGAAAGCAAAAGATTTTACTCGGGAGATGAAGATAGCACCACATGGTTCTACCATTTCGCGTATTTTAAAAGATGACTAAGGACTTGCAGCCTATAAGAGACGCACTGGTCATTTCTTAACAGATAATTTAAAAAAAAATAGGGTGGTAAAATCAAAACGACTCCTAAAGCGGTACGCAAAGGGAGGTCACAGAAGAATTTTGTTCACGGATGAAAAAAAAATTTACAATTGAGCAACATTTTAACAAATAAAATGACCGTATTTACGCTCAAAGCTCTAAGGAAGCTTCCCAATTAGTCGACAGAGTGCAACTAGGGCATTATCCGACTTCGGTGATAGTTTGGTGGGGTGTTAGCTATGAAGGAGTGACTGAGCCATATTTTTGTGAAAAAGGTATCAAAACATCGGCACAAGTGTATCAAAATACCATTCTTGAGAAGGTAGTTGAGCTCCTTAACAACACCATGTTCAATAACCAAGTATCGTCCTTCCAGCTAGACTCGGCACCGGGTCATAAAGCTCGGTCCACGCAGTCTTGGTTGGAAGCGAACGTTTCGGACTTTATCAGAGCTGAAGACTGGCCGTCG
This sequence comes from Euclidia mi, assembly GCA_944739405.2. Lineage (NCBI taxonomy): Eukaryota > Metazoa > Arthropoda > Insecta > Lepidoptera > Erebidae > Euclidia > Euclidia mi. The sequence continues at coordinate 36,973,411 of OX123206.2, forward strand.
TCTAGTCCTGATCTTAATCCGCTGGATTATAATTTATGGTTAGTTTTAGAGAGTACAGCTTGCTCTAAACGCCATGATAACTTAGAGTCCCTAAAACAATCCATGTGATTGGCAGTGAAGAATTTTCCCATGGAAAGAGTGCGTGCTTCTATTGATAACTGGCCTCAACGTTTAAAGGACTGTATTGCAGCCAATGGAGACCACTTCGAATAAGCTTTTTTATATTTTAAATTGTTTAATATTAAGTTAACACGCTGTAAAAGTAATAATTGTTATTTACAATTAAAAAAATGTTTTTTCTTTGTGATGACTACGTACCTATAATACCGCTATCTTTTCCAAGGCATGGGATATTTACAGGTGCGCGTCGTGGCATCTGACCTGACTTGCAATCTATTGGTCTAAGCTACAGCTTCTCAAATATCTGCTTACATATTGCTTTTTAATTATAATACGATATTCTTACCTTTTCTGTTGTGCAATATAAGCGAACGTGAAATTATTAACATGGCTAACCCTTCACGCGTCAGTGGTTTTGTACAGCGATAACGAATATTAAATCCTGCTGTGTAGCCGTAAATAAAATGTTATACCTATTGTTCACGTGAATTATTATCCAAATAATGGTTGCTTATATGGTCATTTAAGTTATAGAGTCTTACGATCTACAAGACAATATCACTGAATATACACATTAATAATAATAAACATTTACATAGAAGCGTATTTCTTAAGGATTTCGTGTGCCGATTCCAAGTGGCGACTGTCGCCAGTGTAGTTGGTAGTTGGCGCCGTTGCTGGCGCTAGCGTCGTTCCCCGTCTCTCTTACTCTCATAGTGAAGATACACAGGAGGAACGTTCGTCTCTTTTGAGTCTTTTGCACTCGTAGAGACAGCTGTCACAGCGCGACTGCCATGCCGCCAAGCGGCAATTTGGGTCACAGAAAGTTTGTCTACAGAGCGCCCATAAGAAATGTGCCTCTACGTAAATATCTAAGCTCTTTGACAATATGTAGTACTAGGTTTTGCCCGGGGCTTTATACTGCTATCTTTAGAATCAGCGCTTTTTCAAAGTAACTTTCTACTCCTGTTTTACTATTTTAAGGGTGGAATATTAAAAAAAATACCTTAGTGAAGGCATACATTTAAATTTCATGTTTCTGGTTTTAGTAAAACAATCCTTCAGCAAGTTTTTAGGTTTATGGCGTTCATACAGACAGAAAGAAAAAGGGGCTTATAGTGAGCACAGGTAAAAGCCCTCTGCTGTATAATATTTGGGAGTTGTGAAAGATGAGGAAAACAATACTCTTTTCAAATTTAAAGAGCTGGATTCAAATAGAAAATGGAAAATTCAAGACCGACTATCGATACTCCTAAGAGCGCACTATCTCGAAAGCATTATCTTTAAAAGACTTCCCCATACTATATAGGTGCTATAAAAAGTTATGGTGTGTGCGATAGCCACAGTACACAATTGATTGTATGCAAGCATTTGTAACGATCACCGATTCACTCTACACTCTACTATGCACCTATAGAAATGTTTCGTAACAGTCCAGTCGCTTTTCAAAAGATCGATAAAACCAAAAGAAACAACCATAGATATGTAACGGGTCAATTAGGTAGAAGAGCCTTGCTGATTTCAGCATGAATGGGCCGGCTCGACCGGGGAAGCACTACCCTCTCACAGAAAATCGACGTAAAGTAACAGTACCTAAACTGTTGCGTTTCGTTCGGTGAGTGAGAGTGCACGAGGCCCTATCCCCTATTCCTTCTCCCTCATCCTATCCCTTTTCCCAACCCAAAGGGGCGGCAACGCACTTGTGACTCCTGTGGTGTTGCTTGTGTCCATGGGCGGCGGTAATTGCTTACCATCAGGCAATCCGTCTGCTCGTTTGCCGCCTATTACCATAAAAAAAAATTGCATATATTTTCTTTTTTTATAGACTTACACTTGTATCTAGACAGACGTGTAATATTACACCTCTATTTCGAATTTTGGGTGCCACGTAATAGGAGGCGAGTCTATTGACGTTACTGGGCACATTGCCAGACGCCGAGCTGCTACTGAGAATTCGGTAAATCGCAGTAACACTTTTGCCCGACCCGGCAGTCGAACCCGGGACCGCCCGATCAGCAGACGCATTCGCTATCCACTGGACCACGGAGGCAGTCGGGCAGTAATAATTAATTAAGTAATTAATAAATTCTTGTGCTTGTCAACAACCAAAAGTTTATTAGTAATCTAATGGAAGGAAAGAGGAACTCACCACGCACCCTCGCATTGACCATCCCAACTATTGCAATAGAAAAAGGTTGACAATACCGAAGGGGAGAGAGGAGTTCCGCCAAGTAACGCCTGATTCAATCAACTATTACTAGTAATCTGGTTACCATAATGAAAACTCAGTTTGGGATCCGAATTATTTTAGTAGCTTGAGTGATTTAATATTTATGTACAACCGTTTAATTTTTCTTTTGCTATCGGAATACCAGCGGCAGCGATAAGCTAGTGAAGATACCAACAGACCGCCTTGCGCGTGGCCTGCAGCACTGACTTTTTCGCGTAATATGTGCATATTGAATTGTCAATTATCACTTGTGCCGTGCCTCAGAGATCACGGCAAGCAGTCGGTCGCGGCTGTCGTGGAGATATTTGACAGTTTGTATAAGAACGTAGCTCTGTTTAAACTGACATTATTCTAAACCGTGCCAAAGCTAATATTCAGTCAAATCTGGTTCTAGACTAGTAAGCGGACCCTGGATTGCAACTGGGACAACGCTCGGAAGATGATGATACTATAGGAATACTAGACCCAATAGGGAACATAACATAACAGATGGCAGCACAAGCAACTACAGAAAACAAACTCGTAGCGCGCTTTTCAAATATTGTCATCAACAAGACAACAATATATCTATACTTATTTATATAGGCAAAACTAAACAAAATTGCGTCTAGTGTAGATCTGCATTTCGAAATACAGAAGGTCAAATCTTCCGTAATATAAATGCCTCTTTTAACCATAATCGACTCATTTGAAATCCAGTAATAATCGCTGCAATTAATCATTTTTACAAGCGATTATTTATTTTATTACTAAAATTCTAATGAAAAGACAGAATTGAACAGATTTCACCATTAATTCCCGCGCTTTTCCACCCATTACCATAGACAATAGAGTTGCGCACAATTTATGCGCACCTCAAGATGGATGATCGCCAAAGCGCCGCGATTCCACTAGTCGCTCGTTTTAATTGCTGTTTTAGAATAATAGTTTCATTCTCTTTGGTAAAAATGGAGTGAGATAGTTCTACTTAATAGTCAATGACTGAATGAATGAGATCGGATTGCACTGCTTTCAAGTTCGGTTTATTAATGTTAGTGAATAAGATTTTAAAGTTTCTTATTGAAGAGACAGTATGTTATAATTTTTTTTATCGAGATACCTAACAATATAATTGAATTAAGTCTTAAAATAATTAAAAAACTAATTAATATATACAAGAAGTGAAATTTAAAAAATAAATAAATTTAGAAGCCGTCATGAAACTCATCCGCATCGCAGTCAATTGGAAGCGTGCCCAGAAGACTGGCAGCATTACCTCGTTGTATAGCTATAGCATATCTTTATTTATATATTTCTTGTGTACGTGTGTATGTCACTGAACTCCTCCTAAACGACTGGATCGATTTTGATGAAATTTGTTGTATGTATTCAAGGGGACTTCAGAATGGTTTAGATTCACGATTTAGTCCAAAAATATCAAACAATCTAGATAAATAAAATATGGCGGTACGAATTTCGGCGGATCAGCTAGTAATATATAAAAACATATAATATGCGACAGCTAAATATGTTGTGTGTATCGAAATAAAGTAAGGTCAGTATAATATATATTGTTTTTTTTACTTCACTACAATCAGTGAAGTCCCATAGTGATGGCCATCATCCCAGCAGCCAGCATGGCATTATGGCATGATTTCGCTGAAGCAGCCGAAGATTAACAATTTTTTTAGGTTAAAGAAGTAAACTTATGTGACAACTCTCAATCGCGTAATACCTCTTGCTCAATCGTGAATTAAACCAGCCGAAGTCAAATGATGACTCAAAATTTAAGACTAAAATTGAAATCTTACATTATTTAAAGATAACTTCACAAATCTACGCACTCATTCGTATTTATTGTGAAATCCGCAGTAAAAGACTACAAAAGTGCTAATGAGATTAGACGGTAAAAAGCAACAGCCCTGTAGATTGTATGGGATACATTTTCAATCTGCTGGCACAGGTAATAGATTCCGAACGAAGCCGTCTGGCCGCTCGTAAACACCTTCAATTTGTGCTGCAACTAACGCAGTAACGCTGGCAACACCTGCCTCTTATTGTGCTCTACAGGACTGCTTTTTTGTATTATGTAACCAAAAAGGTATCTGCCTCCGTGGTCCAGTGGATAGCGTATGCGAATGCTGATCGGAGGTCCCGGGTTCGATTCTCAGGTCGGGCAAAATTGTTATTGGGTTTTTCCGAATTCTCAGTAGCAACACGGAGTCTGGTGATGTGCCCGGTAACGGCAATAGGCTCGCCCTCTATTACGTGGGACCTAAAAATTCATGGTTAAATGTGGGTGTAATATTACACCTCTGCCTACCCCTTCGGGGATACAGGCGTGACCCTATAAAAAAAAAGGTATCGATAATACTAGGACTGAAACCATGACCACGACTGGTGTAGCCAACGCCGAAACATCGGGGCAAATGATCGTTGTTTTACCTTTTTTGCACCTAAAGTGAAACTTAAAATAATTAATCAACGTAAGCATGAATTAATTTAAGTGGAAATCAAGTAAAAGTAAAAAAAAATTCGCGCACATTTACCGCGAGTCCAACGAGGCAGTCAGACTGGATTTTAAATGCACAAAAAATTTGCTAGACTAACGCTAACAAACAATACGCCCCTAAAATCATCATCATCGCCCTAGCGTTATCCCAGTTGCATCCAAGACTTACACGCCTTGGAGCCCGGGGTCCGCTTACTGGTCTAACCAGATATGACAGAATATCAACTTTTCCACAGAGCGACCGCCGTCCGACCCCCGCAACCCAAAGGGATAGCGATATTCTACGGTTTATCGATCAATACGCCCCTAAAATATTTTGCCTTAAGATACAGGTGGTTGTTTTTCCTCACACCAATGACAGTGTAAGTGAAAATTGGGTAAAGGAAGGAAATACACTTAAGTGTGAGATAAGGTAGTGCAGATTGCGGGAGCACCTTGGTACCCGTCAGTCATTACACGGTGATTATTGTCACGCGCACCAGATATCTTCGGAATCCATCCGCGGCCAAACGGCTAACCGCACGACGGGCGGTCAGAACGCCGCGGTTTCGCACTCAAGTATTTGTGACTGCCTCTGTGGTCCGTATGCCTCTGCTGATAAGGAGGTCCCGGTTCGATTCCCAGGTCAGGCAAAAGTGTAACTAAATTCTCAGTAGCAGCCCGGCGTCTGGCAAAGTGCCCGGTAACTCCAAAAGGCTTGCCCTCTATTACGTGGGATCGAAAATTACTATGACGAAATGTGTGTCTAACATTACCTACATCTTTGCCTACCCCTTCGGGGATACAGACGTGAGTCTGTAAAAAAATGTGATTAACTTGTTTAAAAATGCTTCATTTTCATATAAAATTTTATGACATTTTTATTTGGATTTACCTATTCCTTGCCGGCGGCATTTCGTGTGATGACGTCGTTCCTTTGAAGGGTCTTCAACGTCCTAGCGTTATCCTAGTTGCATCCAAAACTTACACGCCTTGGAGCCCAGGGTCCGCTTACTAGTCTAACCAGATATGACAGAATATCAGCTTTCCACAGAGCGACTGCCGTCTGACCTCAGCAAAACAAAGTGGTATTCTTCGGTGTAGACTCCTCGTAACGTGTGTCAATATTTTCTTAAAACCGGGACTTAACATGCTCTCCGAAGAACGAAGCAAGCGTCAATTAACAATTGAATACGCACATAACTTCGAAAAGTCAGTGGTACACGCCGTACGTGGATTCGAACCCGATACCCTCTGCATGGCAGTCTGCTGGTGCCACTAGGCTATCGCTGACTTAGCACCCATGTATTTTTGCATAATTTGTTTGAAAACTTTATGTTTGCATATACATACATTTCGATTTTTTTATGTGGATCTACTCTTTGCTAGCGGCGTTTCGGCGATGACGTCATTCCTTCGAAGAGTAATTACTGTCATTACGTCAAATCAAACTTTAGATTAGCAACATTGTTTCATAGATCACACTTTTTGTTTCTTCAGAAAACATTGAGCAGTTAACGGCAATAGGCTCGCCCTATGCCGTGGCACCTAGCATTTCATAGGTGAAATGTGGGTGTAATATTACATCTCTGCCTAACCCTTAATGCGGGCGTGAGTCTCTAAAAAAACACAAAACAAACAGAAGTTGCGTAGTCATTTACAGTACCTATTTACTCTGTCGTCCGTGTGGTGACGGATTAAGAATACGGAATATCACCACCCCATATCATCCCATGGGTGTCGTAAGAGCCGACAGAGGGAGCTTATTATGCAGAGAACACCACTGTAAGAGAAGGAAAACTTGATACAAACCCTATACCAACCCGTTTGGCCACCGTGGTATAGTAGGCCAATTCATCCTTTCAAAGGAGAGGCCTAGTCCAGCAGTAGACTGTTAGAGGCTGATGATGATGATCATCTACTGTGATAATCCGTGACTAGCCCTTAGGTTTCGGCTGACAAACAGCGCTGCGGTCATCCGTAGCACAGGCTGAGCTGAGACCTTTTGGTCACACTGCACATTTTTTTGTACCTATGTGTTTTATTTATTTTTTCTTTTTCTATTTCTTTTTGGTCTTTACTGTCAAACTTTCTTGTGTTTTTATTGGTGTGTCTGATAAATGTTTTTCTTTTTTTTCTTTCTTTTTAGTCAGTATTATACGAAGGCAGCTTCATGGCTAGTGGTCAATTTGTGATTATATTAATTTTATTACTCTCTACATAGTGATAGGCCAGTGAGTAGACCTAAAAGAATACCACGCCACTGTGTTGGGGTTCAAATCTACTGCGTGCACCACTAACTCGTCAACGTTTTGTACGTGTTTCTTAATATTAAGTCATTGCGTCTTGTTTGGTGTTGTGCAGTGCGTCAAACTATCGATCAAAGCTGTCATGAAGGACCTCTAGGAGTCGTTACGTGAAATCAGTTGCTTCAAATATATTGGATTTTTTTATTTTATTTATAGACTCACGCCTGTATCCCCATAGGGGTAGGCAGAGGTGTAATATTACACCCACATTTCGCCATGAATTTCTAGGTCCCACGTAATAGGGGCGAGCCTATTGCCGTACCGGGCACATTACCAGACTCCGTGCTGTTACTGAGAATTTCCTAACGGAAAACACAATAACACTTTGCCCGACCCGGGAATCGAACCCGAGACCTCTCAATCCCACGCGCACATTTATGCCGCGAGACCAACGAGGCAGTCACATTTTTAAGCAAGCGATAATTACATTTTTTAATACACACCTTCGAAAAGTCAGACGTGTGTGTCCGGGGTAACTGGGGATCGAACCCGACACCATCGTCTCGGCAGTCCATTACGTACACACACACAGGCATTTTGGCAGATGTCAATTGTATTATTTTTAAAAATATCGCAAAATAGAAATTACCAAACGTCGGTGCGTGAAAAAAAACGCGTGTGCGAAACCGCCCGTTCGCCGCCCACCTTAGCACGCGAGGGTGCGATCGTGGGGTATTTTGCGACTATTCCAATTATACGTCTTATGAAATAGCAGTCGGTGTCGGTTCCACCAAGCCCGCAATATCGACGCCGCAGCGATAGGCGATTGGATTTTTTGTTAGAATATCTGTGAGTCATAAGCGGAGCGGACGATCTGATAAAGTCGTCATTATTATTGTACTAATGAAGTTTATACATTACTGAAGTCACAACAGGTATTGGAGGATATTTTGGAACGGCTGCTGCGTTCTCCTATCAACCCAGGAGACTCTTAGCGGAGGACATTTTTTATTTTCAAAGTCAAAGTCAAAATCCTTTATTCATTTGAGTCACAATGTGACGCTTATGAACGTCAAAATAATAAATAAAATAATTACTTAATGACTCTACATTTACATTTACTGCCACGTTCGCAAAGCAAGGGCGTAGAACCATGAGAAAGAACGGGCAATAAAACTCACGGTCACTCTTTTTCATCGCCAGGTTTTGCATTATTAATACACATAATTTACATTTTGTAAGGTGCTGCAACTGTTAGACCTTCTATATCGCTTGTATATATTTACTGTACATAATAATACTCATTTTCTACTTATACTGTAAAAAAAAAATACTCAAGCATAATACTTAATTTTTATTTTGATTTTCATTTACTTTCATTCGTTTGGTAAAAGGTGAACACGAATACACATCATCCTTTAACAGTCCACTGCTGGACTAGGCCTCTCATTTGAAAGGAGGAATTGGCTTACTATGTATACCACGCTGGCCAAACGGGTTGGTATAGGGTTTGTATCAAGTTTTCCTTCTCTTACAGTGCTGTTCTCTGCATAATATGCTCCCTCTGTCGGCTCTTACGACACCCATGGCATGATATGGGGTGGTGACATTCCGTATTCTTAATCCGTCACCACACGGACACACAATGCACAATACAAATATTATCTTTTGGAAGAGACGGAAATTTGACAGCACGGTTCGCGTAGTGGTTTAAGCGGTCGCCTCGCCGCTTGATACTGCGCCGCGTGTCGTGGGTTCGATTCCCACACGAGACAACATTTTGTGTGATTCACAAATTGTTGTCTCGACTCTGGGTGTTCCTTGTGTCCGTTGATTGAATGTTTGTAAAGTCCACCGCAACACAGAAAATTCTTCCTAGAGCGGGAGTTGTCTTTGTAAAAAGTATTTGACATCAAATGTCTGACCAGCGTGGTGTAGTAGGCAATAATTTTGCCTTTCTTTTGAGACACAATGCTAACATAAAGCAAATTATGAGAGGCGGTCAAATTGCCCAGCAATGAACTGTGAAAGGTTGTATGATGAGGTAAACGCAAAGTTGTCCCACTTTTCAAACCTTTGTCCTCTCTTGTGACGCATAGCCGTATATAGTAGGGCGGCCGCATGGGCCGTGCCTACTCCAGTATGGTCTAATGCCCACCCCAGAATTTTCGTAACTGATTCTAAATGCTAGTCTGGCCACCTAAGACCTCTTCACACAATGTTTCATGAAGACCCTGGCCCACCATGAAAATTAACCCCAGTTACGCCGATGCTGTGATGAGTAGTATATGCAAACTGTGCATTAAAAATTCAGACAAAATATCTGACTGCCTCCGTGGTCCAGTGGATAGCGTATACGACTGCTGATCGGAGGTCCCGGGTTCGATTCCCGGGTCGGGCAAAAGTGTTACTGGGTTTTTCTGAATTCTCAGTAGCAGCACGGAGTCTGGTGATGTGCCCGGTAACGGCAATAGGCTCGCAACCCATTACGTGGGACCTAAAAATTCATGGTGAAATGTGGGTGTAATAGTACACCTCTGCCTACCCCTTCGGGGATATAGGTGTGAGTCTATAAATAAAAAAATAAATTAAATAAAATAAACAAAATATCTTAAATTTTCTTATTACAAGATCACAACCGCACCAAGAATCAATGTGTTGCTGGGTACTTTACAGCATTCGATCCACGGACAAAAGTATGCCCAGGCTAGCAGAAACAAATTGTGGGTCACGCAAAGTGGCGTCTCGTATCGAACCCACAACACTACACATAACTTCTTCTATAATAACATAACTTCATGCCTCTTATCCCCGAAGGGGTAGGCAAACCCACTTTTCGCCAGTTATGTTTCGGTCCCAATGTAATAGGGGACGAGCCTATTGCCATCTACCGGGCACATTGTTAAGCGAGCGATAATTAACGTTTTTAATACACACATAACTTCGAAGAGTCAGAGGGGTACCTGTGATCGAACCCGAGACCATCGTCTCGGCAGTCCGTTACATACACCACTAGGCTATCGCCACACACAACACTCGGTGCAGAAATAAATCACAACGTCATACGTGCTGTCAGTGTAATGTATGATGAAGGAAAAAGGCGAAGCTGTTTTTCACTCAAAACCCTCTTTCTCTCTTGATTATGTCTACATTTCGCCTATAAGACTAGAAGATAGAATGGAAAAGTCGGCTGCTTAACATATGGAGCCATATAACACTCGCAATACTATGCGTTAAAAGCTAAAAAAAAACTTTTGATCCTTCTAGCACCTATCCGGCTTTGTCTGAATATTAGCTTTTCCACAGAACGACTGCCTGTCTGACCTCCGCAACCCTAAGGGGATAGCTATATTCCATGGTTTAGACTAGTGTCAGCTTATTCGGACTCCTTATAAGGACTGTCAAAGATCTTCATGACAGCCGGGACAGTCGGCTTAGCGTGCTCTCGTGCACGGGACTAGTGCTAATCAAGCGCTAAACAATTTAATAGGCTCATAACTCCGAAAACTCAGTAGTGCGCGCCGTGGATTCGAACCTTCTGCATAGCAGTCTGTTGGTAACTCCACTAGGCTATACCAATGAATACAGATTTACATAGAAGCGCAGTTCTTAAGGATTTCGTGTGCCGATTCCAAGTGGAGACTGTCTCCAGTTTAGTTCGTAGTTGGCGCCGTTAGCGGCGCTGGCGTCGTTCTCCGTATCTCTTGCTCTCATAGTTAAGATACACAGGAGGAACGTTCGTCGCTCTTGCTCTCGTAGAGACAGCTGTCACAGCGCGACTGCCACGCCGCTAAGCGGCAATTTGGATCACAGAAAGTTTGTCTTCAGAGCGCCCATAGAAAATGCGCCTCTATTTAAATATCTTTGGCTACACCAAAGAACTCAGATTTATACATAGAAGCACATTGCCTATGAGCGCTCTAAAGACAAACTTTCTGCGACCCAAATTGCCGCTTAGCGGCGTGGCAGTCGTTTCCCCAGTGTATCTTAACTACCAAAGCAACAGAGATGGAGAAATGACGCCAGGCCAACTACGAATTAAACAAGGGGCAGACCCCACTTGGAATCGCACACGAAATCCTTAAGGCGCTGTACCTAGTCAAAATAGGCTTCACAATACAGTTTTTTAGCCAAATGTATACATTTTAGAGCAGCTAAAAAAATATATGTTAATCTTGATCATATTTATTTTATGGGGGACCATTGTGTTCAAAACACGTTTTCGGTAAATTTTCTCGATAAAAAAAAACCATAAAATAACCATTAAAATTGAAATTGTAGCAATTGTAACTGTATTATTTATAAACAAATCTTGATAATATTAATAACAGTGATGTAATATATAATAATAAAGGGAACTGTTGTTTTTATTTATCGATTGGAATAAGATATTTGTAAGGATTAATGTATTTAATGATAAAAAGGCAGCGATAGCCGAGTGGATATACCAACAGACTGCCATGCAGGGGGTATCAGGTTCGAATCCACGGCGCGCACCAATGACTTTTCGGAGTTATGTGCGTATTGAATTGTTAATTATCGCTTGTCCCGTGCCTCGGAGAGCACGTTAAGCCGTCGGTCCCGGTTGTCATGAAGATCTTTGACAGTCGTTACAGGGCGTCAGTACCTTCTAAAATAAACTGACACTAGTCTAAACCATGGAATATCGCTATCCCTTCGGGTTGCGGAGGTCAGACAGGCAGTCGCTCTGTGGAAAAGCTAATATTCAGCCAAATCCGGTTAGACTAATAAGCGGACCCCAGATTGAAAACCGGGATAACGCTAAGAGAAAGAAGAAGAATGTATTTAATGATAAATAACTCGTTCTGAACGTCCCGTCGTCATCGCGCTTCTCTTTCTTATGTATACAATCCGACAGTGACATCAACAGCTGAACTCAGTGTACTGTACACAGCGCCTTAACGTCTGCAGTTCTATATAAATATGAGTTCTTTGGCAATACTTTTAATGAATCAAAAATTAATATGGCTTCTCGCTTCGCTCATGACAATACGTGCGGTCGAAGGCACCTCACGCGCTTCGATCCCCAAGAATGAGAGATATAGAGCTACGAAGGCCTTTTTAAATTCACGCCGACGACCGGCACGACACCATCGCTCATTTATTAAAAATTTTCACTTCTTATTGGTATTCTTTTGAAATTATATTATCACCTTGACCGAGGAATATTTTGTACATACCTGAGACGCTTGGGATTCGATTAATTATTTTGTTTTGGTTCTGTTTATGGTAGGTACGGGTGGAGACGGATTATAAATACAAAGTGTTGTACCTACCTATATTTAGTTATGTGTCACATGATTGATTGCACAACAATTGCATCATTCAATCCCTCATTTGGTAGACTAGATTTATAATAATAAAATATGTCTTAGCTTTAGTCACTCTCGGATATCTGTCTGTAACAACTGTGTACAACTTTATTGGAATATACATACGAGTATATCGTGAACGTTGTTCCTGTGTTTCAATTATATCTCATCGAAGTGACCTTCACACACCGTACACCAAATATACACCACACAACAATACTTACACCATACCAGAGAGGCAAAGTGTCATTACCAATGATATTACAAGAAAAAGGTAGATACGTTACCTACGTAGTAATCAATCCGTAGAAACGGTACACTAACGCACACATCGATAACTCCATATTTTATTTTATTTTCGGTTGACAAGATGTGTCAGTTTCACTTTGACGCCGGCTCGCGACGTCACACACACATATGTCAGACTTGCCAACTGGCTTATGTTTAGCGTCCTGGTTTTGGAACGCCTATAACATATTATTATCTACTTCTTTTTACTTTTGTAACATCATTGGTAATTACTGAATGTGATTGCGTGTCGAGTGAAGTGTAATACACCTCTGCCTACCCTGTCGGTGACAAAGGCATGAAGGCTTATGTTATACCAACACAAAATAAATCGGACATTGAAATATCACAATCTTAGAGACAAAACAAAACCTTGAAACAAAACACCGCAACCTGTTGCTCTCGATGATACAATAACAATATTAAATTCTGTTAGATTGTTGAACAATGGCATTCCCTTGTGGCTCTTTCTTGAGATATAATAGATCCTTTAACAATTTGCGGCAGTGATATCCGATTAGATTGTGGAGAAACATTAACTGCTGTGAACAGTTATTTATCCGACGTTTCAGCTCCAGTAAATTGCCCGAAACGTCGGTTTATATTAAGTAATGTAGTTTTTGATCATTCAGTTTAAATGTAATGACATTAAAAGCAATATATCGCGATAAAGTCTGTAAACCGTACCGGATTAACGTGCTCTCCATGTTAGGTACGGCCAAGCGATAATTTACAATTCAATAAGCACATAACTGTCCGTGTGGTGACGGATTAATAATTCGGAATGTCACCACCCCATATCATCCCATGGGTGTCGTAAGAGCCGACAGAGGGAGAATATTATGCAGAGAACAGCACTGTAAGAGAAGGAAAACTTGATACAAACCTTATACCAACCCGTTTGGCCAGCGTGGTATAGTAGGTCGATTCCTCCTTTCAAAGGAGAGGCCTAGTCCAGCAGTGGACTGTTAAATGCTGATGATGATGAAGCACATAACTCAGAAAAGTCTGCATGGTATAAGGTATCTTCACAAGGCTATCGCTGATTTGTCTGGCACATCCAATATGTACACACAGTGGCGTAGGAAGAGGGGGGGCGGCGGGGGCGGTCCGCCCCGGGTGCCACCCTTTTTGGGGTGCCACCCATCCAAAAAAAGGGGTGACACCCAAAACTCAACTTAAGAACAATGTACAAAAATATAAAACAACATAGGCACTAGCTCAGCACTACGAGAGTTAGCCCGGAATTGTTAGGTATCGACTAAAAGAGAAAAAAAGTCATCCGCCAACTTCCGCCCCGGGTGCCACCAAGCTAGCTACGCCACTGTGTACACATGTAATTATCTAACTAAATGAAGTACTCGCCGTACACCTGTCTCATAATATATCATCTACCTACACGTAGGCAACCGCCGCTCAAAGTAATCTATCCGCTATCCGAGATTACTCCCGACGAGCCGCGGGCTAAGCGAGTTAACCATTCATTAAAACTAACGGCCACCTGTTGATTGCGCTCACAAGATGGCGCTAGTTGCACCCGTCGTGTTTACACGTAGGTACATTTGGAGAGACTTGTACTAGATTATAAGTATAATCTAGTAGCTTCGCCCCCGGCTTCGCCTGCGTGGGAGTCAGTTATAGCAGTAAAATGTAACATAAAGGCCTTGCCACACGATACAATTTTACCACTGATCAAATTTTCAATCGAATTGGCTTTGCCCGTCTACACGACACAATCAAATCACTGATTTGCATTCCGTCCACCCGATTGGTTAAAATCTGGTGCGCACCCGATGAACTTGAGTTGGACGACTGGCGTCTACATGTCACGATTTCATCAAGTGATTTAGTCAAGTTGGACGTAAAATCGTGTCGTGTGGATAGGCCTTAATAAAGAGGCAGGGGAGTGACATATATATGTAGATAGATATTATCAATTGTATCACCAAAATAACGAAGTAACGAGTAATGAATGTAGAGGAAGCCCGTGAGGTTTGCAAGGATAGAAGCAAGTGGTGATCTGTTGTCTCTGCCTACCCCGACGGGAAAAAGGCGTGAGCATATGTATGTACCTATGTATGTATGTATCACCAAAATAAAGTACATTTCTATAGTTACTTATGTAAATCTACGATACTAGTGTTCTGGGTATTCATTGTGTCCGTTGCTTGCATATTTGTAAAGTACCCTGTGACACAGGATATATTCCTAGTGCGAGAGTAGTCTTCTAAAAAGTAAAATTTAAATAAGAACCTTAACACACTAAAATCATACTATATCAAAGAAGCATCGCTCCGTTGCGACGTGTAAAAACGCTAAAACACTTTAGTGTTAACTAGTCCATCCTTATATCTTAATACTAATATATAAAGCTGAAGAGTTTGTTTGTTTGTTTGAACGCGCTAATCTCAGGAACTAGGTACTGGCCCGATTTGAAAAATTCTTTCAATGTTAGATAGCCCATTTATCGAGGAAGGCTATAGGCTATATAACATCGTGCTATGAGCAACGGGAGCGGAGCAGTAGCCTTAAATAACGCCGGTGTAACCGCGGACATCCTCTAGTTACAAATAATACCAATATAGACTAACTGTAGCGCTCACAGCGGGACAACAAAATCAAGCAACGTGCACAGAGTAGTGTGTTAATAATTGTAGACAATTCTTATAGTAGGTATAGTAAAAAATCATCAGGACATTATTTCCCATAATAATCTAGTATATGACTGCCTCCGTGGTCCAGTGGATAGCGTATGCGACTGCTGAACGGAGGTCCCGGCTTCGATTCCCGGGTCGGGCAAAAAGTGTTACTGGGTTTTTCCGAATACTCAGTAGCAGCCCGGAGTCTGGTGATTTGCCCGGTAACGGCAATAGGCTCGCCCCCTATTACGTGAGACCTAAAAATTCATGGCGAAATGTGCGTGTAATATTTACACCTCTGCCTACCCCTTCGGGGATACAGGCGTGAGACTATAAATAAATAAATAAAATCTAGTAAGAATATTTTTTTTCTGGCCGGCACTTTCATTTTTGGGTACGAAATGAATGATGTCCTTTAACGAATCTTTACTAGAGTCCATCCCTTCCTTGAATTTCGTTGTTTTATCAAAAAGCACAAGAAAGCTGTATTAGATTTAGCGTGCAGCGACTATATCCAAGCTTCTCATCATCTTGTATAGGTATCATACGAAATTTAATAAAAATCCAACGATTCCAGCATCTACCTATAGGTATTCATAAAATTTATGCGTTTCTAACTGACGGACAACGGACAACGTACACAGACACAGCCGAAACTACGGGTCGTAAGAAGCTGATATTTGACATGAATGTTCCTAGGAGATTATAAGAGAGCACTAGGAGAGTATCGTAGTATTTTCCTTTTTCCGAAAGGGTAGGCAGAGGTGTAATTTTACTCCCACATTTCGCCACGTGAGCCTATTGCCGTTACCGGGCATATCACCAGACTCCGTGCTGCTATTGAGAATTCGGAAAAACCCAGTAACACTTTTGCTCGACCCGGGCATCGAACCCGGGACCTCCGATCAGCAGTCGGTTACAATGTTCACTGGACCACGGAGGCAGTCTATTCCTAAAAAGTCAATATTTTCCTAAAGGGTTAAAAATAAGATATAAAGGCATTTATCGATTCTTAAAAGACGTTATGTCAAATGGCTTTTTAATCAAATAAAAACATAAACATAAGCTTTGAAAACCCGCGATGACATTGTCATTTAGACATTTATACACCTCAAAATTATTTATATTTACTTTTATCAATTTTATTTTATTTACTTTTTTTAACAGTTTATCAAAATCAGGTATGAATTAGTATTTTTAAAGTATAGAGATCATGTCCCGCAAAGTAATCTTATACTCAGTAACTACGAGATTATATTATAACACAAAAGCAGGTTGAATAGACTATAAGAAGGGAATAATCCTTGCTAAATTATTAGGCAGGCTCCAGAATCACAAAATAAATCGTGCCCATCACACAGCGTTTGATCTGGGTGGATCTTTGAAACATTATACTTTATTGTAACAGTAAGGTAGTGTGTAGTGTGTAAAAACAGCGGATACAGTATGGCCTTTATTGAGAGTAAAGCCAAAAAAATTGGGCAAGTGCGAGTCGGACTCGCGCACGAAGGGTTCCGTACCATCATCATGTATGCATGTATACTTAAATTCTTTTTAAGTTTCTACCTGTTTGTTAAGATCGAGTAACAAATTGCTTTAAAATTACGTTTGTTGTATGGGAGCCCCCCTGTATTATTTACCACTTTTTATTTAATTATTTATTTTGAAATGTAATATACAATACATATTCTGTGAAAATTTAAAGCGTCTACCTACTTCAGTTAGTCATTTTGAGCATTTTCATTTTATTATTTTTATATTTTCATTTTTCGAAATACATAATTTGTGAAAATTTCAGCTTTCTAGCTATCACGGTCTATGAGATACAGCCTGGTGACAGACAGACAGACAGCGGAGGCTTAGTAATAGGGTCCCGTTTTTTACCTTTTATGTACGGAACTCTAAAAAGAAGCTTTCCGATAACATACACAGACTTGAGTCTTTACAGTATACACACATTAAGTTGCAATAGTAAGAGCACGGTAATATAATCTAACAGTATTGTAACTCGGCCGCCTTCGTGAGTTATATACCTACCAAACGCGCCGCAAGCGAGCTGCGGCACGATCGCGGCTGTGGGTACCCTTGGCACAGTCCGCACAGTCTAATGGGTACTCTGCTCGGGGCGCGTAGGTATAACTCGAGTTTCGTGCGTTTGTATGGAGTTACAATACTGTTAGATATTATTACCGTGGTAAGAGTGTTTACTTTGATGCTTGAGTGTAATATGTAGCCGTGCTTTAAGTAACAGCAGCGGTAGCCTAGTGGAGAGAACGACGGACTGCTACGCAGAAGGTCTCGGTTTCGAATCCACGGCGCACGCCAATCACTGTTCGAAGTTTATTATCGCTTACTAAACGTTGAAGTGTGTTGTCCGTGTGGTGACGGATTAAGAATACGGATTGTCGCCACCCCATATCATCCCATGGGTGTCGTAAGAGAAACAAACTCTATACCAACCCGGTTGGCCAGCGTGGTATAGTAGGCCAAGTCCTTTCAAAGAAGAGGCCTAGTCCAGCAGTGGACTGTAAGGGGCTGATAATGATGAACGGTGAAGGAAAACATTGTGAGGAAATCTACATATCTGTGAGTTCTCCATAATGTTCTCGAAAGACATGTGAAGTCTGCCAACGCGCACTTCGCCAGCGTGGTGGACTATGGCCTTACCCTACTCATAGTACCTAAGAAAGGCCCGTGCCCAGCAGTGGGACAGTTTATATACAGGGCCGATGATGATGATGATGCTTTGAGTTGGTGTCTAAAAAATGCTCATCGAAATATATTGGGCTGTAGCTACATAAGTATATTTTGTTTGTGTTTTGACTGCCTCCGTGGTCCAGTGGATAGCGTATGCGGCTGCTGATCAGAGGTCCCGGGCTCGATTCCCGGGTCGGGCAAAAGTGTTACTGGGTTTTTCCGAATTCTCAGTAGCAGCACGGAGTCTGGTGATGTGCCCGTAACGGCAATAGGCTCGCCTCCTACGTGGGACCTAAAAATTCATGGCGAAATGTGGGTGTAATATTACACCTCTGTCTTCCCCTTCAGGGATACAGGTGTGAGTCTATAAATCATCATCATCATCCTCTTAGCGTTATCCCAGTTTCAATCTGGGGTCCGCTTACTAGTCTAACCGGATTTGGCTGAATATTACCTTTTCCACAGAGCGACTGCCTGTCTGACCTCCGCAACCCGAAGGGATAGCGATATTCCATGGTTTAGACTAGTGTCAGTTTATTTAGAAGGTATTGACGCCTTGTGACGACTGTCAAAGATCTTCATGACAACCGGGACCGACGGCTTAACGTGCTCTCCGAGGCACGGGACAAGCGATAATTAACAGGTGTAAGTCTATAAATAAAATAAAAAAATAAATAAAATATATTTTGCCGTGTGGTTGACGGCATAGAATACAAGTATCACCACCCCCTATCTTCCCGTGGGTGTCGTAAGAGGCGACTAAGGGATAACACGATGCAAATACCATCTTTGCGTAGAGACGGAAAACTCGACATCAAACCCTATACCACTGCCTCGTTGGTCTCGCGGCATAATTAATGTGCGCGTGGGATCGGGAGGTCCCGGGTTCGATTCCTGGGTCGGGCAGTGTTATTGGGTTTTTCTGTCACGAAATTCTCAGTAGCAGCACGGAGTCTGGTGATGTGCCCGTAACGGCAATAGGCTCGCCCCCTATTACGTGGGACCTAAAAATTCATGGCGAAATGTGGGTGTAATATTATACCTATGTCTACCCCTTCGGGGATACAGGCGTGAGTATATAAATAAAATTTAAAATATATATTTTGTTGTGCAGGCATAATGACAGACAGAGGCAAGTGCACATTCGGCACTCGGATGCCCATCGACATCCACATGCTGAACGAGATCATCTACCGCGAGGTCAAACACTTCCGCAACTACAAGATATACAGACCTAACTTTGGATGTGAGTATTATAACTACCTATCTATATAAATACAAATTAATCGCCGAAATGTTTGTAAGCGCATAACTTTCAAACGACTGCACCAAATTGTAGACATAAATATTTCTTTTGTGTGTTTTTTATTGGCAGGACTAGGTTTGTATGGAAAAAAAATACCTATTTAAAAAATTGGGCAAGTGCGAGTCAGACTCGCGCACGAAGGGTTCCGTATCATCATCTAAAAAGGAAATCACATTTGTATGTATACTTAAATAGTTTTTATGTTTCTAGCTGTTTATTAAGATCGAGTAACAAATTTCTTAAAAATTACGTTTGTTGTATGGGAGCCCCCTTTATTATTTACTTTTTTATTTTGAAAGGTATTATACAACTACATATTCGGTGAAAATTTAAAGCGTCTACCTGTGGAGAGGGTGGCAAGATGGGGTACTTAAGCTTTAAAGGTCAATAATATAAAAAATTACATAGTTAAACAATTATATTTATTTTTTTACTAAAAACTTATTATTACTCTTCTAGTATTTGGTGTCATTAGGCACTTTTAGTTACACATTTAAGAGACAAAAATTAAAATATAAAAAAGGTATTTTGCCCCGTCTTGCCCCATGGTGGTGGTAAGATGAGGCACCCCCATGAGGTAAGATGGGGTGATGTGACTGATTACAGATAAAGATGATTATTTGGGCCGGCAGAACTCGCAGATATGGATAACTTCGTCATCATCATCATTATCTATTCCCGCGCAGCTATTATGAGACCATCTTCCACATAGTGAGCATGATATACCCTTCAATGGAAACGGAATATACTTCCTGACAAAACATACATGGCGTGTCCCTGTTAGTGGTGCGTTTGTAGTCACGAACCATTCTAAAAAGAAAACTGTAATAAGCACACAAAAACAAAGGCATTTTTACGAAAATCAAGCAAAACCAATTTTTTCCTCATTGGGAGGCAAGAAGGACTACCAGTTACCCCATCTTGCCTGCAGAGCCATTTTATAGCAATAAAAAAAAAACAAAAAAACAGTTAATAATCTTAAGGAAACAAAATGCTTACATTATTATAGGTTAGTTTAAGCGTCAATTACAGAAGCACCTCACCAGTTAGCGTTATTTAACAAACGGCAATCACGTGTCAAACTAGAAGAAAATGTGAGAAACAACTTGCAGTAAAACACTTTTTAGAATTTTTTCGACATGTGTGCACTTGCGAACCATTAACCACCGTGTGACAGACAAGTACCATTGTGGCGCATCGAACGATGAATGAACGAGCGTGATAGGTCAGTTTGAACTGTGAATTTAGCTGGGTACCCCGTCTTACCCGCTGCCCGTCTTACCTCCTTCCACAGTTAGTAATTTTTAGCA
Source organism: Euclidia mi (assembly GCA_944739405.2). Classification (NCBI taxonomy): domain Eukaryota; kingdom Metazoa; phylum Arthropoda; class Insecta; order Lepidoptera; family Erebidae; genus Euclidia; species Euclidia mi. The sequence continues at coordinate 36,994,053 of OX123206.2, forward strand.
AAAATACGTAAAAAAACACGTTTTTTGTATGGGACCCCCCCCTTGATATTTTAAATTTTTTAAATTTTTATTTGTTGTTATAGCGGCAACCAAAATACATAATTTGTGAAAATTTCAGCTTTCTAGCTGTCACGGTTTATGAGATACAGCCTGGTGACAGACAGACAGACGGACAGACAGACAGAGGAGGCTTAGTAATAGGGTCCCGTTTTTTACCTTTTAAGTACGGAACCCTAAAAAATAGGGAGCTCCGAAATTCTTTGGTTCAGCAGATCTTCACAGAAAGCCGATGGATGCGTGCGGCTCAAGATCGGTATGTGAAGAATCTTCGTAGAGACCTATGTGCTGCAGTGGACGTCTCTAGGCTGAGATGATGATGATTCAAATAATATGTAGATGCTTCCGAGCAGTGTGATAGAGAAAGACAAGAGTTGCTTCTTTTCATATGAGTATGGGCCCCACTCAACGTCAAAATACTTGCCATCCATCTACTTATGTATCCAATCGCTAGGTTAAGTGTACATTACTGGTTTTATAGAAGAATTACCTTCAGTTTACAAAAAGTTACATTTCCTGTTGTGCCCCGGATGTAAAACCGTCTATCCCCGCTGTCATGAAGGTCCATGATAGCTGTTACGGAAAAATAGGTACTATCCTGAAATATTCCCGATGTCAAAGCTATAGGCACCGTTTCCTTCGGTAATCTTGCTCTTACCTCTGTAAGTCTGACTGTCAGACTGTTAAGAGGAAACACTACGGGCGAGAGAATTGAAAAATAGGTACTTGTAAAATCTGTTGCCGTCGCGCAGCCTCAAGCCTCCCCCCGCAGAGCGCGATAGAGGCAACGCTACTGCTGGACCAAAAATACCTATTAAATTTACACAAAATCACCGTTTCGTATTCCCTTGATTCCTTCTCCAAAACTTCATCGATTTAACTAGTTTTTCACTTTAAATTAAAGAAAGGCTTCGGCCGTGTTCCTATGTTTTCCTTTTTTAAATAATCTAGCCAAATTTGTGTTTTGGATGTTTGAACACAGCGGAAAATCTGGCCAATTTTTGAGGTATTTGAAGGTTCATGTCTTTTTTAATATTTAATTTATGAGAAAAAGGAAAACATAGGGACATGCCAATCGGGGCCATGCATCTTTTGGAAGGAAAAAAATAATTGCTCTACTGGCATTATCCAGGGAGAAAACAGGAGACTACGTTTGTATGGAAAAACGGCCGTTGTGTTTCCTCTTAAGATCGACCACTAGCAAAAAATGCTCCTTACTTGTCACTACTGTTTAACTGAATCATCATTTTTCTGTCTCTGTTGGCAGGCAAAATTATGACGAAACAAATGACATGGTACCAACAAATCGGTCAATACTAATCGGAACAGTATATAGGCATATAGTAGCATAGAGCTCTGTACTGCATAATGCCAATTACATCGTATTAATGAGGGCAACGTTTGGCTGCTCAACAGACTACAGCTAATGCATATGATCCTTCTAACGAGGCTGCCGCTTTTGAGCTCGGCTTTTGACTTGTATCTACTTATACTACCGGCACACGTTACCTAATATGATTTGGTATGATATCGGTGTGTTTATTTGACTCCTATAGCGTAATGGTTTAAGCAGTCACCTCGTCGTTCAGCACTGCGGTGATTGCAGTGGGTTCGATCACCACACGAGACAGTACTTTGTGTGATGATAGAGCTTTACCAAAAATAATGATTGCCTCTGTGGTCCAGTGGATAGCGTATGCGACTGCTGATCGCAGGTCCCGGGTTCGATTCCCGGGTGCGGCAAAAGTGTTACTGGGTCTTTCCGAATTCTCAGTAGCAGCACGGAGTCTGGTAATGTGTCCGGTAACGGCAATAGGCTCGCCCCCTATTACGTGGGACCTAAGAACTCATGGCGAAATGTGGGTGTAAAATTACACCTCTGCCTACCCCTTCATACAGGCTTGAGTCTATAAAAAAAAATGATTTGAGGTGTCAGAGTAGAGGGTATAGCTCACATTACAATCCTGTCACATCTGATAAGACCAGTAAACGGAATCCGGGCCCCAAGATGAAAAGTCTAGGACGACGATGAGCATTGGGAAAAGGTCACTTTTTCCCTACAGAGCATTCTGTGTGTCACTCTTATGTTTGTTAGTAACAGTTTTAGTTTGCGAATTATGAAGGAAGTTACAAAAAATTTATTTTGGTGAAAACATGATTATAATAATCCTTTGTGAACATAAATTAGACAAATACAAAAAAATATACGTTATTATTTATAGATCTACATCACGAAGCCATATCTCGACTCGTATGCATTCAAGTTGAAATTATTAAAGCCATATCTGGCTTCGCAGGCAAATTGAAACAACTGTGTTACAATTTTTCAAAATCTTTGAACCTGAATAGAACATAAAACATGGCAATATTTATTTCTGTATAGCAAAAAACAGGAACTCGAGTGCATACGAAGCCATATTTGACATACATTATTTTGACAGAAACGCATAGCAAGCCATATTTGGCGTCTGAAAAAAAACAGGTCAAAAATGAAATACAAATAAAAAAAAATACAAAAGCAACTTACTATTACGCTAGTCGATTATTCTAGAAGTAAAAAAAAAAATTATGATCTCAGTCACCTTATTAGGTACTATTAAGTTTTTTGCACTGACAAAAATTTAACTAAAATATATATAAACAGTTGCAGTTAACTTGCTGGCTCTGTCATGAAATAACATCAAATAATTTGGACACAGATGGCTTACTTACCGCGCAAAAAAAATTACATGGTTTTAACGAAGAAATTCTTCGTATGATCATCAGCCCTTTCTAATTTCCCACTGCTGGGCACGAGCCTATGAGACTAGCACTATGAGAAGGGTAAGGCCATAGTCTACCACGCTGGCCAAGTGCGGGTTGGCAGACTTCACATGTCTTTCGAGACACTGAGAATTCTCCATAATTCTTCATAACTTACGATTAATTTTGCTATAATTCAAATGTTAGTTATGTACGAAAAAACGAACAAACTTTAGAAACCACCAATTTGATGGCTTCGTATGCGGTAAGGGGTTAATATGCTTAAAATCATGAAAATAAAAATGCCTGTAAAGTAAAAAATTGTAAAATCCAAATGTTCACTTTGATTAGGCATTTACGCCACCAATCGTGAAACGGTTTTCCAGACCATTTTGTGCCTAGTGAAATGGTAGACGATGTCCGCAGCTACGACGGCATTTTTTAATGTACCCTTTTCCGCCCGGTCCCGTGGGAGTTTCGGGTAATCCCCTCTTAGTGCACTCCTACAGTCTTCAAGGAACATAGGTACATGCCAAATTTTAGCTTCTTGCACTCAATGGTATTGGCTGTGCGTTGTCTGCTAGTCAGTTTCGCAAGAATTTTATATACAGGTTGTAAAAAGACCCTTAACGAAAACTGAAATCCCATGTTGTACCAATCACTACGAACATTTTTTACTTCGGCACCATACCTGGGAAATTACTGGTTTAGGAGATATTGAGGCTCAAAGTTAGTATGGAATTTTTCTAATTAGGTACAAAATCGATGCAGTTACCCTGCCAATATGTTCATTAGATAGCTCTATGACCCCATAGATAAGTAGGTATTTCGAGCATTGCACGCGCGCGCTTTTAATTGCGGTTTAACTGAAAACTTAAAAAAAATATCGTTTCCCAGGTATTATTTTTGGTTAGTATGACTTGGCATGATGTCCACAACGAGACTTAGACTTAGACTTCGGCTTGGTGATGGGTCTTGTGATACCCTGTATATGCAGATTTCTAAGATAAAACATTGTCCTAAAGCTGATACTCCTTATCTTGTCAGCTATACCGGTGGCGACAAAATTCTACGCGGCTCACGACCAACTCAAGTCCGAGTCACCGGAGGAGGTACGTAAAGTGAACGACTACTTCGAGAACGTGGCGCAGACCAGGGCTAGAGGACCCCGCAGCAAGTATCCGTACCCTTGCACTGAGAACCAGGTGTAAGTATGACAATTTCTTCTTACACTACAAAAGGCTTGGGGTTATTGCCAATATCTGACCTATGGTTCGATTTGGCTACTACATATAGGGTGTTAAAAGACCCTTAACGAAACTGAAATTCCATATTGTACCAATCATTATTATTTATTATTATTAATCGACCCATTGCTATCACCCCTATCCTCTGCAAGGTGTTTGAACGATTAATTAACAACCAACTCGTTCGCTACCTAGAAGATCACTCTCTCATCAGTGATCGTCGTTGATCTCTCTCTCGTTGATCGTTTCGGTCTGAAGCCATACGGCTTCAGACCGAAACGATCAACGAGTGATCTTCTAGCGTATGTCACACACCTTTGGGGCGAGGCGATGGACAGGCATGGGGAGTCGTTGGCTATTAGTCTCGACATCTCCAATGCCTTTGATAGAGTCTGGCATCGTGCGCTTCTTTCCAAGCTTCCAGCCTACGGCTTGCCGCCTCGATTGTGCAACTGGGTTGCCAGCTTCCTGCATGAGCGCCGTATACGAGTCCTTTGTGACGGTGAGTCATCGAAGTTTCTCCAGGTGAATGCTGGTGTGCCTCAGGGGTCCGTGTTATCGCCCACGCTTTTTCTTCTGCATATCAATGATATGCTCACTTTTGGGGGCATACATTGCTATGCAGATGACAGTACTGTACATGGGCGATATTTTGGACACCCTGCGGCTAAGCAAGCCGACACTGAGGAGTATAGGCGAACACTTGTTGCTGAGCTTGACTGGGTTCTGAATTGCATCTCGCATTGGGGTGATGAGAACCTGTTCGAGTTCAACGCCAAGAAAACACAGGTGTGTGCATTCTCAGCCAAGGTATCTCCATTTCTTCCCCATCCCTCTCTTCTGGGCACTCCACTACCGATTCAAGACAGCCTCAATATCCTAGGTATGGACATACGCAGAAATCTCAACCAGAAGAACTACATCGAGGGTGTCATCAACCAACCTTTCAACTAATCCCTCCCTCTACTTTCCTATCCCGAACGACACGTGCTGGGTTGAGGTGCCACTCTTACACGGTAGGACAGATACCGTCACGCACCAAACGGCTCGGCGCCTCTTATCTCTGCCGTACCATTAAGATGTGGAACTCTTTGCCAGCCCACGTGTTTCCCTCCACTTATGATCCTGGGTCCTTTAAGTGGGGCGTGAAAAAGCTTTTCTCAAGGCCTTCAAGGTGAGGGCCATCATACCATAATGCCATGCTGTCTGCTGGGATGATGGTCATCACTATGGGACTTCACTGACTGCTTAACATCAGGCAGCATGGAGTCAATTTGTTCGGCAGAAAAAAAAAAATATATATATATATATATATATTTACAGCCTAACCTGTCCCACTGCAGGGCAAAGGCCTCCCTACCCTCTTTTCACCTCTCTCTCCTCTTTATTGAGAGCTGTTGTTGTCCACTCTGCATTATAGAGTTTCAGATCATTTTGCCACCTAATCTTGGGTCTGCCGCATGGCCTCTTTCGATCTGGGACCCACAAGGTGGTAGCTTTAGCCCAAAGATCGTCAGACATACGACAGATATCACCGGCCCAGTCATATTTTAACTTGGCTGCTTTTTGGGACACATCTGCGATTTGTGTTTTAGAGCGCAGTATGGTATTTTTGACTCGGTCTACAAGTTTTACGCCAAGAATACTGCGCTCCATAGCTCGCTGACAAACCCTGAGGCTGAACTTCGGATCTGCGGTCAAAGACCAGGTTTGGGCACCATATGTGAGGATGGGGAGGATGCACATATCCATGAGTCGGCGTTTCAGAGACATAGGCAGGTTGCCTTTCAAAAGATCTTTAGACAGACCAAAAGCTTCTCCAAGCGTTTTCCGTTCTACGCGTGATTTCCGCTTCTTGTCCCGCCTGAAAAGAAACTAATTAGCCCAAATATATATGTATACTCATGGACATATTCATGTACCAATCATTACGAACATTATTTACTTCAGGACCATACCTGGGAAATTACTGGTTCAGAAGATATTAAAGGCTCAAAGTCACTTTACAATTTTTCTAATTAGGTACAAAGTCAATGCATTTACCCCAATATTCTCTATTATATAGAATAAACTGATGTCCTATGACCCCATGGAAAAGTAGGTATTTCAATAATTGAAGCCACGCACTTCGATTACGGTTTAAAAAATGAGATTAGTTAAATAAATCGTTTCTCAGTTATTATTTTTACTTAGTATGACTTGGCGTGATGTCTAAAACAAGTAGACTTCGGCTTGGTGATGGGTTTTGTGACACTCTGTATATGTATCCAGCAAGCTGTGTGGTAGATTCTGAAAATGTACCACAGCCTCCATCATGACTGCAAAACAAACCTAGGGACCTACTACAAAAAAAATATCTTTACCTTAAGGTCTCCCTCACATTGGGCGACAGCGTTCCTCGAGCGTACGCTCGGCGTCCGTTCAGCGTGCGCCCGGCGTTCACTTTGTACTACAGAGTGAACGCCGAGCGAACGCTGGGCGTACGCTCGGGGAACGCTGTCGCCCAATGTGAGGGAGGCCTATTCTGTTGAATTAAATAATGTATTAAGTTTCATGTCGATTTAGTAATAATTTTTGGACATTATACTACTTGTTTCAATTTTGCTATTTGTTTCTTTTTTCAGCTACGGTTGGTACACCACTCCACTGGTGCGTATGGACAGGAACGACAGTCGGTTCTACGCGCCGCAGCGTGAGAGCACGCACACCAAGATCGAGATTATCATTCTCATGTCCAACCCCAAGAGCAAGAAAATCTGACCCTAAATTCTGTACAATAAATACTGTTTACAATACTTCTATAGTATATTTATTAATTTTACAATTAATATCAGATTGAAACATAGCTAAGTCTTAAAATACTATACAAAGAAATATATACTTACAGAACATACAAATCTTAATATATAAAATCGTTGCGTTACTGACTGACTGACAGACACGCTACAGCCGAAACTATTGAGCGCAGGAAGCTGAAATTTGGCATGTATGTTCCTTGGGGACCGTAAGGGTGCACTAAGAAGGGATTTCCCGAAATTCCCACGGGATCGGCCAAAACGGGTAAATTTAAAAAAAATGCAGTCGTAGCTGCTGGCGTCCCCTAGTAAATATATACAGAACGAAAAGAAAATAATTTGAAGCCGTCATGAAATTCATCCACATCGCCGTCAACTGGAAGCGTACTTCTATAGTTGATTGAATCGGGCGTTTCTTGGCGGAACTCCATTGTAACCTAATGGAAGGAACGAGAAACCCACCACGCACCCTCAGCTTGACTATTGCAATATAAAAAGGTTGACAATACCGAACTTCTCTGAAAGAATAAGGGATATAGGAGTGGTATAGATTCCAGGAAGATACCTGACTTGCAGTATCTCGCTCTATGCGCCAAGCGCCAACTATGCTTCGACACTTGTTTCGCCTCTGCACGAGGTATCCTCAGGAGCGGTGGTGGGTTCCTCTTTCCTTCCATTAGGTTACAATACCTCTGTTTCTGAATGTAGCAAATTAGATTGGAATACCTTACGTCTACCGCAATTAGAGAGCCTTCCATCGTGGACGAGTTTATAATCATTCTTACAAAAAAGCACAACCTGATTTAAAACAACTACCTGTGGTTCAGACAACGCCTTGTTCCGTATGGCGCGGTACGCACGATCTTGGAGCATAAGCGATTTCAAATTATATGGTTAGTGCGCGCAGGGTGATGATACTGATGATTTATGATTAGTATACACTATTGCTGTCTGTAACTAACGTAAGTGCGGGGTATTGCGGATATGTGGGTTATTCCGTGTATTTTACTTTTCGGTTCTAAAATAAGAAATTCTGATGAAATATTTTAAAACTAAACATTATTGTGTATTCTCTACACCTTAACCTATCAAGAAAACAAAATACCTACGCTTTCGCGGCAAAACGGAAACCAACACAACGTTCGAAACGTTTAGTCGCCCACAAACAGCTGTGGGAGCAGCCCGGTCTTACTGAGAACGCAAGGTCTTGCTCGACATTTCCTAAGGGTCCTACAAGACACAGGTAAGTCTCTGTATGTAGATCTTAAGGTAATTCTATTCTGTATTTCGTCATTATTCATTTGGTATCAAGTTCAGGTAGTTTTTTAATATAGATTTCTTAAAAGTAGCAAAATTACGATACACGGAATACCCAGCATATTATTTTTCTTTTGTTGACTATTCCGTGTAACTCCCGGATTAGCAATATTTTACGATTAAGTTCCTAGGTCATTTTTTATTTAGTTAAACGTTTTATAATAAACCTAACCTGAAAATTCAGTTGTGTAATAGTTAATTGTTCGTCTGAGGTAAATTCGGTATATCGTTTTGGGAACAGATTTATCACAATACGACCTTGAACTTCCCTAAATTTGAACTTTCAAGGTAAATTCGTCGTACGATCTATGTCATCATAAGATCCTTTCAATAAAGTGTTAATCTTCATATGGTGGAAAATGGATCTACGTTTCTTTTTATGAATAAATTCGGACTGATCATGCTATTTTAAAATAAATCAGCCAAAGGGACGTAATTTAATTAAAAAAAAAAACAGATTTTTATTAACCGATAAAAATAATAGTAATCATCATCAGCCTTTAACAGTCCACTGCTGGACTAGGCCTCTCCTTTGAAAGGAGGAATTGGCCTACTATACCACGCTGGCCAAACGGGTTGGTATAGGATTTGTATCAAGTTTTCCTTCTCTTACAGTGCTGTTCTCTGCATTATATACTCCCTCTGTCGGCTCTTACGACACCCATGGGATGATATGGGGTGGTGACACATGGTCACCACACGGACATATAATAATAATAAACATTTATTATTGTTTTTGTCTACTTATTTATAAAACAACACCTTTTATGTGATTTATAAAGATTTTTCAAAATGAATACAGAGAATCAACTTTTAAAACACGATCACGAAATAGCCAACACGAATTCACGAAATTGGCAGCAAGGCAAATTTTACACACGCAATAGCATGCAAATGAAGGGTCTACATATGCCTATATGACGTTGACATCCATCAGTAACACATGACTAGGGATGTGACGTTATGCAATTAATTTTTATCGATCTAACGATACTCACAGCATAAATCTAGCGGCCATCAACAATGTTCAACCTGAAGACTGGTCGAAGGTTGTGAATAAAACAAAGAGGGACATTATGTCCGATTGGGATCGTGACATCCATATGAGTTTAGACAAATGAAATCTATTCTATATATTATATATGTATATCTATAATTATATTAATGAAACAACAGAACATATATATTCTGTTGTTCTGTTGTTTCATTAATATACTTTTTACAATACGATTTGAAGTACGCCCAATATACGTTTTTTTATTATAAAAACATCGAATATCCATCGTAACAGTACATCCCATCACTAAATACGTCTATGGCGTTATGTTATACGCATAACATTTCGCTTATTTTTTCTTTCCATTAGATTTTATTTGGAGACTAGAACATTCTGGTTGGGTATAGTTTAATGTACCACAGTAATTAATGATTTAAAATATTACGAATGTGGTACAACTGAAATACTAAATCATAATTTGTAAATCGCGGCAACTTTCAAAAGTGAAATGAAACGTTACTGAAACTGCCACCTGCACCATAATACAGCGCACATAGTAGGTATACCTTAATTACTGTTTACGAGTATTTAAGTACCATGTGAAACAGTTGCAGCTCCGTACAAAAATAAAAATATATACCATAATATTGGCGAATTAAAAGAGTGGCCAGTAATTTAATTTTAAAATTGACGTTCATAAGCGTCACCTTGTGACCTAGATGAATAAATGATTTTGACTTTTGACTTTTTTTAGACTTTTGCTAAAACGGCGTGTTATGTTTCATTACGCACGTTACCGCATTGCATACTATTGCATGAAAAGCATACATGTCAGTTCGCAACAGTTCGTTAACAACCTACTTTGAAAGGACCGTAAGTATAACCATAGAGCATAGATATTTACATAGAGGCGCATTTCTTATGGGCGCTCTGTAGACAAACTTTCTGTGACCCAAATTGCCGCTTGGCGGCGTGGCAGTCGCGCTGTGATAGCTGTCTCTACGAGAGCAAGAGAGACGACCGCAACTCCTGTGTATCTTAACTACGAGAGCAAGAGAGACGGAGAACGACGCCAGCGCCGCCAACGGCGCCAACTACGTACTACACTGACGACAGTCGCCAACTCGCCATTTGGAATCGGCACACGCATATGTAAATCTGTATTCATTGGTATAACAAAATCATGACAAGTGAGGCAGGTATTACTAAAAGGAAAGTCTTCGTACAAGGTCATATTTTATTCATCACAATTCTTCTCCTTGGCAGCATATTGATTCCATTGACGGTGGCTGCCCTTATAGTCTTTCTTCTCTAACGGGTGCAGGTGAGCGGCAGCCACACGGTCTCTGTAAAAGACAACGTTGATTCCGTGAGGACTCAATATAACAATAGGCAAAGAAACGACTGCCTCCGTGGTCCTGTGGATAGCATATGCGTCTGCTGATTGGGAGGTAGTTTCGGGTTCGGTTCTCAGGTCGGTGAAAGTGTTACTGAGTTTTTCAGAATTCTCAGTAGCAGCACGGAGTCTGGCAATGTGTCCTGTAACGGCAATAGGCTCGCCCCTATTACGTGGGACCTAAAATTTATAAGGCGAAATCATCATCCTCTTAGCGTTATCTCAGGTTCAACCTGGGGTCCGCTTACTAGTCTAACCAGATTTGGCCGCATATTAGCTTTTCCACAAAGCGACTGCCTGCCCGACCTCCGCAACTCGAAGGGATAGCGATATTCCATGGTTTAGACTAGTGTCAGTTTATTTAGAGGTACTCTTTTTTTTCATTTCTTAAATCAACACTCAGTCAAACAGCTGCATCTCCCGAACTATAAACTTGGATGCTATAATATTAGGTTAAAAAAGAAAGGAGGAGGAACATTGATTTTAACATAAGACCATAGTGACATAGAAGAACTGGACGTCTGTAAACAGCTATACAAAATAGATAGCTTTGAAGTATGTGGTATAAGAGATAAAGAGACTAATTTGAACGTTATTTGTTGCTACAAAACTCCAGATAACAGTAATTATGATATTTTTATGGCTAGATTTGAGAAATTACTACAGCATTTTTTCGGCAAACATTGTGTAATTTGTGGTGATTTTAATCTAATATGTTAAAAAATGATAATAAGAAAAAAGGGTTCTCTTCTTTGCTGACATGTTATAATTTAAAACCTCTAGTAGACTGTCCTACGTTTAGACGAAACAGTACTGAGTCCTGCCTCGATAATATCTTGACTAATATACATAACAGCTGTTTGAGTGATATACAGGTTGATCACAATGGGTTGTCAGATGGACACGCGGGTTTTTTCTGTACTATGCATCTAGAAAAAGTGAATGTTAAACAAAACAAAGCACAGTTTATCCATATTCACAAAACCATCTACAATGATACAAAATAAGGCTTTATTTAGAGAGAACTTACTTAAACAAGATTGGAATACAGGCATAAACACGTTTATCAAGCAATTTAACCATCTGCATTCTATTTCATTCAAAACTAAAAAAAATAAAGTAAAATTAAATAGGGGAAGTCGATCTCAGTGGCTAACGAAGGGCATTAAAGTTTCCAGCAAATTTAAAAGATTTCTCAGTACCATTGACAAGCTAAGAAACATTTGTGATCAAACAATCCTCAACTATCGCAATAGGTACATGACTATATAATAGGAAAGTAATTACCATTGACAAGCTAAGAAACATTTGTGATCAAACAATCCTCAACTATCGCAATAGGTACATGACTATATAATAGGAAAGTAATTACCATTGACAAGCTAAGAAACATTTGTGATCAAACAATCCTCAACTATCGCAATAGGTACATGACTATATAATAGGAAAGTAATTACCATTGACAAGCTAAGAAACATTTGTGATCAAACAATCCTCAACTATCGCAATAGGTACATGACTATATAATAGGAAAGTAATTACCATTGACAAGCTAAGAAACATTTGTGATCAAACAATCCTCAACTATCGCAATAGGTACATGACTATATAATAGGAAAGTAATTACCATTGACAAGCTAAGAAACATTTGTGATCAAACAATCCTCAACTATCGCAATAGGTACATGACTATATAATAGGAAAGTAATTACCATTGACAAGCTAAGAAACATTTGTGATCAAACAATCCTCAACTATCGCAATAGGTACATGACTATATAATAGGAAAGTAATTACCATTGACAAGCTAAGAAACATTTGTGATCAAACAATCCTCAACCATCGCAATAGGTACATGACTATATAATAGGAAATTAATCAGGTGTGCAAAGAGGCTAAACATAAGAAATCAGATCAAAAATCATCAAATTCAAGCAAATTAATTTGGAAAGTAGTGAACCAACATCGCAACAATACTCAAAAAAGTATTACCCTCAATCCAATACTAAAAGTTGGGGGCACTGCTACGGATAATCCAGTAGAGATTGCAAAATTTTTTTCTAACTTGTATCAAAACATTGTGCAACTAAATACTTGTCATTTGAGCCTAGCAAAATCTTATCTTGTCGAAAATGTTACTATGATAGAAACTGAGATGAGCTTTGAGCAGGTCCCGCCAAATGAGATTAGTAATATGGTGAAAAAAATGGACAATAAAGTTTCTTTCGGATTTGATAATATACCTCTTACTATTATCAAAGACAATATTGACAGTTTAGCTTTTCCATTAACAATATTTTTAATAACTGCAAATCTTCAGGCGTTTTCCCCGAGCAGCTTAAAATTGCTAGGATATTACCTATACACAAAAAAGGAGAAATAAGTAATTCTAGCAATTATCGGCCCATTTCTCTACTGCCAGTTTTGTCAAAGCTACTCGCAAGAATTATGAAGGATCGCCTTGTAAGGCACTTAAACAAAAACAACATACTAAACACCAGATAATTTGGCTATCACAATTTGGTTATCGGTGAGTACGGCTGAGTCAATTGACTCTTTAATAGAGCACGTACTGATAAACTTAAATAACAAGTGTATGGTGGTAGGGCTTTTCCTAGACCTAAGTTCTGCCTTCGATACTGTAGATCACAATATATTACTAACAAAGATGGAACATTATGGAATCAGAAATACCAATTTGCAATTATTTAAGTCTACTCTATCTACAGAATAGAAAACAGTTCGTGGAGATCAAATCCATAGCAGAAGGTGAACAGCTTATTTCCAAATCGAACACAATGTCCATAACTCGTGGCAGGCTCGATTTTGGGACCGATTTTCTTTATAATATTTTTGAACGATTTATCAGCCTTCATGAAAAACCATGCTCCGGATGCAAAACTTGTCATTTGTGTAGATGACACCAATGCCATTGTAGCCGCAGAAAACTTGAAACAATTTGAAGAAAAAATCCAAAAAACATTTGAGCTATTTGAGAAATGGTTTGGTGTGAATAACTTAATATTAAACGCCAGTAAAACCAAGTATTTAAGTCAACAGTAAAAAAACAGCTAAAACACAACTTTTGCCTCATTGCAATAAAATTGAAATTGTTGACAATATAAAATTTCTGGGAGTACAAATAGATGCATTATTAAACTGGAAACATGAACTGTCATCTATTGTTAGTGCAGTGAGTTCGGCCTGTTACGCGATCAGGACCCTCAGAGACATTCTTACAATAGCTCAACTTCGAATGGTTTACTACGCCCTAGTCGAGTCTAAGCTGCGGTATAGTATTCAGTTTTGGGGGAACAGCTACCACTATAACATCAATGCAGCTTTTGTAATACAGAAAAGAGCAATACGAACTATGGTACGAATAAAACAGATGGAATCTTGCAAGGACCACTTAATTAAATTAGAAATATTAACGGTACCTTGCCTTTACATCTTAGTAGTCCTTACTAATTTAATAAAACACTTATCTAAATACGAAACAGAATCGGACAGGCTGCAAAGACTTGATACTCGCAGAAAGGACCTACCGAGCATAGTTCATCCAAGATTGAATATTGTGCAACATGGCACCAGAGTACAAGCCGTGTCTTTATTTAATAAACTACCTTTAGATTTGAAAGTTATCGTCAACCAAAAAATATTTAATAGTAGGCTTAAAGCATATCTCCTAAAAAAATGTTACTATAGCGTAGAGGAGTACATAAAAGACAAAAAATATTGAGTCTTATGCATATAAATAATAATGGCTGTGTAACTTTTGTATATTGTAATCTCTTTTTTATATTTTGTGTATATTTTTAGTTATTAAAGTTTTGCCTGTATTTATTTTCGACACAAATGTAAGTTTGTTATGAAATAAATGTCTTATGTCTTATGACTCACTCCCTATAACGACTGTCAAATATCTTCATGACAACCGAGACCGACGGCTTAACGTGCTCTCCGAGGCACGGGACAAGCTATAATTAACAATTCAATACGCACTTAACTCTGAAAAGTCATTGGTGCGCGCCGTGGATTCGAACCCAATACCCTCTGCATGGCAGTCTGTTGGTATCTCCACTAGGCTATCGCTGCCTATTTATAAGGCGAAATGTGGGTGTAATATTACACCTCTCTGCCCGCCCCTCCGGGTATACAGGCGTGACTCTATAAATTAAGATATATAAAATAAATCAACTAAAAGAAACTTATACTTATGGGAATTTCAACGACATTTTGTTTTACACCAACAAAAATGCTGCATAAGTCAACGTATAATATGTTTATACAGCTAAGACTAGAACAAAACTGCGGATCGAATAAACTTATTACGTGACTCATAATCATGTTAACTAAGTTCAGTAGTTTGGTTTACAAAAATGAAACAACTTAATTCATAACAAAAGGTAACATCCGTACAGTCTTCTACCATAGCCATAACCTCATTTGGCATCGAGACTAGAACAGCACGGAACACACAACAGTATTTCGATTGTAGATCCACGCTGAATGCTGCATGAAAGGATCAGAGGCTTGAGACACAAGATTGTATTGATAAGACCAGGCGCGGCTCGAAGTAATGCATTTGCCCCTCTGACCTGGCGACCAATTTCTTTTAAGTCCCCTTACGTATTTAGTTGCATTTATGAAGAAACTATCCTAGGCATATTCGAATTAAGATTGCCCCCTTCTCCCCTGCCCCGCTGAACCCAATCCTGGATCCGCACCTGGATAACGGCCGGTTTCAATATTCGATCTATCCATGGATTTGGAGATTCGAAATACATGTTTGACATATTTTGTATTGAGCTTACGTCAAATAGGTACCAAAGAGCTCAGATATTTACATAGAGGCGCATTTCATATGAGCGCTTTGAAGACAAACTTTCTGCGACTTAAATTGCCGCTTGGTGGCGTGGCAGTCGCGCTGAGGCAGCTGTCTCTCTCTCTCCTCCAGTGTATCTTAACTACGAGAGCGAGAGAGACGGAGAACGATGCCAGCGCCGCCAACGCCGCCAACTACTTACTAAACTGGAGACAGTCTCCACTTGGAATCGGCACACGAAATCCGTAAGAACTGCGCTTCTACGTAAATTCTTCATTGTAGGTACCTATGTATCTCAAATCTCAATAAAATGGAGATACCTATTGAATTCAGCGATAAGACAGTCAATCGTACTCACGCGAACTCTTCATAAGTCTTGGCAGTCTGTATGGCATCGCATTTCACACCGTTCACCCTCCAATACTTCCTGTCTTCCTCAACGCAGTCTCTCAGTTGTCCCTCTATCGCGGCGAAGTCGTCTTGACCTAATGGCTTGTCCATCACGTACTATGTACAGCAGGCAATTGATAAAGACAGGCAAGGAAATCGCTTTTATTTATCAAGAAGATATTCTGTAGCTCTGTGTACCTTTGACAACCGTATATAAAAGGGTACTCTGTGTTTGACAACCTATTGATATTGAAGAAACAAATCGTTGCTATGGTAACTATGATATATTATAAGATAAGTTTATTGCATGGAGCTATCATTATAGTTTATTGTATTTACCTATCATAGTACCCATATGTTACCTACCAATACGAAAGTTTAATATTAATTATTATCGGTATGCTTGAAAATCGTCTGGAAGAGCTCCAGCTAACTTTAAATAAGTGGCAGCACGCGCTCGAAAGCAATGGTTTAAGGCATAGACTAATGATTGGTCTCGCTCTGCGTATAGCGAAACGATACCAATCAATTGACTGCACGGTTGGCGTAGTGGTTTAAGCGGCCGCCTCGCCGCTTGACACTGCGCCGAGTGTTGTGGGTTCGATCCCCACACGAGGCAACATTTTGTGTGATTCATAAATTGTTGTCTCGAGTCTGGGTGTTCATTGTGTCCGTTAGTTGTATGTTTGTAAAGTCCCCCGCGACACAGGTTTTAGTCCTAGTGCGGGAGTTGTCTTTAAAAAAAAAAAAAATTTTGTCTAAAGTTAAAGGATTAGCAGAACAAAATCAGAGTACCTATATGAAATTCATATACGGGCAACCGTACACGTCAGTCCTACAGATAGATGGTATTCCTTTGCCATCGGTGAACAAATTCAAATACCTGGGCCCAACCATCGATGTAACCGCCAACTGCGATGCCGTCATTATACAACGGATAAACTCCGGCTGGATGAAGTGACGATCGTTGACAGGTGTACTCTGCGATCGCAGGATGCCCATTAAGACCAAAGGGTAAGTATATAAAACCTGCGTTAGGCCTGTTTTACTCTACGGCGCGGAGTGCTGGACTACAAAACCCGATCATGAATTCAAACTTCACGTCACTGAAATGAAAATGCTACGTTGGGCAGGCGGTGTAATCAAGCTGGACAGAATCAGAAACGAACATGTTCGAGGAAGTTTCAAAGTTCGAGCCATACCAGATAAACTGCAGGAAACCCAACTTCGCTGGTACGGACATGTGATGCGCCGCGAGGAAGACCACCCAATTAAAATCGCTCTTAAAATTGACACAGGCAAACAACCCCGAGGACGCCCAAAAGCTACTTGGTGAAGAAACCTTAACCAACTATGCAATTTGATCCCAGCAGATATAAATGACAGAGCCGAATGGCGCAAACATATTCAGAGGACCGACCCCAAATGATATGGGAAGAGGCACGGAGAAAGAAAAAGATGCTTGAAAATCTTCTATGATTTCCTTTTAATAAGTCCTTTGAAAATAGATTAAATACTACGAGTTGTGAAATATATATTTTTTCTTTTTAAAAAGGACCTCATCCACACTAGGAATAAATCTTATGTCGCGAGGAATTTACTGACACACATCCAACGGACACAATGAACACCCAGACTCGAAACAACAATATCTGGATCACGCAAAGAATTGTCTCGTGTTGAAATCGAACCCAAAACACTCGCGCAGTCAAGTGGCAAGGCGACCGCTTAAATTACTACGCCAACCGTGCAGACAAACATAAGCTTACCATATAACGACTGACACGACTTTAGTCTTACGATCACACTACACATAACGTCCCAGAAATGCCTCGGCTTCAATCCTCTTCAAACTATTCTGTATTCATTATGATGATGAGACCGAAGCCCTAAAAAGAAAGCCGTTTACATCCAAGACTTTTAGTAATGGAGCTCAATCCGCTTATATACTAACTTCATTTGACAGATTATTATTAGCTTTACCACAGAACCACTCCCGTCCAAATCCGCGACCCATAGGGATAGCGATATACCATTGATTCTTACCATCAATTTGTAGGGGTACTGACTCCTTATAAGTAACCACTGGCTTCATGGCCGCCAATGGCATAACATCTGTATTCATTGGCTTAACGTTATCTCCGAGGCACGGGGTAAGCGAAAGTTAACAATTCAATAGGTGCCTACGCACGTAATTTCGAAATTATGTACTTACCTAGGTTTTTATTATATAACCAGCTCTAAAAACATTTCAAAATTATGTTCCCATCCCGACCATGATACCGAGTAATACCTTTAGGTTCAATAACAATTTATGGTGAAGCATTCAGCATCATAACCAAACATAGCAAACCTAAAGTTTCGTCAATTATGTAGTAGAGCAAAAATCAAACAAATTGCAATGCGACGATAAGTGAGCGATTGTTCGTAATAGCGTGTTGAACAAACAAGTACACTCGCTGCTTGTGTAAGTTAATCGATTAGATCGTAACCCTTGGCAGATTGCTTATAATACTTAAAGTAGCACTACGCCTGTTGTCAATATTATATCTCTAGATGGATTTGGCTACAAGCTAGAGATAGATTAATTTAACATATTTCGTATGACTATAGAGCTCATGACAAATATCTGTTTCTTTAGACAAATCCATCAATAAATGTAATTGCGGGCATTAATCATCTCAACTGAAAAATGTCCATTGTTTTTTACCATAATTACATGCCTGTGTCAATGTAGTAAAATACAATGGACTTCTCCCAAAGCACTCCACGGAGACCAAGCTTGAGGCGTCCGCATTCAACCGCACACCGTGATACCAACAAGATTTTCGGTCATCACAACATATTTTTCTTTTTGTTTTTATTAAATTAGGTTACCATATCCCACATATTTCTTTAATTTCAAATCCTTGAGAGCTCACGTTCAAGTTTATTTTGGTCACACGCCATCAGCAAATGTAGTAGGTATATCCTAAGTCGGACAACCTTGCGGGAGGTACTTCTACTGTCTGAAGTAGGCACTTCTACTGTTACAGAGTAGACTTAAGATTGCCACCATAGTTAAAAAACAAAAGACAATAAAGAAAGCAAGAGACTCCGACGTTGTCTGCCTCGCTCACCTTCTACTGTCTATCGGCCGCTTCCAATATCGAATCCTCTACCCATAGATCGAAGCAATCCAAGCTTACACTCGACTGCCCGATCGATCTCTTTGTGGCTTCCAATAAAAACAATCTGCTACCGCCAGTACAATTTGACAACAGATTCGAGATCCATCGATTCCCTCCGAACCACAGACTACTAGACTACGAACGTTGCGTTATAGTTAGAATTGAATAAAATAGTATTATATTCAATTCTATTTAATTAATTTAATTAATACTTAGGTTCATCATTACATATTATTTGCTTAATTCTAACGCATTTATGTTAAATATGTCATAAGTAAGCTCTATTCAACACAATTAAAAATATGCACAGCATATTTTTACACGTACACAAATTATATAAGAAAAGAAATGGAACGTGAATGTCTTGACCTTGTCAAACGTTAATTTGTCCATATGACATCATATGTCGTTATTCATTAATATTTGAAACATTATTATTACATATTAAATTAGCTATAAAAGTTAAAATAAACATGACCACTGAAATCGTAAGTAGCTTTTACTGAATCTATGTATGCATGAAATGGTGACCAGTCATCTTTAAGGGTGCATACATTCATTGTCCTTGTTAGGTTGCAGATCAGGATTTCGGTTACGGAATTTTGTTAGGCTGGGGCGCATATCCAGTGTAGTATGCGTTTATACTACCACTTATCTGAGTGACGCATTTGCATTCATCACAAGTACGTTAATATAGATTACAGCGACTGGCGATTCACAGAGGTCACTATTAAGATGTGTGACTGCAGGTGTGGCATTTATATCAGGGAGCTACCGTGAGGTAGCTGTAGGGCATGTAGAGCCATCAGTCCCGGTGTTTGTCTCAGGACAGCAATCGTTAGACCGTAGCGTCATGTAGACTGTTAGTGTCGGAAGCCATCGGGAGATTGGTATGAAGATTAAATGCCTACTCACAGGATAAATAAGGAGCTTTTCAAAGAACGCGAGAAGAATTTTTTTAAAAGAAACAAAAATGCGAGGAGGCTGAAGCGTTTTTAAGTGATACGGAATTTTTCAATCTGATCAACCAAACGGGCAGTTTTTTCAGGGACAAACGGAAGTTCGTTTTTATTTTCGGAATACGAACAATCGTGTGCGTCATTTGGGTTGACAAAATTCGAAAATACGGAAAAATAACAAAAAAAGGAAGTGAAGGCGTGCAGGAACCCCGCGACAAAGAAGCTTAGTTATTTTCGCGTCAATTCTTTGGAAAAAATGTAATGTACAAATCTTTTCTAGGTTCCTCTCACCAAACCTCTGACAAAAGACGAAACAAAAATACTACTGAGTTTTATAGAGACGAGCAAAATTATAAATAATAAGGCAACAAATGCTACGACAAACCGAATGAAAAAAGAAGAATGGCAACGAATTGCTGACCGATACAACGCCATTGTTGGCTCAACTTACCGGACGCCACAACAACTGCGGTTGAAATGGGAAAATCTTAAAAAGAATTCTCGCAAACGTAGTACAATGATAAGAATGAACAACCTTAAGGTCAGTCAGTTGTTGAATAACCTGCCTAATAAAAAAATTAGTTGCAGCTTTATTGGTAATTTCCTTCATAATAAAAAAAGGTACCTGCCTGCCCAGCAATGGGACAGTTTATATACCAAGCCGATGATGATGATAATATATATATATGTAGGTACCTAGCAACTACTTGTCTGACCTCCTTAATCCAAAGGGCTAGTGTCAGTTGACTCATAGTTACTCATTCCCTATAGCGAAAATTCTTCATGACAGCTGGGACCGACGGCTTAACGTGCCCTCCGAAGCACGGGGCTTACGATAATTTACAATTCAATAAGCACATAACGGCGATAAGTCATTCATTTGTGCGCCGTGGATTCGATCCCGATACTTTCTGCATGGCAGTATGTTGGTACCCACTAAGTTTTTGCTGCATGCATCACTTAGATGTAATTATATACCTAAACTTAACCTTTGAATTTCATATGTTGTAGACGGGCGGCGGCGGTCCTGGATATATTCCACCAGATGAGGTTTCGGACAGGGTAGCGGCATTGCTAGGTAGCACAGGAGATGGGTTTGCTGTGTCTTTTGGTGGTGATGCAGAACTACAATGGAATGATGCCTCTATTCCACTTCCTTCCACCAGTGTGATCACTGATGACATCAATGTTTCAACAACACCAGTATGTGAGGCGTTGCCAGAGGTGGTGATGCATAGCCCAATACCAATACCTAAAAACAGAATGTGTCCTCCTAGGCGTGGTGGTAATTTATTGCTTAGCTTTGATATTTTATGAATTACTATAGGATACGCGCAGCTTCCCTGCTAAGTCAACCCGTACGGAGCCAAGGAAAATACATGCCAAATTTCAGCTTCTTGCGCTTATTAGTTTTGGCTGTGGCTTGCCTGTCAGTCAGTCAGTAATGTAAGAATTTTATATATACAGATTTGAAACTTAACTATCTTAAATAAACCTAAATGAGGGTTTAATGTGTATAATTGTTGTTACAGGACTAAGAAGAAAACTACCAAAGTTTGATGAGAACCGGGCCATTCGGAATGAGGCAGTGGCAAACTATTTTAAATTAAAAACAAAATTATTGGAGGCAAATTTTCGGAATGTATTATTAGAAAACGAGAAGTTACGCTTAGAAATTCAAAATTTAAAAAACAAAGATTCACATCTAATATATAATGAATCAAGTGGAATGGAGACATCCCGGCATTATAGTTCCGCATCGCCACCAAAAAACACAGCAAACTCATCTCCAGTGCTGCCTAGCAATGCCACTACCCTGCTCAAAACCTCCTTTGGTGGAATATAGTCGCGACCGCCTCCAGCAACAATAACTGACTGACCTTTGTTGTTCTAATTCATATCATTGTACTACGATTGCGAGACTGATTTTCCCTTTTCAAACCGCCGACGAAGGCGTTGAATTTTTCAGCAGTTTGTTGCCATTCGTCCTTTTTTTTTTCATTTGATTTGTCGTGGCATGTGTTGCCTTATTATTTATAATTTTGTGTGTCTATCGATAAGTCATTAGTATTTTTGTTACTTCTTTTGTCAGCGGTTTGGTAAATGGAACCTAAGTAAATATGTTTTATATTAATTCAAATTAAAACACAATACTTAACCTTTTGTTTTATTTCATGAAGTAAAATTTACA
Organism: Euclidia mi; assembly: GCA_944739405.2. NCBI lineage: Eukaryota > Metazoa > Arthropoda > Insecta > Lepidoptera > Erebidae > Euclidia > Euclidia mi. The sequence goes on from OX123206.2 coordinate 37,016,142, forward strand.
ATTTATTTAATATAAACTAACATCATCATCATCATCCTCCTAGCGTTATTCCAGGTAGAACCGTCCGCTTTCTAGTCTAACTGAATTTGACTGAATAGGTATTCGTTTTTTTACGGAGCGACTGCCTGTCTGACCCCCGCAAACGATAATTTACAATTAATTAGATAAATACGACGTGGATTCGAACCCGATACCCTCTGCATAGTAGTTCATTGGTATCTCCACTAGGCTATCACTGCCTCAATAGACTAATAGTTGTAATATTAATTCATTTACTAACAAATGCTAGAACTTGTTAAACACTGCTATATTTATATAGATGTATATAAGACATCATATTTTCGCAGATCATTAGATTTAAACAGAGCTGTCTTTCGTAGCGCTCATAGCAAAACTTGACTTGTTAAGAACTAAAGCAACGTTCGCAGAGGTCAGTGCTACAGAAGTATACATAATGGTCCAAGAATATGGGAACAATAATAATCATATCATGTTGTACTTATAACTAACAATTTTTAATAGAAATGTATCATTATCTTACATAAAAAACAAATTGAAAGGACAGCGGGATGAAATGTTGGTTTGCGAAATATTACCTACATATTTATTACGAAATGCTTCTAATTTTTTTTACACATTTTATTATGCACAAAAGTCACAACAATCCATAGTACTCATTTACGAGGGCAGTCCTCTCACTTATATCAACTAATTGTAAATTTTGAGGATTGGATCCATCGGCTGAATCTGTTGGCTGAATGTCAATTTCTACCTCTGAAGAAATTTCGTCTAAATTGCTATTTCTACAAATGTTGTGTAGCACAGCAGTAGCGATGATAGTCGCCTGAACATTTTGAAGAGACAGCCGCAGTGTTAGAGCCACTACTGGGAACCGACGTTTCCATACACCAAACGTGCTGAAAAATAAACAAATGTTGATAATTATGACAACAGTTGGTTTCTCAGTCTAAAATATTAATAAATTGTAAATAATGCATCTATAAATATAAAGAAAATTGAAGTGTTCATCTGTTACTTTAAAATAAATATGCTTTTCAAATGTATATCTACGGTTACACGACAACAAATCATAAAGAATGTTTTTTGTATTTTGTCTGTCGTGCTGTTTGTCTGGGATAATCTCTGGAATGGCTAAACTAATTTTAATGAACCTTTCCCTGGAAGATAGAGGACTGTGTAGGGCTTCATATGGGCTAGAATTTGAATTTGCTTTTGGCGTGACACCGATAATCCACACAAACCAATGTTGAGCCGCCTGCATCCAACCGCGATATATTTGTAAATCACTACGTAGTAGGTATAAAACAAAGTCTGTCTTCTGTCTGTCTGTCCCTATGTTTGCCTAAATCTTTAAAACTACGCAACGGATTTTGAAGCTGTTTTTTTATAGATAAAGTAATTATGCTTCCGTGTGAAGCTGGGGCGGGTCGCTAGTATAGTTATATTAAATGGTTGTTTACCGTTCTATTAAGTTTCTTGTTGAAATATGTGCATCATTATATTTTTGTTCATTAGTACTAGTTGGATTAATAATAGGTGTAAGTAAATATGGTCTATTTGGGTATGCACTGTCACCAAGTAACCATCGATTGCCATAAGTCCCTGCGTCACACTCCGCTAGAACACAATAAACTAATTATAAAGTTACTATTCCGAATCAAGCTGCCAATGACAGTATATGAAGTGGTTGCATGCGCTACCACTGCGGTTCTTGAAAAACAAACAACGAACCAAACGAAGTAAATTTTATAGGAGTGCACTTAAGTTTAAAATTGTGCAGCTGCGGGCATCCTGTAGTCATACCATAACATCGGCCTCTTGCGATGTGATACAATATCTATAATATGGCATCTATAATATATAATCGAAAGGATTTTTTTATAGACTCACGCCTGTATCCCCGAAGGGGTAGGCAGAGGCGTAATAGGTATTACAACCACCTTTCGCCATGAATTTTTAGGTCCCACGTAATAGGGGGCGAGCCTATTGCCGTTACCGGGCACATCACCAGACTCCGTGCTGCTACTGAGAATTCCGAAAACCCAGTGACACTTTTGCCTGACCCGGGAATTGAACCCGGGACCTCCGTTGAGCAGTCGCATACGCTATCCACTGGAACCACGAGTAGTTGTAGTCGTGAGGATTAGTAAAGAATAAATATCAAACAATAGATACTTGCATCTTAAAACAGAATTATTAAATATTGTAGCGTCATGGGCAGATCCTGGCCAACGAGCGACTACATTCATGAACCTCAGATCTGCATCACAAACAGCCTGGACATTTAACGAAAAGTAGCCTTTTCGGTTTCGAAATTCTTCGCCTATTGAGTGATCTGAAAAATGTTAGTTTAATACATGAAAATCAGTTGGGCCTTGGGTTGGACTTTACGACTTGATCCAATGAATTTTCGAAGTTATGTACGAATTAAATTGTTAATTATTGCTTGCTGAACGGTGAAAGAAAGCATCCTGAGAGAACTTGCATATCTGAGAGTTCTCTATAATGTTCTCGAAAGACATGTAAAGGCTGTCAACCCGTACTTGGCCACTATGGTGGACCACAGCCTAGCCCTTCTCAAAACGAGACGAGGCCTGAGCCCTGCAGTGGGACCAATTATTAACCAGGATGATGATGATATATGATTTTTTTTCTTATTATGAAGTTTTCCTAACTGTGTAGCTTATTATCAAGTTGAATCATTTACTTACTTGGAGATTGTATGCGTATATGAGTGCAATCAATGGTACCAAGAACTCGTGGAAATTGAGCTATTTGGTAGAATTTATCCACACTGTTCTGGTGCATTGTTACATATTGGTTATAAAGCCTGGCTATTGCTTCGGATATATTTTGGATAATTCTGCAGGCTGAAGATGTTGATACACCCACAAAATCAGCCACAGAAATGAGCATAGTGCCCAAAGCATAAAACCGAAGTGTTAATAGGAGCTGGTGAAGAGGTGCAATACCATTATTACTGCAATAAGAAATAAATAAGTATTTTTAGGTACTGCATTTAGCATATAAATCATCAAATCTAAGGAAAACATTTTGCAATAACTTTTACTCACCGTTTTTGGGTATCTTTTATGAATGGCATGATTTGAGATAGTAGATTTTCAACTGCAGCTTTGTTTAGCCTGAACCTGAATGTGAATTCAGAATAATTAAGAACTAAGAAATGGTTTATACGCTTATAACTTCTTCTTGGTTGTAGGTCATCTTTAACCCAGTCTGAAAGCTGTTCAAGAATTTCGATATCACTGTCACTATCACTGTTTAGAAAGATAGCCATAATATTATGTATTTAAAATTTTTAATTTTATAATAAAGCTACAATATTAAAACGCGATCCGTATCTGCCAATTTTGAGGGATTGCAAAATTATGTCAAAATACAATTCAAAGGATTTGTCAAAATCAAAAGATTCGATATAGGATTCCATCAACTGTCAATTTAGAACAGAGGGCGATCCAAAGTAGGTCAGAATCAAGATTGTGACCTCCAAGGGATTTATCGCATCTTTAGATCGCTGTTGCAGTTGATGGCTCGTATATTGAAATACTTTTTGTGAAATTTGGATGACAGATGTCATCTCTGACTGCTATCACTGGATCGGGATTGCATATTGGAAGCGGCCGTATAGCGACATAAAAGCGGATTTTAGGAAACGAAAAACCATTGAAAAGTAAATTTTGAGCGTTCTCACCCACCTAAGGTTGGAACGGCAATTGACAATGGTTTGATCCAAATGTAACTTTGAGTGTAGCTTGAGATCAGCTATTAAGTGAAAGCTTGCACTAACTATTATTAATTATAGTCTTCGTAGTAGACTTTCGTAATTTTTGGAAATCTACAAATAGGACTTACTTAAAGCCTGGGCTTCCTGTGAGTATCGAGGGAGTAGATGATCGTAAACAAATTGCTGATTTGTTTAGGGACCATTTTCGGGTGCGATCGCCATTGGGACCATCGGGGACGGGGATGTTAGGCGCGGGGTTGAGTGACAGTATCCCTCAGTTTGTAATATTCACAGCGGAAAATATCACAGATGCTATAAATAAAATGAGAAGGGGAAAGTCGCCTGGTCACGACGACCTAAGTGTTGAGCACCTCCGCTTTGCTGGTCCTCATCTGCCAAGGGTGTTGGCGTTGTTGTACTCGGTATGTATGCGTCATTCTTATTTACCGGAGGCGATGATGAGAGCGATTGCGAGAGCGAGTTATACCAATAACCAAAAATAAGACCGGTGACCTGGCTGATAAAAATAACTATCGTCCTATATCGTTAGCCACAATTATCGCCAAGGTTTTTGACAGTCTGCTTAACACGGAGCTTGAAAAGTACCTGACCTTACACGATAACCAGTTTGGCTTCCGGCCGGGTTTGTCAACAGAGAGTGCAGTTCTCAGTCTTAAGCAGTCTGTCAGATACTATACAGAGCGCTCTACGCCCGTGTATGCCTGCTTTCTGGACCTCTCGAAAGCATTTGACTTGGTTTGTTACGATATTCTCTGGAGTAAATTGAGTACATTAAATCTACCTCATGATGTGATATCAATATTTAAATATTGGTACGCAAACCAGGTCAATTATGTCAGATGGGCGGGCGTTCTGTCAGAGCCTTATGTGTTAGAGTGTGGCGTGCGACAGGGAGGGTTCTCTTCCCCTAAATTATTTAATGTATATATGAATGCATTGATAGAGACGCTCAGCAGCATGCATCCGACATGTTACGTAGACAACATCTGCGTTAATAACCTGAGTTATGCGGATGACATGGCGCTGCTGAGCGCCTCTGTCAGTGGCGTACGACAGTTAGTGTCAGTATGCGAATCCTATGCTACTGAGCATTGAAATACCTACATTGAAAATACAACGCTAAGAAAAGTGAATTCATAGTCTTTGAGGCCGGTGGTAAAAGTCCAGTGGTTATTCCACACATAAGACTAAATGGACAGCCTCTAACAAGGGTGCAGCAGTTTAAGTACCTGGGTCATCTGCTGACTACCGACCTCAAAGACGATGCAGATATTGAGCGTGAACGTAGGGCATTGTGTGTGAGAGCGAATATGCTGGCCCGCAGGTTTGCTAGATGTTCACGTCAAGTGAAAATTACTCTATTCAAAGCTTACTGCACGTCGCTTTACACAAGCAGCCTGTGGGCCAGATACACGCAAAGATCATACAATGCTCTACGAGTACAATTTAATAATGCGTTCCGGGCATTGTTGGGGCTGCCTCGTTGCTGCAGCGCATCAATCATGTTCTTTGAAAATAGAGTAGATTGCTTTTACACGACCATCCGTGAAAGATGCGCATCCTTGCTCTGCAGAGTGCGGGCCAGCCCCAACCGTGTCTTGGCTATGATAGCTGATAGGCTTGATTCTCTCTACATGAATCATTGCTTCCGGTTTCAAGTGGGGAGAGACTGACATACCTGCCTATCTTCTGTGTCTTTTAGTTTTTAAGAATACTAACATTAGTTTGTAAGTACCTATGTAACTAACACTTTCGAATGGGCCTTTGTTGCCTAAATAAAGAATTTTATTATTATTATTATATAGCCGTGTGGTTGACGGCATAGAATACAAGTGTCACCACCCCTATCTTCCCGTGGGTGTCGTAAGAGGCGACTAAGGGATAACACGATGCAAATACCATCTTTGCGTAGAGACGGAAAACTCGATATCAAACCCTATACGACTGCCTCGTTGGTCTCGCGGCATAAATGTGCGCGTGGGATCAGGAGGTTCCGGGTTCGATTCCTGGGTCGGGCAGTGTTATTGGGTTTTTCTGTCACGAAATTCTCAGTAGCAGCACAGAGTCTGAAAATGTGCCCGGTACGGCAATAAGCTCGTCCCTTATTACGTGGGACTAAAGTATATCTGGCGAAAAGTGGGTGTAGAAATACACCTCTGCCTACCCCTTCGGGGATAAAAAGCGTGACGATATGTATGTGTATGTATGTATGTATTATATAGTCAACTTAGATGAGATTGTTTAACTTTGAGCGCCTTACTAAAAGTAGTGCAGTTATAAAATTAATCGTGATAAAATTTTCAATCACGGGCTTTTCAATAAGCCATTGCTCTGTACCTCAATGTAACAGCATTTAAAATGTAGTTGCATTTTTATTACAGGCTTTTAGCTGTTGACTCACCATGCTGACTAGCAGCCTGGCGCAAGTTCCTAAGAAAAAACCGAATCACAACCGAATGTATGAAACGTGCTATCTTTTTAATGGCTACTATCACAGAAATATATAGTAATAGAACGGTGACATGGGCGTGGCGCGCGTGCCAAACTATTGCACTATAGTGCATGTGTTTTCGAACGCATTCGCATTACGCATCGCGTCTCCCTTTCGCGCGCTCAGGAGGTAAAAAAACATTAAATTCGTTACGAATATGCCATATTGTGCAGTTTCCAATTGTAAAAATTAAAAGTGATGCAAAAATATGGAAAAGGGAGGCATTTCATATCACCAGTAAGTATTTAAATTGAGTAAAACTTAAGATTATTGAGATTTAAAACAAGTGGGCTACTTTTACCATGTTTGTCTAATAAGAACATCATCGTTCATTTCTTCGTTATGTTAAATTTCCATTGCTTGAATTATACGATACTTGTTGACATATTTATGAAATAAACACGCAATGTACGGCGAGATACGCGATATTCACAAGATGCCAAAAACAATAACAAATCAGGGGCCACGGGTCAAATAAATAGCTGTGATTGGTCAGCGCCCGCTAGGGATTGACGTTCGGTTTATGGTTACGTTTTAAATTTATCGATAAATAAAAGGAATATTAATTCGAATTAATTATTATGTCACTGGCTGTCTCTCTCTCTCTCATAAAGAAAGCAAGCATCATGTTCATGCTTTCAGATCACGAAAATGACATCTATTTGGGAATCCAAGATGGCGAACGAAACATTTTTAATAAAATTAATATGGGTATCATTTTAGGGGTTTTTATGGATTCTAGTCACGAAAATGACATCTATTTGGCAATCCAAGATGGCGGACGGGACATTTTTAATAAAATTAATATGGGTATCATTTTCGGGGTTTTTATGGATTCTGGTCACGAAAATGACATCTATTTGGGAATCCAAGATGGCGGACGGGACATTTTTAATAAAATTAATATAGGTATCATTTTCGGAGTTTTCATGGATCTTGTTCACGAAAATGACATCTATTTTGGAATCCAAGATGGCGGACGGGACATTTTTTATAAAATTAATATGGGTATAATTTTCAGGGTTTTCATGGATTCTGGTCACGAAAATGACATCTATTTGGGAATCCAAGATGGCGGACGGGTCATTTTTAATAAAATTAGTATGGGTATCATTTTCGGGGTTTTTATGGATTCTGGTCACGAAAATGACATCTATTTGGGAATCCAAGATGGCGGACGGGTCTTTTTTAATAAAATTAGTATGGGTATCATTTTCGGGGTTTTTATGGATTCTGGTCACGAAAATGACATCTATTTGGGAATCCAAGATGGCGGACAGGACATTTTTAATAAAATTAATATGGGTATCATTTTCGGGATTTTCATGGATTCTGGTCACGAAAATGACATCTATTTGGGAATCCAAGATGGCGGACGGGACATTTTTTATAAAATTAATATGGGTATCATTTTCGGGGTTTTCATGGATTCTGGTCACGAAAATGACATCTATTTGGGAATCCAAGATGGCGGACGGGTAATTTTTAATAAAATTAATATGGGTATCATTTTCGGGGTTTTTATGGATTCTAGTCACGAAAATGACATCTATTTGGGAATCCAAGATGGCGGACGGGTCATTTTTAATAAAATTAGTATGGGTATCATTTTCGGGGTTTTTATGGATTCTGGTCACGAAAATGACATCTATTTGGGAATCTAAGATGGCGGACGGGACATTTTTTATAAAATTAATCTGGGTATAATTTTTGGGGTTTTCATGCTTTCTGATCACGAAAATGACATCTATGTGGGAATCCAAGTTGGCGGACGGGACATCTTTGATCACGAAATAGATGGTGATGTTGGATTACCCATCCTTTTAAACATCGGAGACGATACCCATATTGTTTTTTTTTTTAATCCCATCCACCATCTTTGATCACGAAATAGATGGTGTTTTTGAATTTCCCATTCCTTAAAATATCGGAGACGATACCCATATCGACTTTTAAAAAAATCCCGTCCGCCATCTTTAATTTCCTATCCGTCATCTTTGATCACGAAATAGATGTTGTATTTGGATTCTCCATCCCGTATATCAACGGAGACGATACCCATATTGTTTTAAAAAAAAATCCCTTCCACCAACTTTGATCACGAAATAGATGGTGTTTTTGAATTTCCCATTCCTTAAAATATCGGAGACGATACCCATATCGACTTTAGAACAATCCCGTCCGCCATCTTTAATTTCCTATCCACCACCTTGAATCACGAAAAAGATGTTGTATTTGAATTTTCCATCCTTTTTAACATCGCAGACGATACCAATATAGATTTTTTTTATTTTCCCATCCGCCATCTTTGATTTCCCATCCGCCATCTTCGATCACGAAATAGATGTTGTATTTCGATTCCCCAACCCTTAAAATATAGAAGGCGATACCCATATTGTTTTTTAAAATTTTGTCATCCGCCATCTTTGATATTCCGTCCGCCATCTTGAATCACTAAATAAATTTCATATTATTTAATCAGCATCCCGAAAATCTCGAAAACGATACCCATATAGATTGTATCCTATTCGTTAAGCCTTTTTTTTGCCTTTGACCCAACCCTCCCCCTTCTCGTTTGACCAAATTTATTATTTTTGTCTGGCCCCTAAAAGTTGTGGCGTAATTTTATATAGCCTATAGCCTTTCGGAATAATTGGGCTATCATAGGCAATATCAATTTTTAAAAGCCGACTGCTAGTTCCTGAGACTAGCCGACATTATCTTTTAGCCTTTTTAGCCTTTTGCCCGGCCACAAAGGGTCGAATAAAAGGCGTGGCGATATGTATGTATGTATGTATATAGCCTATAGCCTTTCGGAATAACTAGGCTACCGTATACAAAAAGAATTTTTCAGATCCGACCGGTAGTTCCTGAGATTAACGCGTTCAAACAAACAAACTCTGCCGTTTTATTACATTAGTATAGATATTTTATAATATAGTCAAAAGTTTTGTAAGATTTCAATACAGATTTTTAACTAAATAAATACGTTTTATTTTTATAACAGTATACTATAACCAAACTATTCATAATAAAACATTTTATATAAACAATAACATAATTTCATTTTCCATAGCTCTCACATCGATAATAATTCCTTAGTGTCCCCTCACTATCTATACGTCACTGTGGGCGGGGCTTGCTAAAATGTGGCACGCGCGAAATGTACGCGATGACGTGACATTCACCGTTCTATTACTATCTATTTCTGTGGCTACTATTATATGTATAAAACGTGAAGATAGCATCCTTCACTTTGTACCCTTGGAACAGTATTCTTTCAATATTAGACGGGTTATACGTACATCACCGCCTTGGCTGTCAATAGTGTCAAATGTCACAACTGTCACATTATTATCCAGATTGAACTTTGCCGCGTTATGTAGTTTGTTTATAAAACGTAAAAAACATACTATAAAAGTGCTTTGTGTATACCAAATAAATGTGATTTTACACTTCTAGTGTAAGTGTTACTATATTTATTTGATTAGCATTGAAAGGAGCGCAATGAAAACAAGCAAAATAACTTGCGAAATATGGCATACAACAACATGCCTGTCAAGCAATGAAAAAATGGCAGGTATTTATGGCAAAATGTCCCTAGATAAAGATCAATGAATATTTATAATGTTATATAATGAGATATATTTCAACGAAACATAAAAAAATAAGGAAATATTCTAAAGTTTCATATCCTAGTACTTTGTAGGTAGACAATAGTGCTGCCTGTCAGTTATCGATAATCCGTTATTAGAAATTGGCACAAAGACTAAAAATTATATTCTTTTTTCTTTTTAGATGTAAAAATGGGTAGCTGCAACTGGAAACCAAGACTTGATTTATGTGCCCATTGTAAAATTACATCAGTTGAACTATGTGTGTGGCCAAGCATTTTAAGCCAAAAGACTTGAAGAAAAAAGGGAACTCAAGTCAGAAAAACAGCTGTGCCTTGTATCTATAGACATTTCTTTAAATCCTGTTACAGAAGAAATGTTGAAAACCTTTCCATTACATGTACATACATATATCTTTTAGTTCTGCGTATTTTCTTCGCTAATCTAGAATAGATTTATAGAACAGGCTAATTTGTTTGAATAAACACATAAATATTAAATACATCTTTTATTTGTGTTGGAAAAGTATAATTCTAGTCGAAACATAATTATAATTATTTCTTACCGAATATTATCGATATCGATATTTCGTTTATCACTAGAGGATAACTCCCTATATTGACAAATATGACAATGCTGACAACATAAAAACGATGTCAATTAGTATCTTTATGTTGGTACGAGTTCTCCCTGCACGTTTCATACAAAGCTGAAAGTCTCGCATGATCTATGGCACATCCGCCTCTTCTTACGTAGTATTTGTATACTCTTTGCTGACTAGCACAATATTTTTTCTGTCTGATTTGATTTCAAATGCCTCTTGACAGTAGCGTCAAATGGTAGCGTAGCAACAGGAGAGCGGCGTGGATTGTTCGCACCGGTTTTCACTCCTAATATGTGGAGGTATAATATATTAGTCTATGATGTGGAGTCAGTGGTTGTCACCTTAGGAAACGGTGTCTGCCGTTGACACAGTGAGGTGACACCACTACCTTTCGCCAATGAATACAAATTTTACATAATAGAAGCATATTTCTTAAGGATGTCGTGTGCCGATTAAAGTTGGCGTCATTGACATATACTCTAACGATAGACGGAGCATTCCCTTTAATTATATTATTCAAATTTTCTAACGTATGACGTCTAGTCGTACTAGCGCAACACGCAGGCGCAAGCAGCGCCAATGACTTCCAGTGTCTAGATATTATTATAGCCAATCAACAACAACCAGTCCTGGCATCTTACCAATAAGTAGGCAAAAGTTCTCAAATGCTACTGGCTGCTAATTGGCATTTGCAAAGACTATTTACATCACAGAAGATATGTTTTCTGCCTACAAAATTTCATCAACATAATAAGAATAATTTATATATAAAAATAAAATGAATTAATAGCTGTGGGTTTATTTAAGTAAAATAATAGAATCTATAATCATATTCAGTTCTTTTTATTACAAAATAGAAAAATGTATTCGTGAGACTTGCCTTAGTTGCCTCACGAATAAATCTATTTTTTTTTAAATTTAATTTATCTTACTATGAGAATTTCTTAAACATATCTTATACTAATATATAAATCTGAAGAAATTGTTTGTTTGTTTGGTTGAACGCGCTAATCTCAGGAACTACTGGTCCGATTTGAAAAAATCTTTCAGTGTTAGATAGCCCATTTATCGAAAAAGGCTATAGGCTAACATCACGCTATGAACGACGGGAGCAGAGCAGTAGCCTTAAATAACGCGGAGGTAACCGCGGGCATCTTCTAGTCCTAATATATAAGGCAGGATTGTTTGTCAATCTGTAAAGATGACCTTGCTGACCTACATAGTTGACATAGTTGTAAACCAACACATGTGGCAGATGGCATTATGCGCTATCTTAAGGAAACCAACTATTAGAAAAAATCCTTCTATGACGAAGTGGCCTGAGTAGCTTAGTTGGTACACTATCGACACGGTTCATCGTGGTCGCGGGTTGAAGTCCTGCCTCAAAAAGTATTTTTATAGCTCTATATAAATTGCAATTAAATTTACTCTAGCAAGAAATACTCCAAAATATATTTTAATAACTATTCAATTGCCGCCAAACACAATTAATTTTGTGGTTTTTTGTCGGTCGCATAATGGAAATCAGGATCTGTTTTGGCCTCAAGGCCTCATATTATTTTTGCGTATTTTTCTATAACTGCAAATGCGTACTATGATGAAGTGTTGAAATTTTCGTTAATATAGTTATTACGACCAATACCAAAAAATAAAAAGAACACAGAATTAGTGTTTTACAATATCAAATTGGTTTTATAACAATAATCAAACTAAAAAACCTTAAAACCTATACCTTCACGAAGTCTGGTCTTAGTCATATATTTTTACCTACAATCACTTGCACCTTTTATATGTATGTATCTGCATAGTAGTTACTCTATGATCGTTAATGACGTCACATAAAAATAAAGAAATACATTTTAATGTGGTATTATGATACATTTAACTCTTTTATTTACATAAATAATAAATAGTTATTTGTGCAACAAGAGAGCAAATTTGTTTTTTGTTTCGAGTGCTGATTTTGAGTCCCGAGCAAGCGAAGGATTCTATGATTGATTCACGAGCGTAGCGAGTGAATCAAAGTTAGAATCCTGAGCGTAGTGAGGGACTCAACAGCACGAGATACAAAAAACATTGCTCTCGTGTAGCACACATAACTTTTCACCACAGCAGTGAGAACACATATTACTTAGGAGACATAGAAATGAACAGGAATAGATTGAATTCTGCATAATCACTTGTTGATTTAACTCTTCTGGTGTTAAAGTACAGTCATCATCGCTAGTTTCACTCATCTTTTTAGATTATTTTATATATTAATATAATTTAACACGTTACGCTATACCTACTGTATCAGCATCAGCGAAATTTTTATTCCCGCTACTTTTTTAAATCGCGTTTTAATACCGCGTCCCTGATGCTTATTTTTCAAATGTATCATTGTTGTAATTCTAAATAAAAATGTATTGGTTGAATACTAATTTTATACAATTAATTAGACTTATTTTTATTAAAATCCAATAATAAATTGTAAACAATGTAAACAATAACATATAAAAAAAGTAATTTCTTTATTACAAATATCTATTTTTTTTGCGTTGCTGTAGGTGTTTTCTTTAAGGTCGAATTCCAAAATCGAATTTCGAATTCGAAGGGATTTGTTTTTTCACTCACTTTTTATATGCATGTGAAAGAGACAGAGCACAGTACAATTCGAATGTTTCAAATTCATGGCTGAACAATGTCAATTCGTGACACTGAAGATTGAAAAATTAAAAAGCTACTTTTACTCACGCTCGAATCAAAATCGCGTTTTGTTCACTGTTGTCTCGCAGCAAAAGCGGCATGTTTGAGCTGCTGTGGTGAAAAAAATATTGGCTAATGCTACTACAGATACAAGTTCTCATTCAAATTAATCGATATATCGTCGCCACACAGTCAATAAACGAAGCGGACTTACACCGCAGGAAAGTCAAAGTGACACTAGATTGCTTTGCCGGTATATTCATGCAAAGCATTTGAACAAAGTAAATGTTCTGAATGCTACATCTAGTACTTTAGTACATATATATCTATGGTTGGCGTATTGACGGTTGTCAGTGTAGTACGTAGTTGGCGCCGTTGGCGGCGCTGGCGTCGTTCTCCGTCTTTCTTGTAGTTAAGTGACACAGGAGAAACTTTCGTCTCTCTTGCACTCGTAGAGACAGCTGTCACAGCGTGACTGCCACGCCGCCAAGCGACAAATCGACAATATGGCTCACAGAAAGTTTGTCTACAGAGCGCCCAAAAGAAATGCGCCGCTATGTACCTAAATATCAATGCTCTATGGTACGGACTCCCTATAACGACTGTCAAAGATCTTCATGACCATAGCCTTCATGACAACCCGGACCGACCGCTGCTCTCTGAGGCACGTGGCAAGCGATAATCTACAATTCAATACGCACATAACTCCGAAAAATCATTGGTGCGCGCCGTGGATTCTAACCTCCCTCTGCATGGCAGTCTGTTGGTATCTACACTAGGCTATCGCTGCCTCTATCCAAGGTAGCTTCGCCACTGTATCTTAATCCAAAAGGCTGTTCACGCAATTATGCTTTAACGTCTTCTGCGTTACTACTGTTATTAGTTTATATATCAGATATTGAGGTAGGTACCATTCACAAATAGTTAGGATCCTATCGCTTCCTTTTTTTCCTTTCAGTCATCCGTGTGGTGACGGATTAAGAATACGGAATGTCACCACCCCATATCATCCCATGGGTGTCGTAAGAGCCGACAGAGGGAGCATATTATGCAGAGAACAGCACTGTAAGAGAAGGAAAACTTGATACAAACCCTATACCAACCCGTTTGGCCAGCGTGGTATAGTAGGCCAATTCCTCCTTTCAAAGGAGAGGCCTGGTCCAGCAGTGGACTGTTAAAGGCTGATGATGATGATGATAATGATATCGCTTCCAACTTGATCCTATTTTGACAAGAAGACACAAGGAGATGAGACCTAAAATATTGACTTCTAGCACCGTGATTTTTTTTACTGTAACCGTATAATACTACTCTGGCAGCCATAGCTATATACATACTCTTAACGAAAAGGATTCCCAAGGAAGCGTCCCGTAGAGAAAAATGAAAAATGTTAGGTACTTACCTAGTTCTATGGTTGCCAGACTGATATGCTATCATAGTAGTTGTTATGTACATAACACAAGGAGACATAACATGTATCATATGAAGTTGCTATCACTGAGTAATGCTAACTAATATCAATTTATGGTAGGTCCCATAATAAAATTAAAATTATGTGGTCTTATTTTAAACGTAATACTTACACAGGTAGGTAAATATTTGTAACTAAAACCACGTCCAAAAAACAGGCTCAGATGAATAAAATAGTTATAAAAGAGTTTAAATTTTATTATAGTCGTGAAAATATGCGAAGCAAATAGTATCCCTAAGGAGACCAAAAACTCGACATCAAAACCTATACCAACCCGTCTGGCCAGCAGCGTTATGTACGCTAAAACCCCCTAGTGATTAGGTACTGTGTGGTCACCAAAAAGACCCCTCGAAGAATAACCCAGTTAATCTAAAACGTGTAGGCAATTCCTTAACGTGACCGTACACAGTATCACATCGCTCTATAAGAGGCACGTGATTTAACAATCAAAACATGGCTTAAGGATGGTTTGCCACCAGAGATGAGCTATGCTACGTTGCTATGGATGCGTTGGATGCCCACCAATCGGATTTAAAGGTTCATGCAGCTTAGCAATTTTCAGTTAAATCTGGTTAGACTTGTACGGGAATCCGGAAAGCTGGGATAACGCTAGGATGATGACCTATAAAAATAATCACACGAAATGTTTGTACGCGCATAACTTCCAAATTGGATAAATATATTGTCCAGAGAAGGCTTGTATGAAAAAAAAATAAGTAAAAAGAATAATATAAAAAATATAACGGTACGAATTTCGCCGGGTCAGCTGTTTTATAAATGGATGAATGCGTGCTCTGAACGCCTTCAAAGCATACATCTTTACGTGCTTTTCCTGCTGTCGATACATCACATAGCTAGAGATGCACATCTTCCTCGTTCAGCTACCTCAGCACATCATCCTAATTAGTGGTAGGCCTCTTATTGCGGGAGCCGTCTAGGTAGATACCACCGCAGCATATCAGTTACTCTGCTGCCAAGTACTAACGTACAAATATGCAGTAGGTACCTACTATGTTCAGGTTTGAAAGTACTGTAACTACTGCGTACATGTAGTACCGTGTACTGCAGCTACGGAAATTACAGAGCATAGGAAGCCTTAACACATTATTTCTCAAGGACTGCGGCCTGGCTGTGTAACTGACATGGTCAACGTGTATGAGCGGCGATTATTGCTTACCATCACCATCAGGTGGGCGGTCAGCTCCACTGCATTTATTGTTTATGACAGTAAGGTTTTACTGTCATCTACGAGTAGGTACAAACTTTATAGCACATCCAACTCGCCTCGCGGCATCATACCTAATATTATCGCTTAGCATCAGTGGAAACGGTCACTTTTTTTCGTAGCTTACCTTTTTACGTCTTATAGCATAGCTTAATAGCACATCTCAAGTGGAAAGACACCCTAAGTGTTGTTTTATCCTTTTCTGTTTTCAGTTCAAAATATGCGCAGTGCCAGTTTGTAACAATATTTGGTGTAACAATGTCGTGGAATATGTTTCACCGAAATATGATTATTTTTCTTTAATCTCTACGTAATTAAACATTTTGTAGTAATTATGATAAGCAACTGTCACTGCATTAGTAGTAAGTATAATTATCTAAAGTACCTACTTAAACTACAGTAAAAAAATTAATGCCTAAAGATAAAGTAAAAATAATGTGATCTTTCAGCAAGTAAATAGTTTTGTTTGGCGCCAAGTATCAAAGAAAACATAATTATTTAAGTTTTATCTATAACCGGCTCCAAAAAAAGAAGGAGGTTCTAAATTCAACTGCATGTTTTATGCTTCTTAGAACTTTCTACTGGGTGAACCGAATTTGATGATTATTTATTTTTTTATTTTAATTGGCACCGACCATAATTGTTTCAAATGCTTTTAATTATTTAACATAAGTACAAGATAAATACATTCCCCTTTTTTTCAGCTGTAACTATAATTTTATTAAACATATCGGTGCGTTCGTGCTACGTAAACTATGAAATATTTAAAGGGTTCGACATTGACGATGGACGGACAACTAGTAATATAAGTTCATCTGCAGTAACCGAAGCAAACATTATTTCTATCGTTAATGAAATAGATTTAACTATTAATAATCAGGTAAGAATATAATAATATCGTCATACCTACTATACTTTATTGAATCGGTACACACGGCTACTCGCCAAGCTATACACTTTGACATTTGTACCGTTCTTATGGCGTAGGGAATAAGTATCAAAATCGTACTGCAACTGTTTAGCTTGACTTGGCGCCGTGTGTACCTACTGTAAACTATCTTCCTTTACAACTAAGTACTTTTGGTTGGGACTTACCTACTGTAAACTGTTTTCCTTTACTACTACTTTTGCTTGGTACTAGTATCAATCTTATTCCCACTGCTTTACTATCAATGTACCTACCTAGACAGCAGCAGTTTACTATCAGTGTAAACTATTTTAAAACGTAATATCCCAGAGAAAGTTAAACTATCTTGGTAAAGTAAAAACCGCAACGAATTTTATTTATAGCCCAGTGGTGTATGTAACGGACTGCTGAGGCGATGGACTCGGGTTCGATCCTTGGGTACCCCGGGCACATACTGACATACCTCTGACATTTCGAAGTTAATTTTATTATCGCTCGCTTAATAATGTGCCCGGTAGATCGCAACAGGCTCGCCCCTATTACATTGGGACCGAAACATATAACTTGAATAGTGTGGGTGTGCACAGTGCAATACACCCCTGCCTACCGCTTCGCGGAAAAAGGCGTTAAGTTATATGTTATGTTATATTGGAGGAGTAAAGAAATTATATATTTTTTTAGTAAAGTAGGTAAGTATAGCAAGCGGGCTGCGGTCTCAAGTAACTAGTCATGAATAATATCTTTCGCGCTTTTTAAATTGACTGCACCTTTGAAATCTGTATACCCATATAAAATCCTTGCGTTACTGACTGACTGACAGACAAGCTACAGCCTAGCAATTTGGCATGTGTGTTCCTTAGGAACGATAGGAGTGCACTAAGAAATAATTTCCGAAACTTCCCACGGGATCGGGTAGAAACGGTTACCTAAATAAAAAAAAATGTGCAGGCGTAGCTGCGTGCGACCTCTAGTCTTTAATAATTAGGTACCTATTAACAAAAGTAATTTATCTAATATAGATACGACGTTACCAAAACCTAGCCATATGCAACATTTTAAACATAAGTATTTATAGTAGGTATCTACATAATATAATGATGACAGTGTATTTTTTAGACAGCAACTTCTAATACCACAGTAAAGCCGACAAAACAAAAAATGGTAAAAATAAAATGTCCGGAAGATGAGCGTCCTATGAGCCTGGGTACGTACGAGATTCCGACTCAACGAGACCTGATGTTGTTCACCAAAAGGACTCTTACGAAAATGTTCAACAGCTACCATCAGAAGACGCTGTTCCTACTCAAAGATATCAAAGAGGTTTGGTCATTTTATAGCCCTTTTGATATTTATTTCTCATGATGTAAATGTTATTTCTCATGATGTAGGTATGCTTCTCATGATGTAAATGTACCAAATTCTGAGCTGCTTCAATATTTAGATAATTATAGCCTTAATTTAACATATATATCAGTAGATACATATCCATATATCAGTCACGAAGCTCTGCTCAAAAAATTAAAAAGCATCGACGTTAAAAAAGGCGCTGGACCTGATGAAATTCGTCCTGTTTTTATTGCAGCATGCTCGTCTGAATTGGTTCTGCCACTTTTTATCATTTATAATAAGTTTTTATCCACCGGTATATTTACCTTAAAGTGGAAAATAGCAAAGGTGGTTCCGGTACATAAATCAGATAAAAGTGACATCATAACCAATTACAGGCCCATCTCAATTTTACCCTCGTTTGCCAAAATCTTCGAATCTCTAGTCTGTCCCGTAGTTCAAGACCATTTAAAACTCTACTTAAGTGACCACCAGCATGGATTCGTAAGGTCTCAATCTACAAGCATTAATTTAGTCCCTTTTACCGTATTTTTAATAAAGTCCATCGATACAGGTTACCAAGCTGACGTCATTTACACAGACTTCAGCAAGGCCTTCGACAAAGTGCCTCATAAAAGCCTAATTTCTAAACTTCGCGCATACGAAATTTGCGGGTCCTTCTTGGAGTGGCTAAGCTCTTGTTTGGTTCATAGGGCTTTCCTTGTTGTGGTCAATGGTTACCAATCATTCACAAAAAGTATTGCTTCTGGTGTCCCGCAGGGCTCAAATCTTGGACCTGTTTTGTTTAATTATTACATAAATGATGTTTCTAGTTGTTTTCAATCCTCGGAGGTGTATATGTATGCAGATGACCTGAAGGTTGTTAGAGTTATTAAATCCGAGGAAGATAAAAAATGTTTGCATGGTGACATTGATCGACTTGTCCAATGGTGTAATAGGAACAATATGCATCTGAACTCAAAAAAGCGTTTCCACCTAACATTTTCGA
Organism: Euclidia mi; assembly: GCA_944739405.2. Lineage (NCBI taxonomy): Eukaryota > Metazoa > Arthropoda > Insecta > Lepidoptera > Erebidae > Euclidia > Euclidia mi. The sequence continues at coordinate 37,035,264 of OX123206.2, forward strand.
GACAACACAATTTAATTCACGCTGAGTATTTTATCAACAAAGACAAAATTACTGAAGTTAATACCATTTGCGATCTTGCGATATACGTGCTCTAAAATGTATCCAGTGAAAACAATTGTTGGTAAACCATAAAATAAAATAAAATTTCTCTCCTATTACACAAAAGGTTTCTACAAAAAATAATTAATTGCTATATTAATTCTATGAGTCTTCGGCATGCTTAATCGGGCATGACTGTTTTATCTTAATAATACTGATACCAGATAAATACACCCTTAGTCGTTTCCTGTACCTAGTAGAAAGGAATACCTAAGTAATTATGTACCTACCTAAGTACTGAGAATACTCGAAACTACGTTCGACGAATCGTGGTGTGAGGCACTCGTACCATTTCTATGTTTATGGATTGAAATATCAGGTAACGTGTGCTTTATTTACACGAAGAACTGTATAGATACTATATATTTAGTAGGTAATACCAGCAGTGCTATTCTGCTAAGTGACAGCATTGCGTACAACCGAGAACGATTAAATGTGACTTTTGATGCTTAGCTGGTTAAGTGTTTACCTTGGCTCATATTCTTTCTACATTTCAGGTAACCAAAGCCACAGAATCCTTTGAAAAGAAATGTGTAGGCCGACACAAAGAAGCCTACAAGAAATGTGTGACGAACGTCAGCAAGAGGTGTGTTGCAATCACCAAAAACTTAGTCGCCATCATGGAGAGGCAAAAGTTATCTGTTGCTGATCTACTAGAGGTAAAAAATATTTTAAAGGTCTGATAAATTACATTCTGCACATGTCCCGCCGACTCTGTTCAAAAGTTTTCCGTCGTGCGGACCCGAGCATGTAGTAGTCGGTCGCAGGGAAACGTGATTCGCGCTTAATTAGTAGAAATCGCAGTTCTCTATCCAAAGGACTGAACTTGCAGACCATAAAAGGGTGGAATTCTTGTGACATTTTTCAGAAACTGCTCTCATTTTAGTCATTTTAAATCCTGTGTAAAGGTACGAGGCGCGCTATTGAGTAAGCCTAGCGCAGCAGTCGTCTCCACACTCCCCTAGAGTTAGGTCGTAGCTTTATAGTTTATTTATATTTCAATGTGGTATCACAGTAAAAATACTTATATATATATTGCAGTATTTGGCATCTTTCTTTTATCACACTTACTTCATCTTCAATATACCTACCCCTACACCTGTATCGCAATATTCGCAAGGGACTCTACCAACATTCAATACAAACCACAGGGAAACCACTCGACTCGTAACAACAAATTAAATCAAGAACCCCCAAACACACGGCGCAATGGCGACCGTTTAAACCACTACGCCTTTAGTGCAGTCAATTTGGGTTCATTTGACACAGCACGCGCGCAGATATCCATTACGCGTTCCCACTTAACGTGGTTTTAATTCTGAACATATAATCATGCCTCATTAACATAAAACAACACGAAGTACGAATCAGAATACACATGTCTAACTAACTTACCATTGTTGCTAGATCATTTTGAATATAATTGTAGCGTCAGCAGCCGCTACAGTACGTTTTTTAATCGGATTATTTTATTTAGCAGTTATTTTTGTTTGGTTAGTGTGTAAGTTTTTAACTATCACTTATTTTATTACAGGGAAAAACTTGTAACATGACCGTCATAAAAACTGACCCTATACAATTAATAACATCACTCGCTATGGACGAAGCGTCATTGGAATTTGCTCTACCGGCCTTTTTACGACTAATTGGCGGATGTTCTGCCCATTGTTCTAAGTATGTAATCATTCACACGAAACACATTACACATTCCAGTGCTTATTTTAAAATAACTGACATTTTGCAGATATTTAGCAACTGGAGAGACAATTCGTCGTCCATCACGGCATATGACGGATCAAGATTTAGTTATAAAACATTTTCTTACAAGTAAAAACTACATCCAACTTATCAAGGACTCTGATACTCGTGTATACCGATCAAAGAATGCAGGTCTTGTAAACTGGATGCATTCCGCGCATTCGTAGGCAGTGAACGCACCCACTTGATCGATCGAGCTTTGTTGCTTTTCGCGTGCCATACACTAGATGTCGCTAGTATCAATGAACTTTTGACGTAAAGTGTGAACTTGATTGGAACTTAGAATAACTTAACCAAAATATTATTTATAGCTTTTTATGTGATGTGAATAGTGATAACTGTGGGAATATTTAACTAAATAACAAAGTAATATAATGCAATGAGTGAGAATTACATGTGTGTGTTTTAAATCATAGAATGCTTTATCCTGGTTCCAACTTCCAAAACTTTCAGAAAACTTTAGGATAAGGTATGTAATGTTATTTACTATGATAATAAACAGTTTTTATCAATTAGATACTCTCAACTTTTGTGTACACTTTAGATATACACGTGGTTTAAGTCATTTTAGGATATTATCATCCGGCGAAAGTAATTTAGCCCACTTTCTAGCGCGCGTAATAACTTAGCAACAACTTATAATTTACACGTTTTAGCGTTTGTAAACCCTTTATTCTATAAAAGCTTATGTAGATCTTAAAGCGCAGTTTCGAAATTGTTTGATAGTACATAAGTTACCTGAACATCATAGCATACACATAGCTTAGTACATAATGAATTTGTATTCAGACAGCAATTTGTACAATGCCATACAAATAAGTGGTTTACATTAATCTAGTATAACAAGAAAGATTTCATTCAAACTTAGTGCATAATACAACTAAGTTGTGTTATTCTAAATCAAACTGTGCATACTTAAAACAAAGTTAAATTTATCCTATTCCAATTATCAGTGTGGTGTCGGATTAAGAATATGGATTGTCACCACCCCATATCATCCCATGGGTGTTGTTAGTGCATAATACAACTAAGTTGTGTTATTCTTAATCAAACTGTGCATACTTAAAACAAAGTTAAATTTATCCTATTCCAATTATCCGTGTGGTGACGGATTAAGAATACGGATTGTCACCACCCCATATCATCCCATGGGTGTCGTAAGAGCCGACAGAGGGAGCATATTATGCAGAGAACAGCACTTGTAAGAGAAGGAAAACTTGATACAAACCCTATACCAACCCGCTTGGCCAGCGTGGTATAGTAGGCCAATTCGTCCTTTCAAAGGAGAGGCCTAGTCCAGCAGTGGACTGTTAAAGGCTGTTGATGAAAAAAAAAAACTAGTTGTATAAGTATATACACAATATCTCCTGTAGCTTGGTCTTGGTACGACATAAGACATCTCATCCTCCTAGCGTCATCCCAGTTTTAACCTGGGGTCCGCTTACTGTCTAACCTGATTTGGCTGAATATTACCTTTTCCATGGAGCGGCTGCCTGTCTGACCTCCGCAATCCGAAGGGATAGCGATATTCCATGGTTTAGATTATAGTTTCGGTTTATTTAGAAGTCACTGACTCCCTATAGCGACTGTCAAAGATCTTCATGACACCCGGAACAGACGGCTTAACATGCTCTCCATGGCATGGGGCAAGCGATACTTAACAATTTTAATACGTACATAACTCCGAAAACAGCGGTGCGCGCCTTGGATTCTTACCCGATACCCTCTGCATGGCAGTCTGACGGTATATCCACTAACTAGGCTATTGCTGACATAAGACCTTAGATTGATAACCTCCTGTGAACCCAAGTATGAAAAGAGGTGAAACGATGTCGTACGCTTCGCCCGCTCCGTCCGTCAGTTGGCGGTGTGGTCTGCGCTTTACTGAAACTGTGAAGCTGATGCCTAGTTGAAAAATTTTGGCTCTTTATTGAAATGGATTGTTCTGTTCAATAATCCTAGTGAATCATAAGTAGTGATTGGATAATTGGATGCATATTTACCTAAAGTTGAGGTGTTGGCTATTATGGAATGCACTTTTTTTACTATAGAATCAAATGGGGTGTGGGTATATTTATTATGTATATATTATATTTTGAGGTGTTGGCTAATATGGAATACACTTTTATATCGATCGGGTGTGGGTATATTTACTTATTGGCTAATATGGAATACACTTTTATATACTGCCTACCATTCCTCTTACACTCAACATACTCATAATTGATGGGGAGCTTAAAATTAACTTCAAGTAAATACACATTTATAATTATGTAATCCCAGAGACCAGTTTTTTCTAAAAATAAAACCACATGGTTTCTGGAATCCCGGAATTTATATTTTAAAAAATATGTTTAAGAAGCCGCTTCCATAATATCCCAGCTAAAAATGAACTTAAGGTGAATATGCACCCGATTATCCAATCACTAATCATAAGTAAGGAAAGTTGAGAAAGAGCAGCAACAGCCTAGTGGACAGACATACAGGCTGCTATCTGCAAATAGCAATGCAGTGGGTCTCAAGTTTAAACCCACAGCATGCATGCCTTTTCAAAGTTAATAAATTGTTATTCAATGGTCCTAGTTGGTCCTGGCTTTCAAGCTATATACAATATTCTGTCATATCTAGTAAGTGGACTCTGGACTACAAAGCATAAGTATTGGATGCACCCGATGATGGGATAACTCTAGGACGATAATAAATGGCAATGGCCAAATGCCGACTGCGATACGGTAATCCGCGTTAAAACGTTCTCATTAGTAAGAATTCTTTGGCATAAAAAATAATATTATAAATATTTAAAAAAAACTGCATAAAGACAAGAGTTAAAAGAATCATAAAAAATTACCTAACTGCTTCAACTTTCAAGTCAGTAAAAACTAAATCATCAGGCCAGTCAAACAGTAATTGCTCAAGCAGGCCATCCTATAAAGTTAATGAAAATAAATAAACATTATACAATATTATTTAGTGAGTCTTACTTGTGATTATTGACTTATTTAAACTGGCTTGCAACGGTCGTGGTCGCGGACTGGAGGAGTCCCTCCGTTGCAAGTCTGCTGAAACATATGAGAATAACAAAAGTCATCATCATTCTCTTAGCATTATCCCAGTTTCAATCTGGGGTCCGCTTACTAGTCTAACCGGATTTGGCTGAATATTAGCTCTTCCACAGAGCGACTGCCTGTCTGATCTCCGCAACCCGAAGGGTTAGCGATATTCCATGGTTTAGACTAGTGTCAGTTTATTTTAGAAGGTACTGACGCCGTATAACGACTGTCAGAGATCTTTATGACAACCGGAACCGACGGCTTTACGTGCTCTTCGAGGCACGGGACAAGCGATAATTAACAATTTAATACGCACATAACTCCGAAAAGTCATTGGTGCGTGCCGTGGATTCGAACCCTCTGCATGGCAGTCTGTTGGTATCTCCACTAGGCTATCGCTGCCTGATGAGAATAACAAAAGTATTTATACCTTTAGATAAGTCTACAATCGCAAGTAAGACCCATTAATAATATTGTATGATGTTTACAAATCACAAACATCTAAAATGCATTAAGTTAATAAACATTCTTTATAAAAAATGTAAATACCAAAAAATCCTGTAAAACAACCTTTATTCAAAAATACAATACATGGCAGTATTAGCATTTGTACCTATAATTAAAAAAAAATTTAATATTCACTATCTGTTATTACATTAATCAGCCTTAATTTTAAAGTTATTCTCCAATAATATCTACGGAACTTATACTGTAGGAATCATGTTACGAAAACTATTTAATTATTTTTGTATTTAATATACTAAAAGTACATAACTAACAAAATTAGTATACAAAGTAACATACTTACAATTGTATTTTCAAAATATTTCTTAGTTAAAAACATCAATCACATATAGGTTTTATTTTATTGCCTAAATACTTTTATTTACCATCATTAAAATATACAACTAATACCAAATACAAACATGATAACTAATTAAATGCATAGTTATTTAGCCAATGATTTGTTTATTACTTAAAAACACATTAGACTATTGTATAATTAAACTATGAGGATACAAAACAATGTATCAGATTCTGTAAAATACTAAAAGTTGATATACATAACAATTATTCTCTAACAACTGATGTTTACTAAAGGTTGTAATCAGGGCCGAACCGTCCCTATGTGCAATGTGTGCGGCGCACACAGGCGCCAGGGTTACAGGGGCGCCGCGCGCCGAGATATGCGTTAATTATAACAGTTATTTACGAAAAAGGATGACAAAAAAGGCGCTTCACAGATATCGCACACAGGCGCAATGGCGTAGGAAGGGGCGGCGGCGTTGGCGGTCCGCCCCGCGTGCCCAAATTGTTAATCGACTAAAAAAAAAGGTCATCCGCCAACTTCCCGGTGCCAGCCAACAGGCGCTTCATGGATTTCGCACATAGGCGCTGGATTGGGTTGGAACGGCCCTGGTTGTAGTACATATGAGAAGTGTATAACATGCCTTAAAACTATCCATACAATGGACTGGAATTGTTGTGGATTGTAATTGTGCTAATCCTGTAATATCAAAAGATATATCATTGCTTTTACAATGTGTAAAGCTAATGCAGATAACTATTTATATAAATATATTTATGTAAATAACTGTCTACACGTCTTCTGTCACAATAAAATTGTGGGTATTACTTATAATAGGTATATTTAAGGATTGGATATTTGTAACTGTTAATAATATTTATTTTATTCAATGGCTGGTGTCCATTTGTTATGTAGTTTTATACAAAAGTACTAGACGTAGAATTGTGATGTCTGGTTGTATTCCAACCATAAACAGTTCATGTATAAAAATGGAGTTGAGAGTAACAAATTATGCTTAAATTAATGCTAACTACAAAATGAACTTCACTAGTAAAATTACTATTTCCTACTCTTCTTTCGCTCTTTGTGAGATTTCCTAGACTTCCTAGATCTCTTTTTGTGTTTCCTTCTCTTGTCATCGTCCGTGTCACTGCTGGATGATGTAGATGATGATGATGATGAAGTGCTGCTTGTGGATGATGTGCTTGATGATCTGAAAAGAACAAATTTTTTCTAAAATAAAATATAGCCTATGTTACTCGCAGATAATGCAGCTTGCTAATGGTGAAAGAATTTTTAAAATCCCATAATATTAGGCACAAGGCACAGCGGCTCAAACTGCTATGCCAGTCCACCATATCTTCAGTCATATATCGTAAATTGAAATATGTTTTAAAAAAAATACCTAGATCTGTGTCTCTTCTTACTCCTTTGCTTATCTTTGGCTTTCTTGAGTTTCTCTTGCAACTTCTGGCGCAGCTCGGCTTCTCTGAGACGCTGTAGAGGCGTGGCATATTCATTCTCACTATCACTGCTTGTACTGCTCACATCTAATACTATTTCCTTATTTGGGTCCACCTGGAAATCATTTTTTTTATATTACTCAGCACAATTCATCATTTATGTGCGAAAAATCTATTATTTTGAAATAATTTGCCAGTTTTTATAATATGATGTTTTATACTAATTATAATATTTAGAATGCACTATATTTGTACACCACAGTTCTTTGGTATTTGAATATAAAGAACTATTAATAAGTAATGAGAAATTAATTAGTGAACACATTAGTGCTATTTTTAGTAGTAGGTAAAGAGTACAAAAACAGTTTCATCTCTACAAGGAACTGCACATAAACAACTTTAGGAATCTCATGATGTCCTCATAAATTCACTACACACTTCAATCTGTGCATAAATATGCACAGAGATCATTATTGCGCTATTTTAGACCCTTCTCTGAATCATTTCTTGTTACAACCTATGCCGCCTGACTACAATGGAAAACACACTGTATCAATTATACTTTAACTGTTCAGATACAGTTAAGTAGTATTTTTAATATAACTGATTCAATAAGTCAAAACAGTGTTAATACTAGTTAGTGGTAGTTAGAATCACTTTGAACTATGAAAAAGAACAAGATTGTTTGAAGAGCCAACTGGATTGCGCGTATTGACATCACATAGTCAAGGAAGCGCTTTCAAGAGTTGGATCCCAAAGATTCACAACGAACTTACTGAGTACTAGTTAAAATCATTTGAGTGTGATTTCCACTTTATAATTACCTTTATAAAGTTCCTGCATTGAAATGTAAGGTGTCCAGCATAACCACACTTTTTACACGCCGATCTCGGCGCCTCCTTGCCGTATTTATTCACTAAATCAGTATAGTTAGACATTATTGAACTAATTAAACAGCGAAAATGCTAGAAGCTAACTAAAATATCAAATTATTCGAGCTTTTTCTCAAGAATGAAACGTCAACAAACAATAACGTTCCGTTTTAGGTCCTTACCTGTCATGCAAGCGTCAAATGCACAAAGTGACACGTGGTAAAATGTGGCAGGACACTTATTCTATATTTTACTCATCTAAAAATATAAATACGTTCTAATTTTATTTAATTTACCCGATACGAATATTCGTATTTTATTAATTACCAAGAATAGTAAAATTTCATAACGTGAATATTAATTTACAATGTAATCGGCGTAAAAGGGAACGTAACTAAGATTGCGTTTCTTTACAGTCAAAAAACTTATTAAAAAATCTTTTTTGCAGCAAACGATGAAAATCCGAGAAACTATTTCACGAAAACCTAGTAAATAAAAGAAATGTTTGGAAATGGCGGAGTTCCTGCCATTGTGCGACGTGCTGTTCAATGTGATCTCGCTGGCCGGGTACTTTTGCGACGTAGTGTTCGACGTCGTGATGGGCTACGCACTTCTAGAACGAGGATATAAGGGCACGTTCGCAGCTGCTATATCTATTGTTATTACCTCGCTGCTGATTTCACAGGTAAAAATTGATTTCACATGTCAAGAGAAACTTTATGTTCTGCAAGAAGTAAGTTAGATTACTCACTGTAAATAAAAGTGGAGCCACTTTTTTATATCATTATTTCTAAGTGAATGAAGTGTTAACACTGCCGTACCGTGCCATGTTTACCTTCACTCGCAATATACAGAGGGCGCTGTATACTCGAACTTCTTCACATGATCTGAGATCATTTGAAAATTTGACCAGTAAAAATGGTCTAGTCTCGAATTAAGACTGATCATAAAGATAATACAAAACAATCTAATTAATAATAATCTTTGAACCATAAATGATTTTTTATTTAATTATTATGAAATTGTATAATTTTCCTCTTAGGTGCTTTCCCTCCGCTGGTACCTGCACGTATGGTGGGCGGGAGAGGGGCGCAAGGGCCGGCCGCCGTGGCTGCCGATACTGCTACACTGTCTCCAGCTCGGCGTGCTGTGGCGGTATGCCCGGCTACTGGTGCCTGTGGAACTGAGGAGGGTGAAGCATCAAGTGCGGGACTTGTGTGAGTGTTAGATAATAGAGGACGTCTAAGCTTATTTAGCTCACGGCGAGTTCGCGCATGCGCGTGGCTCCGCCACTGAAGGAAGTTGAATACCGCGGTTGTTTTTAGTGCGTAGTCGGCTTTCAGGAAGGCCCTCTATAAATTAACAACTAGAGCTTTCTATCGCAAAATAATAAAAAGGTTATTTTAGTTGCTTATTAGAATATAATATCAGCACTGGTTATACACTGTCCTGTCCCACTGATGGGCACGACGGGCCCATTATCACTATGCATTTCACATTATATATGAAAAGCAAAGACATAGTCTATGATGCTGGGCAGTTGGCCACATTTTACGTTTGAAAGATGCGTGAAATCTGCCCACGGCCGTAGCTAGGGGAGGGGGGGGGGGGCATTGTGGGGCAATGCCCTACCTTGAAATCAAGATGCCCTACCTTAAAAATACCAAAAAATAATATAGGTAAATTATAATTATTAAACTGTTGGTTCATAGTTTGAGATAAAATAATTATAGCGATAGGTATCTTAACTTTTTCGAGCATACCACAGTTTGTTATATTCATTTCTTAAACTAATTAAGTAATATTAACAAAAGAAAAGGAAACTCAATAAAAAAGAAAAGGAAACTGCGACGCGTCAAAAAATTCCTCCGCATCGCTATCGGCTAGTAGCGTGCCCAGAAGGCTGGCAGCGTTGCCACATTGAATGGCAATGCTTGTTCTCTCTGGGAAACGGGAAGCATCGAGCAGTCTTTTGTCGATTTCTCTATAAAGAGCGCGTGCACTAGGGCCCCAGCGTTTCGACCCCAACCGGTTTAAATACGTAATTACCAGATAGATTTCCGTATTTGCGGCATTTGAGGGTCTCCGTTGATGCAGCAGCAGCGCCAGCAGAGCCATTTGTGCGTGGAAGATGTGATAGCGCAAGGGTATCGACGCTTGTCGCGTCCCACAACAGAGGCTTGCCCATCTTTCAAGGTAATAATTGACATACCATCTAGTCTCTTCCCATCGTCGCGTACCAAACTATTAGGTTCAAGATAAGCTGGTACTCCGGCGGCGACAAGAGCTCGACGGAGTATGTCGTTAATGTGGGCATGTCGGGAAATACGCCCAGCACTCCTGCTGCAAGATAAGCCATGATGGCCAAGACTGTCGACGGGCTTCACCGCAGTGACAGCGAAGCAGAAAGTTGTATTGTCCAACATAGTTCCTATTACTTTCTATACAAGGTTATTCATCTTGCTTGCTTGCTAGATAATAATAAAATTATTAATAATGACGAGGAAGTCGCACTCGCATTCAATATTTTTTTGCTAGCATACCTATTTTCCTACCCAAATTGAGTACAATTAATTATCTTTCATTGCTTTCAACTCCTGATTATACTCCTCTTGTCTTTAATCAGTTTACTGCATGTGATGTTAAGAAGAGCGTTTTATCCATTAGCTCTAACGCTGTTGGTTCTGATGGTATCACCCGTAATATGATCCTCCCCATCCTTGATGTTATCCTGCCTATTATCACGCACATGTTCAACTTCTCAATTACTAGTGGCGTCTTTCCTACAGCGTGGAAGTATGCTCATGTGGTTCCTTTACCTAAAAAATCCAATCTTGTATCCTTCTCAGAATTCCGGCCCATATCCATACTACCCGTCCTTTCCAAAGTTCTTGAACGTCTTATCCATAATCAACTCAACTCATTCCTTATTAAAAACAACATCCTCAATCCTTTTCAATCAGGTTTCCGTTCAGGTCATAGTACTACGACTGCACTTGTCAATATTACGGATGATATCAGGTCAGGCATGGAGGATGGCAAGCTCACAATTCTCTGTTGGTTGGATTTCAGCAATGCTTTCAACACCGTTGACTTCGATGTTCTCCTTGCCATTTTAAGCTCTCTTAGCATATCTCCATCAGTGATTGACTGGTTTCGTAGTTACCTGTTTGGCCGCCGGCAGCGTGTCCATCTGGATGAAACTTATTCGTCCTGGTGTGATAATACTGCGGGTGTACCTCAGGGCGGCGTTCTTTCTCCTCTGCTCTTCTCAATCTTTATCAATTCAATATCTAATTCTATTTCTAGTTCCTACCACCTCTATGCAGATGATTTCCAAATCTACACTCAAGTGAAGCTTGAAAATTTGTTGTTAGGCGTCGCCAGTATTAATAAGGATCTAGTTCCTATATCTGAATGGACTGAAACGTACGGTCTTAAGGTTAATCCCCTTAAAACACAGGCTATAATTATCGGCAGCTCTAGACTTATTTCTAGGATTAACTGGTCTATGCTTCCCGAGGTGTCTTTTGCAGGTGCTTCTATACCTTTCAGTAAAGATGTTAAGAATTTGGGGATATACATAGACACAACATTTTCTTGGACCATCCAGCTACAATACATCAGTCGACGTCTTTTTGCTGCCGTGGCATCATTGAGACGACTGCGTAATTTCCTTCCGACTGCCACTAAAATTGCACTTGTGCAATCTATTCTTCTTCCCATTCTTGACTATGCCGATGCCAGCTATCTCGATCTCAACAATGATCAGCTTGATAAACTTGAGCGACTCCAAAATTTATGTATAAGATTCATATACGGGTTACGCAAATATGATCATATCTCCGAATTTCGCATGAAGCTCATGTGGCTGCCTATCCGCCATCGACGGAATACTCACATTCTCTGTCTTCTCTATAATATTCTATACAATCCTTCATTTCCCTTATATCTTAAAACACGCTTTGAATACCTTCACGACACACATACGAAGTGCTTAAGATCATCGGAGAATCTTAGATTGAAAGTTCCTTCACACACTACGGTTTTCTACGACAAATCTTTTACTGTACAGGCTGTCCGATTGTGGAATTCGTTGCCTGAGACAATCCGACAGGCTCAGTCCTTAACAGTATTTAAGAAACTCGTCATCAATCACTACTTGGCAGATATTCCTTGACTGCTCTTTTAAACTTGCACTAATATTATATATGGTATCTATTTATATATTTTATAATGTATGTATATATACACCGCTATTTTTTAATTAGTACAAACACTTTAAGGACAGATTAGCGAAGATATTATTATCATATATGTGACGTAAGAATTTCATAATATCAATAAAGAGCAAAGTTATTATCATTTGTTTATTGTAGAAAATCTCACTTAAATCATAGTCATATTTTACAATCCATTCACTAATTCATTGATAATATTCCATCCTGCTCATTCGCATTCTCTCTGTCGCACTTATGATGTAGGTAGCAATAGAAAATAAAATGAAGAAAAATAATAAATGTAGGTAGTTATTTTTTAATTTTGTTAGTTCTACCCTCTCCTTCATACTTCATTCGGGCGCAGGACCGGTAAAATTTATCGTTTAACAAGTAATTAAATACGGAGGTATGTAATTAGAAAGCAAACAAATATCAAAATAAAAGATGGTGTTCCGAACTAAAAGAAAAGAGTAATTTTGGCGTATTTATGAAGTTAGAATCATCTGCTATTTACAAATTATTATATCGTCATCATGTCAGCCTAGAGACGTCCACTGTTGGACATAGGCCTTCCTCAAGGTGTGTGGAGAACACAGACCGATTTTGAGGCGCCTGCATCAAATTATTATTTACTTAAGTACGTATTATTTACTAAACTTACAAGTATTTCCATTGTCCTTCGAAATGTCCACCACCGCTGTCAAAAGCATCCAATATGCACTGTTTTAATTGTTTGACACTGACCCGGTCACTTTTGTACACTCACAATACGATGTCCATGGGTACACAGCTGCACTCGCGATTTTTCCACTCAAAAAGTACGCACGAAGCATAGCTACATACTCCCGTGATATGAACTGATATGATAGGCTATCGCGTCGGGCAAACGTAGACAAACAATTAAGTTTTGCAACAAAATTAGATACGCTGACTTTCGCTAGTTATTTAGTACTGTTTCTCGCATCGTCGGGGCGTGGCGCAGGCGCAGAGGGGCAGGGGGGGGGGGGGTTAATTTATCAATGGTATGATAGTACACGGGTCGGTCATAGTATTAGTATTGCATTTACCAATTATCACGTATTTTTGTGGACAGTTTTGAGACAGTTTTGGGACTTAGTGTTTTTATTTTTCAACTACATAATTATGATCAGTTAAAGATACTTAGTGCCCTGTTAAATTTTTTGTACTAATTAAAAAATAGCGGTGTATATTTATGGTACCTATTTATATATTTTATAATGTATGTATTTATGTATTTAGTAATTTTAGTATGTAAGTAAATAGTATTGTTATTAGTTTTGCTGAGCTCCTATGAATACACTATTCCATAAAGTACACCATATTTTACCCACTCTCTCAGTCACTAAATCATTGTATTCCATTCTTGGTTGTCTGGAAGAAATCGCATTTTGCGATAAGACCGCCCTTGTACCACTAGACTTAAGTTCTTCTTTTGATCCATGTATTCTTGTTTTTTCTGGTGTACAATAAAGAGTTACTATATATCTATCTATCTATTGCTACTACTATAGGTCTAAACTCATCAGCTTCAGTCGCAGTAAATTTATTAGAATCTAGTGTAGAAAAATGTAATGTATTATTTAAATTCAGTCCTATTAGTTCTACTGACATTATAAACACTTTCCAATCTCTAGAATCTAAGAATACGGGTGATCTCTGGGGAATATCTGTGAAGATTCTGAAAAGTATAATAGATATAGCACCTTATCTAAGTTACTTGTTCAATAAGTGTATAGAATCAGGCGATTTTCCAGATTGAATGAAACATAGTAGGATAATACCTCTGTTAAAATCCGGCAGTAAGACTGATCCTAGTAATTATAGGCCAATAGGGTAGTTTCCAGGGTCAAAATAATAACATTTTATTTAGTCCGTATTTTAGATTATAAAAAAATATTGGACATGTATTTTTTCTTTTTTCGATTAAATATAAAATAACAAAGATATAGCCCATGAAAGTTACGTGTGACGTCATATAGTGCGAAAAAATGCAGAACTGCGTGACGTTATACGTAACTTTAATGAGCTATATCTTGGTCATTTTTTGTTTAATTTACAAATAAAAAAATACGTATCGTTTATTTTTGAATAATCTAAAGGACGGACTTATAAAATTTTTTTCGTCAACAAGCCTATTTCAATACTACCTACTTTTAGTAAAATCTTTGAAAAGATAATACTCAAGCAACTTCTGAAGCACTTTAATTTAAACAGCCTCCTTCATACTGAGCAATATGGTTTTACTAAGGGTCACTCGACGACGGATGCAGGAGTAGCTTTACTCAAACACATCTACAATGCATGGGAGAACTCTCAGAATGCTATTGGTGTGTTTTGCGACCTTTCGAAAGCATTCGATTGTGTCTGCTATGATACGCTCTTATGCAAACTTAAACATTACGGCGTCCAGACTAAAGCATTGGATGTTATTAAGGCATATTTAAGTAACAGAATCCAATGTGTAGAAATAAATGGCTCAAAATCCAGTGGCGTACCAGTACAATTGGGAGTGCCGCAGGGTAGTATCCTAGGGCCTTTCCTGTTTCTAGTTTACATAAATGATTTGCCATTTTACCTGAGAAATATTTGTGACGTGGTATTGTTTGCTGACGATACTTCATTGATATTTAAAGTAGATAGAAATAAGGATAACTTTACCGAAATAGACAGTGCTCTTATTCAGGTGACTAAATGGTTTACTGTAAACAACTTAGTACTGAACGCCTGAAAAACCAAATGTGTTAAGTTTGCTTTGCCCTACGTCAGAAAACTTGGTCCTAACATAGTTTTAAATGGTGATGTACTGGAAACAACTGAATCTACATTGTTTCTAGGAATAACACTTGATTCGAAGTTACAATGGGGCGCACACATTGCATGTCTGTCAGCGAAACTTAGTTCGGCTGCTTATGCCATTAAGAAGGTGCGCAATTTAACAGATGTCGATACGGCTAGATTGGTATATTTTGGCTATTTTCATAGTGTTAGTCTTATAGCATATTACTTTGGGGTAGAGCTGCTGATATCGAAAGTATTTTTATATTGCAAAAAAGGGCAGTTCGGGCCATTTACCAATTACGAACAAGAGTTTCGCTCAAAGAAAGATTCAAGGAAATCGGTATTCTAACAGTAGCGTCTCAGTATATTTATGCTAGTGTTATGCATGTACGTAAAAATATAAATTCATATTCAAAGAATAGTGATATACACTCTATAAATACAAGAAATAGACATAAATGATGTGTTCCGTATGTTCGTTTGTGCAAAACTCATAGTTCTTTTATAGGACTTAGTATACGTATCTACAACAAGATACCGATAAGTATTTTGGACTTGCCTTTTAACGCATTTCAGATAAATATTAAAAATGACCTAATGCAAAAGGCATATTATAATTTAAATGAATATCTGAATGACAAATGCGCTTGGAAATAATGTTTCATAATCATATAGTAAATAGGTAGATGATAACTTTCTTGACATGTAATTAAATATTATTCCATTCCAATTAAAATCATGTAAATGATAGTTTTTGGAATCGCCACCACATTACTAAATGTCACTCATCTCGTTAGATACTTTTTATTAGTTTTTTTTTTATAATGTATTATAATCGTGTAGCCAATCAGTTCGATCGGTGGTTATACCTATTTCTAAAAGTATCATGTCAATCAAATATAGGTACTACATTCGCATTTTGCACGCGTTCCACATATTTATGATAATATTAACGATCTGGAAAATGCAGGTAATTCGTGTTCATGGTCAGTATACCAACAGATTGTTAATTACTGCCGGTTCGTGTACCGTTGTCGTCATGCTCACTAAAATGTCATTTCTTGTGGTGGCGTCGTGTGTCGGGTCATCCCTGTCCCTCTGATATGGCGAGAGGGATGATGGCTAGCCCATGCGTCATACTCGTGAACGGGTGCTACTTGCGATGACTGGTCGATGTCGGTCTTACAGGCTGGTATTACATTTTTAATATTAAACTGTATCATTTCTATCATGGTTCTGAACATTTGCGCGGATTGCCTGCATTATTAGGTACTTAATGTAAGTGGATGCTCCTGTTTCACCATGTCAATTTTCAGGAGGCTAATTAAATGAACATCAAAATTTTACTACATTATGCTTGAGTATTAAGTAGAGTAAATATATACAAATGACATAGAAGGTGTAACAGTTGCAGCACCTTACAAAATTTAAATTTTTATGTATTATGCAAAACCTGGCGATGAAAAAGAGTGACCTTGAGTTTTATTGCCCGTTCTTTCTCATGGTCCTACGCCCTTGCTTTGCGAACGTGGCAATAAATGTAAATGTAGTAGCTTTAAGTAATTATTTTTTTAAATTGACGTTCATAAGTGTCACTTTGTGATTTAAATGAATAAAGGATTTTCACTTTGACTTTGACATCGAGTTATATGAACGATTTTCTTCGCATTTTTAATGATACGGCGAATCGTAGAATTCAGCTGTTTTAAATGTGTTTAAAATCACAATAAGTTTTCATTAACAATATGATTTACTACCTACTCCGTCAAGAAAGTACCGAGAAAAGATCATAATACACAAACTGTTTGTTATTCATCCAAATTTATTTTATCACCTTCAAAGTATGCTCCTTCAGAAACGATACTTACACTTACGCCAACTAATAATCAACATTATTTTTTAAACACTGTTCACAGAATTGAGTTCAGTTCTCGCCGCGAATTCTCCTTTATGTCTTCTACCGATTGAAAACGGGTGCTACGAAGTGGTAATTTGAGTTTAGGAAAAGGAAGTAGGTCCGCTGGAGCCATATCTGGTGAATATGCGGTTGCTCGATGATATTTTTTGAAAGTTTGGTCAAAAATTCGTTCACAATGATGGCCTTGTGTGAAGGCGCATTATCGTGGTGCAATGTCCAAGAATTTTCTTGCCACAAATCTGGCCGTTTTCGTCTAATTTGCTCTCTTAAACACCGCATAACGCTCAAATAATATTCCTTATTTACCGTTTGACCTTCTGACAAGAATTCCGAGTACGCAACACCGCGATAGTCAAAGAAAACACTCAATATGACTTTAACTTTTGAACGAGTTTGGCGTGGTTTTTTCGGTTTCGGTTCAACTGTAAGACGTCACTCCGAAGCTCGTTGACTAGTTTGCATGTCAAACTCGTAAACCCACGTCTCGTCACCAGTAACAAATTAATGAATCTTGGGTCGAAATTGACTAGCATGTCCTCAGCGACTCTCATGCGATTGAGTTTTTGGAGAAAATTCAGATCTTTTGGGACTAGCCGAGCGGCAACATGTTTCATACCCAAATGATTAGTTAAAATAGTACGGATCGACTCGTGAGATACAGAAAGTTTGGCGGCTATCTCTCTCGAAATTGAATGAGGATTTTCAGTCACTGTTTCCTTCACTTTTGCTATGTTAACTTCAGCTGCAGACGTTGATCGCCTACCAGAGCCAGGTAAATCTTCCATCACATCCCGACCGCTTTTGAACGCTTTGTACCACTCATAAGCACGAGTTTTTGATAAAGTAAATTCACCATAAGTCTTCCGTTACATTCTCATTGACTCCGAACACGAAATTTCATTGGAGATGCAACATTTAATACAAACTTTTTGTTTCATGTTTTTGTCCATTATGAAATTCGCAATACACACTTGATATTATATAACTAAAACAGCACTGTATTTAACCCTAGAAAGATAATATGCGTAAAATTTACGCATGGAGTTTCGAATTATTGCTCTATCTTTCTTAATAGTGCGAATTCGTCGTTGTGCGCTGAGGACATCTCATACGTCGCTAAGAGCTTCCGTGAGGCGTAAGTTTCATTGAGGTAAGTGCCACCAATTACGAAAAATAACGACCCTGTGAGTCAAATTGACGCATGGTTATCTTTTGCGTCACTTTTAAGAGTTTGACTTATGCGATAATTGTAATGATTTTTTATAATATTATTGTAACCGTAGGTTCCTTATAAATATACGATACTCTAATTATTCATGTGTAATACGAAATGTCGGATTATTATAGATAAAAATAAGGTTTATGATGAAGGAATGAATGTTCACAAGTTTTGTTACTTTAGAGAAGAAGTCTAAAGATTTTTTAATTGTTTTATAATTACATACATACATACATAGACTCACGCCTGTTTCCCCGAAGGGGTAGGCAGAGGCATATTAAACGCCCACTTTTCGCCAGTGTTTTGATCCCACGTAATAGGTGGCGAGCCTATTGCCGCTTATCGGGATATTTTGTTTGCCAGAGCCTCGTCCGTTGATCGGCAGGTGCACCACTTGCAGGTGAGGTTGGCTTGGGACCCTAAGTTCTTGGTGGGAACCCTATGCACCCTGCTGCTTAATGCTGTTTTATAATTAATAAATATAAATGAATGATTTGTAGTTTTTCTTATTTGTGCCTATGGGTGAATATAAAATAATGTTTAGTTTATTGTAAGTACTAAACAAATCTCGACATATAGCTAAATACAACACATGCGTAAATTTTAGGCATGATTATCTTTACGTACATCACAATAAGATTATCTTTCTAGGGTTAATACAAAGAACAGATGCAAGTCAAAGTCAAAATGTAAAAAAGTTATGCCAATCTTAGAACAACAAAAAAAAAAAAAAAAACAGCAATTTGAAAAAAGAAAACATAAACAAATAATCCATTCCCGATACTTTTTTGACTGAATGTGTATGGTTGTTGGTATGTTTTGGTCGTATCTATTTACTCGTTTCACCCCCATTTATGTACCCCACCCCACCTATTAATTATTACCTCACTCTCACTCAGATGTGGATCTCTACATTCAAATCTGGAAGTTCAACCATCCTGTTGGCTTGTTCTGCATCATTGAGGATCTAAAAGTTCTTAGATCCATGCTCATGTTCTGTCACAGAAATACAGAATAGCTATTATGTACATAACTGACCTCGAGGTCCGTGCTTCGGAGCAGATCAAATATTATGATAATTTTTTGCTGCCGCCCTACCTGGTACCGATGCTGCCCTACCTCAAATTCGACTCTAGCTACAGCCCTGAATCTGCCACGGTTGGTGACAGATTTCACGCATCTTTCAAACTGTTAAGCTAGCTATAAGTAACAATATACATATTGAAAATACCAGTAAGTACATAATAAATTGAATTTATCTTCCTTCGAATACCCAGTGTTACGCGTCCTGGACTTGAATTCGAGACCCTCTGCATAGTAGTCTCTCCTCTACGATTGTCTAGTGGAGGGACTTACAGAGACTGCTGCCTAGCTAGTAACGTTTCATGCGTTAAAATTAACAAAAGCCTTTCTCCCTCGCGTCAGGTATGCTGCGTCTAGTGCACGCGTTCTGTGAGGCGGCGCCGATGTTACTGCTACAGTTGCACATTCTGTTCAAAGACACGAGCAGAGAACAGGTCAACGAGCTGGGAGTCACGCCTGAACCAAACATCGATGAACCCTCGGGTACGTACTTTATTTTGCCTGCGTTTTCACCTGAACATGACCTGGATCAAGGTTTTCGTTATAGGTTACAATGAAACCACTTGTAGCGACAAGCTAGTCAAGCAACATATCATTAGGGCCATCTATCGGACGTAGACGACAACGATCATCACGGCGCCATCTAACCGACGACGATGAAACTACCATAACACGACGCCACCTATGTTCTGAATCGCGCAAGCAGCTTTCGCGCGCCGAGCAGCACATATACAACTTCGAAAGTACGTCCGTCGGTCTGCAGTCCACCAGACACAACCACTCAGCCTGCTTAGAGGATCCTCCCTCTAGTTGGAGGAACACCACACCTTATTCTTCTACACTCTTTAGTTAATAATAGGAGTAGGAAAAAAATAAAAGGCCACCCATAGGTCTCGCGGCATAAATGTGCGCGTGGGATTGGGAGGTCTCGGGTTCGATTCCCAGATCGGGCAAAATGTTATTGGGTATTTCCGTTAGGAAATTCTCAGTAGCAGCACGAAGTCTGGTAATGTGCCCGGTACGGCAATAAGCTCGCCCCCTATTACGTGGGACCTAAAAATTCATGGCGAAATGTGGGTGTAATAGTAATATTACACCGGTGAGGAGGAGGAGGTGTAAACCTCTGCCTACCCCTTCGGGGATACAGGCGTGAGTCTATAAAAAATATATAAATATAATAATGTATAAAGAAAGGTGGGGGGAGTTAGGGGATGAATAAAATGGTGATGTTTGAGACTCAAATGTAACAAGGGCGGGGGTGGGTCAATAATTAGTTTGACGTAATTAAACATGCAATACAATATTGTTCCAGCGAACAAGGCGTTCGCGGAGTTGAACGTGATATCGGCGTCGCTGTCTTTATTCTCGGTGTGCTGGGCGCTCGCGAGCTTCAGTAAGAACGTGCGACTGCAGAACGTGCACCGCTTAGTACTCACCTGGCTCGGGGTTATCTTTCAGGTAAAACTAGTCGTAACATTTTTATCATTGTACTAGAGGACGACAGCAGCTACGCCTGCATTTTTTTTTAATTTACCCGTTTTGGCCGATCCCGTGGGAATTTCGGGAAATCCCTTCTTAGTGCATCCCTACGATCCGCAAGGAACATACATGCCAAATTTCAGCTTCCTGCGCCCAATAGTTTCGGCTGTAGCGTGTCTGTCAGTCAGTCAGTAACGCAAGGATTTTATATATTAAGATATTAAGATAACCTTGATATGGTATGGTTTGGCAGCACAGGCTGTTTCCGCATTCACGTCCTAGCGTGTATTTGCGTGCGGGTGTGAATGGTGTTGTCACTCGAGCCACCCCAGCTCTTCGAGGAAGGCCAGCAGACTTGTACAACCTTACACAGTCCACTGTTGGACATAGTCCTCTACTAGTTTATGTCACAATGATATTGTGACTCAATTGGAGGATTTGTCATACCACGCTGGTCCTGGTCAGACGGATTGGTTCAGAGTTTGATGACGTTTTTTCGTTCTCATCATATAAATACTACTTGTTTTGTGTATTTTCTTAAGTCGCCTTTTAATACACCCACGAAATTAAATGAAGTAGTCATAATTTGTTAAGAATACAATAAGAATAATTAAGAACGGATTATCCGTTCCTAAATTATTCTACATACTTAGGGGTCCTATAAAATTGTATTGTTATGAGCTAGGAATCTGGAATGCGTAACTAGTGTGTGGATTACAATAACTGTGCCACAGAAGAGACACACAGTGTTATAAAGAGACATCCTAAATGTATGCAGTAAAATAAATAGATTCGTGTATGTCCTTTACAAACTACGGAAAACTTCCACTGAACATACTGTGCTAGCGGCATATCACGGCTACGTATCCTCGGTACTAAACTACGGTCTCATATTGTGGGGCAACTCTACTGAGGTACAACGTGCTTTTTTGGCACAAAAGAAATGTGTTCGCGCCATTCATGCCATACCACCATGGGAGTCCTGCAAGCCGCTTTTCAAACGGTCTCGCATACTCACTCTACCCTGTATGTATATACTGGAGTCAGCTAAATTTGTTATGCAACATCCTAACTTCTTTAAAAAAGCAAGAGACTTGTACCCTCGTAACACCAGACATCCAGAAAGAATTGTAATGCAAAAGGTACCCAGAACGGCTATGTATTTAAACAGTAGTATTGTAATGTGTGGACGCATTTTTAATGCGTTACCTAGTAGTTTTAAACAAATACCTACACACAAATTTTATAAGAAATTTAAAGACTGGCTCATTGAGAAATCCTTCTACTCAATAAAAGAATACTTTGAAGCCGTAAAAAATGAGTGTAAATTGTAATAATAGGTTAAGAAATAATTTACAATTTAATAGTTATTTATATCTAATGTTAATATAATTATTTTGGATTTTAATTAAGATTTGCATGTCACAGTTTGACAAAATGTATATGGCTCCTATTATATATTTCAACTTATGTACCTACATTTTATGCAAATAAAAAAAAATATTATTATATTATTATATTAATATTATATTATTATTATTATTATTAAAAAACAGTGAATTTGATGGGAGTGAATAAAGCCGCCGTGTTTGCCGTGTGGTTGACGGCATAGAATACAAGTGTCACCACCCCCTATCTTCCCGTGGGTGTCGTAAGAGGCGACTAAGGGATAACACGATGCAAATACCATCTTTGCGTAGAGACGGAAAACTCGACATCAAACCCTATACGACTGCCTTGTTGGTCTCGCGGCATAAATGTGCGCGTGGGATCGGGAGGTCCCAGGTTCGATTCCTGGGTCGGGCTGTGTTATTGGGTTTTTCTGTCACGACATTCTCAGTAGCCGCACGGAGTCTGGAAATGTGCCCGGTACGGCAATAGGCTCGCCCCTTATTACGTGGGACTAAAGTATATCTGGCGAAAAGTGGGTGTAGAAATACACCTCTGCCTACCCCTTCGGGGATAAAAGACGTGACGTTATGTATGTATGTATGTGTGAATAAAGCAAGAGAGGTATCTCAGGTTCGTTACAAATGGCGTTTCGTAATCTCTGCCTACCCCTCCGGGCTTGAGTCTATGTATGTTTGTACAATATTCTCACTGCTACCTAGGTGTAACTAAGTACCTAGATAAAAAGATACTCATGAATATTTATTTTACAGTTCTATAGCGTTCTATTTGGAAATAAATTAGAAACTGATAGTATTTTTTGTTTTGTGTTTTAGTTCCTATGGCGGCTGGGTACGATCTCGGCGCGGATCTGCGCGCTCACTGTGTACGCTCTAGTCTACGAGTATTGGGTCTTCTTAGTTATAGGTAACTTACTTTATACATCACCGAGACTTTAGGATACTTAACAAACTTGCCTCACGAAAATATCCGAAATATCACTTATTATATTACAAAATTACTACAAATCAACATTTTTTATACGACACAAATCATCAAAATTCTTTTAGTTTATTTTATTCTAATGAATAAAATAAACTAAAAGAATTTTGATGCAAATTACAATTAAGAAAATATACTATATTGGCTTTGAAACGATAATGTTGTGATTGCCCATTTCTTTAACTAGGCAATTGGATTTTTTTTGTTACATTTCTTATGATCCTAAAACTAATATGGTGCCTCAAGATTGCCTGAGAAAATATCCGGCATATTTTTTTCCTATTACTTTTACGCTTTATGGATGAAATGGATCTCGTACGTTGCATGCGTATACTTCGTTTTGTTTTTTCTAGATTTCTAAATATACCTTTGTTTAGACTACCTTCTAGTAAATATAGCGTATGCGTGCTGATCAGGAGGTCCCGTGTTCGATTCCCAAGTCGAGCAAGTGTTACTGGGTTTTTTCGAATTCTCAGTAGCAGCACGGAGTCTGGCAAAATGCCTGGCAATAGGCTCACCCCCTTTTACTTGGGACACAATAACTTATAACATGTCGAAATGTGGGTGTAATATTATACCTCTGCCTACCCCTTGGAGGATAAAGGCGTGAAGTTACGTTATGTTTTATCGTTTGTAGGTCTACACTGGTTGTCCATGTTCCTGTGGCTGATCTCGCCAAAGAACGTGTTCCACGGGGAGCGCATCAGTCGTCGGCGCAAGGCGTACCTGTCCGCTCTCATCGCGTTTGTGTACGTGTTCGCGTATGTTAACCTGCAGGAGCTGAACCACAGGCAGAAGATGGTAAGTCAACTGTCTTTGAGATAAAACTTTTAGAGTGGGGAGTTCAAATCAAATCATTCTTTATTTGTTAAACATAGGTACCAAACAATGGATCTTAAAATTAATAAGTGCGCTATGTTTTGTCATAGATATTCAAATTTTAAATTTAAAACATTAAACAGGTCAGTGTGTGTGTGTGTGTGTGTGTAGGTGACGTTCTACTGCGTGATGTGCGTGGAGAACTGGCTGCTGGTGGTGGCTAGTAGCAACATACAGTATGAGTTGTATATGTGTGTGTGTAGGTGACGTTCTACTGCGTGATGTGCGTGGAGAACTGGCTGCTGGTGGTGGCTAGTAGCAACATACAGTATGAGTTGTATATGTGTGTGTGTAGGTGACGTTCTACTGTGTGATGTGCGTGGAGAACTGGCTGCTGGTGGTGGCTAGTAGCAACATACAGTATGAGTTGTATATGTGTGTGTGTAGGTGACGTTCTACTGCGTGATGTGCGTGGAGAACTGGCTGCTGGTGGTGGCTAGTAGCAACATACAGTATGAGTTGTATATGTGTGTGTGTAGGTGACGTTCTACTGCGTGATGTGCGTGGAGAACTGGCTGCTGGTGGTGGCTAGTAGCAACATAAAGTATGAGTTGTATATGTGTGTGTGTAGGTGACGTTCTACTGCGTGATGTGCGTGGAGAACTGGCTGCTGGTGGTGGCTAGTAGCAACATACAGTATGAGTTGTATATGTGTGTGTGTAGGTGACGTTCTACTGCGTGATGTGCGTGGAGAACTGGCTGCTGGTGGTGGCTAGTAGCAACATACAGTATGAGTTGTATATGTGTGTGTGTAGGTGACGTTCTACTGCGTGATGTGCGTGGAGAACTGGCTGCTGGTGGTGGCTAGTAGCAACATACAGTATGAGTTGTATATGTGTGTGTGTAGGTGACGTTCTACTGCGTGATGTGCGTGGAGAACTGGCTGCTGGTGGTGGCTAGTAGCAACATACAGTATGAGTTGTATATGTGTGTGTGTAGGTGACGTTCTACTGCGTGATGTGCGTGGAGAACTGGCTGCTGGTGGTGGCTAGTAGCAACATACAGTATGAGTTGTATATGTGTGTGTGTAGGTGACGTTCTACTGCGTGATGTGCGTGGAGAACTGGCTGCTGGTGGTGGCTAGTAGCAACATACAGTATGAGTTGTATATGTGTGTGTGTAGGTGACGTTCTACTGCGTGATGTGCGTGGAGAACTGGCTGCTGGTGGTGGCTAGTAGCAACATAAAGTATGAGTTGTATATGTGTGTGTGTAGGTGACGTTCTACTGCGTGATGTGCGTGGAGAACTGGCTGCTGGTGGTGGCTAGTAGCAACATACAGTATGAGTTGTATATGTGTGTGTGTAGGTGACGTTCTACTGCGTGATGTGCGTGGAGAACTGGCTGCTGGTGGTGGCTAGTAGCAACATAAAGTATGAGTTGTATATGTGTGTGTGTAGGTGACGTTCTACTGTGTGATGTGCGTGGAGAACTGGCTGCTGGTGGTGGCTAGTAGCAACATACAGTATGAGTTGTATATGTGTGTGTGTAGGTGACGTTCTACTGTGTGATGTGCGTGGAGAACTGGCTGCTGGTGGTGGCTAGTAGCAACATACAGTATGAGTTGTATATGTGTGTGTGTAGGTGACGTTCTACTGCGTGATGTGCGTGGAGAACTGGCTGCTGGTGGTGGCTAGTAGCAACATAAAGTATGAGTTGTATATGTGTGTGTGTAGGTGACGTTCTACTGTGTGATGTGCGTGGAGAACTGGCTGCTGGTGGTGGCTAGTAGCAACATACAGTATGAGTTGTATATGTGTGTGTGTAGGTGACGTTCTACTATGTGATGTGCGTGGAGAACTGGCTGCTGGTGGTGGCTAGTAGCAACATACAGTATGAGTTGTATATGTGTGTGTAGGTGACGTTCTACTGCGTGATGTGCGTGGAGAACTGGCTGCTGGTGGTGGCTAGTAGCAACATACAGTATGAGTTGTATATGTGTGTGTGTAGGTGACGTTCTACTGCGTGATGTGCGTGGAGAACTGGCTGCTGGTGGTGGCTAGTAGCAACATACAGTATGAGTTGTATATGTGTGTGTGTAGGTGACGTTCTACTGTGTGATGTGCGTGGAGAACTGGCTGCTGGTGGTGGCTAGTAGCAACATACAGTATGAGTTGTATATGTGTGTGTGTAGGTGACGTTCTACTGCGTGATGTGCGTGGAGAACTGGCTGCTGGTGGTGGCTAGTAGCAACATACAGTATGAGTTGTATATGTGTGTGTGTAGGTGACGTTCTACTGCGTGATGTGCGTGGAGAACTGGCTGCTGGTGGTGGCTAGTAGCAACATACAGTATGAGTTGTATATGTGTGTGTGTAGGTGACGTTCTACTGCGTGATGTGCGTGGAGAACTGGCTGCTGGTGGTGGCTAGTAGCAACATACAGTATGAGTTGTATATGTGTGTGTGTAGGTGACGTTCTACTGCGTGATGTGCGTGGAGAACTGGCTGCTGGTGGTGGCTAGTAGCAACATACAGTATGAGTTGTATATGTGTGTGTGTAGGTGACGTTCTACTGCGTGATGTGCGTGGAGAACTGGCTGCTGGTTGTGGCTGGTAGCAACATAAAGTATGAGTTGTATATGTGTGTGTGTGTGTAGGTGACGTTCTACTGCGTGATGTGCGTGGAGAACTGGCTGCTGGTTGTGGCTAGTAGCAACATAAAGTATGAGTTGTATATGTGTGGGTGTGTGTAGGTGACGTTCTACTGCGTGATGTGCGTGGAGAACTGGCTGCTGGTTGTGGCTAGTAGCAACATAAAGTATGAGTTGTATATGTGTGGGTGTGTATAGGTGACGTTCTACTGCGTGATGTGCGTGGAGAACTGGCTGCTGGTTGTGGCTAGTAGCAACATAAAGTATGAGTTGTATATGTGTGGGTGTGTGTAGGTGACGTTCTACTGCGTGATGTGCGTGGAGAACTGGCTGCTGGTTGTGGCTAGTAGCAACATAAAGTATGAGTTGTATATGTGTGGGTGTGTGTAGGTGACGTTCTACTGCGTGATGTGCGTGGAGAACTGGCTGCTGGTGGTGGCTAGTAGCAACATACAGTATGAGTTGTATATGTGTGTGTGTAGGTGACGTTCTACTGCGTGATGTGCGTGGAGAACTGGCTGCTGGTGGTGGCTAGTAGCAACATACAGTATGAGTTGTATATGTGTGTGTGTAGGTGACGTTCTACTGCGTGATGTGCGTGGAGAACTGGCTGCTGGTGGTGGCTAGTAGCAACATACAGTATGAGTTGTATATGTGTGTGTGTAGGTGACGTTCTACTGCGTGATGTGCGTGGAGAACTGGCTGCTGGTTGTGGCTGGTAGCAACATAAAGTATGAGTTGTATATGTGTGTGTGTGTGTAGGTGACGTTCTACTGCGTGATGTGCGTGGAGAACTGGCTGCTGGTTGTGGCTAGTAGCAACATAAAGTATGAGTTGTATATGTGTGGGTGTGTGTAGGTGACGTTCTACTGCGTGATGTGCGTGGAGAACTGGCTGCTGGTTGTGGCTAGTAGCAACATAAAGTATGAGTTGTATATGTGTGGGTGTGTGTAGGTGACGTTCTACTGCGTGATGTGCGTGGAGAACTGGCTGCTGGTTGTGGCTAGTAGCAACATAAAGTATGAGTTGTATATGTGTGTGTGTAGGTGACGTTCTACTGCGTGATGTGCGTGGAGAACTGGCTGCTGGTTGTGGCTAGTAGCAACATAAAGTATGAGTTGTATATGTGTGTGTGTAGGTGACGTTCTACTGCGTGATGTGCGTGGAGAACTGGCTGCTGGTGGTGGCTAGTAGCAACATAAAGTATGAGTTGTATATGTGTGTGTGTAGGTGACTTTCTACTGCGTGATGTGCGTGGAGAACTGGCTGCTGGTTGTGGCTAGTAGCAACATAAAGTATGAGTTGTATATGTGTGTGTGTAGGTGACGTTCTACTGCGTGATGTGCGTGGAGAACTGGCTGCTGGTTGTGGCTAGTAGCAACATAAAGTATGAGTTGTATATGTGTGGGTGTATGTAGGTGACGTTCTACTGCGTGATGTGCGTGGAGAACTGGCTGCTGGTTGTGGCTAGTAGCAACATAAAGTATGAGTTGTATATGTGTGTGTGTAGGTGACGTTCTACTGCGTGATGTGCGTGGAGAACTGGCTGCTGGTGGTGGCTAGTAGCAACATACAGTATGAGTTGTATATGTGTGTGTGTAGGTGACGTTCTACTGCGTGATGTGCGTGGAGAACTGGCTGCTGGTGGTGGCTAGTAGCAACATACAGTATGAGTTGTATATGTGTGTGTGTAGGTGACGTTCTACTGCGTGAAGTGCGTGGAGAACTGGCTGCTGGTGGTGGCTAGTAGCAACATACAGTATGAGTTGTATATGTGTGTGTGTAGGTGACGTTCTACTGTGTGATGTGCGTGGAGAACTGGCTGCTGGTGGTGGCTAGTAGCAACATACAGTATGAGTTGTATATGTGTGTGTGTAGGTGACGTTCTACTGCGTGATGTGCGTGGAGAACTGGCTGCTGGTTGTGGCTAGTAGCAACATAAAGTATGAGTTGTATATGTGTGGGTGTGTATAGGTGACGTTCTACTGCGTGATGTGCGTGGAGAACTGGCTGCTGGTTGTGGCTAGTAGCAACATAAAGTATGAGTTGTATATGTGTGGGTGTGTGTAGGTGACGTTCTACTGCGTGATGTGCGTGGAGAACTGGCTGCTGGTTGTGGCTAGTAGCAACATAAAGTATGAGTTGTATATGTGTGGGTGTGTGTAGGTGACGTTCTACTGCGTGATGTGCGTGGAGAACTGGCTGCTGGTGGTGGCTAGTAGCAACATACAGTATGAGTTGTATATGTGTGGGTGTGTGTAGGTGACGTTCTACTGCGTGATGTGCGTGGAGAACTGGCTGCTGGTTGTGGCTAGTAGCAACATAAAGTATGAGTTGTATATGTGTGTGTGTAGGTGACGTTCTACTGCGTGATGTGCGTGGAGAACTGGCTGCTGGTTGTGGCTAGTAGCAACATAAAGTATGAGTTGTATATGTGTGGGTGTGTGTAGGTGACGTTCTACTGCGTGATGTGCGTGGAGAACTGGCTGCTGGTTGTGGCTAGTAGCAACATAAAGTATGAGTTGTATATGTGTGGGTGTGTGTAGGTGACGTTCTACTGCGTAATGTGCGTGGAGAACTGGCTGCTGGTTGTGGCTAGTAGCAACATAAAGTATGAGTTGTATATGTGTGTGTGTAGGTGACGTTCTACTGCGTGATGTGCGTGGAGAACTGGCTGCTGGTTGTGGCTAGTAGCAACATAAAGTATGAGTTGTATATGTGTGTGTGTAGGTGACGTTCTACTGCGTGATGTGCGTGGAGAACTGGCTGCTGGTTGTGGCTAGTAGCAACATAAAGTATGAGTTGTATATGTGTGTGTGTAGGTGACGTTCTACTGCGTGATGTGCGTGGAGAACTGGCTGCTGGTTGTGGCTAGTAGCAACATAAAGTATGAGTTGTATATGTGTGTGTGTGTAGGTGACGTTCTACTGCGTGATGTGCGTGGAGAACTGGCTGCTGGTTGTGGCTAGTAGCAACATAAAGTATGAGTTGTATATGTGTGTGTGTGTAGGTGACGTTCTACTGCGTGATGTGCGTGGAGAACTGGCTGCTGGTTGTGGCGTGGTGGTGGTCGGGCCGAGCTTCGCGCCCCGCGCCGCTCGCCGCCGCCGCCGCCGCCAGCTTCGCCGCCGGACTCGCCTTCATGTTCATATACTACAGGTACACTATGACACACTACCCACTACTATCTTGCTTTTCTTCCCATCACACCGAGATTTCAGTTAAAAAAGAATATCTTTTCGGCCTGGTCGGGTTAATTTGTTGCAAATGACCTCTTATCTCCTTCTATGTTATGTTTCTTAACAAATAAACTCTGTGAATGTCAATCAGTCTTGCTTACTCCAATTTAAATCACAATTGTTTAAAAAACACTTTTAAATCATCATTTTTATGGAACGATTTTTTTTTAATGTAGGCCATCTAAACTTTCAGGATGTAGCCTGTTTTTAATGTAAATTTGATTAGGTTCACTGCTTTAATAAATTATTTAATTGCAGGTATTTCCACGTCCGGAGATTAGGTTATATGTTGGGTGAACATCAACAGGGAACAAACAGTACCAACAACTCGTCACAGAACAAAGATGGTATGTAATATTTTATATTGCAAATTGTACCAAATCTATGAAACAATAAATTTAAGATGTACTAAAAAAGAACAGGTTAGGCGTTCCCGAAACCTACGAGCATGTTTTGTGAATAATTTAATGAGAGTAAAAAAAGCTAGAAAATTATGTCTGGATCGTTCCAAATGGAGGCTCGTAGTCTCTGCCTACCCCTTTGGGAAACAGGCGTGAGTCTAAGCATGTATGTTGATAATGCCCACTGTCTAGAATTACCGTAGCGAGGCAGGAATTTTCAGGACAGAGTTGCAGTGGAAGGTGTAATACATCTACCTGACCACGATAGACAATATATCCAGACACAAAGCACTGCGTTGCACAGTGAGTAAAGTATTGAGTAGGTACATGAAAATTTTACCTTATATCTCCTGGTGATGTTCTTGAAGTGGACCTATAGGATTAACTCATAATTTTGGCCAAAATAACAAGAAAATCGAATAGATACCAGTGTACAATTCGGCGAAGTCCTTCTCCAGACCACGATGCACGTTTGCGGTTCACAAAACTTTTCACAAATGTTCAATATGTCATCAATTTACAACAAACTTTGCCGGAAGTCAAAAGCGGCAATTACGTATTTGCAAGTTAATTCAATTCGCGTTAATTCAAAGGGCGATCAATTTATTAATTAAGTACAAGGCACGCGAGAGTGCAAACGACGTGTTAATTTTTCAAGGCGGCCAACGGAAGTGACAGTTCAGTGTGACCATTGTCAGAAATTTTCAATAGACTAAACAAAATGTTACTCAATCGATCTAATCGATTTGACTTATAATAAAAACTAATTCTATTTCAAACATCCACCCGCCCCGGACCGGCCTACCGGTCCGCTAATCGGTTGGTAGACGTGACAATGTTGCAACCGCTCTCCTCAGAATCGAACCGTCCACCAAGACCTCAGCAAATCGGGGAACTCCATCAGCCCCAGTTACCAAATGAAGGATGCGCCCCCTGCGCCATCTGAGTGGCGGAAGGTTAGCCTCCTTGATCAAAACGAGGTCACCAATCTTGGGTGGATCGGTCTTGTCGGTCCACTTAACGCGTTGCTGGAGTATGTGCAAATATTCCAAGTTCCAGCGTTTCCAAAAGCTCTGAGTAATCTGGCGTACCAATTCAAAACGCGAGAGACGACCTGGTCTCGTATCAATATAAGGGTACTCAGGCAAGGCGACAAGTGGGCGACCAATCAAAAAATGGCCCGGCGTAAGGGCCTCCAAATCATTCGGATCTGAGGAGATCGGGCACAATGGCCGAGAGTTCAAAACGGCCTCAATCTTACAAAACACAGTTGTGAGTTCCTCAAATGTAAGGACAGATTCACCGATTGTCCTGCGCAAGTGTGTTTTGGCCGATTTTACGGCGGCCTCAAATATACCACCCCAGTGTGGACAATTTGGTGGGGAGAACAACCAATTTATCCCACGTCGGGCAAGCCTATCACCTATATCAGCTTTGTTGGTTTCAAGGAAATTAACAACATCATTCAGATAATTATAAGTGCCCTTGAAGTTAGTGCTGCAGTCAGAACGGATCAAGGAAGGCAGCCCTCTGCGGGATACAAATCTGTCAAATGTGGCTACAAATGCCCCGGTCGTAAGCGAGGAGATCAGTTCCAAATGTACGGCCTTTGTGGAAAGACAAACAAAAACACACAAGTAGGCCTTGACAGTCTTGCTGTTTCGAAGTGTCGACGTTTTCACCAAAAAGGGACCAGCGAAGTCCGTGCCAACACCGTCAAACGTCCTGCTTTCAGTTATGCGATCTGCCGGTAAGTCCCCCATCAACGGCTGCATGGTGGAAGCCTTGAGCTTATAACAAGGGATGCAGCGAAAGACTACACTCCGAATAATTCTTCGGGCAGACAAGATCCAAAATTCGCGTTGCAAAATGGCCAACAAGGCATTACAACCAGCATGCGAATTTTTAAGGTGACGGTCAGTTACCAACAAGCGTACCAAATGACCGTCCTTAGGTAACAAAACGGGATGACGTGCTGGGGAGGTTGGCGTTCTTGAGACGCCCTCCAACGCGCAAGAGACCCATTTCGTCCATAAAGGGGTTCAATTTAGAGACAGCTCCCGATAGTTTCGATCTCCCTGATTTAAGGATAGCAATCTCCTTTTCAAAATGCGCCAATTGCACAGAACGAACCCAAAAGGTGAGGGACTCCTGTCGTTCCTGTGGTGAGAGAAACGGTGTCAGACGTTTCTGTTGTGGGTGCCTAAAATTAAAAACAAAACGCTTTATCCAAGCAGTAACACCTAACAACTTGTCGAGGGAGCTGTAACGATTCAACAGGAAATCGGGGTCGAAGGCGCATTCTACCTTCTCAAGAGCGAGTGTTCGTAGACCCGGCAAATTAGAAGTATTCAAAACTGGCGTTCGAGGCCAATCAATTTCTGGTCGACTCAACCATTCCGGACCGAACCACAGCGAATGACCTATCAAACTAGGCGTCAAACATCCGCGCGAGGCACAATCAGCGGGGTTGAGCTCACCTGGCACGTGTCTCCAAACAAGTTTGACCTCGGACTTCTGGATTTGGGAAACGTGATTAGCGACAAATGCCTCCAAGGTGTGGACAAAAGCCTTCAACCAACAAAGAACAATTTGGCTGTCTGTCCAGGTGTAGGTCCCATTAATGCAAATGCTTTAACCCAAGGTACTGGACACGTGATTCAACAAGCGTACAAGTAGGGCTGCTCCCGAGAGCTCCAATTTCGGAATGGTCAGAGATGTCCGAAGGGGTGCAACCTTGCTCTTCGCCATGATCAGGGAAACTCTCACCTGACCTGAGGCACTAACTGTGCGCAAGTACACCACGGCCGCGTGACCACGTTCCGAGGCATCACAAAACCCGTGAAGGGTGGCCTTGTACTTCCCGGGAGGAAGGATGGGACGAGGCAAAGAGATCTCGTTGACGGCAGGAAGTGAGGATACAAAAGAGGTCCATTCCTCAACAAGAGTGCCGTGCAGAGGTTCGTCCCAGGTCAATCCTGCTGTCCAAAGCTTCTGCAAGAAGCATTTTGCCCAAAATATAATTGGACAGATCCAACCGTTCGGATCAAAGGTTCTGGCGACAGTAGACAACACGAGACGTTTAGTCCAAGAACAAGGCAATTTCAAGTCTACGTTATACGTAAAGATGTCTTGGACTGGTCTGTACTGAACGCCGAGAACAGCCATCATGGCGGGGTTGTCAACAATCTCAAATAGATGTGGATCTTGCTGATGATCCTCTGGCAAGCCTTCCAAAAGCGCTGGTGAGTTGGAAATCCATTTGCGCAACTCATAACCAGCGGAGGCCAAAATACCTATCAATTCGTCCCGCAGCAGGATCGCCTCGTCCACTGTGGAGGCGCCCGAGCAAATGTCATCGACGTAAATATCGTCTTTCAAGATGGCGGAGGCTCTTGGGAAACGTAAGCCTTCGCGGTCTGCGAGCTCCCAAAGAGAACGTATTGCCAAGTAGGGGCTTGATCTTAACCCGTACGTATTAGTATTGAGCTCGTAGACGACCATGGGATCGCGAGGAGACTCTCTCCAAAGGATCAGCTGGAAGCGACGGTCATCAGGGTGGATAATCGTCTGCCTGAACATCATTTTTATGTCGGCCACAAAGACAACCTGATGTCGTCGGAAGCTGGTGATGACGTCACAAAGGCCCTTGACCAACTTGGGACCAGAATGCAAACACTGGTTCAAGGATACGCCTGTTGAAGTCTGCGCAGAACCATCAAACACTGTGCGCAGCTTGCCAGTCGATGGCTTCAATACCGCATGATGCGGGAGAAAGTAATGCTCCACCGAACGCCAATCCAAATTTGACACTGACATGTGTCCCAATTGTTCATATTCTCTCATGAACTCAATGTACTTCTGTCTGAGCTCCGGCTCACGACCCATGCGGCGCTCCATAGCCAACAATCTCTTTTCGGCTAAAGGTCGTGACTCACCAAGCGGAGGCCGAACAGACAGAAAAGGTAGCCTCGTAATGATCCGACCAGAACGGAGTCGACCCGTGTTGTTCTGGAAGAACAGCTCGCACTCCTCATGTTCTGGATTCAAACGGGCAGCTTGAGGGGGCTCCTCTACCTCCCAAAACCTCTGAACCGCATCAGAGAGAGCGGAGCCTACAGCCAACAAATTATCAAGTTCAGGTGGAGTGGGGTCCCTATGTACAGGTCCCATCAAAGCAAATCCAAATATGGTCGGGATGGCAGTCAAACCATTTGGCACCAAGACCCGTTTCCCACCAATCAAAATTCCACCGAGGACATCAGAGCCAATCAACAAGTCGATTTGTCCCGGTGTGTCAAATTTGGGGTCTGCCAGTTCCAATCCCGATGTCAAATTCACCACAGCAGCGGGTAGCTGTTTCTGTGGGTGCATACCCAAAATATTCTTCAACACAATAGCCGAGGTTTTAATCCTCGGGTGTGAAGATTCAACAGGGCCAAACAAAACCTTAACTTGCCCTTCAACATTAGAGGCTACGTCACCTATGCCCCGTATACAATTTGGAAAAGAGCCCATATTTAATTTAACCTGCCCTATCAAATAAGTGGAAACAATGCAACCTTGTGAACCTGTGTCCAATATAGCACGGACAACAACAGAGGTCCCCGTGGGTCCCCAGACCCTAACAGCAACCGTTGGTAGGATAACGGTCTCAATGGGGGAGGTTGGAGTTATAGGGCAGGGGTCAATGACCTATTGTTGCCTGGGCGGCGACCGTTGGCTGGCCAACGGTCGCCGCCCAGGTCCTGGGGACCAGGCAAGTCACAACGAGGGTGCGACTTGAAGTCCTCAAAGGCGCGATGACTCGATCCGCGCGCCATCTGTGGGGGGTCATAATGACGCACCCGCCCAAAACGAGGTGGGCGCGAGTCAAGGTGGGGACGCTCCGCCAAAGGAGGGAAATACCTGGGGCAGCAGTCATGGTGCTGGTGACGCTGAACAGCACATTCAGGTGCGCGAGAGAGAGGAGGCGTGCGCACGCTACGGTTCTCCAAGCGGGGCGATTGGCGATCAATTGAGCGAGGCGACTCTCGGCTACGCGCCGGTGAGCCTCGGCTGCCACCTTCAAAACACCCGCCCGTGCGCGGCGTCGGCTGGTTGGACAAGCGGCCAACCTCTCTGGCATTCATGCAGAGAATGTCCAAATGCTGTCCTCCACAGTGAGGACAGGGGCGAGAGTTTGGGCAGTCTCGCTGGTAGTGGGACCCGAAACAAGAGAAGCAAAGGCGGCGGGCATTCGCGATGCGCCTACGAGAGGCGACATGTAGGTCCAAGAATGCCCTACAACTGGCCGTTCTGTGCCCCGTGACCTTGCAGTAGGAGCACTCCGCTGGGCTCTGCGTGACCGCAAAGCGAGGAGGGCGTCGGTCAACATTGGCTCGGGTGTGACCGCGAGCCTGCTCCTTGACCTTGGGCGGCTGCGTCTTAGCCGGCGTGTCACCACCGGAGTTGTCCAAGACCCGGCACTCATCCTCCAGGAACCTCTCCAGGTCAGCAAAGGGGGGCAGATGGGTCGCGCTATCCCCACCAAAGCGCTGTTCAAAACGCGACCTCAGGTCGGCAGGCAGCTTCTTCAGCACAATGTGCACCAATAGATAGGACCATTGGTCCACGGGCAGGTCAAGGCACTTAAGTACGTTGATGGCCACCAAAAGCGGGTTCAAAAGTTGGGTGCGCAACCCAGAGACCCGGGTGAGCGTCGGCAAACCCAAAATCTGCTCGATGTGCGTGTCGGCGAGGCCACGCTTATTATGGTACCTACGGGTGATTAGGTCCCGAGCCGTCTGGTACGCCTCGTCAGACACGGGCAGATGCTGGATGAGGCCCTTAGCCTCCCCATCCAGAACCGACATTAAATATGCCAATTTTTGTGCTGGCCGAAGGTCAGCCCTATCATTGACCAGGCTGTCGAACAAATTAATGAAGCCCAGGTAGCTTCCTAGGCAGCCATCAAAATGGGGGAGGTCCAAAGTAGGGAGCCTACTCACCAGCCCTGGTGCTGACCTAGGAAGCTCCTGCTTCAGGCCGGGTTGCCCTTCCCTATCGGCAACTAGTTGTCTCGCACTATTGGAGACAGCATCATACAGGTCTAAGACCTGGGCATAGTCTTCGCTGACCTTACTTCGCTGGTCAGCAGTGAAATCATTGATTGACACTTCAAGACAGCAAGTGCTGAAAGTGCGGAATTGCTGTTCCACACTTGCCAGGCGATCGTCAATCCGCTCGTACCTTTGTAGTAAGGCCTGCTGGCGATCAGGCCGGTTCACTAAGGCACTGGCCGAGGCAAACCAGCGCAAATCTGATGCAATAGCACCAGCAGCCGCACGCAAGTCCTTGATAGCTGACATAATCAAAATTCAAAAGAGCCCAGACAAGCGTTAAATAATATTAACAATCAAAACTTAATTTTTCTTAATTCTTTGAAACCAACAAAGTATTAGCCTGTTTACTGCTGGTACAAGCAAGTGACAGGTATCTACTGTCCAACAAAATTAATAGTTTCAATATATATTGACACAAAACAAAGTCAAAGTTATCAAAAGTTGAACCTTCGAATAAGTTAATTAAAGTTAAATATTCAAATAAATTAACTAATTACTTGCAACAAACAGACTGGCTGTATTATTTGAGATATACAATAGTAAGTAAGCACAGAATATGTGTAACCTAACAATATTATCTATATTATAACCAAACAAAGTTTATTAATGTGACCCGCCCAAGTTGCAAGGTCAAGTTGGTTGTTATAATGTTTATGAATATATGCAATAAACTAAATTTATTGATACATACAGCTGTTATGTATCCAAACAAACTGACTTATTAATGCAACAACAAATTGAAGTTAGATTTTTCAACAATACAAATCAACAATTACTGATTGAGGTTATGTGTGACAATGTGTTTCAAATTATCTAGGTCAACTTATACAATTAAATATTATGTATTTTAGACAATAACTGACCTGACAAACACTACAATACTGTCTACAAGGTGAGATATATAGCTCATACAACACCAATCTGAGTTCAGATACAATGAACGGCTAAGATACAAGTTTACAATATAGGCACAATTAACCACGCTCTGCTACCAAAAATTTATGTCTAGAATAACCGTAGCCAGGCAGGAATTTTCAGGACAGAGTTGCAGTGGAAGGTGTAATACATCTACCTGACCACGATAGACAATATATCCAGACATAAAGCACTGCGTTGCACAGTGAGTAAAGTATTGAGTAGGTACATGAAAATTTTACCTTATATCTCCTGGTGATGTTCTTGAAGTGGACCTATAGGATTAACTCATAATTTTGGCAAAAATAACAAGAGAATCGAATAGATACCAGTGTACAATTCGGCGAAGTCCTTCTCCAGACCACGATGCACGTTTGCGGTTCACAAAACTTTTCACAAATGTTCAATATGTCATCAATTTACAACAAACTTTGCCGGAAGTCAAAAGCGGCAATTACGTGTTTGCAAGTTAATTCAATTCGCGTTAATTCAAAGGGCGATCAATTTATTAATTAAGTACAAGGCACGCGAGAGTGCAAACGACGTGTTAATTTTTCAAGGCGGCCAACGGAAGTGACAGTTCAGTGTGACCATTGTCAGAAATTTTCAATAGACTAAACAAAATGTTACTCAATCGATCTAATCGATTTGACTTATAATAAAAACTAATTCTATTTCAAACACCTACTATTATAACATAACATAACTTCACGCCTTTTATCCCCGAAGGGGTAGGCAGAGGTGTATCACACACCCGCTTTTCGCCAGTTATGTTTCGGTCCCAATGTAATAGGGGGCGAGCCTATTGCCATCTACCGGGCACATTATTAAGCTAGCGATAATTAACATTATTATACCCCAGATAACAATGCAAACTTGCCAAACTTGCAGCAAGTTTAAATCAAACTTGCTAGTTTCACTGTGACAAACTTGCATGAAGTTGGTTTTTCAAAGGATTTGGATGACGACGAGCACAGGCTGGTGGTCGGTCGACCTCCTAGATACAGCAAGAGGTGCTCGACGACCAGTTGTTGTCGGATCACCAACCTGTGCCTTGTACCTGTACAACCTTTGCAAAAGCAAACTTCATGCAAGTTTAATGCAAGTTTGTCACAGTGAAACTAGCAAGTTTGATTTAAACTTGCTGCAAGTTTGTTGCTATCTGGGACTCTTAATTAAATTACATTATACAGTAGGTTCATCTATAAAATGACTAGCTATAAGTCATTTTGTGCAATTGGCGATCTAGACATTGATGGTTACAAGCATTAACTTTTCGTGAACCAATTGTTATAGCCGGGCTGCCCGTCATATTTTTAAGAATAATATGTTTATTTGTTTACAGCATTTGATACTGTTAACCATAATCAAATAATCATAAATAAATTCACTGACAAGATATTAAAGTTTGTCTAAGATGATAACATTTAACAATGCCTTTTAATCTTACTTAGATAAAACTGTAGGCCCTCAATATGTTATAAATGCTGGCAATGAAAAATTTTTTTAGGGGGTACCGCTAGGTTCGATGTTGGGGCCATGTACAATTGAATTACATATACTGTCAAGTTTGAACTCAAATATCTGGAGATTGATTTATAATATCAAGAAATAAAGGACAAATAATAAACTTTTCGTAAAATGGAAGTATAGTGCAAGTGATTTTCAATAAGTTTCAAGCCAGAGGAGCGTGAACATGCACAATTAAAATGTGATCGTTTTGAAGACATATCAAGTGCTTTATGGCTTTTAACATCTGTATAAGATGCGGTAGTAATTTTTCATTTGGAGTGGTTTATTTGGATTCGGTGAGCTGTGATGGTATGATAAGATCTTATCGGGAGAAACATTATAAAGTAATTTGTAATGATGCTTTTGAAAGATTTGAGTCTGTAAGGGCCTATAAAATGTATATTTCACCCTCTCTGATCATCGTATCTTTATAGCTTATGTATCATGATTGGCTATATAGACGTGTTACGTTAGCTTCTGGTCTTGCTATTGAGATGGGCGATGCATCAGCAAGTCCCATAGTTTTGGAGGTCGCAACAGAGGAAGGCCTCGCAAGCTGGTCCGACGTTCTTATTGGGATCGTGGCCAGGGGATGGATGCGGGCAACATCTTAGTCTCGCATACCCCCGATCTTTAGTGCACTGTACGATTATGAGTCTGTGACGTCACCTCGCTGAGGTGTTAACATATCGCGTAGGGGTAGTAAACATGCGCATTTTTTGACAGTAGGTGATAGATATTACATTGCTGAGGTCTCAAATTAGTATGAGAATAGCTAGTATATATGCGCATGTTTTGCTTCAGGCAAGCAGTGTCTAGGCGGCGACGTGGCGAGTATCCCGGGCGTGTTCAACTGCCGGTTCTCGAACCCGGTGGGCGGCGCGGCGGCGGCGCGCAAGAAGAAGAAGCCCACGTCGTTCGTGCCGCCGCCGCCGCCCCCCGCGCCCGCGCCCGCTCCCGCTCCCGCCTCCGCGCCCGCGCTCGCCGCGCCGCCCGCTCCCGCGCCGCTCGTGCCCGCGCCCGCCTTCTGGCGCCGCCCGCTGCCCGCCGCGCACAACCACCACGTAAGTACATTACGTAAGTACGCTAAATACCCAGCGGATCCTGCTTCGCCGAACTTCCCTGCAGCGAAAACAAGTCTGCCTCCTGAGGGCCTAGCCAAATAGCATTTGCTTGCTAATTTCTACTCTTGCTAACGTTTGGTTGCCATGGCAATACAATGAATTACTTCTTTGTTGAGTCAATGCATACAGATTTACATAGAAGCGCAGTTCTTGAAGGATTTCGTGTGCCGATTCCAAGTGGGGACTGTCTCCAGTTTAGTTCGTGGGTGGCGCCGTTGGCGGCGCTGGCGTCGTTCGCGTTGTCAGGTGAAACGTTCGTCTCTCTTGCTATCGTAGAGACAGCTGTCACAGCGCGACTGCCACGCCACCAAGCGGCAATTTGGGTCACAGAAAGTTTGTCTTCAGGACGCTCATAGCAAATGCGCCTCTATGTAAATATCTGAGCTCTATGGATGAGTATTGACCACGAGATATATCTACGTGACTGGTGAGAGGCCGGGAATCGGCCGCGTCAATAAAGTGCCTGACTGGCGAGAGGCTGGAAATCGGTCGATCGTTATAATTGCATTTTTTATTTCCTTATTTATTTTCAGCAGTTTTATGATTAAAATGTATAATTACGTAAGGATATTTATATACCAATCTGTAGGAAACTTTATGAAGAATTTAAATAAATGTATATGTTAGCAGAAATTCATAAAAATCACCGAGTAATCAACAACAGAATGGAGCGGCCCTCCCACGTCACGGGTTACCCCGCGCGCAGGGCCCGCCAGACGCGGGGGGTGGCAGCATGCAAGTAGCGCCACGTGACTGGTTATTGAAAGCCTATGTCAGTTCCATATATTTTTGCATTTAGCGATATCACAAATCGAATGCCATTTGGCAAACGAGACCTTATAGCCTTTAAGGTTGAGATGGAGCTCCACAGTTAGCACAAGTTAAGCGGCTTCCGACAATTCCGTCACCGTAGTCAAGTTTTGGGAACAGACAATATGAACCACTGACATAATAAGGAAGAAGTACTCTATTGGTAGGTGCTGAGGTTGGGGGATGAATTAAAAACTACAAATTTATCGCCTCCAACACTTTCAACGCAAATTCTTTAATCCACCAACCATCTTATCCAAAACTTTTCTTGGTTATACCACGCTGTTCTAATTATTTTACATACTTATCTGTTGTTATGAATCGATCGTTGACGGGTATAATTTCCATGCCTTTTCAAGAGCCTCCCAGCAATTTTTATTGAAGTTAGGTAGGTACTATTCGCTAGGTTGTGCTTACCAGTTGCAAGTGTTAGAGCCCGAAGAGATTTGATTGATAAAATATGCAAACGCTAATATTATTGCTCTTCCTTCAAGGGTGGCTCGTCAGAAAACGAAGGCTCGAGCGTGGGCTCACGAGTGAACATCCAGCAAAAACTACAAGAGAAGAAACAGAAGCAGCTCGCTGAGCTACGCGTCATAGAGGAAGAGATCAAGCAGGGCAAGCTGGCCAAGACGACACCCGTCGCCGCCGAGGAGATATACAGCAGTCTGCAGCGCCAACCCATCCCCCGAGCCAAAACACACGCCGAACCGCCCGCCTGGCCCACCATTGAAA
The DNA here is from genome assembly GCA_944739405.2 of Euclidia mi. Lineage (NCBI taxonomy): Eukaryota > Metazoa > Arthropoda > Insecta > Lepidoptera > Erebidae > Euclidia > Euclidia mi. The sequence goes on from OX123206.2 coordinate 37,076,733, forward strand.
TGACGCACTCCTACCAAAACTACCCCGTCTGCAACATCTACCCAACATACACAGAAATAAAACCCGACTTCAATATCAACTTCCAAGCAACCGAAAACGGATCCACCGACATGAACGACCCGCTCAAAATGCGGAGACTCCCGAACAGATACGACAACACACGAACGTTCTACGAAAACCCAGCGAACATTAGAAGTGACGTCACTAGGACGCCATTGCGCTCACCGAACTACTTAGCATTGAATGAGAATAGGAATTATGATGCGAACGGCTGCGGCAGTCCTAGAAATGTACTAAATAATAGTCCGAGGAATTATATGCCTGATGTAAGTAATAATTATGATACGGGACTAGACAAGCCTAGAATAGCTCAGAATTCTATATATTCCGAGGACCATAGGCAGGTGGGTGAATATTCTGGATACTGCGATGGAAGTCAGTATCCGAAATATGAATCTAAAGATGATTATGTGTCTGTTTTACATAGTGCGTTGAACGTTCAAAGTATAGAGAATATAAGGAACAATTACGACGCGTGCGGGCAGTACAGCCAGAATTGTGAGAGGTTCCAGTACCCGGGGCTGGTGGGTAAGAAGATGGAACAAATGCGCAAGATGCAGAGATGCAGGACGCCTGAGATCCTGCTGGCCCCTCATTACTTAGAGGGGTGTAATAGACAGGTGTGCTGCCATTGGGGAGCGCCCTATACGTAAGTTAATAGTTTTAATATATCTTAACTTTGTATAATAATCTTTTTCAAAAGTATTGCGTGTATGTTGTATCGTAAAATCAATTATATCGCATAAGTGGTTATATGATGACACGAAGTATGTCATCATCATCCTCCTAGCGTTATCCCAGTTTCAATCTGGGGTCCGCTTACTATATAGTCAAACCGGATTTGACTGAATATTAGCTTTTCCACAGAGCGACTGCTAGTCTGACCTCCGCAACCCGAAGGGATACCGATTATGGTTTAGACTAGTGTCAGTTGATTAAGAAGGTACTGACACCCTGTAACGACTGTCAAAGATCTTCATGACAACCGGGACCGACGGCTTAACGTGCTCTCCGAGGCACGGGACAAGCGATAATTAATAATTCAATACGCACATAACTCCAAAAAGTCATTGGTGCGCGCCGTGGAATCCAACCCGATACCCTCTGCATGGCAGTCTGTTGGTATCACACTTAAAGTAATATATTCAAATACCACCTAATATCGTACCTGAATAACATAATTTGATACAATACGAGTATAGTACGCAATAAGCCCTTACATTGTAGGTGTTAATACGCATTGTACAATGCTATACATTTAATTATCAATCCAGTGTATAAACAGTCCCACTGCTAGGCGCGAACCTCCTGTCACTACGAGTAGCGTAACTCGATTGCCCACCACATTCTAAGTGCGGGTTGTCAGATCAGACCGTTCGCTTTCATTTGGCGACCTGGTGGCGTGGCGGGGGTGTAAACGACAGCGTCGCGGATTCGATTCCCGCTCAAGTCAAATATTTGTGTGCGTGAACACGGACGTTTGTCTTGTCCATGTATTTACAAAAAAATATATAGAAGTATGTTTTTCCATTGTTTAGCGCACCTTTTACAAGCTCTGCTTAGTTTGGGACTAGATGGTGTTGTGTGAACGTGGTAGTATATTATTATTATGTGTTTAGTCAAGTCTATAATAAATGATTTGCGTCAGAAACAGGAAGAAAGAGGAGGGTGTGGGTAGCAGCGGCGAGGAGTCGAGCCCCGACGGACCCGCCAGGGACACGCCCCGCCCGCCCAGCGATATCGACAGCCAGGTACATCTAGGAACAATTATTTGTTTGCATGCTTGCTTGATAGCGCGTTCAGGAACTACTGGTCCGATTTAAAAAAAAACTTTCAGTGTTAGTGTGTCATTTATCGAGGAAGGCTATGAGTATAACATCACGCTATGAGCCACGGGAGCGGAGCAGTACTAGCGCTAAATATCGCGAGTGTAACCGCGCGCTCATCTAGCCTATCTACATATAGGGTGTAAAAAGACCCCTAACGAAAACTGAAACCCATATTATACCAATCATTACGAACATTTTATACCTCGGCACCATACGAGGGTCAAACTGAAAGTTCTTAGAACTGGCCACTTATAAACAATATAATAAAAAAAATATTCTAAAATTTGAAAATAGAACTCTTTGCCAATATTACTGAGTATATATTTCATTCATTTGTCATTTGTTTTACGATTTGGCGGCAAATTGAAAATTGTCTGTGTCACGTCAACATGAATTTAACACGAGAAAATTTTCGTGCAATGATTTTTTATGACTTTCGATGTCATTTAAGTCAACAAGAAAGTTATGATAGACTACGATTGGCCTTTCACGATGAAGCCCCATCTCGTGCGACTGTTTACAACTGGTTTAATGAGTTTAAACGTGGTCGCACTAATCTCACTGATGATGTACGTGAGGGACGGCCTTCTACGGCGACGACTGAAAATAACATCTGTGTTGTGCGGCGTATGATAGAGACTGACAAAAGAGTGACCTATCAGCAGATTCGGACAAGCTTAGGCATCGGTATGAGTCAAGTGCACAAAATCCTCCACGAACATTTAGCGGTCAGGAAGCTTTGCGCCCGGTGGATACCTCATAATTTGACTAAGGCTCAAAAACTCCATCGTGTGGATTGGTGCAGTAAAATGATTGAAAAATTTAACGGAGGTGACTCAAATGCTGTGTTCAACATACTAACAGGTGACGAAAGCTGGATTTACTGTTATGATCCTGAAACCAAAAGACAATCTGCTCAGTGGGTGTTTCCTTTCGAGGAGTTGCCAACTAAAGTGAAGAGAGATCGAAGTGCGGCAAAAAAAATGGTGGCCTCGTTCTTTGGAAGGATAGGTCATTTCGCAACAATTGTGTTAGAGGATCAAAAAACAGTTTCTGCAGAATGGTACACTACCAATTGTTTGCCACTTGTCTTGGAAAAAGTTCGAGAGAAACGACCTCGCAGTAGGATCCTCCTTCACCACGACAACGCCTCGTCGCACACCGCCAAGCGAACGATCGACTATTTGGCGACATCAAACGTTGAATTACTGGGTCACCCGCCGTATAGCCCCGACCTCGCGCCTTGTGATTTTTATTTATTTCCAAAAATTAAAGAAAAACTTAAAGGAAAGCGGTTTATGAATGCTGAAGAAGCGGTGGCTGCGTATCGCGATGCCATTGAAGAGACGACTAAGGACGAGTGGGCAAAGTGCTTTTCCCAGTGGTTCCATCGCATGCAGCGGTGTATTGACGTCAATGGACAATATTTTGAAAAGATATAATAAAACTAATAACTGGCTAATGTAATCAGTTTTTGATTTTCTAAGAACTTTCAGTTTGACCCTCGTATCTGGGAAATTCCTGGCTCAGGAGATATTGAGGCTCAAAGTGACGACATATTTTTCTAATTATTCCAAAATCGTGTTTTGAATGATAAATTTAAACTTTCTTCCAAATAAACATTAACAAAATTTTCAATATTTCCTTAAAATAAACGGCTTTAAAGTTCCCTCAACGCAGTGTATGCGGTGTTATCAATCAGCTGGAGGGCATTACCCTCGGCCGCGCGACCACGTGATCATAAACTGCCGCCGTTAGGGTTACAGATTAGAGTTTTATACGCGCGTATATGAGCTCATTTTTGGGAGCGCATTTAGGCGTATATAGGCGCGCCTTTTTGGCACACGCGCAACTCTTACGAGCGTTGATGCGCTTCTAAGCTCCTATAAGCTTGAGCCGTCAGAGTCAGAGTCCATGTTGACACTGACACGATGTCACTACCATTTCGACTGAACATTCCGAAATATGCCCGTTAACGCGAGTTCGGTTTTTTGAAGCGCGTAATGTAGCGCGCGTGTAAACGCGTATGCAGAAACGACCGTATACACGCATAAAAATACGCTAATCTGAAACCGCCCTTAGGTACCAGCCGACGTTCACGCTGTAGGTAGATACGGCCGGTGTCTAGAGTTCGGGCTATGAATGGGTAAGTTTTATACAGAGATCAGTGGAAGCGATTAATTCATCCAGTCTTAGCCCAAGGCAAAGGATCTAAACACATGGACCAAGCTTCTTGGCGCTAAGAATTTAACAATGTACAATTACCTGTATCTTCACTGATGTCAGGCCTGGAACTAAGTTAGGGAAAAACAAACAAAACTAAGGTGGCCACGATAGATTGAATGAATTATCCACTTAGCTGTTCCTTCCAACTTGATGTCCTCTCCGTTGGCACGAGCGCACGATGCACGTTCACAGGATTCACAATTCAGTTTTGCAAATGTCAATGTTCAACTCAACTTTTGCCGGGCAAACCAAAGGCGGCAGTTTATGAGAAATCACAATACAAATTCGCGAAGCTGGTTTATGTGCTTTCAAAGGGGCGATCAATTTATGTCAATCAATAGTTCACAATGTCTTTTATCACAATTTACCGTTGCCAGCACTAGATCAGGCGGCATTCAAGACGGTTTACTCAATTTAGTTCAATTATACAAGTTAATTCAATTCGCGTTAATTCAAAAGGCGATATTTTACGTACGAGACGACCAAGACCGGCGTGATATTTTTTCAAGGCGGGAAGCAAGTGACAGTTTAGTGTGACCATTGTCAGAAATTTTCAATAGACTAAACAAAATGTTACTCAATCGATATAATCGATTTGACTTATAACAAAAACTAATTCTATTTCAAACAGCCGGTGTAGGCATGATGCATTTCGCGCGCTATACATTGCGGCTTATAAAATGTGCCCTTTTTTTTAAGCTTAAAAAGAATTTCGTTTCCCATGTATTATTTTCGCGTAGTATGACTTGGCATGATGTGCAGAACCAGTAGACTTCAGCTTGGTGATGGGTCTTGTGGCACCCTGTAAAAGCGAATGGAAAGCTCCATCATCACAGTGATCACAAACTTTTGACAACCGCTGGACATATAAAGATTATATATTTGGTAGGGAAGTAGTTTATACGCAGTAGGCATCTGCTAAGAAAGGATTTTTTGAAAACTCTCGCAAGTCTCTAAGTATATAAGTTAGGACATTATGTAATTTTTATATACGGGAGAAGCCGCGGACTACATCTAATGAATATCTACACTTTGGCGCCCAAGGACCTATTACTAATCTAACCCAGAATATAAGCTTTTCCAAAGAGCTACTACCACCTGATCTGGGTAACCCAACGGGGTAACAATATTCTATGGCTTAGACACTGGGCTAAGCCATAGAATATTGTTACCTACCCCATTGAAGGCATAAAGCTTAGACTATAAGTATATTATCTTAGCATGAAGCAATATGGAGGGTGTTTACTCCACCTTATAACAACCGGGCAACCTAATCTTAATAATATAGGTCTCTACCATAGACACCGAGATACACTTCGTATATTATGTAAAAGATATAGTAAAGCTTAATATATATAGTCTAAGTAGGTAGGAAAGTCAGCTATTCAAGTCCATACACATTTACGTGGTTTAGAATGGTTTTATGGTTCCAACCAAAGAGTATACAAATACTATGGTTCCAACTTACTATTATTCCAAAGAGGTTGCAGGATTTCTGAACAATGAAAACTTACCAGAATCATAACTTACTATTGAATTAATCATAATAATCGGAGATCGAGTTCAGTTAAAAATTAGAGATCTGTTGTTGATTGTAGTTATTGAAATGATAATACGCCAACCAATGTAATTTGTCAATTAAATTGTTTTTGAGCCAATTTTCAATATTTTAACCGCGAATGACGCGGGTTTTATTCTTACGAGGGGAGTTCAATGTATTCTCGGTATCGAGGTGATAGGTATACTAATGATAAGGGTAATTTAATTATCTCATTAGTTAATGACACTCTTTGAGGGTATAAATACAAAATTTCATTTAATTGCCACCATTAGTATTCAAGATATCATTGCGAAAAGACAACTATGATGACTGATTCGACAATGATGAAAAAAATCGAGCATCGTGCAGTGATAAAATGCCTCACAAAACAAGGAAAATCTCAAAAAAATATCAATGAAGAAATGTTGGCTGTTTACCAAGATTCTGCGCCTTCATTATCTACAATTCAGAAGTGGTCAAGTGAATTCAAACGGGGTAGAGAGAGCATTGAAGACGACCCCCGCGCTGGTGGGCCAATTTGTGCCGCTACTGAAGAAAACGTCAAATTAGTCGAAAAACTTGTACTTGAAGATGCCCGTGTAAGAGTGAAAACATTAGCAGAAATGACTTAGCTATCCGTGGGTACCATTCACACAATCCTTCATGAGCGCCTGAATTGGTCAAAGGTCAGTGCAAGATGGGTGCCGCGAATGCTCACCGCGCTACAGAAACAAGTGCGAGTTGACTGTTGTAAGGAGTTTTTGGACCTCTGTGGTGAAAATCCGCAAAGTATTTTCGTTTGGATTGTTATGTACTGGTGATGAAACGTGGGTTCATCACTATGACCCTGAGAGCAAGCAAGAGTCTATGCAGTGGCACAAAAAAGGATCAGACCCGCCGAAGAAGTTCAAAGTCACTTCGTCCGCAGGAAAGCTCATGGCCACGGTGTTTTGGGATTCTAAGAGAATCTTTCGAGTACACAAAAAAAGGTCAAAGTATTACTGCTGCATCATACGCAGCCACCCTGCGTAATTTAAAGGAGGCAATTAAAGAAAAAAGATGTGGAAAATTAACCGCAGGTTTGTTGCTGCTTCACGACAACGCGCCGGTTCACAAGGCGCGCCTTGCCCAGGCTGCTGTGCGGGAGTACGGATTTGAAGAAATCAATCATCCACCCTACAGTCCGGACCTGGCCCCTAGTGATTATTATCTATTCCCTAATCTTAAAAAAGACCTTCGTGGAAAGCATTTTTCGGACGATGAAGAGTTGAAGGGAGCATAAACGAACATTTTTCGGGCCATGAAGAAAAATATTTTTCAGAGGGAATTGAAAAGTTACTTTCACGAACAAATAAATTTATTGAGATGTTAGGGGAGTATACTGAAAAATAAAATTTATTCAGAATTTTCCGCCTTTTCTTTCATACCTATACCGAGAATACATTGAACTCCCCTCGTAGGGTAGCACACGTATCAACTCGGAAAGGGATCGTCACCGTATTGCTTTTCGCCTCGCCGTCAAACAGGCTTAAGGTCAACGCTAGTGTTGCCGAACTATCGATATTAAAACAATCGATAGTTTACATCGCAAATCATGTACCCTATCGATAAGCCTATGGATAGTATCGATATTATCGATAGTATCGATAATATATAACGAGGCAATACTGTCGAATGGGTGCAATATTATCGATACTATCGATAGTATTGCAGTTTGTTAATAACAAACTATTGATAGTATCGATACTGTCGATTTTATTTGTAACGACAGTATCGATAGTATCGATACTGTCGATAGTATCGATTATTTTGGGCTATCGATATACTATTGTAAATTTTTAAACAATCGATAGTCCAAAACAATCGACACAATCGACACGATCGTTGCAAATAAAATCGACAGTATCGATTCTATCGATAGTTTGTTATTGAGGAACTACAATACTATCGATAGTATTGCACTCATTCGATAGTATTGCCTTGTTCTGTGCTATCGATAGTATCGATACTATCGATAATATCGATACTATCGATAGGCTGATCGATAGTCTTACGATTGGTTGGCAATCGATAGACTATCGATTAATTATCGATAGTCGACTATCGATTGGCAACACTAGTCAACGCTCATTAGAGCCACCCGGCACCCACTCCGCACGGCGTCCGCGAGTGGTCCACGGGTGGATGTCGCGCGGTCAACCAGCGGACCGCGCGCCGTCAACGAGTGAACGCCGCGCGGTCAACGCGGCGACGAGCAGTCAACGTGCGGCAAGCATGCGAGCAGCGAGTTGTCATCGAGTCGTCCGGGTGGTCCACCCGCCGTCCGCGCGTGGACGGCTTACGACGAGGCGAGGCGGTGCGGAGTGGGTGCCGGGTGGCTCTAATGAGCGTTGATCTTTATTCTTTATATTGAGTGCCAAAAAGTGCGGTACATTATGTATTAGTTTCATAGTTATAATAGTCATTTACTTACGCAGAAGGTCGCAGTCAGACGCTTAATATGTACCTATGTCAAGTTAATTAGTAGTCACCAATGTTGATGTGTACATGTTGTATGTTGTCAGATATCGCTTCCACGCTCGTACACGTTGCCGCGCGAGTTCCGCTACTGGCGCCGGCGGCCGCGGCTCAGAGACGCTCACGTGCCCAGCAACAACAGCAGTGACGGTGAGTGTACCATATGTAATGACTAAGGGCGCTCGTACACGCTAAGGAAATCTATTGTCTCTGATTCAGATAAGACCGAATCATGTACACGACAAGAATTATTTCGGATTTAGGCACGACATAGACACGTTCGGCCGTCGTGTCTATCTTTTTGAGCGCCGATGTGCTTTTTTTGATTCACGGGTCGCGTGTAGAGACGACGCAGATTCTTACATAGGCCCAGCGACATTTGTTATCGTGTACAAGTGCTCCTAGTAGATAGAGGAGGCATAGTGCGCCGTCCACTAATAATAAGTATAACTGTGTGACGTTGCAGGCGACGTGGACAGCGGCGACAACGACAGCTCGGCGCGCTCGCACGGCTCGGCCGCGTCCGCGCGCGCGCTCGACGTGCACCCCGCACACGCGACACACGCCACGCACGTGTCGCACGTGGGCGCGCCACACGAGCGCCGCGCGCGCCGCCCGCACACGCGCAAGCAACCCGCCAAACCTGAGACCAAGCTCTAGCGCCAAACCTGAGACCAAGCTCTAGCGCCAAACCTGAGACCAAGCTCTAGCGCCAAACCTGAGACCAAGCTCTAGCGCCAAACCGGAGACCAAGCTCTAGCGCCAAACCCGAGACCAAGCTCTAGCGCCAAACCTGAGACCAAGCTCTAGCGCCAAACCGGAGACCAAGCTCTAGCGCCAAACCCGAGACCAAGCTCTAGCGCCAAACCTGAGACCAAGCTCTAGCGCCAAACCTGAGACCAAGCTCTAGCGCCAAACCGGAGACCAAGCTCTAGCGCCAAACCCGAGACCAAGCTCTAGCGCCAAACCCGAGACCAAGCTCTAGCGCCAAACCCGAGACCAAGCTCTAGCGCCAAACCTGAGACCAAGCTCTAGCGCCAAACCTGAGACCAAGCTCTAGCGCCAAACCTGAGACCAAGCTCTAGCGCCAAACCTGAGACCAAGCTCTAGCGCCAAACCTGAGACCAAGCTCTAGCGCCAAACCTGAGACCAAGCTCTAGCGCCAAACCCGAGACCAAGCTCTAGCGCCAAACCTGAGACCAAGCTCTAGCGCCAAACCTGAGACCAAGGTCTAGCGCCAAACCCGAGACCAAGCTCTAGCGCCAAACCCGAGACCAAGCTCTAGCGCCAAACCTGAGACCAAGCTCTAGCGCCAAACCTGAGACCAAGCTCTAGCGCCAAACCCGAGACCAAGCTCTAGCGCCAAACCTGAGACCAAGCTCTAGCGCCACACTACACACGGGAACTAGCCTCTTCCCCATCACACACCATTGGCGTACGGTTATTTTTCAGGGTGGAACTGTCTTTATAAAACAATGTAAAGGCAATTTGGTGTCCAGCCTAGAATTTCAAAGTGGTAACCTAAATTCTGTGTTGGGCACTAAGGTCGTAATTGGGGTGGGCACCAGATCATATTGGGGTAGACTCGGCCTACCCCTCTGCTATATGCGTCTATGGTGCATACAACGCGCTCAAATAATGAGCACTGGTAGCTTTGAAATTTTGCCATTGGGAAAAAAGACTCGCTCAATACTATGAACTCTGGAAGCTATTTTGACACTGAAGGCGACTTGCATATTTTTTTAATTGTTCTGAATCAATTTTCCCAAAACTATGCTCTCTTTGGCATCATTTTTAGTATAATGTACAACCAAATTTTGTAATTTCCAGACATAACTAGATAATAAGGGAAATTTTGAAAAAAACAACCAGTGTTGCTTTGATCATATTTTTAAAGGACATTAATACATCTTAAAATGGATATCTTGGCAAATAACTACTTCCGTTCTTTTAAAATTTATACATTGTAGTTTATATAACTGTAGTGTACCTAATAAGAATAATATTTCTACCAGAAACATATACATTATCATCTTTTCCGAAACACTCATTTTGGAACTTAATTTGATATGTTAGCTATTTTTACAATTTCTCACAATCACAAATTAAAGAGTGCCTATTACGCACCCTGAAGATTCCATAGAGCTAATATGATTTTTATTTAAATAAGATACACTGGTTGTTTTCCCAAAGCATCCTTGAATAGTATGTACCTTATATTGAAAAGTGAATATTAAATTAAAATTTACTAACAAAATTATTAATACTTTGTATATTCCAATTAGTCAATTATTGTATATACTAACTCTTGTAATCCGTCCGTAATTGGATCTCGATTTTTAACTCATTAGACTACTTGTATAAGTTATACTTGCAAATGTACGTTAAGAGTAATTTAAATGTAACATACTTTTGTATTATTGTATCATAGTGTATAAACTAATAGACTGTGGAAGGGAGATGGAAATAAAACAATTTATTTCAAACTTTTATTTACTTTATTATCTATTTATCCAATTGTAAAAGGGAACCATTCACTCTATCACTCCATGTCACTACTTCTCTACAGATCTCAGCCATTTACACATTTATAAAGAAACATCAACCGAAATAAGGTTAAAATTCACAAATACACATTTAATGTTGATTAAAACTATCTTATAACTATTTGGCTCGGGCGCGCGGGGAGGAGAGTGCGGGCGGCGGCGCGTGCACGTGACGTGCACGTGTACGTGACGTGTACGTGCCGGGCACCAGCACGCGACGTGCCCCGCCGCGCACGTGCCCGCGACGTCCCCGCGCGCTCGAGCCCGCGCGCCCTCACCCTTACGCTAGCGACATCGGCCACGAGTTACATCCAAACAAATATCAAATGCTATATAAGCACCCTAAATTATAAGAAGCGGTTGATCCTTCGAAAATAATAAACTTATACACTACTCCAATGTAACAGAGAATCGCCTGTCTATGTAAGCTAAGCTCCGGATTGACCACAAAAATATTTGATATGATTTATAGACGTCGATCGATTAAAAGTAGTTCATTAACTGTTTAATTATGCATTATATTATTGCACTAGGGGGATCATAGAGGGTGTGGCTAATATGTGGGTGTACATAGTCGTATAATGCCAATCAACACTTCGCCGCGTACGTGAACACATATGTACTGAATGTTACACTAACTTATCGGAACAAAGTAATTTACAACGCGGGAGTGTCCGTGCGCTGCCGTCCGACCGACTAGCGCGGCGCCCCAACACGCGGACACTTAGGGTTGAGCTACACCTGTCAGCACCGCATCGCACTTTTATATGCTTCTATCCTTTTCTATCACTTAGGACCGTCATTTACTAAAGCGAGAAAGAGAGACGGAACGCTTCAGCACGCCGCGGAATCGAAAAGGCGATCGTGTTCCCTCTCTCTTTCTCGCTCTAGTAAATGACGGTCCTAAGTGATAGAAAAGGATAGAAGCATATAAAAGTGCGATGCGGTGCTGATAGGTGTAGCTCAATCCTTAGCGGCCACTCCGCCCCCACACAACAACTGATAGTACTACGTACTACCGTGTACAGACTGAGCAACGAAACCGCTCAAATGTCCGCGTGTTATACTAATCTGCAGCGACACGCGACATCCCAAAGATTGCAAGTCCTGTGTATTATTTACACCTCTTAAAGTACACTTAACCGACCCTAATCAAATACATTAATTTTGCGATAGTGCCAACATGCGAATACTTTACCAACTACATCCGCGTTAAAAAAATAAACTTACATCCGGAAACCCCTTGTAAAAATATAACAAGTTTTAAAAATTAGGAAACATAAACGGTATTGTTATGAATACCGGCCGTTTGAATACCTACAATGAGCGACTGCATACAACACAACTACGATACAATAACTCAAGTTCATTTCAACGCCGTAGACAATATCCCCGATACCGATAAAAAAATAATTTTGGATTTTACAACACTAATATTTAAAATCCTTACTTTTAAACGGATTATTACATGAAATATCACTAACGCGTAGTGGGTTTACTTTTGAATTTTTCTAAAGTGAATTTCACACTCCATACATCGCACCGATGTTTTCACAGAACTTTGTACAATCATTGCATACAGAAATTAACGTAGACGTGTCTGCGTGAAGTAGACGGCTCGAGTGTTAGGCGTGCGCTTACATAACATATGTATGTACTTTATAAACTAGAACATCAGAAAGCTTACAAACATCATCGTTATTATCTTCAAACGAACATAAAACTGGGATCCGACCGTCAGTCGACTCAAAGCAAAATCTTAAAACAATAACACAAACTAGGAGAAATACATAGAAGAAATAGTGAGAGACGAGTCGCACGATCGCCTGACTGTGGGGCCGCAGCTTTACGGCAGTACAAAATAAACTATGTAACTGATTACGGAACTATGCGTTTTATAATCGGAATATAACTTAAAGTAGAGCTAAAGTATAATGGAAATGGGCCTAACACCGAGCCGCGCGAACAAACCAACAATGGTGAAGTTACATGCACAGTAAATAAACACGACCTTACAAACTCTACAACTGTTTTACTTGGTTATCCTTACTCTAATGGGAATTATTCCTACAACATAAAATTACATAGGGCCCCGCCGGCGCGTGTGTGTCACTGTCGCGGACTGCGGGGGCATTACTCTAAATATGTTAAGTGGTGTAGCTTACTCGACTATGTGTGTGTGTGGCCGAATATCACCTGCTCACGATGATATGAGCTGAAAACAAACATTACACAAGTCAGCAAGCACATAGGCACATAATAATAATCCAACATGGTCATATTTTCTTTTATTCATAGAAAAACAAATGAGTAACAAATGATAATAATTGATAGCGCAAACGGATCCAGGAGATTTTACGAGGCTGAAGACCCCGCCAAAAGTGTGCGTCAGGATGGCTGGACCATGAGAGATTTTGGAAGTTTGAGTAATACCAAACTTTAGTACCTATTTTATACCATTTGGTACCAGACATCAAAAAATTAGTACCTCGCTAAAGAGGGAAAACTATTACGAGGAAAGTGGCCAGCCATTCTGACTTCAGAATGGCTGAACCAAACCGGTTTCACCTAGTTGTAGGCGTTATAACTAGTTCATCTTTTCGTTAAAATATAGTACCTCATTGGTACCTGATGACTCGATAAGCCATAAATAAGTTACACCTACAAGAAGAATTCGCACTTGCCGGTTTCCAAAATCTGTATGGGAAAATAAAATTGTTACTTATTTGATTGTATTTCGATTTTCCATGCAATTTCACAATATTTTTTCACTACTGGCTAAATAACACTCTTTTTGGGCTTCGCCGCAGTCGGGTAGAAAAACCGGGCAAGTGCGAATTCTTCTTGTAGGTGTAACTTATTTATGGCTTATCGAAAAAATATAAGAAAAACATATGTTCAGGTACCAATGAGGTACTATATTTTAACGAAAAGATGAACTAGTTATAACGCCTACAACTAGGTGAAACCGGTTTGGTTCAGCCATTCTGAAGTCAGAATGGCTGGCCACTTTCCTCGTAATAGTTTTCCCTCTTTAGCGAGGTACTAATTTTTTGATGTCTGGTACCAAATGGTATAAAATAGGTACTAAAGTTTGGTATTGCTCAAACTTCCAAAATCTCTCATGGTCCAGCCATCCTGACGCACACCGCCAAAAGCATGTGAATTTGGCGAATGTGAATGAATGTGTGAATTCATTATATTTCCTCTGTAAACCTTATCCGCAGGTGACTCAAATTCCTTCCAAAATGCATCAAAATTACATTCCTGGACCGCTATTCCCATCATTGAATGGGAAATTTACAGAAAAATATTTAGAATGGATATTAAAGGGATTACTATAAAAATAATAAACATGCAAAACAAAAAAAAATAAGCATAACATCTACCTTGTAAAGTAAAGCGGGTGTTTATCCGTTGCACTTCATCTTATTATTTTTATTTCATAATATATTATTATTGTAATAATATATAGCTATGTCCTTTTATAACCTATAGGTATACTATGTAGACATCTACACTCCTTCTTTATCGCCTAACATCTTAAATACACTGGAACAAAAAAATAAAAGAAAATAAAACAAACATTGCCATGCTCCGAAAATAAAATATAAAGTTTTAAGTACAGTCATGCTAGTGTGGATAAATAATTATAATTATTGGATTTGATAAAGCATCTAATTCGTACAAAATAAGTAAATACAATATAAATCTCAATAATACTAGTTATTGTATCCCAAAATATAAACCACTGAAGATTGTACCCGAAGCTTGGACCGCGTGGTTATCGGGCCATGCTATTCAGATGTATAAGCTATAACTGCAGTTTCATTAAAATCTGTTCAGCAGCTTTTGCGTGTAAGAGTAACAAACATGGTGCCCGCATACTAGTCTAACACGATTTGAATAATCGCTTTTCCACACAGCATGTGGCGTGAGGAAACCCGTATGTTTGAGTTTTCCATAATGTTCTCGAAAGACATGTGAAGTCTGCCAACCCGCACATGGCCAGTGTGGTGGACTATGGCCTTACCCTTCTCATAGTGAGAAGAGGCCCGTGCCCAGCAGTGGGACAGTATATTAGGGTTGATGATGATGATGATGTGGCGTCTGACATCAGTAACCCAATGGGATAGCGATAATTCATGGTTCAGATCAGTGTTTGGTACTGCCTCCCCATTATGATTGGCAAAAATCTGCATGACGGTTGGCACCGACTATAACTTAGAAAAGTCATTGGTGCGCGCCGTGACTTTGAACTTGATACTCTCTGCATGGCAGTCTGTTGGAATCTCCACTAGGCTATCGCTGACTAACCGCCGGTTTCAATATCCGATCTATCCATGGATGTAGATTAGAGATGCATATTTAACCTTTTCACCGCCCAGCCATACTAAACGCGATGTGTCGCTGTACGCCAACGTATAAATGTATAACAATTATATAGTACGAAAGCAGGGATGGCGGTAACGTCATATCGATAATGAAAAAAACAATGTGTAAATTTAAATTGTTACTCAAATTTACAATTAAAAATACACACTGTTATATTATAATGGTAATTTGTTTTATTTCATGAGCATTTATAGTAAGAAAAATGGGTATCCATTACCGGAGACAAAGATACATGCATAGACTTGCTAGAGATCATAATATAATAATAGGCACAACACTATTTATTTCAAAACGTAGTCCGTTTACTTCATATCAAGTCGTTGGCGTTCGTAGCACGATAAATTTCATAAGAAATAGGGTTGTCTATTGTTTTCTTTCTGTGTATAGATTATTGTTAGTCTATACTAAAAACGCTTGAATGTTTTTAGTTTATATTTGAAATGTAACATGAACAGTCAGTCAGGAACATTGTTTGAAGTGATCACAAGTGGCAAAATAAATGTAGTTTCGGAAAGGGATGGTAAGTGACTTTTTAATACTGATGTGCTAAATCTTTTCAGCTTATTTTTTATTCAATGCAAATGAAAAACTGGCTAGTTTGATTAAGGATATACGAATACCTAAATTCATAAAAAAGTAATTAAACTTAGCTGTTCAAAATTATTATTGCCAGTATCAAATCAAACTCAGAAACATTACAATCCTTTTTTTGGGCAGTCGTGTAAAAAGATAAAGGTACGCGCGTCGCCCAGCACTATTACACAATGACCTTGACACCTATGCGCTTACGACGTCACAGGTTTACTTCTATTGGAGTTGTCGGCGCTAGTGACACTGACATCTTGCCATTACGTAGAGATGGGTGTAGCAATATCGAAAACCCTCGGTACATTTAATTAATTGTAATAAAGTGATTTGTTACGTGCATAAATTTTAAAACGTATTATGTAATACGTTATTTACTGACCGGAATTACTTTTTAATCACAGAATTTAAGAACGATTGAATGGAAAAAGACAAATAAATATGAAAGATTCTAATGAATGCAACTTTCGCGTCACATCACTTACTTGATATGAAGTCGTTGGCGTGCGGGACATAAAAATATTTGAGGCCTTTTATGTTTTTATCCATTTTAACACAGAAAAAAGCCTGTTTTGCCTGAGAAAATAATAAATAGGGCTTCATTCGTGTCCATCTACACAATTACGAAAGAAACAAAAGTGTTTATGTATCGTAAATGTATTTTTTTTATAGTGAACTTCTATAGAAGTCGTGGCGTGGACGGCACGAAAATCCTGAACTTCTATAGAAGTTGTTGGCGGTGAAAAGGTTAACATAAGCACCATACTAAATATGTCAAACTAGAGGATGCCCGCAGCTACGCTCGCACATTCTTTTTAATTGAACTATTTCCTCCCGATCCCGTAGGCGTTACGAGCAATTCCTTCTTAGTGCGTTCCCCGAATAACATATATGCGAAATGTCGGCTTCATGCGCCCAATACTTTTGGCTGTGCCAATTTATAGATCGACTCGGTGGACCGAAGACCTGAAAAAGGTGGCTGGGACAGACTAGATGCGGAAGGCTGAGGACCGCGTACTGTTGCACGTGTTGGGAGGGGCATATGTCCAGCAAAATCAGATATTGCGACCGGCCGTTTGTCAGGGATCAGAGTCTAGTGACGTGTGCGTTATATATGTGTGTGTGTGTCTGTGTGTAGTACTTACCGACTTGACTGTTGCCTTGATGAAGTCCTTCTTGTGTGCGAGGTCGAACTCGGGGTAGTGGCTGTAGACCTGCTTGCACACAGTCTTCATCGTGATCTGCTCGAGGTTCGCGCCCTCCAGGATCTGCTTCACGTACTTCTTTATCTCGTCGTCCTGTACCACAACAACATTAATATACCTTTTAGGTTAGGGTCCCGTTCACAGAACAAATCTTCACAAGAACGCGGGTCACGACGCAATATAATAATAATATAATAATAATATAGACGTGTTCAAAGAATTACGACCCATCTGATAGTATGAACAGCTATTGGGAAATCTTAAAAATAAATAAGACCAGAGATTGTCATTACCGGGTACATCACTAGACTCCGTGCTGCTACTGAGAATTCGGAAAAACCCAGTAAAACGTTTGCCCGACCCAGGAATCGAACCCGGAACATCCGATCGGCAGGCGCGTACGCTATCTATTGGAGAACGGAGGCATTGTTGCAGATTTAAGTTAGTATAATGCTAGTGTATGTGTACTGACAGTGGGCGGCCGCTTGGCCTTCTTGTCGGCGGGCGTGTCGGACTCGTCGCCGCTCTCCTCCTCCTCGCTACCCTCCTCCTCGTCCTCCTCCTCGCTGCCCTCCCCGGACTCCTCCTCCGACGAGGCCTTCTTGCCCTTCTTGGTTGCTCGACCCGCAGGCGCTTTGCCGGCGGCTGCTTTGCCTTTCTTAGCTGCGGACAAATATATATTTTAGTAGCCTCAATATGTTCCGAACGAAGAATTTTCCAGGTATGGTGCCGAAGTAAAAAATGTTCTTAATGATTGGGACAATATGGGATTTCAGTTTTCGTTAAGGGTCTTTTTACACCTCGTTTATAGAAGATGATACATATAAGTTAAACTAGTTACCTGGAGGCGTAGGCGCTTTCCGTTTGACGGGCGTGGCCTTGGCGTTGGCGTTCTTAGCGACGGCGCCCTTGCGACCCTTCGCCACCGCCGCCGGCCGACCGCGCTTGTTCTTAGGCTCCTGCACAACACAACTCACACATTACTTACAAATAATACGACATCATAAATTCCTAATATATCGTCGAAATATGCAGATAAAATTATATAAATTTCGTGGTAATTTTCAACAACTGACATCTATCCTTGAAATGAGCACAAGGTATGGGGCAAACTTGTACGGCACTTTTCGTACTTTTTTTACATGTACTGCACTATAGATAAAACTGGTGTTCTTCTAGGACTGCAAATTTTATAAATAGACACAAAAAAGTGAATCACAGAAATCGGGGTTTTACTGGTTATCCACGTCACTCTAATCCAGATTGGATTAATTATAAAGAATGCTCCTTGGGATAAATGCAGACACAATGTTTGAATGGGCAAATAAAAAAAGAACAAGATTTCAGAAAAACAGTATACCAGCCAGTTTCAATATTCGATCTATCCGAAGATTTAGAGATATTCGAGATACGTGTTTGACATATTTTGTATGGAGGTTATGTCAAAAAAGAATCTAAAATCTCAAAAAAATGAATAGATCGAATATATATTGCATTCAGCAGTATATGTATCAATACATACTAGATGAAAACCCGGCTTCGCTCGGGTGTCTAAAAAAATATGATACATATGATTTTTTGTCTGTGGTTATGTTATGACAGTCAAAGATTTTTTTGACGAAACATTGAATGTGCCAGTGACGTTTCGCTAGAGTGGCCAATATAGCGACTGCAATTAGTCTGTCGGAACCATTAGAATTCAACAAAATACTCGACAATCCGAATTTTGCGGATATGTATTGCCGACTCGAAATCTTTGTTTTTTAATGTTTATTATTCAGGTAAGGTTACGACTGAGTCTACCGTACTCCTTCACGAAATGACTAATATAGATACTCACATCAGACTCTTCTCCCTCGCTTCCTCCAGACTCGTTCTCACTCTCACTCTCTGACTTTTCACTTTCTTCTTCACTATCAGATTTCGCTCGTCGACCACGACCGCCGCTGCTTTTACTCGGCTAAATTATAAAAAAATACATTAATTTATTAATATTCAAATAGGCTAAATTAAAAAAATATATGAACTTAATTAGATTAGTTAATAAAATAAAATTATACTTGTCAAATAAAGTGCCAAATTACGAGTGTAAATGTTAACCCATTTTAATCATCAGCCAGGTTGCATCAATTTAGTTCACTTCAGATATTGGGGTTCGTTTTCAAATGCAAATATTTAAAATGAATAAAAAAAACTTATCAATCATTAATCCATTCTATTCTAGACCACGTGATATAACGAAGGCTTATTATGTCAGTTTTTGCACTTAGTACACTTTTTTATACATTTTTGCACTTAGCGATTAGCGATATCGTTTATCGAATGCCATTTGGCTAAGGGCGCCTAGTCGAAGTAACAATCGTTCAGCAATATCGCTATTCGCTGAGTGCAAAAATGTATGGCGCTGTGAAGCCTGGCAGCCGGCGAAAAACGAATCGCCGGCATAGCTTTTGTTTGGCTTTCCCACAGAGAGACTGCGGTTGGATTTTTCGCCACCGAATAGTGCATGCCCGCTGTGTGTTCATATAATATATGGATGTACAGTGAATGTACCTCGAAAAGTATTTTAAGCCATCGGTCCCGGTTGTAACGAAGACCTCTTTCGAGGTATGGGCCTGGTATTTCTGAATAAACTGACGCTGCGCTGGTCTAAACTATGGTATATAATTGCTACCCCTTTGGGTTGCGGCGGTCAGATTATTGTCATATAAACAAGTGGCATTCGGTTTACATTCCTACTATCGATCGACGACTTGCGCTAGTTAGTAGTGTGTGTGTGTATGTATGTACGCAC
This sequence comes from Euclidia mi, assembly GCA_944739405.2. Lineage (NCBI taxonomy): Eukaryota > Metazoa > Arthropoda > Insecta > Lepidoptera > Erebidae > Euclidia > Euclidia mi. The sequence goes on from OX123206.2 coordinate 37,096,430, forward strand.
TACGCACCCGTCCCTTCTTGCCCTTGGGCTTGCGGCCGCGCTTGGTGGTGGCGGGCTTGCCGGCGGAGCGGCGGCGGCCTGACGACTTGCGCTTGCGTCCCGCGCCGGCCGCGGTTTCACCCGCCGACGGGTCGAAGTCGCTGTCCGCCTCCTCCGAGTCCGTCGGGTTGAACGAACCCTGTGCGCCACAATGAGGAGGGATTTTTTTTAATGTGCGGTTGTATCTAAGGCCATCCTGTGGCCATTTTACAAGTGTATTTAGCGGGTCTTATTCGCGATAACTAAGATATTTAAGGCATAAAATAGTCCGCGATATGACCCGCTAAATAAAGCTGTTTCACGTAATAAATCGCGAAAGTTTAAAACCGTTAATCCCAATAATAAAAGGTACTCTCAATGTAAGTTACAAGCTTAATGCTAGTATTATCACGCTAAACGATCATGTACCATAGGGTCATAGATCCGGGCAAATCTAGGATTTAAATTTGGTTTGGAGAGATTTCAACTTAGTGAAGGAAAGTTTTATCCATAAAAGAACCACAAAATAATTTTGTCTTTGAAAGATTTCTTTGAACATACATGCCGAATTTCAAGTTCTTGCGCCCAATAAAATAAGCTGTGCGTTGTCTTTGTCTATCAGTTAGTCATTAACACAAGAATTTTATACATACAGAAATAAGATATGAGCTAAATTTATGTTCAACAAATACAAAATGTAATTTTTAATAAGATAATAAAATTATTGAATAAAATAGTCGGTATCATAATATAAAAATGACACAATAACTTACATCTGAATCTTCTGATCCCTCTTTGTTGGGTTTAGGTCCTTTCACCTTGGTTTCTGGATCGGTCTCATACTCCTCGTCAGAGTAACCTAATTAAAATAACATTGAATTAAAACCAATAAAAAAAATTTCATCGAAGTAAACTAGGAGTAAGCCTCACGCAAGTTGAACCGAAGATCTGGATGAGGTCGGCTCGAGGTCGGTCTGTGTGGACAGCCTTAGGGAAGGCCTATGTTTGCAGTTGACGTCTTTAGTCAGAGATGATGAAACTTTTGAAAAATTACTTTTCGTTCTTAGCTTGTTGATCAAGTTGAAAGAGACTGGATGTTATAATCAAAATGTTGAAGAATAAAAAAAACAAGGAATATGAAATCATTCTGATTTGACGGGTCGTCAACATGAAATCATTCTGATTTCATATTCCTTGTTGATAATAATAATATTTTACCACATACATACAGCACCATCTAGTCCCAAACTAAGCAGAGCTTGTCCTATGAGTACTAGACAACAGATGAACATACCTACATATACACTTATATTTTGTAAATATACAGGTTATTTGTAAAACACCGTTAACCTCTCCGGACTATGTTACTAACATCATAATCAACAACTTTTGTTCTATGACTTTTTACAAAACAATACATTTACCAAGAACAAACGTTCAAGTATTCGTTGTCCTATCTAACACATTTCAACTCGTGTATTTTGCTATAACTACCTACGCCTGCCGCGCACTGTCCTCGTAGTAGGTAATACTTATGGGTTAGTAACTCTTAACTACTCGTGTGCAAGGGGATAGGCACTAAGAAAAATTTCGACGAAAAATTTCAAAATCATAATTTTGAGTGTTTTTTTATTTCATTGCTTAGAATGGCTAAAAACAAAGACTTTTTGCTTTTGACAATTTATTTTTGGGTACAGCGTCACTAGAAAACCTCACACAACCTATTACACGCTTTCTTTTGTTTCGAATAGACTTCGCAATATTTAGAGCGTTCAATTTAAATATTTTTATGTTTGTATGAAAATCTGATGAACTAAAATATGATGAATTTTTAGTCATAGGACAAAAGTTGTTGATTATGATGTTAGTAAAATAGTCTTGAGAGGTTAACGATGTTTTACAAATAAGACAAAAATCTAACTTTGGGTCTGGGTGTTTGTATGTTCCGTACACAAATGTTTGAATTGGAGCGGGAATCGAACCCACAACCTTCGGCGTGGCAGTCGTTTACACTCGCGCTCCGCCACCTAGTCGTCAGGCGAAGAATATAATAAAGACGGCTCACTCAACATTTCCGCACAGAAAAGGCTCAGCACTAAAACTGAAACCTATATTGCATTTTAGGCATTTTAGGTCTTAAATTCCATAAGTTCAGAGTCTTAGCTATAAATGTACTTACCTAAGTCTCAGCTAATGAGTACCTACACATTATTTTAGTTGTACTCGGAAGAAAGTATAAACCGACAGCCTTTAACTAGTTTCTCATTGACTTTTTTTTTTCTACCGAATTAAAACAACACCATCTAGTCCCTAACTAAGCAGAGCTTGTACTATGGGTACTAGACAATGGATAAACATACATAATTATTATTATATACATTTTTTTTGTAAATTGATACTTAATATACATAGAAACACCAAGACAAACATCCATGTTCACGCACACAAATTTTTGACTTGAGCGGACATCGAACCCGCGACCTTCGGCGTGGCAGTCGCTTACACTACCGCTGCGCCAACCGATCGTCAAATTGTGATGTAGCTTTTAAATGGCGCGATATAACAAAGGAAGAATCCTTTGTTATATCGCGCCATTTTTGGGTAAACTTCAGCTCTCAAAGCTGGTGCAGGATCCCAAGCCCGAACTCATCAAATAAGATTCAGGTCCAGACTGCGTGATGTCCAGTCCACAACAGGCACTTCGTTTAAATTGTCGTACGACCGATGTTCCAAAATTTCTTGTAAGTACCGCCCGCAGTAAATCCTCCCATTTGACAGTCTCCCAGACACACTCCCAGTTTCAACAAATACCAGGCCGGTTTTGGCTTCCAATGCCAACCGAAACTATGCAGAAACTGCAGCCACATTGCACCAGTTTCTGCTATAAAGTATCTAGGCGACGCTCTTAGGCGGATAATCTATGGAATTGATTTACCTCGATTCTGTAATTTTCTTCTGTTGTCGGGGTCTTCTACTTTCAATCCCGAACTACTCTTTTGCAATGTCATCTTTTGATTGAGTGCTGATGATAACACCTCCGTTCTTGGTCTCCCGCAATTTCAAGTGCAATGGCCTTTCCTCCGGACATATTGACTTTTGGGCGAGGGCTTTGGTGTCGTCCCTAGATTTTCCCTTGTCATTAGGACAAATTGCAATCGAACTTAGATCCGAAGGTCGCATATCGGCTAAGGAAATATTTGGAACAGCTGGTTTTGAGCAAGTTTCCTGTATAGTCTCCTTTATTGACTTTTTAAAGTCTTCAAGACAAACGGCAAGGTCTTCTCTCTCCTTTAGAGCGCCTAGTGATGTTTTAATCACGTTAGCCCTTTCTTTTAATGACTGATAATGCACAGCCATCTGGGAAGCAGGATTTCCAACCTTTCGCGCCAGAGCATTGATGTTTAATTTGTGTTCTGTGTTCAGCTTGCCGACAGCAGCAATCTGGCACACTTCGTTTAGGGCTACTTCTATGGTATACATCCAATGTTTGATGTCGCTAGAGGTGAGGACCTGTAACCGCCGCGGCGGTATGCTCTTGTGGCTGAGGAGTGCTCAGAGGACTGCGACACGTCTGTGTGCTTCGGTTGAAAGGGCTATTTTCAATGCTAGCCATAATTGATAAAGCTGACTTGTGATTCATGGACTTTTTTGCAAACTTCACATTAAGTTATAACTGTACTAGTTCGCAACATATAACATGTAAATATACAGGGTTACAGATTAAGTCAACCTAGAACCTTTAAAAGGTTTTAGTTTTCATAATTCCTAGCTGATTTGACTGAAACCCCCACCCCAAACCTAACCCATATTGAGACATTGGACTTTGATTATTTTGTAAATAATATGAAGATTTTTTGTATAATTGTCCTTTTTTTCGTATTTTGTGCCTGTAAGATATAATGTTTTTCAACACCTCAGTATAAGACCTCAGTATCTGGTATAAATTTCAATTTGCTAGGTCCACCCGTTCCTGAGAAAATCGGTGGTGACACACGGACAGACACAGACGGACAAGAAAGTGACCTTATAAGGGTTCCTTTTTTTACCTTGTGGGGTACGGAACCCTAAAAATCATACAAAAAATTTTCATTTTATTTCAAAACTAATCAAAGTCCAATATCTCAATATAGGTTAGGTTTGGGGTGGGTGTTTAATAGTCAAATCAGCTAGGAATGATGAAAACTAAAACCTCTTAAAGGATCTAGGTCAACTTACCCTGTAACCCTGTATATATTGCAAGTTAGACACGTCTGCTCCGTGTGAACTGCGAACAATGTCAGTCTATGTGATACGAATATGACGTGTACCTATTGACGATTCAATTGATAAGAGTGAAGGGTTGTTGTGGGATAAGAGCGCACTTGTTTACATCGATGCGCAATCCGCACCGCAGTAAAAAAGTCCAAAATGTAATATTTTACGATTTAGAGCTCCTGTTAAACAGTCTAAAAAAAGATAAAATTGCAGTGAATTGCTCATTTTTTTAAGGCTGGATCTTAATTAATTTAAGACCTAAAATGAAATGATATAAATTTTTTTTCTAGAGCCCTTACTGCGCGAAAGAACGAGTCGCTGTTGTCAAACGGCATTTTTGGGAGTCCCAAACGTATCGACGTGGAATCGGCTTCAACCGGTCAGAAAATGGATATCTTGACATAGTTGACATAATAAGATTAATAAGGGTGTTTAGGCCTACGCTACACTTGACGGAAATTTCGTCGCGGATCTTCCACGGTGGAACGCCTATACAAGTTATTGTACCCAATACCAGGCACACTCCGTCCAGGACCGCTTGCTCTCGGCGTTTACCGTAACGGAAGTTCGGCGTCGGAATTTCCGTCAAGTGTGGCGTAAGTCTTACTGTGTTACTTGGCGCGGATGACGCAGCCGACCGCGCTGGAAGTGGCTGAACGACGCGTTTAAACCGAAAGAAGTCAAATGCGTGAATTAGTTCTCGTCGCCGTAGACTGCCGATCGGCGTTGAAGACAGCCGAACGGCGTCGCTTTTAGGAGTCGATGGTCGTTCGTAAAAGGTGACAGCTATTCGGAGGAGTGTATAATCGAACACAAGTGAAAAGCCGTGGCAACGTCCTATCGGAGAACATTCCCTCCACCACCTCATGGTCCCACCACCCGTATGGGTATATGGACTGAATCATGGGAGAGACGTGCGGTACTTGCTGTATGCTCTTTCCCGTGCGTCCGTTGAAGAGTTCCACAAATTTCTTCCCTTGGCCGCTCTCCCCATTCAGGGGCGGCTCTACTATCATAGTAGGCTAGGCGCAGTTAGTATAGCTGTCGACACGTTGACGGCTCCGTTGTCGGCCTGGGTTCTGTTATCCTCCTCCAGGTTTCTCTTTGTTCTATATCAATTATGCGCGAAGTCTGTTAACCGCCGGAAGTTCGCTTCGGAGTTAGAGCTCGACGTAGAACGGAGGGCCCATAGGACTGGTGATCCCATCCATCATCTTTCTTCTACTGTCCCCATAAAGGGGGCATCGGCACAAAATGTGGTCCAGACATTCCCTCTTCGCCTCAATAGCACACGCTTTCATCACTCAGCTGCATATCATACAATCTCTTTCTAAAACATCCGTGACCTGTCAAAATTTGCGAGACTTGATAGTCCAGCTTGATCCAAGTATACTTGAGTTGGGCCGCCACGTCCGGGAAGAACCAATAGAGCTCCCTCACCTTCCCATCTCTGTTGCTATGCGGCAATAGCCTCCTGCGAAATTTGTCTACTTTCGGCTCTAAATTCATCTATCGGAGAAGTCAGCTGCCGGTCGCTCGAGTGAGCCGTTGCGTAGCTTGCCCTTCGATACGTTTAGATATTCTCTACGCGATAGCCATATCAGCAACAGACAGGGCATCGTTTCACCTCTTTTAATACAGCCATAGACACCCTATGTGAGTAAAAGTTGCCTACACCGAGACTTGTTTAAGTTCAGCTCGTAACATTCCTCTCTAGTTTAGCCTGAGCTCGCCCACTCCTGGTGTGCTTCCATTATGTGGACAGAAGGACGATGGCGTTTTCTCGTGATGATAGTTTGTAGTATTATTATAGGAATATAGTAGTAGTACGTACCTCTGTTGTGCAGCTTGACGGTGGCGGAGCGGCGCGGCCGGCCGCCCGGCGCCGAGGGGGGCGCGGCGGGCGGCGCTCGTGCTACGCCCCGCGCGTGCGGGGAGTTGGCGCCCGGCTGCTGCAGGAAGCCCACCAGCCGCGACGCTAGCTCCGACACCGAGCCTGACACACACACAATTATATACTGAGTACACGGCGACTGGCGAGTCATCACCTCCAGATACCCATAGCAGTGACAAGAGCGAAGCGCGTGCCAATCTTCATCGTCCTCACCTACCGGTAGGTGAGGACGATGAAGATTGGCACGCGCTTCGCTACCGCTCAATCAAGCGGTAGCTACCGCTCAATCAACTCATACATTGTAACATTTTGACTACGCATTACAAATAAATAGTTTTACAGTCCGCTACTTTATTTCACACCACTCGGCTATCACAGGCTGACATCCCACTAACTTCAACACACATAAACAGAGCACTAATAGATATTACACTCTCTAACAGTCTAACTCTTTACTCTTATTTCTTGGTTCCTCCTGATTCTAAAAACGACAGCGTATTTTTCATCTAGTTTTTATTTATATATCCTCTATTTATAATAAATTATAATGGATACTTTAAAAAGACCTGACGTAGAATGGTTTAAAGCTATTGACGATAAATATAAACAAATTTTTATACTACTCACACAACAAAACAAACCTGTGACTTAACATACCTTGATAAAAAATATTTATCGAATTTTACTTCTTATTTAAATCGATTATTTCAGAAACCCCATAAGTCAACAGACCCTAACTTTACAAGAGACGAAAAAAACCTTTCCCTGGAAAAGAAATGTATGGCCATAGATGTGTTTTTTACTTAGTTTGAATGGTTTAAATGATATCTATATAAATTGATAATATTTTTCCATAATATTCTCATTATCACGAAATAAATAGTGCTCAAAAGTCGTTGACTTATGGGCTTTCTCAAATAAACGAAAAATAAAACACATTTGGCACGTTTATCACCATGAAGTTTTAATCAGACAACGTTCTTTTCAATAATTCTAATATAAACAATGATATTATTAATTGTCTAACCCAAAAACTCATCTCACGGTCTGTGACCGGCCATTGGTATATTTTTTCATAAAACTCCTGTACTTCTTTATCTTGTGGCAAGTAATTTCTAAGTTTTTTTAGATCTTCCATTTTCTTTTTGTTAAAGGGAATTTGACCCTCTGAATACGCTTTGTCGTTAGGCAAAACCAGCCTCTCCTTACATACATTCTTAAGATTAAAAGAATGTTCAGCCAGGCCGTCAATAAAGTCCCTTGCCACTACTACTCCATCTCTTTCATGAGAATAGCGAAAGTAGCAATATTGGCTGATCTTGAATGACACTTTCTGTTCTTTGGGTATGTGTCTACCAGCTGATTCTAGCGAGAGCATATTCTTTTTGTAATATTTTGGCCACCACTTTTTGAATTCTATTATGTCACAGGACGAAGGCAATGAGACCAGGAAAATGGTTTTCGCCGTTGAGCTTAGAATCAATGCTGCAACTTCCTTCACTGTATAGATACGATCAGTTCGTCTTATTTTTCTTTTCAAGACGGCGGCGGAGTCTCGGTCACAAGGTAAAAACGAGTGACCTCTAATTGGAAAATACTGCTTGATGGTCTTGAACATTCCGAGCGATATCAATGCCGATAAAACTCTTACGACCGTGTGGTTTTTATTTTGTCCACCGCAGCCGTCAGTAAACACATGCAAGTGCTCAACATTTTTCATATTTTCTTTCAAATATTGATAAAGAAATGTGCTTACTTCGTTAGGCCCTTTACCCTTATTTATTTGAGAAACCCCATGAGTCACTGACTTAAGGGGTTACCCAACTAAATTAAATATCCAGTCTGTTATAATATCCGTTTTAACGCATAGACTTGTGGGATTTCTCTCTATAATGCGTATTTACAGCCATAGAACACATTGCCGCAAAAAAGTAATTTTGCCCAAAAACCTGACTTATGGGGTTTCTCAAATAATCGATTCATTTCTCATTCCCAATATCATCAAAAATGCAACGCAAAAACCCCACGCATCTTTAGTGCACGTAATAGTGCCTTTTAAAGTGTTGACGTTGCCTTGCACAGATGCTATATAAAACCGATACCCTACCTTACTTATCAAGTAACAACATACACATACCTCACTTATCCTATAACATTAATCCCCATATTTTCTAAAATATTCGAAAAGCTCATGCATTCCCGTCTTACTACTTTTCTAAATAAACAGAATATCTTGACAGAGAGCAAAATGAGTTTCAAAAAAACAAATCCACTGCACTCGCAGCTTATTCGCTTATGAAACAAGTGACTGAGTCTTTAGATATAAAAAAGAAAGTTTCGGCTATATTTTTCGATATGTCCAGCGCCTTTGATTTTGTCGACCATCAAACTCTACTTCACAAATGTGAACTTTATGGAATTAGAGGAAAAGCTCGAAATCGAATTGAAAGCAATGCGTAAAAATAACACGTGCCGACTCTAAATTTATGTCTACATCATAGAGATCCGAGTCTGAGCATACTAATTTGGGAGTGCCCCAGGTTAGTATATTAGAGCCCTTGTTGTTCTTAGCATACGTAAATGATTTACCTCAGGTCACATGATATAGATGCACGTTATTTGCAGATGATATTTACGTATTAGTTCATGCCATTTACGTTTTTTTTTTCGTAGGTCTTGTAGTTTTGCCGGCAATAGAGAAAACCCCTATTTTACCCTTAAAATCGCAACCCCATCCGATTCCCAAACTCAGATAACCCGCAATTTATTTTTCCTTTAATTTTTAATACATTCTTTTCCTTCTCCAATAGGTTTAATCCTATTATAATTTTATTTCGTTTAAAAAATTATCTACCCTGGTTTAGTGTTGTGTGGAGTTAAAATAAATTTTACTTCATTTAATTTCACGACGTACCTTTCTTGTCCAAGTCGAGCATCTCGCACATGGTGCGCAGCTGCTTGGCCTCCATCTTGGTGGTCTCCTCCAGCTTGGCCTTGTAGTCCGACGAGCCGATCGTCCACTCGTAGCCCTTGAACTTCTTGATGTTACGCTTCACGTTACGGTCCAGGCACAGTTGCTACAATAACAATAATATTAATTAATATCTGGACGTGGCTCACGAGATTGTCGAAATGTGGGATGTCGTTCAACAATTATTGCGCCGATAATCGTTACAGTAAATGGTCTTATAGCCAAGAGCCTCGACCACCATCTAATGTTCACGATATTGCCTTGCCGAGGGTATCGGGTTCAAATCCGCGGCGCGCACCACTGAATTTTTGGAGTTATGTGCGTATTAAATTGTTAATTATCGTTAGCCTCGGAGACCATGTTAAGTCGTTGACCCTGGCTGCCATGGAGATCTTAGTCAGGCATTAAAGGGAGTCAGTACCTACTGAATAGCCCCCGGCAAGGTGGACCGACGATCTGGTTAAGATCGCGGGAAGCGATTGGATGCGGGCGGCTCAAGACCGGTCTGTGTGGAGAACCTTAGGGGAGGTTCATGTCCAGCAGTGGACGTCTCTAGGCTGACATGATGATGGCGGTACGAAGTTGTACGAGTGAGCTAGTAGTGTAAATAAACCTCACCCCATACAGGTACTGGTGCAGGAGCTTCTGGTCCTGGGTCTTGAACCGCGACAGCGCGACCTCGACGTTGCTGATGTGTCCCAGCGGCGTGCCCTTGCCGGCCGGCAGCGGGACCGGCGGCTCGGTCGGCTACAACACACACGACACACATCACACGTTACTATAGAACGACAGCTTAGGATATTAGAACGAACGAGTTGTGTCATGACAATCTGCGGATGAAGCTTCATGTTAAGTCAAATTCAAAAATCATTTACAAACGTTTCCAATCTTCTGTACATATGAAATTAAAATTACTAACAGACAATTATATTATTTTTTGTCACTGTACGGTAGTAGCAATCGAAATGCCGACGCTAATAAAGCACTTCGCTATCTGATGCAATGAAATTTGTCAAAACAGCTAAAGTAAATAATAATGTTACGAATGGCGATATTTGAAAATATCACCATCTATCGGTGAATGAGAGAACTAGAAGAGAGTGGATGTATCGGTAGTTTAAAAGTGTTTCATCTACTTTCTACTAGATGGCGTTGCTGATTTTTTTTTTTGCGAACGTTCGACTGTTCCCGACTGTTACGAGAACATTCCAGAAGCGGCTAGAATGAACTAGTTCGTTATCCGGCCGGTATAAATACCGCGCGAACAGGCGAATCGACACAGTACAATTGAATAAGCGGAGCGATCAAGATCAGCGAAGGATCTTAAGAGTCGGAAGTGTTTTGTGGTGTGAAATAGAGTTTTATTAGCGTGTATTTATTATAGTGTTTTTGTTTGTAAAATAAAGTACAATTTTAGTGGCATAGGAGTTTAATTTATCGCCGAACCCTAGCTCGTAACAATAAGTTACCTCTTTCTTAGGCTTAGGTTTAGGCGCCTCCTCTTCTTCCTCTTCCTCCTCCTCCTCTTCTTCCTCTTCCTCATCGCCCTCGTCCTCATCGCCGTCGTCCTCTTTTTCCTTTTTAGCTTTCTTTGCTGGTTTCTTTACTCTGCGCAGGAACACAACATTATTATATAGTGTGTTTGTCATCGTCTGGTTGTTTCTATGTATAATATGTATGTATTTACAAAAAAAAAAAGTATATACATATGTATATTTATCCATTGTCCAGTACCCATAATTCAAGCTCTGCTTAGTTTGGGTCTAGATGGTGTTGTGTCAATGAGGTTGAATATTATTATTATAAAGCATGGTGGTGCTCAAATGTAAATATTTACAACAAGCTGTTACGCATCCAAATGGTTACATTTGCCAACATTGCTTAACTCTACCATCATCACCATCGGCCTTTAACAGTCCACTGCTGGACTAGGCCTTTCCTTTGAAAGGAGGAATTAGCCTACTATACCACACTGGCCAAACGGGTTGGTATAAGGTTTGTATCAAGTTTTCCTTCTCTTACAGTGTTGTTCTCTGCATAATATGCTCCCTCTGTAGGCCCTTACGACACCCATGGGATGATATGGGGTGGTGACATTCCGTATTCTTAATCCGTCACCACACGGACTGCTAGCAGATAACTCTACCAATCTGATACAAATAGCAAGTCAAGACACCCTATGAGTGTCTACCTAAGAGTCACCCTGAGAGTATACTAATAAAACCCGTTAATAAAAAGCATATAATATATCAAAATTGTTCTAATAATACAATTACTTACTTTTCTTTAGCTGGTTTCTTTTCCTCTTCCTCCTCTCCTTCATCCCCTTCCTCTTCCTCCTCCTCTTCTTCCTCGTCCTCCTCATCCTCTTCTTCAGTATCCTGTACCAATAGCAATCAATTATTAATATAAAGTTCTAAAGTTCACAAGAAAATCATTGCACAATTTGATAGAAGGCAATTTGGTTAGCTTGGAAAACAATGTTACCGATGAATTAGGCAACAAAATCATCGGGCAATTTGATAGGAGACATTTTGGTTAGCTTGGAAAACAATGTTACCGGTGAATTAGGCAACAAAATCATCGGGCAATTTGATAGAAGACATTTTGGTTAGCTTGGAAAACAATGTTACCGGTGAATTAGGCAACAAAATCATCGGGCAATTTGATAGGAGACATTTTGGTTAGCTTGGAAAACAATGTTACCGGTGAATTAGGCAACAAAATCATCGGGCAATTTGATAGGAGACATTTTGGTTAGCTTGGAAAACAATGTTACCGGTGAATTAGGCAACAAAATCATCGGGCAATTTGATAGGAGACATTTTGGTTAGCTTGGAAAACAATGTTACCGGTGAATTAGGCAACAAAATCATCGGGCAATTTGATAGGAGACATTTTGGTTAGCTTGGAAAACAATGTTACTGGTGAATAAGGCAACAAAATCATTTGACAATTTGATAGGAGACATTTTGGTTAGCTTGGAAAACAATGTTATCGGTGAATTAAGCACAATGTCAAACAATGTCAATTTCTGGAAATTGACATTGTTTGTGCAAAAGTTGTTCAAAAGCCTAAGCTTTTGAACAACTTTTTCGTAGTCCACTAGCGTACATCTTGTGAATGCAGTCCTCTCATATTATTGTGATTAATTTTGTTGCAGTTTCTAAAACAGTTTCTTTCCCTGAGACTTCACGAGTATCAAAACTCTGTGTATTTTATGGTCATTGCTGCTGTATCTGGCTAAATAAGGTAATAGAGTAGTGGGAACAAGAGTAAGACTAGCCCCATATAAAGCAAGTCCCCAAATAGGAGCGCCAGAAAGACATCTATTAATAAATCCTGATCCTAGACCACACTATTAATAAATCCTGTGTCGCGGGGTACTTAACAAACATACAATCAACGGATACAATAAACACCCAGACTCGAAACAACAATTTATGACACTTGGATCACACAAAGTGTTGTCTCGTGTGGGAATCGAACCCAACGAACCCACAACACTCGGCGCAGTATCTAGCGGTGAAGCGGCCGCTCAAAGCACAACGCCAACTCAAACCAACCTCTCAATTTCTACCTCAAAGTTTGCAGTCTTTCAAATACGAAGCTACGAATTTCAATTAAATGGTGATTAGGTATAAAGGTGCGAATGTTACCTCCTTCTTAGGTTTCTTTTTAGGTGCGGCCTTCTTGGCGCCCTTGTCGTTAGGTTTCACGTCATCTTTTTCATCCTCGTCATGAGTCTCCCCGTTTTCTTCCTGCGGACAAAAGCATTTGATTTAAGTTTAGATCATAATATTTATTCTCAAATATGAGTTACTAAATGATACGCTGCAAAGAATTTAAAGAAGCCTAAAATCTAATATAAATGTGTCAAACGTCGATCTTAAGTGTCCCACTGCTGGGCAAAGGCCTTGGGGCGCCTGTTACTAAATATCAAAATTATAAAATGTTTTGATGTTTATATTTTGTAACCCTTTGCCATTTTTATTGTAAAATGTTTTTGTATGGTGTTTTTATCTTGTAAATTAAATTATTTGTATCCCATGAACTGAGATCTGCTAGCATCATCTATAATTACATCCACAGTTAACAAAAAAAAAAAACAATTTGAATATGATTATTTGTCAGTAATCCCGTGACCACGACTGGTGTACCCCACTTCGAAACGTCGCAGCAAATACGAGGTATTTTTGTTTTCAATCAATAATACGACATAGACCGTTCATAAATAGTAGTATGTGTAATTGTATAAGAATCTTAAAAGCTTGAAAATATAAATGCTATTTGTAAGTATTCGAAATTATAATAAAATTTCCAACGCGGTCTGGTCTATTTTTAATCCCAATGTAATAATGCCAACCTACGTCGAAAAGTACTTGCTTGGTTAACTTGTACCTAATCAATAATCGGTTCTGGGAGTTGACAGTTGTGACCAGTGACGAGATATAGGTATTTGCTAAGAAACTTAAAAAATAAGCAGCGATAGCCTAAGGGAGATAGATACCAACAGTCTGCAATGCAGAGGGTATCGGGTTCGACTCCACAGCGCGCACTACTGACTTTTCGATGTTATGTACGTATTAAAATTGTTAACTATCGCGTGCCTCGGAGGAGACTTTATACCGTCTGCCCTGAAGTCAGTATCTTTGAATAAACTGTCACTAGTCTAAACCATCGGATATCGCTATCCCTTAGGGTTGCGGAGCTCAGACGACAGTCGCCCTGTGTAAAAGCTAATATTCAGTCAAATCCGGTTCGACTAAAGAGGACCCCAGAATGTTACTGCGATAACGCTAGGAGGATGATGAACCTAAGTAACTTGAAATGTGCAATCACGAAAACAGAAAGAAATTATTTAATTACTTTATTGTACAAAAGCAGCAATATTCAGACGCCTATCAACTTTATACTGTAAAATGTCTTTGAATTTGCCTTTAACAAAGTACATCGTAAGTTTACTACATCTTTAAAATAAATTACTTACTACTAAAATTTGGAACGCACCTACTAACTGACTTCTCTGCGTCACCTTAGGTTGACTATTTAATTAGAGAATGCCATTGGCATTAAGTCCGCTTATGCACATGTTCTTTTATTGTGCAAAAAAGTTAAATAAATAAATTACAAAATGTGCATTGTACACGTCACGATACCGACATCCCCTCAGACAGAGCGTGGGATAGCATCGAGCAACATTTCTATACAAGCGTATATTTAATTATGATGCTACTTTTAAACTATGTGAAAGAAAAACCCAAACATAATGAATGAATGAATTAAACCAAAACTGGTTTGCCACCTTGACAGCTGATATTTACAACAGCTATAAATATCATTCATAAAAAACTACAATAATTTGCCAATCATGTTTTTAAAACGTGCAGACAGTAATTTAGAATAGTGTCTAATAATTTTATTTCCGTGTTATAAATCTGTGTCAAATTGTTCAATTTGACAAATCATATTTCAAATGACGACCCTCTCGGCAAATAAAAGTCCCTTTATGTAAAAAATGGAGCCAACAAATTCCCGAAGGGTGTAGATAGGGGTCTTTTTTATACAATCAAAAGTGGCCAAAGGCGGCTAGGATTGTAAACACTTAATATTGCATAATATCAGACGTAAGCTTGCGGGCCAATATTCTTTTGAAAGATAAAAATATTTTTTTACTATTTTTTTCTGTCTGTCTGTTTGTTTTCGCTAATCTCTGGAAAGGCTGGACCGATTTTGACGGGACGTTCACTGGCGGATAGCCGATGTACCAAAGAGTAACTTAGGCTGTAAATTAACCGGGTACGCGAAGTAGTTCCCTCAGGACGCAGGTGAAACCGCGGGAAACAGCTAGTAAAAAAATAATTTTCGACGAAAAAGAGTTTTTTTTATAGCCGGTCGAAAAGTATAGAGTAAATGCATTTAAATTTAATTAGTAAAATACATTTTCCCTCCCTAAGCAAATAATCACAGCTAAAGCCAATGAAAGGCCGGTTCCTCCTATATCATAAGTTTCACAAACCGATATAAATTTGTTTCAGGTCCCCGGTGTAAAAATCGCAACAGTTAATTTTACATCAGCTCCATGAAAAGCGAAAAGTGAGAACCTGCCGAAATGCTCGATTCAATCCAATGTGTTGACGGCATAAATCTCACAAGTGCCGTCCCCTATTATTTGAAGCCTGTTTCCAAACAACGTAATACATATTATTAACCTGTTTTACGCAATATCGCTTGAATAATGTGCAAAATACCTGTTATGCATTCATGACGAGATGTACCATTAGCATTCTTTATGAGTTTACTAACGAACAATTTTATTTTTATTTTGTCTTTAAGAGATTGAACGTTAAACTATAATGTATTACCGTCGAAGACTTGAAGATTGAAATAATAGTAAAGAAGAATAATAAAGATTGTGTTAAACTATTACTCGCGGATTATCACAGTAACCTTTATTACCGAATTATTACATACACATACATACATACATATCGTCACGCCTTTTATCCCCGAAGGGGTAGGCAGAGGTGTATTTCTACACCCACTTTTCGCCAGATATACTTTAGTCCCACGTAATAAGGGGCGAGCCTATTGCCGTACCGGGCACATTTCCAGACTCCGTGCTGCTACTGAGAATTTCGTGCCAGAAAAACCCAATAACACTGCCCGACCCAGGAATCGAACCCGGGACCTCCCGATCCCACGCGCACATTTATGCCGCGAGACCAACGAGGCAGTCGCATAGGGTTTGATGTCGAGTTTTCCGTCTCTACGCAAAGATGTTATTTGCGTCGTGTTATCCCTTAGTCGCCTCTTACGACACCTACGGGAAGATAGGGGGTGGTGACACTTGTATTCTATGCCGTCAACCACACGGCCAAAATTATTGCCAGAAGAAAACAGAAAAGTATTACAGGACAAAAAGAAAATATTATGTTTGCTCCAAAAACCATTGAAGAATGTTTTGTTACAACTTGTAACATCGATGGATCAAACATACATCATCATATCAGCCTTAATAGTCCACTGCTGGACTAAGCCTCTCCTTTGAAAGGAGGAATTGGCCTACTATACCACGCTGGCCAAACGGGTTGGTATAGGGTTTGTATCAAGTTTTCCTTCTCTTGCAGTGTTGTTCTCTGCATAATATGCTCCCTCTGTCGGCTCTTACGACACCCATGGTATGATATGGGGTGGTGACATTTCGTATTCTTAATCCACACCACACGAAAAACATACACAACCGCTTTACCCAACCGTACGCTTGCGTCCAGTAGCGGACTGCAAAAGGCTGTATGATAATAATAATGGTGATGATGGTGATGGTGATGATGATGGTGATTATGATGATGGTGATTATGAGGATGATGATTGTTAGGACCCCCCAATTATTTATTTCGAACAGACTTGTTCCTATCAAAGTGCAAACTTGCAACTCGTATTAGCCGACGAAGCAACGACTTCAATAGTCGACTTTCTCAATAGCATACAAATAAGATTTACGTTCAACCATCATTATCCTGGCGGTCATCCTGGTTGCGATCCATGGACCTTAGCTTCGAGCCCAGGGTCAGCTGAATATGGTAAAAGTTGTCTTCAATAACATACCTTTTTTAGGTCCCCGTCAGACTTTGCATCTCTCTTGTCATCTTTGGAGTCATCACCGCCAACGTCATCATCCTTGCCGTTCGCCGTCGTTGATTTTGCGTCTCCTGGGAACAAGGATTTGGACAAATTGAGCAATTGATACCATTTATATAAAGGTAAGTAGGTAACCAACTAAAGCCTTGTAAGTACTAGACAAGGCTTTAGTTGGTTTGACTGTAGGGTGCCATAAGTATGTTAGTTTGATGATTTTAAACAATTTAAACGTTATAGTGATAGTGTGAGAGTGTTGACGAAGAGTTAGTAAAATTGAATTATTTTGATGAAAGACAATTTTCACTATTATTTTTGCCACTAAAATGCCTTACTGATAAGTATTCCATTTCCTAGTGATAATTACAGCTAATTTATTAAAATTCGTTTGAATTTATCATTCATCCCTAATACCTATTAGTGTTGGATACAACATGATGAGCATGATGATATCGAGTATTAATAATCTCCTAGATATCCAAGGACAACTTGCACACGATGATTATTTCATGATTCATCCCACAGAGCCTGTACTATAGTGTCAGAAAACTGATAATAGTGATAATAATACTTATTTCCTTTTTAATACATACATATTAATATTATAGATAAAATATTACAAAAATACGAAAAATACTAAAATACGACAGTGTGTGTGACGTCGCGAGCCGGCGTAATAGTGAAACTGACACATCTTGTCCACCGAAATTAAAATAAAATATGGAGTTATCGATGTGTGCGTTAGTGTACCGTTTCTACGGATTGATTACTACGTAGGTAAAGTATCTACGACTTTTCTAATATCATTGCAGACAATAGTATCAAATTGTCCTTAGATATGTTTACCACGTGCATTTGTTCCTAGTACTTATCAGAAATATTAGCATTGTTACGAGCGCGAAAGCGAAAGTTTAATCCCATCCATATTTTAATGAGCGACTGTCAATTCAGATATAAATCCAGATATCACGACAGCATATCCGTTCAGACCGGATTTCGCAACCAATTCGATTTCCGTAATCTACAGTCCTTCGGTGTTCCGGTATATGTAGATCGTGTTGTCGCGCCGTTTTAGTGAAGCGAAGCGTACTATCGGAGTACGGAGTACTATGCAGCGTTGAGCTCGCACTTTAATCAAATTAATGTATTCAGTAATTCAACGGCGATGTACTCGTGTGACTAGTATTTGGTATTATCCACTAACGATTACAGTGTACGAACGCGGTACATACAGTTTTACGTTGATTGTTTGATAAAGTAAAACGCAATTTGGCTTATTGTATTGTTAAAGAGTAAAGATTTAGTTAGTTGTAAATAACGCAGAATAACGCTGTAATTCAAATCGTAAATGACAATTTTTTTTATTGTGTTGTTTATTGTTTTGAGCTCGCTCTACCCTTGTTCGCGCTACTGTATCACCCGTTTAACCAGGTACAGCAAAAGGGACTGAAGACGAGTTTTGACAATCTACTCTGCCATGAAACTCTGGGAGTCGTATGATCTTGTGTAACATTTACCATTTATAGAGGAAGGCTAGAGGCTATAAAACATCACGCTGCGAGCCACAGGTACAGAAAACCAGGGTGTAATCGCGGGCTCAGATATAATGAGAAACGCCGGCGTAGTTGTGCTGACCGCAAGTTGGGCTAATGATGCCGGTAGTGCCATGAGCCATGACTAAGGGCTAAAAGCTATAGACCAGCTTGAATAATGCAAGCGTGTTATTGTTATTCAGAAGCACACAATTCATTTTGTTATAATATATTATTTTTTTGTTATAATTAATTCCACAATGTAGGTACATTAGATGGTAAATCTTAAAATTAGGTGTCATTATGGACCCTGTTAGTTCATAGCAAAGTACTTAATCAAAATTCATAAATTATTATACAATTATAAATTAATATTCAATATAAATTACAACACATTAGACAAGGTAACATAATTATCTATTATCATATTATAAGAAAATTATAATTATACTCATCACAAAAGTGGTCAAAAGGAGCTTTAATATTTTATAAGTACATTATTTGTTGCTTTTTTTACTATTGGGAATAATTTTATTTGTCATTTAAATATTTATTTATGCTGTAGTAACATTTTTCGATCTGGTATATTTTAAGTTTATTTATAAATTTATTTTCATTACTCCTTACTGTATTTGGAATTTTATAATAAATTTTTACGCACATTGCTAGGGGTCCTGCGTGAAATTTAGATAAGGTAGAACTTGGTATTGCTAGTTTATTTGAAGGTCGAAGGTAACGTTGTTGTGGCCGTTGATCGCTTACTAGAGGAAACAGTGATGGATGCTTTCGAACAAATTTCACTATTGTAAGAATTATGAGAATTTTTTTAAACTTCCACAAAATTTAAGTAGGACCATAATGCCATATTGCAATATTATTGGGCATCACTTACTGCTTAATATAAAAAAATACCTGAATACTGTATCACCTATGTGACTAGATTCAGCAGCAGTGATTGTTAAAAACGAGTTTCGTCACTCATGAAGTCCCCGGGTAAGGTAAACTTGATTGCAGACACCTATTAATAGAAAAGCCTTCGAACTGTCATAAGACCTCCCCTTTTTAGGCAGAAAATCCTTGACAAAGCCTTCTCTTCACCAAAGCCCAAACCCTCGACAAACCCTCGAAACGAAATGATGCTACTAATTAGGTATAAAAATAAATAAATTAAAAAAAATATTGGCATAAAAATACAGGAAGTCATTGCATAGAACTCTTGACCTTCAAACTAAGTAGAATACTTGTAATATGGTGGGCCAAGGAGTGAACTCTGGTTATACACTTAATTTCTGTATGAACATACATAGGTAATGATGGTATGCCAGTAAATAGCAATCAGTTATAAACTTTAGTTTAGGGGACAAATCAAATTTCTGGAACCTATCCGGCTCTTCCCAGCCGTCTGGCCAGACTAGTTGCAACCTTGCAACCCAAGCTGGTATTACTAGTCCACCGAGATTAGGCTCAGTTGGATTGTGTCTTAGTTATGGTCGGCACATATCTGACGGAAGATGCGTCGAACGTATCTTCGGTCGCGTCTATTCCGTCAAATAAGTCGGTACACATCTGACGAAAATTGTGTCGAGCGTATCTACATCGGCCGCGTCTATTCCTTCAAATTAGACCTGCTACATTATGCATCTAGTTAGTTTCTGCGATCAGCAACTACAGTGTGGTTGCTTTGCATTTTATTTTAAAACGACGCCCAACGCGTCAGTCAAAATTCACGTGGTGCGTCAGGTGCGTGGTGCGCGCGACGTCGCCGGATAATGCGTTGACGGAAACGGAACAGACGCTGTACGCTCGACGTACTAACGAATCATCGGTCAGGTGTGAAAAATGTAACGTTTTTCTATATTATATTTGTATGTTTTGGCGTTACGCGACCGATATTACGCGACGCATCTTCCGTCAAATAAGTCCGAACCTTACTATAGATACTTGTATGAAATTCAACCATTTTTTTTTTAAATCATCTCCCTAACTAGGAATAAATTCTTTGTTGCGGGGGACTTTACACAGCCAACTGACACAATGAACAACCAGACTCGAAACAACAATAAAATTTATGAATCGCACAAAGTGTTGTCTCATGTGGCTATTGAACCCACAACACTCGATGCAGTGTCAAGCGAGGCGTCCGCTTTAAGGTGAACGCACACATCCGAGCCACTTACACTTGCCCGCGTCGAATCGTCCGAATCGATAGTGTGCGAGGTTTCTTGAGATTTCATATACAGAATTCTAAAATTCGTTTGGTTCGACTCGTTCGGCTCGGATAAGTGTGCGTTGACCTTAATAAACTACTACGTCAACCGTGCAGTCTAAGGTCTAGCCTCGTCTCAGGTCATCAATCTATTAGCAAAGTGTACCTAAAATGTTTCCATGAAGTCCTGGTAAAGTATACTATGCTTGATTCGGAATGCGGCCGACTGCTCGTCAGCAGCATGTTTTGGTGAGTAGAACCCGAATGCCAGTCTATTCTATTCTATTTCGTGGGAATTTATGACCAAGTATTCAGACCGCCCGTTGGCCTCCGAAATGGCCTGACGATTTTTGTCTTGAGAACCGGGACCGACAGCTTTACGTGCCCTCCCAAGCACGGTAGCCTTCTGATGTTAACCTTTTCACCGCCCAGCTATACTAAACGCGATGTGTCGCTGTACGCCAACGTATAAATGTATAACAATTATATAGTACGGAAGCAGGGATGGCGGTAACGTCATATCGATAATGAAAAAAAACAATGTGTTTATTTAAATTGTTACTCAAATTTACAATAAAAAATACACACTGTTAAATTATAATGGTAATTTGTTTTATTTTATGAGCATTTATACTTAGAAAAATGGGTATCCGTTATCGAAGACAAAGATACATGCATAGACTTGCTAGAGATAATAATATAATAGGCACATCACTATTCATTTCAAAACGTAGTCCGTTTACTTCATATCAAGTCGTTGGCGTTCGTAGCACGATAAATTTTGATAAGAAATAGGGTTGTCTATTGTTTTCTTTCTGTGTATAGATTTTTGTTAGTCTATACTAAAAACGCTTGAATGTTTTTAGTTTATACCTATTTGAAATCTAACATGAACGGTCAGTCAGGAAACTCAGGAACATTGTTTGAAGTGGCAAAGTGTAGTTTCGAAAAGGGATAGTAAGTGACTTTTTAATACTGATGTTTAGCACATCTTTTCAGAAATTTTATTATTTAATGCAAATCAAAAACTGGCTAGTTTGATTAAGGATATTCGAATACCTAAATTCATAAAAAAATAATTAAACTTAGCTATTCAAAATTATTATTATATGCTATTCTATATTATTGCCAGTATCAAATCAAAATCAAAAACATTACACTGCTTTTTTTGGGCAGTCGTGTCAAAAGATAAGGGTGTACGCGTCGCCCGGCACTATGACGCAATGACCTTGACACCTATGCGCTTACGACGTCACAGGTTTACTTCTATTGAAGTTGTCGGCGCTAGTGACACTGACATCTTGCCATTACGTAGAGATGGGTGTAGCAATATCGAAAACCCTCGGTACATTTAATTAATTTTAATGAAGTGACAAATCACTTCATTTAAAAAGTAACAAAATACGTACATCAATTTTAAAACGTATTATGTAATACGTTATTTACTGACCGGAATTACTTTTTAATCACAGAATCTAAGAACGTTTGGAAGGAAAAAGACAAATAAATCTAAAAGATTCTAATGAATGCAACTTTCGCGTCACATCACTAGCCTACTTGATATGAAGTCGTTGGCGTGCGGGACATTAAATTATTTGGGGCCTTTTATGTTTTTATCCATTTAAACACAGAAAAAAGCCTGTTTTGCCTGAGAAAATAATAAATAGGGCTTCATTCGTGTCCATCTACACAATTACAAAAGAAACACAAGTGTTTATGTATCGTAAATGTATTTTTTTTATAGTGAACTTCTATAGAAGTCGTGGCGTGGACGGCACGAAAATCCTGAACTTTTATAGAAGTTGTTGGCGGTGAAAAGGTTAATGCCACATGCGGTCACCCACCCAAGCGGCGACCAGTGCAGGGTTTGCTTAACTTCGCCGACCTATTACGACTAGCAAGCCAAGTCAAGCTCTATCAGTAGGGGAGAATCAGATAATCCGTATCCCCAAGGGCGAAAGATGAAACCGTAATTTGGCCTTTCATTTCACCGTGAAGCCCAAATAGGTGCTGAATATTAGTGCATATCCTTAACAACCCAATATAAGACTAGGTAGAGAATATTTTTGATAACGGACCGATATCGTTCAATGACACGGCAACAAAACGTGAAATTACTGATATGTTTCAGATAATGTATCAAATAAATATTTAGCAGACAGTTACGGTGCCAAGCCAAGCCTAACTACAGAATAATGATACGACATTTATTAATTATCTTCTTTTATCTATACTACTCTCTTATCTGTGATTATATTGTAAATAAACTAACTTCCTTGAATTCCTTACACTTTGTCTTTAATAAAAAAAACTGTGCGAAACTTACTGATGTTATTGTTAACATTTAACCATCTAATTATGTACTAACGTACACAGATAAAGGGCTTATTTAGTTGTTTGATAAATAAAAAACAACCTATACTATGATAAATTTCACCCAGACAGAACCAATAATCGTGCTCTTCACCCAAGATTTTACTTTAGTGGGAATCGAACCTACACAGCTTAGAAGTCACTAACAGAAAGACTTACAAGCCAGTTAAATATAGTTTACTTTTATAGCTCAATTAAGTTATTAACACGAACTTTCATAGTACCTAAAAGTTGATGGCATAAAATATTCCACGTCGCGTCAACAAACTACTTATTTATTACTTTGTATCGTAGACAAAAAGAAATCATGTGCCAATATCATTTTGTACTTTTAATGACACAGCACATACATGACAGTTTTGAATACACCACGCAGGCGAATCCACGAGCGACGCCTAGCCGAGTGCATCTGCTGTCCCTTTCCCTTGTAGGGGATCATAAGTGATCAATACTTCGGTACTGTCCACACCGCCGCAAAAGACGAAACAACGTTTCCCTTTCACTCAAACTATTTATAGACATATGCATATTTCACACCACGCAATGTACGCAGTGCGCTGTAGATTCTAGGGGCAATCAAATTGTTACAATTAGTATTTTAGTATTTAAGCTATATTTCTATATGTAATATTATATAACTAGAGGACGCCAGCAGCTACGCCTGCATTTTTTTTTAATGTACCCGTTTTGGACGATCCCGTGGGAATTTCGGGAAATCCCTTCTTAGTGCACCCCTACGGTCGCCAAGGAACATACATGCCAAATTTCAGCTTCGTGCGCCCAATAGTTTTGGCTGTAGCGTGTCTATCAGTCAGTCAGTAACGCAAGGATTTTATATATTAAGATGATATCTACTCTATAGGTACTTATAAAATGAAGTCCCCCTTTTCGTCTTGTGTCTGTGTATGAAGGCGCAAAACTAAAAAAATACCAAACGGAATTTCGGTTTTCACCAATTAGGCTAATTAACATCTATCCGTGCGAAGCCGGGACGGACCCCTAGTTTGAAAATAAGTGATAAAGGAAACGTTGGGGCAAATAATTACTCGCTATTACTTATAGACCCCTTACATATAATATTTATATAATATTGTAAAAGTCGCGAAAGTCGAAAGTAAGTATACATTTAGTGCTAAAATTAGTCTTCCTTCTAAGTACTTAGTTAGGTACATATTAACGCACCGACATAGTAATGTGTCGCTTTGTGTGAATATAACCTTTATTTCTTTGATAATACGCCAGTGCTAAGGCAATTTGCAAAGTGATAAGGTGTGATAAATATTATCGATTTAATTTATATAATTTAGTACAATTTGAATGAGCTCAGATAATGCTTCTGAACTGAATAGCGGGTATGGTTGTTACTAAGCGCTATTAGGCTTTCTGTGCGCCAGTTGGGTTAAATATCTAGCCAAGTTTGATTTAACTGCTTGATTCCTCTTGTAGGAGATTCAACATCAACCCTGTAAACTGCACCACTGCTGAGCATGGGTCTCTTCTTACTATGATAAGGATTAAGTCACTGTCTAGCATCCAGCACGCTAGCCAAGTGCGGGCTGGCAGAAGTTACACGTCTGTTGAGAATTATGGAACTCTTAAACATACTGATTTCCTCACCATCTCATCGACTTCATTTGGCAAGCGATAATTAACAATCAATACGCAGAACATAACTTCAAAATGTCATAAGTGCGTGTTGTGGATTTGAACTCGAGACCCAATGCATAAAAGTTTGTTAGTCTCTCCACTAGGCTATCATTGCAATGAGATTGAAAGCATAAAAAGTTCATGAAACCTTTGCAAAGAAACGGTTCGCAGAGTTGGCATTCATTCAGTGTTGCCCGCTTGCTTACTTCCATCCGGCTACAATCAGTTTATAACCAGATCAATTTAAAGCAATCAAGTAGCACTTACTGCGCTTTATCTATATAAATATGAAAGTGTGTTTGTTTGTTCGCCCTTCTTTCAGGTTGCGGAGCGTCATTATGGTAAGATTTTTGAGTGTGGAGTACCTACATAATACAGGGTGTCACAAGACCCATCACCAAACCGAAGTATACTTGTTCTGGACATCATGCCAAGTCATACTAACCAAAAATAATACCTGGGGAACGATTTTTTTTGAGTTTTCACATTTTTAAACCGCAATTAAAAGCGCGCGCCTCTCGAAATACCTACTTATTCATCTAAAGAACATATTGGCGGGATAAATGCATCGATTTTGTACCTAATTAGTGAAATTCCGTACTAACTTTGAGCCTCAATATCTCCTGAACCAGTAATTTCCCAGGTATGGTGTCGAAGTAAAAAAATGTTCGTAGTGATTGGTACAACATGGGATTTCAGTTTTCGTTAAGGGTCTTGTTACAGCCTGTATAATAATCAGCCGGAGCAGCTGTCTAAGTCTAGTACTTTAATACGTTCTTCTAAGTACTTTAATACGTTCTTCCGAGTTTATTTTTACACGACTGCCCAAAAAAAGGAGTGTAATGTTTTCAGGATTCATGTATTATTATTTATTGGTTCTCTAACAAAGAATATACTTTACATGATAAATGAAATTTTTCACAATTTTGTTATGTTACCCTGTGTTTCCTCATTTACAGGAGAACACAGTAGGTATGCATTTATGTTATAAACAGGTTGTTACAGAGTTACATTAAATGCATAAGATTTCAGTAACAGCACAATATCGCGTTTATTGTCTTCTATAGATCTGTGTTATCGCTGCTTTGGCCCATTTTGTAAGAGATATTTGAAGCTAGAGATAACTGACAAAAGATCACTGTGCCTCCATGGAGAACACTTTCCATAATTTATCCGCCAACAATTTATATGATAATAGCAGAAGTTTACACTAAAAGTCACAGATAATCAATTTCCATAACAAATTAGGTAGCAAAATCTTAAAACCTAATAAAACAGTACCACAAACATTAAGGACGCGTTTACGCTTGTATCAAAAAACCACATATTTCCGGTACATTTTACGACAATTTTAGATAATAACTAATAAAACTAATGATTACGATAAATTGATTACTTTTTTATCTATAAATCAATTTGAAAATAAATAAAAAATATTTAATTAATATTAATGTAAAATCGATTCGAAACGGTCTCTTAAATCAAAAATAGGCATATACTGCTATTTTTGGGTACAATTTTCTCTCTATTTTTACATTTATTTAGATTTTCAAAGATAGAATAGGGTAGTAAATATAGTCAACTCAAAAACAATTTGATTATTTTTTTTCAAAATATTGTAAATTGACACAAAAAAAGCAAAAAATCATCTTACATTTTTCTTCTATTTTGCTCGCATACGTGTGTCTTAATATGTGGCAATAAGGTTCGTTTTATTTAGCCACTTTCTTGATTTATATATCCAAATTCTGCAATGAGATCTCAGTCTGCGCTTGAGCGCCGTCGGGAGTGGACTCTATGTCGCTTGTCGCTGCAGCCCGAAGACGAAAAAAGCAATATACGAATACAAAATATTCGCTAAAATCAATTTGATACTTCTCGTATTCTGTGCGAATTACGTACAAGTAAATTTCTTTTGTATAAATGGACATTATTACTTTATTTTCTCCATTATGTTGAGTCAGGATATATTTCGGTATTTAGATATTATTTTGTTTCTTGCGTTGAAATCTGGTAAGATTATCTGGACTGATGGTATACCATCCCGTTCAAGTGTTGCGACTGGAACTCATAAAAGAGTAGACCTAGTTATGCCAGGTTGGGGCTCATTTTATTTGTTTTGGTGAGACCCTATCACTGGTACTAGTGAAGTAACCTTCCAAGGTTATTCGATGAGTCGTGCTGGTACTCATATGTGAGTAGAGCTAGGCATGCCGAGTTTGGGCTTATTTTGTTTGTACATAAGAGACCCTACCACTGGAACTTATGAAGTAACCTTCCAGGGTTATTCAATGACTCTTGCTGGTACTCATGTGTGAGTAGAGCTAGGCATGCCGAGTTTGGGCTCATTTTGTTTGTACATAAGAGACCCTACCACTGGAACTTATGAAGTAACCTTCCATGGTCATTCAATGACTCTTGCTGGTACTCATGTGTGAGTAGAGCTAGGCATACCGAGTTTGGGCTCATTTTGTTTGTACATAAGAGACCCTACCACTGCATTTTATGATGTAACCTTCCAGGGTTATTCAATGACTCTTACTGGTACTCATATGTCAGTTGAGCTAGGCATGCCGAGTTTGGGTTCATATTGTTTGTACATAAGAGACCCTACCACTGGAACTTATGAGGTAACCTTCCAGGGTTATTCAATGACTCTTGCTGGTACTCATGTGTGAGTAGAGCTAGGCACGCCGAGTTTGGGCTCATTTTGTTTGTACATAAGAGACCCTACCACTGGAACTTATGAAATAACCTTCCATGGTCATTCAATGACTCTTGCTGGTACTCATGTGTGAGTAGAGCTAGGCATACCGAGTTTGGGCTCATTTTGTTTGTACATAAGAGACCCTACCACTGTATTTTATGATGTAACCTTCCAGGGTTATTCAATGACTCTTACTGGTACTCATATGTCAGTTGAGCTAGGCATGCCGAGTTTGGGTTCATTTTGTTTGTACATAAGAGACCCTACCACTGGAACTTATGAGGTAACCTTCCAGGGTTATTCAATGACTCTTGCTGGTACTCATGTGTGAGTAGAGCTAGGCATACCGAGTTTGGGCTCATTTTGTTTGTACATAAGAGACCCTACCACTGCATTTTATGATGTAACCTTCCAGGGTTATTCAATGACTCTTACTGGTACTCATATGTCAGTAGAGCTAGGCATGCCGAGTTTGGGTTCATTTTGTTTGTACATAAGTGACCCTACCACTGGAACTTATGAAGTAACCTTCCAGGGTTATTCGATGACTCTTGCTGGTACTCATATGTGAGTAGAGCTAGGCATGCCGAGTTTGGGCTCATTTTGTTTGTACATAAGAGACCCTACCACTGGAACTTATGAAGTAACCTTTCAGGCTTTTCAGGTTTATTCGAAGACTCTTAGTGGTACTCATATGTGAGTAGAGCTAGGTATGTTCCAGTGGTAGGGTCTCTGATGTTCATATAAAATGAGCCCAAACTCGGTATGCCTACCTCTACTCACATATGAGTACCAGCAAGAGTGATCGAATAACCCTGGAAGGTTACTTCATAAGTTCCAGTGGTAGGGTCTCTTATGTACAAATAAAATGAGCCCAAACTCGGCATGCCTAGCTTTACTTCCATATGAGTTCCAGCAAGAGTCATCGAATAACCCTGGAAGGTTACTTCATAAGTTCCAGTGGTAGGGTCACTTATGTACAAACAAAATGAGCCCAAACTCGGCATGCCTAGCTCTACTCACATATGAGAACCAGCAAGAGTCATTGAATAACCCTGAAAGGTTACTTCATAAGTTGCAGTGGTTGGGTCTCTTATGTACAAACAAAATGAGCCCAAACTCGGCATGCCTAGCTCTACTCACATATAAGAACCAGCAAGAGTCATCGAATAACCATGGAAGGTTACTTCATAAGTTCCAGTGGTAGGGTCTTTTATGTACAAACAAAATGAGCCCAAACTCGGCATGCCTAGCTCTACTCACATAAGAGTACCAGTAAGACTCATCGAATAACCTTGGAAGGTTACTTCACTAGTACCAGTGGTAGGGTCTCACTAAAACAAATAAAATGAGCCCCAACCTGGCATAACTAGGTCTACTCTTTTATGAGTTCCAGTCGCAACACTTGAATGGGATGGTATACCATCAGTCCACATAATCTTACCAGATTTCAACGCAAGAAACAAAATAATATCTAAATACCGAAATATATCCTGAATCAACATAATGGAAAAAATAAAGTAATAATGTCCATTTAGGTATATAAAAATAAGAAACTTATTTGTACGTAATTTGCACAGCCAGGCCTATAACACATAGATACATATCACAAAAAATTCTAAGTCTCAAAGTTATTTAGTTGAACTACATTTCCGCACGTAGTACGTACTGTTGCCGCCGTGTCGCTGTAGTGACGCGATTTTGTACCTACTAATTTTGTAAACGCGTCCTTAAGCATTTTCAGATAACTTATTAAGAAAAATATGTCGCAGACACTGGCAACATTAATTAATTACATTTTACTACGAGCAAACTTTTAAAATACCTACTTAAAAACCGAGACAAATACTTTTTAAATTGTTCTAAAAAACCGGTATAAATTAGTCTGAGTAAGATTTTTAGACCAATTTACGAAGAGCTCTGGATTCTTTGAGTTTTATTGTAGTTGCTGGTTCTTTGTTTGTGGTTGTGTGTGAGTCAATGCTTAGCCGTCTGAATAGTAGTAATTACAAATATCACGGAGATATCGTATGTACATAAAGCGGAACACTATTGAAACATTTAGTGATAATACCGGTTTTAGAACGTTGACAAATACTGCAAACTTCTTTAGGAGTTACATGTGAATAAGAAAGTAGGTGCAGAAATCATGTCCTGAGGCAATAATAGGTGTGCTATTTGTAAATATTGAGGCGCATAGTACCTACGAAAAAGTTATGACCAAGATCTGTTGGTCCAGGTATGAATATAGGTAGGGTTGTCAAGTACCGGTATTTGCTTTATACAGTATGTTTGAGTCTAGCTAGCGAAACGTGAACATTGACTGATATTTCGCGTTATTTAACGCTACTGCTCCGTACCCGAGACTCAGGGCGTGATGTTACATAACCATCCTCGTTAAATGTTCTATACAACATAAAAATAATTATTCAGATCGATCCAGTTGTTCCTGAGATTAGCGCGTTCAACCAAACAATCTCTTTAGATTTTTAGTATTAGGATAGATTCTAAACCCTCATTATAATGCGAGCGGCAGTTAAACCCGACACTTGTTACATTGCACGTCTAAACTAAGCTGCCTGCTAAGATTATCACCTAGTCGTAGCGCTTTTCAGAAATATATTTAGTACTTTAGCTATCATTACGTCTGTCATCGACGCCATCAGATATACCGTACGCTACAAGGAATAAAATAGTTTGATACTTCCACACTAATATGACGAATGCGAAGCTGTGTTTGTTTGTTTGTCTTGTTGTCACGTCGCGGCGTCGCTACTGAGCGATAAAAAGGAACGATTTTTGTGCGCGAAGTTATCTAGGAGCCTGGACAGTGAGACAGACCCCACGCGGGCCACCGGACGGAGTGTATTTAGTAATAATAATGTAATTTAATAATCTAGTATACATAATAAGATATTCAAACGCCAAAAGTAAAATTGTGCCACCGTTTAGATAATGGTGACTGTAAAAACAAACAGGTCACACGGGTGCAGAGATAAGAAAGTACATAATCAATCCACACATGGCCAAATCGCTTTAAAACCGGCAACCTTATTGGTAAACTTGAGTGGCAAAGATTTTGGCTTGGCAGTGACAGCCCTAAGCTCGGCAGGTAATCAAATAAACTTCTTGTTAGCAAGGCTGTACGCAAAATTCACCTTCCCACGCGATAATTTAATATACCATTTGTAATAGCTTTAATTTTTCTTTGTAGTAAGCCTGGGATATTGTGACATAGTAAATATCTTGATTATGGTTGTGTACGACTGAGCATAGTATGACAACTTGGTAAACAAACAAGTTGAACCAAGTTCAAGTAAATAATCCTTGAAGTGGAATAGGAAAATAGAGGAAAATCTCTCTTGATGACGGTCAAGACAAAACTCAAGAGCCATATGGGACTCAGTTGTTACTCGGCTTGCTATATTTCACTTGTAAATTACATATCATACTTTTACACACGTTTCGCGTATGGAGGAAGTATCTTCGAGAAAATACGCTGTACCTTCGAGTAAATGTGTCAATGTTATCCCTAAAATACTGAATAATTAAAATTTTAACTGTTAAGATATTTAACATGGCTTAGTATAAATACCCATCATTTGAATTTAAGATAGTCCTTTACATTTTTAAGGAGCAGAAAGGACCTTTGTTCAAAAAATCTCAAACTTGGCTTTGGCACACTTTCACAAACACACATACAAGTATAAGCTCGAACACACACATAGAACGCTTCACAATAACCGATTACAATCTAGTTAATAATTGAACAGTACGACACACTGTCTGGGCATACGTCCGCTCCGCAAGCTTGCATGGTAAGCAATGAACCTGACGTATAATATAATATGGATATTGATTTTTAAACCTTCCCCCTCGAAGATAAGCAAATACGTATCTCAAGTAGTGTTGTGAAGATAAATGTAGGCATTTAAGGAGTATGCGGCTTTGGTTTTGTGGGTCTAGTTTTTATCAAGATGTATGTTGTACTACCATACCCATTGATCTGTATAAGCCGTACCTGTGAAAATTTGCGGTGTTGAATAGTTAACGGACTGTAAAGTATATATCAAAGACTATGCTTTCACGGTTAGTATAATTATTTACTTCTCTGTTCTTTTAAGCCCGGGAATACGGGATCACAACCGATTTAAGTCGGGGGAAACACCGGGAGATACAAAGAACACCCAGACGCAGCGGAACTATTGAGAATTACATCATTTGTATTTTACTCGTAATACACCTTTTCTTGGGTTGGTTACAGGTCACCTTCTTTCTATTGTCCTTTGCTGTGTATATGCTACATTTCGCTAGCTATAGTTTTAGAAAGTATGTAAAAGAAGGCGAATCTGATCTCTGTCTCTCCGAGACTGATTCTAAGCAGGTTCCATTTCTGATCGCATGTGCGCGGTAGTCAGTATCAGACTTTGCAATCTATAATCCTGCATACTTCTTTTATTCTTGCTAGCGTTGAACTTACGGTAAAGACATAGTATTTCTACAACACAGTACGCTAATCTTCAATTGTGAGTTAGCAACAAATTCCCGCCAAATTTATCAAAAGAATAGTTCCAACCTAAGCTCGCTAAACGGCCGGCGAAAAAACGAAATAAAGGGCCAATGTTCATAGTACAACAGGTTCGGTTTACGCGGGAATGCACCGACCCGGCCGCGTTTATAGTTTATACGTTTATACCCACATATACGTACGGCGAACGTTACCAGGTAATTCAAATGCTTGCAGATTTATTAAAAACCAGTTACTAGTACACCGCACTGTGTCCCTTTTCACAGACTAATATTATGATTCCAACGCAGTTTCTCTTATGAATTTGAAGCGCGTTATTTTGCTGGTACGATTCTTCCGCGTTCACGGAGGCGCAGTTTAATACCCTTTGATAAGTTACGTTTTAATTACTTGGTAGATAACGAACAAATATTTGCCTTCTTTCTTTCTCTTTAAAAAAGATATCTGCCGCACTAGAAATAAATCCAATGTCGCGAGCGACTTTACAATCATTCTACGATGGAAACATTATTTATCTATAGAAGATCCTATTCGGAGGTAGCCGGAGGGCTGGAAGGCCGTTAAAAAAATTACAAGCATGTACAAAAAAGCTGATAATATCTACCCGATAGCAAGGTTCCGGAGCTGCGATACCTCATAGCTGATAGATTAATCATTAGATTTGCGATCGACAATTAATGAGTCAGCACTCCGCCTATTGTACTACTAAGCAGATTGAACAGGCATTTGGAGCACTCGTTGATTGAAAACCAAGAACAAAATTTATATTACAAGCCTGAGTCTTGAATTTAGACCTAAGCATGATAATTTTTCCAAATCCTCTTTTGCTCCAAAACGCTATTGCAAAATAAATTAGGATAATTTTGTCTGTATAATGATGATACTTTTAAATAACTATATAACTAATAGATTTGAGTTTTTTTATGTATGGGACAATAGTTACGGCATTAAAAGCAATTGATCCCAAATACGAGTAGGTATATGGCAAAGGAAATATTGCCCGGTCAGCTAGCAATGTATAAAAATCACTTAGCGCAGTCATAGGTACTACCAAAACAGCTTGCCATAGGCCACTGTTGGCTATAGGCCTCTCCGATGGCACGCCACTGAGCCCGATTTTCGGCTCTTCGTGTCCAGCCGCTGCCAGCCAATTTGCGTATATCGTATTCCACCAATCAGGTATATTGTTTCGCAATTTTTCCCCATGGTCTTGTTCAGTGACGTTGCGAAGCCCTAAAGGTGGTGGTTCGATTTCGCAATTACCGTTCTGAGGCGTAATTAGACAAGGACACTTGATTTGTGATGTTTTGCTGCGAGTTCAGTCTTAGTTCTTTATTACTTGACTTTGTTTTTTAAATGTTTTGTTTCTTATAAAGGCAACTACCTACTTAGAACAAGACAGAGAACAGGCTCGTGGGAAGCAGCAGAAGTCTCTGAGACGACGCCAGTTTTAGGTAGCAAATCGTAAAAGGCAGACGGCTATAGTACAGATCATCATTTTCCTAGCTTTATCCCAGTTGCACCCCGGGGACAGTTTTCTAATCTAACCGGAGTTGACTGAATATTAGCTTTTCCAGAGAGCGACTGGTCTGTCTGACCTGCGCAACCCAAAGGGATAGCGATATTCCAAGGTTTAGACTAGTGACTGTTTATTCAGAGGTATGGACTACCTAACGACTGTACTCATGACAGTCGGGACCGACGACTGAAAGTGCTCTCCGAGGCACGGGGCAATCGACAATTAACAATTCAATACGCACACTGCGAAAAGTCCGTGGTGCGCGCCGTGGATTCGAACCCGATACCATTTGCATGGCAGGCTATTGGTATCTCCACTAGGCTATCACGCTATTGAGTTCGATTCCTACACGGGACATGAACGTATTTCATATAGTTGTGTTCAAGTGTTCTTCCTGGCCGATTATATGCTTTAAAGGACAATTTGGGCTTAAAAACTTAAAAAAGTGCAATCATCTTAAGAAATGCATACTTTGAAGGTGGTACACTTCATTTTAAACTTACGAATTAGTACAATGATGATTTGTGTCGTAAGTACATTATTATGATTACTATGTTTAGTGTGAGCTATGGAACGGGCTATGCTTGGCGTCTCTTTGAAGGATAAAATCCGAAACGAAGTTATCCGACAAAGAACCAAAGTTACCGACATAGCTCACAGAATCAGTAGGCTCAAGTGGCAGTGGGCTGGCCATATCTGTAGAAGGACTGATGGCCGATGGAGCAAGCGTGTCCTAGAGTGGAGACCACGCCTCGACTGACGACCTGAACAAGGTGGCTGGGACAGACTGGATGCGGAAGGCTGAGGACCGTGTACTGTGGCGCGTGTTGGGAGAGGCCTATGTCCAGCAGTGGACTGCGATAGGCTGATTGATTGATGTTTAGTGTCTTACAGTAGGTGATCCAGAATATTGTTTTTGAAGAGTCTGCTTGATTTGGGGCTCTTTGGCGGATTTTAAACCTGACAAAGCAAGATTTTATCAAGGGAAGCAATCTTTATTGTCTTTGTAAGAAAACAGATGTTTTATTTTACTTTTTTGCTAGTCATTTGTAACACTTCTTTTAGTTTGATTGGCATAGAAAATACTACGCACATAAAATATACTTACCATCTCCTATAACCAAGGCGAGTGTGAGTTTTTTTTTTGCTTATCTATTAAATCCTTATGCCTTAACTACTCAACTGCATATGATGAGATTTTGTCAGGGGGTAATACCTAGTTCCTTCAACAAGCCCATATATCGCAAATCGATAAGTTAGGTACAAATGAACTAAAACTTCAAACTTTGAAGATGTTGATAAAGTGCCTCAGTGCTCAGTGGTTACAAGTAGGTAATTATGCTAATGAGATACCACTTATTTTGCAACAACCGCACATAACTACCTACACCGAATTGATTGAAAAATCACGTGAATATACTCATTATTTTCGTAGCTATAATGATTAGGTACATAATAAGTAAATTAAATAAAAGTGGAATGGTCCAGTTGTCATCATACACAGCTGTGGCAAATATTCGGGGTTCTACGCCGACTCGAGTGTAAAAATGATGGCACTGAACAATTTCTGATGGGCGTCTGGGTGGTCATTGTTTCACGCTTGTGTCAGTGATCGCAACACGGAAGCAGTTCTTTTTTTTACATCACGACTGTATCCTTGAAGGGTAGGCAGAGGTGTAATATTAGACCCACATTTCGCCTAACGAATTTTAGGTCCCACATAATAGGGGGCGAGCCTATTGCCGTTACCGCATATTGCCAGATGCCGTGATGCTACTGAGAATTCGGAAAACTTAGTAACACTTTTGCCTGACCCGGGACCCGATCAGCAAACGAATTCGCTATCCAGTAGACCACGGAAATAGTATTTTTTTAGTAAATCAAGCTTCAATTATGTGTTGAAATTGCTGCATGATAAATCCATCCCAAACGATAAAAGTAGCTACAATCACAATGGGATTAATATTTAAAATGTTTTAAACCACATTTTGTTATCTTTCTCAAACTTATATCTGCTTATTTTATTATTAATTTTACCGTAATTGTTTTAATTATAGCGATAATGAGGTTAAATTTATGCAATGAACAAAATGTGACTTACAATACATTCCCACATAAACAACTTTATTTCAATAAATAATAAGAAAAACTGCTAATCAACTGGCGCCATAGTTGCGGTAAAAATCGGAACTATTTTATCATGTTTGTTTTTTCAAATGGCAACATAGTTTTGGTGATTTGGTGTAAAAATCAAGTCTTTGTTTTTGGTACCACAATTTTTTTTTATTTGATCAGAATGTATATTTTAAGTGCCTTTCTCACTCTATTTTCCATAGACGATTGTCTTATATTTTCCAATCAGAAATTTTCAATTTCATATTTAGCTGAAGTGAAAATATACCAGTATGATCAACCTTTTTTATACAATCTTAGCAGTTTTCTACCTTTTAGTATTGCCAGTGATGAATATTGAAATAAAGTTGACAAGCAAATGAAAAATGACAATCAGCCCCAAATAGGTTAGTTACCATGTAGATGAACACTGACACATGGACATATTATATTGACCAGAATACTGGATTCAATTCTGACCTTCATTATTGGGCTCCTGACTTTTGTTGTCTGGTTGATCTACATCGGCATTACCTTGGACCTGGGCAGGATCTGTAGGTAGCTGTGACTCACCCTTAGAGTCCTGCGAGGACTCATCTTCTGTCGTCTGTCCGTCACCTGCCCCGGACTTCTTGTCTTCATCCTGTGAGAAAAGGTACATTAAATTATTAACAATATTCTATTTTTATACTTGTACAATGCATATTGGTTGCGGCAAATACTTGTGAAATTGGAAAGTATAACTGCTATTTGAGTGTAGAAACCTCCTTTTGGATGACAAAGTGATTTTTTTGGTTTTCAGATGATTTTTAAACTAATAGTATTGTAACCTCTCTTCATTTTGTTATGGTAAAGTGACACATAAGAAGCAATTTATTGTCTTTCATTACATTTTTAGTATATGTAGATAATTCCAATAATCAGTAGGTGTGGACCCTATTAAGATAAATCTATTTATTTCTATAAAGCTATCAGTTATATAGGTACTTAAATATTTTTTGCACACAACCATGATTCATAATTCATAATTGTCATGAGATATAATTTTATTGTCATATTGATAGCTTGTTTTAAACATAATAGTAATAATATTAATACCTAATACATTTGACATCAAGTGTTAGCCATTGCTTGTTTCATAGGTAGTGTTGGTACCATTGACTGAACAAACCAAGCAATGATCAATAGTGTATAAAATGAACATTTTGTCACCATCACCTCCTTGGAAAGTGTGTATGTTAGATTACATTAGTAAATGAGGTTTATCATTATATGATGATATGCATTATGTAGGTACCTGTATGAAGGCTCATAGAACATTTGCAACCTAGCAAGTAATTTCGAGACAATTTCGCGGCAATTTTATATTTATTTTCATTCAAGAAATGTTTTATAAATTGCTAATAATGATACATAAAAACGTAAATTTTGCAATCTTGCATTGCCAAATCTGCATGTCGGAACTCCATTCTATTGGTAAAGTCGGCGTCACTACTACGCGGTGTCAATCAACTATCAACCTTATGAGAGTAGAAACAAGTCGCAAATTTTATGACTTCTCTTCTAGCACTACTGTAAAGACATATATACAGCTGTATACATAGCTACTATACCTATGTATGTGTGAATACTGAAAGGAATATTCTACATCTCTCTAGTGAAATCTGCTGAACATTTCAAGATATTTCATGCTAATTTTATTACATTCGCGCTATAAATGTTGGCTGAAATAAAAAATATTTATCGAATAAAAGTAAAGAGGTCAGCAATAAAGGCCTCCGAAAGGATACCTATGTTTTATTTACATCGCCGGCCGAGTTCCGAGCGTAAATAATGAGTCGCGAGGCCGCGACTCGGTGGAACAACAACATATCACGCTGCCTCTAAAATTGAATAATCGCAAGAAACTAAATATCAAGGTCATGCGGATTTCATATCAATGTCATATAACATCGTGCACATTAACAAAGGCCCTGCAACGAAATGCAAAGGGGCGGGGGTGGCTGAAATATACGAAATCGTGAAATATATCCCATTAGAATCAGTTTCGATAACTGATCAAGATGGCATTCACAGTTTTTCTTGCAAAATATTGACTAGTATCACAACCCTCCGTGGCGTAGTTCCCGCTTTTAGCGGGAAGCAAACGTTCTGTCAGCCATGTTGAGACGCAGGCAAACATTAGTGATATAACACGGAAATAACACCACTTCACAACCCTAATCATCTTAATTAGACGCGCACTATTACTGAGATAATTAATACAAAAACATATTTCACAACTATACCTGATTGTCACTGATTTTCGCTTTATCGGTATCACCCGACATTTTTCCTACGAAGAAATTGAAAGCGAATTCCAAGCGTCTTCAAACACCGGACAACACAAATGCACGCACCCATAACATAGAAAAAAAAGTTAAAGCGTTTTGTTGATTTCGGTGCATCTAATATTTATTTGCGAATAAATATCAACAAATAATAAATTAGAATCCTAATGTTTTAATTTGGCATAAATTTTATTAAATTCTTTAGTATTTAGAACAAGAAGTTAATCAAATACGCTAAAATAAGAAATTATACGTTACTTTTAGTAATTGCAGAGATTACGATTAAAATGTTACTCTGTAAAAGATTTCATAAAAAGCAACGAATCTTTAATTTTTATTATTTGAATAATCAATTATTTATGTCTTTGTTTTCAATTTGTAAAGTATATATTACATGTATTTTTTTTTACATTCTATTCTTTGTACTAAAACTTATGATATGGACCTTTTCACCCAAAATAATAATTAACAGGAGACTTACTTTATAAAGTCTCAAATAAATATTCAAATAATTTTCGAAATAACAAACGATTTAAATTATATTAAAATTATACCAGTGCTAGGAAGATAGCAATAACCATGCAATAACTAAACGATAGTTTGTGCATAACCAAAGACAATAGTTTTGACTTTCGTAAAACATAACAGAAAATTTAAAGGCCTTGCCACACGATACAATTTTAACACTGATCAAATTTTCAATCGAATTGGCTTTGCCCGTCTACACGACACAATCAAATCACTGATTTGCATTCCGTCCACCCGATTGGTTAAAATCTGGTGGTACCGCCCACCCGATGAACTTGAGTTGGACGACTGACGTCTACACGTCACGATTTCATCAAGCGATTTAGTCAAGTTGGACGTAAAATCGTGTCGTGTGGATAGGCCTTTAGAACGCTATCTTCAACATTTGCAGCCTTTGCCCAATTTAATGTTTTACAGGCTTACAAAAGGAAACTTAGCAGATCACCCCAAGTTGTAAATCAAAACAAAATAAAATACTACTTGGTAAGTGATATTTAAAACATCTACCATTTTGTCTATGGTCCGCGTCTTTCTCGCAACGAACTCGCGTTGCGAGAAACCTTTCATAAAGTTTTTGGGTCATTTTGATCCTTTTTAATGGCAGCGGTATTACGCGGTTGAATGTGAAATCGGGTTCAAATATGAGTGATTATTCTTCTATGGCTACGCTTCAAAACAATAGCCAAACGGCGGGATTTGCGGCTGCTTTAGAACGTGCTAGATTGGTAAGCGTATCTTCTCTTTGTAAATTTGCGTCTATTGACATTTACGTGTTATTTACCGTTAATTTTTTGTGTTTATACCTTCATCATGGAAATTATCATAAGATTTCAAGTCAACCCATACTTTCTTGTTAAAATTATCGATGTTCCCATGAGGGATTGCAGGTAAGACAATAAAGATACTTTTACCTAACCTACTTATTGATTGTGAATTTACTCGTGGTAATTAGTGTTAGCGGCAAAAACAGTGATGCGTTGTACTGTTGATGTGTGCACCCTTGCGAACCGGGTAATTTTAGCTGGCGTACACGCCAAATGGTTCCATCGCATTAGTTCTTCAAGACGAAACACCATTAGGCGCGAATTATACAGGATACCACGCATTACAAATGCTAAAGAGGCACTGTGTCGTATTAAATTTCGTTCAACAGCGTGGTAAATAAAAAAGCGAATGGTAGTGCGAAAACAGTTATCACAACCTACCTATTCATAAAATCGATATTTTTTATTGTTCTAGACAATTTTTTTTTATCTGCAAGTAAATATGATTGAAGTAATGAGTTATTGACCTTACAATAATACCTACCAATAAATGTAAAATTATCTTTGCTGGCTAATACACCTTTTCCTCATTGTGATGATTTGCTTCAGAACATAAATTATTTTATCCTTTACACACTTGGATCAAGCTGCTATAGCTTATTTTTATAACGTACTTAATTATTTTTGTGCCAACATCTATTTGTAAAAATATGGCCACAAACAATGCCCAGAAATAAGACAATGGTTAGACTTATGTGTATAATTAAAGTCCTGCACTGTTTTCATTCATCATACACTAGGTACAATGGCTCTGAAGCAATATCAAATAAACATAGTCCAATGTAACAAAACTAAGCGTTATAGCAATGCCCTTCAACTTTGCATACTCCATGTATACACAGGTGCGTATAAGACTGGGAGCACTAAATATGGATGTGTTTTATGAATGTTGCATTAGCCTAATGTATGGAACACTGGTCTTGTGATGGAGAGTTGGAGATGTTGCCTTTTATAAGGTTACACTATCAACTTGGTAACTGTTATTAGCACTAGCTTATTCATAAATATATAGCTGTATTCACGAACATGGGCTTAAAGTAGGTAATACTAGTCTATTCAGAAAATTGAAATAAAGTATGATATAAAAAATAAATAACCATTAAGTTTTGAAATACCTTGTATTGGTTCTCTTATCATGACTGTTGTTTCAAATTGAATGTGATATTCAATGTTTTTGTTACTTATTAGTTGATATTATAGTATTATCATTGTAACCAGTTCTACTACTGAAAGCAATCTTAAAGTACCATTTGAGTTTATATCAAACACCTATTCTCTTATTTTAACAGTCACCAGCACTTTATTTTGAACAAACTGCAATTTGATTTAGAAATTTAGTAACATTTGGTTTTCTGCTTAAATTAATGTCATTATAGTCTAATTTGTTACATATAGATTGACTATGTCACATCCTTTAACACATTGTTAAAATATTAATCTAGTTTTGATAACATTTAAATATCAGTTAATTTTATATTCAAATAAAATTAACCATTTATGACATCAAGACTAGATTCAAACCTTTTGAATAAATTGAATTACCAGAATTCATGTTCTACATATTACTAAAGTTTAAAACTTTATCCTTCTGAGAGAATACTAAAATAGTGTTATTGTATTATAAATAGAAAGATGTATTGTAAATAACAATGAAACATAAGTAGTTGTTATTTAATTTAATTATCTTAAACTGATTTATAAATCACTTTTAATTAGTCTAGTGATTTATTAATGTGTTCGCTGTTCTTACAAATCAAGTGAATATAATGTTTAACATAACCATGATTTCAATTTGATGTACTTTTGTTAAAGTACTGTGGTTATGTTTAACTAAGCATTTGTGTATCATCAGTATTGTTTAAGCAAATATTTGTCACAAGTATTTCACACCAATGAGTAAGGTATTAAATTGAGATCATTGGTGTGCCATAAGTAAGGCCTCATGTCCAGCAGTGGACTGATACAGGCTAATGATGATGCATATGATATTATGATCTACTAGCTGACCCGGCGAACTTCGTAGCGCCTAAAAGCCAATTCATTTTTTTATTTCTTTTTTTTTATTTTTCTCTCCGTTAGAACCATCGTCATTCAGCCGCTCTCGAGATTTGCGCTTTGCAACACATTCAGTGATTCATTTTTATATTATAGATAAACATCGTTATCGAGCGGGTCAAGGTCGTGGCGTTGCATTCGACGCCTAGGGTTGCCGCGCGTACCCATATAGCATGCACATATTTTTTTAATAATAGTTTAATGTTATTACTTGATATCTTTGTGTAATTAAGAATCTATATTTCAATTTGTCCTTGTGTATCTTATTAAAATATCAAAATTAAAGTATATTTTAATAATCACTCGTAACTAAGTCAATACAAAATAATTCATGTAGGTTTTTCGTTAGAAATAATTTTTAAATAAAACATAACTATTTTACA
Organism: Euclidia mi; assembly: GCA_944739405.2. Classification (NCBI taxonomy): domain Eukaryota; kingdom Metazoa; phylum Arthropoda; class Insecta; order Lepidoptera; family Erebidae; genus Euclidia; species Euclidia mi. The sequence goes on from OX123206.2 coordinate 37,137,949, forward strand.
ACTACTTTTTATTGAATATTTTTTGTTAAAATATTCCTTGAAGATCTTTAGGTCTACTTGGAATAAATAACCAACAATTTATTTATACTGCTTTCTGTTAGTTTATGACGTCTGCTGGAAAAAAAACATTTTATGTAAGAAAATGACCTTTCAACTTCATTTGACATAACAAAGACGTATTTATTTTAAACTTGTGAAATAATTTGAAAAGTTTATATTGTTAATTTTTCACTTAATGTTAGTATTGCCAATTTAAAAAAATATGTTAAAACTTTTTAATTTTACAACAAAAATATGAAAGTAAAGAATAGATTAAAACATATTTTTAACATAGATGCTTGTAAAAATAAAATTTGATCCAATATAATATGACGACTGCGAAATAATTATTTAATATTTTTGAAAATAATTTCGCCTTACCTTTCAAATTACATTGAAGTAGTTAAGAGTAATTAGTGAAAAAGTTATTACAATACGAAAAAATACAATACTATATAGCTATACTTTTAAAATAACATTTAAAACTATAATATACTTTAATTAAATAAAGGTATTGTACGATATAACATAATCGAAAAAGCTTATTAAATGTATGCACCTACGTGATGCATACGTATGACAACCCTATTGTCGTGTGCCACCATTTTTACCCGCTCGATAACGATGTTTAATTATAGATTATGATAAATCTAAAGTAATTGTAACTTTATCAAACTATCGAGTAATTCTCAAAATCAGCCTTGTAAACAAGAACTTGAAAAACGAAAAAATAGAAACTGGAAAATTTAAACTAGACATTTTCAGAAAATTTAAAAGAAACTAATGGTCAAAATTTGAATTTGGTCAATGTTAAGTAATATATTGATTGTTTGTTTTTGTGCAGGTTGCTGCTAAGCTTGAGGGTGGCGGAAGTAAGAGGCCTCTGGAGGACGGACCGGAACCGAATGCTAAGAAATTGGCATCAGTTGACACAGGATATCAACAACAACAACAAATGAGGTTAGAAAACATAAAAAGGTTTCTTTTAATGCTGAGTTGGCTCTACAAACTGCTATTTTACCAAATTAGTAAAACTGTCAGAAGTAAGTTTCATAGAAACTGCCAGATCCACATACACATACATACATAGACTCACGCCTGTTTCCCCAAAGGGGTAGGCAGAGGCATAATAAACGCCCACTTTTCGCCAGTGTTTTGATCCCACGTAATAGAAGGCGAGCCTATTGCCGCTTATCGGGATATTTGTTTGCCAGAGCCTCGTCCGTTGATCGGCAGGTGCACCACTTGCAGGTGAGGTTGGCTTGGGACCCTAAGTTCTTGGTGGGAACCCTATGCACCTCAGATCCAATTACTTATAAATAATTTTTTGGTATTATTTTCTTATGCTGCCGCAGTAAATCCATCAGCAAAATATAATGGGAACATATTTACAGATAGTAGCAAAAATCATACCACATTTGTTTGTAGAATAACTATATAATTCAATTTGTCATAGAATGATAAGCCAATACAACAACCGGTCAGGATAACGGATATTTATACCTACAGAAAATATAATATAGATTGATGTTGAATATAGCGTTCAGTACATTTAATATAAAACAACATTTTATGTTCCATGCAAAATTGAACTTTGTGGCAATGTATGAAACACAATGTTTTCTTTACCACAATATCGGCAATGCCACAGAAAAAAAGTTGTTCATAATAACGACTACAAAACCTCTTAAGCTGGCTTACCACGGTGCGTGGGTTTTTGGACAGACGTGCACCGCACCTTTGAAGCTACGCCACTCGCGATTTTACTTCAAACGTGCAATTTGCGTCCGTCCGCAACACCTCGAACCATGGACAACCACTAGTTCACAGCGTCATGTCATATAGCCTAAAGCCTTCCTCCATATTCCTCCTTCTGCAATGTTATCTCAGTCAGCGGTGATGAGTAACAGCTTCATTAATGATAGCACCTCCTTCTCACATCACAATACAAAGACAAACACCAACAATTTAGTAATGTTTAGTGATGAGATAGGTAGGAACATGAGCCAATTGTTGAGACAAAGGACAGGTCAAGCCGTTACCAACTTTTGTATGCCTGGAGCAAGTTTTTCACATATTTTACAAAACATCTTGAGTAGAACATACTGTCCTAATTCAACAATAATCATATTTATTGGGAGAAGGGGTAATACAAATCTTAATACTATTAAAAGGTATTTTGACCAATTATTACACCTAAAAGTTAGAAAAATTATTTTACTTGCATTTCCCTACAGTAAGTTGTTGCCACAGGCCGAAAATGACTATAGATATAAATTAAATTGTAAATTACATACATTGACATTATACAATGATTTTATTGACTTTATTGACTCTAATGCTTTCATTAGAAGTTTTTATTTGACATGTGATAGTTGCTATCTATCTCAATATATTCAAAGACAAATAGCATCATCGCTAGCATATTATATTAATAACACAGCCAAAAATTTGGCTAATAACACTGCTTTTATTGAGCAGTCTAACTTGACATTGAATATAAGCTTGGAATCTGTTCCAAATCCTTTAAATTAAGTTATGAGACAATAGAGTCAATCTCTGGCAATAACATAGACAAGACATTGATAAATTTAAATATAAGTAATAAAATCACACTTTCATCAACCACACATTGTACAAAAAATAATTTAAAAAATTGTATTAACCTGGTGCATCAAAATATACAAGGGTTGATGGGTAAGGAGTTAGAGTTGGAATTGTTCATGAACTGTAACAATATTGACATTTTATGTATTACAGAACATTGGCTAAAAAGCCACCAGTTCATTTTCAATTTCAACAACCACCAGGTTGCAAGCTCATTCAGCAGAGAAAAATTTATTCGAGGAGGCTCGTTAATTATAATAAATAAACTTTTAAAATTTAAAGAAAGGTCTGATATTGTGAGCCTCTCTGTTGAGCGAGTTATAGAGATATCTTGTGTCGAATTTGATCAGTTCATTGTTATGAGTGTATACAAGCCTCCATGTGCACATTTTGAAAGTTTCTTAGTAATTATGGAGGATGCCCTAAGCAAAGTTAATAATTGCCATAAAACGGTTGCTATTTGTGGTGACTTCAACATTAACATTTTAGAGAAATGTTCTTTATCAATTGATTTCTTAAATCTATTTAAATCTTACAATTTAAGCCATACTTTTTTAGAACCAACTAGAGTGACTGCCACAAGTGCTACCTGTATTGATAATATATTTATTAACACTAAGCCTTTACAAAAATCCTTAATTAATATGTTACAGTCTGATCACTGTGGGCAGTTAATCTGTTGTCCAAGAAAAAGCCCTAAGATTCAGAGTAAAATTATTAATTTTATACCTATAAATGAAAACCGATTAGAACTTTTTAAAAATAATCTATCAAATAAAATGCGTTGGTTGCCTATTCATGACCATCCGGATCAGTTATATAATTCATTATTTAAATTGATTAGTGATGAATTTTCTACTGTATTTAAACCTAAAAAATTAAATGTAACTGACCGTCTGATGTTTAGTGATTGGGCAACTGAAGGCATTCATAAAAGTCGGATTAGGTTATATGAACTTTATAATGAAAAAACTTTTAATAATAGTCCAGCCTTTATTAATTATGTAAAAAAATACTCAAAAACATTTAGACAAGCTTGTTATGCTGCAAAATCAATTTATTTGAAAAATAAAATAAAAAGCGCTGAAAATACCATAAAAGCAACTTGGAATGTGATCAATAGCGAAACTGGTAGAGCCAAAACACGCAGTCGCGACTACCTACTAAATATCAATAATGTGAGTATTGCAGAAGACTTGGAAGTAGCGACGGAATTTGAAAAGTTTTTTGCTAATATACCCATTGTAACTACAGCGTCACTCAAATCGTCTTCCATGTCTGCTGAAATGCTGCTTAAAGACTGCGTGCCGGAATGTGTTACGGCCTTTGAATTTGTTGCTGTTACTACAGATGATGTTCTTAAACAATTTAAAACTATTAATATGAAAAAGACAAAGGATCTGTGGGGATTGTCAGTAAAGACTGTTTCGTCTATTATTACATTAATTGCTCCACATCTTGCAACAGTGTTCAATGGTTGTGTCACTTCTGGAACATTTCCTGATTTAATGAAGTATAGCAAAATAACACCTTTATTTAAATCTGGTGACACATCAGACCCCTCAAATTTTCGACCTATTTCTGTATTGCCAACACTTAGCAAAATTTTTGAGAAACTAATTCTTAGTCAGCTACTTAGTCATTTCAATAGACATAATCTTCTTCACAAGAAACAGTTCGGATTTACGAGGGGTTGTTCAACTACTGACGCAGCAGTTGAGTTACTGAAAAGTATTTTTGCAGCTTGGGAGAAGTCGCAAGATGCGTTAGGTATATTTTGCGACTTGTCTAAAGCCTTTGATTGTGTTCATCATGATACTCTTATCAGGAAACTATATCATTACGGCATTAAAAATAAAGCTCTCGATCTCCTGACTTCTTATTTGGGCAACAGAATCCAGAAGGTCGAGGTTAATGGTAAGACATCTCCTGGTTCTGCTTTGAAAATGGGTGTCCCGCAGGGTTCAATTCTCGGACCATTTCTATTCTTGATATATATTAACGATTTACCTTATTACGTTAAGAATAATCATGAGATTGTATTGTTCGCTGATGATACCTCTTTGATTTTTAATATTAAACGACGACAGAGTAACTTTGACGAAGTAAACAATGCACTCTCTAAAGTTGTCAATTGGTTTAATGTAAATAATCTATTACTTAATAATAAGAAAACTAAACTTTTAAAATTTTCAATGCCCAATGTTAAACATATGCCAACCAATGTACAACTTAATGGATCTAGGATTGAGCCCGTCGAGACAACCATGTTTTTAGGTATTATGCTGGACACCAAACTACAATGGGGTCCACATATAGAAAGGCTTTCGGGCAAACTCAGTTCTGCAGCTTATGCAGTTAAGACAATTAGACGCCTCACAGATTTAGAAACAGCTAGAATGGTTTATTTCAGTTACTTTCATAGCTTAATGTCGTATGGGATTCTTCTCTGGGGGAATGCTGCAGACCTAAATACAATATTTGTTCTGCAGAAAAGAGCTGTAAGGGGAATTTATAACCTCAGTCCAAGAGTTTCTCTAAGAGAAAAGTTCAAAGAAATAAACATTCTAACTGTTGTATCACAATATATTTATGAAAATCTGCTATATGTACATAAAAATATTGACAAATTTTGTAAAAAATGTGATATACATTCTGTAAATACAAGACACAGAAATAATCTCGTAGTTCATAGCACTCGTCTCCACAAAATAAGTAGCTGTTTTATGGGGCAATGTATACGCTTTTATAACAAGCTCCCTTATAATATAAGAGACCTATCTATAAATAAGTTCAAAATTATTGTAAAAGCGAAATTATGTTCAAAAGCCTATTATAAAATATCTGACTATAAAGACGACCAAAACGCTTGGGACTGAGCTGTTCTAATTCGACACACAAAAATAATTGTATTAAATATTTATTTTTAATGACGTTTCGTAAGTACTTTCAAAGTTTACACGAAATAAAGAAGTATTTCATTTCATTTCATTTCATTTCATTTCATTTCATAAATGGGTTATCTAACACTGAAACAATTTTTCAAATCGGACCAGTAGTTCCTGAGATTAGCACATTATACCAAACAAACTCTTCAGCTTTATAATATAAGTATAGATTGCAGTCTTCTTTTCATGTCCTTTCGGCTGTTATAGAGATAAACGCTTTTTCCGTCTTTCTTTCTAACTTACGACCCGGCCACAGCCTACAGCGTCGGCGGCAGCGGCGAGCGATTTCGATGTACATGGCGCGTTTACTCAGAGGCGACATCGGTCGCCGCGGTGCGTAGCAAAGCGCGCCATGTAAATCGAACACGCTCGCCGCTGCCGCCGACGCTGTAACGGCCCGGCCACGGCATTTCGATGTACATAGCGCGCGTTACTCCATTGCGGCCGCGCGCCGCGATAATAAACGCGCCATGCACATCGCCCCTGTCGCGCCGCTCGCCGCTTAGACCGATCTCGTGAACAGGCCCTAACGGCTCGGTCACGACCTACAGCAGCGAGCGTTTTCGATGTACATGGCGCGTTTACTGTGACGCGACGCGCGGCCGCCTCAGAGTAAACGCGCCATGTACATCGGCCCTGCCGCGCTGCTCGCCGCTTAGACCGATCTCGTGACCAGGCCCTAAGAGTAAGCTGTGGCCGGGCTGTTAGGTGCAGGCCACACATAAAAGACGTCGGGCGCGGACACGACGCGGGCGGCTTCCTATTCCATGCAAATTTTATATCAAGTGCATTCCGTGTATCCTAAAATGCGTTTTATTTCTATGCACTTGGTATAAAATTTGCATGGAATAGGATGCCGCCCGCGCTGTGTCCGCGCCCGACGCCCTTTATGTGTGGCCAGCGCCTTAGAGTTTAACATACCTATGTGTTGTGTGTGCAGTGGATCATCGGCAGTAGCGAGCGGATCGCGGTCGGCGGCGCCGGCGGGCGCGGGGGTTGGCGCGCCGCCGCCGCCCGCCGGCCCGCCCAACCTCATGCCCGACCAGACGCTCAACGAGTACATCCGCGTGCCCGACAAGATGGTCGGACTCAGTGAGTACACCGCTTTACTACCAACATGTGTCGGCAAACACAACAGGAAACTTATAGTTAGTAGAGCCTTGCTGATTTCAGCATGAATGGGCCGGCTCGACCGGGGAAGTACTACCCTCTCACAGAAAATCGACGTAAAGTAACAGTACCTAAACTGTTGCGTTTCGTTCGCTGAGTGAGAGTGCCGGAGGCCCTATCCCCTATTTCTTCTTCCTCATCCCATCTTTTCCCAACCCAAGGGGCGGCAACGCACTTGTGACTCCTTTGGTGTTGCTTGTGTCCATGGGCGGTGGTAATTGCTTACCATCTGGCAATCCGTCTGCTCGTTTGCCGCCTATTACTATAAAAAAACTAAACAGGAAACTGAGGTGACTGTCCTCTGAACCGGAGCGGAGACATAGGCATGTTTAGCAGAGGAGCCGGGTGAGCCGTGGCCACCCCAGTATGATCTAGTGCCCCACCCCAGAATGCTGATTCATCATCATCAAGCTTATATAAACTGTCCCACTGCTGGGCACGGGCCTCTTCTGTCTATGAGAAGGGTAAGGCCATAGTCCACCACGCTGGCCAAGTGCGGGTTGGCGGACTTGACGTCTTTCGAGAAACATTATGGAGATCTCTCAGACATGCAGGTTTCCTCAAGATGTTTTCCTTCACCGTTTAGCAAGCGATAATAAACAATTTTATACGCACATAACTTCGAAAAGTCATTGATGCGGGCCATGGACTCGAACCCGGACTCTCTACGTAGCAGTTTGTCGGTCTCTCCACTAGGCCATCGCTGCAATTGCCTACATACCAACAAACAAAACAGTAATTCCTCCCTCACATAGGACATGAGCGTCCCTCGAACGTTCGTTCGGCGTGCGGCCGGCGTTCACTTTCTACTACACAGTAAACGCTGAGCACACGGGTCGGTCTAAGGGCCTGTTCACGAGATCGGTCTAAGCGGCGCGTGTCGCGGCGGGCGGCGCGGCAGAGCGTCGTGCACGCCACGACCCTACAGCAGCGGTAAACGCAGCGGCAAATGTGGACGTATTTGGGCCGACGGAGTTACCCATAAATATGGCGATAACCAAAATATCTTTGTATAACTATACGGTATACCTACAAAATTGTCGACATTGGATCTTCATTTCTTACAAGTATTTTATATCAAAGGAATAATACATAGGTATTCGCAATTAATGAGGCGTTGAATAGGTACCTACACAACGTAGATTACGTTAAGTAGGTAGATAAATCACCTTTTAACTTTCATAATAGCTGTGTCTGTACCTAAATAGGTACCTACATATGTACATTACACAATGTTTTAATGTTTGCGATTTATATTAAAACCTACCATTATATTCTGTAAAACATTGTTTCATTACATCTCGCAACGTTTTATTAACATTTTTGTATTTATACAGCGGATGTGTTGCTATCCATACACACGACCGTTTTAAAATTTCGACTTTAAATGTCTCCGTATTCATTACCGCCACAAAATATTTAACAAATAGTTTAACCGCCTAGTTCGTCCCTCGCGAAACGCTGTCCGTGCCGCTCGGAGTCGTGGCGTCGGACTCGGTCGCAGTACATTTGTTCCCGCCGCTCGCCGCACCGCCCGCCGCGCCGCACGCCGCGCAGCCATTCGCGCCAAAAAAAACGCGCGCGTTATCGCTGTGCGCGGCGGCTCGTGGCGTGCTTCGAACGTCTTCATACATTTGATCTTAACGCTCGCCGCCCCGCGCTAAGCCGCCGCTCAGAGCGGCAAGGTCGTGACAGGGCCGTAAGGCTGGCTATGCACGAAGAGAACCAGAGCAACCAGAACAATCCACGAAGAGAAATCTCCGTTCGGTATTAGTGGGGAGCCAGCCTAAAAATTTGTGTACCTACTGCATAGTATGGTTATGTACTAGTCCAAATTTGCCAATTAAAAAGCATCTTGAACGTATTGATCACATGTTCTCAAGACACTGATATGAAAATTCTTTTAGAAATGGACACATTTTCTTGGTCGCGGTCTAAAGGTCAGTGTTCCTCCACAGTAATCGGTCGCGGGGGTGAGCAGATCACCCGGCTGCAGGCGGAGTCTGGGTGTAAGATACAGATGGCGCCAGACTCGGGTGGACAGCCCGATAGACTGTGCACGCTCACCGGCTCCAGGGAGGCCATCCAGAGGGCTAAGTATGTAACACGTACAATACCTTTGTTTTTGACACCTTCTGTTGATATGAGATTTCTCAGCCGCGCAATTTATAAACACAATAATTAATAATAATAATTAATAACTAAAAAAGTGTTAATTTATCAAATTGCAAATGGCGTTCCGTAGTCTCTATGTATGTATGTAATTTATCAAAGAATTTTTGCTTATTGCCCCTTAGTATTTTATGGCTTAATATCATTCAACACCAATCACTCAATACCTAAAATTAAAAGTAGTGTTGTCATGTAAAAAAAAAAGAATGATGTGAATAGTAATTTAAAAGCTTTCCACAACATAAAAGGAGTCTCAATACATGGCGTTATGCGTTATGATAACGAGTTAATATCACACAATTATAATTGGATACATTGCCAGATTATAATCATGCTTTGTTCATAATTAATGATCTGAACAAAGATGATTTGGTTTACGGCCAGATAAAAAGTATTTGACAATTTTAGTGATTAAAATTGTATTTATTTTTGTTATAGGATGTTATGTCAAATCACATACTATCGATAAACTGATCTTCGCATCTTATTAACTTGCTTGGAGAGAATGCCTAAGTCACATTTTGCTTGTTTTGCTATGTGCAAGTATATGCAGAAACGGCCTGTTCACGAACAGTAGTGGCAGGCGGCGGGGGCAGCGGTTTCTATGTACAGTCGAAATACTTCCCGCTAGAACACCATAAGGGCGAGAATCGCTCAGCAAGACATCGTCGCTTCCAGTGCTACTTTGCATGCACATTGACACTCGTATAAAAAACCAGTTTCTAGTGTGCCTCGACTCTATAAGCGAGCCAAGGGATTTTTTTTCAAACTGGTCCAGCGCCAACTTGTTTGATTGTACATGTCGTGCTCTACTCCGCCGAGATGTCGCGTTATAGTAGAACACGCCATGGATATGGAAATTGCCGCTGCTGTTCATGAACGGGCCGTTACTGAATGTAATTGCAAAGATTCTCGCAAAACACTATACATATTTATGTGATCAACTTGATTGCCTATAAAATTTTTCGTCTGCATTGTATCTATACGAGACACAGTCGAAGTCGAATTGTCATGACGCCTATAGGCGTTTTCTATCTGTCATAAGTGATGGATGATATGAAAATGCACACAGCTCGCTGTCTGCTAATTTATGTTGCCATTGTAAAGAATACCTAAAGAGCAATACTTAAAGCCCATACTTGAATGATATTATTTTTGTTGGGTGGTGTTAAGTAGTGCGTGTGTTGCAGGGAGCTGGTGAACCAGATCGTGAACCACCGCGGTCGCGAGAACGCGCCGCAGCACCAGGACAGCAGCCCCGCGCCCGTCGCGCCGCGGAACAACCCGCCCGGAGCCGCCACGGTCAGAACACCTCCCACCTCCCACCTCCCACCTCCCACCTCCTGCTACTTATTATACTTTAGTACATACACCTAATACTAATCATCATCATCCTAGCGCAATACTGATATATAAAGCTAAAGAGTTAGTTTGTTTGAAAATAATACCTCACGAGAGCACGCATTGATTCGTGGCACGTTTCATGCATTTCTTCGCGTAGTGCTAGCATTAATAATTCGAAAAACGTTGGGTAAGACACGCAATCTAAGACATGTTATATTGCCGATATCACTCATTCTAGGGCTGAAATATTATCAAAAATACTTCTTAATTGCATATTTCATTAATTATATTCAACTTAGTTGAAGACATGTGCAAGAATCTTAGTAATATAATATGCAGTTTGAAATTTTCGAGTGAGAGCCCATACGCCCCTAAAAATTCGCCCCTTCATAGAAATATGTGTCAAATTTCTGTGAAGGGGTGAATTTTAGGGGCGTATGAGCTCTCACCCAATTTTCCAAATGAGGTGTATACTTAGCTATTACTTATCTAAAAAAGTTAATTTCGTTTTGGTTGTTTGCATCTCTTACCCAAATCTAAATCCTGTTCTAGATGATGCCAGCTTTACCTAGCTTTTAAGTTGATAGTATTTGACATACCTACACACATACACAATGATTTTGAGAGTGCTAGAAAATATGAATCTAAACTTTGGTGGTTTTTAGCATTGATTGTGCCCCATACCTTTGTTTCGATTATTCGATAATTCAGTACTGTTGCAAGCGCCATGATAGCGGATGTACAATCACACTAGTCGGCGCTGGACCAGTTTGAAAAAAGAAATCCTTTGGCTTGCTGATAGAGTCGAGGCACATTAGAAACTGGTTTTTGTATACGAGTGTCAATGTGCGTGTAAAGTAGCACTGGAAGCGACGATGTCTTGTTGCGCTATTCTCGCCCTTAAGGTGGTCTAGGGTAAAGTTGTTCGACTGTACATCACGAAACAAAGGTACGAGGTATATATTATCTCGAAAGAAAATATACAACTAATAATAGAAAAAAATTGATGTAACAGGAAGAGATAATGCTACCCGGTCCCAAAGTGGGTCTGATCATCGGCAAGAACGGCAAGACTATCAAACAACTGCAAGAGCAGTCTGGAGCCAAGATGGTCGTCATACAAGATGGACCCAACACGGAATATGTTAGTACTATTTTACTTAATTTTATAATAATACATACCTACTGGCGAACCAGCTGGCTGAATGGCCAGCTGGTTCGACTGTGATAAAAAAAATTGCCGATTGTCATAGTATAACCACAGTCTAAAAATTATATGTATCATGTTTTTAGACACCTGAGAGAAGCCGGGTTTTCATCTAGTTTAATTTTAAATAACACACAAGTAGTTATGGCTGTGTTGTTGTGACACAGGAGAAGCCGCTCCGCATCTCTGGCGACCCATCCAAGGTGGAGCACGCCAAGCAGCTGGTGTACGAGCTGCTGGCTGACAAGGACATGGGCGGCGGCGGAGGGGGGGGCCCGCGGCCGCAGTACGACGACCAGTACCCGCCGCAGGACCAGGGCAACGGACTCGCTACCAACTCTACTGAGGTAAGAGATACGACTAATATCTATTTTGCAATAAAGTTTGAAAATTGTGGAGTAAAGCTTGTGCTCCTCTAAATTGCATTAAAAAAATGTGTGAAAATTATTTTCTAGTAAGCATCAGAATATTAAGGCCTTGCCACACTATACAATTTTACCAGTGATCAAATTTTCAATCGAATTGGCTTTACCCGTCTACACGACACAATAAAATCACTGATTTGCATTCCGTCCACCCGATTGGTTAAAATTTGGTGGTACCGCCCACCCGATGAACTTGAGTTGGACGACTGTCGTCTACACGTCACGATTACATCAAGTGATTTAGTCAAGTTGGACGTAAAATCGTGACGTGTGGCAAGACCTTTAGGTTTTGTTCAATATAGAACTAGCTCATGGCTAAAGCAGTCATCTTCTAATTCTAAACCACAGTACTTATACTAAGTATTCTTATAAAACAGAAATCAAAATGTTTTGTTTATTCCACATTTTTTATTTTGGTGACGAAAATTTTGATAATGTTTGTTTAATATGTCAGTAAGTTTTGGCTAATGCAGGCATTATCGAAATCCGACAAGTGGCATTTACTCTTCATTGATACTAATATCACTATAGTTTGGTTTATACTAAATAGGCTCTTTATTCTTCATCGAGCTGGTCACATATCTAAGGAGCATGCCAGCTCCATACAATTATGCACTAAGAGAGTGATATCACTGAAATTCACTTGTTAAGGCCCTCGATTCTACTCACAACTGCATAACAATTGATAAGTATAATGGCAAGGAATGTTTGCGCAGGTGTTGGTGCCGAAGGTGGCGGTGGGCATCGTGATCGGGCGCGGCGGCGACATGATCAAGAAGATCCAGGCCGAGACCGGCGCGCGCGTGCAGTTCCACCAGGAGAGGGACGACGGACCCTGCGACAAGAGGTTACACATCACTATTATGCAATAGTAGTAACTGCTTTGTCATGAATTACTGCCCCTGTTTGATGAAACTAAAGAGATAAATACAAATAATCTCTCCAAGTCAACTTAATTTACTGCAATAACTAATAATTCGTATTTTTTTTTAAAACAACTACCAATGTAGAAATGAATTCTTAGTCTTGGGAGACCTAAAAAACACAATGTACACCCAGAGTAGAACAACAATTCGTGTATCACACAATTTTGTTTTTTGTGAGGAACAAAACAACTTTGTAAATATTGCCTATCAAAGTATCCCACAAATAGGTTAAAAGGCATCCCCCTTATTTGTCGAAAAACTTGACCTTTTTTGCCTTCCTAATTTGACAATAACTTTCTTTGAAAATTTATGTTATCGTAATATCATTATTATGTGATTATAATAACCTGTGTTGTTCCAGATGTTACCTGCAAGGCAAGCCGCACCAGGTGGAGCAGGCGCGACAAATGATCGAGGACCTCATCTCCAGTGTAAATGTAACTATTGATTTTGAATGCATGTCTTCTTGCACACACATTCACAATTTTTGATAACATTGTTGCTTTCTAGGGATTTAAACTTTCGTGGTCATTTAAACTTATTTTAAATTGTCTTTCGGGATATATACCACGTACCTTTGTTTGGAGTACATCCGTGAACATGGCGCTTGGAACAGTGTCGAAAAATCGGTTACTCCAAACAAAGGAACATGGTATATATCCCGACAATTTAAAATAAATTGTTGCTTTCTTTTTGTATTGTTAAGTGGCTTTGTTGTGTTCTTAAAAACTTATTTGGATATACCCTTGTCTCCCGCAACTGACGAAACAGGTTTTCAGGGATTTTGGTATTATTTGTTGGTATCCCTTTTGCCAAGTCATACAAGTGTACAACTAAAGACATTGGCATGGATGGCACAGACAGTTGCGTATCATCCAACAACCCAACCTACTAGACACCTAATGTTTTCATTTCTACAAACAAACAATTCTGTCAAAGCGGTGAGGTATGCGGGGCGAAGGGGGCTACAAAAATGCACTCTAATTGGCCGGTTCAAATTTGTGGTACGTCATAATTCATAACTAATGTTGGTATTGGTCTTATGTAAGACGTATAAGTCTAACGTGTTGTCAGAAAGTGTTCGTCTTACGTCTGCCATCTAGTCAAGTGGCCAACGACAACCCGGCCTGGGTTGTCATTGGTATCATCCCAATGTAGTTAGAGTGCAAGGGTGCCAGAAGGATAGTTGTAAGTGGATGCACTTGCTCTTCTCAAAGTTAATTTTTGCCAATGAAAAACAACAACATGAAAATAATTACGCCAACACTCATGGTTGAATGTCACCCCAATATTCTTTGGGTGGCTCCAGGAGTTAGTGGAGCGATGGAGGAAGAGGAAAAGTGATATCTTTCGAATGTCATCTCTTCAAAACTAAGTGACTAAAATACATTTTTATGTCTCATTTACTTTTTATTCACTCCAAGAATATTATCACAAAAGTTTTTTCGTTTACACTCCAAAGCCCTTTGGTACATAAGAGTACCGCATTAAATTATTATGAATGTTATCAAAAAGTTCTGAATCTGTTTGCAAGAGAAAGGATATGAAGATAACAAGGGCCTTGTCAAATAATCGTAAGTATTTAAATATAGGTTATGGAGGTTTTGTTACATATTCAAATATTTATTTTTTTCTACATTGATCGAAAATATGTGATTATATTTATAAACTAGCTGTTACCCGCGATTTCACCCGCGTCCTGAGGGAACTACTTCGCGTACCCGGTTAATTCATAGCCTAAGTTACTCCTTGGTACATCAGCTATCCGCCAGTGAACCTCCCGTCAAAATCGGTCCAGCCGTTCCAGAGGTTAGCGAAAACAAACAGACAGACAAAAATTGTAAAAAAATGACATTTCGGTATATGTATGTGTATGCATCCATATGAATTTAGTAAAACGCGGTTATTTTAATATTACAAACGGACACTCCAATTTTATTTCTGTGTATAGATTTAAAGGAAAGTAGAATTATCATCAAACTAGTATGTACTCCATTTTCTTAGATGTATCTAATAACAAAAACTGCACTTGCTGATTTAGGTGATGTAGTGAATAAAGCAATCCCCTATAAAAAAACACTCAAGGAAGAGGAAATGCATAAATTTCATAAATACACAGTTTAAAGATGCAAGCATAATTATCTTGGAAACGATACTCATTGCACGGCATATAATCAATATAATCCAAAGAGCTTTTGAAGATTGGGGCAGCTACACCCAGTTTTACCACCTCTGAGTAGCCATTATCTTCCAGATAGATTCAAAATTAGGGCGCAATTTAAATAGGGTTTTTTTGCCAAGTACTACACTTACTCAGAACTTATGAGGTTATGGTGAAATTGGTCTAGAAATATTATAAACTAGAGGATTCCCGCGGTTACAGCCGCGTTATTTAAGGCTACTGCTCTGCTCTTGTCGCTCATAGCGCGCTCACGCTCATATTTTTTCAAATCGGACCAGTACTTCCTGAGATTAGCGCGTTCAACCAAACAAACAAACTCTTCAGCTTTATATATTAGTATAAGATTTCTTTGGCGTATACCAAAATATCAATCAGGGGCATAGGATATTTTAGCTTGAGGGAATAACTATTTTACTGTACGTATGGCGTGGCGGTTTATGCAGCCGGCTCGTCGTTTGACATCGCATGGAGTGTGCTTGGTTCGATTCCCACACGAGACAGCACTTTGTGTGGCAGTCGTCTTAAAATTAAGCAAAAGGGCGATATATTTTGTTTAGTATTAAGAGTCAAGTAGGGTATTGTGTAAAATTATAGTATGACGGAACTAAGGTAAGTATCATTTTCAATTCTCATTGATGTGTATGACAGCACTGGTTACCCTGTTATTATTAGAAAATTGGCAGTAGGTAGATGTCTAACCATTATTAATTATTCTGTGCCATTGTGTGTCATCGAACTTCGATAAATTAGGTATTATTTTGTTTGTTAGTATATAGAAGTTATAACCTTTTGCATGTCCCGTCTCAAAAAAAATTACTATCGTTTACAGATTACATGATACAAATTTTGTAATTAATCGATAATTTTACCAATACCAAAGTTGTAAATAATTTAATGTGCAACAAAAATCTCTATCAAATATTCCTTGTGCGGCCAATAGTTATCAGATAAGTAGGAAAAACCCTCTGCACCTGCATTCTTTTCAAGATGGCGGCCGCAGGACAAGGACTGCGACCCCACAAACTTGGATTTTACTTCACACTAACCGCCTCTAGACATTCATAAAATAAAAGTTGAGATAAGATAATTCTATAGAGTTAGAAGAGAAAAAATTGTTTCCTCAGACAAATGCACGCAAAGCCCAAAAGAAGTAACATTTCAATAGACTATATGCCTTTCTTGGGTAGCTTCCATTTGAGTAGCAGGAGTTTCGACGGCAGATCAAAACGCTGAATTAAAAAGTAATAAAACATCTGACGCGTAATATCAATCAAAATGTATAGGTGAAACGAAACGCGATGTTTGACAACTAACGTCAATGTCAAAACAGTATTTATTTTATGAAAATACCACAATTACGGTCAACAGTCGTCTTTTCTGTATTATTAATCCATTTGATCGCTTTTTCACCTTGATACCTATTGGTAAAAGCATCGCTCCCACCAATGGAGCCGTTTTAACGAAAATTTAAGTTGAAGTACAAGAATTACTCTGCTTTCGACGAATATAAATATAAATTTCGGCTCAGCATTGATAAATGAAAAACAAGTCAGGGTAGAGGAATAAGGTTACAAACAATAATTTTTATTTAGTAACATTAATAACTTGTACAATATAACTGTTTGTTGACTAAAGCATACAGCACAAAATAAAAATTTCATGCCTCCTTCAATCACCATCAATCTAACAAATTGTTTTTAATAATAACAGTTACCCGGTGCGTTATTCCCTTTATTATATATTTTTTAAATATTTTTCGTTTCCTAGGTATTATTTTTGCTTAGTATAACTTGGCACGATGTGCAAAACGTGTTCTCTATGGCTTGATGATTGGTCGTTTGTCGCCGTGTAGGTATGTGATGTACCGGACGGCTTAGCAGGGGTAGGCCTCCCACAAGGTGGATCGACGATCTGGTTAAGATCGCGGTGCGCGGTTGGATGCGGGCGGCTAAAGATCGGTCTGTGTGGAGAACCTTGGGGGAGGCCTATGTCCAGCAGTGGACGTGTAATGCCGCCATGATGATGTGACACTAACGTGGTATATTTTGTACAGAGACGTGAGCAAGAGGTGCGCACGGGTGGTCGCGGTCGCGGCGGGTCGTCGCAGCGCAACGGCGACCGCGGCGGCGACTACTCGCAGTGGCAGGACTCGCCCGAGATACGCGTCACCTTCACCGTGTCCAACATCAAGTGCGGCCTCATCATTGGCAGAGGTAACACATCAGCATCATCATTTTGTTGCCCCGGTTGCGTTCCAAAACCTACACCTTGGAGCCCGTGGTCCGCTTTCCGGCTGTATCTCCTCCACTTCGTACGGTTTTCAGCATCCCTGGTGGTTAGTCTAGGTAACTCATGAAACTGTAAAGGCTTCGTCAAACTTTGGCGCTAATAAACCGCTATAGCGTCAAACTGTGTTCTACTGTGACAGTACCATTTCTGAAGAGTTATTACTTAAGAGCGATAGCAGACTGCGTATTTTAAACGCGTAGTCATCGCTCGTCGGATCTGTGGGTGCTGTGCTGATGAACACGCGCGTGTCAAATGCGTATGTGCGCGCTGTGCGATACCATGCATCAGTATGGCTGTTACCTCGCACAGGACACGCGCGTGCCACGAGCGCCTCATGTGTCTGGATTGTTTTTTTTTTTCTTTTTATTGTAATAGGCGGCAAATTAGCAGACGGATCGCCTGATGGTAAGCAATTACCGCCCATAGACACAAGCAACACCACAGGCGTCACAAGCGCGTTGCCGCCCCTTGGGATCGGGAAAAGGGATAGAAGGAGGAGTGGGATGAGGAAGAAGGAATAGGGGATGGGGCCTCCGGCACTTTCACTCACTGAACGAAAGGTAACAGTTTAGGTACTGTTACTTTACGTCGAATTTCAGTGAGTGGGTATTACTTCCCCGGTCGAGCCGACCCATTCATGAATAGCCGCGTACCCACCTAGCGCACAGGCTCGCGCGGCAGCCTCGGTGTCCAGATCGCGAGCGATGGCTCCCGAGGCAGCCTCAGTAGTTTTGTTAAATTTACACGAGGCCGCCTCGCGAGGCAGGCTGAGCCATCATAAGTCCGCGAGTATTCGAAATGGACAGTTCGCTTCAGCTTCGCGCGCGAGCCAAAACATAACCGTTCCCACCTAACGCACAGCGCTCACTGAGGCACCTTTGAGCGCGTCAAGTATACCGACAACAGATGGCTCGGGCACCGGGGCCGAGCCGTGCTCAGCCGAGCAAACGCGCGCCCGAGGCAGCCCGAGGCACGTCCACACCAGCCGAGGCATTTGGCTCGCGAGGCTGCCGCGCGAGCCTGTGCGCTAGGTGGGTACGCGGCTATTGCTGAAGTCAGCAAGGCTCTACTACCTTCTAAAGTAGTTTTAGTTCGTAGGCTATGTACGAATCTCGCCTGTTTAAAATATGTCGTGTGTTTACGGCCATAGGTTCTCATACTGGAAGACCTGTAAAGTGTGTATGAATAGTTACGGTGTCCAAAATCGATTAGGTATCACTATTTTTCCGTCTGAGTATTGTTGACCAAGATTTAGACCACCCGTAAGCCTATAACGTGGCCTAACAACTTGTGTGCGAGACAATAACTGAGACCATCAGCTTTACATGCTCCGAATCTCAGTAGCGCTCTGATGTAGAAGCCCCAGGCGGGGTCACCCATCCAAACAATGACCTAAGCTTAACTTTACTGAAATTTTACGAACGGTGAGTAAAAACAAGGTGACAGAGCTACAATTTTACCTCATTATAAATCCGACATTGACAAATTATGTTGCTTGTCACCATAGTGATAGTATCACAACAAATTATATAATATTCTAATGGTCGTTAACTTTAATTAATTGTCTTTCCGTATTTGTACCGCGTATCTATATTTACATTACTTTATTTGACCTGTCATTGTCACAAAAGGTACATGCCACATATTCTGGAGAATGATAAAATTATAGAAGTTACATTAAAGTTTGTGTGTCGACATAGACTTGGCCAATGTAGGTAGCCTTTAAACTATAGCCCTTATTATAACTTTTATCATAGTAGAAACACCTTTAGCCATCAATACCGATCAGCTCGATGAGTCTGTTTAGTTGGCCGTCAGAAAACCAGCACCTGATTCCTACCCATAGTCCGTCTGTCATCATAGGTCTCCGATGGCAGATATCCTGCACTTATAGAACACTGGTGCAGTTTATAGATAGAGCTAATATGATTTATTGTTATTTTACTCTCGAATTTGCTAGCAGATGCAGGCAACACTATCAGCGCATTTAAGTTTTCCTAGAGTTTAAGTTATAAAATGATAAATCTTGTTTATAAGTGGTAAAGTAATAAAGTGCTTTCTCGGAAAATCGCTAGCAGGAGGGCTAAGGCTTGGTAACACTATAAAAAATTGTGTTTACGTTTTTCTATCGTTTGAAAAATAATGTTCTCTTTTTATGTAGGTGGTGAAGTAATAAACGGTTTCTCTACGCTAGGAGTCTTTAGAGCTAGGCAAGACTACACACACGACCAAGAGTTGAATTTATGTTTTCGTAGCGTTTGATTAATAACATGATTACTTTTGTAATAAAGCAGATATATTTGCGAATACTTGTTGTAATAATATTCTCCACATTGTCTTTAGGTGGTGAAGTGATAAAGCAGATAAACGCAGCGTCAGGCGCGCACTGTGAGCTGGACCGTCGCGCGCAGGGCTCGGACCGGAACAACCGCACCTTCTACATACGCGGACACCCCGACGCCGTCGAGCATTGCAAGCGGATCATCATGGAGAAAGTGGGCGTTGTAAGTACACTCACCAGTTTTAAACCGTTCAAGTGTTAGAGTCAAAAGACTGCCTCCGTGATCCATTGGAAAGCGTATGCTTTTGCTGATCGGGTCTCGGGTAGCGATGTGCCGAGTACGGTTTGACTCGAGTCAGACTCGATTCCTGCTCAGAACTCGCCTACTCGAATGCCAATTTATTTTGATTCGAGTACGCCGGACTCGATTCCGGTACTCGAGCCAGGAAGAATCAATTTTATAGAAGTGTTTTGAGAAAGTAGACAGCGGTAAAATAAAGTGCAAAAACTGTGACCCCGTATTTAAAGATTTCAAAAACACAACTAATTTGTTAAAGCACCTTGTTTGTTTTGTTTTTCGTGTGAGTGTGTGGCCAACTCTGGTGTCGGGGTTTTCAGACCGTCCAAAGGCCTCCGACATGGCCTAACGACCCTTATCCTTAGACAAGAGCCGGGACCGACAGCTTTACGTGCCCTCCGACGCACGGTAGCGCTCAGATGAAAATGCCACACACGGTCACCCATCCAACTGGTAACCTGTGCAAGCGTTGCTTAACTTTGCCGATCTGTTACGAGTCCAGCTGGACTCGAGTCAATATTCGAATACCAAACATATAATTCGAGTACTGTTCTAGTAGGCTCGCCCCCCTATTATTATTACGACCTAAAAATTAAAGGCGAAATATGGATGTAATACGTATTACACCTCTGCCTACCCTTACGACGGTATAGAAAGCGTGAGACTATAAAAAAAGAAAAATAAGACCATTAATTGTCAAGTACAACCTCTGTAGTCACCAGGAGCTCTTACACACTAGGGTCTTTAATACGTGTGTTGGGTTTTTAATAACTTCGTTTTTAGAAGCACATCAATACGCGCAGATAAAAAAGACGCTCTGAAATGTGCTCTAATCCAAATTATTTTTAATTAAAGAAAATTACGTAACCTATCGTGACGTTCAAGACCCTTCTCACCTTTTCATATTGAAATCAATTTTGACGTCCAATGCATGGAAATCCGATTTGATGCGATCAACATACATAAACGATAGACTAACAAATAACTTGATGTCGATGTGTAAAGATGAGGCTGCACTTACATTTAATCATCAGACCTGTATGTAAACAGTCCCACAAGAAAAAGGTAAGGCCATAGTCCACCATACTGGCTAACTGGCCGACCACAGCCTACAGCGGCGGCGGCGGCGAGCGATTACGATGTACATGGCGCGTTTACTCGGACGCGATATCGTTCGTCGCGGCGTAGCTAAGCGCGCATGTAAATTGAAAACGTTCGCCGCTGCCACCGCCGCTGTAGGCTGTGGCTGAGTGGTAAGTATAGGTTAGTTGACTACTGACACTGTCATCTGGTGGGTTTAAAAAATCTGTTGCTGTTTGTCCACGCAGCCGGTGAACTTCATCCAAGAGGGCAACGGCGGCAACGGCAACGGTAACGGCGGCAACGGTAACGGTAACGGCGGCGGCGAGTACTATGGCGGCGGAGGCGCGGGAGGGCCGCCCGCCTGGGGCTACAACCCGCACTGGCACCAACCCGCCCAGCAACAGCCGCAGGTAAACACAAGCTCTCATTCACGTGTACAAAGCTCTAATACTTCCTTTACACTACTCGTCAACTTGAATGATGTGACACGAACACGATATAGTGTAGAGACACTTCGGCTTGCCTCGTCAAACTTTACCTCACCTCAAGCGATTTCCATTTGTTGTCAGTTTTTACGCCCGAATCAACCACAATGATCTCCTCGCACTTCAGATTTTAACCCAAGTTTCTAGAGTACTTCGCCGAGGAACTTCGCGGGTAGTGTAGAGGAAGCATAACATTATCACCTGTTTGTAAGAAAGTCTCTTATATAGCAACATCTTTTTCTTTCTAAAGAAACTTTCTCATTTTGTTCAAGTCGTAATTACTGTGCCTTGTCAATCTGTCGTTATTTTATAAAACTTGGTTTTCACCTGTAACTCTATTCTCAAACAGACCGATATTGCAAGTAGGGTAGTTTGCATTACAAATAGACGAAAAGTTTTTTTTAATTAATGTTCACTATTACATTGTATCATCAAAATAAATATTTAGGGCACGGCGAAATGCTTGACTTAATTCCTAAACTGTCATTGTTTGGCATGAAGATTTGATAATGTTTTGTTTGATGTTTGTACAGCAACAAGTGCAGATAAACCCGGCGACGGGTCAGCCGGACTACTCGCAGCAGTGGATCGACTACTACCGCTCCATGGGGCTCATGCGCGAGGCCGAGGCCATCGAGCAGCAGGCCAAGCAGCAGCAGCAGGCCGGCATGGACGGTACGTCTTATTGCCACTAATATCTCCTCTTATATGAGGTGTAAAAAGACTCTTCAACGAAAACTCAAACCCCATATTGTATCAATCATTACGACCATTTTTAATTCGGCACCATACCTGGGAAATTTCTGGTTCAGGAGACAATTTTTATAACTAGGTACAAAGTCGATGCATTTCCGCCGCCAATTTGTTCTACAGATGTCCTATCACCCATGGATAAGTAGGTATTTCGAGCATTTTACGGACTTAATTGCGGCTTAAATCTTAATACAGGATGGCGCAAAAGTAATGACCCTATAGAAATGCCATGACATCTGTCATTCTGATATTGAACATTTTGTATTAATGTAGTAATCAAATGTAAAATTCACTAAAACTAATCATGGAAGCGGTCCATGATTATTTTTAGTGAATTATGAAGTATTCCCCAAGAACGTGGAATAATCGTGTCATCAGTGATAAAATCACAACGTGAATTTGACTCTGCAGCGTATTTTAGTCAAAGAATTGAAGATGTTTCCGTGTAAAACTCAGAGGACTCATCAGTTGCTGCCGACTGATCACCGAGATCGTCTAGAGTACAGCCAGCGCGTCATAAACCTCAACCTTGAAAAGGATAATTTTAATTGATTAATTTGGGATTATTTAAAGTCTCGGGTGGCAGCGATAGCCTAGTAGAGATACCAACAGACTGCCATGCAGAGGGTATCGGGTTCGAATCCTAGGCGCGCACCACTGAATTTTCGGAGTTATGTGCGTATTGAATTACTAATTATCGCTTGCTCCGTGCCTCGGAGAGCACGTTAAGCCGTCGGTCCCGGTTGTCATGAAGATCTTTGACAGTCGTTATAGGGTCAGTACCTATCTCTGAATAAACTGACACTAGTCTAAACCATGGAATATCGCTATCCGTCTGGGTTGCGGAGGTCAGGCAGTTGCTCTGTGGAAAAGCTAATATTCAGTCAAATCCGGTTAGACTAGTAAGCGGACCCCAGATTGAAACTGGGATAACGCTAAGAGAAAGAAGATTTAAAGTCTCGGGTGTATGTGAACAAACCACAGACTCTTGCAGCTTTACAAGAAAACATACACCAAGAAATAAGAAACATCGCAGGAAGTGTTACGGCTAGTTATGGAAAATGTCATAAATAGGGCTCAAATGTGCTTCAACCCTGGATACCAATGTGCCCAACCATTTAATCATATGTTATTTAAATCATAATGCAACTAAACTTCATGGCACAAATATACATATTAAGGACGCGTTTACAAAATTAGTAGGTACAAAATCGCGTCACTACAGCGACACGGCGGCAACAGTACGTACTACGTACGGTAATTTGCGGAAATGTAGTTCAACTAAATAACTTTGAGACTTAAAATTTTTTGTGATATGTATCTATGTGTTATAGGCCTGGCTGTGCGAATTACGTACAAATAAGTTTCTTATTTTTATAAACCTAAATGGATATTATTACTTTATTTTTTCCATTATGTTGATTCAGGATATATTTCGGTATTTAGATATTATTTTGTTTCTTGCGTTGAAATCTGGTAAGATTATGTGGACTGATGGTCTACCATCCCATTCAAGTGTTGCGACTGGAACTCATAAAAGAGTAGACCTAGTTATGCCAGGTTGGTGCTCATTTTATTTGTTTTAGTGAGACCCTACCACTGGTACTAGTGAAGTAACCTTCCAAGGTTATTCGATGAGTCTTACTGGTACTCTTATGTGAGTAGAGCTAGGCACGCCGAGTTTGGGCTCATTTTGTTTGTACATAAGAGACCCAACCACTGCAACTTATGAAGTAACCTTCCAGGGTTATTCAATGACTCTTGCTGGTACTCATATGTGAGTAGAGCTAAGCATGCCGAGTTTGGGCTCATTTTGTTTGTACATAAGAGACCCAACCACTGCAACTTATGAAGTAACCTTCCAGGGTTATTCAATGACTCTTGCTGGTACTCATATGTGAGTAGAGCTAAGCATGCCGAGTTTGGGCTCATTTTGTTTGTACATAAGAGACCCAACCACTGCAACTTATGAAGTAACCTTCCAGGGTTATTCAATGACTCTTGCTGGTACTCATATGTGAGTAGAGCTAAGCATGCCGAGTTTGGGCTCATTTTGTTTGTACATAAGAGACCCAACCACTGCAACTTATGAAGTAACCTTCCAGGGTTATTCAATGACTATTGCTGGTTCTTATATGTGAGTAGAGCTCGGCATGCCGAGTTTGGGCTCATTTTGAAGACTCATGTTCAAGAGTCATCGAATAACCCTGGAAGGTTACTTCATAAGTTCCAGTGGTAGGGTCTCTTATGTACAAACAAAATAAGCCCAAACTCGGCATGCCTAGCTCTACTCACATATGAGTACCAGCACGACTCATCGAATAACCTTGGAAGGTTACTTCACTAGTACCAGTGATAGGGTCTCACCAAAACAAATAAAATGAGCCCCAACCTGGCATAACTAGGTCTACTCTTTTATGAGTTCCAGTCGCAACACTTGAACGGGATGGTATACCATCAGTCCAGATAATCTTACCAGATTTCAACGCAAGAAACAAAATAATATCTAAATACCGAAATATATCCTGACTCAACATAACGGAGAAAATAAAGTAATAATATTCTAGCTCGTCTCTGCTTGTACGTAATTCGCACAGAATACGAGAAGTATCAAATTGATTTTAGCGAATATTTTGTATTCGTATATTGCTTTTTTCGTCTTCGGGCTGCAGCGACAAGCGACATAGAGTCCACTCCCGACGGCGCTCAAGCGCAGACTGAGATCTCATTGCAGAATTTGGATATATAAATCAAGAAAGTGGCTAAATAAAACGAACCTTATTGCCACATATTAAGACACACGTATGCGAGCAAAATAGAAGAAAAATGTAAGATGATTTTTTGCTTTTTTTGAGTCAATTTACAATATTTTGAAAAAAAATAATCAAATTGTTTTTGAGTTGACTATATTTACTACCTTATTCTATCTTTGAAAATCTAAATAAATGTAAAAATAGAGAGAAAATTGTACCCAAAAATAGCAGTATATGCCTATTTTTGATTTAAGAGGCCGTTTCGAATCGATTTTACATTAATATTAATTAAATATTTTTTATTTATTTTCAAATTGATTTATAGATAAAAAAGTAATCAATTTATCGTAATCATTAGTTTTATTAGTTATTATCTAAAATTGTCGTAAAATGTACCGGAAATATGTGGTTTTTTGATACAAGCGTAAACGCGTCCTTAAATAACTAATTCTAGTTTTCTAATTTAGAATCGAACTTGTAGCTGAACCAAATAGGGTCATTACTTTTGCGCCACCCGTTACTTAAAAAAGAAATTCGTTTCCCAGGTATTATTTTTGCTTAGTATGTATGTCTTGGCATGCTGTCCAAAAGCATTAAACGTCGGCTTGGTGATGGGTCTTGTGACACCCTGTATAAACATGTCTACAACATACCTTATTTTGTGAATTTTTTAAAGATATCTTCCTAAAAATACTTTAATTTCGTGAAGTTTTCTAAGTTTTTTTTCTTCTTTTGACATCTATAGAATTAAATGTGATGTATAATTTGCCATTGAATAAGGCAAGGCGGTCAATGACCCACCTATTTTTTTGCCGTATTTAAAAAAAGAACAAGTAAATAACTTGTAAACGTCCTAAATGGTCGTCTATCGTGATCCTTAACTTTATAGTCAAGTAAATATGATACATAAGTCTTTGTTTTAGTTCACGTGAGATATAAGCCAATGATCTTTTACCTTGGTATATCGTCATCGGCCTCTTTTATGCTGTCCCACTGCTGGGCATGGGCCTCTTCTCACTGTGAGAAGGGTAAGATCATAGTCCACCCCGCTGCACTATGGTTCGTCTAGAACAAGCTAGCTAGACAAAATTATTTTATTTGATTTTTATGTCTAGATGCGGTTAATAAGCAAAGATATAAGGTTTTTGGTACTTTTTTCAAGGCAGTTTGTCATTTGAGCTGGTATCATGAAAAAAAAAACATTTATCGGGCATATGTGTATAATATATTTTTTGAACATTTTATAAAGTGATTTATCCCTCGACGTCGCTATAAAAACTAATAACAGATGCATAAAATATCTAAGAACTAAATCTATTACTCATTATCATCACTATCATCAGATGAATCATCCATTGAATAGTCATGATCGTGAGGGGCAGAACTATGAAAAGTAGAAATCATATTAACATTTTGTTCCTTACAGCTAGGTGAGACAATTAAATCTAATACTTCAGTTGGAAGCGTACCTATTTTCTTCCGAGGAACTTCTCGTAAACCGTTTATTACAGGGTCAGATGTTATCAATAACATATTAAGTAAATCTCTATTCGTAGCCTCCCGTGATCGCTTTCGTGTGTTGTGCTCACGAAATCTTCTGCAGTCCTTATTCCGAGCTTCCTGTGCTTCCTCGGAAAGCTGGCCTATAGGTAGAAGGGACGATCTAATTACTTCGCCACTGTGCAAAAGTATTTTGTGGACAGTAGCGGGCATGTAATACCATGAATAGAGATTTACATAAAGTTGTCTAGTTTCTTGAGCTAAGTTAACGAATTTTTCAATATTTATATCATATCCCGATGATAAAGTGCGAAGTAGTATGCCAAATTTTTGTATTAGTGAAACATCTAACCCTGTAATATCGGCACTAGCCTCGGGATTTCCAAAAAATCTTCGCGCGGTGTTCCCGTCATTAGTGTTACCGAACCCTGGTTTTGGTTTGTCTACAATCAAGCCCATTTCGCTTTTAAATCGTTTTTTAATGTCATCTGAACGTTGTTTCACACTAGCTTTGTCTTCGGCTGTTCTTAACTGCCATTTTTTTATATTTAGTCGATAGCTAATGTGAAGCAAGCATTCAAAGCACCTTATCCAAGCGTGCAACGTAGACAAACCAAAACCAAGATTATCTTTGTCCGCAGCAAACTCTTTTGACAGATCATTCATCATTGTTGGAGTTGCCCCACAAATAAAACATTTTTGTGAGGAAGAAGTTTCGGTCAGAGCATTGCAAACTTTTCCGTCAATCATTGTTAAAAGCATAACATGTGTGACAGATACTTCGGTCTCCATCACCTTGCAGGTTGTCGGCAATAAAGCGTTTATCTCTTCCTTATTGGTTTCCGAAATCGTAAAATCTTTCGTTTCCTTAGAAAAGATAAACTTTATTGGCCGACAATACATTGTAGAACAGGGCCGAGGATTCTGCCACACAATATTACCACTTTCATCTTTCAATTGAAGAGGAACGAAAGAAAATACAAATAAAAACTCGTCACTATCGTCACAATTAGTGAATTTTTGTTTGTACATACTATGACCGGAACTTCCATCACAACCCCATTTACTGATTAATGTGAATGACGTGCAAGGTAACAGACTATGAACAACTTCTTGTTGTGCTGAAACTAAACGTTCGGCAGTCTTATCAAGAATTGCCTGAACTTTGATTTCAGCATGCGTTTCATTGACTGTAATTTGTTCACCTGACGGGTAGCAGGCTATTTTAGCCTTTCTAACACTGTACATTGACGGAAACACCTTATGTCCAGCTTTAATACTCCACTTCCGAGTCTGCTTATAGCTATGGCTACTTGATTTACTATCAACGTAGTACGCTAAAGCTTCCTCACTTGTTAAACTCCTGGGGGCACTTTCTTCACTCGTGGTCTTGGTTATTGAAGGATCACTAGTCACATCTTTAATTTGACGTGCTACACTTCTCTGACCCGAGATTCGAGCTGACACTTCAGCGGCGTAAATTAATTCACTAGCACTTCTGGACTGTAATAGATCGTCTACACGTCGTCTCTTCGTTTTGAGACTAGAATGTTCAAAATCTTTAGTAGGTCTTCCGGGTCCCGGTTCTCCAGATGTAGTTGGCAGAGATAAATAAACGGACACATCGAAAGATATGTCAAGACCCTCCAGCCACGTCGAATACTTTTGTAGGAATCGCTCTCGATTTCTTCCACAGCTGCTCCACTTTTCAGCAAATTTCGTTGAATATCTTGAGATTAGTACTTTAATATCTCGCAGAGACTGCTCCGTAACACCATCAAAATTATATCTCAAAGATATAAACCGAAAGAGCTCCTCATTCCGCGTTTCCTTCGGGTGTTTCAGCCATTCTTCGAAAAAATCCATTCTTGAGACGGTAAAAACTGTTGAAAGAAAAAAATAAATAAAAATTAGTTGTGCAAATATATCGCAATGAATTTTTTTACGTATAACTACTAGACACTTATGAGAATCGTATATGATAGGTTCTACGGTGGGGACAAGTGGGGACATGTTATTATTTGACCGATGAATTTGAAAAAATGAGTAAAAAAGTGGGTGAAAATTCAAACATTTCATTTTATAAGACTAAAGAATGAAGTTCCCATGTTGAAAATGAAATAAAATATAACTACTTACCCTTACGTATACAATCCATCACAAAAACACTTTCACAAATTTCTTTTAGTGACATAAACAATGCTATCAAATATGATGTAAAAATGCAAATGAATGCCCTTTAAATAGTCAACATCTTATAAACATACCTTAATGACGCTCTTAATGAGGGTAGTATTGATAATTAATAGGTGTAATCCTCAATGTATAGGGGTAATGAGTTCGTAATAGTAATAAGTAGTAAGCTAGACAAAAACAACTCTTAAAAACTTCCAGGAATTTAAGAGTTGTTTTTGTCTAGCTAGCTTGTTCTAGACGAACCATAGTGCGCTGGCCAAGTGCGGGTTCGCAGACTTCACATGTTTTTCGAGAACATTATGGAGAACTCTTAGACATGCAGGTTTCCTCACGATGTTTTCCTTCACCGTTTAGCAAGCGATAATTAACAATTTTTATGCGCACTTCGAAAAGTCTTGGTGCGTGCCGTGGATTCGAACCCGAGACCCTCTAGGTAGCAGTCTGTCGGTTTCTCCACTTGGCTATCGCTTGTATATAGGTAGTACATAAATGCACTTTTGTATCTTAAAGGTGAACGCACACTAACGGCCTATTCACACATATCAGTGAAGTCACAGTTCCGGCACAGTACCGGCACCGTGATAATTATTCTTTCATACATTTTCTATGAACGTATCCACACCTGTCAGTGTCAGTGACGACACAGTACTCTCAGGCCCACTTGCGTAACGTTTGATTTAAGTCACTCCTTAATTTAAATTTTTTGAACAGAATTAACAGCATAAAATAATTTAACTTAAAAGTATTTAGCGTCCTCTTGCACAACGACAACAACGCTTAGATTTAGTTAAACATTTTATGAGGTCGGTAAAGTAGTTTCTACGTTTTGTTTCATGGCATGAAGCCTTTTTGTTACGATTTTAACGATGTTATGCGTATGGTTTCGCATAAAACCTTAGACTACATATACTTTGAGCATAAAACAAAACGCATTGTCGTCGCCTAGCAACACAATGACAATTGACAAATAATAACTAGAAACTTTTAAGCATTAACCGTAGAACCCTACATGGGGTGCAGGTGCACCCCTACGCCGATTTGTTTTCTAAATATCTCAATTTCTTTAATATCCACGAATTCGCGCGTCGGAGTATTTTAGTTTGATGTCAACCGCTCGCGTTACGTCAATACCGTGACGAGGGACCGCGTTGTGTGGTCGCCTGTATAAGTGCTGTGGGGTACGCCAGTACCCCAGTGTAGTAAAATTTCAAGATTATTTATTTATTACGATTGATGCATTTATATGTAATAAGTTACCTATTAAATTTGATTATTTATTAAAACAATATGGATTAAATACAGATATTTTTAGATATTATGAAGGTAAAATTCAATGAAGTTTATTTATTTTGTTTCGGATGGCTGTCAGAGGTTTGAATTACGAAGAAATAAGCTCTATTCTAGACCACAAATCTGGCGAGGAAGAAATAGAAGTTGGGACCAGTTGTAATTCTTTACAAGTGTTCAAGATCAAATAATAAGCCAAATATAAAGTTTCAGCAGACAGTTTTGAAATTAGGTTTGGAACTGATACATGAACATTTGGAGGACCGTCACCGGATGCCAACTTAGTCCATTGCAGTGATCCTCAAAAAAGGACCAAATCCTACAAGCGCTGTTGCTCAAACTACATTTAACTTTGTGTAATAAGACTGATTTGTGATCTCAAGTTACCGATTCAGTTTAGTAAAACGTATTTTCATAAATTGTTTTATTTTTTATTTTAAGGATTACAGTCATTTTAGAATGGGGTGTTCCAGCACCCCAGTGTAGGAATAACATGTGCCCCAAATAGTGTAGAATTCTAGGGTTAACAATAACACAAGTAGGTACATTGTTATCAGTTATATCATCATCATCATCATGTCAGCCTAGGGACGTCCACTGCTGGACATAGGCCTCCCCCTGCTGCGTCGTCCGGTCCAGTTATATAATTATTGATAATTTTCGTCGCTAATGACAAGATGCCAACATCAGTGTGACAGTTCTTAAATAAAATTAGCCACTAAACAGCCGATTTTCGGTGATTAATTTTGACAGTTCTTAAATCATATTACTCGACAAATATTTCGTTGTGCAAGACGCTAGTGGTGTTTAATATTTTTTTCTCGTTAAATACATCTTAATTCAATTTAAGAATCGTTGTGCAAGTGGGCCTCAGCGACAGTGCCGGCGGCGGCGATCACGGACGTAATCGGTGGCGACGATATTTTTTGTCGGATCACGGACGCCGTTGTCCGTAAAACAAAATGCAGGACGAGCGACTGATAGAATTGGTTCGTGAAAATAATGTTTTGTATGATTTGACTCATTTTGAGATTATTGAAACTGCTAGAGCTTTCCGAAATTCTAAAATATTGAAAATATTTCTTGCCCTCTTTAATAAATTCTTTGTATAATGTCATGAACTCTCCTTCTGTTTCTCTTAATCGCCATGCTTCATGCACCCATTTTATTTTTTTTCCTTGATGCTGCTCTTCTTCTTCTTCGTCTAAAGCAATGGCTATCATTGCTAGTTCCGTATTGTTGAATAGAGCCATAGCAAATATTTTTACCAACTATCGTCGTACCGTTCTCAGCGACACTTTCAGACTATATCTAACATTCCATACTCATTTCTAATTCACTACACACATCCTTCGTAACATCTTGATCTCTGCTACATGCAAGTGTTTCTCACCCATCTTCTGGCCCATCACTCAACGCCACACAATACGAAAGGCTTTATAACCGCTTTATACATGCGGTCCTTCAATATAGTTACTACCTTCAATATTTATTTATTAAAAATTTCCTGTCGGCCATCCTGGATTTCCAAATAGATGTCATTTTCGTGACCAGAATCCATTACAACCCCGAAAATTAAAACCATATTAATTTTATTAATAATGTCCCGTCCGCCATCTTGGATTCTCAAATAGATGTCATTTTCATGATCAGAATCCATGAAAACTCCGGATATGATACCCATATTAATTTTATAAAAATGTCCCGTCCGCCATCATGGATTCCCAAATAGATGTCTCTTTCGTGATCTCTCATGAAACCTCGCACACTTGCCCGCGTAGAATCGTCCGAATCGATAGTGTGCGAGGTTTCATGAGATTTTTTTTAAACAGAATTCTAAAATTCGTTTTGTTCGACTCGTTCGGCTCGGATAAGTGTGCGTTCACATTTTGTTAGGAAAAGCTGGCATCATCTAGAATAGGGTTTTCACCGAAATGAAAGTGCGTATAGTGAAATTTCAGTGCACAAAGTAGACAAGTGCGTTACTCCAATGCCAAGAACGACACGATTTAATTAGGGACTTTAAAGTATTAATATATGGACTCAATGAATTCATCTTATACTATATCATTATCAGCATCATTCACATACCTCACCATCATCTTTCTCCCGTGGGAGCATGTACAGTGCAAACTGTACATTTTTCACAAGTCATCAATTTACGTGACACGCGCAAATTATTTAAATATTACAAATCAGTTCGCTATAGGCTAGCAAGAACGCCGCGCGTGCTCACTAATCATTATTTTATTGTAACCACGTCATTCACTACAACTAAGTTCTATCAAATAAATTCAGTTTAAATATTATACCGCGTTATCATTACAAATAAGTGTATAGGTTAACAACAAGAACCCGTACAGACTTGTATACGTATTGTAAACATAAATGCAGAAATAAATATGTCTTTAGAGTTATCTAGAAAAAGCGCGATATTCCAGTGGTGTAATAATGTGCCCGGTAGATGACAATAGGCTTTCCCCCTATTACATTGGGCCCTAAACAAACTGGCGTAACGTGGGTGCGTAATACACCTCTGCCTATCCCTTCGGGGATAAGAAAGCGTGAAGTTATGTTACGAGTTATCTAATTTGATTATTGTATGTCAGCGGGCTCGACTGGGTCGGGCGGGTCCGGTAACGGCGGGGCGCCGGCGGGCGGCGGCGGCGGCTCCGTGGGGGGCGTGGGGGGCGCGGGGGGCGCGGGCGCGGCGCCGGCGCAGGACTACAGCGCGCAGTGGGCCGAGTACTACCGCAACCTCGGCAAGCTCAAGGAGGCCGAGGCCATCGAGGCGCAGATCAAGCAAAAGGTACCGCAACACTCCTACACACCTCACAAGCTTGTCCAATAATGTATAATTTTATATTTTCCTACCCTCTATCTTTTCATTTTTCTCGTGGTACGAAAAGCTTGGTTTACTACTTAATTTATTTCTTTGGAGTAACTTTTCCAATAACACAGACATATCCACGAACATGAGATAACTTGTCATTGAATAGGGTCACTGAGCTTCATAAAGTGTAGAGGAGGCAATAGGGATAGCTGAATGTCTGTACACAACGTTCGCCTCGCCCAACCTCGGGTAACTTCACGAGTAGTGTAGTGGAGAGCTTCAACAGTAATGTTTCCCCGCAGCAGTCGGGCGGCGGTAACGGCGGTTCTACGACGGCGCCGGGCGCTACGACGCCGGGCGGCGGCGCGGGCGGCGGCTCGACGCCGGGCGGCGGGCAGTACGCGCAGTACGGCGTGTACGCGGGCGGCGTGTACCCGGCCGCCTACACGCCGTACCCCGCCTACGCGCCGCAGCCGCACCCGCACCCCCCGCACACGCCGCACTCGCAGCCCGACCACCACCACCAACAATAATAGTGAGTACACACGTGTATGCCTACGCCGCACCGACACCCGCCGTCACCCCGACACACGACGCTTTCTAGTGCTTCTATCCGTAGACAACACTTGTTGAGTATTTCCTCCCCACCACTACAATTCCTTAGCAGAATATTTACTTTTAGTTGTATACCACTTGTTCGATTACATAATCTCCTGCTAAAGTTAACCTGACCAGTAATTGTTTCATCCCTGTCCCACTATATTTGTTAACAAAGTATTGATTTTTAGTCGTATAATTTTCTCTTCCAAGCACGACGTCTGCTGTAAAATAATATATCAACCCGATCAGAAATTGTTTTATTTTCTTTGACCCTTTGATATATTTTTTTTGCCATAAATCTCCTTTTAAAGATAACAAAATGACTATAAAAACCTTAAAACTATTTAATATTATCTGCATTCATAAAATGCATCTAATCTTTAAATAACCATAAAAAAAAACTGTTGAATTAGAAAAAAAATGCGTAAATAAAATCTAAAATAGAATGTGATTTGATTAGACTGGTTAGGGAATCTTTATTTATTCCCAGTAGATAGTAGATTTGGCTTTTTAGTATTTAGTTGCTAGTTTTGTACCTAGGAAACCTGTTTAATTTATATTTCAATATATAAAAAATATAGTATATTAAAATCTCGCAACAGACATGTCAATCTGGATTTTATTAATTTAAATCATTTTATATCGTCAGTTTAATTTCAAGAATCAGAAATTAATATCTGAGACAAGAAAATGAATATTACTAAGAATAAAGCAAATATTAATGACATTTATAGAATGGTTCATTACATAATTTATTTTTGCTTATATACAATGTTTTATTCATAATGACACAATTTTAAGGAGATCTAACAATATGTTTATATGTAACTACTTTTAAACTACCACGATTTGCACACATATAACATATCTTTAGTATGTTTATATGTAATTTCTTTCGATGACGATTTGACCTCCCAACATATTATGTTCCAGCATGTTATGATATATTGTTTACTTTATCATGGTGACTGGTTTATAATTTATTACTCTGCATTTTATCTTTATTTTACAGGCATTTTCCATTATATATCACAAAAATATATTATTGATGAAATGCATGTCTTAATTTATGATATTATTCTCTTTCAGTTTGCATGAAAATGATTATATTCATGATATTAAATTTGTTATATAATAATGGCGTTATTGATCATGTCTAGTAGTTATTTGAGATGTTTGAAGACCATATATAGTGTGTGTAGTGTTGCAGATGTAGGCAGTTCCGGGGTTGCCTGCTCGAGAGAGATATCTAATATTTAGTCGTACCATTTGTTGCCATGTTCGTTTGTTTGTGTGATTGCAGAGCACCAACGATGGGACAAGCGAGCAGCCGTCGTGTGAATTCCCCGTTTTAGATTAACGATTAGATAAGAGTTTGGAAAATATAGACACCGCGTCCCTCATACAACTATTGCTAGCACACCAGGCCCGACCTTCAGACGATCACATCGATACAGACACGCGCGGGCTTAGATCTGAGCGACGCCCTCACATACACTTAGCAACCTTAGCCACACCACCTACCTACGTTCTCAATATATTTCGAACATTTTATATTTATTACTGTAAATACGATTGTATTTGTTGGACAGCATTCGTTTCACACAAAGGCGTCAGCTCGCTTCTAAACCCGCGTTACCCTCTACATACAGTACATACAGATGCACATATCAGATATTTATTTCTTGTGGGTAACTAACACTTAAATATTGTCAACTGAACGGATATTATGAGATTACTTTAACGAAATGCTATTTTTAAATTACTTACGGCTGTGTGGTTTATTTTCACTGTTTTATAAATTACTTGATATTCTGTGTATATTGAAATGTTATGATTGTTTCGTGCCAATATTGATCATTGAAATGCCAGTTTGTCCAGGTATAAGTTAGAAAGCCACACTGCCTTTAAAGATGTAACAGAATGATCCGACCTACCACGGAGCTATAGAGAGAGAAATGAACCAAAAGCGGACTTCGACGCCGCGGAGCCGAGGTAAATGCACTGTGCTGAATGACTAGTTGACACACACATTCATGTCTTTTAAATTGTGTAATATCTTCGTGGAACGGGAGGTTTTACTATTAAAACTTACAATTAAATCATTAGAAAAATCATTGGCATATAAAATACTCCCGGTTCACTTTATGAACTTTGTTTAGCATAAGTTAGGTTATACATTTTGGCGCCACATCTCTCTTGACAGCTCAATAGGTTGTAAATTGCTGTTGACCAGTAATGTACGGTTGTAAAGCCGATGACTAGGTGTTAGTTTACATGAGATGAAGGTAATGTAAAGATATCTACATTCCTCTGGCACTGTTGAGTAATTCGACGCGTTATCGCTCGAAACGGTTCAGTGGGTTTCACACCCCAGAAATGTGTATTATTTTTAAGCATATAAAGTGTATATTGATTCATGTGTGTTCATTTTATTTATAATGATGGTTTCTGTCCACAGTCCCCGGCGGTAAGTGACCCTATATCTAACGTTATAAACATATCGATGATGCTTTTCATACATATTATGTTGAGGTACATATTTCTGTGTCTGTTGATATTTTATTCGGCGCACACTTTTATTCCTGATTGTTTATTCGTAACATGTTTAGTTGTAATAGGATTTTTGCGGAGCCCCTTCTAATATTTGGCGTTTGATACAATGGTTCAATTTTTTTATACAACAAACATGATAACGTTTAGCGTTATTTTACAACGAACCATTACTCGTCGATCACACGTCAAATACCACATTATTAGACAACCGTCCATAACTTATAGTTACCATATTTTCCCTATTTTGTTAGGTTTATTCTTAACTGTGACTTCTACCAACTGATCTCATGATGCACTATAATTTCGTACTTCTTTTATGAATGTTTGCATATTTTAAATGTGCTTTTCGCAGACTCGCATATCCAGAGATATGACGTCACATTGTCTAGCCACAGACAAGCAAAAACACCACCACAAAATGGCCGGGACATGTTTTAACATATTTTTGTGTTACTTGTTGTAACCATTTCCGTGTTTCTATATCCTTATCTTGCACTGTATTTTTTACATGATTGTTTACGCTGTTTTACATAATTATGTGTATGCTATGAAATTTGGCGCACCCCTGAATACTAGGGGTGCTGCTGGACTGTTGATGATGACTGTACTTCTATGATTATTTTGATATTATCTTTTGTGTACACTGTGCCTTGTCATCTTGCAATTGCATCACTGCCCTCATTTGTTGTCGATCTGTTAAAGGTGGAAGAAGTACTACCTACTCGTAAATGTCATTGAAACAGACACAAAAATACAAATATTAATTGGATAATGGTGGATCGAGACGAAAGCAGAGATAAAGGTGGTATTACTAGAATTGGTAAGTCTTATAAATAAACAAACGATTGAAATGAACTGTGGTTACTCTCAAACGTGACCAACTAGTTTGTGTGTCTCTGCCTTTAAATTTGATGTATCACAGATCTGTACCATTATCCTTCGAAATCTGAGAAAAACATAGTTTTTCTGAAATTATCCAAAGATTTAATGCATCACGCGAGCTGATTGATAATTTTCTTCATACATTCTGATCTGGTTTATAATGTCTACTAACAACCGGGACCGGCGTATTTCCTGCGGTAGTGACGAGACACGCTGAAGACGCGGGGTGTGCCGAATATCTAACAGGGCAGTAAGTACTTTTGCAAGTCGACTTTATAGCAGTAGTCAAGTTTTCTCCGATTTCGCTGGATCGTGTAGTATCGCGGATTAGTACCCTATTAGTATGCCGTATTTATTTTTTTATTTTGTACGTTCTGAGGGTAGCCCCTATGATGAAAAAGCACTTGTGTAGAGAGATATGATGCAGGATAGCGTGGGTTTATGTCGATTCAGAATCTTGCGAACTAAGTTCTAGTAACAAAATAATGTAGGGATCAATAATAATTTATTGATTTTTATTTACATGGCATTACTAAGTTTTTTCTTATTATATTTTATGTATACATATAGTGATCACACATTGTAGATGTTGGTGACATGACTTCCGAGATAAAATATTATTTCTGTTGATTTTTCACTCTAATATGCGGCAACACTGGGTTTATTCCCATCGGCCACCCCCGAATCAGCCACCCCGGTGGCGGTTGGCTCAGATTGGTTTTTAAAGTAGCGCCTAGGTTTACTCCCATCTGCCCCCGCGGTGGCGGTTGGCACAGATTATTCGGTGGTCGATGGCACGTATTTAGTTTCATCTGCCCCCTTCTTAATTGTAGTGAGGTGGCCGATTCTCATACACATCGTTACGGGCTCACTTTGCTTATCGTGATCCATATATTTTCCCTTATATTACTTTATTTTTATTGATCGTGATATCCAGCAGCGTTGCGTATGAGAATCGATCACCTCACTACAAACTCAAAGGGGGCAGATGGAAATAAACTAAAACACAAATACGTGCCATCGGCCACCGGGGTGGCAGACGCTACTGTAAAAATCAATCTGTGCCAACCGCCACCGGGGTGGCGGATTCGGGGGTGGCCGATGGGAATAAACCCAACACTGGTGTACCTAATAATTTTATTTGTCAATGCACAACATCTACAATGTGCTGATATTTTTTTATTTATGTATGATTGATTATATTTACATTTGCCTATCGACCGATTTGATGACTTGAATAACTTACCTAGTCGAAATGATATAATTATTTTTCATGTTAGGAACATGCATTATTTGATGACATGACTTAAAAATATTAATTTTCTTGACGGTGAAATAGGGGCGAATATAATAAATAATATGAAAAATATTTGTTGTTTTATTTCGCCACAATACACTGTTAGGGAATTTTATTTTTATTCCTATAGTCTTATTTACTTAATAACTAATAACTAGAATAAATAGAATTTATATTATTATTTCTTACATTACATTATACAGGAGAGTAGATCATACACAATGCATGTTACCAAACAAATTACTTGCAGGCATCTCGCTTATTTATTTAGCGATACATTCGCTAATTAGCGGCAGTAGATAGTTTTAGCATAATATGGAAAAAGGAGCGAAAGCACTCATGGTGGCATTCTGAATTGGTGATAGATCCATCACGCAAATGACGTTATCCTCTGAAAGATATTCTCCGTGAGACCACACAAAACGCGGCAATCGTGCGCGGCTGCAGCGCTCTGGTCGCGTTGGTCACAACTTGGCCGATTTTTTTTTCGCTATGGGACATAATAACGTTTCTGATCCTGTGGGATCAATTGGAAATAAATGGACTTGAACTCGTTTGAAATGAGCTGAATTTGATCTCTATCTTTTTTGGTCTCAATTCAAATTAACTCGATACTTTCCCGAGTTGACGGTCGATACCGATGTTAGGCTCTGTTTCCTAGGATTGGCAATCTAGCACTTGCAACCTGAATGGCGCAAGACCAGCACACGTACCTACCTACCTATGAAATGGTTGAAAATAATGTACATACATAAAATGACATTTAGGGTGATGGCACATTGCGTGAAAGCACGGTGACGCCGACATCGCCGTCCACCGGGACACATACACACATTTAGTTGCACTTGCCCCGGTATACGCCACCGGGATAGTTGGAACTCCCTTCGTTACAGCACAGCGGGGCCAGATCTAACGAATGCGCTGTTCGCATGAATGCGAGAGTCGTCCGCTGCTCGCTACAGATGATTTTCTTTTCTGAACTCTTGGTAACAGGTAATGCCACGACTCCAGTGCATTCGCCAGATCTGTACCTACCTACGCTCCCTAAAGGCCGGCGCGCACTGACGTCGCGCGTGGCACGGCATGTCAAAGGATTTTATTAGGTACTGATGAAGTCATTTTGATTCTTATTTCAATGAGTTTAGAATTCATATTACTTTATTTCGATACAATCGTACCGCAGCCCGCCGTGGCACGTCGTGGCATGCCACGACGTAATCAGTAGGTAAAATAAGTTCCTGAATTCACTGTTAGTAAATCTTGTTCTCCATAAATAATGTATCCAGAATTGTTTTCTCTTCGACATATCAGTTTGTATTTTGTCGTTCTTCAACTTCAGCAAGAAGTGCAATTGATACTAAATTCCAGTCAATTGGACGCCTCGGTATGACGCGGCATGCCACGACGTGCCTGTCGTGCCCGCCGTTTCAAACACGCTTCGGGCTACCGAAACATGCAGTGCCACGCCGGCGCCGTGCCGTCAGTCGGCGCCAGCCTTAAGACTACTTACGTCTAATTTGCCTCAGGTCCCTCTTACTTAATCTCTTTCTTTTTACAAAATTAGCTATGTTACTGAAGTAGGTAAATTTCGATGGCAGTGCGCGTCACCTAAATCACCCCTCAAATGCCAGTTAGCTTGGTCCAGAAAGGTCCAGGTTTAGTTAGGTACCTATCTCGTGATTACATATTATGTAGGTAGTCTGTTAGGTAGGTACCTTGCGGGCTGCAGCTCTTCAATATCTTTGTTGGGTTAGCTGCTCAGATTCATCCGCAGATGTATGAGAGTTGAGAGAGTTAGTTGACGCACTGGATGTCCTTATTAGCTTGGAGAGACGGGAGAGCGGTGCTGTGGCCCACGGCTCGAGAGGACTGCCCGCATCGATGACTGGCGAGGGCGATACTCTGAAATTTATAAATACCATTGTATGGTGACCCGAAATCTAATAGGCCGGAAGGCTCCGGGTGGGCGCCACAAGTTCTTACTTAGCAAGGGCTAAGGCCTAGGTAGGTACCTATGCATTGGCACTCTATCCCACGCAGGCTAGGATCCATCAGACAACGGTGTACAGTGGGCAACATGCACCAACTTGATAAAATATGTCTACTCTTAGCGACAGAATCATCATCAACAAAACTAGAAGCTAAACTGTATTGGCGATGCAAAGATTATCGTGTGCGTTCGCGCAGCGGAATGTTGTTGAATTTAAAGATTTTAATTACCTATGCAGATATTTAGTGTATGACGTCGTATAATTGTGTATGGTAAAAAAAAATTTGTGCACGCAGCCCACAGATGAGACAAGTATCAGATATAGCGCATTCGTCCAACTAAGCGTGGCACGTTGACAGCTATGTGTGCGTGACCTTTGGCGACTGGCACTGTACGGACACGCGCGTCTATGTGTGTGTAAAGTTGCCAGATTATGAATAATCTCCCAGTATTTTGCATATAGTTATGTAATATTCTTATACCGTAAAATGGGGCTAATTAAAACACTTTTTTCTTAAAACAGGTGTTTATAAAAATTATAATAACTGTATAGATTATGGAATATGTTTTTTCAGTTGATTATGCAATAAAATATAATAAGTAACTACTTTAGTATAACTTCCGTTAATAGATTTGAAGATATTTTATTTTAATGTCGCTATTCCAAATATTGCATCAATGGGGTTATTTGTAATCTCACTTTCTTGCTTTGGTTTTCTTATTTTTGCTAAGCTGTGTCTAATAAAAGTCAGTAAGCTATATTTGGAAAAGTTATAGGATGAGTGGTTGCCTTCATTTCAACTTAATTTTACTCTCTATATAGCACAGACGAGCCAAAAATCACAACTGAATGTGCATTCACTAATAGATCCAATGCTTCTTTGGGGTTATTTGGAATGTAATGTTAATATATCAAAGGTATTCCTAATAAAGATGAAGCTATATTTGGAATATTTAAGGGTAAGCATTATCCATCTGCATAAATAATAACAAATCGCTAAATGTGATGCTAAGCGCAAAACTCAAGAACGACTGAACCGAGTTCGCTTATTATTTTTATTGTGTTTCTTAATGTCAGGAAAAGGTTCTTTTGAAAGAAAAAAAGCAAGCCAAATTACGCAGGTGAAGCCGAGCGGCACAGCTATTACGAAATGAAAATATATTGCAAGAAATGAGTGAGCCCTTATACTGATACCTGACTATTGTATTAGATGTTTAAATGATTTATTTAAATAAAACAACTAATTAACGACAACATTTATTCTTGTACTACAAAAAAAGTTAGATATCTGTTGAAAGCTTGCCGACAGAACGTGTCATCACAAAACTGCATTTAATGAAGATTTAGAGACCGTCATTAAACACAGTTTTGTGGTGACATCTTTTGTATTTCTTCTATTGAGCCATTTTGAATTTCTTCTATTGCATTTTGTAAATCTTCTTTGCAATAACTTCGGTAAGGTGAAGGATTCTTACTGCGTGAATTAGTAAATTTTTGGTGGTAGGTCCGCACCATAGTTAAGAAGATATCTGTAGCAAATAAATAAACATTCTAAATTAATAAATATTCTATGTAGTTCTGGCACATATTCCCATTATCGCAGACGCATGTCCGTAATTTCGTTTAAACACAGATTTAACAAACACGTTTAAATATGTACGTAAATAAAGTAATCTATTATATATAATATAATAGGTAGGTACATATCTAAAGAATAACTGTTAATTATTCAGGTGCGACAATCAACCATGCAAATATTTAAGTTTATATTATAGTGCAAATGTTTTAAATTATCTTTTAAGTTAGCCGAGAAATATCATGCCCTTAACAGGCTTTAAATGCGCAATTGGGACTATTTGGAACTAAGATTAAATTCCTTGGCAATGTATAACAAACTTTAAAGGGGCTATTTGAAACTTCGTTCCAATTAAGTGTGCGTTCGCGCAGCGGAATGTTGTTGAATTTAAAGATTTTAATTATGCAGATATTTAGTGTATGACGTCGTATAATTGTGTATGGTAAAAAAAAATTTGTGCACGCAGCCATTGTGGAGAAATTCACCAAAAACTGATTCCGCTGGGCGAACGTTGTCCTGGCGGAACTTTTTTTAATCCATTGACTTTAGAAGAAAAGAGATGTATCCAAAAATTAGTGTGTATTTGTGTGTGATTGTGTATGTATGAATAAAATTGGTGCATGCATAAACTTCGGAGAAATTCAAGTTTCCGCTACGCGAACGTTTGGCCATTAGCTAGTTTTCATATAAAGCGCTTACATAGAGAGCTGTAAATTTTTACATACGTTGTTTTGAATTTGTTTATATTTGTTTAAAAAACAGATTTAGAAAAAATCGTAGGGCTTAAAAGATAAAAATATAAACGTAAAATACGCTTATTAGGTCTTAGTTCTTAAAGTATGCACTTTGGGGTCTAGATTTTCACGTTTATACAAACTTTGTAAGTGTCTGCAACATGTTGCCAAGTATCAATGATGTTCCTTTAGTAATTAAAGAGTTATAGGACAATTTACCATGAATAGATCACTGTTTACAAAGCAGTCAAATATCACGACGTTCTAAAGGAATTGCATGGTAAAATGTATGCCAATAATTAGTGTATTCGTTCAACTATTCACATGCAAAATTTCATGTCATTAAATTCAGTAATTAAAGAAACACAATTATAATACTGACGAAGCATCGAAAACCTACATAACCCGACCAAGTTCGGATGGCTACAAAAAAGCGGCCGTGCCATATATCTAAGAAACGTTCTTAACCTTCCAATATAGCATTTATTAATATGGTACAGTTGCGTACACAAGCGTTAGGAAAAAATAAAACAATTGCATTTCTTGAATTAAAAATATTTTTTAAATAATAACGCCACTATCTACGATAAAAATAAATCTTCAATTAACAAGTATTTAAATATCCATGTACAAAAATATTTTAAATTACATATTACATAATTATGTAATTATAATAACGTTAACAAACGCTTGCAACGACAGCAATGGACTTAAATGTGTTTTAATTAAAACAGGCTTAATAAACATATTGCCCTCTCTTTTCTTCAAGGATGGAAGTACCGTTTCAAGCGGGAAGCCGCCTATCGCTCGTTGCGCACAGCGCGTTGTCTATTTTTTCACACTAGAATATTTTTGATCAATTCATAACTACAATACGTAGACTATTTAACCAAAGAACTAGCGTACCGCTTTGAACAAAATAATTCTGAATATTTTGGTGGGGTGCGGGGGAACACGCTCACATAAATAAGTCACTAACTACCAGTACAACGGTATACATCAATTAAAAAATCGATTCAAGAAGTAGTTTTTTTAAGTTATTAGATTGTTTGATCCACTAAAGTTGCAAAGGGGAACGCTCGTGCATATCTAGTCCATTGGTTAAATAGTGTAATAAACTACAGTATGATAAATATTTACCTAAACAGTAGTATTTACATGTGGTAATTATTTAATTTCCCTAAGAGGTCTATAGTTAGAATTCTGATCCATGAACTCTTCAATAGAAATTAGCTGTATGAATTATATTTGTCTTAAATTTTAATAATATATCTAGATTATATCTCAAGTCTCAAGCGCATACTTAAATAAAGTACCTACGTAAATAGTACCTACTTTCTGTCATAGTCAAATACATTTAAAAAAGTAGGTGTACAAAAGTAAATGACCTATAAATTATGTTGAAACA
This sequence comes from Euclidia mi, assembly GCA_944739405.2. NCBI lineage: Eukaryota > Metazoa > Arthropoda > Insecta > Lepidoptera > Erebidae > Euclidia > Euclidia mi. Next base: position 37,181,771 of record OX123206.2, read on the forward strand.
ACAATTGTGTTATCACCTATACCAATTCAATAACGGTATTATACTGCAAATTTTGGGATGTTACCTAAATATATTGCACGGCCGCTTTTTTGTAACTATCCGAACTTGGCCGGGTTATGTAGGTTTTCGATGCTTCGTCAGTATTACAATTGTTTTTCTTTAATTACTGAATTTAATGACATGAAATTTTGCATGTGAATAGTTGAACGAATACACTAATTATTGGCATACATTTTACCATGCAATTCCTTTAGAACGTCGTGATATTTGACTGCTTTGTAAACAGTGATCTATTCATGGTAAATTGTCCTATAACTCTTTAATTACTAAAGGAACATCATTGATACTTGGCAACATGTTGCAGACACTTACAAAGTTTGTATAAACGTGAAAATCTAGACCCCAAAGTGCATACTTTAAGAACTAAGACCTAATAAGCGTATTTTACGTTTATATTTTTATCTTTTAAGCCCTACGATTTTTTCTAAATCTGTTTTTTAAACAAATATAAACAAATTCAAAACAACGTATGTAAAAATTTACAGCTCTCTATGTAAGCGCTTTATATGAAAACTAGCTAATGGCCAAACGTTCGCGTAGCGGAAACTTGAATTTCTCCGAAGTTTATGCATGCACCAATTTTATTCATACATACACAATCACACACAAATACACACTAATTTTTGGATACATCTCTTTTCTTCTAAAGTCAATGGATTAAAAAAAGTTCCGCCAGGACAACGTTCGCCCAGCGGAATCAGTTTTTGGTGAATTTCTCCACAATGGCTGCGTGCACAAATTTTTTTTTACCATACACAATTATACGACGTCATACACTAAATATCTGCATAATTAAAATCTTTAAATTCAACAACATTCCGCTGCGCGAACGCACACTCCAATTAACCCCAAAACAGAAACCAAATAGCCCCATTTAGAAAAATCTAAATATATGCCAGCCCAGAAAAGGTAGATAACAGCAAATAAAAACACTGAAAAACGCATAAAACAGACTATTACTTAGTTTACTCAATGTCTTACATACCTTTCTAGATTTTGTGTGCCAGACGAAAGTTATCCATACCAGAAAAACACCAAAAACACGACACTTTTTAAAATTACGCGCTGAACCATAATTATAGAAAGCCGTTATCTGTCAAAATTCCTGTGTTACATTGACATTAGATGTCACTGTATTGCCAGGTGGTAAAATATAATTCCTACTATTCTCAGATATGAAAATACACACGATGAAAACTTTTTTTTCGGAAATTCCAAATAGCCTCGTCAGTTCTAAATAACCCCATCTTACGGTATTCATTTGCGGTTTTGAAGAATTTACCATGGATTTAATTAATGCTTTTATAAATACTTTTCTTAAATGTAGGTACCGAGTTAAGTTTTAACTACTTCGTAAATCTGTATATATAAAATCCTTGCGTTACTGACTGACTGACAGACAAGCTACAGCTGAAACTACTCGGCGCATGAAGCTGAAATTAAGCATGTATGTTTCTTGGGAACCGTAGGGGTGCACTATCACGGGATTTCTCGAAATTTCCACGGGATCGGGCAAAACGAGAAATACGAAAATATGTGCGTGCGAAGCCGCTGGCGTCGATTAGTTGAGAAATAAATAGTATGTATGTACACACGGCACCAAGTCAAGCTAAACAGTTTCTGTACCATTTTGATACTTATTCCCTACGCCATAAGTATGTATGTACACACGGCGCCAAGTCAAGCTCAACAGTTGCTGTACGATTTTGATACTTATTCCCTACGCCATAAGTACGTATGTACACACGGCACCAAGTCAAGCTAAACAGTTGCTGTACGATTTTGATACTTATTCCCTACGCCATAAGTATGTATGTACACACGGCGCCAAGTCAAGCTAAACAGTTGCTGTACGATTTTGATACTTATTCTCTACGCCATAAGTATGTATGTACACACGGCACCTAGTCAAGCTAAACATTTGCTGTACGATTTTGATACTTATTCTTTACGCAATAAAAACGGTGCAAAGGTCAAAGTGTATAAGCTTGACGAGTAGCAGGGTGTACACGAATATTTGGATCGTTTGGGGATCGAACTCAAAACAATATTATGTAAGGTATATACTAATGGAAATTGAAATTCTATTACTATATTTATGAGAAAGAAGATATATCTACAATATACTTTTATAATACGGTAATGTATTTTTCATTAACATGACAATCATTATCACATAATCAATTGACAAGTGCATTTTCCCTAATTCAGGCAGAACGGCGTCGACAAAAACTGGCAACACTTACATATTTCTTGCACAAATACGAATTTTATCGAAATTAAATTAGGAAACAGTCAAATTATCAATAGTTACCTGTGAAAAGATATTCCATTTTCCTGTTTTTGTTTTTAGGAACAACTTTTACAGTGTGAACGTGAACACGTTCAGTGCCCACGACTCGGATCCGAGTTCAACAATTCATATATTCCCATGCCCAGAACTCGGATCCGAGTCGTGTCTATAAGTAGTTATGGCCGACTTCTAACAATGCCAAGGACTCGGATCCGGGTGCAAGTCGAACAATAGACATACGCGTCATTGTTAACTTAGGGTTGTCAAATCCAAACCATGCGGCCAACTTTTTTACCAGTTGTTATATTATTCGTACCTAATCTTCCGAAATAATTTACCTATAAGCGAAGTTTATGATTATAAGTGTTGCTTAATTCAGAAATAATAATCATAATGATGAACAATTATTGAACAAGTGCCGTATCTACACATTGTACACACGTAAATAGGTACCTACGCACAAATATTTCACTTGAACGTTCATCATTAAACATTTGAATTATTTGATGTTGTTTTGCGTCGATAAAATATAATTATGTAGATTCATAACCTACACGTATAAAACTTAGTTACGACTAGCGAAAAATATTATAATAATATCATGATTATTTGAGTGTTCGTATTAGATTTGCATTTTATGAGGTAGGTACTTACATTCATACATACATAAATTCATATCCTTTTTAAATAATTGCATCCTGTATTTATGATTTTAGAATATATTTGAAATTACTAGGTACATACAATAAAAAAAATATAATACCAAAAATATTACATGTGGGAACACAGAATGCTTGTTTGCATTGTTCACTAACTTGTGTTGCATGCATTACTTACGTTTGTGGCTATTTGTGGCGTTCGTTCATAGTAGGTAACGTAAAATGTTCAACAAAAGTGTGAATTAGCAGTAATATTAACTAACCTCTTCAACTAGCATTGAAACAAAACGCTGACACATTATCACCACAGAATCGTAAATTAATTAATGTCATCTGTGATTATCACTAACATAACCTCTCGATGTACAGTGAAAGAAGGAATGTAAGTTCATTGTGATCTCCAAGGCAGCAGAGTCTTAGATATAAGAACATATAAGAACATAATTTGTGACTATAGTTATAGGCTGATACTCCAACACGGTTCCAAACGTAAGACAATCAGAGTCCAGGAGGAAAGCAAGTAGTCGTCAATCGAATCACACAGGACGCAGAGAAAACAAAAGGGATTAGATATCCGATATAGGTCTGGCCAGAAGCGCAAACAAATATCGAATGAGCTAAATAATTTTGCACGTAAATCAGCAGACAAAATGATCATGGTATGACCCAGAAGTCATAAACCATATTTACCTGTGTATAACAAAGTTACTAGAAACAAAAGAACACGTGCGGTTCATTTTTTAAGTACATAACAAAGGACGCCGACGCCGACAAAATATTTTCAAGTTTAAAATTTTTTTCACGACTTTTAAATGAAAACAAAGCACTCCGGCGCCTTTGTTATTGCGGCAACTAATCATAGATAACGAAATGTTTAGATTGGGTCTAAAAATTGTCACCTAACGAAGACAATAAATACCGACAAGCTTTGTTCTATGATTTCTATTTTATCTAAACGTTGTAAATCCTTCTCCGATATTTTCAATGAAAACAAGAACATCGTTAAAAATTATCGAGGCAACAGATGGTCGGCGAACGATCTCAATAAATACCGACAAGCTTTGTTCTATGATTTATATTTTATCTTAACGTTGTAAATCCTTCTCCGATATTTTCAATGAAATCAAGAACATCGTTATAATTGTCGAGGAAACAGATGGGCGAACGATCTCAGTCAATACCGACAAGCTTTGTTATAAGATTTGTTACCCTAAAACTAGGAGTAAATGAAGACGAAAGTATTTGATTTTAAAATACACTTTTATAAATAAAAACATTAATCACTTGTCCTTTATTTCACTAGAACAAAAATTAAGAAATAACACAGGTCATTTTGGACAGCCCTGCGCTCGCGCTTGTGAACTCGGATACGGGACCATGAGCATAGCGGTCCAGTTACGACGTCGTCGTGCCGATGGACTCGGATCCGAGTCGTTATGTATTACTCCCACAAATTACTGGGCATATGTATTGACTTATAGTATAATGACTTGGCAGTGAAAGTGTTAAGAACACAAGACGGCATTTTGAGAATTTAAAAGTTGAAGTGATCGTGACGCGTGAACTGTACGATGCTTCGTAGCGCACTGAGACGAGTTTGTATTCGCTTTTCAATTTTGTATTTGCTTTAGTGGCCGCACGCAACAGTGCCGCGCGTTCCATCTGATAATTGTCTCATCTGTGACGCAGCCATTGTGGAGAAATTCACCAAAAACTGATTCCGCTGGGCGAACGTTGTCCTGGCGGAACTTTTTTTAATCCATTGACTTTAGAAGAAAAGAGATGTGTCCAAAAAATAGTGTGTATTTGTGTGTAATTGTGTATGTATGAATAAAATTGGTGCATGCATAAACTTCGGAGAAATTCAAGTTTCCGCTACGCGAACGTTTGGCCATTAGCTAGTTTTCATATAAAGCGCTTACATAGAGAGCTGTAAATTTTTACATACGTTGTTTTGAATTTGTTTATATTTGTTTAAAAAACAGATTTAGAAAAAATCGTAGGGCTTAAAAGATAAAAATATAAACGTAAAATACGCTTATTAGGTCTTAGTTCTTAAAGTATGCACTTTGGGGTCTAGATTTTCACGTTTATACAAACTTTGTAAGTGTCTGCAACATGTTGCCAAGTATCAATGATGTTCCTTTAGTAATTAAAGAGTTATAGGACAATTTACCATGAATAGATCACTGTTTACAAAGCAGTCAAATATCACGACGTTCTAAAGGAATTGCATGGTAAAATGTATGCCAATAATTAGTGTATTCGTTCAACTATTCACATGCAAAATTTCATGTCATTAAATTCAGTAATTAAAGAAACACAATTATAATACTGACCAAGCATCGAAAACCTACATAACCCGACCAAGTTCGGATGGCTACAAAAAAGCGGCCGCACACAAGATTATCCGCGCGCCTCTAGGTGCGAAATTTGGAAGGTGTCGAGGTACGACACTTGACGGGTTATTCCTCTTGTCCCCCAGCTCTTCGGCCCCACTGGGGGTCAAAAGGAATTTTTGTACTATTGTCCTCCACTACAATTTCACGGGGCCAAACGGAATCATAATTTCCTGTCGGCCCCTAATAAAATATTATTTTAAATATCGTCTTGATATCGGTATTTGACGTTTGTTAAATCTTTTATTTTTTTATGTTGTCATGAGACTCATAAATAATTATTCAACAGCGCCTTTAAACTGTATTACCTGCATCTAAAATGTCATCTAAGTAATCTATTGTTTACCCCTTCCCGTGACACAAAAAGGTAAAGGGTGCATGTTATCAGTAGTACATACCGCGTCATGGCGGAAAGCACACCAAGTTGTAGCTCTGGTGCTAACGCTTTTGACATGATTAATAAAGAGGGAAAAAAAGCCCAGTAGTCCCCCGCGGGGCTGAATCTCTGGGGTACAAAAGGAAAAATCCTTCCCATTGTCCCCGCTGGGGGACAACAGGAAAAAAATTCTCATTGGCCCCCAGTGGGGCCGAAGAGCAGGTGTCCGATTTGATGGCGCGGCCACGAAGTTGATCTTTTTAAAAAATGGTGACAAGATTTTGTAAAAATTTGTAAAAGTACTTAGACTCCCAATTTGTCAAAGCTATGTTAAAAAAGTTATAAGGGTTTGAACGTGGCCGCGCCATTGAAACGCTCCGAACCGCGCGGCCACGGAGATCTTTAAAACTAAGTATTGCAGAGGCCTGAAATTTTGGTAAGTAACAGATTGAATTTGTAAAAATATAGAAAAAAATTCTAAGCTTATATTTTAGGAGCTGTAACACAAAAAAAGCCATGGCCGCGCCATTGAATCGGTGAAAAACACATTTTCGCTGATATCTCGCTGTAAAAACAACGCAGAAGATTACTGATGATAAACCATAGAGATATTAGAATAGAGTGGCAGAACAGTACCTAACTCAATACCTACTGTGTCGTGTCCGCCGGTGGGAGAGAGAACGCAACATTAGAGGCCCTCTGCATCTCTCTCTAACAATACATGCACAACATCAACATTACGCAGTGGCGTGCTACCTGTAATTATTATTTATATCAGTTTATCAGTAATCAATAGTTTAAAAATATATAAACTTTTTTGTCTCTTCAAACTATCTTCGTGTATCAATAAAAACAACTTTTAAACTATTGATTACTAATAAACTGATTTAAATAATAGTTACAGGTAGCACGCCACTGCGTACCGTAAAATGGGGTGAATAGAAATCGTGGGGTGAATAGAAAAAAGTCCAGAAGTTTGATATTGTTGACTCTAGCTTGTTATTTAGCCCTATAACGAATGTTTTTCTCTGTGATTTTCTACGTGGCAACATGTTTTTTATAGGCTCACCACACACAAATTTACGTCAAGTTGAAATTTCATATAGATTTAAGCGGTTAAAGTGAAGGTGTGAAAACAAGTAATTTTTGCTCTTTATAAATTTTCCATAAACATCAAGTTATTGGTTGTGTTCACCCTGTAGATGTGTATTATTCGATAGGTACATACATTTCCCATCTTTAAGAAAAACAAAGGAAAGTGTCCGTGTTTGATTATTTTACATTCTTTTTCTATTAAAATTGAGAAGCTAGCTATTTTGCTGGAATTCGAGGTGAATAGATACGGGAAGGGGGTTAATAGATACGCCGTTAGGGTCAATAGATACGCCATTGGGGATGAATAGATACGCGTGAGAGGTTAATAGATACGAGCGGGGGGTCAATAGAAATATGTTTTTTAGGGTTGTCAATCCAGGTTAGTTCATCATACGCACCTTTTTGTCAGATAACCATTGAAAATATGGACAAGTGATTTTTTTTTTATTATCAAGGTATTTAATTTTATAATCTATATGTAGCTTAATCTAATCTTAATGTCTAAATAGTATATGTACAAAAAACCGTAAAAACAAATAAAAAATTTAAAATATTTACAAGGTTTAGGCGTCGTAAAATGCCTCCGCATCAATGTCATCGGGTAACGTGCCCAGAAGGCTGGTAGCATTGCCACGCTGGATGGCAATGCTGATTCTCTGAGCAAGGAATAAACCAGCCTTCTGGTCACGTGAGACGTCGATTAAACGTTTAGAAATTTCCCGGAATAGTGAACGAGCGCTCGGACCCCATGAGCCTAGCGTTTCAACCCCAAACGGCTCAAACACGTAATTACTCACTAAATTACTGTATTTGCGCCGTTTGAGGGTTTCCGCAGTTGCAGCAGCAGCGCCAGCATGGCCTCCGGTGCTTGGAACATGTGATGGCGCGAGGGTGTCTACGCAGGTTGCGTCCCACACCAAGGGCCTACCCATTTTCCAAGGCAACAATGACATACCATCAGGTCTCTTACCGTCGTCGCGTACCAAACCATTTGGTTCAAGTACAGCTGGTACGCCAGACGCGACAAGAGCACGACGAATTATGTCATTCAGATGGGCGTGACGGGGAATTCTACCAGCGCTTCTGCTGCAAGATAGCCCATGGTGTCCGAGGCTATCGACGTCTTCTCCACAATGACATCGATGCGGAGAAACACACGGAGCACCTAAACGAAGACAAGTGGCGATACGGAACGTCTCATCGTCCAACATGGTTCCAGTGTTGGACGATGGTAGTGCCTGAAGCCACAGACCCGATTCCCATTCTCCCACAGCCAGCAAGCGAGCACGCTCTGCAACACTAAAAGATGCATCTAAAAGACTTTTCCTTACAATGTCACAAAGCGGCGCATCCCACTGTCTTTGGGAGAATAGGTTGGTAGGCAAAACAGTGCTTGGACAAGCCATTTTCCAGGCGTTTACAGCTTCGGATTTGCACAGCACTTCTGAGTTAACTAGTGTAGGTGATAAAATTTTCCTAGTTAACTCTTCCGTGCTGTGAACCGAAGACAGAAACGCCGGTAAACTGACACTAGAAATTTTGCGTATACCGAGCCCACCCAGACGTATAGGCAATGACGCTTGTAGCCAGGCTCGGTCGTCCAAGTCCACATTTAGTATTCTCTTTAAAGTAGTTTGGATAATTTTGTCGACTTGTTCTAAAAGTGCATATTTTTTCCAAAGTTGGGAAGATCTTAAAGCATGTGTGAATTTTGGGACGAAAAGACAATATCGAATAATAGTATAGGCCGAATGTACATTAATTTTGAATAGGCGATCTGAAATATCACAAAAATTTTGAATTTTTTCCTCTATGAAAGAATCGAAAGATTCTTCAAGAACTGGAGAACCTAGGAGGCGAAGAGAACTCTTATCAACAATTTTGATGTCTGAAGCCAAATGATTAAATTTAGATATAATCGATTGTTTTTTTGAAGAGTCTGTTGTATTTATAAACAGCTCACATTTACTAGAATTTAGTTCCAAGCCAATAGATGCGAATTTATTTTTAAGAAGAGCTAAATCTTGTAATACAATGTCTGGATCCCCTCCTAGGGTCCCGTCATCTAAAAACCATACATTAAATTTAGAATTTACTTGCCGAATTATGGGGTGTATTGCTAAACTAAAAATGACTGGTCCAAGAGGGTCACCTTGTTGACACCCAACTGCTGATTCCAATAGCTTATCCTGATATAATAATTTTGTGGGGTACCTGTAACATTGCCAAAGAAATTTAAAAATTTTAGGGGTTTCTAATTTTGCTTGTGCCAACAAAGTGTCCCTATTCACTGAATTGAAGGCGTTTTTTAAGTCAACCTTCAAAATGACCTCTCCATCACCACTTCCAAGGTACGTAGAAATGGCATGTATAGCAGCCTCGCAACCCCCTTTGGAACCAAAACCTAGTTGGAGGGGTTGGAATTTTTCCGATAGCTCCCTGCTGTAAAATTTACAGCATATCTTGGCTGCTATACGCCGATATGTGCAACCCACGGCAATGGGACGTATGCCACCATCCCTCTTGTTAAGGGCGCACAAGTTCGCCCCATACAAGATGTCAACGATGGCGTCGTCCACATTACCGGAGAGCATCATATTTATTAGCGCAGTCAACTCCCTCAGAAGTGTATCGCCAGCCACCCCAGCACTGGCACACACAAGGTCTTTCAGGTGCTGGGGCGTCAGTGCATCGAGGCCCCCGGCCGAGCCACTCCGGAAGGAGCCAACCGCTGCTAACACGTCCTTGGCTGTGGTGATCAGATGTTCTGATTCCCTGTCGGGAGCTTCAGGGAAGGAGAGATCATTAATAGGCGCTGGATGCTTGCTCTTCAGACCCGCAAGCGTATCTGGAGAGCAAGGCGCCACCACATCGCTACTGAAAAGGAGCCTAGAAGCGCCCCGTATATCGCCCTCCCTTAATTTAGATTCTACATATTGATACAGCGACTTCTGCTTGTTAAACGTAAATTTTGAATCTAAAGAGTGTGCCGAAACTTGACAATTATATTTAATTTGGGATGTCAACGAATTTTGGCCTGCCTGATTTTTATCAACATGTAGAATCCTATAAGGGAAAGTCAGTAATTGCTCCCAGGCTGTTCTCGAGTTCTCCCTGACGACAAGACCAATACATTCCGCTAATTTTTTGGATACTGATGGTCTTGCCCCACGGGGAACTCTTTTCACAACCGGGATCGAATGTTTAAATTTTGATAGCGTTTGCCAAAAAGGAATTTGTGTGGTGTCTCCTAATACAGGTTGTGAAGATATTGTGGAGCCAGAAAGTGCATTTTGGGATTTATGTACTTTACCAAAATGCACTTTCAGGCCCCGCTTACCTTTGAAAAAGCGGTCCTGGGAGCAATCCGGACAGCGCACCAGACCAGTCAACGATGTGGTAGGTTGACTAGCACTCACGTCCACATCGCCAGTGCCATCACAACATTGCATTCGTTATATTACTACCTATATATAATATTTACAAAAAAAAATCACAAAAATAAATTCACATTGAAAATATTGTTTATATTTAGGCAGGTGCCTACCTGTATGATTAAAGAGGTAAATGTTGATATATGGTTTATTAAAAAAATACATAGTTGTCTGATTAATAACAATGTTGATATATTGAATAAAAATACAAGTTGATTTTGACAGCCCTAGCGTTTTTTCTCTATTCACCCCCTTCCCGTATCTTTTGACCCCTGTTTCAAGGTAAATAGAAAACGCTTACTTTTTCTTAATTTACTAATTAATGTCCTGTTTTTACTAATTTGTAGCACAAATATTGAGTAAATTACAACTTAACTCATGATTTCAAAATGCTTCAATAATGACTCTCATTCAAAATATCTAATAAAATCGATGTTGAAGTTGAAATCTGTGTCTATTCACCCCATTTTACGGTAATGTTGATGTTGTGCATGTATTGTTAGAGAGAGATGCAGAGGGCCTCTCTCTAATGTTGCGTTCTCTCTCCCACCGGCGGACACGAATAGGCCCCACTCTGCCACTCTATTCTTAATATCTCTATGTGATAACTGATATAAATAATAGTTACAGGTAGCACGCCACTGCGTAATGTTGATGTTGTGCATGTATTGTTAGAGAGAGATGCAGGGGGCCTTTAATGTTGTGTTCTCTTTCGCACCGACGGACACGACAGTATTGAGTTAGGTACTGTTCTGCCACTCTATTCTAATATCTCTATGCTTACAATACAACCGCAGACTAAATTGTACTAACGTACCGTGAAACCTGCTTACTTTGCCACTTTTACATGTGTCAAAAAGTGATTCGCTTTAAAAAAATATAATTATATGAAAACGAAATGAGTAACCTACACCTAGACGTAGTAAATTTCATGAACATTTATATTATTGCCAAATATCTAATTCATTTTTGTAAATTAAAATATTTTAAGCATAAAAACAAATATGGCAAAGTCAGCTGTCACTTCTGGTAAATTTGCCATATGGAAATAAAAATGATTTTTTTGGAGTTCATGAGGTTAAAAAGAAATATATTTGCACTCTTCCTCTTACCCCTAAATTAAAAGTAAAAACTTTATATTATTTAGCACTGGTAACTAAACTCTCTAAGAAGGTGGCAAATTCACCAACCTTTCCAAAATATTTCATAGTAAAAAGAATATAGGGTTAGGGTTGTCAAATAAAAATGTTTTCATAGTAGGAAATCTTAATATATAAAATCCTTGCGTTACTGACCGAGTGACAGACACGCTACAGCCGAAACTATTGGGCGCAGGAAGCTGAAATTTGGCATGCATGTTCCTTGGGGACCATAGGGTTGCACTAAGAAGGGATTTTCCCAAATTCCCACGGGATCGGCAAAAACGGGTATAATTAAAAAAAATGCAGGCGTAGCTGCTGGCGTCCTCTAGTATTAAATAAAAGTAAAAAAGAACATACCCATTTTTAGTGAGATCAACACGCAATATTAGTCGTTGTGACTAGGTATTGATTAATATAGGTTGTTAAGGAGGTAGGTGCCTGCCTGCCATCATATTTAGCTTATAAATTGCGCAAATAAGTAAATAACTTCAAAAAAATACATTTTAAATTACCCACCACCCTGTGTACGTGTTGTAAAACAACCTTCACTTAAGCACATGCACTGTGTATTTCATATCTGGGTACCTACCTACTTATATTATAAGTAGGTACATACTTACAACGACAGTTTAATTAAAATATTCAATAAGAAATTTTGTGGCAGCCCTAACCTCCAACAAAACATGGCAAAGTCACCATCACGGACGTTGTGTTTGGGGTTGGTGAATTTGCCAACACAAATTGCGAACTACAGGTAGCTTGTAGCACAGTAAATCAGCTTTTATTTAGATAAAGAACATTATTCTAACACAATATCAAAAATGTACTAACGTAGGCAATGCCTTTCCCATTTTTTTTCGTAAAAGTTCCGGAGCTCTAAGTTTTACGCCACCAACATTCGAAAAAAGTAAACGCCGATAATGACATCTCAAAATCAAGCTGGGTTGCCACATCTCACTCGGTGCTGCCAATTAACTCATAAATTTTACCATTAAGGCATATATACATGACAGAAAACTGTTATTAAGATGTTACTTCACTTTTTCCCTCAAAAGTTGGCTATGGCAAACTCGGCAACCGTTGGCAAAGCTAGCAGGTTTCACGGTACCATAGAGATATAAAGGATAGAGTGGCAGAATAGTACCTAACTCAATACTGTGTCGTGACCGCCGGTGGGAGAGAGAACGCAACAGTTAAAGGCCCCGGCATCTCTCTCTAACAATACATGCACAACATCAACATTACGCAGTGGCGTGCTACCTGTAACTATTATTTAAATCAGTTTATTAGTAATCAATAGTTTCGTTTTTAGTCAGTTTTCACATGTTTCCAAAAAGTGAGTTAGGACTCAAAAAGTGGTTGCAGTCCATAAACGATTGCGAAGCTTGAGCTTCCAGGAACTTCGTAAACAGTTTGTGTGCAAAAAGCATTTGGAGAAGTTTTTTCTGCAACGTGCGATAGAGTTCGATACTTCCGACTACAAAACAAATCTTTACCTGTGATGGAATGTAAAGCTTTAAATAAATTTAAAACGAAATTAAAAAATAAAGCGAAGTGAAAAAGCAGTGTTTTATTTTAGAAATGCCCTTTCTTAACTTAGAATAGTGAAACGGGTATTTCTTACTAGGAAAAATTAGGTTTGAATCATTCAGTCATTGCCCGAAACGTTACCGATGAAAAAAAAACTTTCATTTATGATATGTGAGCCCACAGCATAGAGATATAAAGGATATACTTACCTAGTGGCAGAATAGTACCACTCAATACTGTGTCTTGTTCGCCGATGGGAGAGAGAACGCTACTGTTAAAGGCCTGTGAAGGCCCCCTGCAATATCTCTCTTTAACAACGCATGCTCTACATTCTACAATGGGGTTGGCAACTGTCAAAGTGTGTTGTCGTTGTGTCCCCAAACATTGAATTTGTATTATGGTCAAATTTTTACAATATATATATATACACTTTTTTGTCATTTCAAACTATCTTCGTGCATCAATAAAAACAACTTTTAAACTAGGTAGGTATTGATTACTGATATAAATAATAGTTACAGGTAGCACGCCCTTGCACAATGTTGATGTTGTGCATGTAGGCACTGTTAGAGAGAGATGCAGGGGGCCTTTAACTGTAGCGTTCTCTCTCGCACCGACGGACACTCATTGGCCCCTTTCTGCCACTCTATCCTTTTTAATTCTATGGTCCCATAGACTAAGGTTAAAATATTTTGTTTGAAGATTACCTGCCGTGAATACAATTTTGCTTCGAGGTTATGGTGGTAACTCAGAAGAGCTGTCAAGAGTGCCAATAGTAGAGGTGATGTGTGAAAGAGTCGTACATGGATGACTTCTCACTTTCGCCGCTAGAGTCGCTAGTTAGAATCTTTACATCGCCATTATGATTAGATGAATAATTCGACTAATGGCGTAAGCTACCTTGAAATTCTGAAAAGAACTGCGCAGCAACACCAAATATAACTTGAATGCACTAGCAACACTATGTTATGATGCATTGTTTATTTGGAAAACATATTAGTCTAAGAAGAATAAACTGACACTAGTCTAAACCATGGAATATCGCTACCTATACCTATCCCTTCGGGTTGCGGAGGTCAGACAGGCAGTCGCTCCGTGGAAAAGCTAATATTCAACAAAATCCGGTCAGGCTAGAGAGCGGATCCCCGACTGAAACTGGGATAACGCTAAGAGGATGATGATGTTAGTCTAAGAAGATACCCGACTCCCGGTGTAATATCAAATAGGTACCATATATGTTCTCTGCGGGCTTAAGTAGCATAAAATAGGTAGCTACCTAACGGCTCGGTCACGGCCTACAGCTGCGAGCTTTCGATGTAGGTACAAGGCGCATTTATTCTAACGCGACATCCAGTAAAGTGCGCCAGGTACACGATGTAGGTATCTACATCGCCGCTGTACGCCAGGACCGGGCCCGTAATATAATAAGGTAAATAATACTCACTTATTCCGCCTTGTCCGAGCTGTTTTCGGACGTCTGCTCTTTACGTGTTTCGTTGGAGCGGGCAAGGGTACGGGAGCAGCGCCTTCTACATCAACACCACTCCCAGCACCTAAATCATTTAGTTATGTTTTGTATAGGAGCATTGAGGCCATATTTTAGATCGGAGTGGTCAAAGTAGATGATGAAATGGCGGCAGACGAAACAATAGAAATAAGCACCTGTTCTTTACAATATTACTTATATTTACATCTTAATAAAAATTTCATACGCCATATGAACGATACGAAGGGTCTAGTCTAGCTTGAGGTGTTTACCTAGATTTTTAAACTTACCTACTACTAACATAGAATGTTCCACTTGATTCGGTCCAGGCGTCCCAGTCGCTTGTAGAATACACGCAGGTCTTGCAGCTCTGATACGAGCTACGTCTTCCCGCTTGCCTCCCATAGCCCTGTAGAAAAAAGTGCATAGCGTCAACCTCATACCGGTAAATAATTTAAATAAATAAACACGACATCGAAAAGGGATGCGCTTTAGGCAGCTTTAGGGTTGTTTCCAACTAGTCAAATCAAGAACGTGTCCGTTTCGATGGCGCGGCCATGGCGCTTTTTTTTTTTTAAATGGTGATAAGATTTTGTAAAAATTTGTGAAAGTAGACTCCCAAAACCATAAATTTGTCAAAGCTATGGTTAAAAAGTTATGAGGGTTTGAACGAGGCCGCGTCATTGAAACGCTCCGAACCGCGCGGCCACGGAGATCTTTAAAACTAAGCATTGTAGAGTTCTGAAATTTTGGTAAGTAATAGCAGAGACAAGTAAAGAATACTTGTCTCTGGTAATAGATTGAATTTGTAAAAATATAGAAAAAATTCCTGAGCTTATATTTTAGGAGCTGTAATGTTACGGCCACACTACCTTACCGTCTACCGGGCTGTTACCGCCATAATTATGGCAATAAATTACCGTTTAAATTACTGCGTGAAGTCGTGTGGTTACACTAGAGTATACCGAGATATGTCAATAAACTAGGCGGTAAAAATATCATTTTTCAAGATGGCGGTTGAAGCTGCAGCTGTTTGGTATTTTATGAGTCTGAGTATGCCAATTATTTTAACATGAATCTTTTAAATTTTAGCTTTCTGTCGGGTACCTATCCCAAAGAGACGGTTCAGATTGGAATAATTCCAAAAATTCGAGCGCTTTTTCATTTGGCCACTCCATATCGGTAGATACGTGCGTCGTCGTCGAACTCGTGTTGCATAATAATGTAGTATGTGACACTGAACAAACGGTAGTGTGGCCACAAACGCATTAATTACTGCGGTAATCTTCTTTGATGTGCGAAAACAGACCGCCGCCGGAGCCTACCGCCATATGCCATATTGATTGGCATTGTAAAATTATGGCCATAAATCGTGGTTACACCTTGTTGAAATTATGGCAATAATATTGGCATATCACGGTAGTGTGGCTGTAGCGTACCTAAGACTAACTAAGCCATAGCCGCGCCATTGAAACGGTGAAAAACACATTTTCACCGATATCTCGCTGTAAAAGCAACGCAGACGTCTGAAGTTTTTTGTAAAACCCAGATTTGAATTTGTCAAAACCAGTAAAAATAAAACATTAAATCCTAGGTTTATATTTCTGGAGCTTTAAGACTAATACGCCATGGCCGCGCTATTGAAACGGTGAAAAACACATTTTCGCCGATATCTCGCTGAAAAAGCAACGCAGACAGACGTCTGAAGTTTTTTGTAAAACCCAGATTTGAATTTGTCAAAACTACTAAAATAAGACAAAAAATCCTAGGTAATAAAATAAAACAAAAAATATCGCTGAAGAAGCATCGCAGAGCGATGCTTTTTCAGCGATATATCGGCAAAAATTTTTCACACCGTTTCAATGGCGCGGCCATGGCGTATCGGTCTTTTAGCTCCAAAAATATAAACCTAGGATATTTTGCTTTATTTTTACTGGTTTTGACAAATTCAAATCTGGGTTTTACAAAAAACTTCAGACGTCTGCGTTGCTTTTTCAGTGAGATATCGGCGAAAACGTGTTTTTCACCGTTTCAATGGCGCGGCCATATGGCGTATTAGTCTTATAGCTCGAGAAATATAATCCTAGGATTTTATGTTTTAGTTTTACTGGTTTTGACAAATTCAAATCTGGGTTTTACAAAAAGCTTCAGACGTCTGCGTTGCTTTTACAGCGAGATATCGGCGAAAATATGTTTTTCACCGTTTCAATGGCGCGGCCACGGTTTATTTAGTGTTACAGCTCCTAAAATATAAGCTCAAGATGTTTTTGTATATTTTTACAAATTCAATCTGTTACTTACCAAAATTTCAGGTCTCTGCAATGCCTTTTAAAGATTTCCGTGGCCGCGCGTTTCGGAGCGTTTCAATGGCGCGGCCACGTTCAAACCCTTATAACTTTTTAACAATAGCTTTGACAGATTTATGGTTTTGGGAGTCTACTTTTACAAATTTTTACAAAATCTTGTCACCATTTAAAAAAAAAAAAACGTCATGGCCGCGCCATCGAAACGGACACATCAAGCACCGACCTTTGCTACGGCGTTTGTATGAAATAAGACCTAATGAAGTCATAGTTTTTTGCTATCAAATCTGTGTGTCAAATAGAATACTTATTATCAATAAATTGTCAGTAAAAAAAAAACAATAAAGTATTATCATTAATTGATGAATAACACTACAATAAAATTATTTTGACATATTTCACTAGATAAAAATACTTGTTTATTTTATTTCACTTGCAGGAAACTTACTTTTTATAACTAGTAACACTGGCACAGTCATAGACCCAAAGAGATTGGATATCATAGACCATAGAGGACGTCAATTTAGTTTGTCAAACAAGCATCACGCACGCGTCATTAAACCAGGAAAAGCTGTCAGTTTTGTTATTCAATCTTCACTTCTTCAGTAATGATTATAAGTATTATTTGAACATAATGAAGGAGGGAGATCATACTGATAAGAGTAACAGTGCGTGCTTGGCCAGTGAAACTCAGGCTATAGAACTTGATTTTATTCAAACTTATGAGAAATTACCAATACTATGGGACGTAAAACATCCAGATTATACTAATAAATATAGAAGGTGTGTCGCGATAGACACTTTACTAAAAATAATAAAGCAATGGGATAGCAGTGCGACAAGAATGACCGTGCGACGAAAAATCAATGTAATGAGATCCGCTTACCGGAAAGATTTGCGTAGACATTTAGCATCTAAAACTATAGGACCGGATGGTCAAGAAATATATGAATATAATCCGAAAAGCTGGAAGTTTTACGCACTAAAATTTCTTGGTAGTGGTAATCTGAATGAAGGTTTGGATCATATTAAAAACAACAGCGTAGAAGAAATTAATCTAGACAATGCAAATTTTGATGTAGGTATTAACATGCTTATTGGTATCATTTATATTAATAAAATCAGAAATAAATGATTGTCAAAGTATTTCATTAACTATATCATTATATGTATAGGATGAGGACGCAGCCAGTGAAGATTCAGAGGTTGACGAACCATCGTCATTGCAGTACAGTGATGTTTTGCAAACTTTTAGTGGAGACAAGAGCTGTAATCAAAGTAGCATACAACCAGAAAAGAAAGCAAAAAAGCGTGTGAAGCTTGAAGTACAGGATTACTTCGTTGACGACAGTATGCTTGATCGGGAATTTGAGGCAATCGGCGCCAATGTATCGTGTAAACTGAAGAGGATGAATCAAGAACAAAGGTATCATGCAGAATTACTGATCAACAAAGTGCTCATTGAAGGATTGAAGAATAAATTGACTGAAGATACTGATTTGACGGAAGTGTTCAAGTGAATATGTAGTATTTTATTTTTGTAGTAGGTATACTTGCTACTTTTAAATAACTAGGGTTCTCCGTTTAATATTAGGAAATTGAAATTAATTGATTTTGACCCGATGTTTATTTGAAGGTTTATGGACATACTTAGCTATTGTGTCAACATAATCGCTCTAAATAGATGGGTACCTAAATAAGTAGGTACCTACTTACTCACCTGACTGTTGCATTACCTCTTTTTGATTAGTGAGTACATACTACGTTAACGTTTTAATGTAAATAAATAAATAAATATTTGTTACCTACTTTATAATGTGCGATTTTTCATACGTTGGTCTTGTCTATTACTCACGAATTATTCCCAGAACTGGGCTGTTCTTCCCAAGGTGCATCGCTTTCCACAGCGCTACTTTCTGATGCCACCAAGTACATTGACCTAAAAATATAGGTAACAGCTCAGTTTGTCCATCTTTGGATAGGCTATATAATAGGAAAAAAATGCACGAAATTTCTGTAAGTTATCTGACTAATTAATTAACAGGAACTTGTCAGCCAGCAGTAAAACTGGCCTATAGTGTAATAACTTCCACTCATACGAAGTGAAGGTTTAAGATTTAGAAAAATAAACCTAAGGTTTGGGGCTAATGTGGGCAAGTCGGTCGCAGCCAACCTGTAAGGACAAGTCGACCAAATTGGGGACTTTTTGAAGAACGGTAAAATAATTTTACCCGCAGTCACAGCCCGCAGTCAAATTTGCAGTCTTCATCGTATCCTTGTGGGCTCAAAAGTGGTCAAAACAGTTTGCTTTTTGGACGAGTGACAGAAGGAGTGTATGCATACTTCAGGCTATGCAACAACAGGAATGTGGGTGTGACTATTCAGTTTATTTTATCGTTTAGGTATGTGGTTGTACCTGGCTGGCACGTATAGATGCGGGGGCGGCGGTGCGGCGCGCCGAGACGCGGAGCGGGCTCGTCTCGCGCGGGACGCACGACCCAGCAACACTGACTCTGTGTTTAATGATAATATTATAACATAACATCACTTCACGCCTTTATCCCTGAAGGCTATACTACACACCCACACTTCGCCAGCTATCTTTCGGTTCCAATGCAATAGGGGGCGAGTCTATTGCCATTTACCGGGCACATTAATAAGCGAGCGATAATTAACTAGATGTTTATGTATTACTACATAAACAATTAAGTCACATCTAGTTTATTACACCTTATAATCCACGAAACAAGGTATCTTATAGGTTTCGGGTTTTAGATATTAAACTACTTTACTTTATAATTTTTCGTGAACATTAATAAATCCATTATCTATCAGTTTTAATTAAAAATATCTGCCCATTTGGATAGTTTCGTAGATTAAGGCCCTGTTTCACCACCCCTAAATTAGCGTTACCTTAAAGGTAAATTCAAAATTAGAACGAAATTTGTGTGAATTTATTTGCCAAGTAGTTTAGCAAGAACTTACTGGATAGTGGTGAAGCAGGCCTTGCTTTAATGTCAATTTTATTTAATTTTGTTTGTAGTATTTTAGTTGGCAAAGTGTGGCTGTATAATGAACTGTTCGATAAATATGGCAATTAGTAAATAACTCATAATTTAAACTGATGAAATGGACTGATGTAAGCATCTGTCGTGTACGGGACACATGAAAGCAATTACTTTTAATTAAAGGTTATTCAAAATTCAAATTCAAAATCATTTATTCATATAGGTTAAAAAAGCAACGCTTATGAACGTCAATTCTTTTTTTTACAACCAGGCTCGGGATGGTAGCGCTATGAGAAGAGCCTGGAAGAAACTCATGCCATTCTTTTAAAAACAAAATCTTAATTTTACAATTTGTGGTAGGTACCATGATTGCTGACACAACCAAAACAATTGGCGTCATTGATTGGAAATAAATGAAAGAAAAACAATAAAGCAAAACATGCGAATACTACAATAATAAAACACTATTAGCGCAGTAGTAGGTACCTACCTATATAGATGTATCAGGGGTAATTAATGTTAAACTACATTCAACAAATCATAAAAATATCCAAATCCTGCAAAATCATGTGTTCACGAGGCACCTCCACTTAATAAATTTATTCTCTCGGTAAAGGAGTTACCTACGAAAATTGTGGCAAAGCTAATATGCAGTCAAATCCAGTTAGACTAGTACGCGGAGCCCGGGTTATAACTGGGATAACGCTAAGAGGATGATGATGAAAGAAAGCCGATTAGGCTTTCTAAGTAAGGGTATGGTATACCTATTTATGGTAGGTATGTAGGTTCTAATTGTTGTTATCATGGATGATGGAGCTATTTTTCTAGTCAGGGCCGTGCCGACCTATGGTGCCGACCCAATTCAGCGCCTGTGTGCGAAATCTATAAAGCGCCCTTTCGTCATCCATTTTCGAAAGTAATTCTGATATTTATCGCATTTCACCCGGCGCCTGTGTGCGCCACGCACATTGCACATGGGCGGCTCGGCCCTGATTCTAGTTGTTATGCCCGGGCTGTAAGTGGGATACACGCTAGGAGGATGAAAGAATTAAGAAAGCCTAACCTAAGACGGTACATGTAGGTTTTAATTGTTGTTATCATGGAGCTATTATTCTAGTTGTTACTAATACAAAGGGCCAGGTTAAATGGGATAAACGCTAGCAGTAGGAGAGCTGGAATCAATTTTGGCTACTTATAGACAAAAAAATCTTTAGGCCTACTACTCGTCAGCCAGGTCTGCAGTTCCGTGTTTTGCCTCAAATATCTGCCAAATTGATGCCAGCTTTTGGACTATAGGAGGATGATGTACAGACCGGAGATGGGATCGCTGTCGCTGTTCTCGTTGCGGTCGCGGCGCCACGCGGCCTCTGCGGCGGGCTGAGCGTCGGCCGCCACGCCGAACAGCCCCGACACGGCGCCCGCCACCACGCGGCGGGACGACCTGGCTGCCGTCTACGATCACAAACATCATAAATTTCTTATCTTATACATACATACATATGCTCACGCCTTTTTCCGTTGGGGTAGGCAGAGACAACAGATCGCCACTAGCTTCTATCCTTGCAAACCTCACGTGCTTCCTCTACATTCATTACTCTTCAAATTTCTTATCTTATATCTTTGAGAATGGCTGGTTTGGCATTCTCAAAGTGTGTTCTGTGGAGCCCCAGGGATCCGCGTAGCATCTCTAGAGGTTCCATGAAGGTGTGTGTCAGTAAAAAATAAATAGTTTTAAAGTACACGTAGGACTCGGCGTTGTTTTATTTTAGGGCTCCGCTAAATATTTGGTTACCCAAAAGGGTTCCAACCCTAAAACAGATTGAGAACCTCTGTACCTACAAATCTATAAAGCTGAAGAGTTTGTTTGTTTGTTTGCTTGAACGCGCTATTCTCAGGACCTACTGATCCGATTTGAAAAATCCTTCCGTGTTAGATAGCACATTCATATTTAGAGGAAGGCTATATAACATCACGCCAGTAATGAATCTACGTTTTTTTCGAACGTCTTGATAATGGCGCCACCTCCCAACAGTTTTCCAACCAGTTCAAATTTTGCGCTATATGCCGTGACATAATATTGGCGCCCCTATGACGCTGACGCCCGGGGCATGTGCCCCGGCTAGCCCCCCCGTAGATCCGCCACTGCATCACGCTATGACTCACGGGGACGGACCTTAAATAACGAGTGTGTGACCTCCGCGGTCACACCCTCGTTATTAATTATCTAGTACCTACATAGTAGAATACACCGGCACCGTGCCACATGAGAAAAATTGTTGCATCTATCCCGGTGACGCCTACATCGCCGTCCACCGGGGCATATGACACACATTTCGTTGCATCTGCCCCGGCGACGCTATCATCGCCTTTCACCAGGGTGGTTGACACACATTTAGTTGCATCATGGTCACCAGACAGATTAAGTGTCGTCTGCCACGGTCTGTTTTTAACGAGGAAGTAGCGTGAGACATCCCACCGGGGCAGATGCACCTAAATGTGTGTCAACCACCCCGACGGATGCAACAACTTTCCCATGCCCCGGCGCCGGGGCAGGTCACCGGGGTAGTTGGGACTCACCCTAAGTTTCGACATTCACTTCCACAGCGCCTTAACAAAACTGAGAGATGACTAAAGTAAAAAGTACGTACAGAAACATTAATATCGATCTCGGGCACGTGGTCTAGATCGGCGGCTGCCTCGGCGAGTGCCTGCAGCTCGGAGGGGTCGGGCGCCGGCGACTCGGACAGCGCCACCAGCTCGTAAAGGTAGTCGCGGAACACCTCGTCCGGAGATACCACTGCCATAGATAGATCAATTCTTTATTATAGAAGTTTTCAAATATAATGCACATTGGACAGCCTTATCGCTGAAAGCAATTTCTTCCAGGCAACTTTAACACCACGGAAGAGAAAAAACTTCCGTGCAAACCTTAACGTTCGCCATATCATACAATAGGCTATTTGACAAAAAAAATCGAATTAGTCCGTCAGTTAGATTATCGAAAAATATTGGATACGTATTTTTTGTTTTATCAAATCAGTAAAAAATTACGAAGATAAAATGCATCAAAAATGGAGAAACGCCTAAGAGTGGGGGCTTGTAACGTCACTTGCCAGTAAAAAGTGTACTAGCAAGTGACGTCACACGAGTTTTCAGAGAAGTTTCTCGAATTTTTTGTTTACGTGACTAAAGAAAATATACGTATCCAATATTTTTCGATAGTCTAACTGACGGAATTATTCGATTTTTTTAGTCAAATACCCTATAAACATGAGAGTAAAGGTCTTAGCATAGGTACCTACGTAACGTAAATTCCTCGGGTCGGGCGGAACGAAGACGGGACGGGCATTAATTCTTTCATTACAAAGATTCAGAACATCTAGTAGGTACCAAATCGTATTCGGACACACAGTTGTAATTTGTTTCACGTAGAGCTTACTAAGACCAACAGTCTTAGCTCTACGTGTAATATAATATTGTATATATACTTACTATCTGTGGTAATAGCGCTGCATATTATAAAATATATCTATTACACAGTGTTTCTCGCCACGTGTAGGTATTATATAGCTAAGTAAATTTTTAAATGCGACGATCGCGGTGTCAAGAAATCTTCCCGTTCCGTCCGTCACGCGAAAAAACACGAGTGTATAGGTATATGTCATTCCAAGGGCGTCGCCTAACGATTGCCGAAGGGTAAGATCGCTAGCCGTTGGCCTAGGGGGCAAGTTGGCATGGAGAATGAGAAGAGGTACGAATTGTAGGAGTTTATGAATCTCTAGGAGAGGGCAGCTGCTCCTCCTTGCTCCCCCTTGGCAATGCCCTTTCCCCATTCCTTCAGTTTTTTAAAGCGATTTACACAGTAGGTACTTAATAGGTATGAGTCCTGCATCGCGGGGTTTTACATTTTGTGGATCACACAAAGCCTTTTTTGTTTCGCGTGTTCGTTCGCAGAACCACGGCGCGAGGTTCTGCGAACGGACACGCGTACCACCATGAAGTTCCCCGACTCATGAAGTAACTTCAAAAACTCAAAGGAGTCGCCCGCGAAGCGTTCTTAATGTCCAAAAACTATTTCAATTGGTAGGTGGTGTACCTATGTGTTATTTATAAAACTGTATGCCCTACAATTTTATAAATAAAATAATTATGATTGGGAATACATCACCTATACCTACGTGGCACATACTATCAAATTACAATACTAGACAAATAAAAAGAAAAAGTCACATGAAATTGCCTTTATCTAAATAGGTACGTACCTACCAAATATTAAAAAAAATTGCTACTTACTTGGCTTCTGTATTTGTATCTCAATCATTTGAGGCGTAGTGTGTATCAGGTATTGTCCTTGTATAGTCACATTCGGGACCATCTGCATTGGACCAACACTCATTGGTAGCCCAGGCGTCGTACTCATGGGCAAAGTTGTCCCAACGCCTGATGTCACCGTTTGGCCACCCATCATGTTTGGGTTTATTACCATCGGTACTGCACCCACTGGTAAACCAGGTCCTGCAGTTACTGGTAACGTTGATCCGACAGCCATTGGCATTGATTGACCAACCATCGTAGTGGTAACACCCATTGGTAAGTTTGCACCCATCGGTATATTTACACCCATTTGTAAGTTTGCACCCATTGGTACATTTGCACCCATTGGTATATTTGCACCCATTGGCATATTTGCACCCATTTGTAAGTTTGCACCCATTGGTAAATTTGCACCCATTGGAATGGCAGTGGATGTTGTTAGACCGACTTGCGTTTCCAAGCTACTCTTAGTGGTGTAAGGTGTTGAGGTAGCTGGCAAAATTGGGGGAACTATTAGCTGGTTCGAGGTATTGACTTGAGGTTGGGTAGGCATCCCTGACTTTCCATTGACTAATAAGTCTGGTGTCGGTTGCTGATGAGTTTGACCTAGAAGAAACAAGTATTATAAGCGAAATTGCTTTTTACTTGAATGTATTCTTAAATAATATTGTGTAAATAGTCTCGTTTTCAACAAGAAGTTAATTTTTCCAGCAGAATTTTTTCAGGTAAATTATAAATTGGTTTTGGATGATAAGCTGATAGTGGTGAGACTGGTTGCAAGTCAAACAAACTTATCTCTTACCTCGTACCTGCCTAATATTATTTCTGTAGTTTTATAGATACAAATTTATTTATTACGTATTTTGTAATCTTAATAAGTATATAATATCCTTGCGTTACTTACTGACTGACAGACACGCTACAGCCGAAACTATTGGGCGCAGGAAGCTGAAATTTGGATGTATGTTCCTTGGGGACCGTAGGGGTGCACTAAGAAGGGATTGCCCGAAATTCCCACGGCATCGGCCAAAACGGGTAAATTTTAAAAAATTGCAGGCGTAGCTGCTGGCGTCCCCTAGCGCAACCCAAAGGCATAGCTATATACTTATATAGCTATGCCTTTGGGTTGCGGAGGTCGATAGACAGTCGCTCTGTGGAAAAGCTAATATTCAGTCAAATCCGGTTAGACGTAAAACCAGATTCTAACTGGGATAACGATAGGAGGATGAATTGTAATGTAGGTATATAAATATAACTTACCTGCTCCCGGCGTGAGATCCAACTCATGTGTGAACGCCATAACGTTTAGAGCGGAGGTCATTGCGGGTGCTATGCCGTCGCCCGCCTCGAGGCCTCCGGGAGGCCTGGGGCCTGGGGCGATGCCGCCGGGGACCCCTAGCGAGCCCGGAGCTCCCGCTGTTGATGTTACGCAGTCGGGCGGAGGTGGTACAGCTCCCCGACGGCTGGTGAAATATTTACTGGTCATTCATCATCTCTGTATATAGGACTACTTGTAAAACATCAACAACCGCGCAGCTTTGGACTAGATTGCTAACATCATACACAACAGCATGTATTTCATACAACGAATTGTCACAATTCAAATGAGTCAGCGTAGCTCTGTGAGGTAATCATGGTGATGTATATCATGTGACTGAGAAGTGATTTCTCACGGCTGTTTGGTGGGCGTGGAGATAGACACGCGGCCCCACATGAGCCGGCGCAACTCCTCGCCGCTGATGCCGCGCCGACGGAGCTCCGCTATCGTCACCTTACCCACGCGCTGCAATAAGGATGACTTGATGACAAATGTGTCCACAAAGTCTACAAAATTGCAAAGACTAATATAATTAACAGCCTGGCAGATCCTTGATACGTTTCAGGACTGACCTTCCAATTAGCAAGCGCACCCTTCCTCTGCTTGGCGCGCGTCTTGGACTTGCTCTTGATGACCATAACGGCGCGCACCTCGTACCGCGGGTCGTCCGAGGGCCCGAGCCCTATCGAGTACTCCTGTAAGTACTTGTGCGCGTCTTCCTGGGCCACTGAACGTTCTAGGGATACCACGATTTTTGCCCACTGGAAGTTGGAATGGAATGGTAGGTACAAGAATGTAGAGCAAATATTTAAGATATAAGTAGGTATTGGTGGAAATCATTACTGTGGGTGGTTAGTTTTAATCTCATTACCAAAGGTGGTTGAGATTAAAGTGACAGTGTGTTCTTGCTGTTCTTAGGCAGAGAAGTGTCTCCTAAAAGCGCTATTGCTATTGCTCACGAGTAGGGGTAGGTATAAGGTGATTGTTTCGCCAACGGTGGCACACATTCCATTGATAAAAGCGACACGTTTCAGCTAACTCCCAACACTCGTCCCAACGTTATACAAAATAATTTAACGGGTATTTGTTGCCGACAACGTTTCGACCGTCTTGCACCGAAACCGGCACTTGCACAAGACGGCGCTGAGCTCTCACAAGTCTCTCCGTGAACTGGTGCAAGGAGTTCAAAACTGCGGGAACAAATAGGTATTTATACCTTCATCATCATCATCATCAGCCTTTAACAGTCCACAGCTGGACTAGGCCTCTTCTTTGAAAGGAGGAATTGGCCTACTATACCACGCTGGCCAAACGGGTTGGTATAGGGTTTGTATCAAGTTTTCCTTCTCTTACAATGCTCTTCTCTGCACAATATATGCTCCCTCTGTCGGCTCTTACGACACCCATGGGATGATATGGGGTAGTTCCGTATTCTTAATTTGTCACCACACGGACTAATAAACAAATTTATAACTTAATAAGTTAATTTTACGCGATTAAGAACCGCTGAATTATTTTGTGTGATGTATACGAATCGCGAAAGTTTGAGCTCGTCCCAACGTTGGTGTCATTGCTATTTTCTAGATATTATACATCATCCTCCTAGCGTTATCCCAGTAAAAACCCGGAGTCCGCTTTAGTCTAACAGGATTTGTCTTAATATTAGCGTTTCCGATAAAATAGAAGCTGATATTGAAGTGATTTGAAATTGTGCCAATTATGAACCAAGGGCTATGGAAATGCGGACAATAGTTAGCTAGTATGATTACTGACCTGTTTGACCCACTCCTTCTCCGACTGCTCGATGACGTGCGCGTACGTGTTGCCCATCATGGCGATGAGCATGTTGAGTAGGAGGATCGGCACGAACACCATGAAGATCGCGAACACGGACTTGGACAGGTTCGGGTATGTCGTCATACTCAGGTCGGTGTACTGGACATAAACAAAGATGTTACTTCATCATCATCATTATGAGACGTCCACTGCTGGACATAGGCCTCTCCCAAAACTCTCCCTACAGTCCGATCTTGAGCCGCCCGCGCGTCCCAGATGTTACGAGTAAGATCAAAGACGCTAAGAGGATGTTGATAAAACCTTTATCATCTATACTTATAATAAAATTGTAGAGAGGTCAATTCTGTACATTGAATATATATTCAAAATTAATATTGGAGGACGAATGGTGATCGATACTGATACCAAAAATGCAATCAGTAAATTTTTTGTCTGTCTGTCTGTCCGTCTGTCTGTCTGTCTGTCTGTCTGTATGTGCACGCATGGGTCAAAAACTACTGAAGCGATTTTAACCAAACTTGGTACGATTGTAGTCCATACTCCTGGGCAGGTTATAGGCTATATAACATAACGCTAAGAACATAGGAGCCGAGCAGTGACGATAAATTTGAAGCAAGTCGGATGAAAATGCGCTTTCGAGCTCTTATCCTCGCATACGTTGATCATTCACCAAAAGTAAATATTACAAAGATGATGGTCTTGAAAAGATCTACAAAAAAGTCCTTATTAGTATATATCTATATTTTATAAATTAGCCACAATAACGGGTTTAATCGTTAGGCATTTCTTCAAAGTGTATTAAATAGATCAATATATTGTATTTCACATAGATATATCTTTATCAAACTCCCATATTCAAAAAGTACACTTTAATATGTATATTATAAGAAAAAAAATTGAAATCGGTTTATAAACACACAAGATATAGATGAAATAAACCTTCCAAATCTCGCCGCGCCAGTATGGGTACGGCTATACGGTTTATTTTTGTTTACCGCGCGAAACGGCCGTCTATACATTTGTGTCAAATTAAACATTTGTTCGGTTAAAATTTGTTCTATAAAAGTAACTCTTTAGTTGAATTGGTTGAAATTTAATATATTATGATGATCAGTCAAATGTAAAATTACGAGGATTGAAAGATTATAAATAGGATATTTTCGAACATTTGGATCTTCCAATTTAAGTTGAGCTTAAATCTGTATGATTAATTATATTAAATAGGGTTGGTTCAGTTTAGGCTGGACGTATTCGCACATGTAAATGTAAACAGGTTGAAGAGTGGCGAGTCATTTTATTTTACTGGATGGGGATAAACACTGGGATGGCATTGTCTGAAGCAAATAAGTAGGTATAAATAAAAGTCCTTATCGATTACGCCATGGGTTTGAGATGCTGCATAGTTATGGCATAAATATGAAGACAAATTGGCCGAGGACATTTTTAGGTTCCCACAACAATCTAATAAACAATTGCTTGACACTGACAGTAGATATAGATATATCTATCCTATTACTCAATATGAACGACCACGACGACCGATAGGAACCATAGGATACAGATAGTGATTTGAGAAAAATACTATTTTTAGATGCTCCGGGTGGAACGGCAAGACTTTGCCTACCAAGGTGCTTTTGGCAAAGGAACGAAGCTAAAGTAAGATTGTGCGAATACAAAATGACAAACCCATGGGCGGTATAACAGTACTTTTTCGTGGTGATTTTCGTTAGGCTCTGTCAGTTATATTATACCACCATAGAATATGAGATAAGAGCTGATGACATTATTAACTGTCTAAAGAGTCCATAAATATGGGATTTTATTATCGCTATGCATTTTGACATTAAATATGCGAGCATGATTATGAGGCAACGAACATGCACAGGAATTCTCTGATCTTTTACTCGCGATTGGTAACTTCGCGGTGTGGACTTGGACGAACAAGTGAAAGTCATTTGAGCTATTTTCAGGACATAGATGTCCTTATTCAATATAGGTGTAATATGCAACTTAAAACATTTTGGGTATCAATTCTGTAGCCCAATGAAAAGACAAATTCCGCGCGAACGGAGTCGCGGGCACGGCTAGTAATATATAAAATCCTTGCGTTACTGACTGACTGACAGACAAGCTACAGCCAAAACCACAGAACAGCCAAAACTATTGGGCGCAGGAAGCTGAAATTTAGCATGTATGTTCCTTGGGGATCGTAGGACTGCACTAAGAAGCGGTTGCCGGCAATTCCCATGGCATCAGGCAAAAAAAGTAAAATAAAAAATGCGCCGTTGAAGCTAGGTTCAACCTCTAGTGCAAGATATTATTAGGGTGTCATGGGCTTCTTCTTCTGTCGCGACCTTATCCCATTTACTTGCAGTCCGCCCTCCTTATCCTTTTCTTCCATAGTGTACGATCTTGAGCAGAGCTTGCGTCTAATTTAGCTTCTTTCAGGTCATTTTCGACCGTCGATAACCGCGTCCGCGTTTCGTCGTTGGCATGTTTAGGGCAAGCTTGACCATGTGATCATCGGGTTTCCTCTGGATGTGACCATACCATCGCAAGCGATTTTTCTTCACTTTGTCAGCGAATCAGCGAATGCCACTTTGAAGCTGCCTCTTATGTACTCATTTCGAATTTTGTCTAACTTAGTAACCCTCGCAGAGCAGCGTAACATACGCATTTCGGCTGTATGTAGGTGTTAATTTGTGGTTGCCCAATATTCTCACCCATACATCATTACATGCGTATTGCTGCTTTAATACACATGGCTTTTGATTTTTATTGGCATTTTCTGTCGCATGTCGCATATAACCGCTGTGAGCTGCCGCCATTTCCTCCAACCACATGATGTTCTGTGTGTTACGTCGCTTTCAATTTTAGCATCTTTAAATTGTGTAACTGTGGGAAGTGCTGAAGTTCCGATAGTAAAATTGCTAACAGGGTTAGTGGAACCGTCAAATATGCACGACATATGGACCGTTTTGGTTCTACTAACTTTCAAACCGTTATTTGCGAGTGCCTTCACCCACGAGTTGAGATTTTGGTGTAGTTCATTTGCGTCGTCCGACATTAAGACCACATCGTCTGCGTACAAGATGCTCCAAGGTAGCGTTTTGTGGCAGTGCTTATTGAGATAGTCTATCGTGGTATTGAACAGCAGTGGGCTAAGAGTTGAGCCTTGGTGCACACATGAGGGTGTCATGGGCGCCGATAGAAATTCATTTCGAGATTGAGAAGGTTAAGCAGTCGAACCTTCGATAAAAGGGCAGAAGATTTAGAAACTAAACGAAAATAAATGATGAAGCTCTGTGTTTCCTGCCTGCCAAAACCATCTTAATATATATATATTTCTTGTGTGCGTGTGTATGTCACTGAACTCCTCCTAAACGACTGGACCGATCTTGATGAAATTTTTTGTGTGTGTTCAAGGGGACTTGAGAATGGTTTAGATTCACAATTTAGTCCACTGGAAAATGATTTTATACTACACCTGATCGGAACAATAGTCAATATTCCCTGAAAATTAAAAGAGAACGTTAGTCTTTTCCTTGAGCTGAATAAGCGGGAGGAAAAAATGTATGAAAATCCATTTCTAACGTGTTTTAGCGGGAGAGAAAGTTGTATGAATGTTCATTTCTCATGTGTTATCTTATCTACGGCGCGCGCCTGCCCAAGGAGTTTTCATATAATTTAAATATGAAATCTCCGTGCCACTTACATCCTTTTGTGAAGAATAAAAAAAAACAAAAGAAGCGCGAAATATCAATCAAATTCTAAACTAAATTGTGTCTTACATGGTGTCTTACGTTTTGATTTTATTTTAAAAATAAAGTAAAATGTCGACTTCTAGCAGTGAAAGTGATGTTGAAATGACGCCGCCTTACTTAAAAGCATCTGCGGAAACAGCTGTTTTAAACCTACTACCGGATAAATCGAAGAAAAAATACAACCAAACTTATGACCAATTATTTCATATTATTAAATACTTTCTACAATACAAGTCTTTAAATGTTTCTCACAGGTGTAGTATAAAGCACTGTGTAGCACTCGGGTGAAAGTCCCATTCCTACCTCGGAAGTATTGTGGTCCTAGGCTGCGCCTTCGGGCCACAAACTGCTCCCTCGCTAGTAATCGGTTCCTTTCCTGCCTCGGTGAACAATGTACTATTCTCACTTAATTTTTAATTTGTAAGTAGTTGTGGATTTTGGAATGTTTCACATGGAACCGACGGACTGCGCTGCTATCGCAGTGTCAAATCTTATATTAATAATTTCGTCAAGGAGTACCTACATCGAAACCTTACCTGAATAATAAAACATTAAAAAATAAAGATTTCGAGTCGACGACATATATGCGCAAAATTAGGATTGTCGAGTATTTTGTTAAATTCTAATGGTTCTGACAGACAAATCGCAGTATTGGCCACTCTCGCGAAACGTCACTGATACCGGATAACATTTTGAGTACTACTACGTGGTACTACTAAGCCTTAGTACTAAGTAGTTTGTATGTGTAAATACGTTTTGCAGTTATAAACAGTTAAAACGACAATGAAGTATCCGCCCAACAAAGGAGATTTGTGTTACGCCGAACATAGGTGATATACTATAACTAGAGAACCCCGAATTTACGCGAGCGAAGCCGCAGGCAAAAGCTAGTAGATTTATATGTACTAACGCACGTCAACACAGTCAGATTTAGGTATAGGTATTGGATGGTGGTGGATTACCACTGGGCCTTTCCGTGGTGTTGCAAGTTTGTGCGTAAGAAATTGTTAATTTATTTATTAGTCCTTGTAATGGGGTACAAGGGCGTTGCACTTGTACCCATGGGAGTGGTTAAAATTTTAATTCTTAGGAGCACGCTTCAATTTTTAGCTTTATAGTACAAGTCGAGCAGATATTGACAAAAATTAGGGGTCGCAGCTGGGTCCTAATAATTATGTTTACGATACAAAGTCTAGCTTTTGTAACGTTAATTATAACTTTGAGGTTTGAGCTCTCCTGGTCTACAAAAGCTCCGTAGGCTTGATGCATGCCAGAATCATCAAATTTTTTAGCGATTCTCGCCCTCATGGTGGTCTAGCGGGAAGTTGTTCAACTGTACTTATATTCGCTTCAGAGCATAATGACCAAAAAGCAAAATGAGCACTACAATCAAAATGTTCAATATGCAATATGTTCAGAACGCAAAATGTGCAAAACGCAAAATGTGCACCACAAGCAAAATGTGCAGAACGCAAAAAGAGCATCAAAGGCTTTAATCACACTGGCGTGTTTATTTCCCCAATGTTAAAGAACTACTACTACTACTATTAGGGTCAATCCTAATTAATATCTAACCTTAAACAATAAATCAAGAGAATAAAAATGATACGGCAAAAGAAATATTCCATTAGGTAGGCTAAATTAAACACTTTTTTGGGAAAATATTATTTTATTCTCTATGGATTAACTCATAGTAACGAATCAACTAAAAACTTTGGATTAAACTTAATTACCTTATTAGTAACTTAACTTACTTGGCCTCTTGCCTTGGTTCTAAAATTTACAACACAAGTCTAGTATAAATCATTTGAAGTAAAAACTCAGATGTTGTTATTTCATTATTGATGAGCTTTCGTAATTTATCTTTATATTTCTTGTCAAACAAGATGTCACGTCTTCTACGATTTCTCCTTGCTGGTTCAAATAAACTTATATTAATTTTGCCATCGCTGATGCCGGCTTCCTTGCGCAATTTATGTAAAAAAAAATAACAAACTGATTTTTTTCGGGATTTTTACTTGTAGCCGTCGATGCCAGCCTTCGATAGCGTTTGTTGTCCGATGTCTTTGATAGGCACAACTTAGTACTTCAGCGCTGTGTTGAGGATACCATGTTTTTGCAAAATATTTTTTAAAAGCCCTCATGTTATTTGTGTTTGGTGCGGATTCTGTGATTTCAAGCCATGCCTCTGGAATCTTATCTGGTGGTAATAAAGGTAGTATCGCAGTTTTTCGGACTACCATTCGTTCAGCCCTAGTTTTTCCATGAAGAGATTTCGCTTTTTTGAAAACTGCAGCGTTAAAATGGTGGTAACATCCACTCAAAGCACCATTCGGAAAAACTTGATGATATGCATTTATTTGCGCTACTTCATAATCACACTTGAAAGTTTTTAAATCGATACCAAGTTTTTTAATCAATTCAAATAAACGCACATATCTAGATTGTTTTTTGTCGGACATCAAGGCAAATATAACGGGTACAACGTTAGTGGAATTTTCATCAGAATTCAAATCCATATGAATTGTATATAGCTGATAGTATGGCTTGGGAACGCACTTGAACGTGGCATCCCCGAAATAAAATATTGAACTTGCTGATTTCATCGCACGTCGTGCTACCTTTGTTGCGAAAACTAAAATCTTATTAGTACCATCATCGTCGCTAATAAGAAAATTGGCTGACAATGCTTTTGGTATATAAACCTCATCGATTATATTGAAGGACAGTTTTTTGGCTATCAAAAATCTTTTTACTGTTCTGAGTAGCGTGTCTTTTTTTGACGAAAAATCAGGTCTCACATGTCGATCATCACAGTTTTGAAAACATGAGAAATTCTTTTCAAATATTTCAAGCATCGATCCCAAGGTGTCACAAAGTTCTTTTTTAGTCTTGTTCATCATTGTAAAACATTCATTTTCTTGTGGAATGTGTTGACAAGTATGTTCCGACTGTCGTAAAATATTACTTACAGTTTTGTCTGTAGTAATCGACGCGTAGCAGGATGGCCGCTTTACACATCGCCATAATATGGTTCGATTTTTATTCGTACACGTACCTACTCTTATTATAACGGTAACCACCATATAATAAAGATGGTTTACCTTTTTGATTTTTTTCTATAATTATCAATTCATCCATTAGTGAACAATTGTATTAGTAAAAAATTGATTAAGGAAAATTTAGATACAAAACATTGACACTGACAATAAAATACAATAATAATTATTTTATTGACACAAAGTCTCAAGTGCCAGTCCTATACAGTGAGATCTAAAGTTTGCCATCAAGGTTGCATATAAAATATAAATAAACACGCCAGTGTGATTAAAGCCTTTGATGCTCTTTTTGCGTTCTGCACATTTTGCTTGTGGTGCACATTTTGCGTTTTGCACATTTTGCGTTCTGAACATATTGCATATTGAACATTTTGATTGTAGTGCTCATTTTGCTTTTTGGTCATTATGCTCTGAAGCGCTTATATTCACGCACCGCAGACGCTCTACCGTGAAATCACGGACCGTGGGATGGTAGCTTAACATATGAATACACACCCAAGTCTGGTATTAATTTCAAGATTTTTCTGCCGTTCTAATCAGCTCCATTTTGTGATAGTTAGTTAGTAATAACTAATAGGTAAGTACTTACACTGTAGTCTCCCAAAGTGATCTGAAACAGCGCCATCCAAGTGCTGGGGTAACTTGAGAACAACGTGGACTGGACGTTTGGGAATCCTGCAATAATTTGATTCTTTAAGATAATCTTAATAAACCTATGCAATAGAACTCGCTATTATTTTGTAAATTCCTACAAGTAGGTATATATATTTTTTAAATGGTGGTGGCCCTTCAACCGGATTTAAACTTATCATCCTATTGCAGTATGTTGTTCTTTTCCGGACGTTTATCTTTTTGCTAGCTCTAGCGGCCACTTTTAATCTCAGCTGCCCAAAATTTCAATGTAGTAAATTATGGTACCGAGTTCCCATAAATAGAGTTCAACTAAATTGCGTCGATGAATTGCCATTTTAAAAACAATAATTAAATGACAGCTCGATGCGAAATTTCTCATTTTCACAAAAATCATCGACACCATCAAATGGCTGAAATGTACGTGTACAAAATGTCTGAAATATTGGTGGACAACTGTCAAAATAAGTACAATTATACATCCACAACACTTTTTTGACGAGAGCAGCCTCCTCACGTTGAGGTCGGAAACTTTGCAGACCACCCTAGTATATACTTTTTTGACCCAGACAAACCAAGACAAACATCCATGTTCAAACACATAAATGTTTGACTTGAGCAGGAATCGAACCCGTGACCTTCGGCGTGGCCGTCGTTTACTCCCATTATGCCACCGGTTCGTCGTCAATATACCTGCACAGAAACTGCATAAAAACGAGAGATAGATTTTGATTTAGTCCAAAAAAAAATATATTTTACAAAAAAAATGCGTACCTTTATAAAGAAAGAAGAAAGACTGCGAGAATCCGAACAACACGATGGAGTAGATGATGCCGAATGTGAACATGTCTCCTGTGATCATGCTGTATATCATCGTCACGAACGGACCCGTCAGCTTGACAGCACTACGAACAAAAGTACCACTCAAGTACCGACAGCAAACAAAGTTCTCGGCGCAACACAGACTAGCACAACTTAAGTACCGCCAGCAAGCACAGTTCACGGCGCTATCGCTACACACACAAGTACCGACAGCAAGTAAACTTCACGGCTCTACACACACAAGTACAACTCAAGTACCGTCAGCAAGACAAGTTCACGGCGCAACACACACAAGTACAACTCAAGTATCGACAGCAAGACAAGTTCACGGCTCTACACACACAAGTACAACTCAAGTACCGACAGCAAGCAAAGTTCACGGCGCTACACACACAAGTATCTACAACTCAAGTACCGATAGCATGCAAAGTTCACGGCGCTACACACACAAGTACAACTCAAGTACCGACAGTAAGCAAAGTTCACGGCGCTACACATACAAGTACCTACTACTCAAGTACCGTTAGCATGCAAAGTTCACGGCGCTACACACACAAGTAAAACTCAAGTATCGTTAGCATGCAAAGTTCACGACACTACACAGCACACAAGTTCAACTTAAGTACCGCCAGCAAGCAAAGTGCACGGCACGGCGCTACAAACACAAGGACAGTCAGCAAGCAAAGTTCATGACGCTACAAACACATGGACCGTCAGCAACGGCAGGCGCTGCACACTTCTAAATCTTTGCTGCCTTTTATGACCATGGTTCATAAGATTTTTATTAATTTGAAAGCTCTGATAATTACTCTTGATTTATTATAATGATTCATGAAAGTTTTTTGCATCTTTTAAAATACATACTTACAGTTATATTTAATTTAGGGTGAGATTTGTGGGTTTGATCTATCATCATGATCATATCAGCCGAAAGTCGTCCACTGCTGGACATAGGCCTCCCCCAAGGGCCTCCACAAGGACCGATCCTGAGCGACCCGCATCCATCCGCTAAGTAACCCGCGATCCCGTAGGACGAAATTTTGTGTGATCCACGAATTGTCGTTTCTAGTTCTAGTGAAGACCTCCGATGTGCTGGTATATACCTGCCTAATACAGGCGATGGCTGTCTATTTATGCCCATATATAGTGGCAATTTAGACGAGAGGCAGCGATAGCCGAGTGGATATACCAACAGACTGCCATGCAGAGGGTATTGGGTTCGAATCTACGGCGCGCACCAATGACTTTTCGGAGTTATGTGCGTATTGAATTGTTAATTATCGCTTGTCCCGTGCCTCGGAGAGCACGTTAAGCCGTCGGTCCCGGGTTGTCATGAAGATCTTTGACAGTTGTTACCTTCTAAATAAACTGACACTAGTCTAAACCATGGAATATCGCTATCCCTTCGGGTTGCGGAGGTCAGACAGGCAGTCGCTCCGTGGAAAAGCTAATATTCAGCCAAATCCGGTTAGACTAGAAAGCGGACCCCAGATTGAAAACTGGGATAACGCTAAGAGGATGATGAATTGATGATAGTGGCAATTTGGACAAGGAACAATTCACATTGTTGCTGCAATGATTTTACGATTATCTATCTCCCTCTCCTTCTCAATAATTCGCTTCATAACTTCATTACCATCATCATTAGCCTGCCATCGTCCACTGCAGCTGGATATATACCTAGGCATCTCTAATGGCACGCAACTGAACCAGATTTTCGGCTTTTCCTTATCTAGCCTATCTATAACTTACCCAGCAAAAAACATAAGTAGAAACCAGAATCCAGGCAACATGAATATGAGCAAAGCCTCTTCCAGCATGGGTAGTCGCATCAACCGCGCGGGTATGCACGCCAACAGGAGGATGTTTGACGTCAGGAATATAAACTTAGCTGGCTCGTGGATCTACAAATAAAAACCATTCATGAAAGATCCCTAGTGTGTCTTTAAAAAAGTAATAATAATAAAAAAAAATATAGGAAGACCAGTTCAAGTCTGGACAGCTCCTGTACCCAGTTTTGAACTCTGGTCGACAGATGGTTTTGAGTGGTAACACCACATAACCCGGCTCTTATTACCAAGAACCGGAGATCCGAACGGACTTTCCACCACGTAAACAAAAAAAAGGTCCGTGTGGTGACGGATTAAGAATACGAATTGTCACCACCCCATATCATCCCATGGGTGTCGTAAGAGCCGGCAGAGGGAGCATATTATGCAGAGAACAGCACTGTAAGAGAAGGAAAACTTGATACCAACCCTATACCAACCCGCTTGGCCAGCGTGGTATAGTAGGCCAATTCCTCCTTTCAAAGGAGAGGCCTAGTCCAGCAGTGGACTATTAAAGGCTGATGATGATGAAACAAAAAAAAATGGTAAACCAGTTCAACATTAATTGAAATCGAGAAGGCCAAAGTACGTAGTGTAAGGGACTCTACAGAAGATAATACAGTGTTTCTCAAACTGAGGTTCGCAAACTTCTTCGGACTTGCGAATTCACTGTAAGGTTTACGCAGTTTTTTTTTACTTAATGTCAGACTCAATATTAATGTTTGGAATAAGCTCCTCTGATTTAAAAATATGAATTGATCGCGTCAGACTACAACTTGTATATAAATTACGGGGTAGCAGAGGAAGGAAGGAGGAGCTCCGTGTGGTGACGGATTAAGAATACGGAATGTCACCACCCCATATCATCCCATGGGTGTCGTAAGAGCGGACAGAGGGAGCATATTATGCAGAGAACAGCACTGTAGGTACGAGAAGGAAAACTTGATACAAACCCTATACCAACCCGTTTGGCCGGCGTGGTATAGTAGGCCAATTCCTCCTTTCAAAGGAGTGGCCTAGTCTAGCAGTGGACTGTTAAAGGCTGATGATGATGAGAAGAGGAACGGAAACAACGTTTCTATAGAAGGATGTATGCTACCACAAATCGTGTTCATGGAATGGGATTAGCATATCTACATATATCAACCGTAAAATCTAAACTAACGGCTAGCTTTGATATTCGATTAAAATTCGACACGAAATTCAAGATTCAAAAAGAAAGACTTTCTGAACTTAAGGCTAGTCAAATATAAATATCATCATCACGTCAGCTTAGATACGGCCACTGCTAGACATAGGCCTCCCCTAAGGTTCTCCATACAGACCGATCTCGAGCCGCCGGCATCCAACCGCTTCTTGCGATATCAACCCAGATCACCACTTTAACTATAATATATATATAAATATATCTTGTGTAAATAAAAATAATATACATCTTACCAGCTGCTTAAAATACGCCACCAGTCCTTGATTCTTGATCTCATCGCCTTGTTGCAGTATGATATAACACAGAGTGCTGGCAATAGTCCCCAGTTCGCTGGCCAGTCTGACCCCCATGCGCGCGTCGTGCACTTTTAGACCCCAGTCGGGGTCGGCGTCAGCTTCAACGCTGCTGTGTCTTAGGTACACAGATATTGACAGTAGTAAGAGGTGTAACATCAGGATTAGGAGACGTTTCAAGAACTTATTCTGGAAAATTCAATGCAAGTTATATGTAAAGCAACAATAAAATAGCATGATGTTTTTGGCAAATGTCTGAATGCTCCCTACTGATTACTTACGATGTTTTATAGAATTAGCTTGGCGTTTTTAAATGATGAACTATTTTACAAAGTTTCTATCTGTAATATAATTTCACTACACTACACTGAAATGTTGTGTTTTTAAGGCACGTTTTACTAGGTTCAAGATAAAATACCCACCCTCGCAAACGTTTTCCACTTCTCTTCAAGCAGCCTCTGAATGATCCCTCCGTCCAACATGTTGAGATGCTCTTGTTTCGTACCGTTCAGAATTATAAACAACGCTGAGTTCCAATCTAAACAGACACATATCATAAAAATAATTACAGCCCACTTTGGACCAGTCTAATAAAATATATAAATGGCAAATGTACAAACTATGGTCCGGAGACAAGAACATTTCCTCAAGTGACTCATATGCTTAATCCCCAGGCGTAAAGCCTGGAGAGTAAGTACCTACCTGTTCTAAATTCACTGGCATTGATGAAAATAAACCAATATGATCAATCATAACTTACTAGTCCTGCCATCAGGCAGCAGTGTATCGAGGGCGTTCAGGGGGTAAGCAGAGCAGGTGATGTTGGAGTAGCGCCAGAACTCCTTGGCGGAGAGCTCCAGCATCTCTCTGAAGACGGACGCGCGGCCCAGCTGGCAGGCCAGCGTTAGGGGGGTGAACCCGGCCAAGTTCATGCGTCCGTTGCTCGCAGGCACCTTTGGATGACGGAGCGCGTAGCCGAACATGTCCTATTTACATTTAAAGCAGTAAAATAAATGAGTATGTTAGCATCAATAGCGGATTCAGGGAAGACGCTATGGGTTTCTTTCTAGGAAAGACAGCCAGCTCATGTACCCACTCTTTCTCCTCACGTCTTTGGTCGGCAGTCGAGGTGGTTTTTAGTGGTAACACCACATACCTACTCCGGCTCTCATTTCCCCAAGTGCCGGAGATCCAAAGGGATTTTACACCTCGTAAAATAAATAAATAAAGCAGAGTTTTGGTCTAGGAAAATTACTGTTTTTTTTTACAACTCAGTTGCTTTTTGGTCAAAATTTTAAGTAATAATTTGGTGACTTCTGCGTTGTTTACCTGGGCACCGCTGGCACAGCCTTATTAGTTAGGGCTCTTGATGTCAAGTAGTTCTGCTATTCATAGATATAGTAGTAGTAAAAAACGGTCTTTTACTTCTATATCGATGCTGCTATTGCTTAGATTAAATCATCCTGGTTCAACCAGGTGGTTGAACCAGGATGATTTTATATTTCTAAGAGATATAGGTATATCTCTTAGAAATGTTGTCTGGGGGATGTCCAAACATATTTGGGAAAAACTGTCTTATTCCAACAATTATACAAGTTATACAACTATCAGTCAATCTTAGATCAAGTTAACGGTGCGCGATACGACGCACGTGTTACGAGTGAAGCCCAAAAAATTAAAGATTTCCAATAAACATGGCAAACGCCAAAACGGCACGGCATGCCAACACTTATTTTGCATGATATAAACAAGTCACTTTGTGGAAAGTTAATATTCATTAAACATATAACCAGTAAGCGAATCACGCCTCTTTCCTGTTTTCACGTGTCCATCTGCACTACGATTGTCAATACGACGAATGAAGCCAATTCGAGAGATCCTGCTTATTTCATTGCATGAGGCATACCTAGGCCCATGTTTTACATTAGGTATTTATTCAAGCTGTATATTCCCTTTAACCTAATCAACTCTGATTAGGTTAAGGGGAATATACAGCCATGTCAGTATATACAGTCATGGGCGTACGCTGGTTCTGAGTCAGGGTGGGGTAAAACAGATTTTAAGGCTCGTCCCATGTGCTTCCCTGTTCTTCCCTGTTCATCGTAAGAACTTCTTGTAGCCATTGATAAACGTCAACGTTTATTATTTTTAGTTTTAGTTTTTTCGTAATATATGAACTATTGTCGTCAACTTTAGAGTAGACAGCAGGGAGCCTTCAAAATCCGGGGGGGGGGAGGGGCAGCTGCCTTCCCTCACCCTGGGTACGCCCATGAGAGTAGTCAATAAACCAATACCCTCACCAGTTTATCGCAGACCACAACCATATGCAGTATCATATTGCCGAAGGAGTCCTGCGCGTCGGGGTCTGCGCCGGAGTCGCACAGCAGGTTGTAGACGCCTTCGTTGGCGCAGCAAGCCGCCCACGCCAGGGGATACTCCCCTAGGTACGCCAGACCTTCGTAGTTGGTCTGCCTGGCTGGCGGCACACGCTGTTGGTCCCGAGGCAGGAAGAAACTGCCTAATGAAGGTATGATTGATGATAATAAACATACATAACGCATAACATAACTTCACGCCTTTTATCACCGAAGGGGTAGGTGTATTACACACCCACATTTCGACAGTTATGTTTCTTGCCAATGTAATAGTACGAGCCTGTTACCATCTACCGGGCACATTATTAAACGAGCGATAATTGCATTTTTATATTTGTATTTTTGTATGTTTGTAACGAATAAACTTAAAAAGTAATACACCGATTTTAAATTCTTGCACTATTATAAGTAATTCGACATTATCCCTGAGTGACATAGGCTTATAATTATTTATTTCTAGAAAATGTTAGGGATCACCCGTGCGAAGCCGGGACGTGTCGCTAGTGAAGTGCGTATTTTCCTTTGGACTTACTTATAATAATTTCAGTTATGTGCTGAATGTGAGATTTGTAAGGATAGAAGCAAGTGGCGTCCTATTGTCTTTGCCTACCCCGACGGGAAATAGGCGTTACAGGTCACAAGATACATCACCAAGCCGAAGTCTACTTGTTTTGGACATCATGCCAAATCATATTAAGCAAAAATAACACCTGGGAAACAAACTTTTTTTAAGTTGACACATTTTTTAAGCCGCTATTACAAAAACTGGGTATAGTGACTTTGAGCCTCATTATCTCCTGAACCAGTAACTTCCCAGGTATGGTGCTGAAGTAAAAAATGTTCATAACGATTGGTACAATATGGGGTTTCAGTTTTCTGGGTATTTTTAAACCCTGTATATGTAATATGTATGTAGGTATAAATGTATAATAGGTACCTACTTACCAATAGCTCGCTGCATGACGTCGGCACCAGCTTCGACCAGGTCTTGCACTAGTTCGTTGTTACTGTATGCTATGGCCAGGTGCAGGGAACTGGCCCCTGTGTAATACAATATTTTAAAAGATCTTTTCTCATAAAGGAGGTTTTGTGAATGAGAGCACTGAGAAGTATGTATGGAGTGTCTTTGAACGACAGATTAAAGTATTGTGATAAGAGAGTGTTGTGGGGTAAAAGAAGATGTAGTGACAACTACTAAGAAAGGTATGCTAAGATGGTTTGGACACATGGAGAGGATGGATGACGAAAGACTGACCAAGAAGTTATATAAGTCAAGTGTGAATGGGACTGGAGGAAGGTAAAGACCTAGACGGACGTTCTCTGACCAGATTGGAGACATCCTAAAAAAATCGGGCCAGTGCGAGTCTGACCCGCGCACCGAGGGTTGCGTCCGCATTTTACCTTATTTGAGGTTGGTGTCGTGTCTAGTCCTCTAAATCTGTATGAGCGCCCATATACAACTCAGAGAACTATCTTAAATAGAGTCGACTACGTACTTATGTATGGGGACACCCTTAAATTTTCCACCTTTTAAAAAATATATTTTGTAATTTTTCCTTTATTTGTGCTATAAGACCCTGCTTTAGCCCAAAGGACAATGGGCGGTTTTGGGCGGTCGGCGGCCATCAATTAATTTAATATAAATGAAAGTAAGTACTGATAATTAGGAACATCTTTTACTATGGGCGTTACGCTGTATTCCATTTAGGAAAATAAATATTTGAATGTCAATATAACCTAATTGCATAGATAAAAGTTTTGTGACACAGTAAGACATCATCAATATAAGTATAATTATAATAAAGTACCTATCGCGCGTGATCTTTCGTGTGAAGTTAGCTCGGAGTTATAAGGCTGAGCACCCAGCACAGGGCGTGTAAAATATTGAAGTATACCGAGAGCAACAAATAAGACGTCTTAGCGAATATATTGAAGAGGAAGAAGTTTGGTTGTTACCCGTTCGAATACAGTCAAGGCACGTAAGACCTAGGACTTATTTATCATCGTCCTAGCGCTATCCCGGTTGCATCCGAGACTTATGCCTTGAAGCTCGACGTCCGCTTACTAGTCCAAACAGACATGACAGAATATCAGCTTTTCCACAGAGCGACTGCCGTCTGACCTCCGTAACCCAAATGGATAGCGATATTTCCATGGCTTAGACCAGTATCAGTTTATTTGAGGCAACCGTAACGACTTTCAAATATCTTCATTAAAGCGAAGACCGACGGTATAATTATTCTGCTCTCCGAGGCACGGGGCAAGCGATAATTAACTATTTACTTAATACGCACTTAACTAAGTAAGTAAGGTCTACTTATTTTTCATATATTATTCCGAGTTATAGGCCAAATGCTGCGCACATATTACGTGCGTAGTATGGTACTTATATGGCTGGGCAAGAAATCAACCCAAAGAGCAGCAGAATTAAGTGGGATTATAGAGGATGAATGAGAGGAACTAGGCTACACAAGGCTTAAAATCATACTTAATTATTTTTTTAAATCATAATGTTCTACAAGAATTAATTATGCATTAGAATAGTTTATTATATATCAACAAACATCTATATATTGATGATATTATATGTTAGTTATTTATAACCAAATAAAGATTTTATGATTATAATAAATTGTATGGTAACTGTGCTTACTAATGATACGATAATATGTGATATATTATAAAATGACAATCTAAATTAGTTGTTTCACTTTCTTAAACACTTTCGTTAGCCAGAGTAGTAATTACAACGATAAAAGTTTCAAAAATAAAAACGTCTTTTATCTGTTTTAGAAGTACACCACAGTGATAACACTTGTCCACAGTAATCGTAGGACTAAAACACACTAATTAATAACAAAATCATTCGTGGCCGCGGACCGCCCAGGCTCCATACAAAAATGCCCATTGTCCTTTCGTGATTCTAGTTCAACAGGAACTACCAAAAATATAGGTTTTCGACCCAAAACCTATAGGGTACTTACGATTGACCTAGAATTGTCAATTTTGGTTAACACCAAGGTCTTACAGCACAAGTAGACGAAAAATTACGAAAACTAAAAAAAGTTGAAAATTAAGGTTAATTTTGGTACTTACAAGTTTTCGCAAAAATCTAATTTTGACCATATCTTTTTATCGGGTTGACCCAGGATTCTCATTTTTATACACCTAATAGGAACCATAGACCTCAGTATCTGGTATAAATTTCAATTTGCTAGGTCCACCCGTTCCTGAGAAAATCGGTGGTGACACACGGACAGACAGACAGACAGACAGACG
Source organism: Euclidia mi (assembly GCA_944739405.2). Classification (NCBI taxonomy): domain Eukaryota; kingdom Metazoa; phylum Arthropoda; class Insecta; order Lepidoptera; family Erebidae; genus Euclidia; species Euclidia mi. Next base: position 37,226,243 of record OX123206.2, read on the forward strand.
GACAAGAAAGTGATCTTATAAGGGTTCCTTTTTTGACCTTGTGAGGTACGGAACCCTAAAAAGGACAGGTTAGAAGTACCTTTAACCAAAGAGCATGCATGAGAAATTTGATGGAAGTGAATGAAGCAAGAGAGATATGTCAGGATCGTTGCAAATGGCGTTCCGTAGTCTCTGCCTTACCCCTCCGGGAAACAGGCGTGAGTCTATGTATGTATGTATGTAACATTGCCTCGTATTTAGGAAATGATGCTATATGTCCTAGAGGACGACTGAAACTAGGCACGCACATTTCTTTTTATTTAACTACTAGAGGACGCCAGCAGCTACGCCTGCATTTTTTTAAATTTACCCGTTTTGGCCGATCCCGTGGGTATTTCGGGCAATCCCTTCTTAGTGCAGCCCTACGGTCACCAAGGAACATACATGCCAAATTTCGGCTTCCTGCGCCCAATAGTTTCGGCTGTAGCGTGTCTGTCAGTCAGTCAGTAACGCAAGGATTTTGTATATTACTAGAAGTTGCCCGTGGTTACACCCGCGTTATTTAAGGCTACTGCTCCGCTCCTGTCGCTCATAGCGTGATGTTATATAGCCTATAGCCTTCCTCGATAAATGGGCTATCTAACACTGAAAGAATTTTTCAAATCGGACCAGTAGGTAGTTTCTGAGATTAGCGCGTTCAACCAAACAAACAAACTCTTCAGCTTTATATATTAGTATAAGATGATGATGATTAACTATTACCTACTTCCCATTCGTAAAGGAAATTCGGAAAATCCCTTCTTAGTGCAACTTTATGGTCCCCAAGGAACATCCCCCAACGACAGCTCTATGCGCCTCTTTTATAATAGAGTTTGTTTGTTTGGTTGGCTGAACGCGCTAATCTCAGAAACTACTGGTCAGATTTGAAAAATTCTTTCAGTGTTAGGTAACCCATTTATCGAGGAAGGATATAGGCTATATAACATCACGTTGTGAGCAACGGGAACGGAGCAGTAGCCTTAAATCGCGCGTGTGTAACCGCGGGCTCATCTAGATTCATATCGACAGATAATAAGTAGTAGGCACTATGTAGAAAATTGAGGTGATATTTAGGCTATGTTGACAAATATGCGTTTAATTTTTATAGTTAAAGTAGGGACTCTCACATTAGATAGTTACTTACCCAAATACTCTTCCCCTTCGACGACATCCAGAGACAGTTTTGGGAAACATTTGACCAGAGTTCTTGCCAATCGTGTATGTATCTGTAAATTAAATTGATTTACACAGTCCAGTTGTTAAGTATTTAGTACCTTGTACTCAGGGCCGTGCCGACCCAATCCAGCGCCTGTGTGCGGAAATCTATGAAGCGCTTGTGCAGTGGCGTAGGCTAGCTCGGGTGGCACCCGGAAGTTGGCGGATGACCTTTTTAGTCGATACCTAACAATTCCGTGCTAACTATCGATGTCGTTTAATTTTTTTTGGATGGGTGGCACTCCCTACGCCACTGCGCCTGTGTGCGAAATCTGTGAAGCGCCTTTTTTGGCATCCTTTTTCGAAAATAACTGTTATAATTAACGCGGCGCGGCGCCCCTGTCACCCTGGCGCCTGTGTGCGCTGCACACATTGCACATAGGGACGGTTCGGCCCTGCTTGTACTATCGTAGGTCCTCTTATCGAGAAGCCTAATGAGAATGGGATTGCAAACTATGAACTCTTTCCTACGATTTAGTTTAAGGTACAGCCAGAAGCACACTTCAAAATGTTTGCTGAGTTTATGCTGACAAAAGTAGGCCATTTTTTTTAATTTAACAGCTTCTACCTCGTCCCGTGGGAATTTTGGGCAATCCTTTCTTAGTGCAACCCTACAGTCTCCAAGGAACATACATGCCAAACTTCAGATTCCTAGTAGTTTAGGCTATAGCTTGTCTCTCAGTCAGTCAATAACGCAAGGATTTTATATATACAGACAGATTTCAAGTAAATTTCAAATTGTATTATTTTAATCTTTTACATATGCAACGGTTCTGTAATTTCCTTATTCTGAAGGTTCAGTGCCTCCAATCTTTGTCGATCCATAAACATTGAATTGGTGAAAAAGCTTTTCTCTAGACCATCATGACAATTTATGAGCTTTTATGAATTAAAACTCTATGATCATGCCTAATATGAATTGGTTTAACTAAGTTATATTTATCTAGACTCTAGAGCATGAGAATAATAATAAATAGTACATAGGGACGATAAAAACAATTCAAAATCACGTGAATGTACATCGACTTATGTTGCTGGCTATACTATGAAATAGAAAAAACCGGCCAAGTACGTGTCGGGCCACGCGCAATGTAGGGTTCCGTAGTTGCCCATAAGCCAGCAGGCTGTATGGTCCTCCCACTTGGCTAGAGCATCGTGAGGAGAGAGGGACGCGGCGCCTTACCTAAGTGTCACATATAATTAGCACATGCAGTAGCGACTCTCCCAGCGCGCCTCTGTAGCACATCTGCCAGCAGGCTGTATGGTCCTGCCACTTGGCTTGAGGATCGTGAGGCGAGAGAGACGCGGCGCCTTACCTTAGTGTCACATATAATGAGCACATGCAGTAGCGACTCTCCCAGCGCGCCTCTGTAGCACATCTGCCAGCAGGCTGTATGGTCCTCCCACTTGGCTAGAGGATCGTGAGGCGAGAGGGACGCGGCGCCTTACCTTAGTGTCACATATAATGAGCACATGCAGTAGCGACTCTCCCAGCGCGCCTCTGTAGCACATCTGCCAGCAGGCTGTATGGTCCTCCCACTTGGCTAGAGGATCGTGAGGCGAAAGGGACGCGGCGCCTTACCTTAGTGTCACATATAATTAGCACATGCAGTAGCGACTCTCCCAGCGCGCCTCTGTAGCACATCTGCCAGCAGGCTGTATGGTCCTGCCACTTGGCTAGAGGATCGTGAGGCGAGAGGGACGCGGCGCCTTACCTTAGTGTCACATATAATGAGCACATGCAGTAGCGACTCTCCCAGCGCGCCTCTGTAGCACATCTGCCAGCAGGCTGTATGGTCCTCCCACTTGGCTAGAGGATCGTGAGGCGAGAGGGACGCGGCGCCTTACCTTAGTGTCACATATAATGAGCACATGCAGTAGCGACTCTCCCAGCGCGCCTCTGTAGCACATCTGCCAGCAGGCTGTATGGTCCTGCCACTTGGCTAGAGGATCGTGAGGCGAGAGGGACGCGGCGCCTTACCTTAGTGTCACATATAATGAGCACATGCAGTAGCGACTCTCCCAGCGCGCCTCTGTAGCACATCTGCCAGCAGGCTGTATGGTCCTCCCACTTGGCTAGAGGATCGTGAGGCGAGAGGGACGCGGCGCCTTACCTTAGTGTCACATATAATGAGCACATGCAGTAGCGACTCTCCCAGCGCGCCTCTGTAGCATATCTGCCAGCAGGCTGTATGGTGCTGCCACTTGGCTAGAGGATCGTGAGGCGAGAGGGACGCGGCGCCTTACCTTAGTGTCACATATAATGAGCACATGCAGTAGCGACTCTCCCAGTGCGCCTCTGTAGCACATCTGCCAGCAGGCTGTATGGTCCTGCCACTTGGCTAGAGGATCGTGAGGCGAGAGGGACGCGGCGCCTTACCTTAGTATCACATATAATGAGCACATGCAGTAGCGACTCTCCCAGCGCGCCTCTGTAGCACATCTGCCAGCAGGCTGTATGGTCCTGCCACTTGGCTAGAGGATCGTGAGGCGAGAGGGACGCGGCGCCTTACCTTAGTGTCACATATAATGAGCACATGCAGTAACGACTCTCCCAGCGCGCCTCTGTAGCACATCTGCCAGCAGGCTGTATGGTCCTCCCACTTGGCTAGAGGATCGTGAGGCGAGAGGGACGCGGCGCCTTACCTTAGTGTCACATATAATGAGCACATGCAGTAGCGACTCTCCCAGCGCGCCTCTGTAGCACATCTGCCAGCAGGCTGTATGGTGCTGCCACTTGGCTAGAGGATCGTGAGGCGAGAGGGACGCGGCGCCTTACCTTAGTGTCACATATAATGAGCACATGCAGTAGCGACTCTCCCAGTGCGCCTCTGTAGCACATCTGCCAGCAGGCTGTATGGTCCTGCCACTTGGCTAGAGGATCGTGAGGCGAGAGGGACGCGGCGCCTTACCTTAGTATCACATATAATGAGCACATGCAGTAGCGACTCTCCCAGCGCGCCTCTGTAGCACATCTGCCAGCAGGCTGTATGGTCCTGCCACTTGGCTAGAGGATCGTGAGGCGAGAGGGACGCGGCGCCTTACCTTAGTGTCACATATAATGAGCACATGCAGTAGCGACTCTCCCAGCGCGCCTTTGTAGCACATCTGCCAGCAGGCTGTATGGTCCTGCCACTTGGCTAGAGGATCGTGAGGCGAGAGGGACGCGGCGCCTTACCTTAGTGTCACATATAATGAGCACATGCAGTAGCGACTCTCCCAGCGCGCCTCTGTAGCACATCTGCCAGCAGGCTGTATGGTCCTGCCACTTGGCTAGAGGATCGTGAGGCGAGAGGGACGCGGCGCCTTACCTTAGTGTCACATATAATGAGCACATGCAGTAGCGACTCTCCCAGCGCGCCTCTGTAGCATATCTGCCAGCAGGCTGTATGGTGCTGCCACTTGGCTAGAGGATCGTGAGGCGAGAGGGACGCGGCGCCTTACCTTAGTGTCACATATAATGAGCACATGCAGTAGCGACGATCCCAGCGCGCCTCTGTAGCACATCTGCCAGCAGGCTGTATGGTCCTCCCACTTGGCTAGAGGATCGTGAGGCGGGAGGGACGCGGCGCCTTACCTTAGTGTCACATATAATGAGCACATGCAGTAGCGACTCTCCCAGCGCGCCTCTGTAGCACATCTGCCAGCAGGCTGTATGGTCCTCCCACTTGGCTAGAGGATCGTGAGGCGAGAGGGACGCGGCGCCTTACCTTAGTGTCACATATAATGAGCACATGCAGTAGCGACTCTCCCAGCGCGCCTCTGTAGCACATCTGCCAGCAGGCTGTATGGTCCTCCCACTTGGCTAGAGGATCGTGAGGCGAGAGGGACGCCTCAATTGGTAGCACCACCTACAAGTTTTGAATAAATAGGTTACAAGTTGTCCTATGGAAGGCTCACATAGTCCACGAAAAGTTATCAAGGTCATCGGCAAAAATCGGACCAGGCATACAAAAACAGATCGAAGCGATATGGGTCCTCAGTCGACACTGACAGGTCGGGAAAGAATATAATTTTGGCCTAGGCTTTCTTACGTAAGGTACCTATGCTGTTGCGTTTCGTTCGGTGAGTGAGAGCGTCGGAGGCCCCATCCATTCCTTCCATTCTACTCCTCCTATTCCTTTTCCTAACCCAAAGGGCGCCAACGCACTTGTAACTCCTTTGGTGTTGCTTGTGTTGCTTGTCTTCATGGGCGGCGGTAATCGCTTAAAATTCAGGAGACTCATAGGCTCGTTCGCCGCTTCATCATCCTCCTAGCGCTATCCCAATTTCAACCCGGGGTCCGCTTACTAGTCTTACGGGTTTGGCTGAAGATTAGCTTTCCCACAGAGCGAATGCCTGTCAGACCTCCGCAACCAATATTCTATATAGGTCGTCCGTCGTTTATTAAAATAAATAAAAGTTTGTCAAATGTCGGTTGCCTACCTGTTCCTGGTCCCTGAACTTCCAGCGCAGGTACTCGGCTCTGTTGATGACGCGGCCCCTGCCCCCCGCGTACATGTAGGCCGCGAACTCCTCCCTGACCAACTTCTCCGCGGCCATCATGCCGCCTTTCGCGTACGTCTCCAGCAGCAGACCACCTTCAAGCGAAATATGGCTCTCTTACGCCTCGGTCACGGCCTATAGCGACAGCGGTTGCGGCGAGCGATTTCGAGGTACATGGCGCCTTTACTCTGAGGCGACATCGATCGCTGCGACGCGCGGCGTAGCAAAGCGCGCCATGTACATCGAAATCATGGCAATCATTCGTTATTCGTGTGGTGCTAAATTAGAAATACAAAATGTATCCACTCCATTTCAATACATACGCACACATCGTAAGAAGCGACCAAATAACATACAAGAAGCAAGTAGTAGGTATATCTGCGAATCGACGGACAACCAGACATCAAACCAGCACCAGCGTGGTCAATTAGGTAATGTTCCTATTGATATTCCTTCGTATACATGGTGAAGATTTGCATTTGTAAAATATTTTAAGGGGTAAATATACTACTATAACTGAATACAAATACATGAAAAAACAAGTCACTAAAAGTAAAAAAAAAAATCACTTTGAAAATTATCTCGGTGTTGATCGTCGCCGCCTCTTTAGGTAAACGGCAGGTGCCTAACACACACAAGCACACGTACCTTCAGTGACTGCGCGATACAGTCTTATTTTGGACGATTCAACCGTTTATTCTGATTTACTATCTACGTAATTAATGAAATAATTTATACAAAAACAAAAAACCCGACTGCGTAAAAACTAATTTTAAAAAATAAGAACAGACAACTCACAGTCGGGGCCACTCGGGGCCCCTTGGAAAGATTTGATTGGTAAAATTTTAATGGGCCCCGACTATGAGTCGTTCTGTTCTGCATTAGAATTTATGATTTGTTTTATATGTGTATCGATTATAAAACTATTTCAAATGTGTAGTTATTTAGTATTACTTAACAGAATTCTAATTTTTTCACTTATTTTTTAAAATTAGTTTTTACGCAGTCGGGTTTTTTGTTTTTGTATAAATTACTTTTTATTCTATACTTTTTAGTTATTCACTCTTTTTTTTATTGTATATTGTTTATACTTGAAATAAAAACTTAAATCAATAAGTAAGAAAATTAGCGAGAACGATTGTTTTGTTAAACAACTTTAAATCGTTATATATCCTAAACTATTATTTAAAATGAAAAAATGATAAAAGGAACCTAGAGATGATTTTAAAATACCTATTCAACGACACCCCACTTGACATAGTTCATAGACATTTTTTTTTGTCATTTTGACAATATGGCGTCTGGTTGTCGCTGTGGTGAATTTTGATTACTGTCATGTCTTTAGTGACACTCGCAAGGTTAAGACGAATCGATTGGCGTAAGAATCATCAAAATCGGCCTACGCATTTGGTCTCTAGAACGCCACATAGAAACAAACATACATACATACATAGACTGATAAACACATTACCCTCCTTTGCGTCACGCAGTCGGGTAAATAGGGTCTTATATCATCGCACACTCTTTGAAATAGTTTTAGGTTAATAAGTAGGTATACTGTCTATATTGTATTATTTAAAAGCTTATTATTTTTCAAGTGACTAATAACTTAAAATATGACTAAATGTTTGCAACTAATAAAATAAGTTGCTAGCGATTAAATATTTTTGCGACTATTATATTAAATAAGATTCAAAACTAAGGGTGTTATAAAAACTTAAAACTAGCAGCTGCGTTTAGGTAGCAAATAAACTATACAAGTCAATTGAAATAATAGCCAATGAGCGATAATGACTTGGCGACTAATAATGTTAGTATGTAGGTTATGTTAGGTTTTGTTGTGACCCTGTACCCAAAATTAGCTTAAAAGACCGAAGCGTCTTAAATCTGAATTACTTATATGAAACACTTAATTTAAGACAAAATCATTTGCCAAATACATATTGAAAATTGTATTATTTATGAATGTCCATTTTCTATTTTTTTATTCATCATCAAGTTTCCGCTTAGATACAAATAAGATTCAGTTCCAAAAAAAAAATTCTGCTAGTTTAAATTAAAACGAAGCCTATTACTGACATACTACTACATTTTACTTATTACGATACCTACTCCTTATTAGCTGCCAACCCATTATATATGGTAACCACTCTAATTACTTATATTATTTTTGAAACTTGTATTCGCTTTACTTAGTCGCCGCATTAAATACATGCCTTATTAAAATATTTTGCAAATGCAGATCAACATATTGTATATGAGTTACTTAACGTTACAACGACGACTAAACTTTACAGTAGCACTCTACTGTAAAGTTATATAGGGAGAGGTCTATAGTCCAGCAGTCATAAGAATCATATTAAAGGTCCATCTGCCCCTTTTGAATTTGGCATCAGTGTACAGCCCCGGTGTCAAATTCAAAAGGGTCACAAATTATTGGCGTTTACCATCCCGGTGGTCAATAACACTTATCAGCTACAAACTGGCGTTGGACGTCTAATTAGTTGACGAGGAGCGCATGTTGATGATGAATAATGTAGTTAGTCAAGAGTCAAAGCGTGGCGATGTTATCTATACAGTACCTTCATACAAACGGCCGCAACGGAAGTCATAACTACGCGTCTCGGGCTCGGTACCAAGCGTGAACCGAACCAAAGAACTCTCAGATTTACATAGAAGCACATTTCCTATGGGCGCTCTGAAGACAAACTTTCTGCGACCCAAATTGCCGCTTGCGTGGCAGTCGTTCCCCCAGTGTAAGAGCAAGAGAGACGGACGTTCCCCCAGTGTATCTTAACTACGAGAACAAGAGATACGGAGAAACGAAACCAGCGCCGCCAAGTATTTACGAACTAAACTGGAAGCAGTCCCCACGTTATTTTCTTTTAAGACATCGCCCTCGTGGGGACTAAATCCGTGTAGCGGGGTACTTTACAAACTTACAAATAACGGACACAATGAACACTCAGACTCGAAACAACAATTTATGAATCACACAAAGTGTTGTCTAGTGTGGGGATCGAACCCACAACACTTCAGCGCAGTGTCAAGCGGCGAGGCGGCCGCTATGCCAACTGTGCAGTCGATCGACACACGGAATCCTTAAGGTCTGCGGTTCTATGTAAATCTGAGTTCTCTGCCCGAGCCCAAGGCGCGTAGATATGACTCGCATGCCGACCATCTGTATGAAGTTAAAATACGGCATAGATAACATTACCGTGGTCAAAGTCTACCATGGTTGGTAATGACAATATACCTCTTTATAGTCAGCGCTTATAGCAATATGTCCTTACCCTTCTTATAATCAGCAAGTTTATACAACACTGTGTGGTCCTCGCTGCTGGGCTGCGATATGACTCGGTCGAGCACCGAACCCTGGGACGGCTGCACGCCGGTGCCCGACACCAACTTGCTCAGCGCCTCACCCATTTTACTTAGAAACTTCTTTCATTGCGTTTGCTGCTGAAAGATAATAAGATTTATGGTCCAGTGAAATGTATTTACGTCAATATAATATAATTGGCAATAAGATTAAAAACCGTATTCTCGTAAAATTATCTTTATGAAGAGAGATTGTAGAATATTGGGGATGCAGCTGCTTTAATTTTGAGCCCATTCCTTTAAAACATCCAAACAGTGGCGTAGCGTGGGGGGGGCCGGGGGGGCCATGGCCCCGGGCGGCACATTTAAGGGGGCGGCAAAAGAGGCCGCGAGAAATAAAATAAAATTCTAATTTTAAAATTCTTGGCGCGCGTACTGACACTATCCCAGCAGGACCGCATGGCGGCGTGGGCGCAGTAGAAAGAACAACAATCGAAAACAAAATCACCATTAATTTCATTACTTGAAGATTTGCGTGTGTTCGGGTGATGTGCGAGCCTGGTATGAGTAATTAATTAATCCATATATCACTGCAGAGCCGCCCCTGTGTGCGATGTGTGCCGCTCCTATTGCCATGGCGCACTGGCGCACACAGGCGCCATCCAGGGCCATAGGGATGCCGCGTGCCAGATAAAATAACAGTGTTAATTATTGAAATTATGTTTGATTTGCTTCAAAATACAAAATAATCTTTATAGTTGGATATGGAAGAAAACAGGTACATATATCCTAAGACAATAGTCACACCTGCGGTTTAACTACTATTTACGATATTTGGGGATGTATACATGGGGTTTATAACATCACCGAGCTAGCAGGCGACTAAAATTAATTATACCTGGCGACCTACAACGAACGCAGTCTACGACTAAATTAACAGAAACCACGCCAAGCCCGAGGTACAATTAAGTCACTACCTACTGGGGTTATCAGAAGTCCGAGACAGGGGGAGAACATGTTAACTCGAAGATTCAGGTAACTGGTTCTACCCAGTGCCGCGCTGACCCAATCCAGCGCCTGTGTGCGCCAGTGCCGCGCTGACCCAATCCAGCGCCTGTGTGCGAAATCTATGCGCCTTTTTGTCGTACTTTTTCGAAAGTAATTTTAATAATTAACGCTAGCATTTCACCCGTCGCGCGGTTTCTTAGCCTGGTGCCTGTGTGCGCCGAACACATAGCACATAGGGGCGGCTCGGTCCTGCTTCTACCTTCAGGAGGGCGACCTACCTACTCTCTTCGGTGGTGTCGGTTTCCTGGCCAGGAGGAAACTTGTCAACAACTTTGTGGAAGTTGACAGTGTGTCGACCCAGGTATCTACCTCGTACTTAAACACTACAATAGGCGTTGCCTAAAGACGATACAAGTATATGCGCCGACCTCAACTCACCTGACGAGATCACCGCACAGAGAAAAAAGGGAGTGTAATCTTTCAGCCGAGACGCTCGGACTGATGAGGCAAGGACGCGAGTTGGCACTGCGGATGGCCGCACCGTCAACCCAAAGTTCGAGAATCTCGAGGTGGTTGAAAGTTTTCATGCACAATTGTACCTACACCTCGCACGCAAACATACTAATTTATTGGACCTAGTCTTGATGACACAGAGCCTCACTCACGCGCCACTACACCAAAGACATGATGTGTGAGCATCTCATGATGGATGAGAGTCAGGCGGGAGCATAGGACTTTAAGCGTTTGTGTTCATTACGATTGTTTCTACATTAAAAATTCTACAAGCCGTCGAAAGCTAGACTAAGCTATACATTATATTGCAGCCAAGAAACGGCCGCGGCCCTGCGCGACATATAAATACCGCTGAGACCTGCCAGGTTTCTTCCTTAAAACTATTATACCCTATGCTTCTTCATCGTGTCACTGGTTCTGATTTTCTGTTCCCAAAACTTGGCTACGGTAACGACATTGTCTGAGGCCACTTTAAGATCTCGTTTACTGCAGGTAGATGGGCAAATAGGGCATGAAAGCAAATGTGCCATGGATTGTGATGGTAGTAGAGCCTTGCTGATTTAAGCATGAATGAGTCGGCTCGACCGGGGAAGTACTACCCTCTCACAGAAAATCGACGTAAAGTAACAGTACTTAAACTGTTGCATTTCGTTCAGTGAGTGAGAGTGCCGGAGGCCCTATCCCCTATGCCTTCTCCCTCATCCCACGCCTCATCCTATCCATTTTCCCAACGCCAAGGGGCGGCAACGCACTTGTGACTCTTGTGGTGTTGCTTGTGTCTATGGGCGGCGGTAATTGCTTACCATCAGGCGATCCGTCTGCTCGTGTCCGCAGTCGCTACACCAATGCTTTATCGACGAATGTGCGTGTGGCGTTCGTGCTTACAATTGAGACGAATCAAACGATAACTAATTTGTTTAAATCCAGCCGTTTGGGGGTGTAAAGCCATGCTAAATAACATACAAACATACCCACATCCGGAAAAAACCTTACACTTCTGGCTGATGTATTGGGGTACCTAAAAGAAGAGGGGGCGGCAAATTTCTGATCGGCCCCGGGCGGCAAAAACCCACGCTACGCCACTGCATCCAAAGGTATCAAGGGTAACATAAAAATAATCAGCAGAATTTACAATCTCCTCCTTTTTCAAAGTTGATTAAAAAGGGCAACCCCATTTATCCATTTATCTCTACAAAGTAGACTAAGTAAGTAAGTATTTCACTTTCGATATTATAATACAGTAAACAGTAACGTATAAGTTTGTTGTTCCTTCACATAGCAACTTATACCTGGCCGTCCTGAGGCAGCAATATAAAAAAAAACAAGTCAAAATCAAGTCGGGCTCGCACATGCCGAGCATACCTTAGCGAGATCGACTACAAGCTCTATCTCGATCTGTAGAACCATTGTAGAACTATACTATCTTAACTATTAGCCCATGATTAGCACCTTATTATCGCTATCCCTTTGGGTTGCGGAGGTAAGACGGTAGTCGCTCTGTGGCAAAGTTGATATTCTGTCATATCTGGTTAGACCAGCAAGCGGACCTCGGGCTCCAAGGCGTGTATCTAGGATGCAACCGGGATAACGCAAGGGCGATGATGATGATGATTAGCAGTTAGCACCGTGATTGGGTGAATCATTTCTTTTGTTAATAAATATTATTGTCCAACTTTTTTAAAATGAGTACCTATCATGGACAAACATTTTTAATTAAGTCCGTTATTGAAATGTTTGTAGAGTACGTAGTTACGTACCTAAAGAATAGCCAGACAAGGAAAAAGACTTTAGTTACCTACCTACTTACAAACATGCAAAGTATTGTCTCCGTTTAGTCGCAAAATGCCTAATTCGCAAAATGGTTACCTAGTCCCAAATGGACTAATTCGCTAAATGCCTAATTCTCAAAAGGACTAATTCGCGAAATGCCTAAACAAAACTACACTGATTGACAATAATAATAAATTTGTGTGTGAATGCCCACAAAAGCCCAGTGTGATTTTAACGGGACGGTTAGCACATAACGTTCCGCTATTCTTACCTCAATAAATAGCATGTGTATTGTAAACGGTGGTGCATAAAACGAGAAAAAATATATAACAACTATTTTTTTTTTATTAATTAGCCTAAAATCTAGTGTCCGACCGAAGCTTCGGCTTCGGCTTCGGCCACCTTCGGCCAAGAAAACCATCTTCGGCGAAACCTTCGGCTTCGGGCCAACACCCGGCCGAAGCCGAAGGTTTCGCCGAAGGTCCGAGCAATCGTCGGAATTGAACGAACTATTACGAAAGACTGAGTGAGAGAGAGCGCGACGAACTGGTCGTGTTTACAGGGGCCGCCGCGGAGAGTCACTGTCAACTATCACATTGCGTGCGCGTCAAGACAAGTTACGTATATATAAACACCTGTACCTACTTTTTTTAGTGTTTTGTTTTGTATTTGTGTTTATCAATTTAATTGTGATACCTACATAGTGTAATGATTTACAAGTGAACTAGTGAAAAGGACAATAATAACGTATTTGTCTATTAAATAAGCAATGCTTTGTTTACGGTAGTTATTATTAGTTAATTAAAATAAATGATATAGGTATTTTGGTAAATGAATGAATTAGGATAAGACTCATGTATTTCTCATTAATATTTTGTATATTACTTTATAAAATAAATGATTATTTTTACAAATAAATCACAAAGTTTTTTTTATCATCTCTAAATCAACTTCTATATGGGACAGTCAATATTGAAGTTTTGAAATAATTTATGATATTTTATTGTAGCTTGTAGACAATATTGTCAATATTGAACAAAATTACTAAGAGCTTATAAACCTTCGGCTTCGGCTTCGGCTTCGGCCGAAGGTTGTGACGATTGCCGATTAATCGGCTTCGGCTTCGGCCAAAAATCGACATTCGGTCGGACACTACTAAAAACGGATAAATGTTTGTTACTCATTCATGCATAAACTATTGAGCAGATTTTAAAAAATCTTTGCTGCAATGTAGCTTATACATAATTATGTATCACGGAGTTGAATATAAATACTTAAATGTGGTTACGATAACCGTGTTGCAGACGGGTGAAGCCATGGCAAAAGCCAGTTGTTTATAATAACGACGGGTACCTATATAAGCTACAATTACATTTAGAAGAATATTCTATTCACCTTCGTGTTGCAAATCTTATGTCTAAAATATTTTTTAACAAGGCAATTGCTCGTTAGCAGTGATAGGCTACTGGAGAGACTGTCGGACTGCTGCGCAAAGAGGAGCTAGGGTTTAAACCCGCGGTAGGCACCACTCACGCTGCGAAGGCAAGCGCATATTAGATTTTTAATTATTGCTTCCTAAACGGCGAAGGCAAACATCACCTTCCTAGCGTTTATCCCAGTTAGAACCCGGGTTTCGCTTTCTAGTCTAACCGGATTAGACTGAAATTAGCTTTTCCACAGCGCAACTGCCTGTCTGACCTCTGCAACCCAAAGTGGTATCTTCACTAGGCTATTGCTGCTTAAAAAACGGCGAAGACGCATCGTAAGAAAATCTGCATCTCTGACAGACATCTAAATGTTCTCAAAAAGCCTCAAGTTTGCTAAACTGTGGACTAAAGCCAACATTTTCTCGTATTGAGAAGAGGTTTGGTCCCAGCAGTACCTACTATTAATATAATGCTGCCTGCGAGCTGCGGCTCCGCCCGCGTGGGTGTCGCGACAAATGTTAGCTTCTTTTGATGTATAAACTATAATAATATTTACAACTTTCATCTAATTCTATTCAGTGGTTTCTGTGTGAAAGAATGATAAACATCCATCCTTCCATTAATACCCACAAACTTACACGTTCATTTTTATTTGATTTTATTTTTTTATTTTATAGCGTAGGTATACCTAGGCATTTTCTCCTAGTCTACCTTAGATGTGGTATTAATGGTAGGTAGGTGTATACTAAATGTAAGTTTTTTTTTTATTTACACTCATGCCTTTATCCCCGATGCGGTAGGCATGGGTGTAATATTACACCCACATTTAAATTTTTAGGTCCCAGGTAATAGGGGGCGAGCCTATTGCCGCTACCGAGCACATCACAGACTCTATGCTGCTACTGAGAATACATAAAAACTCAGCAACACTTTTGCCCGACCCGGGAATCGAACCCGGGACCTCCGATCAGCAGACGCATACGCTAACCACTGGACCACGGAGGCAGTCTATCATGATTATTTTATTTATTCATAGTCTCACGCCTGTATCCCCGAAGGGCTAGGCAGAGGTGTAAATATTATACCCACTATCATGTGGGATCTAAAAATTCATGGCGAAATTTGGATATAAATATCATGATTATAATCATAAAATTACTTGTCCTGACTGAGATATTATTGCAGAGCCCAAACTACTGACGCTAGGTCTCTTGAATTTGCACAGACAGTTAATTTTATGACTTGTGCACCCACTAAGGAAGGACTTTTTAATATGACACCCCTAAGGCGATAATATAATGATCGAAATTTTAAACAGGTGAAGTCACTGGCAACTGCTAGTTAAGAGGAAACACGACGGGCAAGGGAATTGAAAAATAGGTATTTGTAAAATCTATTGCTGCCGGGCAGCCTCAAGCCTCCCCCCGCAGAGCGTGATAGAGACAACGCTACTACTGGACCAAAAATACCTATTAAATGTACACAAAATCAACGTTTCGTATTCCCTTGATTCCTTCTCCAAAACTTCATCGATTTAACTAGTTTTTCATATTAAATTAAAGAAAGGCTTTGGCCGTGTTCCTATGTTTTCCTTTTTCTTAAGTATGATAATATGATACTCTTAGTACCGTTTTAGTGCTAAAATTACGATTCAAAGAGTAATTAATAGGATAATCGTGGTGCAATACTTACCCTATCATTACGACGTATATCGACGATATTCTACTTAGTTTCTTAATTAATTGATAATGTGAATAGTTCGTATTGATACGTTTTGTCCGTAAACACACCATCACTTAGTAAATTTTGTTATTTTTTAATTAAATTGTACTAAAAGGCACATTCCCTTTCAATGCAGTCACTTCACTATTGTTCCATATTCGGGTCACTGGGTCGATTGGATTCATGCTTGTGAATTTATTAGTTAATTAACATAGATATTATTTCATATTATTAAGTTGATATGCTTAAACTTACTGTTTATTATTTTTGACAATAACTTATGAAAAACTTAATGAATATTATTTAAGTAATTACGTTTAGATTGTTTGCTTTTGTTCTTAATAATAACAAAAGACGAGCGCGATAATATTCAACCTTATATTATTAGCAGTAGTCTTGTTCCTTTTAATTATTGTTAATCACAAACATTGTATTTTTAAACAAACTTATTAATATTATAATTTAACACCAATCAAACAAAGAATTTAAGTTCGAGACACGATGTATAACGCGATTAGATTTCCTTGAAATAAACAGATTTCGTTGCTATGCCAACGTGAATATGGCCTATTTGGCAGTGTGCTGCCACGTGACCAACATTGGAACGATTCAGACTTCAACTGGGTGGTATAGTGTACTGTGCATAAAGTAAGGGTACTGTGTGATTTTTTTATTCTATCACGTACACTACACATGTCTAGTCCCAAACTAAGCAGAGCTCGTACTATGGGTATTAGATAATGGGTAAACATACATAAATACTTTTTTTGTAAATACATACCTATTATACATAGAAACACCCAGACCAAGGCACACAAATATTTGACTTGAGCGGGAATCGAATCCGCGACTTTCGGCGTAGCAGTTTTGACGACCGGTTGGCGCCGCGAGGGCTTGGACCCTCACCCTCACAAGAGGCAGTCTCTAGGTAGAGTTTTACACGAATGCGGATGGCGTATGGCCCTGCTAGTTCGATTCCCAAACGAGACTGTATTTTATCAGATGCACAATTAAATTTGTGAAGTGTCTGGGTGTTTTTGTGTTCGTTGATTGAATGTCTGTTTTTTATAGACTCACGCCTTTTTCCCCGAAGGGGTAGGCAGAGGTGTAATATTACACCCACATTTCGCCATGAATTTATAGGTCCCACGTAATAGGGGGCGAGCATATTGCCGTTTTAATAATTTAAGTAGAAAGATAGTAAAGTAGACAGGAATCTCTATATTTGATAAATAAATAAAGTTATTTGCCGTAATTCAGGTAAAATAATGTAAAAAAGAAGAAACCATGATTTATTCTGTCTTGTTACTCTGTTACTGGTCAGGTGAGAGTTTCTTTTTTAAAGCGAGAGATTGAAAGGGAGTTGATAGAGTTCCAACGCTGGAAGTATTACTGACCCTCGTTGTTAATACGGTGGACAGATATTCCCAATTTGTCCTTCTGAGAGGACAATGGGGAGAGGTGACAGATCGGAGTAAATTTGAAATTGTGCGTATTTTTACCTGACTACGGCGAAGCCAAAAGGAAGGGTTATATGTTTTTGGCAGTCTAATTATGTATGTAAGTATGTACTTATGTATGTAAGTATGTACTTATGTATGTAAGTATGTACTTATGTATGTTTGTATGTTCCACCCTAGCGCCTAAACTAATGAACCGATTTTAATAAATGAGGTGTCTATAGATACGTAATAATGGCCCGGGTGAAATAGGCTATATAAATTTTATCTAAGTTTTCCATTACGGAAAAATTAAAAAAACCTCAGTTTCTAACCTCAAAAAAAAATCTCAGATAATCATTACGTGTTTGGTATCAAGAGAAAGGTCTTGGTGAGCACATTACAAATATGTACATATATTATACTACTTGAGTTAAAATATAAGTTTAAAACGCGGTAGTACTTACAACTTACAATTCACGCCGTTCAGAAGCTTTGAGTTACCTATTTTGTTCGTTTAAATATGACAATGTTAATATTGTACGGTTAGATTCCATGCCCGATCGGGATACGAAAAAGGGCTAAATAAAAAAAGTGTATATATAATAAGTGTATGAAGCAACAGAGGTAGGTACGTCAGGATCGTTGTAAATGGCGTTCCGTAGTCTCTGCCTCCTTCGGGAAACAGGCGTGAGTCTATATATGTATGTAGTTATGTACATGTATACCTACAGAGTGCAACTGTACTACCAGGACCTAATTAATGGTTTAGGTATCATCTCCTAGTCTGCCTAAAAGCGGTGCAGAGATTAAAACTAGATATAGGATTGTATCAACATAAACACAGTTGAAATATAAAAATAAGTTTAAAAACTATAACCCGACTACGTAAAAATGGGGGTCTAAAAAGGACGAAACAGGAAAAGTATACCTAAGTACAGAAATGCTCAAGCTAGAGCTCAGCCGTAGTCGCACCTGTTGTATGCTTACATAACGTGGGTGCCAGGAACACTTACCTGCATTAAATAAACATGACAGGTAACTATATGTACACTAGTATACATATACAGACAGACAGACATATATAGACTCACGCCTATTTCCCGAAGGAGTAGGCAGAGACTACGGAACGCCATTTACAACGATCCTGACATATCTCTGTTGCTTCATACACTCTCATCAAGTTTCTCATGCATGCTCTTCTGTTTAGGGTACAGAGGGTACTTCTGACCTGTCCTTTTTTAGTATGTCTCCAGTCTGGTCAGAGAGTATAGATCTAGCGAGTAGCGGCGAGGTCACACGAAACTACATATTAGCATACTGTGCCGCCTTTCCTGCAAAATACCGGTTTTTGACCCATTCTTGTTTGACTGAAGCATAATTATGATGCTGCTGCAAGTTACATGAAAATCAGTTCAGTACTTTTTTCGAGAAATTGTAACAAACCATCTATCCATCCATCTTCATAAACTATCATGTTTATAATAAGTAGTAGATAGATACAGCTCTCAGACCAATAGAAAACATTTTTTTTGTTATAGTAAAGGCGGCGACACACAGTTCCGGCGGCCCGTACCGCCGGCTTTTGTCGCGCGGCTCATGCCGCCGGCTTTTGGCCGCAGAAAGCCGCCGGGCATCATTCCAGTTGTATAGAACGTAGGGTTGCCAACTTTTTTTGCCAAATTTTTCAATCTTGATATGTTTCATAGCTTGTTTGACAATAAAAATTAAAAAATAAACCATTCGTTTTTTTACGTTAATAATTGACATTCTGTTTTTTTCTTCTCGCCACTTTGGATTCGTTACTATTGAACTCTTTAATTCTGAACTGCTGGAGTGGTGGGGACGGAGACAGAGATATGATTTTAAGTATAAATTGCCTCCGTGGTCCAGTGGATAGCGTATGCAACTGCTGATCGGGGGTCCCGGGTTCGATTCCCGGGTTGGGCAAAAGTGTTACTGGGTTTTTCCGATTTCTCAGTAGAAGCACGGAGTCTGGTGATGTGTCCGGTAACAGCAATAGGCTCGCCACCTATTACGGAGACCTAAAAATTCATGACGAAATGTGGGTGTAATATTACACCTCTGCCTACCCTTTCGGGGATACAGGCGTGAGTCTAGATACTATTGGCAATTAGGCGTGTCCACACAGACCGAGCAGCCTCGCGAGGAAAATGCTTCGCGAGGCTGCTCGGTCTGTGTGGACGTGGTTCGGTCGAGGAAAACGCATGTACTGCCGCGGCTGAGCTTACTATGCGCCTGAGCTACCGAATTAGACACGTCCACACAGAGCGCGCAGCCTCGCGAGGAATTGGCGCGCGAGGCTGCGCGCTCTGTGTGGACGTGCCCCGGCCGAGGCATGCGCGTGTGCCGCCGCGGGCGAGCGACCGAGCGGCCGAGCCATCGAGTTTGGTTTTTTGTTTTGCCGCGGTCTGGACGCTGTTTCGTGCCTCGCTCGAACATAATAATCCCTACTAATAATATAAATTCGCAAGTGTGTTTGTATGTTTGACATTTTTTTTATAGACTCACGTCTGTATCCGCGTAAGGATAGGCAGAGTTGTAATATTATTACATCCACATTTCACCATGAAATGTTTAGGTCCCACGTAATAGGGGACGAGCCTATTGCCGTTAACAGGCACATCAGCAGACTCCGTGCTGCTTCTGAGAATTCGGGAAAACCCAGTAACACTTTTGCCCGACCCGGGGGCGGAAGCCCGTGCAGGTCAACTCATCTTTAGCATCACTGAGCTGCACTGACTTCTACTCCCTGCACCTGAGTCCGGTGCAGGGAGTGGCGAATGGTCTCAGGGGTAGCGCAGGTCGCGATGATCCCTAAGGCAAGGCTGGTGGACTATCCTTCTCGAGGTTGCCGCCCGTTCTTGGTCCAGTTCCTTCAGAAATGGATGCAACCAAAACCTCCAGCCGAAACACAAATAACAGGCACTTTACACACGCATACACACACACGTACACACATGCGCGCACACACACACATTCACTTACACATCTCTTCACCACGCCCCCTCGTGGCCGGGTGGGCTTGGGCCCGTAGTAAACAGTCACGGGTAAGAGAAGTTGACCACCTGCGCTAGGACCTGCGCAGTCGAGCGCCGTACGCGGGGATGACGGAGTCCTGGGGGGTTGAGCCGAGCGGCGCTGGCGGTAATGCGACCGTGAGGCAACACGCCCTCTTTGGTCCCGATTTCACGCTAAACGGTAGCCCCCGCTGTGAGCCGCAGCGGGGGAAATGGCCATCGTGTCCCGTCAGAGGGCCACAGGCTAGGGACGTGGGGTCCGCATCAGCAGTTGGAATTTATTTCGGCTGTTGATGTGGTGGGTGAAGGCTATACTGAAGGCGCAAGCGAGGGAAGACGGATGGAGTTGGTAACTCGGCTCCGACCTTTGACCCGAGCGGGCGCCCGATGTCGTGCTGTAAGCCAGCCTTGCGTTCCTATATCCCTCTGGTAATCCTAACGTCCGGTATGACGTTCCCTGTTGCGGGCTCCATGGAGGGTGGGAAGCCAGAGGGATGAAGTCTTTAAGTAAACGTATGGATACCGAAATCCTTTTTATTACCCCAACCGCGACGGGGACGGCGAAAGCTGTTCCCGCCGCCACAACCAAAACCATACAGATGGTCGACGCCGTGGCCCCGGCTGCAGGTGTCAAACCATCCCCCAAGGACGTGACTTCAGCGCTGGCTAACGCTAGTACTGGTCCCGTCCTTACAATCGTCAGCCCGTTTGAGATCAAGCGGGAAGATGACTCCTCCTTCGCGGGCTGGCAAGTGGTGAGTCACCGTAAGGGTAAGGGTAAGGGCAAGACCACCGGTCCTGTCCAACGCACGCCCACCACACAACCGAGTGGCCCCGCTGCTACCAGTTCCACGAAGAAAAAGAGGAACAACAAAAGCAAGAGACAGCGCATGGCAATTAGGCGGAAAGCTGAACAAGCCGCTGCTACTGCCGGTGCTGCCTCCACTAAAACAGCTGAGCAGGTTGCCGTCGCAGGTCCCAGCAATGTGACCAGCGCGCAGGCCACGCTCAGTAGCGAGGGGTGCACGAAGGCCGGAGGCAGTACGGGGAAGCCGCCTGCCGCCAAGCGGCGGGCTGGCCACCCTGGACGGCATCCAGCCCCAGCACCACCGGGAAACGCGGCAGGTAAAACTGCCGAAAACAAGGAAAGAGGTGAGGCCAAACGTGCTCTCAACGAGACCAGCTCGCCTCGAGGGGAGCACAAGAAGCCCCGCCTCGACTCCTCCAGGATACAAGGTAAGTCCTACGCACAGGCCTCCAAGGCGTCCCTGGGTGTTGCAGTAACATGCAAACGCACAGGGAACTTGCCGAAGGAGTTGGTGGACCAGGTACTCCGGGAGCTCCAAAAGAAGATCCTGAGTGATGCCTGGTCGACCAAAACCCCCAAACGCCCCGCTCCAGCGTTCACCGGGAAACCCGTGCACGCGGACGGGGTCCTCAAACTTTGGTGCGCCGACGAGGCAACGCGTACCTGGCTGACGGAGGCAGTCTCTCTCCTGGTCCCACCACCGGGCTTCGAACTGGAGGTCAGGGGCCAGGAAGAGACCCCGAAGAGAGTGCGGTGCGGCATTGTCGTACCCGACGAACAGGGGGTCTTAGACGACGTGCGCGACGTGGGTCGCGCTCTGGAGTTTCAGAACCCCTGGTTGGAGGTTGACAAATGGTCGATGCTGCACTCTGAAAGGCAGTCGGGTGGGTGGTTCCTAGTAGTGGGCGTCCCAGTAGAACAGGTCCCGATCCTGATGAAGAACGAGCGCCGCCTCGCGTTGGGGGTAGGTGCCGTCTACGTCAGGTTCCGGGACCCCTCAGGTAAGTTTGTCGACCATCCTCCGGACGACAACTCCACACGAGTCAAGCAGGACTCAAACACCAAGCCAGGGTGCGACGCAGAACCCGGCCCGTCAGAGCCGGCCGCGTCTGGCTCGGGGGCTGGCCCGTCAGCCGAGGGTAACTCGGAAGATGAGAGCCTGCTCCTGAGCCCGGTGCGGCGGGACGACGGGGTGGAGGCTGGCGACATCCTGGCCGGCCTAACGCAGCTGACGGTCGGGGAGGTGGGGACATCATCCAAAGATGAACCCTCTGCCTAGTGACGTCAGTTGCCTCCAAATCAACCTCCATCACAGCCAAACGGCCACTGCGCAACTGCGCAAATGGATGGAGGTCCAACAATCAGCCATCGTGCTCATCCAGGAACCTTGGATAAGGGGTGGCCTCATCAGAGGCCGGAGAGGCCTCTGATGGGGCTGGGAGGTAAGATTTATTCTTCAACTGACCACACACATCCAAGAACCTGCATACTGACAACTAAAAACATCAGAGCCCAAGTTCTAACGGAGTTCTGTTCCAGAGACATCACAGCGATACAAATTGAAATAACACAGCAGCCAAGGAGTATAGCGGTTGTTTTCGCATCGGTCTACATGCCCGAGGCCGAAGACCCGCCGCCGTTCGACCTCACGCGTCTGGTTAACCAGTGCGAGAGAACCAAAACGGAGGTCGTAATAGGAACGGACTCCAATGCCCACCACCAAATGTGGGGCATGAACTGCAATAACAACAGAGGTAAATCACTGGTTGAATACCTATTCACCACTAATCTTACCCTATTAAACACAGGTACGGAGCCCACCTTCGTCACAAGACGTAGTCAGACAATTATCGACTTAACTCTCGCAACAGAAGGAGCGGCTGAACGCATCAAGGGATGGCACGTCTCGAAAGAGGCATCGTGCTCAGACCACAGATGGATCAGCTTCTCTATGGAAGTCGTTATACAACCTACACAGCCACGCAGGAAACCACACAACACTGACAAAGCAAAGTATGTCCAATTACTTAAAGAGAAACTTACCCTTACTGCTATGCCGACGGTACAGGGTGACAATGAACAGATCGACGAGCAGGTATGTACACTGACGCAGTCGATGCTAGACAGCTACCACGCAGCATGCCCAGAAACCACTCTACCCTCAACCCCAGGTAAACAACCCTGGTGGGGCGCTGAGCTTGAACGCAAGCGCAAGAAGGTAAGAAGGGCCCTTAACAGGGCAATGAACACAAGCGCGGACGCAGATTGGGACGCTTATAAAGCGGCCAAATCAAGCTACAAGAAATGCCTCAGATTCAGACGCACCATGGGATGGCGGAAATTCTGTGGGAGCATTGAATCTTGCCAACAAGCAAACCGGGTAAGGAAAATACTGGCTCAGCAACCGTTGGTTGCACCAGGTACTCTCCGTAAACCGGATAACACATACACCACATCGGAGGAGGAGACAAGACGCGTCCTACTAGAAACACACTTCCCAGGCTGCGTCCTCACCCCGGTAATAACGTGGCACGATACACCAACAGTGGCGACCGAACACGAGTGGAGACACGCAAACACCGTGGTCACAGAAGAAAAACTCCGATGGGCCATCGATAGCTTCCATCCCTTCAAAGCAGCCGGACTGGACGGCATCTTCCCTGGGTTATTACAATGGGGGGGTGAACCGGTCCGCAAAAGACTTCTGGCAATCATGAGGGCTAGCCTGGCCCTTAGATATGTACCGAAGAATTGGAGGGAAGTCAAACTAATTTTCATACCAAAACCAGGCAAAACAGACTACACAAATGCAAAGTCCTTCAGACCAATAAGCCTGACCTCCTTCATGCTTAAAGCCTTGGAAAGGCTATGCGAGAGGGAATTAAGAAGTGGGGCACTTAAACACCTACCCCTACATGCCAATCAACATGCATACAGCTCAGGGAAATCGACGGAATCGGCCTTACATCAGGTCGTGAACCAGATAGAAGCTGCTATACAACAAAAAAGCATCTGTCTGGGCACCTTCATTGACATAGAAGGAGCCTTTGACAAGACAAACTTCTCCAGTATAAGCAACGCCCTAGCCAGACATGGTGTGGATCAGATGCTCATACAGTGGATCCAAATGCTCAGCAAAAGAGTAGTGCGCCTGCACGGCGACTCCCAGACAGCCTTGATAACTAAAGGTTGCCCGCAGGGCGGTGTACTCTCCCCGCTATTGTGGAACTTAGTCATCAATGAACTCATAGACAAACTCAACGCGAGATATTTTTACACAATAGGATATGCAGATGATCTGACCATTCTCACCTCAGGTAAGGTAACTAGTACAGTGTACGACCTTACTCAACAGGCTCTACGCATAGTAGAGTGGTGGTGTAATGAGTACGAATTATCAGTAAACCCGAACAAGACCGAACTAGTTATGTTCACACACAAACGCGCGCTGGGTACTTACCGACTGCCCAGGCTATTCAACACAGAGCTCAAGCTGTCCACCGAGGTAAAGTACCTGGGAGTCACTCTTGACAGCAAATTGACATGGAACAGCCACATGGAAAATAAGCTCAATAAAGCCAGCATCGTCTTCTGGCAGTGCAAGAAGATGATAGGTAAACGATGGGGCCTATCCCCCAAAATTGTCTTATGGCTCTATAAGACAATAATACGTCCGATGATAAGCTACGGCGCAGTAGTGTGGTGGCCTCGGACCAACCTAACAACGGCCGCCAACAAGCTTCAAAAGCTTCAAAGACTTGCATGCCTAGCGGCCACGGGCTGCATGAAAACTACACCTACAGCGGCACTCGAAGTGTTGCTGGACTTGCCTCCATTGCACCTGTTCATACAACAGGAAGCAACGATGTCGGCGATCCGGCTAAGAGCACTGAAGCTCTGGAAAGACACTAACACACTGCACACTAGCAACTTAAACACACTCTTTAAAGAAGTTCCTCTCACACAAGCCATTGGCGACCGAATACCGAAACAATTTGTTTTCGATAAGAAATACAAAATCCAACTGTACGAGGATCTACACGAGGGAGCGGTTGGCCACAACGAGCTCACGATCTTCACAGATGGGTCTAAGACGGATACAGGTACGGGTTCAGGAGTATTCTCCGAGGACCTTAACATCAACATCGCAGCACCGCTGGGAGCCTACAACACGGTCTACCAGGCCGAATGTTTTGGCATAATCCTAGCTGCCACAGCAATCATGGCACGTGAGGTAAGGGAACGATCCATTAGGATCCTCTCAGATAGTAAGGGTGTCCTCTCAGCCCTCAAAAGCCATACTATCACCTCGGCACTCACGCTTGAATGCCACCAGAAACTAACAGAGGTAGGTAAACAAAACAAATTAACACTGCAGTGGATCAAGGGCCACAGTGGCTCAAGAGGGAATGACGCAGCCGACGTACTTGCCAGAAGAGGGGCCACTTTAGAGGTGGTGGGACCCGAGCCCATTATTCCCCTCCCTTCTGGTTTCTATCGCAACCTGGTAAGGAATAGGACCAGGACCCAACACAACCAGTCCTGGATTGGTATTGAAACATGTAGGCAGGCCAAGGAGGCTCTTCCCGCAGTAGACGGTAAGATAGCCAAACAAATCCTCCGGCTGTCCAAACAACAACTGCGGACAGTCACGGCCGCCTACACAGGACACGGATTCTTTAATAAACACCTATTTACTATAGGTATCACCGACAGCCCGCTGTGCAGGGCCTGTATGGCAGCGGACGAGACGGCAGCCCACCTGCTCCTCGACTGCCCTGAGGTCGCACAGTACAGGCAGCAGTACCTGACGAGATACAGCACCCTGAGGGAGGCAGTGGGCCACATCAAGAGTCTGCTGGCCTTCCTCGAAGAGCTGGGGTGGCTCGAATGAAGACACCATTCCCACCTGCACGCAAAATACACGCCAAGACGTGGAGTTGCGGAAACAGCCCGTGCCATCAAGTATCAAGTATCAAGTTGCCCGACCCGGGAATCGAACCCGGGACCTCCGCTCAGCAGTCGCGTACCCTATCCACTGGTCACTGAGTGACGGAGGATACATTCATCATAACATTCTCATCTTTGACGCTATTTATTGTACCAATGATAATCCTTCAGTCTGTGCTTCGGTTACAGTATCCTTGCCTACAGACATTCATTTCCTATAATAAAATTCATACTAGGTATGTTTTTTTCCATGTCTACCTATTCCATCCTTTAGGTATAACAATAATCGACGACCGGTTGGCAAAGCGGGAGTGCAAGCGACTGCAACGCCGAAGGTCGCGGGTTCGATTCCCGCTCATGTCAAACACTTGTGTGCATGAACATGAATGTTTGTCTTGGTCTGGGTGTTTCTATGTATATATTTACAAAAAAGTAAGTATAAATAAATATGACGTATATTATGGCCCATTATTACCATTGTCTAGTACCCAAAGTAGGTACAGCAGTTGGCGTCAGTCATGCAGCCGGCTAGTAAAAACACATGCCACAACCCTATTGCAGTATGACCATTTCCAAGTACTATATTTATGAACAAAATTTAAAAATAAGAGAGATGAGAGACCAACGATCTCACATTGATACGTAGACCGATAGATGGCAAATGTACCACAGAGTACCTTTGTATATAGGAGAAAGTATTATATTTATCTATGATAGGAGGATAGAGACGTCACTCAAGCCAGTGGCGTAGCGTGGGTTTCTGCCGCCCGGGGCCGATCGGCAATTCGCCGCCCCCTTTTTACCCCAATTTTTCTGCAAAAGTATAACGTTTTTCGGGTTTTGGTATGTTTGTATGTTTATTAGTATGTCCTTTAGTTTGGCTTTACACGCTGAACGGCTTAAATCATTAAAAAAGAAATGTCTCAATTGCTCGAATATCATAGAGCATACGGTATAATAATTTTACGGCAAAATGTGGCAGCTCTCAGCGGTGTTAATGGGTCGCGCACGGCAGCAGCCCTTTTTCTGCTGCAATATATGTATAGCTTAGTCTAGGCCTAGACGGCTTAAAGGATTTTAATTAGGTAAATGTCGATGAATTTCCGTCATCACTAGATGCTTTGTTGTTTTTAAGAGCCGACCACACTTCACTCTGTTCGACATTCGGGACGGCTTCGGTGTAGTGGTGCGTCTTCGAGAATCTCGAACTTTGAGTTCACGATGCGGCCATCCGCGATTGTAGTGTCGTTTGATTGTGTCGCCTCAACTGCAGAGCGAAAACTTATGATCCCCTGGGTTTCCTCGATCGCAGCCTCGATGGCCCGAGTGTTAATGCGTCGTAGGTCTCGTTGCGTAAGATTTCGTATTTGTCGTTTTACGGCCTGTCCTTCCGGCGAAGACAGCCGTCAGGATGGCATATCGCGTCTTTTCCTCATCAGTTCGAGAGTCTCGGCTAGCAGTTTAGACTACTTGTTTTTTTCTCTATGCGGAGCAGATCTTTCGAGGCTAATCTCCTAGTACCGTGACCACTGTGGCCGTCTTCTGCTTAATACTATCGGTGGGAGGAGCAATGTAACTCTGAGAGTAGGCTTCATTGACTGGGCCCTTTTAGTTCTGAGGTTTATATTAAGAGAGCCTCGTACTCGTCGGTGATCGCTTCAGGTGTTTATCGTATTGATCACCGTCTTTAAATATGTGGTTTCGATCCGTCTTGATGTAGTCTTTCATCTTGCTTGTCACATTATCGCGGTTTGGCCACCACTGGCGTCTTGGCGTCTACTGCTGTGAGGCTTTTCTTACAAAAGGAGTTCATTAAGAAAAGGCCCTCTGCTACGAGGTAGTTAACTAGTACTCGGCCATACGATTCTCGTGCCCCACGCCGTGGGCTCCGATTTTCGTTTTGCCCCGTTCTTGTACTTCCACTTTCGCGTTGAAGTACTGAGCTTTGGTCTTACTAGGTATTGCCTTAACAGTGTCCTGGTGCATGGCCTCTGCCATCTCGTAAGGGTGAGTTGAGTTGCGCGCTTATACCTACTTGAATCATCACCTTTAGACCGCCCCTATTGGTGAGTTTAAGTACGAGGTACGCTACCCGGGTCGACACACTACAGTACCGACTTCCACAAACTGTTCCTCCTGACCAGGAAACCAACGCCACCCCAATAGTAGGTCGCCTTCTTGATGGTAGCAAAAGTCACCTGACTCTAGAGTTACCATGTCCTCGCCCTGTCATCGGACTTCTGATAATCGCAGTATGTGCCACGTTATGTGACTTAATTCTACCTTGAGCTCGGCGAGATGTTCTTTTGCCGTAGAGTAGATTATGTTCGTTGTAAGACGCAAGGTATGCTGTATAATTGATTTTGATAGCCTGCCGTAGCCGGATAGTCTTACAGAACACATGCACCGCCATACCAGCCACCACATCCTTGGCCGGGAATAACGAAGCTGCCGGGAATTGGGGCTGTTGCGTCCAAAAATTAGCAGAAGGCGTTTGTAGTATGTGAAATAATCGGCTTTGATTTTAACGCAAATATCATAAATATTGGAGTCAAAGTTCAAATAGCGTATAGTTAAACCGCAGGTGTGACTATTGTCTTAGGAGACCTGTACCTGCTTGCTTCCCTATTCAACTATAAAGATTATGTTGTATTACTTTATCTGGCACGCGTCGCCCCTTTTGCCCTGGCGCCTGTGTGCGCCAGTTGCGCCATGGCAATAGGGGCGGCACACATCGCACACAGGGGCGGCTCGGCCCTGATATATGGATTTATTAATTACTCATAACAGGCTCGCAGATCACCGGAATATTGCAACCTATTAAAGAATTAATAAACATACACAAGCAAGTCTTCACGTACCTAATGAAAATCATGATGATTTTGTTTTCGATTGTTGTTCTTTCTACTGCGTACGCGCCGCCCGCACAGTCCTACTGGGATCGTGTCAGTGCGCGCGCCAAGTATTAAATTTTTTTTTCACGGCCTCTTTTGCCGCCCCCTTAAATATGCCGCCCGGGGCCATGGCCCCCCCGGCCCCCCCCACGCTACGCCACTGACTCAAGCTATTAGCGCTACCTGGCGGTCGTTTCAAGCATTTTTTAACTATAGTAGGTATTTTATTAGATATTATTAGACAAATTTATTTTATTATGTGGTTCAATTACATATACATCCCTAAGTGAAAACCATGGTTTTCGCTTATGGATGTACATGCTACTGAACTGAAGTGTGTAACTGCGTACTGTAAAATTATATAAAATAAAACATTGGTTTAATAGCACCCTTTATTTTTCAAACGTTTGTTACAATATTCATAACATTTTTGTTGTATCTGAGATTTTTTATCATAGTCAATTCTTATGTAACAGTGAAAACTTTATTGATGACTTTACACCAAGTAAAAATAAATAAGATGGTGCATATTTCTTCAAAATTTTTGAGACTTTTTTATTCAAGATGCGTAAGTTCCTAATGCAGCCCTTCTGCGTGACTCCACTCATCCGGCGCAGCATATTCATCTCATTGACACGCAGGCTGTGCGATACAATCGCTGGCAGCTATAGTTCGGATAAAAACCTGTGTTGCACATTTTACTTTCATGTTTGATATTTTCTTTGAATTCACATGATATATTACTTTTGGCATTAAGCAAAGTCCTTAATATGCAGGATTTTCACTTTGCAGAAGCATAGTATGTTTCCTTTTGCTAAATTTTCTTGCCCATCATTAATTACTTTAAAAATTATTTTTATTATTTTATCAAATTGATCAAATATATTGTCATTGAAGTCGGGTGTAAGGGAAGCTGTTCGAATCATTCGGCTAAGTGTTATTAGTGATGGTAATACAAAAACCTTTCTGAGCACGCTCTCGGACCCTATTTCTAATAGGTCCCCAAGTAGCACAGAAGTGCTGAATAGTAGCTGAATCACTATTCACAATGAAATCTTCAGCTGAATAAACCTGCTGAATAAGAGCGTTAGAGGCGCCTACTCAGCTGATATAACTCTGATTTGGGCACAAATTAATCAGCTGTTAGCTGAATAATGTAGCTGGTTGCTCTATATCAGCGTTATTTGAGCATTATTAAAGGTAACAGTCGCGCCAAGAGCTGAATAATGACTGATTATCAGGGAATGTTTTACCTTTTATATACCACAAGGGCTGAATAATAGCGTGCTCGTTACCTATTTTTCAGCACAAAATATACTCCAGGATGTTAGTAACTCTTTTATGGAGCTGACAATTCACAAGTGGCAAAATTGTGAATAATTTTCATCCTTCTACTTAATTATTATTTTGATATGTTTAGTGCGAACCATTTTGTAAAGTGTTTGTTGGAAATAGGCAAATGTTTATTACTAAGTAAAACTTTGTTTTTTCTCCATGTGCATGAAATTCGAATGGGAAAGAGAGTTTATTGTCAAATACTATATAATTATAGACGAATATTTTCACGCGCTCTCAAAATATCACTGTTTTCTTGAATATTATAGTATAAAATACGTTGATGATAATATTATAAAAAAATAGTTATTTTTATTTTTCCTTTGTAATTTGACAAAAAGCTGTTTATGTATAAAATCATTACAGTTTCTATTCAAATTCTGCTGTTATTTTCGTTGAATAAGCAAAAACAAATTGTTATTATATTGTATAGTAGGTTAGAATCTAAAAAATGGCAGAGAAGCAGTGTGTACCGTATTAACCACAATCAAACGGCATGAGCTGCTTAAGTATCCACTCGTGATACATGAATCAGTAACGAGCTGTTACGAGTGGTTCTTGTGTTACACAAGTCAGCGACAGATTCATGTAAAGCTTGATAGTGGGTAACATGTACGCAAATAACTGTAGGTAATCATCAGTGAACCAATAAACTCTGCAGGAATGTTAGGGATCCGTGAATTAAGCTTCATCATCATCACATTATCCTATATTTTTTAGATTAGCGTATGTTAATCATGTACCTAGTAAGTATCAAAGTTTTCTCGACCAAAGTAGACATAATTAAGTAAAAAAATTTAAAGCTCAGACTTTTAAACAGTGTGGTCATTGTGAAATGAAAAACTTAGGTAAGGATATTAGGTACCTTATCTAAGTTTTCATTTCACAATGACCACAAATAAATTAGACCACATACATAATATTTATAAAAGTAGGTACCTACTAAATAAATAAATAACTGCGACAGCTCGGTCTCAACTCAACATCCATTTTTCTCTGTACCTACTTACTTACTTAGACGTGTAGAGGAGGCTTAACGGGTATCTCCAACCAACTACCGTATTTTACAATGTTTTTTAACATAAGTAAATGTTACCGTGTATGCTACCTCCTAGTTAGATAAAAATAGTAGTCCACACACAACAACTAGGTACCTAAAATTGTTATTTTTGTGATTTTATTGGGATGTGATATTTTCTTATGTGAAAAGGATGTACTTAAATAATAAATAAAAGTACAAAATAATCAGTTCCTCAAGTTTTTATTTTCTTACATTGTATGTTTTAATGGAATATATTTCTTAGATTGTATGTGTTAAGGCTTGTCGTACTGTATGGACCTGAGTGTTGGGCTACAAAGAAGATGGATAAGAAACGATTGCATGTGGGCTGTGGCAGAGATAAGAATGTTACGATGGATGTGTGGAGTGACAAGAATGGACAGAATTAGGCATGATTACATTAGAGGTAGTATGAAAGTGGCGCCCATAGATGAAAATGTAAAAGGGAGTCGATAAGCCTGGTATGGACATGTTATGCGGATAGATGAGATGTATGTAGGTAAATAAGTGATGAATATTCATGTAGAAGGACGAAAAGGGAGAGGACGGCCGAGCAAAAGATGGATGGACTGTGTGAGGATGGATATGAAAAAGAAAAGGGTAAGTAAACGATCGGATGACTGGTGACAGAGAAGTATATATTTGTCTTTATTGTCATAATTACTAGATACACTGTCACTGTCTGAACTTGCAGAATAGTTAGATCTATCTGCCTATCTTTGTTCATTGTCATTACTGCACAATACGTTACCTACCACTATCTTTTAACATTCGCTGTATAATTGAAGAGTTTTGTCCATCTAAATCTGCACATGCTTTTACATCAACATTTTCGAATACGGAATCCGCCCGTTCTAAAATTTCATTCACACTTGGATCATTATTCACAAAACGTGTAGCCTATTCAATGTTTACTGTATCATCTGTATTTCTGTTAAGAATCCTCACATATTCTGCATTAATTTTTCGGCGTATTCCGCCAGTCATTTTTTTATACTTCCACATATCACAATATCTTAAACGACGCGATTAGCCACTTACCTACGAAGCGCTGAATAAAGAAGTCTTCAAGGTCTTATTTAACGGCACTAGTAGATTAGTTGTCAACGATAGTACAAGTATTCAGCTCTCACTGAGATTATGGGTAAGATGTGAGCTAATATAGAGCAGTTTGCTTTAACTTAGCATCATATAATGTTCACCCATAGTGATCATGTAGGCTTTATAAGAGCTATTATACGATTGCGTGTAACAAGCTGATTAACATTACACAAGTCCCACTGTGTGCAGCTAAAGGCATTATATCTTTGTTATTTGGAGCCACAGAATAACTGATTACATTATAGTAGCTCACGTGATCTTTCTTAAAATGCAAGTGGTCTAAGGGTACAGATGTGGTCTTCAATTCAGAATATAGCTTAGTTAAAGTCCACAAAAATCCTTTAAATTGCTTAAAGACGTATAATACTGAACTGTTACCTAAATTAACGCTGCAAGCGTTACAGCGTGGTCTCCGTGACGCATAATAACGTTCTTATTCAGGTGAAAGCTCACTTTTCACCTATTGCAGGTCGAGTGTACTGTAATAACTCTTCATAAGTGCTAAAGTTCCCGATGTTACCTCTTGTGACATCTTATAATGCAGTTTTGTGCTACTTGATCAACACTTTCTCGACTTTTTTAAACAGTCTGCCCATTTTTCAATTACCAATTTTCCTGATACTGTAGCATAGTGAAAATCATTGCAGGGGATATATACATTCAGTGTCTTTAAAAGAAATGGGTTTTCTCATAGCTTTAATCATCAAGGCGGCGATAGCCCAGTGGTGTACGTGACGGACTGCCGAGCCGAGACGATGGTCTCGGGTTCGATCCCCAGTTACCCCGGGCACACACCTATGACTTTTCGAAGTTATGTGTGTATTAAAAATATTAATTATCGCTCGCTTAACAATGTGCCCGGTAGATGGCAATAGGCTCGCCCCCTATTACATTGGGACCGAAACATATCTGGCGAAGTGTGGGTGTGTAATACACCTCTGCCTACCCCTTCGGGGATAAAAGGCGTGAAGATATGTTATGTTATGTTATGTTTAATCATCATCATCATCCTCCTAGTTTTCAACCTGGGGTCCGCTTACTCTTCTAACCGGATTTGGCTGAAAATGAGTTTTTCCACAGAGCGACTGCCTGTCTGACCTCCGCAACTCAAAGGGATGGCACTTGAGACGGAGGATCTCAGGTAGGATGTCGGGGTTCGAGAGAAACACTGCTAGGCTGAACAGGTTCTTTATTATGTCTCACTACCGCTTACATACAGTATGACCGAACTAGGTAAGCACTGGCCTGAGCTGGCTGGAGTGTAGACTCCTGCTGCTCTCCGACGCTCGCAGGGTAGCTGCTCGAAGGGTCGCCGATGAGCTGGCCAAGGTGCGCTGCCCAGGCAGCTCTGTGGTCGATGTTCAGGCTGAGCGGGTCTCAGGCGGTGCAGCCGATGTGGGTCGAGCGGTCAGGCTCAGGCGTCCGTGGCCTGGCTTTAGGAGCTCGTAGGCAGGAACGGAGGCTTGGGTGGCAGCTGGCTAGTAGCGGCACGGCGCCAGCAGCTCGTGGCTTGTAGCCCGTAGGAAGAACGTCAGCCCGTAGGAAGAACGTCAGGTGCAGTGAGCTCGTAGGGTGAACCCCAGCGGGACAGTAGATAGGAAGTAGAATGTAGAATAATCGCGAGGTGTAGCGGCAGCGTTCCGATGTCTAGGGAAAGTGACCATTCTACGACGCGCACCCATCTTATATAGGCATAAATCTATGACTCACAACTGCCTTTGGCTAGTGAATATGACCATATTTGGTAATATTGCGAACGATGTCTGGCTAAGCTGGCGTTAAGCGCCTGCGAGATATTATAACGCAATACGTGTAGTATTACGTTACACACTATTCCATGGTTTAGACTAGTGACAGTTTATTTTGAAGGTACTGATTCCTTAAAATGACTGCCCATTACTTTAAGGAAACTTTACACACAAAACGATAACCTTAAGATCAGTTAGATGACTTATAAAAGTGGCTTTAGTTACTTACAAATTTTATTACAGTTTCAAACACAACATCTTCTTGTGGACATTGCTGTGAATGTTGCTAAATTCCAGTGGAATGCAAAATTTCTCAAGTAAGATGGGTACCTAGGCGAAGAGTGCGGGAATCAGAGTCCAGGAAATTAAGAAACATTAACATTTAAATGTTGTTTTCAGAATAAAAATTGCTTTTTACAGATATTTTTAAGGAGAAAATTTTTAAATAAATATTATAAGAATAATTAAAGGTGAGAATAAGTGATTATGTAAAAAAGTGAGTTCTACTGCCATCTAGCGCTCATTTTATCTAAATAAATGAGGTTCTATTCAACTTTGTTCTAAGTTTTAAAACCATGAAATGTACTATTTCACTGTAATTCACAAGTCGACAATTTGATACATGCATTCTGAATTCAAACTTTATGACAACTACAATTTTGTTTTTTCCTACGGTGCCGAGGCTGCCGCGCTCTAGGCCGCGTTCACATTTATCTGATATAATCTGTCGTGACGGCGTCTGTCGTGTCGCGACAGACAATATCCCGGTCTGCGACGGAAAAGGGGGGGGGGGGTCTACAGCACGAATTAAGAGATTGGACTCAGATTAATTGTAAAAAATTAATACTTTATTTAATTATAACAACTTAACAGTATATTTAAAATATAAAATAGCAATCGCTAATGTTAGATCTACAAAGGTATTTTAATACGTATTTGTGTTTTTTTACCGGAACAACGTGCAAAATATAGTACAAAGTTGTATTTAAAGCTCAGTAGTAAACGGCGACTTACTAAAATCTCAAATGCACCTTCAGTACCACGAGATTTAAATAAATCGTCTTCCGCCATACGACTATTTTCCTCTTCTGATGATATTTCATCCTCCAAGTAAATTACTAAAGCTAAATCAAGGTCATCGATTTTCTATCTTGGATACTTTTCGTTTGACATTTGTTTAAAAAAATGACTGACGGTGTGTTAAAACGGCCGTGGAACTATCCACACTTCGTTATCGTAAAGACGGCCGCCTTTTTGCGTCCGTAATATTACGGCCGCTATATGACGGCACCGCTTTCCTAGGAAACCAAAGCTTAAGGAGGGTTGGCGTCAGTCAGGCAGCCGGGTAGTGAAAACACATGCCACAACCCTATTGCAGTATGACCATTTCCAAATACTATATGTATTTATGAACAAAATTTAAAAATAAGAGAGAGAGAGAGAGACCAAGGATCTCACATTGATACGTAAAACCGATAGATGGTAAATGTACTATGTCACTCTAATTCACAAGTGGCAAAGTACATGCGCAATAATATCACATGAGTCAATAAACTGAATAGTATCATAGATTTTCAACTATATTTTCATGTTCTGAAATCAAACTTTATGACAACTACAATTTCGTTTTTACTACGGATATTTATAAACAGATGTTGCCGAGGCTGCTGCGCTTTAGGCCGCGTTCACATTTATCTGACGTGATCTGTAGTGACGGCGTCTGTCTTGTCGCGGCAGACGATATCCCGGTTTGTGACAGGGAGGATGGGGTGTGGGGCCGGTACAGCGCGCGACGGGACACGTCAGACAAATGTGTACTGTCTGTCGTAAAGCGTCAGACGCGCGTATACAATTGCGCTATGGACGACGAACTAATTGACTTCTTTTTATAATATTATTCTTATACAGTACCTATAGACGAGCTAATTGAATACAAAATAATATAATCCTATGTAAATAATATAATTGGATATCTACTTAAACTGAATCGGATAATTCATCAAAAACATTGCGAAAGCGTGAACTCCACGAGAGTCAAGACAGAACTGATTCAAAACTGCGTCAGTTCGCGACAGACGGCGACAGACAAATGTGAACGGTAAGTAATTACAACAGAGACCGTCACGAGAGATCTCGTCAGATAAATGTGAACGCAGCTTTATTCTATGGCCGCGCTCGTTCGGGGACCGTTTCCTCGCGCGGCAAATGCCTCGCGAGGCTGCTCGGTCTGTGTGGACCCGCCTATTGCCTTTTTCTGTAAAAATTCTTTACCATCAGTGGTGAATTTCTTTTAGATCTCTTTGAGCCTAAATAGTTTCCATCATCCATTTATTTTATGTGTACCTAACGTTATAAAGAAGTACTCATACTTAGTGTTTTGTTTTACACGTCACAGTAAGGGTTGGAGATAAAGTATTTTCATATACTTACTTTATTTATATATACTTACAAAAGTATAATTGCCAAAAATAAAGTAGGATAAGTTATTATAAATATGGTTGACAACCCTAATAGAACGATCGTTTTAACGCATTAAATTACAAATTGTCAAGGCGAATCTTTAACGCGTTAGTTAACGCGTTGTTGGCCATTGCCGTTAACGCTAACGCTAACGCAGGTGTAGCTGTAGCATTAAGAATATTTTTTATTGGTCTGAGATACAGCTTTCTAAGGCTTATAGGCTGTAATGTAACAATGTAAAAGTACCACGAATGCGGAGCAGTTGCTCTAAATAACTCGGGTGTATGTAACCACGGCCTTAGCTAGCAGTATGTTAATTAACACCCAGCCACAAAAGAAAATTAAATATTCGTATGAAATTCGTGCTCATCTAGGGTTGCCAGTTCCAGGCTTATCAATAGGGTTGTTTGCAACTAGTCAATTCAAGCACTTTTAATGAAATGTCAAAAACGACCTTTTCTAAGGCTTTTGTATGCAATATGACATAGTGACGTCATAGTTTTTTTGCTGTCAAGTAGAATACTTATTATCAATAAATTGACGATAATAAGGATACAAGTGTCATCACCCCCTATCTTTCCGAGGGTGTCGTAGGAGGCGACTAAGGGATAACACGATGCAAATACCATCTTTGCGTAGAGACGGAAAACTCGACATCAAACCCTATACGACTGCCTCGTTGGTCTCGCGGCATAAATTTGCGCGTGGGATCGGGAGGTCCCGGGTTCGATTCCTGGGTCGGGCAGTGTTATTGGGATTTTCTGTCACGAAATTCTCAGTAGCAGCTCGGAGTCTGGAAATGTGCCCGGTACGGCAATAGGCTCGCCCCTTATTACGTGGGACTAAAGTATATCTGGCGAAAAGTGGGTGTAGAAATACACCTCTGCCTACCTCTTCGGGGTTATAGGCGTGAGACTATGTATGTAAGACGATAATAAATGTTAAATAAAGTCTTAACAAATTGATGAATGATACTATTATTTTCACATGTTTCACTAGATAAACATACTTGTATAATTTATTTCACGTGCAGGAAACTTCCCTATTCTGGGACATTTTGAGGGGAGAGGGGAGTGCTAGTACACAAAACTTACTTATAAGACGTAAATTTTTATTATACGTTGATCATTGTTCTTGGAAGAGAACATTCGATAAGTTCAAGTGGCTGACGAAAGACTGAGAAAGAAAATATATGTCTAAGTCAAGTGTGAATGGGACAGGAATACAGGGAAGACCTAGGCGGATGTTTTCTGACCTGGGGGGCGATTCAGAATCTTTAGATATCTCATTTGACATTCGATTCCGTTAATTGTCAAACGGGCTACCTCATTTTTTGTCAAAACTATCGCATTTCCTATGAATTTTATGCATTCAGTATGAAGTAAATTAATAAATAAACCGAATTCAATGAATATTTGTTCAAAATATCTCTGATAGGCGATATAAAGACGAGGACAATATTTTGACATATCGTACGATTACTTGTCGTGACATTCTGAATCGGCCTGCAGATTGGAGACATCTTAAAAAGAGGACATGTTAGAAGTACTTACCCTAAAAAAAAAAAGAGCATGCACGAGAAACTTGATGGTAGTGAATGTCAGGATCGTTGCAAATGGCGTTCCGTAGTCTTTGCCTACCCCTCCGGGAAACAGGCGTGAGTCTTCATACTTATGTAGGTATGTATTTATGTAATTTCGAGTGCTAGCCGTGTTGGGTATGTATGACCTGGTTTAGCAGATCTAGGCTTTCGGAATCCGGGAGAGTAAGGTCTAATTTCACTCTAATTACTGGACACTGGACTAGGGTTGCCAGTTCGCCGGGATTTCCGGGATTGTCCCGGAATTAGGAGTGTTGTCCCGTGTCCAGTAATATTACGTTGCTGTCCCGGAATTCGAAAATATTAGTTTTTTCACAAAGTTACGATACTCCGGTTGCAAAAGTCAAACCAATCATTTCCAAGTATTAAAAAAATCCCGAAAGTCCCGACCCGCATTATTATCTATGTATAAAAGATCTATTTCTAAGTTCCTTTTAAAAACACTAGCCAATGCAGGGGGGGGGGGGGTGTAATTGTCCCGGAAATGATACGGGCGTATCTGGCAACCCTACACTGGACACGTCGCAAAATGCCTCGACTTTCCCGGATTGCCCGGCCATCTGGCAATCCTATGCTCATCCCACATAGAATTGTCCTAGCTGGGAATCGAACCCACGCTCTCAATGAACACAACATTACTATACCATAATACCAAAACTTTATTATTTTTGGTATTACTTATCGTACACTTTTTTATTCAGTAAACCTGTCTACGCTATAAATGATAAGCAGGCGACCGAGGCCATAATTATTATTATTTAAAGCGAAATGAACTCTAGACGCTTGGAATAAAGATGATTTTTGTATGGGATATAACGATTAGGGTGACGTTTCCTTAACGGTTCAGTGCGTGTTTACATTGACGAACTGTATGCGATACGACTTTTATTTTACTATGTTCTGCCCACGGTTTTGCTGCGGTTCTGCCCGTGAGTTTGTTGGTTAACGCAGCAAAATGTAGCCTAATCTATATTATGCTGATGTTTCCTAGATTCCAGCTAAGTTTAATTAAAATCCATTTAGTTGTTTTTGTGTGAAAGAGTAACAAATATAGGTCCATTCCCACAAATTTTCGTGTTTTAAAAGCAGTACCTATCTGTATAATACATAATACACGGCTACCACTCAAGATAGACACGTCAACCTTGGTTTCATTCTTATGGCGTAAGAAGTAGTATGGCGAAGGCTAATATCCATTTTAATGAATGCGAGTGCAAGTAATCAATTTTATACCTTAAATTAATTAAATATCGCGAATAAGACCCATTTCCATAAAAATGGCGAGTGCAAGTGACAAGCGATTAGTGAACATTGTGAGCGATTAGCTAGAAATAGTGCACACTCACTAATCATTGCTGCCAACATCTGCATAGCCCTACTTACTACGCACCCGCATTCATCAGATGATGATTAGTTTATTTTAGTTTATTTCCAAATTAGTCTTAATATAACGTGGATAGCTTACCTTTATCATCATATCAGCCAAACGACGTCCACTGCTGGACATAGGCCTCCCCCAAGGTTCTCCACACAGACCGGTCTTGGGCCGCCCGCATCCAACCGCCTCCCGCGATCTTGACGAGATCGTCGGTCCACCTTGCGGGGGGCCTACCTCTGCTGCGTCGTCCGGTACGTGGCCGCCACTCCAGAACCTTTCTGCACCAACGGCCATCGGTTCTTCGAGCTATGTGCCCTGCCCACTGCTACTTCAGGTTGGCTATCCGGACGGCTATGTCGGCGACTTTGGTTCTACTGCGGATCTCCTCATTTCTGATTCGATCTCGCAGGGAAACTCCAAGCATAGCTCTCTCCATCGCCCTTTGAGTGACCTTGAGCCTTCTGATAAGGCCCATAGTGAGCGACCACGTCTCTGATCCGTAAGTCATCACTGGCAACACACACTGGTCAAAGACTTTCGTCTTGAGACATCGCGGGATATCGGACGACAATGTATGTCGTAGCTTCCCGAACGCTGCCCAACCGAGTTGGATTCGACGATTGACCTCCTTCTCGAAGTTGGACCTACCTAATTGGACCACCTGTCCCAGGTAGTCTTATACTTGTCGACAACTTCGAGCGTATAGTTCCCAACTTGAATAGGAGCAGGTACAACGTGGACGTTCGACATGATTTTCGTCTTGTCCATGTTCATCTTAAGACCTACTTGTTGGGAGACTCTACAGAGGCCATCGAGCATAGTGCCTAGGTCTTCCATGGTCTCAGCCATGACTACGATATCGTCTGCGAATCGAAGGTGAGTGATGTACTCGCCGTTGATGTTGATGCCGAGTCCATTCCAGTCCAGAAGCTTGAAAACATCCTCCAGCGCAGTGGTAAACAGTTTCGGGGATATGACATCCGCCTGTGTCACTCCTCGCTGGAGTTGAATAGGTTTCGAACTCTGGTCCTGGATGCGGACTGACATAGTGGCGGTTTCATACAAACACTTTAGCACTTCGATATATCGGTAGTCAATCCGGCACCGTTGGAGAGACTGTAGCACCGCCCAGGTTTCGATCGAATCGAAGGCTTTCTCATAGTCCACAAACGCCAAGCATAGGGGCTGGTTATATTCCTCGGACTTCTGTATAACCTGCCGCAGCGTATGTATGTGGTCTATGGTACTATAGCCTTTACGGAAACCGGCTTGTTCGGGAGGTTGGAAGTCGTCTAGCTTGCTCTCGAGACGATTCGTGATGACCCTCGAAAACAGCTTGTAGACGTGGCTCAGAAGTGTGATGGGTCTGTAGTTCTTTAAGCTTTTCTTTACCTTTATAATATTACATTATTTAAAAGAATAGTCGTCAATTACAGTACCTATAATCACACATTGGGCTATTTAAATTGTAGTAATTGTTATATAATACATAACTAGTCTATTTTAAATCGCTCTTTTTAATTAATTAAAGACGTGAGGGACGTCTACGTTATTTTAACCAGAAAATTTTATTTGTTTGGTACCTATTTTATTTGTCAACATTTGAATATTATTTAATAACTAGCATGTATAACTATCTAAATAAATGAATAACTAATAATTATTAATTAATTTGTCTAAAAAATAAGATTCTAATAGTGTCTAAAAAATAGAATTTTAGACAAATTAATATAATGAGCGTAATATTACTACGCTCAGGCAATTTAACAATGGAAACAAACTCGTCATTCTATAAAAAGAATCCCTTACTAAGTTATAAACTCGGCGCGCATCTCGAACAGTACTCGCGCAAAAACTCATACAACAAATTGAGTATGAGTTTATTAGTATGAGTGACGGACTGGTATACAATAAATAATACCACGTGCATTTAGCTCATTTAAAGCGCTTTATGGGACCTTGGTACGAACATAATTTAAACATAGACTGACATTGATATATTTTGGTGGATAATATCAGATATGGTTATATACATATGTAGTGAGATTATTTAAGAGACTTGTCCGTAACGTTATAAAAACTTATTTAAATAATTTTCCTCATTGAACATGAACATACTAATAATATATTGTGTAATATATTGAGTAGAGAGTACTAAATTTATTTCCTACATCTACTTATCATCCAACAACCCTGAGCCCGAATACGTAATTTGTTTGATCATAAAATCACAGAACACAATCCGACCATCAAGGTAAACTTAAAAGCCGTTATTAGCCAGATAATGTTTAGTCTTTTAACTGTTTTATTACTATTGTTTATTTATTTTCAAATATAGACATGATTTTTTGCATAATATCTTCTTGCTATATAAATAAAAATGAATGACCGAAATGTTTTTACGCGCATAACTTCCAAACGATTACACCAAATTGGTTAATTCTTTCTTTTAAGTATTTTTTATTGGCAGGAGAAGGTTTTTATGACCAAAATTATAGAAAATATATATGGCGTTACGAAGTTCGCCGGGTCAGGTAGTAATGAAGAAAATTTTGAAGATCAACGTTTAAACTATTGCATATCTCCATTCAAGTAGGTACCAAATTTTGTATGAGTTTCTTTTGAACCGTAACGTGGACTTATCCAAATTCAAGACTTTAATGTGAATAACCCTTAGTAATACAAAATGACATGCGAAACATTTCTATAGTTTAAGTGTTATCTTTATCACGTATCTATATTATCAAGAAGAGTAACAATGGTAGGGGCTGTCTCGTAATAGCGTAGTTACGTCGGTCTCACTGTTTATACATAGATGTTTATAATATGATTACATTGAACGTATTGCGTAAAGTAAATGCATATTTGTTGAATCTATCACTATATTACTTAGCCCGCCTATAAGAACAACTCAAATCAATCAATTCCCAATTAACGCACACACTACAAGATCAAAATCAATATTTTACGAACTGCCAAAGAAACCAGAACCTGGGCTTTCTCTTCATAATTTCTTGAATTCATGGCCATTTTTAACCGAAGTTATCATCAACAGGTTTAACCAATATTATTTCACTATATTCGTCATTCGATTATTGATAATTACGTAGGTCAATGGAAATTTATAAAACCTATTATGTTTATTTTTGAGCCCATCGCGTCTACCCCGTCCGATCGCCTCAGCGTCTACATACAAAATGGTTTAGATTAGAACGGAAAGAACGCTCAATACTATGTTTCTGTCTCTTTTTCGCGTAACCTAGGTCGCGGTGCACGAGGGAGAAAGCGAATGCCTCCGTCACAGGCGCACTCACGCTGAATACGTTTGAACCATGTCGATTCGCGTCGCGCCACGGGCCACTACGGCTTGTGCTTGTACTCGCCATTTTGTTTTCAAACGTTGACGTGTTCGCAAGTGCCAACAAAAATGTGAAAGTGAACAAATCTTATTTCTATTCAGTAAAAAATCTGTGTAAATTGTTATATGACGGTTATTGACGAGTTCCGGCTTGCTGTTACACTTGCGCGATGGGTAATAATATAGTTTTTCATTAGTAACAGTAGAATATTCCACCGTGTGGTACGTTTTCATCCATTTGGCGTTGAGCAACAGACGCGGATGGACGTCACGTAACTCTGCTATTCGGAAAGTCGCAATTTATGTTTTAGCCCTAATGTTTTGCGTATAGTATTTGATCATTATGGTGCGTTTTAAATATATATTTGAGAAGATTGTTTTTATTAGTACTTACATAATATTTTTAGTATCGATTTTTTATAAATGACGTCTTAATTGGCCTTTTAGGGATCGACGCGCCTAGACTTGACATATATGGGTATTTTTTTTTTATACGGAGTAGGACTGTAGGAGAAATGTGTCAATGAGAAAAATTGTCTAGTAAAAATAATAGTAGAAACAAAAAAAACCGAAATATTATACTTAAGTACTTAATAAAAAATATTTCTTTATCAAATATTAATTTTTTGACTTCAGTATCTGTGTATTTAGTACTTACTAAGCTAAGGCTACGTTTTGCTACATAACTTGGTACTTACCTACTATTACCAAAGAAAAGGAAAATTTCGTCAAAATAGACACTAAGTACTATGTTACTGAGTAAATTTTACTTACCATAAAATCATCAAAATAATAATCTGAAGCATAAAAATCATAACCTAAACTGCAGTAGAAATGAACACGTGCTCTTCATTGCTCGGGCGCATAGCGAGTAATTTGTTACGAGGTTACGCCGACTGAGGTGGCGTCCCCTTGCGTCTTACCAAGGGCTATTGACCACCAACCGACGGTGATGTCACCGACGGGCCCGCCAACTCGCTAAAATAATAATACGAACATACCTACTTAAATATTTCTAGGTGTAACAACCGGATTTTCATATTTAGGTTATCATAGCCACATGAGTAGATATGTGTCATAGCCTCATAATTTAGGTACAACTAGGTATTGTT
Organism: Euclidia mi; assembly: GCA_944739405.2. Taxonomy (NCBI): domain Eukaryota; kingdom Metazoa; phylum Arthropoda; class Insecta; order Lepidoptera; family Erebidae; genus Euclidia; species Euclidia mi. Next base: position 37,270,006 of record OX123206.2, read on the forward strand.
TTGTATGTTTGCAACGCGTCGAAGGTTGTATACTTAAATGTAATAATATTGATTAAATGTTGCTCCATCGTCGTTCGTTGAATTAATTATCATGATTTTTTATGACAATATTTTTGGTCGTGCTAACAACTCGAATGTTTTTGTAATAATCGTAATTGGTCGGTGTTGCCAGCACGAGATTTAACTTTCCCATATTTTTTGGACAATAATTCCCGTACACTACTAACTGAAAGTTTTACCTATCGTGATATGATGAAAGTGTATTTAAGCAGGAAAATATGCACTTGCGTCTTAACTTCAAAAAAAACGAATTATTGTTTTATTATACGTGCTACTACGTCTATAGAAAAGGACGAAGTTGTTAGTGCTATTTGTAGAGTAATCTTTGTATTAGTCCATTGATAAAAAGGGACAGATTTATGTACCTATTTGTTAAAATGTATTTTTAGTTAAGCTAAAGAGTTGTATATACCCTGAAACAAGGGAGAGTACCATTTGGTTGAACTAAAGGCGATGTATTATGAATAAACTCAAATATATTAAATAATGAGGGCATTGTATTGAATACTTTTCTTGTAATATTGAATGAATAGCCGACTAGTGTGTGATAAGAATCAAGTCTTTCGCTTTATATCTCAGAGTCTGGTTTCAAGTATATAACTAAATGACAATGCTCACAAAGTTTAAAGAATTGTCCAGGCCCGGCGAAAATGAAATGTATCTCACTGACAAAATAGGTATGCAGTAGTCAAATTATTTTTCCAAATGCCAAACATTGCTAGTTTATTGTAGGTACAATAATTTTATTGAGAATTTAGTAATGTGTTTTTTTTTTCTTATAATGTAAATATGACATTCAGGCATACATTTTGACAATGCCACACACATTCTGGAACATCTTATGTAAACAAACATCAAGTTATCCTTGATACAATTAATTAATTTATATACAACGCTTGCCACTTGGATGGATGACTGTGTGTATCAATTACATCAAAGTGCTACCGTGATTCGTTCCTGTTCTCGTCTCAGAACAAGTATTATTAGGCTGAAAATAAATAAACGATGATTACATCATTCAAAGTGTATCCGGGATGATTTAAATTATCTTGGTGTCCAGCACCCGGTAAACCATGTAATTAATAGTACACTCATAATACATCATAGTTCTTTAACTATTGATACGGAGACATTAATGCTCTGAAATTCCATTTTTACTGGTTTATTTTCTATAATACAACCAAAAAAAAATACTCCTTCGAAAAAATAACTACCAAAATTTTAGGTAAAATAACGAATTTGACTATGTGTTTTTAGTATGAAATTACCAGTTTTCACTAAGAGTTTTCGTTTACGCCAGGCTTGGGTTTTTGGAGCTTTGTAGAATATCCACGTAACGACTGACATCAGATATTTGCTAAAAGAATAAAGATATCATGGTTTCCGTTCATAATGGATTTTCTGAAGCCAAAAATATTAGTTCGTATGATGATGCATTAAATCACAACGAATCGAAATGTCACAACCTGATTTATTCCGTGAGAGGCGACTAAGGAAAAAAAATGAGGCAAATAATGTATTTGTGAAGAGGCGGAAATCTCACCGTCTAACCCTACTAAAACGCTTCTGGACAGAATGGCATAATAAGCCAATTTCTACTACCGACTGCGCAATGCTGTAAATATATTCTCATGTATCGTTGACATAAATATGTGATATAATCGCTAAAGGAAAATGAGCAAAAACGTATTGGAGTTATTCTGCCTGTCCAATCTCCACCTAGTTAGCGGTTTACCTTTTATATCTTTTATGTCGAAATCGACGAAGGATTTGATATATTAAAATTACAAACAGCATAATAAAGTGCATATGAATTTTCGTAATATAGCTATACTGAAGTCAAATCCAATATGCAGTGAACTTGTGACGTCTTGTGATACTCATGCAATAATTATAATTATGTGAACGACTGTTACCCCATACATATGTATGAGTTTACATACTTTTATGTATCGACTCTGCTATGGTGCGACTGAACCAATGCTCCACGGTAGAAATATATGTAGGTAATACCATTTTCTGTTTCTATTTCGACAACGTTCAAATTAGGAAGGTTCCATCAAACGTTTTTTGTGTCAAATATGAAGTAGGCTGTGATAATACAAGTATTAGAAGAATTCGGCAACTTTTATAAAAAAAATATCATTATTGTTTATACATACAATAGAACTATAATCCACATTTTAGTAACTAACAAATATATACAATGTAAAAAGAAATTAAGGGTACTATGAAAACTACACCGTGTTTTTAAGTATTCGCGTGTGTTTATATTATTTAGAATCATTTGGGTAGTTCATCACTATGATTGTACTGGTGGCGCCGACTGTCAAGATCTTTATTTTATTTACAAATAAATGTTGTACCGATAAAACATTTTGTCATTGTTGTCGGATTGTTCAAATGTCAAACGTAAGCTGACATTTTTAAGGGAGACCAAAACAACGCATTCTAAATATTTTAGACTAGAAGAAGCCGACAGCTACGTCCACACATTTTTCTAAATTTAGCCCTTCTTTCCCGATTCCGATGTAATTGCGGTAAATCCCTTGCGCCCAGAAATTTCGGCGGTGAGTTGTCTGTTAATCAGTCAATAAATGTAGAATTTTATATCTGTAAGTATATGCTTGCGGTTTCACCTACTTTATTTTCGGTATTAAGCTCGGTAGCTTTATAAAGTCCTCAGTAGCTCTTCGAAAGAAAACATTACTTATGCAAACTTAAATGTGTTTTAGGGAAATAAAAATACCACAATGGCAACACTAAGCCCTTACCGTCAAACTGCTCAGCTGTTATTATCTGTCAAACTATCACGTTTGTAAACATTGTAAGACATAAACCCAGTAAATAATTCGAGAAAAGAACGTAGATTTTAATGTAATTTTATTTGAATTATTGGAGTGCATGTTATAAATGTAATACTATATTATTCTATTTAAGTCACAGCGTGTATCGAACTAAGTGTACAGATATAGGATGTTCAGTTAAAACTAAAGTTCTTAAAACTTTGTGCCTTTTACAAGAATGGCAATATCATATAAAACCAATATTTACGACAAACATCCACTTACAATTTCAAATTATCAGCATAATGTTGCTATTGGTACTCAGGTGTTGATTGTCAAATAAGTTTGTTATGTATGTAAGTACATGGAGCAAGTACTCAAGCAAGTATAGAAGCGTATACACAAAATGGGCGAATATTCGAATAATATAGAAAAGAAGGTTAAGGAGCTTTGTGGTGTCAACTCTATGCATATGGTAAAATTATTGTTCAAGAAGTGTTTTTTGTTGAAATTAACAAGAAACTAAACATAGAAAATATAATAACCTCCTGAGACCCAGTCATAAGCTTTCTTTAAATGCAAACATCAAATAAATCTCATTAACAACATCCAATCACAGTTAAGTATGACAGACAACATGGCACTCTATAGATTTGAGGTATTTTTTCTGCATTTACGTGAAAGATGGCATTGAAGTAATTTTTGTGTCTTTGCCTATGTCATATATACAGACGCGGGCTTCAGGAGGATAAACTAGTCTTTACTGGCGCCTCAGTCCTGGTAACTTATAAGCATAAAGCTTCCTCAGGAATCACAGTAGGTACTTAGTCGTGTTAGTAGTTTTTAAGTTTATTGTGCTCATAAAGACCGACGGGATGCCCAGGCGACCTCAATTTATAAATGTGTATAGAATAGATACGTAGATACATTTGAAAGAAAACATTACAGCTGCTTTTCCTGGGAATTGGGAGGTCCGTTTATGTGTTTCTTGAATATGCCCAAACTTTTTGCCCGTAGCAAATATTTAATAGGTAAGTATAGAGAAGATTCTTATAAAATTAAATTATTAATACATACCCATCGCTACTTTTATACTTAACATATGATAAGCAAATTAAATAGGTTTTATTCTTTAATAGAAACATAAGAATTCAAGCTTGGTGATCTACATACATACCTATGTATGTATGTAGACTCATTCATGTTTCCCAGAGGGGTAGGCAGAGAGTATGGAGCACCATTTGCAATGATCTTGACATATCTCTCTTGCTTCATGTGATTCTTTCGCAATCTATTTAAACCATATTTGATAAATTCTGTTTAAAATGTCTTCATGATTGAACAAATTTGTCTGTTCCAGACTGCTAGTACTGTACTTTAGCCTTCTTATATTTTATAAAAATACTAGAGGACGCCAGCAGCTACGCCTGCATTTTTTTTAAATTTACCCATTTTGGCCGATCCCGTGGGAATTTCGGGAAATCCCTTCTTAGTGCACCCCAACGGTCCCCAAGGAACATACATGCCAAATTTCAGCTTCCTGCGCCCAATAGTTTTGGCTGTAGCGTGTCTGTCAGTCAGTCAGTAACGCAAGGATTTTATATATTAAGATTTAAGTGAGAAGACAACCATTCTGTCTTTTATAATGCTGTAAGACAAAAGTAAAATATTACACTGAATAAATAGTAGAGGAGAAATAACTTTTAAAAGGGGCACATCCAAGATATTATTGTCTTGTGCAATGTTCATGGCGTTCATGCATATACTCACACTTTCTTCCTGTCAACTTAGGTAGAGGAACACCAACTTCTATCCTTACCTTGCAAACGCTTTTCATACATGCTTACCATTTTCGGGTAACTTGTATACCATAAAATAACATTATCATGTGAAGTCTTCAACTTGGATATCTCTTATTACAATTAAATTATTCAAAAATTTTTTAGCTCATGAGAATTTTGTTGAGGGAAAACTTTTCTGAAATTGGTCTCAGTTAGGCATGGGCGTTTTCGGATTTTTACGCAAACCGATAAATATCCGATTTCAGATTTTGAAATCGATTTCAAAAACCGATTTCAGAAATCGATTTCAGAAGCGGATGTCGGAGCATCGCTCCGACATCCGCTACTGAAATCGTTTTCGAGCGTAGTTGCTAGTTGCGTAGACAAACGCAAACAATCGAATTCCTATTCTATTGCCATTTGTTTGTCTATTAGTACCTACGTAGCATCTGCTGGTGGTTTTTAGTTAGTAATGGTTATGGTTGTAATAATGACGATTTTCCCTCATGCTTTACCTAGGCTTGGGACTAGCATAAAGTTCTGTAAGCTCGTACATTTTACGCTGCGATTAGTCATACTCATAGATAAGTTAAAAAATTACACAACACGAATTGTTTCTATATATATTTACACTTTACAATCCTAACCAACTAACTACCTAAAACTAATTGTCAAAAAACTCAGTCGCGAAACAAACTGAAACTACACAACACGAATTGTTTCTATTTATTAACACTTTACAATCCTAACAATGTAACAATAAAACTTTTTAAATCCTATTATTATAACTTACACGAAAACCAAATATAGGTACTTAATTATTATTACGCGCGCACCGCACTGCACGTGTCACTTAGGTCAAGTGAACAAAATAAATAAACATCGATCAAGTCAAAACTCTCCAAACATAAATCCCTAATAAAACTATTAAAACTATTTGCAATTTTCAAAATAAACATTAAATAGTTGCAATCTGAATTAGATCTTATCGCCTCGATGTTTAGTTTTATTTTTTCTATTCAATCTGCTATTCATAAAACCGCCAAAAACTACGACTGGCTTGCTTGGCGACGATTTCACGATTCGCTTCATCTCTTTTGTTCTTTAAACGGATCACTAAGCAAGAAAGAAATGGATATGAAATTCGCTCTCTCTCATTCTAACTAAGCAGTCGTTGGGTAGAGTGAAAGAGAACGAACGAATATGAAAACTATCGAAAACGTAAGCTTGTAGTTTGGTTGCGCTTGCACTGCACCGTTTTGTTCGGATTAGATTGTTTGCGATATCGTGGTATTGTTTGGCGTTTTCTAAAATCGGTTTTTTTATATTGGAATATCGATATGATACGATTTCTGACTGCAATCGGATTTCAGTTTCGTTTTGATATATCGGTCTCATGCCTAGTCTCAGTGAAAGAATAGTTATTAGAAATGTTCAAAATTGTTTTGCTTCCGGCCATTCTTAGGACTTTTGAATAAGCTGATAAATTCTCTCTACTTTCAATTATTTTTAAAAGTATTATCATCATCCGCTTGGGGTTGACTTACTATTCTAACCCGATTTTACAAGTATTTGTTTATGATTGATGTTTTTTTTCTTATGATTGGTAGATCATCATCCTCCTAGCGTTATCCCAATCTCAACCTGGGGTCCGCTTTATAGTCTAACCGGATTTGGCGGAATATTAGCTTTTCCATGGAGCGACTGACTGTCTGACCTCAACTCGAAGGGATAGCGATATTCCATGGTTTAGACTAGTGTCAGTTTATTTTAGAGGTACTGACGCCTTATAACGACTGTCAAAGATCTTCATGACAGCCGGGACCGACGGCTTAACGTTCTCTCCGAGGCACGAGACAAGCGATAATTAATAATTGAATACGCACATAACTCCGAAAAGTCATTGGTGCGCGCCGTCGGCCGTGGATTCGATCCCGATACCCTCTGCATGGCAGTCCGTTGGTATCTCCACTAGGCTATCGCTGCCTTTTTATGCTTGGTAGATACTTTATAAATAATTTTGCTTACAGAGAAAAATGAGGAGCCATCGAAACCACCTCCAGCAAGAGGCGATAATTCTGAACTGGAAAAGTTCAAGCGGCGGTTGATACGGGCCGTCGCTCGGATGCTGCTCAACGAGAAAAGGAACGAACATGAGGTGTGGAGTGGCCTCAAGAAGGAGACTGGCTGCGACTGCAAAGAGTTATGGTAAGCTAGACGCTACATTTTATTTCCTGTTCTTTCTCGTGGTTCTACCTATTGGATTGCTAACGTGGCAGAAAATGGAGAATCTTTAAGTAATTGCATACATACATGCATCCTAGAGTGGAGACCACGCCTCGGCAAGCGTAAGGTAGGGCGGCCCCCGGCTAGGTGGACAGATGACCTGAAAAAGGTGGCTGGGACAGACTGGATGCGGAAGGCTGAGGACCGTGTACTGTGGCGCCTGTTGGGAGAGGCCTATGTCCAGCAGTGGACTGCGATAGACTGATTGATTGATTGATTGATATACATACATACATATACTCACGCCTTTTTCCCGTCGGGGTAGGCAGAGACAATGAAACGCCACTTGCTTCTATCCTTACAGACCTCACGCGCTTCCTCTACATTCTAAGTAATTCTTCTATAAATTTCTTATTTCGACGTTCATAAGCATCACATTGTGACTGAATTAAGAAGAAAAACGTGAATTTTTAGCAAGAGCGTAGAACCATGAGAAAGAATGAACAATGAAACTCATGGTCATTTTTTCGATCCTCAAGTTTTGCTTTAACTATTAAACTATTTAAATTTTGTATCTGCCAATGTCGAATGACCAATAGCCAGCTTCTTGGTCATCTTAGCCTATTGATGACAATTTAAATTGTATCAGACTAAAACTTAGCTACGAGTTGGGCATTTTCAGTAGCGTCCATCTATTTTTGTAACATGTAGTCTGCTAAGTCTATCATGTCCGTATGGATTGAGGAGCCACTTCAAATTAAAAAGGAAGCTCGCCCCCTCATTAAGTAGGGAAGTAAATAATTTTGTAGGCCGAATTCTGAAATTTGTAGTAAAATATGTCTGAAGCTATGTCAATGTGAATGTGGCTCCTCAATCCAAACATCTGAATTGAGGAGCCACCTGAAACACGGAAAGTATTTCATGTATATTTTTGAAAATTTTGTATCATTTAGTAGCAATTGTGTATAGTGTCTACTTGCTACTAAAATTTTCAAAAATATACATGAAATTCTTTGCGTTTTTCAGGTAGCTCCTCAATTCAGATGTTTGGATTGAAGAGCCACATTCACATTGACATAACTTTAGACATATTTTACTACAAATTTCAGAATTCGGCCTACAAAATTATTTACTTCCCTACTAAATAAGGGGGCGAGCTACCTTTTTAAATCTGAAGTGGCTCCTCAATTCATACGGACATAGTCTATCAGCACCATTAGGTGATTTAAGGCGCTGACAACCGCTATTGAGTTGAGCTGGTGCTGTCACTGTCGGATTGTATACATAAGAAAGAGAAGCGTGACGACGACGGGACGTTCAGAACTTTTTACAAACCATAAATTAAATTAATTAGGTACTTAAAAATAAGTTGAGTAGTGAAAAATAAAAAACAACCAAGTTCTGTATTTAAATATGATTCGTTATTGTTATAAATTTTACCAACGTACGTTGATAAGTAATACAGATATTTTTGTTGGAAGATCATTTTTAAGAGGTAAGTTTACTATTTTTTTTGTATCGAGAAAACTTTTCAAGAACATGTTTTGAATACAACAGGAAGTCTAATCGGCCAAAGTCGTTTTAGAAAGAAAGAAAGAAAGAAATATTTTATTTGTACTTATCTCCAAACCCTTAAAACTAAACACGTATTATGTCTAATATCTATATAATAACAATTCGTTGGTGTAAACATTATCAAACGGAGATAACTACAACGCTGGTATTCTCGCAGGACCAGATGATATATCTATAATAATACCCGTTTTAGCCTTCAGTACCTTTGCCACTATAAGCTCACCGGTTGTTCAACCTTGGTTGGCCTAGTGGTTTAAGCGGCCGCCTCACCGCTTGACACTAGCAGTGTTGTTGGTTTGATTCCCACACGAGACAACTCTTTGTCTGATTCATATAATGATGTTTCGAGTCACTGTGTGCATTGTGTCCGTTGGTTGTATGTTTGTAAAGTCAAACACAGGCAGGGCCGCACCGACCCAATCCAGCGCCTGTGTGACGTCAGTCTTTTTCGAAAGTAATTTTAATAATTAAGGCATTTCACCGGCTCGCCCTATTACCCTGTCGCCTGTGTGCGTCGCGCACATTGCACATGCGCCCTGAACACAGGATTTATACCTAGTGCGAGAGTAGTATTTTTAAAACAAATAAGAAAAGAGAAAACCTGTTCTCACAGGAGTCGTATGCACGCGCTGACTGTAAAGAAGCTGAACCGTCTGCTGGAAGTTGATGATCGCGTGGACCTCCTACCGGCCGCCGCTCGAATGTCCATTACCGACTGGCTGCTCTTCGATACTGTGCTCGTGCATGAGGACTTTGACGTCATCGGGATGGTGAGTACAGCCTACCGCAGTCCACTGCTGGAGACAGGCCCCTCCTAATTTACGTCACCTTCATAAATGCTCGCCGGTTCTGGGTGCGTCGGACCTTTCCGTTTTTCAAAACGTCACCAATTTGGTCGACGAACGTTCTACGTTGTCGGTTGCGATCGACTTGCCTTTTCTTCGCTCATTCGCTCCACGTGTCCAAACCATTTCAGCATTCATTTCTCAATTCTCGTCACAATCACAACATCTTATTTCTTTTCTGTTGTACAATATGGCATTTTAATTTTCTTTAAGGTTCTCTTTACACCGTGTATAATAAAATGTAATGTGTGGACAGACAGAAACCACGACAGTGGACAGGAAGACGCTGGTGGACCTCTTCGAGCTGGTGGAGAAGCACGCCATCGAGTTCGTGGCGGGAGACCAGCTGGCTGACGCCTGGTCAGCGCTTACCCTGCAGTATAACAAGGAGTGAGTACCAAACTACTTTGTCATTTCCTTTGCTAATAGGGAAGTTTCCTGCAAGTGAAATAAATTATACAAGTATTTTTATCCAGTGAAATATGTCAAATTAACGGTAGTGTCATTCATCAATTAATGTTAAACCTTTATTTAACATTTTTTATCGACAATTTAATGATAATAAGTATTCTATTTGACAGCAAAAAAACTATGACGTCACTAGGTCTTATATTTCATACAAACTCAGTAGAAAAGTTCGTTTTTGACATTTCATTAAAAGTGCTTCATTTGACCTAGTGCATTCCATTACGAACGTGGCAGTAAATGTAAATGTAGAATCATCTAGTAAACTTAAATATTGACGTTCATAAGCGTCACTTTGTGGCCTAAATGAATAAATGATTTTGACTTTACCTTGCCGAATTCGAAATGATATGAAATGAAATTTTTAAATGCAATGAAATTAAATGTAATTTGGAATTGAATGAAATTATATTATTTTACATTAAACAGCATTTTGCATTCCACACAAAGTTGCTAGTGGATAGCCTAGTGGAGATACCAACACACTGCCGTGCAAAGGATATTGGGTTCGAATCCACGGCGCGCACCGCTGTCTTTTCAGTGTTATGTGCGTATTGAACTGTTAATTATCGCTTGCCCCGTACGTCGGAGAACCCGTGAAACGGCTTAACAATCAATAGATACGCTCATAACTTCGAAAAGTCAGTGGTGCGCGCCGCTGCCTACCCCGACGAGAAAAAGTCGTGAGTATATGTATGTATGTCTAATAAAATCTCTTCTCTCGCAGCAACCGTCAAGCGACTCCTATGCTACTGCAGCGGCGATGGTACCAACTGAAGCTTGCGACCAGAGCCCGGTTCTACAAGTTCTGGTCTATGTACAAAGGGGTCGTTAAACGACTGGACACAGCCGAAATGTACAAACCTACGCCTTTGCAGACCGATATTGCTAAGCGGTGAGTGTTTCTCAGATCTAATACTAATCTTAATATATAAAATCCTTGCGTTACTGACTGACTGACAGACACGCTACAGCCGAAACTATTGGGCGCAGGTAGCTGAAATTTAGCATGTATGTTCCTTGGGGACCGTAGGGGTGCACTAAGAAGGGATTTCCCGAAATTCCCACGGGATCCGCCAAAACCGGTAAATTAAAAAAAAATGCAGGCGTAGCTGCTGGCGTCCTCTAGTATTGTATAAACTGAAGTTTGTTGTTTGCTTGCTTGAACGAGCTAATCTCAGGAACTACTGGTCCGATTTGAAAATTTCTTTCAGTTTTAGTTAGCCTGTTTATTGAGGAAGGCTATAGGCTATATAACATCTCGCTATGACCTACGGGTGCGGAGCAGTAGCCTTAAATAACGCGGGTGTAACTGCGAGCGAAGTGTAGTAAAATATCAGGGTTGGTTTGAGGCTTATGGCATTTATGGCTCAACCAACATAAGCCTGAATGGTAACCACGTTTTTATAATATAGTAGTAGTATATCTTATTTATTGTAGAAATGCTAAAGAAACTAAAATAGTGAATTTTAACTAAAAGAATTGAGCAATCTCTTATGGATAAGAAAAGCACCTCTGGGCTTATTTTTTATGGGGTTGTATTTAACTGTTACTCAAAAATACTAATTTTCCACCAAAAATACTAATTGCACCACTAAGCTAAGTTGACGCTGACGGAGCCCTGCTTCGCAGGGCTCCTATTTTTGGGAGCAGGGTCACAAGAGAACCTAACATAACCTATTAAGTTTTCTGAGTGGATAAGTTTCCCGAGCCGACGAAACTTTTCATATCAAATGATATTTTGTAAAAAGATCATATTTGGTGTACAAATAGTATTTTAGTGTGCAAGTCAGTATTTTAGTGAAATAATAAAGTTTTTTTGCGTAACTCACTTTAGTGTGTTACATAACATTTTTGATACTCTGTTAAAAAAAGCCCTTTTTTGTGTCACAAATTGTTTATTGTCATACTGAAAGAAAGAAAGAAAGAAAAATATTTTATTTGTTTCTCCTTACATAATTTACAAAAAAGACAAGTTAAAATTAATAAGTCGATACAAGAGAACAAAGGGTGCATAGGGTTCCCACCAAGAACTTAGGGTCGGGCGCCAACCTCACCTGCAAGTGGTGCACCTGCCGATCAACGGACGAGGCGACGGCAAACATAATATCCCGATAAGCGGCAATAGGCTCGCCACCTATTACGTGGGATCAAAACAATGGCAAAAAGTGGGCGTTTAATTTGCCTCTGCCTACCCCTTCGGGGAAACAGGCGTGAGTCTATGTATCGATGTATGTAAGAGAATAAATAAAGCACCTACGTCAGCAATAGTTGTAAGGGAATCTACAACTCCTTCTACTGTTGCGTGTATATTATAAAAATAAATGCTTTATCATTTCATTTCATATATTGTCTGTTTCAGGTACAAACCTTTGGTAATTAAACCATTCATGGAGTGGAACGACTTGATTGAGAACAACCTGGTTATACTGCCTGAAGACTTTGTAAGTTGATTTTTAATCTCATGCAAAACCTATACTAATATTATAAGACTGAAGTTTGATTGGTTGGATGTACGCGCTAATCTCAGGAACTACTGGTCCGATTTGAAAAAATATTTTCTTATTAGATAGCTCATTTTTCGAGGAAGACTATAGGCTATATAAAATCACGCTATGAACCACAGCCGCGGAGCAGTAGCCTTAAGAAATGCGGGTGTAAACGCGGGCTTAGCTAGTCATCCATATAATTTTCTTTCGTTTTTAGTCGTTATCATATTAATATTTAAAACTGAACGTTAGTTTGTTTGGACACGCTAATATCGACAACTGCTATCCAGATTATAAACATTCCATTTGTAGTTTACAAACCGATTATTAGAAAAGTTATAGCCCAACATTTTATTACATAAGAATATTAAGCCAATTTTGGCTTAAAGACAGTTATAATTTCACAGTAACTTTATACGTCTGTTATGCCTGCTGACCTGATTTTAGTCCGAGAGCTGGCATCAATTTTGAGTACCTATATATTTGAGGCAAGCTGAAAACTTATCTCATACCTCTCCTATTATGCTGGCTTACTTTTTTTGCATGCAATTGCATGTTGATGTTGCCTCAAATACATTTCTATTAAAAGAACATTTAAAAAATCCGGGTTGATTTTGCCATTCACCAACCAGGTCTTGCATCAAATACCTACCCAAAATTGATGCCAGCTCTCCTACTATATTGAAGAAAATACTTACTAATATTATAAATTCGAAAGTGTGTATGTATGTATGTATGTTCCGTTTTCACGCGAAAACGGCTGAACCAATGTTGTTGAAATTTAATATAGAGATATATTGGGCCATGGAGACGGACATAGGCTACCATAAGTTGCAAAAATTAAACTGGGAGCGATTGTAGGGAGGATAGAAGTTTGTACGCCAGAAATTTTCCTCTTGGAAGTAAGAACGCATGCGCGAATAATTAAGTGCTGCGCATGTGCTATCTGTCAGTACTGTCAATGTACTGTCACATCATACATATTGACATGTTGTGCACGGTGATTACATTGTTCGCATATTTAAACTAATTATTAGGTATATACTATGCTCAAACGGCTGAAACGATTTTCTCTACCTACTAAAATTATAAATGCGAAAATGTTTATAGATATATTATTATATTGGACATATTGTATTGAAACATGGCTTTGAGATACCGATATTGACCGAGTTACTTTGTACTCTATAGAGCTTCTGACTCTTTAGAATAATCAGGAGTGTCTTCACACAACTTGAGAGTGAAAGTAGATAAATATGTTTCACCCCGAATTTAACACGCGCGAAGCCGCGGGCAAAAGCTAGTCTGTTATAAAAATCTCGTATCACAGTGTTAGTTATCGAATTTCTCCGAAATGGCTTAAACGATTCTTTTAAAATTTAGCTATTTTTGGCAAGTTTTTTCGTCTTGTCTGTGTGGTGACGTATTAAGAATACGGAATGTCACCACCCCATATCATCCCATGGGTGTCGTAGGAGCCGACAGAGAGAGCATATTATGCAGAGAACAGCACTGTAATAGAAGGAAAACTTGATACAAACCCTATACCAACCCGTTTGGCCAGCGTGGTATAGTAGACCAATTCCTTCTTTCAAAGGAGAGGCCTAGTCCAACAGTGGACTGTTAAAGGCTGATGATGATGGCAAGTTTTTAGCTTTTGGTATTATTTTTTTTGTAAATCCAAATACATACGAGTTTACCAGTCAGCTGGTTAATTTATAAAATAATCAAAAAGAAATACATTGCAAATTTATTAAAAAATCTTTATCAAAATAAGAAAAAGCATTTGATAAGGTAGGACAGGATCCTCTGAGAAAACATAATTTTCCTTTCGATGCTGTAAAACAAATTGTTTTAATTGACCTGGACAGAACTAGTTACCCATTCTGTTACCTCTGATATTAGAAAGAAAAAAAAAGAAAGAAAATAAATATTTATTTGGCCACAAATGGCACACACCAAAAATAAAATTACAAAACAAAGATAAAAGAACAAATAATAAAAAACATAAAATAATACATAATAAAACAAACCTATGACTAAATTACTTATTATTTTAAATGGAAGATTGTAACTCTGTATGTATTAAAGTATTATATTTAAATATTTCAGGAACGAAGAGGAATCGACAAAGAAGATGGTAAGTTTTATATTCTTTATTTATACTAATATTATAAAGCAGAAGAGTTTGTTTGTTTACTTTAATGTGCTAATCTCAGGAACTACTGGTCCGATTTGGATAATTAACTTTGTGTTAGGTAGCTAATTTATCGAGGAAGGCTATAGGTCAAGGCTGGCCAAACCCAGGACCCCGGGCCACGAAGGCCCGCCAAGGCATTTAAATTTGCCCGACAATGCCGTTTATTTGAAGGCTGGCCAAATAAGTACCGCACATCTTTCACTACTAAAGACATTGAGGATTCGATTGTATTATCAACATCAGATTTCCAAGTCTTGATAAATTAGTAACAGAAAAACCTCTTCATAAATCACATTAAACATGAATTGGTTTGATATTTGATTTTTAATAGATTGTAGATTCTGTAATATAGATACAATACATAGGATAATCTTATTTTTGTGTAATGCTTTATTAGTAGTACGTTACCTCTAAAAAGTAGCGACCCGACGCCGCGTTGACATAAGAAAATGTGCCCGCTTAGTATGTCTATTGGCCGGCCTTGTTATAGGCTATCATCACGCTAAAAGCCACGGGAGCGGCGCAATAGCCCTAAATATCGCGGGTGTATCCGACGCCTCATCTAGTTATTTTATTACTTGATTAAGTAACTAGCTGTTTCCCGCGGTTTCACCCTCGTCCTGTGGGAAATACTTTGCGTAACCGGTTAATTTATAGCCTAAGTTACCCCTTGGTACATCAGATATCCGCCAGTGAAAGTCCCGTCAAAATCGGTCTAGCCGCTCCAAAGATTAGCTAGAAGAAACAGACAGACAGACAAAATTTGTCAAAAATGTCATTTCGGTATATGTACCGTGTATAAATCCATATGCATTTAGTTAAAAGCGCTTATTTTAATATTACAAACAGACACTCCAATTTTATTTATATGTATAGGTAGATGATGACGTATGAGTTACCTAAAAAGTCCATTTACATTTTCGTGATTTTTAATAGTAATATCGTCCCAGCTAATTATTATTTTCAATATCTTTTAGGATTTTAGACAAAATAATACTTATTTTTTAATAATTATTTATAAATTAAGAATGAAAATCGAGCAGATTTAATTCATAAAATATTTATTAATGAAATAAATAAGGTAAAAGGACAGGCCTAAGATCAATTACTATCAGGCGTATATCACATTTAATGTATTATATTTTAAATCTATATTTGCATACAAAAGTGTTGTTATAAATAACTAAACGTAAATAATAATATTGTATATTATTACTTTAGGCTAAAGAGTAAAACTAATAGATCAAAAAATCTTTGCAGAGGATTCTCCAGATGTGATGTGCATGGAACCGGCAGTGGAAACCATCAACCTTGACGACGATTCTGACCCTGAATTAGAGTATAGGAAACCTAATACCGATAAACTACCACCCGTCACTATAAAACAAGAACCAGCTAACACATATGAAATGGACATCGAAGAAAACGTACCATACGAGAATCGTCAAGAGAAAATATCCAATTTTGCTGAACAAGTCATGGAAGCAACCGCAATGGAACTTAATGAAATCGATCTTGATGACGAAAGAAGTCAAACTTCGATTGAAGATTCAGCTGTTGAAAAGCAAGCTGACGGTACTATTGAAATTAATGTTCCACCGATGTCTACTGAAAATTGCTCTAACGAAAAACTACCAGAACAGACAAATAATGAAATACCCGGAGTAGAAGAAGCTAATAAAACCACTGAAATTGATACTAACGTCAGGCCTGAAGATAACACAATTCAAGTGATTGATGTAGAAAAAGAAAATAACGTACCGAACTCAGAAAACACTGAAATACAGCAAGTGGATATCGGCGAGAATAATACGGAAATAGTTAAAGAGCCAGAAACAGTATTGCCTCAAATAACGAGTGTTTTTGGTGGAGTTGACGTGACAAATGAAACATTATCGAAAATAGGCATGTTGACCGCTCAAATCACAAATAATAAAAGTCTAGTTGTAGAAAAAGAAACTAAAACACAAGAGCATTCAGAATCAAACGAAGCTCCTATAGAGTTAAGTAGTGATACTGAAGATGAAAACCCAGAGGGAGTTAAAGAAGTAAATTCTTCGCCCGTTGATGTAAAGCCTGAGGTAGATGTGAAACCCGATATAAGTAAGAATTGGTTTGGCGAGCTATCGATTGATCTTGATTTCGCTGATGATGGGATTCAGTTGGTCGATGACGGGATTGCGGAAGACGATTGCGTGTATCAAGTCGGTGAGTAAGTCGTACATTTATTTTTCTGTTTTTTTTTTTTATATGTACTCACGCCTGTATCCCCGAATGGGTAGTCAGAGGTGTAATATTACACCCACATTTCGCCATTTTTAGGTCCCACGTAATAGGGGGCGAGCCTATTGCCGTTAACGGGCACATCACCAGATGCCGTGCTACTACTGAGAATTCGGAAAAACCCAGTAACACTTTTGCCCGAGCCGAGAATCGAACCCGAGACCTCCGATCAGCAGTCGCATACGCTATCCACTGGACCACGGAGGCAGTCGTACTGTTTCTAAAGTTTTAGTAGTATTTCTATGATGCCCACTCAAATTTTGCGAGTAAATCCATTGTTTACTAGATCACAGACTATACACTGAGTAGAAGCATACAGACTTTCTAAATATACTTTTTACAAACATTGTAGAAATAAATTGATATCAATAAATTACATCAAAGTTTGCTAAATATTGAGATAATATTATCGAAAGTAAGGTAGCTATTATTCTTAAGAACATTTTCAAGTAGCACCAAGTCTTAATAATAAATAATAATAATATTCATTTAATTCAGGTAACAATAACCCATACTTATAGATATATACCTTAAAGACTAACAAACATAAAATAATAATAAATAAATTAAAACAGGGTGTTGTTGTTGACATTGTTTTCAAGTTAAGCTGAGTGTTATTTTGTAACCTTCCGTGAAAACACCGATACACCACACCCGTCGACCAAAACTCTTCCTTTATGAAAGTGTCAAGAATACGGCAAAACAGGTCTACATTCCACTTAAACCATAATTTAACTGTAGCTTAATATTTTCTTGGGTTTACGCGAATGTTACACATTGAAATTAAACGACAGTTTACGGACAATATATATATATATATATATATATATATATATATATATATATATATATATATATATATATATATATATATATATAATAGCTCTTTTTATGTGGTGACATGACATTATGACCTACTTATTGGAAAAATACAAGTTATAGCTATTAATAGAATATTATAGAATTAGAACAATTACGATTTAAGCAAAAGAACGTCTACCTAAATTATACCTATTAATAAATGAATCCTATTATCACAGGTGAAATAAAAACTGAACACGATATACAAGTATCTGATGAAGAAATGAACGATGAAAACGAAGAAATGCCTGCAGTAGACAAGAAGCTCTTAATGGTACCACAAGTACGTACAGTCAAACTAGACGATATGGGCATTCTACCCATCAATCTGTTAGACCACGTCAATAACAAAGCAATCATTGATTTAATCAGTTTTAAAAGTAAACCTATAATAAAAGAAGATGTATCAGAATCAAGTGAGGACGAAGAAGATAGTATAAAAAGGGTAAAATTGTCCAGTAACATGCTTCAGAAACCAAAGAGTCGTTCGTATAATCCTATACAGTTATGTAAAAACCCAGATTTTAATACTAGGCTCAAAAGATTATCAATTGGTTTCTTTAGTTCATCTCGCAACTGCTCCTTGCTAAAAGCTTGCAAACCACTCACTATAGACATCAGTAAGGCCTTCGAAAGTAGATTGATGAACGGCACTATGTATTTACAACCTACTAACGACGATGATTTAATTAAAAAGATAGATCTTACCGAGACAAATCAGAGCGTTTCTGTATTACCGTCAGCTATGGCTGTACAAAGTCTCATTGACAACAATGATACCGGAATTCCTCCAGTATCATCATATTCTTCAGTGCTCCCAACGCCAATTGATCCTAGCTGTCACTTATCTGAGAGAAGTAAGACTATAAATCTACCAGATATTTCAGAGATACGGCGAATCAATCAGAAACTACTTACGGCACAGGTGACACCCCTTCAATTTAAAAAGGGTGAGACTGTGGTACCTGTATCTTTAGTACCGTCTATAAAAACTGAAAGTGAAACAACAAAAATCACAGAAACTAGCGTTAAACGTAAAGCAGGTCCTGCAAGTCGGACAAAGTTTCTACTGAAGCGACTAGAACATCTAGAACAACAACCACCACTACCAAAAGTAGTCGACATAACTAAAGAACAAACTAATGATATGACGGCTACACAACCAACGGCTGCAAGCGCAACGAAAACCAAAGACACAAAAAGTAAGGTCATTCCGTGGAAACCGAAGGAACTTAAACCGAGGGTACCTTGGATCAGTAGCAGTAGCAGTATTTATTCCCCAGATACACTATTAGCTTTAGATACGCTCAATAAAATGTTATTTATATTGTCTGACGAGGAAAAGAACCAAACACCTCCGACAGCAACAGGCAAAGGGAAGAAATCGAAAGTTGGTAAAAATGGTCCGAAAGGTGCTCCGGTCAAACCAGCCGTGCCACCGACGAAGGCTGATAATCCTGATAAATCTCTTGCCAAGCCAACATCAACACCACCTGCAGACGATGATAATGATGATGTGCAAGTAGTCAGTGAAAACATTCCTGAGGACGCAGAAAATAAAACGCATCGAGAAAACAGACGTGTGACAAAAAGAAAGAAACCCGACTACTGTTGCTGGGCCCGTGAAAAAATATGCCAATTGATATTTTTGAAAAAGCGTATATCTAAACACAATTGCCCATACCCACTGTGTTTGTGTTGCTGTAAACATGCTCTTAAAGAATATACTAAGAGGCAAGCAGAACGAGAAAGACCGAGTAAGAAAAAGCCATTACCAATAGATACACAGCTTGCTTTAGACACCAATGTGAGTGAAAATAAGGCTGTTGAACAAAATAAAGAGACAACTTTGCAGATAGATGCGCCTGATGCAGCCGTTATCATTCCTATAGTTCAGAAACCTGCCGAAGAAACTCCTCCGTCAACGGAAAATAACAAGCAAGATGAAAGTTCTGCCGGTGTAATGACAGATAAAGATGTGGCTTGTAGCGATGATGCGATTGCCGGCTATATAATAGTCGAGACTACTGAGAGTACTGAGACTAATACAGCAAATAGCAGTGCGGCTTGCATCAGCAAGTCAACGCCAACTGATGATGACGTATATAGTGATGAATTTACAAATGACGCTGACGCCGCTGTAGAGCCTTTAAACGACACCACAGCAGATGATGTATCCTTTGTAAGTTCCGAAAAGATCGTTTCTCGGGAGGCAGAAATCACAAAAAATGTTGTACAGGTACCAACTACTACGACTGTTTTAACTGACATGAGACCACCGCCACCACCACCTAGGAAACCGCGTTTCCGGGTCCGGTCGGCAATTGGGACCTCGGGATTGTCAACACAAATAAAAGGTAAAAGAATAGAGGAACCAGTGAAAGTTACTGCTGGAGAACCACAATCGTTACATAGAATCGCCCCCAAAAATCCGCCACAACTGCAAAACATAGTGAAATCGACACCAACTTCTGGCCCAAAACCACATCTACCACCAAGACCTTCCCTGAACAAAAAAATGATATATTTGAATAGCAAAAACATTTCTGAAAAGCCTACAGATAATCCCATATTTTTGGGTAACGCCAAAATTTTGTTAACTACAGCCAAATTTCCACCAAACTTCAAAACGTTTGAAGCTTTTCAACGTAGTATAAAAAATACAATGGCCTTGCCTAGAGGCATACAATTAATATTACAACCTAATGGACGGCTGACTTATTTCCGGGATCCTGAAGAAATGGTTAGTGATGAGTATATGGCATCATTGCCACATATAATTGAATCAATTCAGCAACAGATAGACAGAACTACTGCTATTGCACTAGAGTCACTTGCCAATACTGTTATACAGAACAGTCCCGTTGTTACTGCTACATCACAAAGCGAAATTATTAATCTAACTGATGATGAAATACTTGATGTTACTAAAAACTCAGAGGAAACCACTAACGTTGGAGAAGTCGATGATTCAGTTAAAACTATTAACACAAATAATATTACTTCCCAAAGTTCGGAAACTTCTACATCAGAACTTCAAATGAAAACAACTGATAATGAAAATACTGATAAGGCTGTGAATAAAAGTATTCAAATATCTGAAAATGAAACTCAAGCTGAACAAAACATTAAGATTAATGAAACCGTAACATCTGAAAGCACATCATCAATAGAACAGAGTATTCAAATATCTGACAAATTGCATGTAGATGAAGATAATCCAATATATGAAAAGGAATCCCAAATAGTGGCAAAAGTCCAAACAAATGAAAATACTAAGCAAGTAGAAGAAGAAAAACAAATATCTGAAAATGAAACAGAACAAGCCATTAAAATTTCTGAAAATGATATGGCAAGAGATGGAGATTCATCTAAATTAAATAAAAACACCACCATTGAACATCCACCTGAAACAAAACAACAAGATGATATTACTACCCAATCACCCACAATTGACTTAAGTGTCATTTCAGAAGTTGATGAAAATAAACCTGCAGAAAGTAATAGCGGCAAGTCAAAAAATATACTTTCAGATTTGATGGCTATGTCGGGTATTGATGACGTAGATATAACTCCTACGCCCCAAGAATCCTTGTCTACAGAAATGGCACCTGTAACATTACCTGTGAAAACCAACCTTCACGGTGGATTGGCAACGGTACAACATACTACAGGAAGTATTCCGGAAATGTCTGTTATGTTTTCTCAATTGCCACAGACAGAAAACCAAACGGGAGCAATGACTAATGTACCCAACAGTGATACTACTACTTCGCAACCATGCAATAATATGCTCCTCCAAGCGCTCACTGCAATCACTTCCCTAGCAGAACTAAAATACGCGTGTTCTCAAAAAGGTATGTTCTTTAAACTAGATTTAGAAACTGGTCTACTAGTGCCCATCAATGTTTGTATGAAGAAGTTTGAAACACCAGCTTCTAAATACCGGAGCCCGTTACTCAGCCATAAAGTGCCAATTGCGGGTGCGCCGCCTGTTCCAACGATTACTATTCAACCTCGAGTGCCCACATCGTCTAAGTCGGTGATAGATTTGACAGACGATGACGGTCCAGAAGTAAGTGATACGACTCACCTAAATATTAGCAATATAGTTTCGCTAGCTGCTCAAACAGATACGAATAAGCTAAATATTAGCAATATAGTTTCGCTAGCTGCTCAACCAGATTTAAGTAATACGTTAATGGTTGAACCAAAAATAGTAAGTTCAGTTTCGTTAATCGATGAACCAGAAAAACTTAATCCAGTGTCGTTTATCAATCAACAACGAACAATTAAGAAAGTTTCGTTACTTAAAGAAATAAACAAGGATAGTCAAACTGCCGAACCTCAGGTGAAACCGTTAAAACTATTTAAATGTAAGCGACCGAATGTTTTGGAGCAAAGATTGAAAGAGATTCAAAAGCGAATCAGCGTCGCGATGGAAGCCCGAGACAAGTGTCGTCGTGAGTTGAAAAGGAAACAAGAATATAGATGTGCTTCAGATAAAAAGTCTGAATCTGAAATCAGTAAAACAGTGGACATAGATTCTGACTGTTCGTCTGATGAAGAACCTTTGTCTAAAGTAGCTATAAAAATGAGGAAAACAGATAACGAAGCGGCGAGCAATAGCAAAACTTTAGATACAAATGTTGATGGAAATGATGAATTGCCGATGGAGGAAGGAACGGCAACCGTTGCGAATGATGCAAGCGCTGTGTTAGACATTATACAAGATGTTGATGTAGACGACGAAGCGATGGCTTTCGATGATGCAGATATACCTTTGGATGACGATATAGTGCTACCTTTGGATGACGATATAGTGCCCATCGAGTGTCTCGAAGAGCAATCACTGGACGATGGGGATGAAAATGAGGACTGTATTTTGGGAGTTTGAATACCTCAGATTATTTCTCATTTATTTGTACATACTGCTATAGTTCTAGGTAGTAAAGTATAGAGTATCTCGGTGTGCACCAAGTGTAGGTAGAGGTAATTGCTACTGTATTCAAACAATATTTGTATATATCGTGTGTTAACTTTTGTGAAGGAGTATGAGTTGTCCCAGGATCTTCTTTTATTATTAATGATAACATAGCTCGTTTACCCGTATTTTCATAACATTCTTTGACAAAATACATATGTAAATATTATAATATGATGTTAAACATCACATATTAGCATTATTTTCATTTACTTACTTCGATGTACATATTATATTCTTAATCATTGTATAAACTTAAGAGAGGTTTCTTAGATACATAAAGATTCTGAAATTAGTAGTAAGCTATATTATAATTTCATCGTGGGGACAATGAATCACAAATATTGTGTACCGAGCATTGTATAAAATATAGTAATACGCTTTTAAAATACTGTTTCGTTGTTGATATACTTAACTTATTTCAATATTGGTGACATATCTTAGGGGTCATCCATATATTACGTTATACGCAACGATATCAACAAATCCCTCATTGCTCTAAACTAATTAGAGTCGAGGATTTCACACGTTATCTTTCATTTAATTCTAACCTAAAATCATAGCTTACGTCTGCTACGCCAGTGAAATACCTTGTGCGTGATATTTCGTTTTCTTTAAATTCAAATATTTTATGTGTAAATCTATAGTCTTAAGACGTATAAATGATAATAATATAGTACCGATTTATTAAAGATCCCCCTCGTTTTAGTTATAACAAGATTTGGATGGCCCTTTCGTTGTTCCCTAGTGTAACGTAATTTATTGGTGTAGAGGGGTCTCTTTTAGAAATATCCTAGTGTTTTAAATCAATGTTGTGATAGCGTAGTTGATGATATATTATTATTGTAAAATAAACAATATCTAAGCGGATTCTCCATAATGTACGGTATGAAAAATTATATTTGAATAAAGCAGCAATATTAGTTCAACAACTATCTTTAGAAGTAATTGTATTCATTCCTGACCGACTTCTTTTTTAAATCTCCACAAATAAATAATCCAAATAGGTTTATTGTAAATCAGAGCAAATGACACGACTACATGTATGTAGGTATGTCTTATTATGTAACATGGTCTAAATATTGTCCGACCTCGATTTAACGTAGACTAATGCTACATATTTGTATAGCATTTACTCTAAAACTCGTTAAAATAAAAGCTGATAAAAAGTAACAACCCTTTTTTAAATATGAATTTAAAATAATCTAGCCTGGGACCTAGACAAGTTTTATATTATAGTAGACGATTACCGCAGTTGCGCCATTATTTTTTAATTTAATCGCTGCCCTATCCCGTGGAATTTTCGGGAAATCCCTGCTTAGTACCCTTACTCGTGGGGCATACATTTTAGAAATTCGGCCTCTGTAGTTTCGGATGTGCATCAGTAATGGTTGCTTAGAAATAATGTCTAATTTGTTTATTTTTAGTCCTGGAGCCCATATTATTTTTAATAACATTGTAACACCCTCAATGCTCACTTATGTAACCTAAGTTCCAACTGGCTTTGATTATATTACGATATGTATCATCCTACTGTGATATTAGATATTAAATTATGACTATAATAAGTGATTAGTATTAATTCAAACCTCAGATAACACTATTTTTAATTATCTATGGTATGTAAGGTACCTAACTGCATAAAAAAGTTGTAATATTCCTCTTGTGAGCTCAGAATATAAAAGAATGTAGGTACAGCAGGATATTGCGAATGAAACAAAAAAATGTAGATCGTCACTAAGTATGCGTCATTCGTAAAAAGCTCTTACTTTTTACTAACAGTGAGTATCTTTTTTGCTTGATCGGAGTTTATGAGTAACTGTTTGTGTGAGTGTTGTACTTGTTTGATTGTTACTGCACGTGATCTTGTAATTTCCGATAATCATAATAAAAATATATTGAAATGTTATGCACAAATTGTAATACAAAAATCTAAACTCGATCTTGAAGGATCTATTTATTGCCGTGTTAAAAGATACACGTTTGATCATACGATCTTAAAGGTCACAGCTCATTAGAGCCACCCGGCACCCACTCCGCACGGCGTCCACGAGTGGTCCACGGGTGGACGTCGCGCGGTCAACCAGCGGACCGCGCGCCGTCAACGAGTGAACGCCGCGCGGTCAACGCGGCGACGAGCAGCCAACGCGCGGCAAGCATGCGAGCAGCGAGTTGTCACCGAGCCGTCCACGCGCGGACGGCGGGTGGTCCACCCGCCGTCCGCGCGTGGACGGCTTACGACGAGGCGAGGCGGTGCCGGCTGGGGCGGCTGGCTCTAATGAGCGTTGACCTTAAGGGTTATAAGTTTTAAAGTTCCTTGTTTATAAATATCCAGAATGTTAATATTATTATTGGCAATATAGGGTTGCTAGATCGTTGCTTCTTTTTTTGCTATGTTGTGGTGCAGTTACACCACAAGTAAGCCATATTTGGACCCAAGACACAATTTGATGCTTGTTCGGACTTTACAACTATCTGGCAACCCTGCTGTTGAATAAGTATCACTCAGTTGTTTGTTTTCGTATCGCTGTCAAAAGTGAGCCTAACCAATAACAGTGTTGAAATATTTATGGTCTTTTATTTTATCTAGATATGTATCAAAAATTCAGTTAAAAATTCATTTAGGCTTCATATTATATAATATATCCGAAGCAATTTTATTTTCTTTCTTAGTTCTAAATTTAAGACTTATAAGCTAGCCAACAGATATAGATCTACATAGATAACGCAATTATCACGATTTGTATTGAAACCAAGCGTGCCGACTTTTTAATACCTACTGTACGAACTGTACCGAAGCGATGCGCGACAGTATCGCTTGTGCGATATTCATCGTCTCCTAACACACAACGTCAGCTCAAACGTCCAAAGCAAACGCGGCAACGTAATGTCAAATCAAATCAAATCAAATCAAATAGTTTATTTGTGAAACATAGGTATACAATAGGTCTTACACATAAAATAGGACGCTATGTTTTGTCTTTAGACGTACAAATACACATGCAGATGAATATGCTAAAAAAATAAGTACATGAATCAATTTTATTATACATTCTAATAAACAAAACATTATAATATTCATTAAACATAAAAATAAAAGTTAAAAAAATAATAATAAAAATATAAAAATTACAGATGTCAAAATTTTAAATGCAACATAAATAAAATTATAACTCTTTATCGTTTAAAAACTCGTCTATTGCATAATAACATTTGTCAAGAAGAATTTTCTCCAGCGATTTTTTGAATTTAGACAATGGCATTATTTTTATGAAATTAGGAATTTTATTATATATTCTAGGAGCGATTCCGAAAAAGCTTTTGTACATCAGGGCAGTCTTACATTTTGTGTTACATAATTGATTTTTGTACTGAGCACGTAATTGAGTTTTCTTGACTGCTGATAGTTTAATAAATAAATGTAGGTTTCTTTTTACAAAAAGTGCAGTTTCTAATATATATAGTGCCGGAAATGTTAAAAGTTTTAATGATTTGAAGTAAGGCATACAACTGTCTGTGGTTTGTAGACCGCACATAGACCTAATGCAACGCTTTTGCATTCTGAATACAATCTCTCTTTCAGTTGATTGTCCCCAAAAAACAATACCATATCTAAGAGTTGAACCTACTAAACCATGATACGCTGTCAGCAAGGTTTCAATATTTAATTTTTTCGAAAGTTGGAAAAGTACATATGCGGATTTACTTATGCGCTTACATATATCTTCTACATGGAGTTTCCAAGTGAGTTTATTGTCGATAGTTATACCCAGAAACTTAATACTAGTGACCTCTTCTATCAAACAGTTGTTATATGTAACGGAAATAGTTGGGTTTGCACGACGTTGATGGAAATGCATTACTTTTGTCTTGCTTAAATTTATTCTTAAATTATTCTTATCAAGCCACTTTATAATTGCACTTACAGCGCTATTGATTTCATTTTGGTAGTCATGAGGATTAGTACACTCAATAATTGCTGTGCTGTCATCAGCAAAGAGAACCATTTTGTGTGTTATCGCTTTTGGGAGATCGTTAATGTATATTAGGAACAATAACGGTCCCAATACACTGCCTTGAGGCACACCATATTTTACATGTCTAGATTCAGATGTGTATACTGATTCTATGTGAATAAAGTTTACTTAACGGTAATTTATAGTTAGGTATATTCTGGAACGACACGCAGCTTGGAATACTTAAAAACAGTTTTAATATGAATTTACGCATAATATAATTTTAAAATAACTTACCTGTGATAGGAAATATGTTCCTGCCTTTGGGTGCTCGAAATTTTTGGGCTATTGCAGTTAATTATCACGCAACGAGGCATTTTTTTAGTTTTTTGCGGACGTTCGGCTGCAACAACCTCGACGCTTGGTCGGGGTTCAGACACGCGAAGTGCATGCATTTGCGTTATCTATGTAGATCTATGTCTGTGAGCTAGCCCCATAATATATGTGATTACTTTTTATTATTACGTAGTCTCATTAGCAAGCAATAATAGTTTCAGTATTTCCTATTGTGCATAAATATATAATTTTATTTAATTTCTGACATTTAGGTAAAGTTTGCAATATGTGGGGTGTGTACTTGTAGTGGTAAAAAAATCCATATGACGTGTGTAAACACACGTTATATGTTAAACTCATATACATAGAGACATGAATTGCGCGATCATATCATCTCAACTTCTGCAGAACAAAAGCCTCAGCTAAGGTCTCTCACACCAACCGCTTCCCGCGACCCACAAAGATCATCGGCCCACCTTGCGAAAGGCATCTCTGCTGTATCTTCAAGTATTCGTAGAGATATGTCGACGACTTTGTTTAGAGTTTCCCTGCGGAAGTCCTCATTATTAATTCGATCTCGCAGGGAAACTCTCCATCGCCCTCTTAGTGACTTGAACCTTCTGATAAGGCTAGTATAAGCAGTGCGATAATTTAATGTTACCATTCTGTAGAACAAGACGTCTAAATGTCCTTCATAAACCAGCTAAAATTGCTCAAGAGTATGCTAAGTTCCTTAAAGCTCAGTTTATGTCTCGATGTCTATGGTCCTAAAATACCACAGCTGTTTTTATTTTTTATTTTTGCACATATAATTCTGTAGTAAGTTAGCAAACAAGGGCAGGTCCCTATTAGTATTTAGGTACTTATTAGTATAATACAGCTGGAATTGCAATTTAATACCTACAAACAATATCGCCGTTAATATTTAAATTATTGTATTTACTAGATATTCTTGTGAAAATAAATATGTTGGCAAATATTTTTGTTGTTTTATTTTATGGAAATAATTTCTGGTTCTTGTTGAATGTGTGGTGTTACCTTTGAACATTAAAATGTTTAGGTATTCTTGAAAAGTTATGGGGCACCAGTGAGTCCCAACTACTCCGGAGGCCTGCCCCAGCATCGGAGCAAATAGGAAAAATTGTACACTGGGGCACATTACGCATTTAGTTTTAGTTGCATCTACCCGGTGTGACATAATTTGTGGAAGACCCCATTGTCTTCCACAAATTGTCTCACATATAGATGGGGTCGTTGAAGTGTGACATTGTTGATGAATGAGATGGTGATGTACACACAGCGTCAAGTCAAGAACAAATATTACGCAGATCTCGTGCCCGACGCTACACGAACAAGCGTTGGACAGACAAACTGTGCCGAAAACTGAATGAAACAGTTGCCGCATTTACGAATCTATTGTTCATAAATACCGCCCGTATTTAGTAGAGCGAAGCGCGACCAATCATTTATCTAAGTGTGAGTGATTCTGCGATACCCGCATACCGTATGTTTTTATTTTATTTTTCCAAATTGAACCGGTTACCTACTTCATCAGAAACCAACCAGGTAAGGTAAGAATACTAAGAATCCAACGCAGTTAAACAAAATTCACTAGTGTCAAGTGCCACGAACTGTTACGATGCGACTTGGAAAAGAGTTTATAAAAAAAAATTGGATAGATAGGTAATTGTTTATTTTGTTCTAAGATATTTAAATATAATGATTTGTACTACCGCGCACCGTGGAGGATAGGATCGGACTATACGGGATTATGGTACCTACTGTATATTGCATTAACTTATTATTATGAGTAAGAGATTTATGTGTTAGGGATAGCAGGTTCAGTGGTGGGAGTGGCTTATATCAGAACGTTGTTAATCTGAACCGTGCTCAGCACAATGTGGCGAGATCTGAAACCGTGAAGGAACTGACGTTAAAAAGGTGCTTTAAATCTTTATTCAAAACAAAAAATCGGGGAAGTATTATACCTACTATTCTGATGCTAAAACATAGTAGTCATGGTCACACATCAGCGTTTGTAGTTGACTTTACCCTAATGCCACTGCTACAGTTATAATTAAGGCATTACAAATGCGCTTTGGCTGCATTTAACATCGCAACTCATTAGCGGTTGTCAGCGTCTTAATGCAGTTATGAGTTAATTCCTCGTGAAGTCACGTGGTAACACGTTAGGGAGGTTTGGATTTCATAGGCACGGCTCTGCTTGTAATAGTTCTAAAAACTAAAGCTTTCTCATTCGACCATTCCATAGTCGTTCTCGTAAATTAACGAGAACGACTACCTTGGCCACATCTATGCAATGCCTAAATTAACGTGCTAATATACGTTACGCGTTAGGAAGCATGTGTAGCAATAGCATAAGACGCAGGTGTAGCAGCACAGAGTAACATTATAAGACGCAGGTGTAGCAGTAGCATAAAGTTTTTCGCACTTAGTCCACGCTAGGCGTAAAGACGTTGTGACCGGTGGTCGGTTACTCGGTTCACAATAATTCATCATCAGCCTTTAACAGTCCACTGCTGGACTAGGCCTCTCCTTTGACTGATACGGATAGTCACCACCCCATATCATCCCATGGGTGTCGTAAGATCCGACAGAGGGAGCATATTATGCAGAGAACAGCACTGTTAAGAGAAGGAAAACTTGATACAAACCCTATACCAACCCGTTTGGCCAGCGTGGTATAATTGGTAGGTATAGTAGGCCAATTCCTCCTTTCAATGGAGAGGCCTAGTCCAGCAGTGGACTGTTAAAGGCTGATGAAGAAGTAATAGATATTAAAACTCGAACTGAAAATGGAACGACAATTCAAAATGTTTTACTCAACAATCTTTACTTGTCAAAACGGAACGTAATAGCTGTCTTCGGTACTTTCGGTAGGTCGTCAACAAGGACCAAGGTCGTCAACGTGAACAAAATTCGTATTTCGTAGTTTTCTTTATTATTTTCGAAGTTATATAGCAAAATAATTAGTAAAACACAGACAAGGTAACTAAGGTGTCCATTTTCAATTTTTTTTTTATGGTAATAGGCGGCAAACGAGCAGAAGGATTGCCTGATGGTAAGCAATTATTACCGCCGCCCATGGACACAAGCAACACCACAGAAGTCACAAGTGCGTTGCCGCCCCCTGGGGATGGGAAAGGGGATAGGATGAGGAGTGGGATGAGGGAGAAGGAATAGGGGATAGGGCCTCCGGCACTCTCACTCACCGAACGAAACGCAACAGTTTAGGTACTCTTACTTTACGTCGATTTGCTGTGACAGGGTAGGCCGTGGCGTGCGCCGTACTAACTAATTCATACATTTGTTTTGTACCGCTCGGTGCTATTCGCCGGTCGCGTCGCCGGTCGCCGCTGCGCGTGGCATGCTTAGGACATTTCTATACATTTGATTCAGTCGCAAGTCGCGTCGCCGGTCGCGTCGCGCGAATTTTCGCTGGAGCGAATTGTCCGTGGCCAGGCCGTAAGTTGATACGTGCGTCAGTGATGAGGAAACTAATACTTTCGGAGTTCCACAGGGCAGTGTGATTGGTCGCGGATTTGGTTACAAGTTACAAACAATGTAGGACGTATCAACTTAGTTTCCTATTATGGAGGTAGCTTTTGAGAAGATCAAACATTTTACAACGAACGCCTATGCGTCAATTTGCAGAGGAGTGTAATAGATATTAAAACTCGAACTGAAAATGGAACGACAATCCAAAATGTTTTAACTTTTACTCAACAATCTTTACTTGTCAAAACGGAACGTAATAGCTGTCTTCGGTAGGTCGTCAACGTGAACAAGATTCGTATTTCGTAGTTTTCTTTATTATTTTCGAAGTTATATAGCAAAATAATTAGTAAAACACAGACAAGGTAACTAAGGTGTCCATTTTCAATATTTATTATGTAAATTTGTGAAGTAAAATAGAAGTGTGAGGTTATGAATGTTATAATGTTCACAGATGCCTCTTTCGTGTCGATTTTACCAAGAAAAATATCCTGAAGTGGAGGATGTAGTGATGGTAAATGTGAGATCCATCGCGGAGATGGGGGCGTACGTCCATTTACTAGAATATAATAACATTGAGGGCATGATCTTATTGTCTGAGTTGTCCAGGAGACGTATCAGATCTATCAACAAATTGATCCGTGTCGGCAAGACTGAGCCCGTTGTTGTCATCAGAGTGGACAAAGAAAAAGGTGGGTTTAATTATATGTTAACATACCTATATTTTACTCTAAGTAGATCAATAATTCATGTGCACTTGCACTAAAAAGTTATGACATGTCATTTAATTATTTTTCAAACACCAGAAAGCGGCGAGGTATTTTGCCAACTACGACGGTAAAACATAAAAAGGCTTATCAAACCTCTAGTTCGCTTAATTTATATTATTAAACCTAAACTAAAACATTAATGTTTATCTTCTTTCTCTTAGCGTTATCCCAGTTTCAATCTGGGGTCCGCTTTCTAGTCTAACCGGATTTGACTGAATATTAGCTTTTCCACGGAGCGACTGCCTGTCTGACCTCCGCAACCCGAAGGTATAGCGATATTCCATGGTTTAGACTAGTGTCAGTTTTGTTTAGAAGGTACTGACGCCCTGTAACGATTGTCAAAGATCTTCATGACAACCGGGACCGACGGCTTAACGTGCTCTCCGAGGCACGGGACAAGCGATAATTAACAATTCAATACGCACATAACTCCGAAAAGTCATTGGTGCGCGCCGTGGATTCGAACCCGATACCCTCTGCATGGCAGTCTGTTGGTATATCCACTCGGCTATCGCCGCCTTTTGGTCTTTAAAACATTAATGTTTATCATTTATTTAAAATAGCATAATCATCTAAGGCAAATGCAACTCTCATTGCATTTGCCTTAGATGCCATGAGCTCATAACTAACTTTTGCTGAATAATTCTGACCTTAGGTACCTAGAAGAAAAATAATATTTTTGTTGCTTTTCCCTGTAAACACACTAAGTGATCAGAAAATCTATTTTTGCAATAGGTTTCATTGGTTTTCTGACCGCCTTAAAAACAGTGTTTTATCAAAATTAGAGCAAATATGTGCTATTATCATAATTTACATTAATTTTAGTACATTTAAAAAAAAAAAGAAAAATGATGCAATACCTCTCGAACATTATAAAAGTAATTATAAAAGTGTTACAACAAAAGTAATACTAAGTATTGATCAGTGCAAGATAAAATCAATATTAAATTGTGTCTGGTATTGCGGCATTCAAACAGTGTTCAAAATCATAAATATGGTAATTTTTGGTCAGGTTATTATAGATTTTGTTAAACTTTGTTCTAGTTCTAGGCCTATAAGTAACTGGGTATAGTTACTTATTTTAGTAATACCTTTTTCCACCACAAACTTACCATTCAAACAGACCCAAGTCACAGGAGACAACCACTCTACTTGCACAGCCTTTTCACTTGCTTCAGGTACGACACTTCTTCTTTCTTTGCAAGTTCCCCATAATAATTATAATCTATAATTTTAGTGCATTTAATGTCTAATTTCCCAAACATGTATAAAAATTTCATGCACACTTTGCGAGTTATGTTTTGGTCCTAATGTAATAGGGGACGAGTCTATTGCCATCTACCAGGCACATTGTTATGGGAGGGATAGTTAAAATTTTTAAACACATAACTTTGAAAAGTCAGCGCATCCGGGGTAACAGACCAAGACCATCTTCTCAGCAGTCTATTATGTACACCACTGGGCTGACGCTACTAAAATTCAAAAGTAACTACTAAAAATGTCCTACCTTATAGCAATACTTATGCAGTGAATAATTATGAGGAAATATAGTTATGTATTGTTTGCTGCTCTCACATACTTCTTATATTCATGGGCTTTAGTTCATAAACTGTGACATTTATAAGAATTTAAACTATTGTGGTCATCAGTAATTTTGCTATGGATGTACTTTACATGTGTATATACGGAAGGACAATTAAAAAGAAATGAGAACTTTATATTGCTTATCATACACACTCTTGCTACATGAGTGGTACTTCTTACAAATTGTGAAACGGAACACATGCCATGTTCGATGTTAGGATTGTTTCTATACAATTCTTCTGTAGTGGGATTTTCTTTTCTGGTGATGAAAGGTAATGGTAAATTTTGATTGGGGATGCGAGGGCACTATTAAACATCTAATTATAAATAATTTTTAGTTACTTTGTTTACTGGATAGTTATGAGATTGAGAGCCTACACAATTATATATATAATATATGATATTCCTCTGTTAAATAGGTTACATTGACTTATCAAAACGTCGTGTATCCGCTGAAGACATAGACAAATGCACAGAAAGGTACGCTAAGGCTAAAGCGGTGAACTCAATCCTTCGTCACGTTGCGGAGCTGCTACATTATGAGTCATCAGAACAGCTTGAAGAGCTATACAAGAGAACAGCTTGGCTTTTTGAAGAGAAATATAAGAAGAAGGCATCCGCTTATGACTTCTTTAAACAGGCTGCTGTGTAAGTAAATTAATTTAATACTATGTTATGCAAAGGCGGGTTCACTTTTATTAAATTTTTGCATGCTTTTCAGCCAGAATGTCCAAGGATACTCTATACATATTGTGACAACACATTGTAATACCTACATTCATGGCAAATAAATACATATCTATTTTATTGCAACCTTACGGACCAGTCATTGCCTACAGCAGCATTTTCGATGTACCTGGCGGGTTTACTGTGACGCGGCCTCTTAGACCGATCTCGTGATCAGGCCCTTACAAAGAGGTGCACCAGGGGGGCTAAAATATTTGTACATCAATTAGGTCGACAATGAATTTTTGCGCGGGTGCCGTCGAATACTAATCCAGCTCCCATACTATGGATTGTTTTGCCGCGATGGCTGCGTAGTTGGCGTACTGGTTTAGGGCCTGTTCACGAGATCGGTCTAAGCGACGAGCGGCGCGGCAGGGGCTATGTGCATGGCGCGTTTATTCTCGCGGCGCGCGGCTGCAATGGAGTAACGCGCGCTATGTACATCGAAAACGCTCGCCGCTGCCATCCGCCGCTGTAGGTCGTGACAGGGCCGTTATGCGGTTCCATTGTCATTTAGGACTGCGTCGAGTGTCCTAGGCTTGATACCCAATTCTCCATCTGAGACAACAGCTTGTGTGCTCCACAATTTATTATTCACAGAATACCCAAATATTCTGTTTCAGTTGAAGAAATGTTTGTAGTGAAGATGTAGCTTCTTAATAAAAAAAATTACAAAGCAGCAATGTTAAATGATTACTGAACATATTATTTAGTATATTGGATAACAAGGTTTCTTACATATAACTAGCTGTTTCCCGCGGTTTCACCCTCGTCCTGAGGGAACTACTTCTCGTACCCGATAAATTTATAGCCTAAGTTACTCCTTGGTCCTTGGTACATCAGCTATCCGCCAGTGAATGTCCCGTCAAAAGCGGTTATTTTACTATTACAAATAGGCACTCCAAGTTTATTTTTTGTGTAAGCCTTCCTCGTCCCACTGCTGGGCACGGGCCTCTTCTCACTATGAGAAGGGTAAGGCCATAGTCCACCACGTTGGCCTAGTGCGGGTTGGCAGACTTCACATGTCTTTCGAGAACATTATGGAGAACTCTCAGACATGCAGGTTTCCTCACGATGTTTTCCTTCACCGTTTAGCAAGCGATAATTAACAATTTAATACGCACATAACTCCGAAAAGTCATTCATTGGTGCGTGCGGTAGATTCGAACTCGGACCCTTGGCGTTGCAGTCTGTCGGTCTCTCCACTAGGCTATCTAACACTGAAATAATTTTTCAAATCAGGTCGATAGTTCCTGAGATTAGCGCATTCAACCGGACACACAAACAAACAAACTGTTCAGCTTTATATATTAGTATTAGATATCTATATGCTAATGCATGGCCCAAGATTTAAGTATTGAATCTTGCCCCTTCACACATTAGATTAGCATATATTTTCCTGTCAATCTGACTGGAGAATATAGTTGCCAAAAACAAAACACGTCATGATCTTTCAATAAACGATTTTAAACTTTCGCGATTAGTATACATTGTACAAAGTTATTTTGGTCGCGGTGGGACCACGACCGGAACAAGTTGTTAGAAACGTTAGCAAATACCGAGGTATTTATGCCTTAAATATCTTATTTACCGCAAGTAAGACCCGCTCAATAACCTTATACAGGGTGCCACAAGACCCATCACCAAGCTGAAGTCTACTCGTTGTGGACATCATGCCAAGTCATACTAACCAAAAATAATACCTGGGAAACGACTTTTTTTAAAGTTTCACATTTTTAAACCGCAATTAAAAGCGAGCGCGTGCTATTCCCGAAATACCTACTTATCCATGGGGTCACAGGACACCTAAAGAACATATTATTATATGGGGGTAAATGCATGGATTTTGTACCTAATTAGAAAAAATTCATACTAACTTTGAGCCTCATTATCTCTTGAACCAGTTATTTCCCAGGTATGGTGCCTAAGTAAAAATTGTTCGTAGTGATTGGAACAACATGGGATTTCAGTTTTCGTTAAGGGTCTTTTTACACACTGTATAATGTTCTTTTCATAGTGTGAAGCGACTCGTGCCTAGCAGTGGGACAGGGACAGTATATAGGGCTGATGATGATCAAAGCCCTACTGCTTTTTCCAGAGACCCATCAGTACTGAACGAGTGCGGACTGGACGAGAAAACTAAAGAGGTTCTACTGGCTAACATCAAGAGGAAGCTAACGTCGCAAGCGGTGAAGATCCGCGCGGACATAGAGTGCGCGTGCTACGGCTACGAGGGCATCGATGCCGTGCGGGCCGCGCTCAAGGAGGGTCTGGCACTCTCCACGCAAGAGATGCCCATCAAGATCAATCTTATTGCGCCGCCTTTGTATGGTAAGTTGTTTACTATTGCGCAATTTAACAGTAACGCGGCGTTCTACGTGAGCGGTCTAGATACGAGATGCAACACGGAAACAACAAATAGTCGCTACCCATTGTCGTGTCCTCAGTGGCGTAGCTAGCTTGGGTGGCACCCGGGGTGGAAGTTGACGGATGACTTTTTCTTTATTTTTTAGTCGATACCTTACAATTCCGGGCTAACTCTCGTAGTGCTGAGCTAGTGCCTATGTTGTTTTATATTTTTGTACAAGTTGAGTTTTGGGTGTCACCCCTTTTTTTGGATGGGTGGCACCCCAAAAAGGGTGGTACCCGGGGCGGTCCGCCCCCGCCGCTCCTCTCTTCCTACGCCACTGCGTGTCCTACGTGACCACATGGCTTGAGTTGACGCGAAGGCGATCAGTTGGTGCGATATTTTCGGGTAAAAGACGGCGGGCGAATGGCGGTCATGGTTTTGGACGATTCGCGCGCACGTGGGACAAAGTCGCCGTGTCACACCGCCGCACCGCATTGCGTTCGCTCGCTCACGTAGGACACCGCGTAAAGAACTTGTGAACGATTTCGCGAAAAACGCGGTCAAAGTTGAAATTTTGTTTGTACTTTGCCTACAATTTCTTACACAAATATTAGTATAAAAAAGCCTTCTAATAGAGATAGAAACAAAACGGGTTTTTGATTCTTGGTGTTAGTAATATCAGCATCTCAAATATCTAAAACAACCATAAACGCAGTAAGTCGTACTCCCCGCGTTTATAACTTCTGTGGCAGTGCAGCAGTTAGTGATTCCCGCAGTGCCATATCCATCTGAAAATAAAAAAAAATCTTCTCACATTTTGCATTAAACCAGTTTAGAGTAGTCAAATCATATTTGAATTTGGGCCAGAATATTT
This sequence comes from Euclidia mi, assembly GCA_944739405.2. Classification (NCBI taxonomy): domain Eukaryota; kingdom Metazoa; phylum Arthropoda; class Insecta; order Lepidoptera; family Erebidae; genus Euclidia; species Euclidia mi. The sequence continues at coordinate 37,306,673 of OX123206.2, forward strand.
GTGATTCTCAGACATGGAAAAAAATCGCATCTGCCCCGGTGGCACCGACTTCGCTGATCACCGGGGCACATGACTCATATTTAGTTGCCTCTGCCCCGGTGGCGATGACCATGCCACTTAACGGGGTAGATGACACAGATTAAGTGTCAACTGCCCCGGTCTGCTTTTAACGGGATCATAGCGTTTTAATCCCCACCGGGGCAGACCCGTAGAAGACCACCGGGGTGGTTGGCACTCACTCATTACTACTATTAGTTATAAATACCTGCCATATTAAAAAAACATGTTGTTTTATTGTCAGTAATGACGACATCAACGCCAGAGAAGACGGACGGTCTGAAGGCGCTACAGGACGCCATCGACAAGATCAAAGAGAACATCACGAGCGCGGGCGGCGTGTTCAACGTGCAAATGGCGGTCAGTTCATATTTATTACTAGACTAGCTACTTGCAGCGGTTTCACCTGCGTCCTGAGGGAACTACTTCGTGTATCCGGTTAATTTAGCCTAAGTTACTCCTTGGTACATCAGCTATCCACCTGTGAAGGTCCCGTCAAAATCGGTCCAGCCGTTCCAGAGATTAGCGAAAATAAAAATAGTAAAAAATTACATTTCGTTATATGTGCCGTATATACATCCATATGCATTTAGTAAAAAGCGGTTATTTTAATATTACAAACAGACATTCTAATTTTATTTATATCGGTGCTCGCAGCGCTCGTAGCATACTGTTATATAGCATACAGCCTGCCTGGATTAATGGGCTATCTAAACGTCCTAGCCCACTTACACGACTCGCCTTACCAGCCAAAAGAATGTCATTCAAATATAGGCTTTAAGTATTGCTCTTTAGATATTTTTTACATTGGCAACATTTAGCACACAGCGCGCTGTTTGCTTATCTATGGGACTAAGACCTTAACCAATGAATACAGATTTATACATAGAACCGCAGTCCTTAAGGATTTCGTGTGCTGATTCTAAGTGCAGTCTGGCCCCAGTTTAGTTCGTAGTTGGCGCCGTTCTCCGTCTCGCTCTCGTAGTTAAGCTACACTGGAGGAGAGAGAGATAGCTGCCCCAGTGCGGCTGCCACGACGCCAAGCGGCAATTTGGGTCGCAGAAAGTTTGTCTTCAGAGCGCTCATAAGAAATACGCCTCTATGTAAATATCTGAGCTCTTTGCCTTAACACTGAAATAATTTTTCAAATCGGACCAGTAGTTCCTGAGATAAGCGCATTCAACCAAACAAAGAAACTCTTCAGCTTTATATATTAGTATTGGATTAATTATACATACCAACATAACATATACCAGCTTGAGAGATGGCCAAGGGTAGGCATGCAACGTTAAATCTATAGATATCGATATATCGACGACGAAAAATATTGATATACATACATATCTCTTTAATGATATGGTATGCCGATTTTGATATCGGAAAAAACGATTTACCGTAATGAAATATGGAGCAAATCCGCCCAAATTTGATAAAATGCTGTTACTGTAACACTGGCTGTATTAAAAGACTGACGCCAGACAGCCTTGTAAAAAATATTGTACCCCATTCTTAACTGTGCTGAGTGTGATAACTGAAGTATGAGCGGTCTCAGAATGAGCTGTGTAACATTACCTATATCTTCTTGGGTTTACGCGAAGGGTACACATTGGAATTAAATTTCACGGTAGTAGAGCCTTGCTGATTTCAGCATAAATCGGCCGGCTCGACCGGGGAAGTACTACCCTCTCACCAAAATTCGACGTAAAGTAACAGTACCTAAACTGTTGCGTTTCGTTCGGTGAGTGAGAGAGGCCCTATCCCCTATTCCTTCTCCCTCATCCCACTCCTCATCCTATCCCTTTTCCCAACCCCAAGGGTTGGCAACGCACTTGTGACTCCTGTGGTGTTGCTTGTGTCCATGGGCGGCGGTAATTGCTTACCATCAGGCGATCCGTCTGCTTGTTTGCCGCCTATTATTATATTTAAAAAACTACAATTTACGGATTTTATCGCGTTATATTGGTTTCACTGAGTTATTACATTTAAGCCGAATGATCTAGAAACTACATTTTTTAATTTATTACTAGGCGACGTTTCGAATTCCTTACAGGATTCATAGTCATGGCAGACTTCTAGATCAGTTTTTTATTCAGAGTTTCTGGATCATTCGGTTGAAATTGTAATAACTCAGTGAAACCAATATAATGCAAAAAAATCCGTAAACTGTAGCTTAATTCCAATACATACATACACATACATATCGTCACGCCTTTTATCCCCGAAGGGGTAAGCAGAGGTGTATTTTTACACCCACTTTTCGCCAGATATACTTTAGTCCCACGTAATAAGGGGCGAGCCTATTGCCGTACCGGGCACATTTCCAGACTCCGTGCTGCTACTGAGAATTTCGTGACAGAAAAACCCAATAACACTGCCCGACCCAGGAATCGAACCCGGGACCCCGATCCCACGCTCACATTTATGCCGCGAGACCAACGAGGCAGTCGTATAGGGTTTGATGTCGAGTTTTCCGTCTCTACGCAAAGATGGTATTTGCATCGTGTTATCCCTTAGTCGCCTCTTACGACACCCACGGGAAGATAGAGGGTGGTGACACTTGTATTCTATGCCGTCAACCACACGGCCTTCGGATTCCAATGTGTAACATTATTTTCATATACACAACCACACTTTCCAAAAAGTTCTTCTATATTAAAATTCTGAAGCCCTTTCCTGCTCATCATAGTCCTAGCGTATTCCTAGTTCAATCAATAAGTGTAAATACACCTATCCACTAGTCAAATTTGAGCAAATTCTAAAACTTTGCATGCATGTATTTCCAAAAAAATATTTACATACATACATAAATAGAATCACGCCTGTGTCCCGGAAGGGTAGACAGAGACTACGGAACGCCATTTGCGACGATCCTGACATACCTCTCTTGCTTCATTCACTCACATCAAGTTTCTCATGCATGCTCTTCTGTTTAGGGTACTTCAGACCTGTCCTTTTTTTAGGATGTTTCCAATCTGTAGGCCGATTCAGAATGTTACGACAAGTAATCGTACGATATGTCAAATTATTGTCCTCGTCTTTTAGCCGCCTATCAGAGATATTTCGAACAAATATTTATTGAATTCGGTTAATTTATTAATTTACTTCACAGTGAATGCATAAAATTGATAGGAAATGCGATAGTTTTGACAAAAATGAGGTAGCCCGTTTGACAATTAACGGAATCGAATGTCAAATGAGATATCGAACGATTCTGAATCGCCCCCCTGGTCAGAGAGCGTCCGCCTAGGTCTTCCCCTTCCTCCTGTCCCATTCACACTTGCCTTATATATCTTCAAAAAATATATATTTATATTTATACAGATGTCACCCATCACTAAGCCGAAGTCTTTTTGGACATCACGCCAAGTCATACTAAGCAAAAATAACTCATGGGAAACGATTCTTTTTTTAAGTATACACATTTTTAAGCCGCATAAATTAAAAGTGCTCGCGTGCAATATCTGAAATACCTATTTACCCATGGGTGCATAGGACGTCTATAAAACATATTGGCAAGGTAAATGCATCATTTTGTTCTTAATTAGAAAAATTGTATGGTGGCTTTGAGCCTCAAAATCTCCTGAATCAGTATTTTCCCAGGTATGGTGCCGAAGCAAAAAATGAGCGTAATGATTGGTACAATACGGGGTTTCAGTTATCGATAAGGGTCTTATTACACCACATATCTATTGTCTAGTACTCAAGCTCTGCTTAGTTTGGTGTTGTGTGAATGTGGTAGAAGATTAATATAATTGAAGAGCATGCATGAGAAACTTGATTGGTGTGAATGTAGCAAGAGAGGTATGCAGTGGCGTAGCTAGCTTGGGTGGCACCCGGGGCGGAAGATGGCGGATGACCTTTTTTTTTTTAGCTGATACCTAAAAATTCCGGGCTAGCTCTCGTAGTGCTCAGCTTTTGCCTATGTTGTTTTATATTTTTGTACATTGTTCTTAAAGTTGACTTTTGGGTGTCACCCCTTTTTTTGCATGGGTGGCACCCGGGGCGGACCGCATTCCTACGCCACTGGAGGTATGTCAGGGTCGTTGCAAATGGCGTCCCGTAGTCTCTGCCTACCCCTTGGGGAAACAGGCGTGAGTCTGTGTATGTATGTATTAATATGATTGTTGTTGTTCGCAGCCTAAGGTAGTGACGGCGACGGACGAGGCGGAGTTGGCGCGGCAGATGGAACGCGCGGAGGCGGAGAACGCAGAGGTCGCCGGGGACTCCGCCGAGGAGGACGAGGATCAGGGTACGTACATACATACATTTTTCATTTATCTTATAATAATAATTTCGTCAAGGTCTACGATAGTCTCGATCGAAACCTTACCTGAATAATAAAACATTAAAAAAATAAAGATTTTGAGTCGACTAGATATATCCGCAGAATGCGGATTGTCGAGTATTTTGTTAAATTCGCAGTCGCCATATTGGCCACTCTAGCGAAACGTCACTGACACCGGTTAACATGTTGACAATGTTTAGTACTAGTATCAAAGAGCTCAGATATTTACATAGAGGCGCATTTCATATGGGCGCTTTGAAGACAAACTTTCTGCGACTCAAATTGCCGCTTTGCGGCGTGGAAGTCGCGCTGCGGCAGCTGTCTCTCTCTCCTCCAGTTAATCTTGAATACGAGAGCGAGAGAGACGGAGAACGACGCCAGCGCCGCTAACTACGAACTAAACTGGCCACTTGGAATCGGCAAACGAAATCCTTAAGAACTGCGCTTCTATGTAAATCGGTATTCATTGCTAGTATGTTGTTACTAAACCTACTCAACACGTCGCGCTATTCATTAAAACAATAAACTGTAACTCATGTCACTCTGTGAGTCACATTTTATCCGAGCGAAGCCGGGTTTTCTTCTGTTGTATTAATGTAATATGTATATTGTGCAGGTATGGGCGACGTTCGTGTGGAAGACGAGCCTCAAGAGAACGGCGCGTCGGACGAGGACGAGGATTAAACGTTCTCCTAACATATTATATATTATGTAATTATCATAGCCCCGCTACATCTAAATATACGTCTGTTTTATACATATACAGCGTTTTATTGTTACCCGTAGCTACATACAACTGAGGCCATCTAGCGAACGACGACGAAGACTTTGTCATTACGGCGACATCTATCGGACTCGTTTCGACGACATTAAAAGTCCTGAATCGCGCATGCCGAGTACACCATGCAATTCAAGTCAGTGTTTTCCCGACAAGTACCTATGTTATCAGCCCATTATATAGAAGCTACCTTTATTTTACAAAAATTGAAAAAAAAAAGTTTTTTTTTGTCAAATATAATTTTTCATACGTGGCGGCCGATGCGTAAGGTCATTGCACTTTATTTATAACCTAAAAAGAAGCTTACCCTTCGTTCACGACACATTTTAGTCCTATGAAATGCTGATTTTAAAGATCATTTTTAATAGAAAAAAATCGTATATTTTGTAAAATAAATATTATAGGTAGCTTCTATGTCATGGGCTGAGTACATACATACTTTTCGGGAATACACTGACTTAAAATACACGGTCTATATGCAAGTGCCAAAGTACGTCCGTCGGTCTGTCATGACCACCTAGCCTGGTTAGAGGATCCTCCCTCTAGTTGGAGGAACACCACACCTGCCTTCCTACACATTACTATTACATTAAATGTAAGTGTTATTGGGTTTTTCCGTTAGAAAATTCTCAGTAGCAGCAGGGAGTCTGGTATTGTGCCTGGTACGGCAATAGGCTCGCCTCCTATAATGGCCGGCGCCGACTGACGGCACGCGTCATACCGAGGCGTCCAATTGACTGGAATGTAGTATCAGTAGCACTTCTTGCTGAAGAAGAACGACAAATACAAACTGATATGTCGAAGAGAAAACAATTCTGGATACATTATTTATGAGAACAAAATTTACTGAAATCACTTTCACATTTAGGATCTTATTTACCTCCTGATTACGTCGTGGCACACTGCGGGACGCCGTGGCATACCGCGGCGTCCCGAAGTATGCCGCGGTACGATTGTATCGAAATAAAGTAATATGAATTCTAAACTCATTGATATAAGAATAAAAATGACTTGATCAGTAATAAAATCCTTTGCCATGCCGAGACGTCAGTGCGCGCCGGCCTTAAAAAGTAACTTACCCTTCGTTCACGACACATTTTAGTCCTATGAAATGCTGATTTTAAAAAGAACATTTTAAATAGAAATAAAATTCGTATATTTTGTAAAATAAATATTATATGTAGCTTCTATATCATGGCATGAGTACATACTTTTCGGGAAAAGACTGATTTAAAATACATGATGTATATATAAGTGCCAAAGTACTTCCGTCGGTCTGCAGTCCACCAGCCACGACCACTCAGCCTGGTTAGAGGATCCTCCCTCTAGTTGGAGGAACACCACACCTTCCTTCCTACACATTACTATTACATTTCATAATCTTCGTAACGTTATTCCAGTTGCAACCTAAACTCACTAGTATAACCAGATTTGAGTGAATATTAGCTTTTCCACAAATCGACTGTCTATCTGATCTCCAACCTAAAGGGATACCTATATTCTATGGTTTAGACTCAAGACACGAACAATGTCAGTAAATACAACTATTTCGTAAATATTTTACTGTAGGTCATCATCACCAGCCTGGTATTAATACTGTCTCACTGCTGGGCACAGGCCTTTTCTCACTATGGGAAGGGTGAAGCCATAGTCCACCACGCTGGCCTAGTGCAGGTTGGCAGACTTCACATGTCTTTCAAGAACTTTGTGGAGATCTCTTTCAGACATGCATGTTTCCTCACGATGTTTTCCTTCACCATTAAGCAAGCGATAATTAACGAAAGCCGAGTGGAGAGACCGACGGACTGCTACGCAGAGGGTCTCGGGTTCGAATCCACGGCGCACACCAATGACTTTTCAAAGTTAAGGGCGTATTAAATTGTTAACTATCGCTATAGTTAGGTAACCATAAAAATATATGATAGATTTTCTTCATTTTGCAAGCAGAGTTTTTTTTCACTTTCCATTAAAACTCATTTTAATTTATATCTTTTTCACTAGTGTTTTTGACAAAGTATCTTATTATAATTATGATAAGGTTGATGTTTTGTTTTGAAAATGATGATGTATTGGCTCAAGACCGGTCTGTGTGGAGAACCTTGGGGGAGGCCTATGTCCAGCAGTGGACGTCTCTAGGCTGACATGATGAAGTTTTGAAATTGAAGATAGACATATTAAAGGGGTAAAATAAACAAATATCACGTTCAACATATAACATTTATTTACAAATAAAACTATTTACAAATTCATAATAATTAACTAAATTGCACTATCAGAACTTCCAACTCATAATATTATTTTTCAAAACATAATTCATATCTCATAGATAGATTCAAGTCAACTATACAGCTTTTCCATTTATCCTATTTAACTTACTCCTGGATATTTTGTCGAAGAATAAAAGTCCCGCTGCTTTTTCAATTGTCTCTGGAGGAACCTAAAAAAAAGAAACATTTATATTAATAATTTTGTCAAGGGGTATGGTAGATGAGATCAAAACCTTGCTTGAATAATAAAACATTAAATAATAAAGATTTCACTGTTGCAAGCACCATGTTCACAGATGTACTCTTTAAGTAATTATTTTGTATATATTATTTTGACGTTCATAAGCGACACTTTGTGACTTGTGACCCAAATGAATAAATGATTTTGACTTTGACTCTGGCCAGAATGGTACAGTAGGCTAAATCCTGCTATAGTATATAAAGCAAATAAAGAGACTGAAGTGCATCGGTGTACTACAATAAGAAGGTGAAGATGATGATTCATTTAAGTAGGAATTTAGTATTTTTTATTATAAAAAGGCGATAGCCCAGTGGTATAGGCAACGGACTGCCGAGACGATGGTCTCGGGTTCGATCCCCAGGTACCCGAGCACACACCTCTCACCTTTCGGAGTAATGTGTTTATAAAAACAAAAAAAAATATCACTTGCTTAATAATGTGCCCGGTAGATGGCAGTAGGCTCGCCCCTATTACATTGGGACCGAAACATAACTGGGGAAGTGTAGATGTGTAATACACATCTGCCAACCCCTTCGGGGATAAAGCCGTGAAGTTATGTTACAGAAAATGTTTAATATCTCACCATAAAGCTAGACACGGGCGTTTCATCAGGTATCTTCTGGTTGGGCATCACGTAGGCCTCCATATCAAGCGAGCCGTTCGGTCCTTCCCCTACCACCACCTTGTAGAAATGTGTGGGAACCGCCACGCAGTTGGCACCGATCACTTGATAACGCACGTACGATTTTCCGTCTGCTTCACGTCTGCAAATAGAAATAAAAATATATATGCAAGCGGCGATAGCCTAGTGGTGTACGTAACGGACTGCCGAGACGATGGTCTCGGGTTCGATCCCAGGTACCTCGGGCACCCCCCCCGTGGGATCTCCACCTTGTCGTGGTGGGGGGGCTCAGTAACCGTGGATTGGTTACCCGCGGTGAAGCTAAGAGGGATCCAGGAGGGGATGCTCCGCGTGGGCTTGACGGGGCCTGCGCAGGATGCGTCCAACGGTGCGGGTGCGGGGGACAGTTTTCTCTGTCCCTCGCAGTCGGGCGTGGTCGCGGGAGGAGAGGCGTGTCGGTGTTGCGTTGCCGCCCGCCCTATCTCCCGCGACCAAATGGGGGCGCACCATTCGATGCGTCGCGGTGGGGCCGCAGAGGAAGAGGAGATGCGGTGTTGCGTTGCTGTCCTCCCTATCCTCTGCGGCCGCTTGGTGTTTTGGCGGCGGAGCCCAACACCATCATCCGCCGCCAAGGGGGTTTTGTTCGGGGCCCGCCGGACCATCTGGCGGGCCAATACCCGTCGGGGGGTTGCGACGTATGCTTGGGCGAAACCCGACCCTCCGACACACGGGTACATGAGGCACACGGGTTGGTTTTTAGTCAGTAAGAGTCTGACAGTCCCCTTCGCCCTTCCCCCAGGGCGGAGGAAAGTACCTCGGGCACACACCTCTGACGTTTCAAAGTTATGTGTGCATTCCAATTATATATACAGGATGGCGCTACCATAGGGGCACTTTTTGAATAGAGGCATAGCGTACAACATTCTGAAGCCTTGTACCAAAAATCAATTAAATCGGTGCAGTAGTTTAGCCACAATATCGATTTTAAGTTCCGCAATTTTTGCACATGCTTTGAATTCCACACAGCTGATACAAAACGGTCAACGACCCTACATTGCGCGCCGCGACTCACTACGATGCGGAACTTAAAATCGATTTTGTGGCTAAACTACTGCATCGATTTCATTGATTTTTGGTACAAGGCTTCAGAATGTTGTACGCTATGCCTCTGTTCAAAAAGTGCCCCTATGGTAGCGCCACCCTGTATAAATCTATATATTAATACGTGAAGCGAAATTTTATAATCCCTTTTTACGAGAAATGCGCGAACGGAGCATTATGAAATTTGGCACACTTATTGCTTACATGTAGAAGGTGTACAGAATGCTAATATTTTTATTTAACATGCATTAGAAATAAATGATTTTAATGAAAATAAACGACACCACTACTACCTTAGATTTCGCACACACACATGCATATCATCGTATACGTATACAATATAACTTTTTTAAGCTTTTTAGTTTACGGTTGGACCCACAGACTTTCAAACTGAAAAGAGGTTAATATTACACGTACATATATACTTTTTTGTTCAAGGTTTGTCCTATTCTGCTTAGGAGATTTCTTATTTTTTGCAATATATTTATCTTGGCATTTTGTATTATGAATAGTCCATTAATTTAAATTTTTATCTAAGTATAAATACGTGAAACAAAAATTGTTATCCCTTTTTACCACAATAATATTGATACAGACCCACAGACTGGCAAACTGAAAATAGTTTAATTATAAAATGTATAATATATACTTTTTTATGAAAGCATTTAACAGTATTTAATTTTAGAATAAAACAATTTTAAGTACTCATAACTACTTACTATTGAATTAAATATTAATATACAGTACAAATAAAAAGGAGAATATTAATATGAATACTTTTTTGTTCAAGGTTTGTTCTATTCTGCCTAATAGATTTTGTATTTATTGCAATATATTGTTTATCTTGGCATTTTTATACTTAAAGTACTTGCAAATGGTCATACTGCAATAGGGTTGTGGCATGTGTTTTGATTATCCGCCAGCCTTGCCTCGAGAATGATATTGTTAAAAAGGAGGAATAGGTAGATAGGTATGGAAAATATGAGATGTGTGGTAGGAAATTAATGTACTTACCTATGGAACCGAAGCAAAGATGAGAATGTTACGATGGATGTGTGGAATGACGAGAATGGACAGAATTAGAAGGAATGAGTATGTAACTTAGTACCTGTATGTAGTAATGAGCATGTAGTAATTCCTACAGCTCAAACAAATAAAGGTATTTGATCAAATATTAAATTATTTAATCGTATATTGATAATTGTTGTAATAAAATTAATAGCTCCTAGAATAGATGAAATTCCTGCTAAATGAAGAGAAACGATAGCTAAGTCAACTGATCTTCCTCTATGTGCAATATTGGATGAAAGTGGGGGGTAAACAGTCTGAAAGTGGTTCCCATAGACTAAAAGTGAAGGAAAAATATCGGTTGGCTTGGTATGGACATGTTATGCGAAGAGATTATTTGTATGGAGGTAAACAAGTGAATGTTTTTTTTATTTTAAAGACAACTTTCGCTCTAAAAATAAATCCTGTGTCGCGAGGGTCCCCCTTGAAACAACAATTCATGGACCAAACAAGTGTTGTCTCGTTTGTGTATCGAAACCACAATACTTGTGTAGTGTCAACCAACTATGCAGTGTGAAATGAAGTCGAAAGGAGAGCAAGAGTGTTTCCACAGAAAATGTTGTTACGAATGGCGATAATTGAAAATAACGCCATCTATCGGTGAATGAGAGAACTAGAAGAGATTGGATGTATCGGTGGTTTAAAGGTAACTCATCTACTCTGTACTAGATGGCGTTGCTGTATCGACTGTTCTCGACTGTTACAAGAATATTCGCGGGAAATCTAGAAAGAATTAGTTTGTTATCCGGCCGGTAAAAATACCGCGCGGACGAGCGAGTTCACACCGTACAGTTGAATAAGCGAAGCGATCAACATCAAGCGAAGGATCTGAAGAGTCGGAAGTGTTTAGTGGTGTGAAATAGTGTTTTAATAAGTGTGTAATTAAGTGTGTATAAATTGTGTTGTAAAATAAAGAACTGTTTAGTGGCATAGTGCATTTAATTTATCACCGAACCCTAGCTCGTCACAATATGGATAAACAGTGTGAATATGAAAGTAGAGGCACGAAAAGGATGATCAGGCCAAGGAAAACATTACTCGACTGTGTGAGGATGGCATATGGATGAAAGAGGTTTACTCCTTTTTTAAATAATTAGATAACAAGAAGTATAGAAGCGAAGGACATACTGCGCAAGGGCAAGAGGTTAACATTTTTAGAAAGTAAAAGTCTATAATGTTAACATCTGTTTTAGAGTTTTATAACCAAGAAGAGTATTTAATAGCCGTTCCAGTAATTTCATAAAAGTTTTCTTTATTTTAATTGTGCGGCGAAGTCTGTAATTGTAGTCTTTGGCAGTACAATATTAATAATGTAGAAATTTAAAATTTAAATAAATTATGGTCGAATTTCGACCACTGGGCGACCTCTAGTAAAATTAATTATCGCTCGCTTATTGATGTGCCCGATAGATTGCAATAGGCTCGCCCCCTATTACATTAGGACCGAAACATAACTGGCGAAGTGTGAGTGTGTAAAACACCTTTGTCTACCTCTTCAGGGATAAAATCCGTGAAGTTATGTTATATATATATATATATATATATATATATATATATATATATATATATATACAAAAAATAAAAAAAGATATAGTACAGGGTGTCACAAGACCCATCACCAAGCCGAAGTCTACTCGTTTTGGACATCATGCCAAGTCATGCTAAGCAAAAATAATAATACCTGGGAAACGATTTTTTTAAGCTTAGTCGCAACTAAAAGTGCGCGCGTGCAATACTCGGAATACCTACTTATCCATGGGTGCATAGGACATCTATAAAACAAATTGGCGAGGTAAATACATCGATTTTGTACCTAATTAGAAAAAAAATATGGTGACTTTGAGCCTCAATAGGTATCTCCTGAACCAGTAATTTCCCAGGCATGGTAATGAATGGTCATATTTGGCATTTCAGTTTTCGTTAAGGGTCTTTTTACACCCCGTAAAGAAATTCAGTATACAACATGCTCGGTTCACTATCTATGGACTAGCAATACCTACCAATATATTATCAAACCATATACACGGGTTAAATATCCGTGTAAATATGGTTTGATAATATACTGAGTGTTGTGCGTTCGATTACCACACGATAATAAAGATTGCATGATTTATAAATTGTTGTTTTAAGGCTATTTTGTCATTGTTTCCGTAAAAAGTGTATAAGTATAAACAAAAATATATCCATTTAACCTAAGACAATATCGGGTAAATCTAGTAACAAGTATTTCATTAATAAATTTATAAGTTTTATTGATTGTTCGGCTTTAAGTGGATATATCATCATCGTGAGCCATGTATATAAACTGTCCCACTGCTGGGCATGGGCCTCTTCTCACTATGAGAAGGGTAAGTATATATATATATACTTACCCTTCTATACCCTTCTATTCCATAGTCCACCACGCTGGCCAAGTGCGGGTTGGCAGACTTCACATGTCTTTCGAGAACATTATAGACTCAGACATGCAGGTTTCCTCACAATGTTTTCCTTCAACGTTAAGCACGCGACAATTAAAAATTTAAGTGGATATAATAAAATTTATGCTTTATTTTTCTTAACGTTTTTTTTATGAGATAGGGGGCAAACGAGCAGACGGATTGCCTGATGTTAAGCGATTACCGCCGCCCATGGACACCCAAAACCAGAGGAGTAACAAGTGCGTTGCCGGCCTTTTAAAAAGGAATAGGTACGCTATTTTCTTGAAGGTTTGAAGGTCGCTTTGGTTCGGAAAAACCGCAGGCGACAGATCATTCCACAGTTTAGATGTGCGACGTAGAAAGTTTGTAATATATTTTGTGTTATTATTCTCTGTGGTTACCTGGGCAGATAGAGTGGTCCAGTGCAGCAGTAGACATTGTCGTAGACTTTCGTCAGCTTCCGTACGTGTTTCTCTAGCCTGTTCCACGCATGTCTGTTGAAGCCCTCCCCTACCTGCAAGCACACTATTCATTACTATTACTCAATATGTATTTCCTACTAGCTGACCCGGCGAACTTCGTACCACAATTTTTTTTTAAATACCTTTTTGCATTATTTTTTATACATGCCTTCGATAAAAGATTTATCCAACTTAGCGGAGCCGTTTGAAAGTTATGCGCGTACAAACATTTTGGTAATTTATTTTTATTTATATACAGGCTGTCACAAGACCCATCACCAAGCCGAAGTCTACTCGTTTTACATATCATGTCAAGTCATACTACGCGAAAATAATACCTGGGAAACGAAATAATTTTTGAAGCTTAAAAATACACATTTTATTAGCCGCAATGTATAGCGCGCGCGTGCGCATGGCCGATATAGCTACCTATCCATAGCTGTGTGCACAACAAAATGGCGGGAGAAATGCATTACTGTAATAGGCCGTACCTACCTACGCGCTACGCTGTAAACAACCATATTGATAAATTTATTATTCGAATATGTAAATCAGGCTTTTTACGCCAACTAGATACACGGTTCAAAACTTACCTTCTATCCGAAGTCGTCAAACAGCGGCACGCTGATGAGTTCAGTCTCAAACTGCCGCCCATACGGAGACAATCACACGCCCGGCACAGAGTGTTTTGGTGAACCCGTACTAAAATTCCTAGTTGTGCGCACTCCTGCTTCAGTTTTTCGAACACGATCGCAATTTTCTGCCGCATTTCAGCAACGGTTTCACACGGCCGATCAAACACCCTATACTTGACGTAGCCCCACAGAAAGAAATCCAGTGGGGTTAAATCAGGTGATCGGGCAGGCCACGCCTGCGGGCCAAAGCGCCCTACCCAGCGACTTCCGAAGAGTTGGTTGAGTCGATCACGAACGGGTCTCACAATGTGCGGGGGTGCGCCGTCATGGGGTGGCATATCGTCCAACATATCCGATATGTATCCATTGAGTAATGCGAGATAAGCAGCGCCGTCAATCCTAGGGGGCAAGGATATGGGGCCGAGGATCTGATTGCCCACAATGCCTGCCCAAACATTGTGTTTCCATCGGGTTTGGAAACCCGTTTCCTGTGTTTGGTGTGGATTTACTGAGGACCAGTAATGCGCACTCCTTCGATTCCACATGCTGTTATTTGTGAACGTATATTCATCCGTGAAAATGACGTTTCGCACAAATCGTTGCTCCTGCTGCAAGAGCCAAGAGCAGCATGCCATCCGACATTGAGCGTCACCCGCTTGAAGCGCGTGCACACGATGAAATTTGTGTGGACGCTGCCAATCTCGTCTTAAAACTCTGTGCACAGTAGAGTGAGACACGACGAATCGGGCGCGATGTCCAGGCCTTCTACGAAGCACTTTGGCTGCCGTACGCACTCCTAGACGTGGATTCGCTTGCACTTCATCCAGAATGGCTTGTTCGGCCGCAATAGGTATTTGTTGGCCGCCTCCTTCGGAAACAGGAACGATCGGTTGATTATCTAACAAGCGCTGTAAAGCTCTCGTCAGGACTCGTGGTTCACGGGGTTGATGAGCTTCTGGATGCTCAATACCATACAGCCTCAGGGCCTCAGAGGCATTACCTCGTGCCATCCCGTTATAGTACACCATGTTAACCTGTGTGTGTGTGTGTGTACCTTTTATCAGATATTATAACATATCGCTACCTAAGAATAGGATCGATCAATGAATGTACGTCAAGCATGTCAAGTATTTATTTAGGTATCATGTATCTGCCTGCATAATGTGAATTTATTGTTAGTAAATCAGTATGCATTCGTTGTGGGTCAGAAAATTGCTATCAGCAAAGTCTTGCTAGTTAGTTACTAGACGAGGACTTATAATTAATAAGTTGTGTAAATGTGCATTTTGCTCCTTGAAGTTTGAATAAAATTTTGCATCCTGTAAAAATAATGGTAGCAAAATGTAGAAACATTTTGCTACTATTATTTTTGCAGGAGCTTAAATTTCCTTTTATTTGTATGGAAGAGTAAAGTTGCGTTTATTTTTAATCATAACTAAAAATAAAGAGTTTGATTGAGAAAATGAGTGACTAGCTGTAATCGTAACAAATTACGGAATATTATGAAAACTTACTCAGTATTAGATCAGTAATTCACTAGCACTGCGCAATGAGTCGAAGCGCCTACGCACCGAGAATAGTTTTTTTTTCTTCGATAACAAATTAATTCAAGCCGGTTTAATAAGTATAACAACTCCTCTTCAAAACAACATCTAGAACATAGTGGTACGACGTATTGCTCAAACAGTTCGACACATGATAATTTGGATGTATATTAACATATTTTTTTAATGGCGTATCTTTGAGTAGAACAATTTTATTAGTTAAACAATTCCTTAGAAACATTGCTTCCTACTTCTTTTTATAAATTAGGCAAAAAAGATTACAATATTACTTACATGTTATATAATAACGATAAAAAGTTAGCTTTCCAGTTAATTGTTCTAACTCATTTTAAGTAGGTATGCGAGCGCGCTAACGAGAACGATCGGCAGTAAGTAAATGATCACGTGGTCGTGCGAAGGCAACGAACTTGGTAGATCAGCTGGTAGACTCCGTCTGTGTGCGTGAGGCGTGAACTTGATTTGCGCGTCCATTGCGTTTTGAGAAATTCAAAGCCGTTTATTTTAGATAAATATTAATAATTTTGTGTATGTTTATTTCGAGAAAAGTTTACTTTTATCATTCAAAACACGATTTTGGAATAATTAGAAAAAAAATATCGTGACTTTGAGCCTCAATATCTTGAACCGGTAATTTCCCAGGTATTGTGCCAAAGTAAAAAAATGTTCGTAATGATTGGAACAATATGAGGTTTCAGTTTTCGTTAAGGGTCTTTTTACACCCTGTACATAACTAGTACCTACCGAAATTGCAATATACACTTTTTTATCCTAGGACAACCCACACAAAGTTATCTGATCGAAAAAATAAGCGTAGTTTCAACTATGGCAATCAGACAAGATTCTAAATTCAATGATTTTAAATCCATTAAATATTAATATTGTTTTAAAATATTCATTAGTTTATCAAGATATTTTGCGGCCCGAATTCAACCCGGCCAAATGGGCCATGCCCACCCCAGTATGGTCAAATGCCCACCCAACAATTTAGGTTACCAATCCGAAATTCTAGGACGCCTAATTTTCACAGCATTGTTTTATAAAGAGCCAGGCTCACCCCGAAAAATAAATCTAGATAAGCCAATGGGCCTGATGAAATGGCCTAGCCAAATAGCATAAACGCTAGCCAAATAGAACATGATAGTCAATGTCTGGGATTGACATAAGCTTACGACGCACCCCTTACATTGATTATTGTATTCTATTCTATTCGTCTAGCGTTTATGCCATTTAGCTATGCCCTCAGGAGTCCCCAGAAATCGTGACGTGTACCCAGGTCTTTGAAAATGGGGACATTTAAATCAGTGTAATATTTTTTTGTTCTGAACTGGCAACATATTAATTTTGCAAAATGTTGGCAACACAAAAATTATAGTATTGTACACTACACCACTTTGGCTTTTGTACACCACTGTATACAAAAGCCAAAAAACCTTTGAGCTAGCAACACTTTGCTAGCACAAAGGTTTTTCTAAATATGTATTTTTTTTCTGAACTATTTACAAAATATGGTTGATATAAATACCATTCTATATTTACCTGTGGTGCCATGTTGGTGAGAAAGAATGTCTGTTCGACGTGTCTTTGACTGAGGCGATGGTTGCCGGCAGCTGCCATGTGGCCACGGTCGAAGCCCGATCGCTTGTAGTCGCTATTTTGTGATCTGAATATAAAAAGGTTAGAAAAATATTATGGGCTTTCATTGTTAGGAGAACTCTATGCCCATCTTATTTATTATTAAATATGGATGCATGAGGGATTTTTTTTTGTTGTTCAGATACAAGTGTCATAAATAATTTCTACCTGGCAAACTTAAGCATTAAAAGGCATTATATTGTATATATATGCTGTAACGTTGGGACACCACTGTGTCATTGCACGTGGGTCACCGCTATTTAGTTAAATAAAAAATCGATATATATATATATCGGTAACAATATGTATATTTCTGTTAAAGGAATAAAAAATACAATTTAGGGTCAGGTGCTATATGCTATATAACTTATACAGCTCAGACTGCAACTCAACTTAATACTACACTTATCTTTCATTTGTAATGACATAGTATATAATAATAATATTCTACCACAGGTCCAAACTAATGGAACATACACTACAAGACAATTGATAAAAATATGCATACCCCTTTTTTTATATTATACATAGAAACACCCAGACCAAAACAAACTTGAGATCTAGTAACAAAAAGTCTTACCTAAAGAAAGGATGTATACTTTCATCCGGCTGGAAGTCACATTTACTCCGATCAACGGCATCATTCTTAGCAATATGCTCCTTAGTTAGATGTTCAAACACCCAGTGTGGCACCCTATTGCGCCTGTCGTAAGACAGTACAAAGTCATCATAAGACCTCACATTGTCTAGACCAGGGAAGCCATACTTCATTATCTGTGATATCTGAAAACAATAGTTTGAAAATGACATGTGAAGTATGTCAGGGAATAACAGAGGTATTTATATCTCTTAATAAGTTAATTAGCACAAGTATAAAAGACCGCTATATAAAAGTGTGAAACAAACTCATAAAATACAATATTTTGTTTCACAAAAAAAAATTATATTCTATGATCACTTGTTATGTTAGGTTTTCTTGTGACCCTATACCCAGAAATAGAGCTCCATCAGCTTAGCTTAAAAGACTGAAGCGTACGCAAAATACACGCCAGGACCTGGAGTTGCAGAACCAGCCCGTGCTAACAAGACTGAAGCATTTATCGATCTAACCCATAGCATTGCCCAATATGCTATTGGATTGGAACATAGATAGTTATTTAAATATGCCATAAAACTATCAGAATATGAGCATACATTAAGTTCTATAGATGAGTAAACAAACTATTACTTTTGTAAAAAAAAACATTGTGAATATAGTTAGATTACTGTAGATCTCGTGGTCTCAAATGTAAATACTCCCACTTTGTACACCTGCCTATTCACTAATATTATAAAACGACCAACATTCATGTAATCTGTGTTAGTAATATTTTCTTACCCGATCTTTGGGGCCACCGCTTTCTACGAAAGGAGTAGCGGCAGATACTGTGCCGAATACAGGCAATCCAGGCATATTCTTAATTCGCTTTCCATCAATAGTTATGGCATCTTCCCATATAAAATTACAGAGCTTGTCTTTATTTTGTCCAGCATAATAACCTCCTAACGCAACTGCACTTAATTGCGCTAAATGTAAAAGCCGCTTCCGGAACATTATTATCAATAGTGTGTATACTATGTGTATACTATGTCTTAATGTAAATTTTAATCATGAAATAATTATTTAAAGTAGGTTTAAAATAATTTAATATAATAAAATATCAAATTGAGCGCGTAACAATTTTTAGGTTATGTAAAATTGACATTTTTTTTTTAAATTTATTTCATGACCTGGACACAGTGTCCTTCAGTCGATGTAAAATTGACATTTGCAGCAGTGCTGCCAATAAAAATTCCTCGATTCCCCGCGTCATGGTCGTCAACTCCCCGCTTATTTTTCATCAAGTCATATTTTTGGCATAAAAGCTCTATTTTGTACCAAAAATGACTTATCTACAGAATACATCAGTAGGTACTATTTAATACAAATTATATACGTACAAATAAACATTTTAGTGTAGGTGCATAAAATCTGTAATGGTCGTAGTGAACTTTATTTTCCTGTTTATTTGCTGTCGAGCTATATACCTAGTCTGATTATATCTTTTAGTAGCAAATATTCTCCAAGATAGAGAAGTTTTAACTCACCGAAAATATTTCTCAATTCCCCGAAATTTCCCAATCCAATGTTGGACATTCTCCGCAAATCAGGGATTTTTCTCGCAATTGGCAGCACTGATTTGCAAGCTTTCTCTGTCTACGGCAAGTTTGCTCATAGATGTGTGAATAACATGGATTGGACGTACCTACGAAGTTAGCGTGCATACCTACGAAACGTATGCAAATAAAATGGCGTCCATTAGGGTTGGGCGCATATTAGGCAACGCAAAGCATATATCGACAAGTTTTTTAGTTATCGACAAAGTATAGCACCTTAAGGCATCATTCGCACGAGGATTTAAAAAACGATTGCGTTGAACTCTGGCGTAATCACTTTTAAAAGCTTGCGATGAGAGCGTTCATACCAGCACTAAAATCACTGTTGTCTCGGTTCAGTAAGAAGTCGAAATTATTAAAGCTAACGTACTAGCGAATGCGATTTGTGTTGCTAAAAGATGAAAAAGAAAACTATATTTTTTAAGTTTTTGAAGGGTTCTTACTTTTTCTAGTAATAAACCACAGATCTGTGAATAACATGGATTGGACTTACCTACGAAATTATCGCGCATACCTACGAAATTATGTGGAAAATAAAATGACTGCCGTTGGGTTAGACCATAGAGATATTAAGAATATAGTGGCAGAGTGGGGCCTATTCGTGTCCGCCGGTGGGAGAGAGAACGCAACATTAAAGGCCCCCTGCATTTCTCTCTAACAATACATGCACAACATCAACATTACGCAGTGGCGTGCTACCTGTAACTATTATTTAAATCAGTTTATTAGTAATCAATAGTTTAAAAATTGTTTTTATTGATACACGAAGATAGTTTGAAGTGACAAAAAAGTTTATATATTTTTAAACTATTGATTACTGATAAACTGATAGAAATAATAGTTACAGGTAGCACGCCATTGCGCAATGTTGATGTTGTGCATGCACTGTTAGAGAGAGATGCAGGGGGCCTTTAACCAGTAGCGTTCTCTCTCGCACCGACGGACACGACACAGTATTGAGTTAGGTACTGTTCTGCCACTCTATCCTTTATATCTCTATGGGTTGGACTCCAGAATATAATCGATATCGACATTGAGCCGGTTAGAGGTAAATAATACATTACTGTAGATTTAGAAAAAAATTAAATTGATATTTTGTAGTAAGTTACTTTAGATTTTTTGCCAAATTAGTTTATTCCATAATGCAAATGCGGGCGAACATGGTAAAGCGGAAAATGTCCCTTGTATCATATAACAAAATATTCTCTGGTAGCCAATATCGATACTGTGTCGCTGTGAATGAAAGTACCGGACATGAATGGCACCATCATCATCATCATCATCATATCAGCCAAACGACGTCCACTGCTGGACATAGGCCTCCCCCAAGGTTCTCCACACAGACCGGTCTTGAACCGCCCGCATCCAACTGCCTCCCGCGATCTTGACTAGATCGTCGTTACACCTTGCGGGAGGCCTACCTCTGCTGCGTCGTCCGGTACGAGGCCGCCATTCCAGAACCTTTCTGCCCAACGGCCATCGCTTCTTCGAGCTATGTCCTCTGGCCACTGCCCCTTCAGCTTGGCTATCCGGATAGCTAATGGCCGGCGCCGACTGACGGCACGGCATGGCACGGCGCGGAACGTGTTTCGTTAGCCCGAAAGACGCTTCGGCACCTCGCAGCATGCCGCGTCATACCGAGGCGTCCAATTGACTGGAATTTAGTATCAATAGCACTTCTTGCTGAAGATGAAGAACGACAAATACAAACTGATCTGTCGAAGAGAAAACAATTCTGGATACATTATTTATGAGAACAAGATTTACTAACGGTGAATTCAGGAACTTATTTACCTACTGATTACGTCGTGGCACACTGCAAGACGCCATGGCATGCCGCGGCGTCCAAGTGTGCCGCCGATGCCGCGACGCGCCCCAAACGTTCCGCGGCATGCCACGGCGGGCTGCGATACGATTGTATCGAAATAAAGTAATATGAATTCTAAACTCATTGAAATAAGAATGAAAATGACTTGATCAGTAATAAAATCCTTTGCCATGCCGCGACGTCAGTGTGCGCCGGCCTTATGTCGGCGATTTCTGATTTGCACCATACATACCGTAATGAAACACACAGCTACACTGAAATATCATAAGGGGGTAAGAAAAATCATAATTGATTAATACATGTTATTTATTTGTTTTTTATCTGTATAATATATAAAATCCTTGCGTTACTGATTGCCTGACAGATAAGCTACAGCCAAAATTATAAGGTGCAGGAAGCTGAAATTTGGCATGAATGTTCTTTGGGGATCGCAGGAGTGCACTAAGGACTTTCTTGAAATTCCCACGGGATCGGACAGAAACAGTCGAAAAAATGTGCAGGTGTAGCAGCGGGCGTCCTCTTGTTTATAAATAAAATTATTTTCTTCAACGTTTTATTGCTAGGAATTCTCGCATACAGTTGCTGTTCATGTTATCTGTTGGCAAAAAACATAATATAATTATTTTAACTGCTTATTTTCCTCAACATAGAGCAGGATGCAGCGGTTTTGGGTTTTATGTAATCAGGTCTAAGTAAAGTAAGTTTGTCAAATATCGCTTTTCCTTTACTAGGTACAGACAAAATTGGTTCAATGTTTAATTTATTTCCATTTACAGACACGAGATAGTTTTAACAATGTTATCGTTTGTGGAAGTCTCTATACATTATCTATATATCGATAACCCATATCGACATTAGCAGTAACATCACTACTAACCTCTAATACGTAAATATGGAAAATTCCAAACTACGAAAATAACAACATTTAGGCCATAACGAAGCTAAAACCTGTTAAATTAACTATAAAATGAACCTCTTGTAACAATATTTTGTACAAATACTAATCCTTTTCAACAATATAAATCATGACTTGTTACTTACTTGTGAAGAGTACATTTGTGTTGATTATAGCTTTATCTTGCACTGCACAGTTCAAATCAACACTTAGGCAGGATTTTACGATCTCTAGGAAAGCCTGAAGCATTGATTCATCTGGTTTTTAGACATATTTATGCACAAAATCAAAATTATTATGTTCGATACACAACGATTTGACAGCAGATGTACCAAAAACACTTGGCAAGCAATATGGCGACAGTGGCACGATTGAAGGCCCGCACAAACTATCTGTCGCGACTTACTGTCGCGACTTACGGTCGCGACAGAAGGGTATCTGGACAAGGAAAATCCATTCAAGTGTGCACACTATCGGACGTCTGTCGCGGACGTGACCTTGAGCGTTCAGACGTCCGATAGCAATCTGGGAAAATGACAGCAAACGTCCGCGGACGTTTACAAACGTCCGCGGACGTTTACAAACGTCCGCGGACGTTTACTGTCATCCGTATATTGTCCATGGTACGGCCTTAATATTGATTTTATACAGAATATAGTCAAAAAATGTTAAATTCACTTTCAATTCAACAGTTCTGCTTTACTTCAAGATCTACCAATAATATAATCTAATAGTGCTAACTGCTAGTGCCCTGAATTAAGAAAATAATCTCCTACCTAGCCATAGTGTATCGCATAGACAGCATGGCGTGTCTATGGTTGTATCGGACGCGGACGCGACAGAAAGCCGCGTCCGAAAGGGTGTGCACACTATGTGTCGCGACTTACTGTCGCGACAGTAAGTCGCGTCCGAACAGTTTGCGTGCGCCTTGACATTTCTGATAAAAAATCACTATGATCAGTGTATTCAGTAACCTATGGCTATCTCTTTTTTCTAACAGAGATATCGCTAAGTAAAAACGAGACAACACTATGTTTGGTGGCTTTATGTCGATTTCATATATATTTCTATAACGTAAAGTATCCATATGTATTATTTGTCCACTCCATATTATATTCTTTTCTCAAAGAGTTTGCCATGGTTCTCTCTCGCACCGACGGACACAAATTGGCCCCTCTCTGCCACTCTATGCCTTATCTCTCTGCTATGGGTCCATGCCTTCATTTATTAATGTACAGTACAGTTTTTTTTTTTTATGGCAATCTGCCGAAACTTTCAGCAATTCCTGCCAATGTCGGGTAATGATTACACATGTGTAAATAGTTAGCTAAAAACAATTTTAATTAGGTACTGTAATTGATCTATTGAGGCCCTATTTACGACCTATGACACACAATAATATAGATAATAATGTATACTGAATATTGCAAAATTACAGCTTAATCATGTTAGTGGATATAAATTTAATAAAAGCGTTAATTATAAAGGGATTTGGGAAATATGACAGGAGGTGGCGAACATTAACCGGACGTTGAATTTTTAATTTAGAAACAATTTGGTCTAAAGGAAAGGCTTCATTTAACTGACAGTTGAGGAAAATGTGATCTAGGGTACCATCGTCTAGACCACATTCACAAAGGGAGCTGTCACGTACTCTTATTTTATGGAGAAAGACTGGAGTGCAACAAAATCCAAGACGTATTCTGCATATAACAGATGTAACAGTTTGAGAGACATTTTTAAACTTGTAAAACCAGGGTTTAACAGGTATGATCGGTTGGATTGATGCATACAACAACCCCTTGGTCCTACTGGATTTGGTCCAGGCTGACTGCCAGGAATTATATAAGTCTTCTCTAGATATATGTAGCAAATCATTTGTCAAAATGTGGTAATATTTCTGATCTGCAATGTCACTAGTTACAGCATCTTTAGCAGCAACATCCGCACACTCATTACCCCGGATACCCATGTGGCTAGGAATCCAGACAAGATTGACTTCAATACCTTTCATACAGCATGAATACAAACATTTTTTAATTTCCAAGATAATGGGGCAACGGATGTCGCTCCTAAAAGAGTTTTTGACTATAGCATCTAGGGCACTACTGGAATCAGAAAAAATAACTGCTTTTGTAATAGCTGAGTGAGAAAGGATAAACAAGGAAGCCTCGAGAATGCCAATGCATTCCCCAGTGAAAACAGATGCCTGTGGAGGGCACTGAAGCTGTAAAATTATTTGAGCGTTCAAATAGTATACTGAGATCCCAGTTTTGCTATGTGGACCCAGCTTAGAAGCATCTGTGAAAAATTTATGAAATTCGCCCCATCTTTCCTCCACAATAGAAGTAAACTCTTTATTAGCCTGGACCGATTCTTTATTTATGCCAAGATATGGGATATAATTAGGTCTAAAATTTAAGACTTCATAAGGAGATCCATATAAGGGGAATTTGGAACACTGGTGCACAGGGACATTTTCCTCTAGGGCTCGGATTTTCCTGATTGAGTTTATCAACCGAGGAGAGTCTTTGTGGCTCCAATAACCCTCTTGACGGCATAAACAATCCAGCTGTCGAAGTTTCTTGAGAATTGTATGGTTTTTAAGGTAATATGACTTACATACAAATCTGTCAGCCAGATATTGCCTACGAAGGGAAAGGGGAGGATCCCCACTCTCCACCTGTAGAGCATTGATTGGGGTAGATTTCATACAACCCAAGACTATTCGGAGAGATTTAGATTGCACGGTATCCAATTTCCCTAACATAACTTTGCTACAAGGTTCCAAAAGAAATGTACCATAATCAATTATACTTCTTATTACGGCATTGTGTATAAGTTTCAGTGTAAACGGATGAGCACCCCACCAAACACCAGCTAGAGCTCGTAAGATATTGAGATTCTTTTCACATTTGCCAAGTACATAGTTGATATGAGGGACACCCGTTAGCTTTGAATCTAGCACGACACCAAGAAATTTAACATGCTCAACTTTATTAATAGGAGACCCTTCAATATCCAACTGAATATCTGGGGTACTTCTCTTCCTTGAAAAGACAACAGCTGTACTTTTGGGGGCCGACAGTTGAAGACCATGGGAACAAAGGCAGGAATTTAAAGACTCTAGGGAGACCTGCATAGATATTTTTGCGGTCAGTATCGATGGATCTGTCACATATAAACATAGATCATCAGCATATTGTAGGATCTGACAGTTGGCATTCAGTGATTTGTGAAGATCAGATGTATAAATACTATAAAGTAAGGGGCTTAAAACAGATCCCTGCGGGAGCCCGCGCCAAACGGTTCTGGAGTTAAACTTTTCCCCTGGGATGAAGAGGTTAACGATGCGACTAGATAGAAGATTGCAAATACAGTGAAGTATCTTAGCAGGTATACTCAGCTGGCGTAACTTACTTCTGAGCACTGTAAGATTAACACTGTCATAAGCTGAAGAGATATCCAGGAAAACCGCTACAACAGACTTATTATGGCTAAACGCAATACGGGTATCAGTAATAAAAGTCGCGATGCTGTCCATGGTACTAAAACCCTTCCGGAAACCGAACTGGGATTTTGCTAAAAGACCCCTACTTTCAACAAACCACTCTAATCTATTTTTTATAAGGTGTTCCAAAATTTTACAAATAACAGGGGAGAGGGCAATAGGACGATAATTATCAACCTTATTTGGTGATTTTCCGGGTTTTAATAAAGGAATAATTAGTTGAGTTTTCCAATCATCAGGAATGTAACCTCGTGAGAAACAACAATTAAACAAATCTAAAAGATATCTGCGACTCTGGAGGCCTGTCATTTTGAAAAATGAATATGGGAAGCCATCTATCCCAGGAGCCGAGTCTTGGACACGATGGAGGACCGAATCTAGTTCTTCTAAAGAGAAAGGGTTGTCTAATGGATCATTGGAAACGATCTCCTCGTCTAAGGGAAGAGGACATTCGCCAATGAAAGGGACAAAAGAAGGGGCTAATTTATTAAAGAATGATTCAGCAAGATCCCTGGTGATAGGAGAAGCAGTTGAAGAAGAGCAACCACGGCGAAAATTTTTAAATTTTCGTCATACCAGATGTGATGGGGAAGAAGGGGAGAGAGAGTGACAAAACTTTTTCCATCCTTCATATTTTTTCTTCCTGAATAAACGCCTGGATTTTGCAACTAACCTTTTATATGTCAACAAGTTATCAATGGACATATTATGAATGTAATTGAGCTCAGCTGCTTCACGTTCTTTAATTATTTCAGTACATTCCTTGTCCCACCATGGAGGAGAAGAGATTTTGCCAGATGCAGAGTTTTTCAGAGGAATGGACATATCAGCTGAAGATGAAACGGATTCGTTGAATTGCGAAATACAGGCATCTAAATTGGATCTGGTAATTCGGGGACATGACGAGATTTTTTCCTCTAGGGAAGATCGGTATAGGCTCCACTTTGCATCCGCGACTCTGTACCTTAACAGTGGTGTTTTATCTCTAACGGGCATGTATTTGTTAATAATGGTTGTGCAAATAGGATAGTGATCACTTCCATATGTCAAGTTTAACCGGTTCCAATCTAATAGGCCAGTTAAATTAGCTGAGCAGAGTGTCAGATCAACACAACTCCTACCCTGACCTGGTCTGGGGAGCCGGGTGGTTGAACCATCATTAACAATACACAACCCTGTAGAGTCCAATAGGTCAACTAGGTCATTTCCGGGGCTATCACAGTAATCAGATCCCCACAGAACATGGTGACAGTTAAAATCACCTAAAAAGATGATTGGGCTGAAAGCAGCACAAACATTATTAATGAATTGAAGACACAGGTAATTAGGGGAAGGAATGTATATAGAAATAAAATTAATGCCACAGATGTTAACACCTACTGCATTAATCTCATCTCCATGACTAGGGAGTTGTAGGGATGAGGAAGGAAAGACATTGTTGATAAGGATAGCTGCACCACCATAACCGTCAGAACGGTCATCACGATGCGTACTATACCCTGTGAAACTGAAATTGAGGCGAGGCAAAAGCCAAGTCTCTGATAGAGCAAAAACAGCAGGTTTATATATATTTAATAATGATATAATTTCATGTTTTTTCGGCAGAGCGCTCCTGGCGTTCCACTGTAGACACTTGAGGTTCATGGTGGCGAGAAAGAATGAGATTTACTAAATCATGGGCAACGTAGTCCGGTAAGTTGACTTTAGATAGGAGATAACAAATTATATTAATCAGTGATTCCAATTCCTTTGAGGAATCGTCCTGAGTGGCAGGAGAGTGCTGGTTTATGAGACCACAACCATTAGAGGAAGGGGAGAACGAATAGTTGTGTATGAGATCTTGATGGGCTCTCTTGTCATATCCAGGAGAGAGAGGAGCATGAGTTTTGGGATTTAAAAAAACAGTTTTACGTTGGATTTCGAGATAGAAGGGGTAGAAGCAGAGTAATAAGTGGGGGGAGAAGTGGCTGAGACATCAGCATAAGATTTGAAACTGCTTGGGATTTTTTTGGAGGCTTCCTGATATGATATGGATTGTTCTGCCATGGTGATTTTGATGTTTTTTTGTCTCAAGAATTCTGGGCACTGTTTGCTATTTGCACAATGAGGGCCTGAACAATAAAAACACACTGGCTCTTCTGCAGAGCACCCCTCTCCAAGGTGTTCACCACCGCAGCGGTAGCAACGTGGTTTGGACCGGCACTGAAGTTTTGTATGTCCGTATTTACAGCATGCGAAACACTGAATAGTTGGGAAATGATATAATTCAACGGGGAGGGCGTTGTAACAGCAAAATACCCTCTTGGGGAGAACTTGGCCATCAAACGACAACACTACTGTCGAAGTAGGCTTCCATTCGGATATACCGTCATTAACAACCTTTCTATTTAACCTTCTAATTTTTATTATGCGGCCACATCCTGTAGGAGTTTTTACGTTTTCGAAGATGTCCTTATCACACCACTCTGAGGGAATGCCTTTAACTATACCCATTCTTGTAATGTTGTAAGTCGGAATGGATAGAGAATAGCCTTTTTCCACCATCTCCGAGTTGCCTATAAATGCATTCGCGTCCTCAGGAGACTTAAATTCCACAGAGATTCTGTTTCTGCCAACCTTCTTAATGCCATCAGCTAGAACATTCTTAATGTTGAGTTTGAGCATTAGACGACCAAAGTTAATTGGATGAATTGAGGTGGCAGAAGCAGGATCTTCGGATTTGACTGAAACGTGGACCAGAAAGCATCCATAGCGGAATATCTAGAGCGGCTGTAGACTTGGGGTTGCGAATCCGCATTATGTTTTTTGGGGGGAGGCGGACCATCCACATCACCCTGTGACATATGTTTACGTCGCAGAGCATTCTCAGCGGCTTCAAAATTGGAGAGAGAAGTTGTTAAGCCCGGCGAATACGCAAAAACGTCTTGGGAAGTGCAAACCGTCGTAATATTCTGAGAGTCGCGTGAAGTACACGGGTCTGGCGGGCGACCAGGAGGCAGATCATCTATCTCCATGGTCGTCCGGCATAAGGCCTAGGATTTAAAAAAATCAAAGGAACTTACCAGTAAATCACTCAAACAAATACAGACACGGCACAACTAAAACAACACAAACAGATACTACGCCACAAATAACACCAAAATAGACTTTCAACTTCAATAAGCCTTATGGAAAATTCTCGCACATCGACATTTCATTTCAATGACAACAGTCTACAGTACAGTTTGTACACCTTTGCCTTAGTGTTGTGTCAATTTGTCAAACTGTCAATGTCAAACTGGAACGTCAAGGATTCTGGCGGGAACCTTAAAAAAGCGCGGATAAGAAAATTTTTCAATTTTAAATTTTTACTAAATATTCGGTGGTTTTTGCTTAAAAGTTGATCCAAAACAATAGTGATAGGTGTGCAAACCCGTGGAAATGGTGGGAAATGAGGGGGGCGGGGATAACCCAGGGTTGGGCGCATATTAGGCAACTCAAAGCATATATCGACAAGTTTTTTTGTTATCGACAAAGTATAGCACATTTAGGCATCATTCGCACGAGGATTTAAAAAACGATTGCGTTGAACTCTGGCGTAAGCACTTTTAAAAGCTTGCGATGAGAGCGTTCATACCAGCGCTAAAATCACTGTTGTCTCGGTTCAGTAAGAAGTCGAAATGGTTAAAGCTAACGTACTAGCAAATGCGATTTGTGTTGCTAAAAGATGAAAAAGATAACTATTTTTTTAAGTTTTTGAAGGGTTCTTACTTTTTCTAGTAATAAACCACAGATCTGTGAATAACATGGATTAGACGTACCTACGAAATTAACGTGCATACCTACGAAATGATGTGGAAAATAAAATGACTGCCGTTGGGTTGGACTCCAGAATATCTCTATAATAATAATCGATATCGACATTGAGCCGGTTAGAGGTAAATAATACATTACTGTTGATTTAGAAAAAATATGTAAATTAATATTTATAGTAAGTTACTTTAGATCTTTTGCCAAATTAGTTTATTTCATAATGCAAATGCGGGCGAACATGGTAAAGCAAAAAACGTCCCTTGTATCATATCACAAAATATTCTCTGGTAGCCAATATCGATACTGTGTCGCTGTGAATGAAAGTACCGGACATGAATGGCACCATACATAATCATCATCATATCAGCCAAACGACGTCCACTGCTGGACATAGGCCTCCCCCAAGGTTCTCCACACAGACCGGTCTTGAACCGCCCGCATCCAACCGCCTCCCGCGATCTTGACTAGATTGTCGGTCCACCTTGCGGGGGGCCTACCTCTGCTGCGTCGTCCGGTACGTGGCCGCCATTCCAGAACCTCTCTGCCCCAACGGCCATCGCTTCTTCGAGCTATGTCCCCTGCCCACTGTCACTTCAGCTTGGCTATCCGGATAGCTAATGGCCGGCTAATGGCTGACAGATAAGCTACAGCCAAAATTATAAGGTGCAGGAAGCTGAAATTTGGCATGTATGTTCTTTGGGGATCGCAGGAGTGCACTAAGGACTTTCTTCAAATTCCCACGGGATCGGACAGAAACAGTCGAAAAAATATGCAGGTGTAGCAACGGGCGTCCTCTTGTTTATAAATAAAATTATTTTCTTCAACGTTTCATTGCAAGGAATTCTCGCATACAGTTGCTGTTCAGGTTATCTGTTGGCAAAAAACATAATATAATTATTTTAACTGCTCATTTTCCTGAACATAGAGTAGGATGCAGCGGTTTTGGGTTTTATGTAATCAGGGCTAAGTAAAGTAAGTTAGTCAAATATCGCTTTTCCTTTACTAGGTACAGACAAAATTGGTGGAATGTTTCATTTATTTCCGTTTACACACGCGAGATATTTTTAACAATGTTATCGTTTGTGAAAGTATCTATACATTACGGATATATCGATAGCCCATATCGACATTAGCAGTAACATCACTTCTAACCTCTAATACGTAAATATGGAAAATTCCAAACTACGAAGATAACAACATTTAGGCCATAACGAAGCTAAAACCTGTTCAATTAACTATAAAAAGAACCTCTTGTAACAATATTTAGTACAAATACTAATCCTATTCAACAATATAAATCATGACTTGTTACTTACTTGTGAAGAGTACATTTGTGTTGATTATAGCTTTATCTTGCACTGCACAGTTCAAATCAACACTTAGGCATGATTTTACGATCTCTAGGAAAGCCTGAAGCACTGATTCATCTGGTTTTTAGACATATTTATGCACAAAATCAAAATTATTATGTTCGATACACAACGATTTGACAGCAGATGTACCAAAAACACCTAGAAAATAATATGGCGACACTGGCACGATTGACATTTCTGATAAAAAATCACTATGATCAGTGTATTCAGTAACCTATGGCTATCTCTTTTTTCTAACAGAGATATCGCTAAGTAAAAACGAGACAACACTATGTTTAGTGGCTTTATGTCGATTTCATATATATTTCTATAATGTAAAGTATCCATATGTACTATTTGTCCACTCCATATTATATTCTTTTCTCAAAGTTGCACATCTTATCTTTGACTGTCAAAACTTCCTGCTTGACAGATTAGTGTTGGCTAGTGAACTCAGTGAAGTGAACATTAAGTGCGATTCTTTCTCCCGCCCGCCGCCACTCGAAGAGTTATTGAAAGACAAAAATACTTACAAACCGATATATAAATACATTAAAAATACTGTTAAAACAATTTAAAAATTAAGTGAATGTGCAGTGTCCGTTAAAATAAAATAAGATTTGACCTAAAGGTCCAGTTACCAGGTCATAAAATCCCAAAAAAAAAAAAACTGGAACGTCAGTCAAAAACCTATTGATAGGTTATAAAATTAGTGAAACTGAAATTATTAAATATTAGATAACTTACTGCTTATTGCCAATACTATAGTGAAAATATACTTGAAACTTTAAAAATTTATTAAGAAGCGTATTAGTATTATTTACTCGCCTATGTCAAACATAAATCATGACTAAATTATTTTTCAAAACAAACCGCTTCATTTCTGTGTATTTTTCCAAATATTGTTATAGTACAGCCACAAAATCTGTGGCAGCCGTGCAAATAAATGGCAAAGAGTATGTATCTGACGACTACACAAATATAACGCCTAAAATTATATCATATTTAGGTCGTAATCTGCACTTACAAAAAAATAATCCGTTGTCGATTGTGAGGCAGAGAATCGTGAATTATTTTTATTCTTCGTTTACTCGGTGTGGTAATCCTGTGTTCAGCGTGTACGATAATTTGCCTCCTATTGTAACTACGAAGCAAAACTTTGACGATCTGTTGATACCTTTAGACCATCCGAGTAGGGTGAAGTCAGACTGCTATTATATAAATAGAGGGACTCTGCTCCGAGGTCATATGACAGCACATCAGAGTGAACTGCTACGGTCTGGTCTGGATAACTTTCTGATGATTGGAGATGTCTATAGGAGAGATGAGATTGATTCTACACATTTTCCTGTGTTTCATCAAGTAAGAATCCTTTGTAAGAAATTATTAAGTCATTGCATCTACTTTGTATTTTTAAAGATAGAATTTGTTGTTATATTAGCTGTAACCACTTAACAAGCAGGTACATAATAATATACACAAGCATTCTCTGTGTTTGTCAATACTATGGTGGTTTTGACCAAGATACAAGTAAGGAAAGAAAGTGATTTGTGTTACTTGTTTCTCTAATATTCATTTTTCGTTTGTCTGGGCTGAAATTCTAAGATGCACTTATAGATCCAAGTTTAATAATAAATCTGACAATATCTGATTGTAAGGTATTATATTTGTACTATATTTCCATCTTATATTTCCACACAAGTCTACAGAAATATAATTAAGATAAAAATTAATTCAAAATGTATACTGTTCCAGGTAGATGCAGTTCGGTCACAACATAAAGATGAACTGTTCCCCGATAAACCAGACCTTCAAATATTTGATCCACGGTTTGATCCAAGTAACCCACACAACTACACAAACTCTATAGAAGATCCCATGAAGCAAAGCTGCCATACGTTAGAAGCCACAAAATTAATGGAAGCTCAGCTGAAGAACCACCTTCTCGGTTTGGTCAAGTCATTGTTCGGTGACAATATAAAGTACCGATGGGTCGAAGCATATTTCCCTTTCACTCATCCCTCTTGGGAGCTAGAAATTTACTACGAGAATGACTGGCTAGAAGTACTAGGTTGCGGTATAGTCAGAAATGAAATTCTAGCCAATGCTGGCCCAAATAATACCATTGCTTACGCATTTGGGCTGGGTTTAGAAAGACTGGCAATGGCTTTGTACAAAATACCTGATATCCGTTTAATGTGGAGTAACGATTCAGGGTTCTTGACTCAGTTTGAGAATAAAGATTTGAATGAAGAGATCACATACAAGGCAGTGTCATCTTACCCTCAGTGTACAAATGATATGTCGTTCTGGCTGCCGCCAAATTTGACAATTGAGACATTTACAAGTAATGACTTTTATGACCTAGTCAGAGATGTTGGTGGTGATATTATTGAACAGGTTGGTATGTTTCTTTGTAATTTCATTGTCGTCATCCAACTTTTCTGGAATGTGACTGTGTTGGACTATTGCAACCTTGGACTATGGCCATGAATTAATGGGTTTGATCCATGCTAGATATTCATCACAGGCATCATCATCAGATCTATGGCTTTATGAATTCTGAGTGGAGTGATGATATACGCAAAGTGGCTGGCAGCGGCTGGACACAGAAAATCTTAAATCAAGCTCAGTGGCGTGCCATTAAGGAAACCTATAAACACATGGCAGGCTGCTGATGTTTCATCGGTTTGGATGGACACTAAGACAGATCAATATCATCTGCCCCCCCATTATCTATTTGGTCTATGCGCGTGGGATTGGGAGGTCTCGGGTTCGGTTCCCAGGTAGGGCAGTGTTATTGGGTTTTTCCGTTAGGAAATTGTCAGTAGCAGCACGGAGTCTGGTAATGTGCCCGGTATGGCAATAAGCTCGCCCCCTATTACGTGGGACCTAAAAATTCATGGTGAAATGTGGGTGTAATAATACAACTCTGCCTACCCTTCGGGGTTACAGGCGTGAGTCTATAAAAATAAAATAAAAATGGCTCCACAATATAGAGTTTTTCATGTATTTCCAGGTCAAGCTGAAAGATAAATTCGTCCATCCAAAGTCAAAGAAGCACAGCCTGTGTTACAGTATTGTATACCGTCATCTCGAGCGAACACTCACTCAGGCTGAGGTCAACAAAGTTCATAAAGAGATTGAGAAGGCTGTTGTAGACAACTTCAATGTAGTCATTAGATAATATGTTATTTATTGAATAAATAAAAATTATGTTGAGTTGCATCTGAGTATTATTTACGGGATTTTTTTAAAACTTATCTATTAATATGTCTTTTTATAGGCTTACGTCCGAAGGGCTAGGTAGAATTATAATATTACACCCGCGTTTCGCCATGTTATGCATTTTTTAGGTTCCACGTACAGGGCCGAACCGTCCCTATGTGCAATGTGCGCGGCGCACACAGGCGCCAGGGTGACGGGCGCCGCGCGCTGAGATATGCGTTAATTATAATAGTTATTTTCGAAAAAGGATGCCAAAAAAGGCGCTTCACAGATTTCGCATACAGGCGCCGCAGTGGCGTAGGGAGTGCCACCCATCCAAAAAAATATTAAAAACGACGACATCGAGAGTTGGCCCGGAATTGTTAGGCATCGACTAACACACAGGCGCTGGATTGGGTCGGAACGGCCCTGCCCACGTAATAGAGGGCGAGCCGTTACCGGGCCAGACTGAGATACATTGTCAGAGTCGCACGGAGTCTGCTTCTGAGAATTATTAAAATTCAGTATGCCCGACCCAGTAATCGCACCCGGGATCCCGAAAAGCAGACGCTTATGCCTGTTTTTACTATGCTTATGCTATCCACACACTATATTGTGAAGCCATGCTATCTACAGGACCACGGAGGCAGTCAGATCTAATAATATATCTTTAAACGTTTAATACAATATTTATATAATAAATCAGGTAATTAACTTATAGTAGGGTTTAGGAATTTAAACTTTCGTGTTTTAGTTTAAATGAATTAAACTTATTTTAAATTGTCTTTCGGGATAAATACATGCAACAGTGCCGATTAAAACGGTTACCTATTCCAAACAAAAGTACGTGGTATATATCCCGAAAGCGAATTTAAAATAAGTACAGTAGGGTTTTCAACAACACAATCACGGTAATAATAATATATCTAACAGTATTGTAACTCCATACAAACGCACGAAACTCGAGTTATACCTACGCGCCTCGAGCAGAGTACCCATTAAACTGTGCGGACTGTGCCTACAGTACCCACAGCCGCGATCGTGCCGCAGCTCGCATGCGGCGCGTCTGGTAGGTATATAACTCACGAAGACGGCCCAGTTACAATACTGTTAGATTATATTACCGTGACACAATTCAACTGAAGATGCAGTAATAGCCTTGACTTCAATTGAAATTTTAAACAGCTAGACCAAGGTAAAAATAACTCACCGCTATTCTCGATTTAAGAAACGCATTTTATAGTTTAGTCAGGCCTGTCTCACTTCCATACAAGCGACGCAGAATCCCCGAGATATTTACCTACTATTCTGGAAAACAACCTAATTTCAACCATTTGCATTGCGTATACCGTTCATAGTACAATAACTGTCTGCCGTCTCGCTTCAATCTGATAGGGCTGTCGGCTAGCGGCGGTGGCCGGGCGGCGAGTTTTTTGTTTACTTTTGTTTCGCGGATGCGTGCACTGCGTGTGCGACAAGTCGAGCGAGTGCCAGCCTATTGAGACTAGTCCGGTGACCGGACCGGACGCTTGAGTTTATCATACCTTAACTCGGAAGTGAAACTTCTGTACCGTAGGTACTAATTATATATTCTGTGGTTTAGTTTATTATCCCATTATTGTACCTACAGAAATGAGAGTAAGTAGGTATTAGAGACACCTCCTTATAACCATTTTAAGAGTCTTATCGTATCTTTCAGATCGTACACAACTGGTTACAATTCACTAGCAGTTCTTATAATGTCTGCTATGGAGTCCCACAAGGTAGCGTGCTCGGTCCTAGCTTGTTTCTCATTTGTTAAAACTTTTTTTGTAAACCGGAACCAATGGTGCTCAAATAGTTTCTTACACCGGTGACACTGGTATCGTTTTTGCCGGCGATCACGGGAAAAGGTTCGCAATAGCACGGAGCTTGGAAGTCTGAAGTTGCTTCCTTGTTTTAAATGACCTACTTACCCTTAATACTGAACAAGCAAATTACGTCAGAATAATATTATATCGGAAATAAAAAGGGCTACAATTTAACGTAAATACTTTATTCTACTATAACGCTTATTAATAACCCAACCAAATATTGGTCAGCGAATAACTTAAAACTAACATAATCGAGATGAATATACAACACGGGAAATTATAATTATTAAACTGAAATATGCCTAATGAATGAGTTACAATTCATATTAATTATTAAATAACAGATACATAATAACAGATGGGATGAAAACCGGCTACAACATTTCGATTAAACTATTTCTTTACAAATATTATAAAGATGAAGTAGGTATTAATAAATTGGTTCTATTTCAATAATTATTTATGTGTCGGATAGCCCCATAGAGATATAAAGGATAGAGTGGCAGAATAGTACATAACTCAATACTGTGTCGTGTCCGCCGGTGGGAGAGAGAACGCCACAGTTAAAGGTCCCCTACATCTCTCTTTAACAGTACATGCACAACATCAACATTGCGCAATGGCGTGCTACCTGTAACTATTATTTCATCAGTAATCAATAGTTACATATATAAACTTTTTTGCCACTTCAAACTATCTTCGTGTATCAATAAAAACAACTTTTCAACTATTGATTATTATTAAACTGATATAAATAATACTTACAGGCAAAGAGTATACAAATACTACGTAAGAAGAGACGGATGTGCCATAGATCATGCGAGACTTTCAGCTTTGTATGAAACGTGCAGGGAGAACTCGTACCAACATAAAAGATACTAATTGACATCGTTTTTATGTTGTCAGCATTGTCATATTTGTCAATATAGGGATGAACCCTCTAGTGATTAACGAAATATCGATATCGATTATATTCGGTAAGAAATAATTATGTTTCGACTAGAATTATACTTTTCCAACACAAATAAAAGATGTATTTAATATTTATGTGTTTATTCAAACAAATTAGCCTATTCTATAAATCTATTCTAGATTAGCGAAGAAAATAATCAGAACTAAAAGATATAATTATGTATGTACATGTAATGGAAAGGTTTTCAACATTTCTTCTGTAATAGGATTTAAAGAAATGTCTATAGATACAAGGCACAGCTGTTTTTCTGACTTGAGTTCCCTTTTCTTCAAGTCTTTCGGCTTAAAATGCTTGCCACACACATAGTTCAACTGATGTAATTTTACATTGGGCACATAAATCAAGTCTTGGTTTCCAGTTGCAGCTACCCATTTTTACATCTAAAAAGAAAAAAAGAATAGAATTTTTAGTCCTTGTGCCAATTTCTAATAACGGATTATCGATAACTGACAGGCAGCACTATTGTTTACCTACAAAGTACTAGGATATGAAACTTTAGAATATTTCCTTATTTTTTATGTTTCATTGAAATATATCACATTTTAAAACATTATAAATATTCATTCATCTTTATCTAGGGACATTTTGCCATAAATACCTACCCTTTTTTCATTGCTCGACCGGCATGTTGTTGTATGCCATATTTCGCACGTTATTTTGCTTGTTTTCATTGCGCTCCTTTCAATGCTAATCAAATAAATATAGTAACACTTACACTAGAAGTGTAAAATCACATTTATTTGGTATACACAAATCACTTTTACAGTATGTTTTTTACGTTTTATAAACAAACTACATAACGCGGCAAAGTTCAATCTGGATAATAATGCGACAGTTGTGACATTTGACACTATTGACAGCCAAGGCGGTGATGTACGTATAACCCGTCTAATTTTGAAAGAATACTGTTCAAAGGGTACATAGTGACGGATGCTATCTTCACGTTTTATACATATAATAGTAGCCATTAAAAAGATAGCACGTTTCATACATTCGGTTTTTTCTTAGGAACTTGCGCCAGGCTGCTTACAGGTAGCACGCCATTGCTTAATGTTGATGTTGTGCATGTACTGTTAGAGAGAGATGCAGGGGGCCTTTAACTGTTGCGTTCTCTCTCCCACCGGCGGACACGAATTGGCCCCACTCTATTCTTATATCTCTATGGATAGCCCATTTATCGAGGAATGTTATAGGCTACGTAACATCACTCTATAACGGCCCGGTCACGGCCTACAGCGGCGGGCGGCTGCGGCGAGCGTTTTCGATGTACTGGCGCGTTTACTGTGACGCGGCGCGCGGCAGCCTCAGAGTAAACGCGCCATTTACATCGCACCTGCCGCGCCGCTCGCCGCTTAGACCGATCTCGTGACCAGGCTGTATCGCGGGTGTAACCGCATGCTTAGATAATTTATTTTTAAAGGTGGGATCGGTCAATATCCGCAGGGGAGGTAATAAACAAAAAAAAATGTTTCCGTCAAGGAACGTATACTCAAATCAAGTGGAAACTCGGGCTAGGCTCCCAAAAAAGATAAATAATACGATGTGTATCATTGTGTATTCTAATAAATAATTACTGGTAACATCAAAGTTTAAACAAATTTGTGTAGGAAACAAATTTTTATACGCAGATGACCTACTGATATATGTAAATGGACTTATAAGTACCACATTCACCACATTGTACAGTGCCAAAATATCAAATAATAATAATAATATTCTATCACATACACACAACACCATCTAGTCTCAAACTAAGCTGATCTTATACTATGGGTACTAAACAATGGATAAACATTCATATTATCATTAAACTTTTATGTAAATACACATTTATACACAAATACTGAATAGGAGACAAAATAATTCGAAATAATAAATTAGGGCCGATAAACTTGTTGAATGCATAATCAGTGATTATAATCACTAATCAGATAAAAAGAATAAACCAAAAATAACTGTAGTCTTTCAGTCTATCAGAAACATTATCTGTGGCTGCGGATTTCTCTTTTATTTATATTATTTGAAACACGTTATAAATCATATAACGTTCGTTTCACATTTTTCCGTTAATAATCAAGATCGTTTTCATTTTTTGTTCATTCTATATCTTCAACAGATATAACAGATTCATCGCTTAAATCTATAACATCAGGTGGTTCATCATGTTTAAATTCTAAGTATGCTATTTTTTTTCCCTTTAGCGGCTCAAATACTCTTTCTGGCTCTTTTATTTCAGATAAAAGCGTCTTGTTAAGCGAACCATCTGAAGAATCCAGTAAGCTAATTGTTGGTTCTTTATTGGAATAACTATTATCTGGCGTTTCGTCCTCAGCCAAGTCAATTAATGAAACTAATTTCATATTAACATTCTTGTATCTTGTATCTTCCGTTTGGCTTCCAACCAATTCAGCTGATGGAGTAATGTCTGTACCTCTTTCATTCCGTGCGTCGTCATCAAACAAGATGACTGAGGAAATATCGTTTGGATTGATTCGATTCATCAATTCATAATCCAACGAGTCTAGTTCTGATGGCAGATTACTTTTAAGCTGCTGTTCGTCGTTTAGCAAGTCTCCGAGAGTGTCATTGTGAGGCTCATCAATTGACGGACACTTTTCAACTGACGAAGTCTTTTCTGTTGCCTTTTCATTTACCGGTTCATCACTAGACATGCCAATTGACCAAACATTAGTAATCATAATATCTTTATCACTAGCGGTATTTGTGTTGGCAAGTCCGGGTATAAATTTAACTTTAGTCTTTCGCACTTTTCTTAGCTTTGTAATAATATCTTTATGTTCTTTATCTGTAACAGAACTTTCTTTAGTAGGTTCGGTTATTAGTTTGACTTGAGACTTTGGCGCTTTTCTTTGCTTTATGACAATATCCGTAGGTTCTTCATCACAAGCGGTATTCTTTTTGGTAAGTTCGGTTATTGGTTTAACTTTAGGCCTTCGCATTCTTTTTTGCTTTATGACAGTCATGGGTTTCTCCTGTAACGCAGCATCAGAATTAGTTATATCAATATTTATATCGTCCATGGCATATTTTCTTTTTAGGCTATGCTCTACCGTCCTCGTCAGAATATCGTTAAGTGTGAGTGTTTCCGATACCACAGGCAAGTCTGGTAGATCGACCAGCGATTGGTCTAACGCTGGTCCAGTTGAATCAAAACATGGTGCTTGTCGGACTTTGTGCTTACCCTTCATGCAGATATTTAAAGGCACCATTTGTCCCGTTTGTAGATCAATCTTGCAAAATAAGCCGTTGTGAGAATAAGCGTATTTCAATTGCGCCATAGAAGTGATGGGAGTAAGCATTTTATTTAAAATACCTAAACTTGTTGGTATTGTATTAGCTGTATCGACATCCGAAGTGTACAGAGGAGTGGTATGCTGTAATGGTTCTTTGTCTGCTGCAAGACTGCTAGACAATTCTTCTGTACGAATGCTGGTTTTGTTTTCATTTTCTTCATTCATATTAGCTTCAGTGAATACGCCAGGTTCAATTTTTATTTCCAAAGTACTTTCTTCCAAGTAATCTTTTGCATCAATATTTGGATTTGAGTTATTATTTATTTTTATAAGAGCAACCTTTTCAACATTGATGTCTGCTGTGGCAATCTGAATTTCAGTTGCTTGGGTATCAGTATTATTATTCGAACTATTGTCGTCTGTTTGTAGAGTTTTGCAATGTTCATTACTATTTGCTACTAAATCTAAGTTACTCCTATGATCTATCGGAGGATCAGAAGAAGACTTGGCGTTATTTCCTATGAGATTGTTATTATTAGTGATGTTTGGAATAGTGTTAAAACTACTTTGAAAGTATGTTGTATTTTTAGTTATTACTTCGTTTTTGCTAGTTTGTTGGTAAAAATCATCAACTAAGAGAGTCAATTTGTCTACAAGATCTTTACTAACTATTGCGTCTCGATGGCGGTGGAGAGCTACACGTCCATTGGGTAGCAACTTTAATTGGATACTTTTGGGCAATTGTAGTGATTTTTTTACGTAGCATTGAAAAGATAAAAATGCTTTTAAATTTGGTGGTAATTTTGCCGTAGTTAGTAATATGTTATTTGATCCCAAAACGTTATTAAGTGAATCTTGAAGACTTATTGAAGATTTTGGATATTTCGTTGCAGATATTTCGAATCCACTTGGATGAATTGAACTTGGCTTAGGATAATTCAGTCGCATAAGCTCTTCTAAAAATGTACTACCTTGCGTTGAATATTCAATATGATTTTGATTAGTTTTAGTGTCTTTAGCGACAGGTTGCTTTCTATTCGCATATTCCGGCTGTTTTGTAAATTTAGAAACAGAGTTTGTGTTAATTAATTCTTTGGTAGAATTTGTATCAACTTTCTCAATAAGCAGTGCGGGAAATGCAGGAATAGGCTCACTAAAAGGAGCATCAGACTGTTTTGGAGTTACATTTGGTGCAACGTTGTTTTTATGAGATGGAGCTACAACTGAAGTGGACTTGTCCTCCTGATTGACAGTCAAATCACGGCTCTTCAAATTACTTTCTTGGGTATTGTGTGCATTTTTTTTCTTGATAGGTAGTGTCGGTGTGGAAACAACAGGCATAGTTTTCTTTTTTTTAGTGGATTGCTTAGGAAGTATATTTATTCGAATACGGGGCGCAACTCTATTTTCATGAACTGTAGGTAGATGTGAACTGAACTTGTCGCCCTGTTTGACAGAAGAATCATGTTTCTTTACAGCAAATGTATTACTGTCTTTGGTATCATTTGCATGACCTTTCGTGAAAGGGAGTGTGGGCGTGAAAGCAATAGGCAAAGTATTAGGAGCAGTAGACTGTTTAGAAATTATATTCACAGGAATATGAGGCTCATCATGGTCTTCATGTACTGCAAGTAGATCTGAAGAGGGCTTGTCCATTTGGTTCACAGACGAAACATTAGGTTTCTTAGCAAATGTATCATTTATATTGTCGACTTGTGGGGGCGCATAAATGAGTTCACTGCTCACTCGCGCCAAAGTTTCTCTACAGCAACATTTACATATTGGGTAAAGACATTTATGTATTGTATTTATTTTTTCGTTTGTTTCAATTTCATAGAGCCTCTGGCGAGCGAAGCAACATGCCCAATCACCTTTGTCTGAGGAGTTTGTCTTGTTGCTTTCATCATCTATCATCATAGGGCTATTTTTAAAGGCTTCTAATAAAGAAAATATTTTCTGGACCGAATCTAAGCTTATACACGAATTGAATGTATGAACATTAGCATCAAAACTTGTAAGATGTAGTTTGTTAAGATTGCGGCATGTATGATTTGTCAGATCTTGTACTTGCGTATTCAGGTCCAGTACAACATCGGTAAGAGAAACTGGCTTGAATGGCAGAGAAGGATGCTGCGGTATAGTTATTGTCTCTGGCACGTGTGTCCGTAACTGAGTAGCGGCTTGATGTGATTTAATTAGAGTAATGCCTATATCTGGACTATTCACTCCAGGCTGTATCATATGGACTATTATATCATGTGGATTATTGTCTTTTTGATCTACAATTTTATTAAAATCAGTATCTAAGCTTTTTTCTACACCATCCTCATTTTCTAGTGAATCATGATTATCTATGTTTAAATACATATTGCCATCAATTAGTTTATTTTCAAAGTGATTGCTTACGTCTATAGTGAGTGGTTTACACATTCTGATTAGGTCGCGATTGCGAGAATGTCTCAAGAAGTTCATTGACAACTTCAAGAGTTCTACGTTAAAATCTGGATTATTGCATAACTTGTCAGGCGTGTATTTACAAAATGTCGGCCTTTTGAATAAAGCGCTAGACAGTTTTACTCTTTTGTTACTTGGAACTTTAGGCGCTGTTTTTGACTTAAGTTTTTTTAAAACTGGTTTACTTTTAAAATGGATCATGTCTATAATAACATTGTTATCAATGTGTTCTAATAAATGTAAGGGCAATATGCCCATGTCCTCTAATTTAACGGTGTAAACGATAGGTACCATGTGTAACTTATCATCCTTAGTACAGTTTGTTTTAACCAGGTTTTCATCATTTGTTACATGTTCCTTTGCTGTGGTTTCTTGGTTTTCTAGTTTGACGGTTGCTTCGGTAGCGCCTGTAATTATAAAAAAAATGTATTACTTCGTTATAAGGTCAAATCTTTAATGACTCTCCCCTACTAAGAAATCTTGTTCTATGCTAAGAACAAAGTAAAAATAGATCTAATTGCTTAGATTAAGTAAAGACAGTTGATACCAAGAAATAGAAGGCCAAGTAGCTTGTTAACACGCCACGGCACACCAACACTAAATTCACTCACAAGTACACATAATTATATGAAATAAGGTGTAACTTTTTGTTAACGGTGAGCGATTATCCTTGTTTTATTTTATATAAGCATAACTGATATCTCTGCATCATCTCTGGTGGACTGTTAGAAATGCCTGACATTAAGTCCGCCTATGTACAGATTTATACAGGGTGGCGCCGTGTGGCGGGCATTTTTTACATAGAGGCAGCTTACAACATTATTAAGCCTTGTACCAAAAATCAATTAAATCGGTCCAGTCGTTTAGCTACAATATCGATTTTTAGTTTCGCAATTTTTGTACATGCTGTGTACTCTCTACGACGCTCACGCAGCGGATGTAAAGGGTCAAAGACCAACGTTAAGCCCGGCGGCTCGCTACTCGTGACTTCCGTCGTCCGGCATATTGTGGACAGATACCTTGTGACTCTTTGTGCAACATCAACCGTGTTGTCGGTTTTTTCGCCCGAGTCAGTGCGTAACATTTTGAACAGAAACAAAACGTTTGAGACTTCCTACTTAATATTGCATTAAATTTACAACATAAGAAAAGAATAGAAATAATAGATTGATTACGACAAGCACCAAAAATCCAATCAGATTCACATAAACTTCCTACTTACTCTTACAGTAAATTCAATACGTGTGAAAAAGACAAACATGCGAGCCAAATAGAGTTGCCCAATTATGAACAAATACTATTGTATCGATGAAAAATGCACACCGTAACAGTGTGTTGTTTAATGTATTGTGTTTGTATCGACATTATTTGTATTTAACATTCATTTAACCATTTTATCAATGAGATGGCTTTATTTTTGATAATTTAACATGTGGTAGAAACATTAAGGAGTAGTTTTAGGGATTTTGTTTTAGTAAATAATTTTAGAATTATTCACAATTTCCAGAAGAGTCTTAAACTGCCAGGAAATCAAAACTTTAGCATCACTATTAAGCAATAACGTTATTGTTATTACAAATAAGGAATGCATAGTTTTTTATTATTTTACATACATACACTCACGCTTGTTTCCCGGAGGGGTATGCAGTTACTACGGAACGCCATCGCGCCATTTGCCATTTGAACATTGTTATTTTAATACGAACATATTATGTGTTATTTGTTTAGTTTACATAACATGACATGATGCAATTTACAAGTTCACGTACAAAAAATATATCGACATTCACAGTACCTATGGCCACCACTAGTTCGCGTTGTATCGAGACGTCCAGGCGCCATCTAAGTATGACTCACTTTATTTCCGACATAGCGATTGTCTTATTCGTACGTCGTTAAAGATTTTTTAATTGCGGGAGA
Organism: Euclidia mi; assembly: GCA_944739405.2. Lineage (NCBI taxonomy): Eukaryota > Metazoa > Arthropoda > Insecta > Lepidoptera > Erebidae > Euclidia > Euclidia mi. The sequence continues at coordinate 37,351,040 of OX123206.2, forward strand.
GCATTTTGACGTATTTGTGCACTATTCAACATTACCTTTTTTGTAAATACGAAATAGTAGCTTTAAGTGATTTAATTGTGATTGTTTTTAGTAGCGTGATTACGACGTATAGCATTACAATAAATTTTGCACTGTTTGTAATGATAACGCCAAACTTTACGGCTTCGCAATAAACGTATATGGTGCTGATTTTTGAGGAGTGTCTGGGTTGTTTGTAATGCAGCAATGGAATTGCAGCCAGGTGAACCCCCATCCGTTTCGTGAGTCTACTCACCAGGACAGAATTTTTGTCAATTTTCGGGCTGGGATTCACGAGAGATCTTGGGTCCTATTTTTATTGCCGGCCACCTCAACGCGCCAAAATTGTCTGCTTCTTGTTGATATGCAAAATAAGCGAGTGCTGTTTTAATGAGTGAACAAATTTCATAAGAGTGATCATAGAATTACTAAAATAGGTAATTCGTCAACAAAAGTGTAGATACCTACGTCTGCTGAATTACGCATGTTGCCGTTCTTACATAGGTCAGTAACCTAATGTCAAATTTGATTTTAAATGGTGTTTCGTTTTGTAACTCATATTTTATATTGGATATTTTTTTGTTTTTTTTGTTTTGGCCATATGTTTTTTTATGACATAAAACTTTTTATAGGCATCAATGCTACACCTTATTAAAATAAATGCCCGTATGATGGCGCCACCCTGTATACATAAAGTTAAAAAAATAAAAAATTGGAAATAATTCACCAAAGCGTTTTAATACTTACCGATTACCGTTTTCATATCTTCATTGTTTAGGCGAATTACATTATCAGGAATATTTGCGCCGTCGTCAGCCAACTCCATATTATTTAATATTTCACCAATAGGATTGTTTAGAGGCGGTACAATATGAACTTTAGTGTCAACATCATTCGAGACGTCATGAGATGACTGTTGCTCAGAAAGTACAGTAACTGCTTTCGGTACACTTTCTGCACTACCAGTAGCATTAATCTGTTCAGATAAGAGGCAGACTTTTGATAAAGTCTCCGTTTTTACATTTATATTGCCAAAAACTTGAGTTATTTTAGGTAAGACTGTTTCTTCTTGAGGCATTACAATTGCATTTTCTTCGATATCTATTTCATCGATTAAAGGCTCTTCTTTTACAATTTTCACGGCAGTATTTGTACTAGTCGTAACATTTTCATCATTAAAGGCAAATACGGTGTTTTCTTCTAGTAATTTATTATTTTCTTCTTCAATATTTTGATTATTTGAAGTATTTTCATTTAGGTTAATGAGTTCTTGTTTAATTGTAACGGATTCAGCGATTGGTAATGTCTTCACGTCAGTTTCAAGTGACGTCGTTGCTGGCGCAGTGAGTAGTGGCACGTTATTTCCTTGGAAGGGTTCTGATGCGAAGGTGATTTCAGAATCGTTTACAGTTCTGGTGTCTCCTAAAGACAAAGTTACTGGATTATAATCATCAATTTCCCGGTTAACAAGACTTATCAGATTTGACCGAGTTTTATCTTTTTCGAGAAATCTCGGAGTAACTGCTATTTGACTTTAGTCGTTATGGTTAGAACAAGAATTGTTAGTAACTAGGCATGAGACCGATATATCAAAACGAATCTGAAATCCGATTGCAGTCAGAAATCGTATAGTATCGATATACCAATGTGAAAAAACCGATTTTAGAAATCGCAAAACAATACCACGATAACGCAAACTACACAAATCCGAACCAAACGGTGCAAGCGCAACCAAACTACAAAGTAAATCTAAAGCTTACGTTTTCGATAGTTTTCATATTCATTCGTTCTCTTTCACACTACCAAACGACTAGTTAGTTAGAATGAGAGAGAGCGAATTTCATTTTCCTTTCTTTCTAACTTACTGATCCGTTGAAAGAGCGAAAGAGATGAAGCGAATTTTATGGTTGCCAAGCAAGCGAATCATTTTGGATTTTGGCGGTTTTATGAATTCCAGATTGAATAGATACAATAAAACTAAATATCGAGGCGATAATATCTAATTCAGATTGCAACTATTTAATGTTTATTTTGAAAATTACAAATAGTTATTAGGAATTTATGTTTGGAGAGTTTTGTTTGACTTGATTGGTCTCATGCCTAAAATACAAAAAGATTTTGATTGTTTACGTTTGTCGTACGCTACGCTCCAACATTCGCTACTGAAATCGATTTCTAAGATCAGTTTTTGAAATCGATTTCAAAATCTAAAATCCTATATTTATCGGTATGCGTAAAAATCCGAAAACGCCCATGCCTTTTAGTAACGTTATAAATGAATAAGTGCTGCAAAGGAAAGTGCACCATAACCCTTAGCATTAAAGATAATAATCGCATACCAACACAATATTGCAAGTTTTTGGCTTTACTATTGAGAGGTCGATAATTAGATGGATAGAAAATATTTGAAATATAAACACTTACTTTCTTCAGCCATCATTCGCCGCCTCAATGCTATGCGTTCCTGAAACATTACATTTCATATATTATTATATTTATCAGAGCAGCGATAGCCGAGTGGAGAGACCGACACGGTGCCAAGCAAAGGGTCTCGGGTTCGAATCCACGGCACCAATGACTTTTCGAAGTTAAGTGCGTATTAAATTGTTAATTATCGCTTGCTTATCGGTGAAGGAAAACATCGTGAGGAAACCTGCTTGTCTGAGAGTTCTCCAAAATGTTCTCGAAAGACTTGTGAAGTTTGCCAACTCGCACTTGGTCAGCGTGGTGGACTATGGCCTTACCCTTCTCATAGTGAGAAGACGCCCGTGCCCAGCAGTGGGACAGTATAAAGGGCTGATGATGATGATGATAATGAAGTACACACACTCAAAATGAAGTATCGAAAACCACTTAACCTTTGAATAAGTTTGTCACGGAGTTAGTTATTTATTAATTTATCGAAATGGTTACACCAATTGAAAAAGGAATGCTGGACATTTGGAATGGATGGATGAAAGTAGAAATACGAAAGAATATATCGTGTAAAAGTGAATGGGGATATCGGTAGGGGACGCCCAAATAATCGTTAATAGTGCGAATATTTGTGTTTTTATCTACATTAGTGTTTTTAGAATATTGATTAATTAAAAATTAAAATTCGGCCGCCAAGGGCCTCGGTATCATGTATTGAATCATTGGTATCAGTTTCCGGTACGCCGTTTCTTACATAGTATACTATGTCACTATAATATTACAAAGAAAATGTATTACTTACAAATTGTTCTCTCAGTATAACTCGGTTGTTTTTTATCAAGTCTTGCCAAAGCATAAAAGGCTCCACCAATAACGTTTTGTGCCTAAAAATAACATTTAAGTAAGTAGGTATATTATTAAATAAAAAAAGCGGCGATAGCCCAGTGGTGTACGTAACGGACTGCCGAGACGATGGTCTAGGGTTCGATTTTCAGGTACCCCGGGCACACACCTCTGACTTTTCAAAGTTATGTGTGTATTAAAAATGTTAAATTATCGCTCGCTTAATAATGTGCCCCGTAGATAGTAATAGGCTCGCCCCCTAATATATTGAGACTGAAACATAACTGGCGTAAAGTAAAGTGGGTATGAACTACACCTCTGCCTACCCCTTCGGGGATAAAAGGCGTGAAGTTATGCTTGTATTACTAAATACCTGCATGTATTGGTTGAGGCCAAACGGACGTCATTTTGTGAGTCGAGAGTCGCATATTATGAGCACCGAAATTTACTTTCAACTAGGCAGTGATGGACTTAACTTCTTATTGAGGACAGATTGGCGAAGCGGGAGTGTAGTCGACTGCTACGCCGAAGGTCGCGGCTTTGATTCCCGCTCAAGTCAAACATTTGTATGCCTGAACATGGATGTTTGTCTTGGTCTGGGTGTTTTTATGTATAAAATATATGGATTTACAAAACAAAAGTATGTATGTATGTATGTGTATCCATTGTCTAGTACCCATAGTACAAGCTCTGCTTAGTTTGGGACTAGCACTTAACTACTAACTTACACTCCCGCTGCGCCAACGGGTCGTCAATCTCATTTGCATGAAAAACCCTTTTAAAAGTCTTACCATTTAGCGATGTCAACGTGCAGACTCATGGGTTTGTATCTCCACAAAATTGTGTCGTTTTTTCTGTGCCCTTCATAACACATCCAGTATTTCAGGAATCGGTTTCTTGTGGCTAGTTTCAACTGGTACCAACGTCTCTGAAGAAGCATTGGGGTACACCTGCGGCCACTGCAACATGTTTTGTCCAAAAGGGTTTTAGAAAAAATCCAGTGTGAAACTACTAGTTCAATTTAAGACTTCTATACAGGGTGCCACAAGACTCATCACCAAGCCGATGTCTACTCGTTATGGACATGATGCCAAGTCATACTAACCAAAAACAATACCTGGGAAACTAATTATTTTTTTACTTTTCACATTTTATAAACCACTATAAAAGCGCGTGCGTGCAATGCTCGAAATACCTACTTATCCATGGGGTTATAGGGCATCTAAAGAACATATTGGCGGGGTGAATGCAACGATTTTGTACCTAATTAGAAAAAATCCATACAAACTTTGAGCCTCAATATCTCCTGAACCAGTAATTTCCCAGGTATGGTGCCAAAGTAAAAAATGTTCATAGTGATTGATACAACATGGGATTTCAGTTTTCGTTAAGGGTCTTTTTACACCCTGTGTCCGTGTGGTGACGGATTAAGAATACGGATTGTCACCACCCCATATCATCCCATGTGTGTCGTAAGAGCCGACAGAGGGAGCACATTATGCATAGAACAACACTGTAAGAGAAGGAAAACTTGATACAAACCCTACACCAACCCGTTTGGCCAGCGTGGTATAGTAGGCCAATTCCTCCTTTCAAAGGAGAGGCTTAGTCCAGCAGTGGACTGGTAAAGGCTGATGATGATGATTTTCTCTTCATACACCGACGCTCTATTCTAATTTACAAAACATCTGGACTCTAGTACACTCATAAGCAGTAATACATATAATAGATTGCCTCCGTGGTCCAGTGGATAACGCATGCGTCTGCTGATCGGAGGTCCTGGGTTCGATTCCCGGCTCGGGCAAGTGTTTCTGGGTTTTTCCGAATTCTCAGTAGCAGCACGGAGTCTGGTGATGTGCCCGGTAAGGGCAACGGCATGACGTGGGACCTAAAAATTCATGGCGAAATGTGGGTGTAATATTAATATTACACCTCTGCCAACCCCTTCGGGGATACCGGTATGAGTCTATAAATATATATATATATATTACAACTCACTTTTCGTTATAGTTGAGGGTGACATTAGACCAAGCGTCTGCTAGCTCTTCCCCGGTTAATTCTTCCACTTTGAATTCCACTACCAGATTAAATAGGTCCCTCAGTATTTTCCGCTCACGATACGTTTTCTCCTGTTTTGTCTGAAATACAACTTGTTAAATAATCTAATACTAATTATATAAATCTGAAGAGTTTATTTGTTTGCTTGTACGCGCTAATCTCAAAACTGCTGACAGATAATGCACAGCACAGAAATGACAGTGGGTAAATCTGGTCCAAGCGTCGTCAAGGATGAATCATATAACACGATCGTCTTTTCGATTCCGCGGCATGCTGACGCGTTCCCTCTCTCTTTCTCGCTCTAGTAAATGACGGTTCTAAGTGACAGAAAAGGATAGAAGCCTAGGAAAGTGCGATGCGGTGCTGATAGGTGTAGCTCAACCCTTAGTGTGCCTCTTTTGGTTGGTTGGTTGGTTCAGGAGCTATTCAATAATACAAGTACATGACACGACTATGGATTTTATTGTCCCAGTGACTGCCTCCATGGTCCAGTGGATAGCGTATGCGATTCCTGGGTCGGGCAAAAGTGTTACTGGGTTTTTCCGAATTTTCAGGAGCAGCACGGAGTCTGGTGATGTGCCCGGTAGCGGCAATAGGCTAGCCCCTATTACGTGGGATCTAAAAATTCATCGCGAAATGTGGGTGTAATAAATTCAAATTCAAAATCCTTTATTCATTTGGGTCACAATGTGACGCTTATGAACGTCAAAATAATAAATTTATAAAATAATTACTTATACTCAAATTTAAAACATTATTACTGTATGCTTCTACATTTACATTTACTGCCACGTTCGCAAAGCAATAGGTAGAACCATGAGAAAGAACGGGCAATAAAACTCACGGTCACTCTTTTTCATCGCCAGGTTTTGCATAATACACAATTTACATTTTGTAAGGTGCTGCAACTGTTACACCTTCTATATCACTTGTATATATTTACTGTACATAATAATACTCAAGCATAATACTTAATTTTAATGTTGATGTTCATTTAGTTAGCCTCCTCAGAATAGACATGGTGAAACAGGAGCATCCACTTACATCATATATACCTAATAATGCAGGCAATCCTCGAAAGTGATCAGAACCATGATGGAAATGATGCAGTTAAATATTAAAATTTTATACCAGCCCGCAAGACCGTCATCGACCAGTCATCGCAAGTAGCACCCGTTCACGAGTATGACGCATGTGCCAGCCATCATCCCTCTCGCCATATTAGAGGGACAGGGATGACCCGACACACGACGTCACCACAAGAAATGACATTTTAGTGAGCATGACGACAACGGTATACGAACCAGCAGTAAGAAACAATCTATTGGTATACTGACCATGACCGCCAATTACCTACCTCCATTTTCCAGATCGTTATTATTAACATAAGTTAGTGGAACGCGTGAAGGAATGCAAATGTAGAAAGAATTTTGTGAAGGTGACAAGTGAACAATGATATGATCAGAGATAAATAATGTTCAACTACATTCAACAAATCATAAAAATATCCAAATCCTGTAAAAATCATGTGTTCACGAGGCACCTCCACTTAACATGTAAATAAAATAATCGTGAGTTAAACAAGCCTAAGCCTATCCCCACGGTGTCTTATCATTTAAAAATTCCTTAATAGTGTAATAACCCCTTTGTAAAAGAAAGTTCCTAATTGTCCGTTTGTATTTGTGCATGGGTAAATTCATTATTTCAAGAGGCAATTTGTTGAAAAATCGTATACCAATCCCCGCAAATGAGTTCTGAACTTTATGTAGACGGTAGTTAGTTCCCACCAGTTTATGCTTATTCCTTGTGTTCACGTTGTGCAAATCACTATTTTTGCGGTATAGAATTAAGTTTTTCTTAATGTACATTAAGTTAGCATATATATATTGCGATGCAACTGTCAATATGTCTACTTATTTAAATTGATCACGTAAAGAATCTCTAGCACCTAACTTATAAATTGCACGTATGGCCCTTTTTTGAATGACAAAAATAGTCTGTATATCAGCAGCTGTACCCCATAACATTATTCCGTAAGACATTACGCTGTGAAAATAACTAAAGTAAACTAGTCTAGCAGTATCTATATCTGTGAATTCCCTAACTTTTCTAACTGCAAACGCTGCAGAACTAAGTTTTACTGCGAGACAGGATATTTGGGCGCCCCACTGAAGCTTACAATCTAAAGTTACACCTAAGAATACGGTTGATTCGACTAGTTCAATTGTTTCCTTATTTAAAATTATATTAGTAGGAACACTTTTGACATTAGGCAAAGAGAATTTAACACATTTTGTTTTGCTTGAGTTGAGTACCAAATTATTTGTCGAAAACCAATCTAATACTTGTGTAAGAGTGTTATTGACGGTATCAAAGTTACTTAAATTACGATCAACTTTAAAAATTAGTGACGTATCGTCGGCAAACAAAACAATATCACATAAATTTTGTACAAAGAACGGCAAATCATTAATATATATTAAAAAAAGAAATGGACCGAGAATAGAGCCCTGTGGAACGCCCATTCCTACTGGCAAACCTAGAGACCTACTCCCATTAACATCTACATACTGAATTCTATCACTAAGGTAGCTGGCAACAAGATTGAGTGCGGTATCTCTAATACCATAAAGTTTCAATTTAAGTAAAAGCGTATTATGTTCCACACAGTCAAAGGCCTTTGATAGGTCACAAAAAACACCAATAGCATCCTTCGAGTTTTCCCAAGCATTGAAAATATGCTTTAACAAAGTTACACCGGCATCAACGGTAGAGCGACCCTTAGTAAAGCCATACTGTTCACTGTGAAATAAATTATTTGTGTGAAAGTGGCTCTCTAGTTGATGCAAAATAATCTTTTCAAAAATTTTACTAATAGCAGGCAAGATAGAAATTGGCCGAAAATTACTAGGGTCGCTCTTTGATCCCTTTTTGAATAATATTACACCTTTGCTTACCCCTTCGGGGATACAGGTAAGTATATTAAAAAAAAATAAAAAATATATATAAATAAAAGATTACAGCTCATGGAAATTACACACTCTGTACACTTTCGGTTATGTTGTGACGTGTTTGGACAGTGTGATGTGAGCTACTGGCGAGCCCCGTGGCTGTTCGAACGTTCTCGACTTTACAAAATGCGTTGTCAGCAAACGTGTAGCCAGGCCGCTACACCAAAATGTAAGGGTACAATGTACTGATCAAACAAGCCGAAAGACATCTAAACCTGTCAGAGAGGAAACAAAACCCGGTCTTTTTCAATACAGGATCCGGTTTCTGCATTAAATTATAACACGGAGCTTAGATGCACATACATACTATGTGGCTGTAGCCAAATAAGTTTATTTTTGAACCAGGCCTGCAATAACTACGCTGGATTGCCACATAATATCTTTTTTTTAACGTTTGAAGAAAGTTTATTGCCATATAAAAATATCCCTACATATTTGTTAATGAGGAGGCATGAGACCGATATATCAAAACGAATCTGAAATCCGATTGCAGACAGAAATCGTATCGTATCGATATTCCAATGTGAAAACAAACGATTTTAGAAAACGTAAAACTATACCACGATAACGCAAACTACATAAATCCGAACCAAACGGTGCAAGCGCAACCAAACTACAAAGTAAATCTAAAGCTTACGTTAGCGATAGTTTTAATATTCATTCTTTCTCTTTCACACTACCAAACGACTAGTTAGTTAGAATAAGAGAGAGCGAATTTCATTTCCTTTTCTTTCTAACTTAGTGATCCATTGAAAGAGCGAAAGAGATGAAGCGAATTGTGCTTTGCGACGAGCGAAACGTTTTGGATTTTGGCGGTTTTATGAATTGCAGATTTCGATTGTTTACGTCTGTGGTACGCTACGCTCCAACATCCGCTATTGAAAACGATTTCTAAAATCGGTTTTTGAAATCGATCTCAAAATCTGAAATCGGCTTTTTATCGGTTTGCGTAAAAATCCGAAAACGCCCATGCCTATTAATGAGTAATCGTATTTTATGTTTGTCCTTCTATCAATTCGTAACGGAACGATGACTGTGGAGTGTAACAGGCTACTTTTTGCACGATTATTTATTAGTATTGCCATATAAAAAAAAAATTAAAGCTACTTACCACGCCAATGACGTCAACATTTAGGTGGACCAGAACTGTGTCGAAGAGCAGCCAGTCTAATATAGTCATGCGCAATTTGGGGGGCACAAGCTCTGCGTAATCACCAAACTCAAACATATAGTCTAATTTGGTAATGGTAATTGTACGTAGGACTGACCTAAAAATAAAAAGGATTTTTGTAGATCCAGGAAAAACGTGTGGTGGGTGTCGTAAGAGGCGACTAAGGGATAACACGATGCAAATACCATCTTTGCGTAGAGACGGAAAACTCGACATAAAACCCTATACGACTGCCTCGTTGGTCTCGCGGCATAAATGTGCGCGTGGGATCGGGAGGTCCCGTGTTCGATTCCTGGGTCGGGCAGTGTTATTTTTCTGTCACGAAATTCTCAGTAGCAGCACGGAGTCTGGAAATGTGCCGGGTATGGCAATAGGGTTGCCCCTTATTACGTGGGACTAAAGCATATCTGGCGAAAAGTGGGTGTAGAAATACACCTCTGCCTACCTCTTCGGGGTTATAGGCGTAGACTATGTATGTAGGAAAAATATTGTATCATCCTACAGATTTTCGCAATCAGTTGAGGTAGCGATAGCCTAGTAGAGATACTGACTGCCATGCAGAGAGTATCGGGTTCGAATCCACGGCGCGTGTCGGTCCCGGCTGTCATGAAGATCTTTGACAGTCGTTACGGGGAGTCGGACTCAGTACCCTCAAATAAACTGATACTGGTCTAAACCATGGAATATCGCTATCGCTTTGTATTACGGAGGTCAGACGGCAGTCGCTCTGTGGAAAAGTAGATATTGAGTCATATCTGGTTGGAGCAGTGAGCGGACCTCTGGATGCCACCGGTATAACGCTAGGACGATGATGATGACAGCTTTTCGCAGTCCAATGCTGGACATAGGCCTCACCTTACTTGCATCACAATTATTGCGAGACAAGGAGGATTTGGGCCACTATACCAGGCTGGCCAGACGGTTGGTATAGCGTTTGATGCTGATTCAGCCATCTCTTCTCAACGATTATATTTCTTCTAGCATTTTCCTTTGTTGCCTCTCAAGAATCCCACGGAATAAATAAATAAAATTCAGAAGTTCAGAAATTACAAAATGAAATCGAAACTATGAATGCAACGAATAAAAAATGGTGTAATTATAATTCATTGCGCAGTTCCGCTAGAGGTTAGACAATAGATAGTAGGTGGAGGATTCTGGCGACTTGAACCTCTCAACTCAGACCGGGGCCCCAGTAGCCGGATCGTTTAATCCAGGCTACTGAATAAGCAGCGATAGCCTAGTGGAGACACCGACGGACTGCTACGCAGAGGGTATCGAGTCCGAATCCACGGCGCGTGCGTATTAAATAGTTAATTCGCCTGCTAAACGGCGAAGGAAAACATCCTGCGGAAACCTGCATGTCTGAGAGTTCTCCATAATGTTCTCAAAAGACATGTGAAGTCTGCCAACCCGCACTTGGCCAGCATGGTGGACTATGGCCTTAGGCCTATTGTCCACGTAAACCGCACGTCATGCGCACGCTTTTGTCAATTGACGATTGCAAGATGAAAGCTTGCATCTTGCGTATAAACAATCAAAACTGTGTCCACCGTGCGGCATACTGCCGCGCGCACCGCATGACGAGACGTGGACACAGCTTTGATTGTTTGATTGTTTATACGCAAGATGCAAGCATTCGTCTTGCAATCGTCAATTGACGAAAGCGTGCGCATGACGTGCGGTTTACGTGGACAATAGGCCTTACCCTTTCGCATATTGATAAGAGGCCCGTGCCTAGCAGTGAGATAGTTTATATATAAGGCCGATTATGATGGCTGTGACCACCTGTAGGTTTCCGACCTGTTTCAAATTAATTCCGGACCCAGTCGCCGGTATGCTCGCAATAATTGCTGGCAACTCAAGATCTAATCCCAATAATATTCTTATCAGATTTGTGTTTTTTTCGTTTATCCTCAGGGCGCCTTTATTCGCTAAAGGTTTTAGCAACGTTTAGCACATAGCGAGCTGTCTGCTAATTTATGTGCCAATGTAAAGACTACCTAAAGAGCAATACTTAAAGGCCATATTTGAATGATACTCTTTTTGTTGGGTGGGAGCAAAGTCGTGTAAGACCTTATGAAAACTCGCCGATCCTATGCAGGACGTTGTGTCGTTTCTACACACAAACTATATATGTACACATTGTACACTACATTGGCGCTAATCAAGAAAAATATTTTATTTTATTTGTGCCTAGATCCGAAAAATACTTGCTGTCTACATGATGATTCGGTGTTACCTGCAGCAGACATGGCGGCATTTCTTAGCGTTTACAAGCACCCTTACATAAGACAGAGAACTCAGATTTACATAGAACCGCAGAACTTAAGGATAGCGTGTGCTGATTCTAATTGGTGTCTGCCTCCAGTTTAGTTTGTAGTTCGCAGCACTGGCGACGTTTCTCCGTCTCTCTTGCTCTCGTAGTTTAGATACACTCGGGGAACGTCCGTCTCTTGCTTTTACACTGGGGGAACGACTGCCATGCCGCCTAGCGGCAATAGGCTTGTGTCCACTAAGAATTAATCGGTTTGATTCTAGTATCTATAGATTCATTAAGATTTTAAGATCTCAATAAAGTTTATTATTTATTATAAAAAGGTAAGATTAATGTTATTTTCACATACAGTGAATACCAATCAGAGAGCATTACGTCAAACAGTACGTCCGCCATTCATGTTGTTGACGTTTTAGTAGTAAATACAACTGAAACGTCAAACTTTCTACCTGTCAAATCGAATATAACAAAATAAAAGTGGGTACATCAGACCAGACTTCATTCACGGTTTGTTTTGTTTTGGACTTTGTGATATCACTCAACCGCCACGTTGGTTTACAGCGTTTTCGTGTCAAATTCACAAAGGTTTTTAAAAAGCCCTAATTAGTAATGTTGCTGATCGATTTTTGAAGAAAATTCAGGTATTTCAGTTTAACATCTAATAAAGGAACGAATCAATCGCTAATTACATTTTAGGACACAAGCCTATTGGGATCTGCCCCCAGTTTAGTTCGTAGTTGCGCGGCGCTGGTGTCGTTTCTCCGTCTCTCTTGGCCTCGTAGGATACACTGGCAGAACGTCCGTCTCTGTTGCTCTTACACTGGGGGAACGACTGCCACGCCATCTAGCGGCAATTTGGCTCGCAGAAAATTTGTCTTCAGAGTGCCCATAAAGAATGTGCTTCTATGTATATCTGAGTTCTTTGCTAAGACATGTGAACTGATAGTCCATTGATTGTACCATAATACTCACCATATTTTTTTCTTTCTGCAGTGATGGTTGTTGTCCTTAGCGTTCTTACACAGACTAGATATTATTTCGTTTTCAGTTTGATTTGCATTGATACTGTTGGCCACTGCTCGCACGAGTTGCCGGCAGCATTCTGTACTGTTCACGTAATGAGGTATTATCTCTTTGCCATCAACCAATTCTGGAATAAATGGACAACAATATTTCCTTGAGTTTACGCGAATGTTACACATAGAAATCTTTTTTTCTTTTATGGTAATAGGCGGCAAACGAGCAGACGGATAGCCTGATGGTAAGCAATTACCTCCGCCCATGGACACAAGCAACACCACAGGAGTCACAAGTGCGTTGCCGCCCGTTGGGGTTGGGAAAAGGGATAACATGAGGAGTGGGATGAGAGAGAAGGAATAGGGGATAAGGCCTTCGGCACTTTCACTCACCGAACGAAATGCAACAGTTTAGGTACTGTTACTTTACGTCGATTTTCTGTGAGAGGGTAGTACTTCCCCGGTCGAGCCGGCCCATTCATGCTGAAATCAGCAAGGCTCTACTACCTTTAATTACGGTTTACGGATTCTATCGCGATATATTGGATTTACTAACGTTACATTTAATCCGAATGATCTAGAAACTACATTATTTATTATAATCCGACGTTTCGATTACTTTACACGAATCGTGGTCATGGAAGACTGAGGTGATATTTCTCTTTGTCTTGAATGTACAAGTTATCCCAAAGTACCCGAACACTTTTGTTGTTATTTTATAAATGTATGATTTTTATGCAGATAGTTAAGATGCTGGAGAGTCACATAGACACAGTACCTACACTAAGAACAGTAAGTCATAATTACTATAGAAATATGCCACTGCTAGTTTAAATGTGTGCGTATATGCCGAAACCTACACCTTCACGAGAGGATGTAAAGATAATAAATTTCCTCCCGACCGATTTCGGCCACGGCGGCGCGTCTATAATAATATAGTCGACATGCCAACTGCGCGGGACATATAATAGTGCACAAGTGTAATATTACACCTCTGCCTACCTCTTCGGGGATATAGGCGTGAGTCGTGTGTGCGCATACACAAGTGCACTCTCTATTCCCTCACTCTCATAGTCCGATGGGACGCCACAAGCAACACGACCGGAGAGAGATTTAGCGCAGGATCAACGACTTAACACCGCCAGCACCCTGACTCCGAACTTACTATTGGGTCACTTTTTGTTCGACCCGGTAATAGTACCCGAGACCTCATGATTCGCAGTCGCTAACACTACCGCAGGACCACAGAGGCAGATGTATAGATAACATGATGACAAGACGGCCCTGAGCAATCCCTCCGCGACCAAGGCCGTTGCAAGTCGGCCGAAGGTTGGAAAAACATTGGTATTTATACTCATAAATTAGTTAATATACTCGATTAAGACCTATTAAGTATTATGTATTTTTTATATGATTTTATTCTATAGTTCGTTATTTTATTAGTTTCCTATACTATAAAGTTACTTATTTCATATTTATTAGTTAACTTTACGCTTTTCCTATGCACCTACCATGATTGTCTCTGCACCACCCAAAGGTTGACTGGTAGAGAATGCCAATGGCATTAAGTCCGCCTTTGTGCAATAATTTTAAATTATGTGCTATGTTAAGCAACATATGTGTAGCAAACATAATATTTTTTTATTCCATGTTTTACGCAAATAAATAATATTATTAACAAATCACCCTGTATGATGTGTACAAAATGCGAAAGTGTAAAATCGATTCTTGTAAGTAATTCAAGTAAAACTTACCAATGCATTCATCTATTGTGTCACATGATGTCTTATCACTATTATTTGGTGTCTTACTTCGGACTTGTCTAATTGTTTTATTGATTTCAGCCGACCCAGGCACTTCGTTACTATTCGGACTAATTTCGTCTAGGTTCTCTGTTTCATCTATATTTGGCTTGTTTTTGTTAGTTAAGAGAGATTTTTGCTTCTTTCTTCGTCGATTATATTTCATAAAAGTCCAAGTCTAAAAGGTATACATAAATAAGTATATAATACAGAGTGTTGATATGCATTTGCAAAATATTTTAATAATACAATAATTATAGACAGTATACTTCATCATCATCATCAGCCTTTAACAGTCCATTGCTGGACTAGGCCTCTACTTAGAAAGGAGGAATTGGCCTACTATACCATGCTGGCCAAACGGGTTGGTATAGGGTTTGTATCAAGTTTTTCTTCTATTACAGTGCATGTAGTAATATGCTCCCTCTGTCGGCTCTTACGACACCCATGGGATGATATGGGGTGGCGACACTCCGAATTCTTAATCCGTCACCACGCGGACAGTATACTTATTAGTCTAAAATTATTTCAACCAGTGTGCGATGATATAAGACCCTATTTTTATTCAATGTTACAGTAGATCAGAATAAATAGTTTACTGGTGCAAAATAAGACTGCACCGTAAGTGTGTGTGCTTGTGTATGTTAGGTTGGGTGGGAGGCGGTATCCGCTTTCTAGTCTAACTGGATTAGACTGAATATTAGGTTTTCCACAGAGCAACTGCCTGTCTGAAATTCGAACCCAATACCCTCTGCATGGCAGTCTGTTGGTATATCCACTAGGCTATTGCTACGCATTAGTGAACATGTGTGTTTACATTATACGGAGGCCTTTAAGTCACAAAGACACGCCAACACCCTATAAGTTTAAATAATTATATTTAAATTAATTATATACACAAGAAAGTATTTTGATTTTAAAATTATACTGTAAATACAGAGAAATAATTACGCAATAAAGACTTTATAATAAGGTTTTGTAGTTGGCACTTAAACAATTGTAAACTTCCATTTTTAAGAGGCAAGGAAACATTAGAAACTTCATGGAAGTGAATGAAGCAAGAGAGATAATTATGTCAGGATTGTCGCAAGTGACTTTCCAGAGACTTTGCTGACCCCTTTGGGAAACAGGTGTTGAGTCTATGTATGTACCCATTGAGATAACATAACTACTAGAGTAACAAACTCCTACAATTCACGTTGGAAATATCGTGGCAACCAGCCGAGATAGACGACGTAGATTTGAAACCAATATGCACTTTAGAAAAAACCTATATTCATCTCTTTATTCAAAAATGACATTCCAAAACGTAAAGGAGATGTTTCATGTTTGGCTACAAAATGTATGGTACATTTTGTAGCCAAAAATTTACCTTAAAAAATAGGGAAAAATATCAGAAATCAGGGAAAAATATTATTTCAAGAATTTACTCATATTTGAGATCATAGAAAATAAAAATATTTCTCCGTTCTTGCCATAATCAATATGGCGGTTTATTGGATTTGATGATACCTAATGCATTCAGAAATTGTAAGAGATGAAATGACAGAAGGTAAATAACACAAAGATGTAAAATAAAATTAGTTATGTATACCTCAACTGCAGCATACTGCAACTACAATAAAAATAATTTGGAATAAACATTATTAAAAATTGTTTTAAATATTCGTTTTGACATTTTGATGTTAATTAACACTTGACAATTATTTAATGTCAATGTTTTCATAAAACGTCATTTGCAATTCTCACAATATTCCGCCATGATTGTTGAGATAGACGTCAAATATTATTTTATTTTATTTTCTACATTTTCAAAACTATTTTAAAGTGGGTATTTTTAGTTTAATTATGTTTATGGGTTAATTTCCTCGGATTTTTAATATGGTACATGATGTAGCCAGAGTTCCATACAAAAAGGAAACATCTCCTTTGAATGAGAAAACAACTGAATGTCAATCGAGAAATGCGGTGTTCTCCAGTTGTAAAATTGTTTTCCCCGAAAACATAACGGAAAAAAGAAGCACCCATACATACATTGTTAAATAAATGAACCCTAAAAATATAACACACCTTTTTGAGCAGTTGTGTAAAAATTGGTACTGAATTGTGTAGGAATTTGAATGACCAAATAAATGTTTTAAATAAAAATATTTTAAGACACTTTGTTGTTGATTGTATCTCGCTGATTCTCTTTAAAAATAAAGGAATTAAATCTATTAAAAAAAACGTGAACAAAAAAATATTAAAATAATAATTGACTGCTTTATATTATAGGAGTAAAAAGTTTTAGTAGGAAGCACGGAATGAGTCCTATAATTCCAGTACCAAATGACTATGCCCATCAAAAATGTTACGAAACTTCCGTAAAAATGGGAAATTCAAAATTTTATTTATAGGCAACATCATGTAGTTCAATGATTTTTTGCGATTTTTATTGTAATTTACAACAAAATGTCGTGATTAACAATTAACATAAGCGTGAAATAAAATATCCTGCCTCTTTATCACTTAATGAAAATGTGATAGTAATAGGTCCACAAACCTATAACACATGGCAACAAATCTATGTGCTCTTTGCTAATCTGGTTGTTAAACAGATCAATGTATGTATGTATGTAAGTATATTAGAAATCAGAAAAAATATGTTTGATAAACATGTTATATAGGAAAATTGCAATCCACTGTAACATTTCTAGATATATTAAGTTAAAAAAAAATGTTCTTTTCAATAATTTGTTTGGCGTAGCAGTTGCTTACATTCCTGCTGCGTCAACCGGTTGTCAAAGTACTATTTATTTGTTTTGTGTAGAATATAACTTATATTTGACTAGTCTTTTGCTTTGATGGTTAACTATTTAACCAAAAGTTGTGTTAATTTTGCCCTGGAAAAAGATTTGTGAAATAAGCAAAATTACTTGTTCCGTCTGGGTGTTATTTATTATTTAGGTATAACAAAACTTTGCTTCTCCACCCATGTGAATTATACACCAAAACCTTCCACAGTAATCACCATATTCTCTATCTATTGGTGAAAACCATATAAAATATATTCAGTAATTTTAGTTTATTATGTTTATACAGTTGGCGGCGGTAGCCTAGTGGTGTACGTAACGGACTGCCGAGACGATGGTCTCGGGTTCGATCCCCAGGTACCCCGGGCACACACCACTGACTTTTCGAAGTTATGTGTGTATTAAAAATGTTAATTATCGCTGCTTAACAATGTGCCCGGTAGATGGCAATAGGCTCGCCCCCTATTACATTGGGACCTAAACATAACTGGCGAAAAGTGGGTGTATAGTACACCTCCGCCTACCCCTTCAGGGATAAAAGGCGTGAAGTTATGTTATACAGACCAGACCGTCTTCAAGAATAATGAGTGTTTATCAATGATCTGTTTATTATTGTACAAACATGTGTGAGTTGTTGTAACAAAATTTTAATAGCTTTCCTAATTTATGTAATAAACTTGGTGCATACTATAATAATAATAATAAATAATATTCTACCACATACACACATCACCATCTACTCAACTAAGCAGAGCTTGTACTATGGGTACTATATGCAATGAGTTTGGCGGTTTTTGTTTATTTACCTTTTGTAACAACAAATTTTCATAATCACAATATGTAATGTTGATAAAAACAGTAAATAACTTACTCTTCTCCATCCATAACCTGTTTTACAGCATCCAGGTAGTTCATTCAACGTGGTTGCTACGGATCGCCAGTAATCGTCAATTTGCGATCGGGTTTTATTTGATCTTTTCTCGCTAACCTCTATGAAGTCACTGTTAGCAGCCATCATCTCAAACAACTTTGTTTTTTGCACTCCGCTCGGATTGGGCTTGATGAATTTCTGTTCCAGAATATCCATCGTTGCAATGACTATTACCCGAATTTACTCACTTTTATGATTCCTCTTTCATAGGACGCAACAGAGAGCTGTAAACTGCAAGATGTGGACTGCAGACACTCTCAACTGTTTGTAAACAAAATGTTGACTGTCTCACTTATAAACGATAATATTTGGTCCAAACTAAACATATTTACTGTCCCTGTATGAAACTGTATAAATGAGTAAATATAATAGCAAGTAACTGAAGTGCGCACAGACCAAAAGTTAAACTTTTTAGTTAATTATTTGGCAAAATCTACAAAAACAATACTCTCATGAAGACAACAACAAATGTTAAAGCTTGTAAGATCTGTCAATAATCTACAATGAAAGTTAAGAAATTATTAAATTATTTTCCTTCGTGAAAGTACCTACATGAAGTCAGTCAAACTTCAATATTTGACAACTTCAGTGTTGCCAGGCCAGTCTGGCCAGTAGCGATGGGCGATGACGAGATGTTCAAGTCGATTGTTTCGATTGTTCAAACATCTTGAAGACTCGCGATTGTTTTCTCTTGCCCAGTCGATGGTTTCGAGTCAACTCGCGGCGTCGCGTAGTCGCTAGGGTACCGATGCGAATGATGCATGTTGGCACGCGCTTAGTAGCCGCTGTGATCTCGCAACGAACGCACGTCTAGTTTGTCTCAAAATGAGTGTCTGAGATACAATTCTCCTAATTACATTTATTCAAAATGCAGTTTCGATCTAATGTCAGTGTCATACTTATGTCACAAATGGTATTCTCCTCATAGAGATATTAAGAATAGAGTGGCAGAGTGGGGCCTATTCGTGTCCGCCGGTGGGAGAGAGAACGCAACATTAGAGGCCCTCTGCATCTCTCTCTAACAATACATGCACAACATCAACATTACGCAGTGGCGTGCTACCTGTAACTATTATTTAAATCAGTTTATTAATAATCAATAGTTTAAAAGTTGTTTTTATTGATACACGAAGATAGTTTGAAGTGACAAAAATGTTTATATATTTTTAAACTATTGATTACTGATAAACTGATATAAATAATAGTTACAGGTAGCACGCCACTGCGTAATTTTAGAGAGAGATGCAGGGGGCCTTTAATGTTGTGTTCTCTCTCGCACCGACGGACACGACACAGTATTGAGTTAGGTACTGTTCTGCCACTCTATTCTAATATCTCTATGATTCTCCTAAATGAACTGATATTTGAGTGTTACTGGAATGACAACGAGACTAGATCGTAAATTGAACAATGTGTCAACGTCGAACTATAGAAGTCAAATTAGACGATAATGACATTAAAATAACAGAATACCGATTCTGAGTCAATTCAAAATCTAATCTCATCATCCTCTTAGCGTTATCCCAGTTTCAATCTGGGGTCCGCTTTCTAGTTTAACCGGATTTGGCTGAATATTAGCTTTTCCACAGAATGACTGCCTGTCTAACCTCTGTAACCCGAAGGGATAGCTATATTCCATGGTTTAGACTAGTGTCAATTTGTTTAGAAGGTACTGACGCCCTGTAACGACTATCAAAGATCTTCATGACAACCGGGACCGACGGCTTAACGTGCTCTCCGAGGCACGAGACAAGCGATAATTACAATTCAATACGCACATAACTCCGAAAAGTCTGCTCAGGGTATCTGTTGGTATGGATATAGGTACCAGTAGACTGCCATGCAGAGAGTATGTACGATAGCCGATAGTGGATACTCGGCTATTGTCGCCTTCAATTCAAAATGTAATCTCATTTCGTTTTGATGTCATATAAAATACGAGAATTGGCCTTCTGGTTGAACATTTTTTTTGTTGTTGGTTCCTTGCTTTTGCTTTACTTTACCTACTTGTATTTCAAATAAAAGTAGGTTAAAGCAAACGTGACTGCCTCCGTGATCCAGTGGAGAGCGTATGCGACTGCTATTCGAAGATAATGTGGGGTATGTGGGACCTAGAAATTCATGGTACAATGGTGGGTGTAGTATTACACCTCTGCCTACCCCTTCGGAGATACAGGCGTGAGTCTATAAAAAAAAACCATACGTAATAGCCGATACAAATTCGGTGTCCGCCTTGCTTGGATGTACACACGGCGCCAAGTCAAGCTAAATAGTTGCAGTACGATTTTGATACTTATTCCCTACGCCATAAGAACGGTACAAAAGTCAAGTGTATAGCTTGACGAGTAGCCGTGTGTACGTAGCACGCTTGGAGCTTGTAGATGATAGAAACGCGGCATTACATTTTAGCTACAAAAGTTACATTAATGTTTTTTTTTATTTAGATAAGTACGTGTTTATGAGGTCGAACGCTGGAGGCGGATTGATGTCAACAAAATGGCAAAATATAAAGGAATCTATGATGTCTCATAGTTTACAGGCAAATTTGTTGTTAATAAATGCTTGATTTTATTTCTTAGACGGTTATTTAAGACTAGAGGACGCCAGCAGCTACCCATGCACTTTATTTTAATTTACCCGTTTTGGCCGATCCCGTGGGAATTTCGGGAAATCCCTCCTTAGTGCACCCCTACGGTCCCCAAGGAACATACATGCCAAATTTCAGCTTCCTACTTACTTGATACTTGATGGCACGGGCTGTTTCCGCAACTCCACGTCTTGGCGTGTATTTTGCGTGCGGGTGGGAATGGTGACTTCATTCGAGCCACCCCAGCTCTTCGAGGAAGGCCAGCAGGCTCTTGATGTGGCCCACTGCTTCCCTCGGGGTGCTGTATCTTGTCAGGTACTGCTGCCTGTACTGTGCGACCTCAGAGCAGTCGAGGAGCAGGTGGGCTGCCGTCTCGTCTGCTGCCATACAGGCCCTGCACAGCGAGCTGTCGGTGATACCTATAGTAAATAGGTGTTTATTAAAGAATCCGTGTCCTGTGTAGGCGGCCGTGACTGTCCGCAGTTGTTGTTTGGACAGCCGGAGGATTTGTTTGGCTATCTTACCGTCTACTGCGGGAAGAGCCTCCTTGGCCTGCCTACATGTTTCAATACCAATCCAGGACTGGTTGTGTTGGGTCCTGGTCCTATTCCTTACCAAGTTGCGATAAAAACCAGAAGGGAGGGGAATAATGGGCTCGGGTCCCACCACCTCTAAAGTGGCCCCTCTTCTGGCAAGTACGTCGGCTGCGTCATTCCCTCTTGAGCCACTGTGGCCCTTGATCCATTGCAGTGTTAATTTGTTTTGTTTACCTACCTCTGTTAGTTTCTGGTGGCATTCAAGCGTGAGTGCCGAGGTGATAGTATGGCTTTTGAGGGCTGAGAAGACAGCCTTACTATCTGAGAGGATCCTGATGGATCGTTCCCTTACCTCGCGTGCCATGATTGCTGTGGCAGCTAGGATTATGCCAAAACATTCGGCCTGGTAGACCGTGTTGTAGGCTCCCAGCGGTGCTGCGATGTTGATGTTTAGGTCCTCGGAGAATACTCCTGAACCCGTACCTGTATCCATCTTAGACCCATCTGTGAAGATCGTGAGCTCGTTGTGGCCAACCGCTCCCTCGTGTAGATCCTCGTACAGTTGGATTTTGTATTTCTTGTCGAAAACAAATTGTTTCGGTATTCGGTCGCCAATGGCTTGTGTGAGAGGAACTTCTTTAAAGAGTGTGTTGCCAATGGCTTGTGTGTGAAAGTTGCTAGTGTGCGGTGTGTTAGTGTCTTTCCAGAGCTTCAGAGCTCTTAGCCGGATCGCCAACATCGTTGCCTCCTGTTGATGAAGGATGAGGCAGAATGAACAGGTGCAATGGAGGCAAGTCCAGCAACACTTCGAGTGCCGCTGTAGGTGTAGTTTTCATGCAGCCCGTGGCCGCTAGGCATGCAAGTCTTTGAAGCTTTTGAAGCTTGTTGGCGGCCGTTGTTAGGTTGGTCCGAGGCCACCACACTACTGCGCCGTAGCTTATCATCGGACGTATTATTGTCTTATAGAGCCATAAGACAATTTTGGGGGATAGGCCCCATCGTTTACCTATCATCTTCTTGCACTGCCAGAAGACGATGCTGGCTTTATTGAGCTTATTTTCCATGTGGCTGTTCCATGTCAATTTGCTGTCAAGAGTGACGCCCAGGTACTTTACCTCGGTAGACAGCTTGAGCTCTGTGTTGAATAGCCCGGGCAGTCGGTAAGTACCCAGTGCGCGTTTGTGTGTGAACATAACTAGTTCGGTCTTGGTCGGGTTTACTGATAATTCGTACTCATTATACCACCACTCTACTATGCGTAGAGCCTGTTGAGTAAGGTCGTACACTGTACTAGTTACCTTACCTGAGGTGAGAATGGTCAGATCATCTGCATATCCTATTGTGTAAAAATATCTCGCGTTGAGTTTGTCTATGAGTTCATTGATGACTAAGTTCCACAATAGCGGGGAGAGAACACCGCCCTGCGGGCAACCTTTAGTTATCAAGGCTGTCTGGGAGTCGCCGTGCAGGCGCACTACCCTTTTGCTGAGCATGTTTTGGATCCACTGTATGAGCATCGGATCCACACCATGTCTGGCTAGGGCGTTGCTTATGCTGGAGAAGTTTGTCTTGTCAAAGGCTCCTTCTATGTAAATGAAGGTGCCCAGACAGATGCTTTTTTGTTGTATAGCAGCTTCTATCTGGTTCACGACCTGATGTAAGGCCGATTCCTTCGATTTCCCTGAGCTGTATGCATGTTGATTGGCATGTAGGGGTAGGTGTTTAAGTGCCCCACTTCTTAATTCCCTCTCGCATAGCCTTTCCAAGGCTTTAAGCATGAAGGAGGTCAGGCTTATTGGTCTGAAGGACTTTGCATTGGTGTAGTCTGTTTTGCTTGGTTTTGATATGAAAATTAGTTTGACTTCCCTCCAATTCTTCGGTACATATCAAAGGGCCAGGCTAGCCCTCATGATTGCCAGAAGTCTTTTGCGGACAGGTTCACCCCCCCATTGTAATAGCCCTGGGAAGATGCCGTCCAGTCCGGCTGCTTTGAAGGGATGGAAGCTATCGATGGCCCATCGGAGTTTTTCTTCTGTGACCACGGTGTTTGCGTGTCTCCACTTGTGTTCAGTCGCCACTGTTGGTGTATCGTGCCACGTTATTACCGGGGTGAGGACGCAGCCCGGGAAGTGTGTTTCGAGTAGGACGCGTCTTGTCTCCTCCTCCGATGTGGTGTATGTGTTATCCGGTTTACGGAGAGTACCTGGTGCAACCATCGGTTGCTGAGCCAGTAGTTTCCTTACCCGGTTTGCTTGTTGGCAAGATTCAATGCTCCCACAGAATTTCCGCCATCCCATGGTGCGTCTGAATCTGAGGCACTTGTAGCTAGATTTGGCCGCTTTATAAGCGTCCCAATCTACGCCCGCGCATGTGTTCATTGCCCTGTTTAGAGCCTTTCTTACCTTCTTGCGCTTGCGTTCAAGCTCAGCGCCCCACCAGGGTTGTTTACCTGGGGTTGAGGGTAGAATGGTTTCTGGGCATGCTGCGTGGTAGCTGTCTAGCATCGTCTAGCTCGTTCAGCTTCCTACGTCCAATAGTTTCGGCTGTAGCGTGTCTGTCAGTCAGTCAGTAACGCAACGATTTTATATATTAAGATTAAATTAAGGCTATAAAAATAAAAATAACAGTAATAGTAGTAACAGTTTTTGGAAAAACGTATATTGGTACTTGGGACGTTACAGGCTCTTAAAAAAAATGGTACTTAAGGCATTTTGTGAAAGAAAAACTAAGTGCCTCTCCTCCTACACAAAACGGTTACCTACAGCACTACAAAATACCTAGTCTATCTACACGCAAAAATATTACTGATTTTGTATTTTTATATAAATTGCTAACAAACAAGCTAGATTGCCAAAAATTACTCGATCTAATTAAGTTTCGCGCGCCTTCTAGTGTAAAAGAAAGACTCCATACACAGTTCAATAAACATTTACTTCGTAAAATCACAACATTTTATAATATTAAGCACTTCAGAGTAAAAATAGCAAATGAGGGTAAGTACATTATTACCTTAAAATAACGCCAAGTAAACGCGCACGCAATTTCCTTTGGTGTTCACTCGAGGCAGCTTGACGACTTGACGACAGAATGCCGCAATAACTAAAACCCCCACCTCAACGCGTGCCTCGCTCCGATTGGTTCGATATGTACTGCCAATTGAAACCACGGACCAATAGGAGCGGTTCAGCGTTGCCAGTTAATAAATTCTTAATTCTGACAAGTTACAAAAATAATATGTTGCCAGATAATAAAAAAGTATTATATAAAATACAGACGCTAACAGCTCGGCCATCCTGCGAAAAGCGAGTCCCTTCGCGACATCAAAAAAAAAAGAAAAAGAAAAGTAACATTTACATACAAAATTCTCTTTTAAGTTACAAGTTAGAATTATTATTAAATTGATGTCTGTACGTCAAATTCTAGTACATGAGTATACATAATTAACCTTGGAATCTATAAAGCTTAACAATAAAATTATGGTAACATAATAATTAGTACTAATAAGTATATAATTATGTAAGGTACATCAGATTTAACTACATAATTTAAAAACAGCTTTATAATAATATTTAACCACCGGGAATTCGTCTCAAATCAAACTATGAAATTCACGACAGTTATTTTCATGGTAAGCTTATCATAGCTACGTTAGAATTATTATATAAACGTAACATAATATTAACATAATATTAATTCTATTAGTATTATCTTCATCAATCAATCTATTCCAATTTGAATGAATCAAAATATGGAACTAATTGGTAAGTTTATTAGTCCTAATTAACATTATCTTCAGACTCAGACTCTGACTCTGTAGAGCTATAATTCCTATCATATATCAAAAGCGAGCCACGGCTTAATTCTATCTATCGCTATTACATTTTCATATCGACGTTGGCCATGATTGCGGGTTAACGGCGTATCTTCTATTAAAAACCTATCGTTAGGCAGTACTTTCAAAATTTGGTATGGACCATGAAACTTTGCCGCTAGTTTTTTCGATTTGCCATCACTTGGCACCTCTCGCTTTATGCTAACTAAATCACCCGAATTATATTTGTAAGCGCGCTTATGTCTAGAATCATATCGGATTTTGTCTTTAGCCTGTTGCTCGGCAATGCGTGTACCTGCTTTGGATCGTACCTGGTCCAAATCGTCTGTGGAGGATTCTCTAACATCGTCAATAATATCGCTTAGGGTATTTTCGGAGCAACTACGTATGTTAAAACCAAGAAGTAGTTCCGACGGACTTTTGCCAGTCGTCTTGTGGACAGTAGTGTTCTAACCGATCTGTATATCCAGAATATAAACATCCCAGTTTTTATCGTCTTTATTTTCCGTCGTGGATGTGAGTGCACTTAAGATAGTCCGATTGTAACGTTCACATTGTCCGTTTGCTCGAGGTGTGGCCACAGCATTAAGTATGTGCTTAATACCCATGGATTGGACAAATGCGCGAAAGCTGTTACTGGTAAAAGAAGTCACTCTATCGGTTATCAGTCTAGACGGCGCCCCGAAGTAACTAATATGCTCTTTAAGGGCTTTTATTGAGGTAGAACTTTTTGTATTTCTGACTGGCTTTATATTTATGTATTTCGTGAACCCATCTACAATTACTAATAGGTAGCAGTTGCCCTTTTTGCTCTTCACAAATGGTCCTAGATGGTCCGCGTGAATTGTATGAAATGGAGTTTCAATTTCAGGGATCGGATGCAGTTCGCCTTGAATTTTCCCTGTATAGTCCTTGCTCCGTGCACACTCTAAACAAGACTTTATATACTTTTATAAACCGGCGCATTTTGGGGAACCAATAGATGTGTTGAATTCGCGCAAAGGTCTTGTCAAAGCCGAAGTGGCCCAGGTCATCGTGGTTTATTTTGGCTATATGCCACCTTACCCCCTTCGGTACCACCCACCTTAAGTCATTTTCTTCCTTGCCTACAATTCGAAAAACTTTGCCGTTTTTTAGTTTATAGTTTTTTATAACATCTAG
The DNA here is from genome assembly GCA_944739405.2 of Euclidia mi. Lineage (NCBI taxonomy): Eukaryota > Metazoa > Arthropoda > Insecta > Lepidoptera > Erebidae > Euclidia > Euclidia mi. Next base: position 37,377,488 of record OX123206.2, read on the forward strand.
TACCTGGTCCGATTTAGGGTCATTCAAAATGTCTTTAATACGTGCTATTTCGTCATTATTACTTTGTACCGTAGCTATCCAATCATCCGCACCTACTGTTAGTACGTCTAAGACATGCAAATCGTCCTTAGCTTCCCCTACCGGATTCCTACTTAGTGCATCCGCATGGGACATACAATACCCAGGGCGATATTCAATCTCGCAGTCAAATTCTTGAAATTGAACCCACCAACGCGCTATGCGAGGTATAAGGTCTCTTTTTGATAGAGTCGTTCGCAGTGCATTACAATCTGTCAGTATTTTAAATGGAACACCTATCAGATAGACACGGAATCTGTTAAGTGAGGTTACAACGGCCAGCGTCTCCAACTCAAATGAGTGGAGCTTTTGTTCATCGGGAGTAGTTTTCCTGCTAAAATATGAGATTGGCCTCAAATGACTAGCATCATCTTTCTGCAATAAAATTCCTCCTATCCCGTGTTTACTTGCGTCCATATGCAACTCGGTTTCGCGTGTTGGGTCATAAAGAGCGAGTAAGGGCCTCTGTACCAGGGTTGACTTAACTGTTTCAAACGCATTCACTTGTTCAGGCCCCCACTTCCAGGTAGTATTCTTTTGAAGAAGGTCTGCTAACGGCTTTGCGATTGTAGCAAATCCCTTAACAAATCTTCTAAAGAAGCTTGCCAAGCCGATAAATTGCTGTAGTTCACGTTGGTTTTTGGGTGTACGAAACTTCGAAACGGCTTCGGTTTTCCTTTCGAGTGGTTTAATACCATCAGCATTAATTTGGAAACCCAAAAATTCGATGCTATCCATGAAAAAGTTGCATTTGGATAGTATGAGAGTAAGACCACCGCGTTTTAAAAGGGAAAGTACTTCCTCAAGCCTAGAAATACCTTCGTCAAAAGACCGCGCTGGGATCAAAATATCATCCATATAGACCAGAGCGTACTTAATTTTCGCTTCAGAGAGGATCTTATTGATCGTTCTTTGGAAAACAGATGGTGCATTTACCAGTCCAAAAGGCATTCGTGTATACTGAAACTGGCCATCGGGCGTCACAAATGCGGTTTTATCTTACGAATTCTTTTCAATTGGAATTTGGTAATAGCCAGACGCTAGATCTAATGATACGAACAGTTTATTACCTGCAAGCCGATCGAGCTGGTCGTCGATTAGAGGTAAAGGATAATGATCCTTTTTTTGCGCGTTTATTTAAGGCTCTAATCTCTTCTACACACAAGCGTTTTTCTCCGGTTTTTTTCTTGACCAGCACGATCGGACTCGCATATGGCGAAGTGGATTCTGTTACAATGCCCGCATCCATCATCTCCTGAACCATATCTCTTACCAGCGCTCTTTCACCGTAGGACATGCGATATGGCCTGTATACCACTGGCTCTGCGTCATTAAGCTCTATGACCATCTCTGTTGCAGTCGTGAAACCAAGATCTTTAAGACCAGAGGAAAAACACTCATTGAATTTTGATAATAACCTTTGGAGCTTAAGTTTCTGCTCTGAAGTGATGGTGTTACCGCACTGTACAGACTCATCCAGAGATTTATCATCGAAAGTTACTGAGTATACATTTTGTTCGTTCATGATGGGGATAGCACGCGTCAGTAAAGACCCCTGTTTTAGACAGACTGAACTACCGGAGACGTTTAGTAGCAGCACCGAAACCACCATGTAATTCATACCCACCCGGGAGTAGGTAGTGTTCTTTACCTGTGGTACTGTTCTATCTACGAATAATAAAACCACCACTGCGTTTGGATGCTAGTATATTACTGAAATTCGAAATAAGAAGTACAGAACATAGAACATAGATATTCGTTCGGAAACTGATATTTACATATATAACACTCCTCTAACACTATTTACAAAAAACATTGTTTATATCTACTACACTCACAAAGTTCTTTGAATCTATAATCTTAATCTAAACTAAACCTTATAATTAATCTTACGCCTACAACTACGCATCGGCCTTGTTTGCTGTGGCTCAGAAAGCCTCTCAGCATGATCATCGGCGATATTTTCATTAGCCTCGGCATTAGCGGGCTCATCAGCACCCATTTCACTTTGGGCTTCAACCCACTCGTCCTCCTCCCTATTATTATTCCCTTCGCCAGTTTGCGATTCATTTTCTCGTGGCGATCGCAGCTCTGTCGTCTCTGCGACAGGCGCGGATGGGAGCGGCGAACACAAGCGCGGTCGCGCAGGCGAGGACATGGGGCTGTCCATGACACTATGGCGTGCACCGCGCCACTCGGTCTCAGTAATGGTTACACCTGTATACTTTCTAATCTGGTCAATATGTCTCCTACAATTAACATTATAATCTTTAACAAATATCTCAAACATTCGATTACCTATTACTCTCACAATCTTCCCTAAAGTCCAGATTTCCCTTCTCGCTATGTACCACTTCAACCATACAATATCGCCCAGAGAAAATTTTCTGTTCGAGCTTACAATGTTATTAGCCTTATTATTATTATCATTTAGTAACAAATCGAGCCTAGATATAATCTTTCTGCCAAACATAAGCATAGCGGGGCTTTTGCCTGTTGCACAATGTGGTGTATTTCTATAGTCAAATAAAAATCCTAACAGCTTTTCATGAATTACATTTTGCTGATAGTTTTCACTAATTATACATTTTATCATCTTTTTGCATGTTTTAACAGAATTTTCAACCTGTCCGTTACTAGATGGGTGGTATATAGGAGTTGTTATGTAGCGAATACCATTCATTTCACAAAAGTATTTAAATTCGTGCGATTTAATTTTAACATCATTGTCAGAAACTATGACACTCGGTATACCGAACCTGGAAAATAACTCCTTTAATTGAATTATAAGCGCTCGGCTAGAAAGGCCGCAACTCATATGTAAACACTCCAACCATTTGCTATATGAGTCTACAACAATTAAATAAACGCGCTGGTTCACAGTCATATAGTCAATGTGAATACGTCGCCAGGGAGCCGAGTCGCGCGGCCAGGGCGCAGGCGGCGCGCGCGGCGGCGCAGCCCGCGTGCCGGCGCATACTGTACACGTGCCCACCCATTCCTCTATATCTCTATCGATGGAAGGCCACCAAAACCTACTGCGAGCATTGCTCTTAGTCTTAACCACGCCAAAATGCCCAGAATGTAGTTCTTTCAATAATCTTTCGCGGTACACCGACGGTATTACTACACGATGGCCTCGAAAAATGCACCCATCTTCTAACTCTAAATCCGTTTTGCAATTGAAATATGGGCGAACCAGGTTACAATTTATTTTTCTAGGCCAGCCCTTTTGCATATATTTAATAACCTTTTGCAGGGTGACATCCTTTTTAGTTTCCGTTTTAATATCGGTAAAAGTAAGCGGAGCGACATTTGCATCTAAAAAATTTAGAAAAGATAAATCCTCGCCACCCTCCGCTGTACAGTTAGATTCAGGCAACGGCGAACGCGATAAATAATCTGCCGTGACGTTATTTTCACTCTTTATGTACTGTACGCAATAATTATAAGCAGACAAGATTATTGCATAACGTTGAAGCCTTGACGCCGCCATGACCGAAACGCCGGTTTTTTTGCCAAAAATAGAAAGCAATGGACGATGATCAGTCCTTAGAATAAATGGTTCCTGACGTCCATATAAATATTGGTGAAAATATTTTACAGCAAAAATTATAGCCGTTGCTTCTTTCTGGATTTGACTGTAATTCTGTTCACTAGCCGATAGCGATCTTGAAGCGAATGCTAACGGGCGCTCGAGATGCGGAGCCTCGCTATCGCGCTGCGCCAAGACTGCACCGAGCCCAGCCGGGCCTGCATCTACTGTCAACACTAACTGCGCGGTGGGGTCAAAATGAGCAAGGACTCTTTCTGAAGAAAGCTCAGCTTTTACATTTTGAAATGCACGCTCGTGGCTATCGTTCCATTCCCACTGCGCCCCCTTACGAAGCAATTTATGCAACGCATGTAATTTAGCGGATGCGTTCGGGATAAAATTACGATAGTAATTAATTAAGCCTAAGAATCGCTTAACTTCTGTGACATTGGTTGGCCGTGGCGCATTTATAATTGCTTCAGTCTTCTTAAGACAAGTTCTTAAGCCATTTTTATCTATAATGTAACCTAAATACGTGACACTATCCTGAAAAAAACAACATTTTTCTTTTTGTAATTTCAAACCGGCGTCTGATAATCTATGTAACACCTCATTTAGCCTACTAAAATGCAATTGTTTAGATGGCGCAGTTACACATACGTCGTCCAACCATATACTCACACCTTCTAATCCAATCAGCAATGACTCCATCGCTCGTTGGAAAATAGCCGGTGCATTTGCCAAACCATATACGAGTCGAGTATATTTAAAAAGTCCTTTACTCGTGCTAATCGTAGTGAGCTCCTGTGACGTTTCATCTAACACAAATTGATTATATGCGTTGCTAAGATCAATTTTACTATAACACTTGCCACCACCTAACTTCGCAAAAACCTCTTCAATCCTAGGCATAGGATATTTCTCTATTTCTAAGTCTTTATTTAATGTTATCGAGAAATCACCGGCTATCTTAACCTTGCCATTTTCTTTTAAAACAGGAACAATAGGGGTACCATATTTCGAAAATTTTATCGGTTGTAATATTCCTAAGCCTACCTATTTCCTCCTCCACCTTTTTCTTAAGGGCGAAAGGCACAGAACGTGGCTTAAAAAACTTTGGTTGAGCACCTTCTTTTAAAATAAGTTTAACTTCAAATTTATTGAATCTACCTAACTCGCTAGTAAACAAGTTAGAGTACTTAGACATAAGTTGCTGCATTTCTTTCGTGTCGGAGTTATTCATAGACAAAGCTTTAATATTATTTAGATCCGAAGAAAAATATATCCTAAACTTTGACATAAAATCTCGCCCCAGCAGTGGGGGTCCTGCGTTCGGCATAACAAATATTTTAATATCATGGGAATTGTTTAAATATGTTACCTTAACTTGAAAATATCCCAGAGGCGAGATTCTATGGCTGCTATAAAGACACATTTTCACGTTACATTTTAATAAACTATGATTGCGAAAAAATTTATTGTAAAGCATTTCAGATATAACACTAGCTCCCGAGCCAGAATCCAACTCCATGTCTAGTCTAATATTGTCAATTAACACGTTTATAATTACAGGCGAGTTACTTACATACCGCAGATTGTTTAAGTCACAATTTTCGCAGTCACTTTGTTCAGATTGCCTTTCTTCAGTGTTCAAGCACTGCAAACGAGACTCAAACTTATTAGCACTGCACACCTTCTTTAAGTGACCTTTTACACCACACACCCGGCACTGATAGTTTTTATACCGACACTTTTCAACGTTGTGATTTCTGAGTCCGCACGCCGTGCACCGGCGGATCTCCCCGGAACGGTCATTCACGTAGCCGGCGGCTGCGGCGGGCTCGCGTCGTCCGCGCTGCCCACCCATCCGGTACACAGGTTCCTCCTTGATCTGGGTCTTACTGGCGACCGGCGCGGCTGCGTCCACTGCCGCGGCCGCAGCACGAGCCAAGCGCGCATATGCCGCCTGCTGAGCTATCTCCAACGCCTTCGCGAAAGTTAGCTTGGTTGCATCCTCTTCAAACAGCCGGTCACGCTCCCGACATGCCGCGAGCCCTAGTATGAACCGGTCTCGCAGTAACATATCCAATGCCTCACCAAACTCACAATGAACGGCTAAGCCCCTCACGCGTGCCGCCCATTGTTCTACACTCTCACCCTCGGATCTTCTCGACTCATAAAATTTCTCTCTATCAGCGAAAGTACAACGTTTTGGTGTGAAATGTTTGTCTAATTTTTCTACTAGCTCCTCGAACTTTACTTCCTCAAGTACTTTAGGATGAAGTAAGTTCCGTGCAAGGCGGTAACTATTGTCCGAAAAATGTGTCAGTAACAAGGCACCACTATTTTCCGGTTTTACGTCGTTTAGCTTAATAAACTGCAATAGCCGACCTCTAAAAATTTGCCACTCTTGTAAATCGTGATCAAAACATGCAAGATTTCCTATAATATTCGACATTTTACACAAATATTATTTTCATATTTTATAGAATGCGCGCGGAATTCAAATTCGGAACGCGGGCAACCTCGTCGCCAATGTTCTATCAACGAATAATAAAACCACCACTGCGTTTGGATGCTAGTATATTACTGAAATTCGAAATAAGAAGTACAGAACATAGAACATAGATATTCGTTCGGAAACTGATATTTACATATATAACAGGTACCACTAACGGCGCCGTTCACATAGGTACACGAAGCCAGTAAGACTAGTTCGTGACTTCACAGGTACCATAGTTAATTGTTTTGGAGCAATTACTACGTCACCTTGAGTCACGAGGGATATCCTCTGATGGGAATCCTGTTCGAACACTACTTCGTTAGGGGTCTTGATAATAGTAATACCAGGTTTTTCCGTAAAGGTATGACCCAAGAGGGCTGGGTGTTTCAAAGCGGAGTCTTTAACAATGAGAATCTCTATATTCTCTTTTATGCCCTGGACAGTTACATCGGCATTACATTTTCCCAATGGTTCTATGTGAAAGCCACCTATACCTCGCAAGACTGGTAATCTGTCCAAGCTTGTATTCAGCTTCAAACGCTTCGCTTCCGATTCCCTAACCAAGGTACATTGGCTCCCTAAGTCTACTTGACAATTGATCGGCTGACCATTTACAAATATCTCGAGAACATACTTTTGATTAGTATCATCTGAATAGTTTACTAGAGCAACCTGCTTTTCACTCTTAACTCCACTATTAGGACGGTCAGTGTTTTGGATAGCAGGCCGCTTAGATCTACAATACAGATCTAAATGGCCTTCGCGGTTACACAGAGTGCATTTCGTTAGGGGCTTATTGCATCGAAAACTCTTGTGTCCTTCTTCATTACAATTGTGACATTTAATGACAAAAGTGGACCTCTTATTCACGTCAGATTTGTTCCGACTGTTATTCGACAAAGAGTTCTTTTTGTCTTGCCCGGACTTATCCGCGGTTTCCCTACTAGTGCCTGGCTTTACAGTTTTAAAGTATTTAAGCACATCTTCAGGTCCTCGAAACCTAGCCGCTTGTGCTCCTATCCGTACCGCCCTATCATCTACGCCGTGTAGTAAGCAATCGACTGCTTTTCGACCTACGATACCACATCGGTTCAGAAGATTTATCTTTGCGTAGTAATACTGTTCAAGGGATTCGCCGTAACGCACACGCTTGGCCAACATCTGGGTTAGTAGTGTCCGTCAGAATGAACGGTCACTAGGCGTATTTAACGTTGAATTTATGCCTAACAATTGCTTCCCTATTGCTTCTATTTGCTTCCTATTCTCAAACAATTGCTTCCATCGTATTGTAGAAGAAAAACACATTTTAAGAGTGACCGTTCATTCTGATGTCAGGACGGCCGGTCACCGAGTCGTAGTGTCCTTGTTAAATAGAATTATTGAAATTCACGGTAGCCATTAATTACTTCCCGTTTGCTTCTCTCAATGTTTTACAACGATAATACTATAACTATCCTGGCAATAAAGATATCGACAAAAGTGTTGTTTATCAATATTTTCAGTGCCTGACAAAAGAATAAAGGCAATACTCTTATTTAACATTGCAGTTACGCTTGATTAGGCGATAAATATATGGTATATATATTGTACCGGTGGCCTACAGCTAAGTATTATGTTATTAAAAATAAAAAGTGCCTATCGTATTAAGTGAGAAAAATTCATACAAATGTAATAAACACCTATAAAGATAATATTTCAATTTTAACTTCCTAGGGAGTGTTCTTATAGGCGCTAGCCACTGTTTGCTAACCCCCCAAGTTTTAAAATCTTACACTGCTATAACATTGAATTCGTTACGAATAATCGCAATAATAAAATTATTAAAGTTTTATTGAAAAAGAACAACAAAAACAAACTTTCTAACATAAACTTATTTATTCACTAAAAAAATACATTGTAATAAACTGTTTTTGCAAAATACAAAAACCAACTTTGGCTAATCCCGGATTTGAAGCTTTCTTGTCTGTCTTTTGGGGGGTAAGGACTTAGTGGAGCCCTGTGTACCTTATTCATTTATTAATAACCGAGGGTAGATTTTGATTTTGCTGCAAGCATGCAATACCTATTACTTTGTCGTTAGTACTCTATTTTATCATTGATAGTTTCTGTTTATTGGGGAGGGGGGGGGGGGAATGTTATGAACTTATTATGTTTTAAGTAAGAGAGTTGTAAGTAGTAATAAAAAGGTTTGCATTATGTACATTACAATTTAATTAATAAACTGTAGTCACTGTTTTTTTTCCACTCTTTATTGTTGCATTAAGGTCAATGCTCATAAGAGCCACCCGGCACCCACTCCGCACGGCGTCCACGAGTGGACGTCGCGCGGTCAACCAGCGGACCGCGCGCCGTCAACGAGTGAACGCCGCGCGGTCAACGCGGCGACGAGCAGTCAACGCGCAACAAGCATGCGAGCAGCGAGTTGCCACCCGCCGCCCGCGCGTGGACGGCTTACGACAGAGGCGATCCGGTGACGCTACGGAGTTGATGTAGTGAGCGCATACCCATACAAATCCATATAAAGAATACTAACCGCACGAGGCGAGGCGGTGCGGAGTGGGTGCCGAGTGGCTCTAATGAGCGTTGACCTTTATACATTCCACACACACTTGAATTGAAATATTTAAAGGTGTTTATTTCATTTGTATGAATATTTGTCACTAAAAACGATAGGCACTTCTTTTTATTTTTAATAACATAATACTTAGCTGTAAGCCACCGATACAATACCATATATTTATCGCCTAATCAAGCGTAACTGCAATGTTTAATAAGAGTTTTGCCTTTATTTTTTGTCAGGCACTGAAAATATTGATAAACAACACTTTTGTCGATATCTTTATTGTCAGGATAGTTATAGTATTATCGTTGTAAAACATTGAGAGAAGCAAACGAGAAGTAATTAATGGCCACCGTGAATTTCAATAATTGTATTTAACAAGGACACTACGACTCGGTGACCGGCCGTCCTGACATCAGAATGAACGGTCACTCTTAAAATGTGTTTTTCTTCTACAATACGATGGAAGCAATTGTTTGAGAATAGGAAGCAAATAGAAGCAATAGGGAAGCAATTGTTAGGCATAAATTCAACGTTAAATACGCCTAGTGACCGTTCATTCTGACGGACACGGTTAGTAGTTCCACATAGTCGTACCTACAAGGGAAAGACTCAACAAGCTTCCTTTTCCATTCTGTCCACGAATAAAGCATCGTGCTCAGGCCTTTATACCATGTCTGAGCAAGTCCAACGAGTTTCGTTAGAGCAAAATGAATAGTTTCGCGTTCATCCCAATTATAAATCTCCGCGGCTTCCTCGACTTTAGTTAACCACGTTACTATGGTTTGTTCGGTAGATAGAGGATCGAATTCTGGAATCACGTTTGTTAAAGAAAGCTTAGAGGTCGATTGCCCTTTCACATTGTTGAGGACATTCAGGAATTTATTTAAGATGCTATGAGTGGCATCAGGCACCTCAATTTCCGTCAATTCTCGTTTTGTAAGACGTGAGGGAGAACGAGTTCGTCCTCGCTTCAATAAGCGTCTAATAGGAGTGTCATAGCCATCACGGCTACTGCTGCGATGACGACGTCGTCCTACCCTCGTGACCCGGATTTCATCATCAGATGAGTTGTCACGAAATCGTTTCCTACTACGGTAATAATCACTAGATTTAACACGAAGAGTTCTATCACGACCTTTATCACTTCTTGATCGCCGGTTATTAACATTTTTAGTATAGTCTCTTTTAGAGTGCTTGCGGCTTTGCCTGTCTCTGTACAGACTCCCTTCCGCTCCCTCACTCTCACTATCAGAATTACTTAATAAACGTTTGCGGACTTGCCTGATATCCAGACTCCCTTCCGCTCCCTCGCTTTGATGAACTTGGCGTCGCTGCGGAGACCGCCGTTGGCCCTCGTTACGGTCCAAACTTATCGGCTCATCCTCATTAATACAGCGACGTCCATTACCACTGCCCGCGGGCGATGAGTCCATCATCTGCAATTGTGATTAAGTTTACTTAGTGTTAATTAGTGCATTTAACTTCAGTTAAATGCTATTCTTAAGGTCGTAAATATATATGTATATAGTAATCAAAGTTGAATATTCAATGCGCCAAACAAGCATCGCATTTCCAGAGTGTAGCCCTGGCGAAATGAAATACATGTTCTAAAACACATATCAACGGGAGTATCCTGGCAATATATAATATGCCCAACGAAATAAAATCAAATCAATAATTGTATTGCGTGTATAAGAAAAGTATGTACCGCATATCCAGAGAGTTGCCCTGGCAATATGGAATACATGCTCAAAATGATCCGTTACATATCCGTAGGTGTGCCCCGGCAATATGTAACAAACCGTTAAACATTTATTAGGTAGTAAGTATTACTAAGTATGCATCTCATATCCAGAGAGTTGCCCTGGAAATATGGAATACATGCTCAAAATGATCCGTTACATATCCGTAGGTGTGCCCCGGCAATATGTAACAAACCGTTATACATTTATTAGGTAGTAAGTATTACTAAGTATGCATCTCATATCCAGAGAGTTGCCCTGGCAATATGGAATACATGCTCAAAATAGTCCGTTACATCTCCGGAGGAGTGCCTCGGCAAGATGCAACAAACCACCACATGACGATTTTAAACATAACAATTGGAAGTGTTTACATATCACTTCCAGAACAAATTTATTAAGTGGTAAGTATGCATCCCATATCCAGAGAGTCGCCCTGGCAATATGAAATACATGCTCATAATAGTCCGTTACATCTCCGTAGGAGTGCCTCGGCAAGATGCAACAAACCTCCATGACAATATTAACATAACCTAACAATTGAAAATGTTTACATCTCATTTCCAGAGTGTCGCCCTGGCAAAATAGGATGCATGCTTTTTTACAGGGTATTTACTAACTTTGTGAGTAAAACACAGCATAGCAGTTTCATGAATTAGGTATCTTAAACATGATGGAGTGTCTTGTCAAAGTCTTTTGAATTACCAAAGAATAAAATGGTACTTACGTGACTGTCTTCGAATCTTAACACATTAAAACACTTTATGGAGCTTTTCTTTTACTATGTATGCTAAGGGTGTGAACAAAAGGAAAAAAAAGAAAAACTAATAAGCGTGGGCTGGATTAACGGATTTCAAAACTTGTTTTTTCTTTTTTACGAGTTAAAATTCGCTTATCCCACTTCTGAGATGTAAAAGAAAGACTCCATACACAGTTCAAAAAAACATTTACTTCGTAAAATCACAACATTTTATAATATTAAGCACTTCAGAGTAAAAATAGCAAATGAGGGTTTATTACCTTAAAATAACGCCAAGTAAACGCGCACGCAATTTCCTTTGGTGTTCACTCGAGGCAGCTTGACGACAGAATGCCGCTATATCCCAGACATTATTTCCCCAATAACTAAAACCCCCACCACAACGCGTGCCTTGCTCCGATTGGTTCGATATGTGCCAATTGAAACCGCGGATCAATAGGAGCGGTTCAGCGTTGCCAGTTAATAAATTCTGAATTCTGACAAGTTACAAAAATAATATGTTGCCAGATAATAAAAAAGTATTATATAAAATACAGACGCTAACACTAGGTAGGTACCCTAGGAATATAATAACAGCACTATGCCCACCATTACGAAGGTCCGTGCTTGGTACAAATTCGCCTATACCAAGACTGTAGAATTATGAATAGTTGTAGTGACTTAGTAGACATACACTTATATATATACGATTTACAAAATAGAAGCGCATTTCTTAAGGATTTCGCGTGCCGATTCCAATTGGCGAGTTCGCGGGTGTCATCACTTCATCAGTTCGTCAGAGTTCGTCTCTCTTGCACTCATAGAGACAGCTGTCACAGCGCGACTGCCACGCTGCCAAGCGGCAATTTGGGTCACAAAAAGTTTGTCTACAGACCGCCCATAAGAAATGCGCCTCTATATAAATATCTATGCTCTATGCTCAGAGTCATTGTTTTTTTTGTCACTTCAATTTCTTTAGTCTTTTCTTCATCTTTTAAAGTCCAGACAAAAAAAGGGTTTAGTATGCAAGTACAATGCAGGAAATCATCTGACGCTTTTCACTGACTCGGCCCACTGATGGAGCACTCACTGGATGGAGCACTTCGAAGAATCCATAGACATGCAGGCATCAAATGTGAAGCTATGGAAGAGGTATGTCGACGATATCTTCTGCATCATGAAGGGGATCCAGCAAGACGTGGAACAATTCGCAGACAAATTGAACTCCATACATCCGGAGACGGATCGTTACCCTTTCTCGATGTTAAAGTGACAGCGAGAGATAATAGTACCCTTGGACACACTGTACCTATATAGGAAACCGACACACACAGACTGGTATCTTAACGCAAACTCGTACCACCATCCGCGACATTTGGATTCCGTTAATAGAATAGAATAGATGTATTTATTTGCATTAAATGTAGGTACAGAATCAGATGTTTACATACTTAAAAGTGTCCGTGTAAGGTAACGGAACCGGTCTTGGACACTGCACCAATAATGGACATGTTCAAACATAATTTCAAAAAATAACCAAATCAAAACATTTTTATAAATATGGCAACATTTTGTGCAAACTACACGGATATCCGAACAACATTATGACAGTTTGACATTTAACAGCCATGTTGTTTAGTTAACATCTACGGTCGCGTGAGTGCAGGTGAAAGAAATACAAAAGAATCTGTTTTTGTTAGAAGAATCCTAATGCGGGTGGGTTACATTTGAGGAATTTTTTAAATTTTACATGATATTGTGAACGCTTGGCAATTTATTTATTGATTTACCATTGATATTTGGATTATAACTGCATATAACCTGATTGTCTAACCTCTAATATCATTTGTTTTTTCTGTTTGTGTTTATGATTGGAAACTAAATTGTGTCTTTACCCAATCATGGACACTTCTGTCCATCACTAGATTTGTTTAAGTCTGCTATAATTTTGTTTTTTTTCAGCTATGTAAATTAAGACTATTCTTAACATCTTACAAATTTATAATTACAACATTCGTACCCAATGATGGACAGCACTGTCCAAGACTGGGTGTTCATGACTGGAGATTCACCAACTGTATTTTAATATGGCATCCAAACGAAATTATAGTTAGGATCAAATGGACAGAGCAATTGCTGAAGTACAAAGAGGAGAAAAGATGTCCCTAGCGGCTACTAAATACGGTGTGCCTAGACTTACTTTGCGGAATAAATTGATTGTAGCTTTGGACCTTCTACAGTGCTGTCCCAAGAAGAAAAAAAATTGGTCAAATGGGTTTTACCATCATATCAGCCTAACGACGTCAACTGCTGGACATAAGCCTTCCCCAAGGTTCTCCACACAGACCGATGTTGAGCCGCTCGCATCCAACTGCTTCCCGCGATCTTAACCAGATCGTAGATCTACCTTGCGGGGAGCCTACCCCTGCTGCGTCGTCCGGTACGTGGCCGCCACTCCAGAACCCTCCTGCCCCAATGGCCATCGGTTCTCTAAACTATGTGCCCTGCCCATTGCCACTTCAGCCTGGCTATCCGGAGAGCTATGTCGGTGACTTTGGTTCTCCTGCGGATCTCCTCATTTCTGATGCGATCTCGCAGGGTAACACCGAGTATAGCTCTCTCCATCGCGCTCTGAGTGACCCTGAGCTTTCGGATAAGGCCTATAGTTAGCGACCACGACTCAGCGCCGTAGATCATCACTGGCAACACACTGGTCAAAGTCATTACTCTTGTGACACTAGGCGATATCGGACGTAACTTCCCGAACGCCGCCCAACCGGTTGGATTCGAAGAATGACCTCTTTGTCGAAGTTGGACCTACCCAATTGGATCATTTGTCCCAAGTATACGTACTTGTCGACAACGTCGAGTGTAGAGTTCCCAACCTGAATAGGAGCAGGTACAACATGGATTTTAGACATGATTTTTGTCTTGTCCATGTTCATCTTAAGACCTACTTGTTGGGAGACTCTACAGAGGCCATCGAGCATTGTGCTGAGGTCCTCCATGGTCTCAACCACGACTACGATATCATCAGCAAATCGAAGGTGACTGATATGCTCGCCGTTGATGTTGATGCCGAGTCCTTCGCAGTCCAGAAGCTTGAAAACGTCTTCCAGCGCAGCGGTGAAGAGTTTCGGAGATATAACATCTGAGTTTTATACATGGCTGAAAACCATTTTCCAGTAACAAAAGATTTTGGAGAAAAATTTAGAAAACTGCTCTTTCGCAAATAATCGCCCAGATAACAAATGGGTCAGTTCATCTAAGAATCGTCATCCAGAAGTGGCACAAAGAACGGCACAAAATCTGACGACAGAGTCAATTGGTAGATACTTTTATGAGTGTCCAACACTAGATGTCCAAGACTAGATACTGTTCATAAATGGGTGTCCATTTTTGGGAACTTGACTGTCCAAAATAGGTTCTCTATAAGGGGTTTTGTTTTTTTTGTATGTCATAAGCATACTTTGCTGTGCCATAATGTGCCAAATAAATAGATCGCAGAAAGCATGTTTTATTTACGAATATTACTATTTCTTGCAATACCAAATAAATACAAACACTAAAGGCAAATAAACTCAATTTTCATTCTTAAACTGTCCATGATTGGTTCCTTTACCTTACCTACATTTTACCTTTCGGTATGCAAAACGTTAATTAGTTATAATTAGAAATAAATTTTATAAAATTTAAATACAATTAGATTTATAATAACAATACCATGTACGAAAAATAAGATTAGAATTGCATGTCAGTATGATTTAATTAATTGATTAAATTTTAATTTATAAAATAGAACAATACCTACACATTCAGAGACTTAGTTGAACAATAATAATTATATTAAATATCTATTTATTTATTCTAATTTATCGTTTAGAAAGTCTGACACGGAATAATAGCATTTTTGTACAAGCAAAGTCCATAGCTGCTTTTTAAATAATTGTATAGATATTACAGGAGCCATACCCATCACACTTTTTCTTAATAAAGAGGTATTATGTATTATACCCCCTGTACAGAACACATTCTGGTATTGATTTCTTAGGTTTACTGTTCTTGTTCTGTTTTCATTAAAAGCTGGAAATAGTTGTTTATTTGTTTTGACAAAGATGGCAGTTTCTAGTATGTATATACATGGGAAACTTAACAATTTATGGGTTTTCAAAAATGGCATACAACTGTCTGTAATTTTCAAATTAAAAATGGACCTCAAGCAGCGCTTCTGCGCTATTAATATACTCTCTCTGTAGCTACAATTGCCCCAAAAGATCACTGCAAATCTTAACACAGACACTACCATACCATGATACGCAACGAGTACAGTGTCGACATTTACTTTTCCTCTGAGATTATACAGAACATATGTATGCGCAGGAGCTTGGTTTTTTACATATACTCTCTGCTTGCGACTTCCATGTAAGTTGATGATCAATTAGAACTCCCAAGTATTTTGTTACGTTAACACTGTCCATAGTTTGACCTTTGTAATTTACATTTATAACATGAGTATATAGCCGTTGGTGAAAATGCATAACTTTAGTTTTTTTAGTGTTAATGACGAGGTTGTTATTCTTCAGCCAGTTAATTACATTTTCAAGAGTGTTATTCATTTCATCCTCTTATTGATCTTTTTTATGGCATTTAATCAATAATGTGCTGTTGTCAGCGAAGAGTACTATCGGGTGACTGATTTGACGCGGTAGCACAGAATAGATAGTACTAACGTACTGAAGAATCACTCATCAAACCAATTTATTGAAATTGCGACTTTTGCTACTAAGCAACAAAGTGCAATTCAGCTCGCATGAGCACTCAGTGCCTATCGCGATATTCACCTAACCGTTCCCGCTCTTTTCTAATAACGCTGTCGCTGTCTGGCGCGGAGTTTATTTACTCATGTGGCGGAGTGGCGCGCTAGGGTTATCGACTTGCCGCTGCTACTATAATATTTGTTCATCGTCTATCTACCTACTTGACCACGTAGGTACCTAATAATAAATATCCTTTAAGTATCCTAACCCACTATTTGAGCTCGTAGAACAAAAACCACAAAAATTCTGGTCGTTTACATTTTCACTATACTAATTCTTAGTTATTTCCTAAACGCGTGGACCGATTTACATGATTCAAACAGATAAAATGGTTTTTGAACTAGATCTTTAATTAAACGGCTTAATCGTTAGGATATCTCATTTAACAAAAAAACAAATTTTCAAGTTCTTCTCGTAAAATAAATAAAATCAAATTTTTAAGTTGCTTTCGACACACATCCGTTAAATGAGCAATACTTTGCATCAGACTTGTTATGGTACATTTTTGTTGTTAAAGGCGTTTATATAATTTGAGCAATGTTCGAACACGGCGCGTGAGAATACGGAGCGGTCGCACTCTCGTTGCGTGACATCTAATGTGAGCGGCGCGCGGCAACCCTCTAATGATTGGAGGGTTGCCGCGCGCCGTACCTCTGCCGCCCATGACTACATGGTTGGATTAGACTCTAATCCAACCATGTAGTCATGGGCGGCAGAGGTACATGTAAGTTTGTAGGACCTAAAATGCGAAGTGCGCCAGGCCTGGCGGTAGATCATCTATATACAACAAGACTAATAGTGGACCAAGTACGCTTCCTTTGGGACACCATGTTTAGTTATTCGTGGAGAAGAAATATAATTTTGTTCCCGTTTAGACGTTATGGAGACT
Organism: Euclidia mi; assembly: GCA_944739405.2. NCBI lineage: Eukaryota > Metazoa > Arthropoda > Insecta > Lepidoptera > Erebidae > Euclidia > Euclidia mi. The sequence continues at coordinate 37,394,354 of OX123206.2, forward strand.
CTGGAAATTTCAGTATATTGAATCCGCCCAACCAGATATGATTTTAATAAGTTGAGAATATTGCCACGAATACCGTAAGCATCAAGTTTATGCAAAATTGTTTCATGACATACGTAATCGAAGGCCTTTGTTAAATCTGTATATATAGCACAAATGTGTAACCTCGAATCAACGCTAGTCATTATTGTTTTCAAGAGATCAAACATTGCCATGTTTATGTTTTTATTATTACGAAACCCGTTCTGTTCATCACATAATATATTAAATTTTGACAAGAATGCGTAAAGATATTGATAAATAATTTTTCTAGTAGGTACTTTAGAAAATATTGGGATTAGAGCCTCAAATTTGGTCGATTATTTGTCATGTCGTCTTTATTGTCTTTTTTAAAAGTGGTTTTACATTTGCTGTTTTTAATCTTGTCGGGTAAGTTCCGGTTTCTATACAAGCGTTAATAATATGGCAGAGGGGATCGGATATGCTACTACTTACGTACTTGATGACATTGGTTGAAATACCATCGTACCCCGTACTTTTCTTATTTTTTAACGTTTTTATGGCGTTTGTGATATCCTGTTTTATAACTGGTAACATAAACATTGAACGTGGATTTCGCTCAACGTATGTATTATGCGGTTCGTTATTGGAAGCGTGTGAAATATGATCGATAAAGAAGTTATTAAAAGATTGAGCAATTTCTTTAGGATTGGTTATTATTTTACCCTAATTTTTATCTGATTTATTGGTTCAGCAATAGTTTTTGTATTCTTTATTATTTGCCAAGCAGTTTTTGATTGATTTAGTGGTTGTTTTGGGCTATTCGTCGGTTTCAATCTTTTTTGCCAAAGTAGTTGGCGTTGCCTCCATACTGCACATACGGATGCCTCTAGAAATCCATCGTATCTTTTTCTCTGTTCTAATTGTAATTGTTTTATAAGGAAAGCATGTCGTATAAAAGAAGAAACAGATCAATGAAATGATCATAATTATGCTGTATTTGGATCATCCGCGTCGTAAACTTCTGAGAATGTTAGGCTTTTCAGGTGTTGGTCAAACTTAGTAAGATTTTCTTTGGATATGTCTCGAGTTGTTTTGCGTCAAGATTTTTTTTTGCTAGATTTATTTACTTTGATTTGCAGGATTTGCGCAGTGTGATCTGACAAAGCTAGGTCGATAACCTCAGATTTACATTTTTGTTTAAAGTTATGAGCAAAATTATCTAAGCATGTCTGGCTATCAAGTCTAGTCGGTTCATTAATTTCTAGTTGAAGCCCATAAGCTTTTGAGAAAGCAGACAAAATCCATTGCGATTTTATTTCCCCTCAAAATATCTATATTAAAGTCGACGCACAAGATTACTTTCCTGTAATACTTTTTACATACACTGTTTAAACTACAATCCAGATTCTGATAAAACATACTCAAGTTGCACATTTTTGGAGGTCTGTAAATACATAAAACAATCATATTGTGATTCATTAGTTGTATGCCGCAACATTCTATTACCCCTGCTACCGAATATCTCTTCAAGTCCGACAATTCTTTATACTCGTGGCCGTTTTTAACCAAAACACCCCCCCTCCGAGTTTTATATTATCTCTAGTAAATATTGCGGCTAGTTTGAAGTTCGGAATATGTAATAATTTTTCATGGCCGGACTTAATGATATGCTATACAAATTATATCGACATTTATCTGCTTCATACAAAATAAATTAGCGGGTCTTAATCGCGTACAACTAACTTATTTAAGGTATAAATACCTATTTGGTTCCGACGTTGCGCTCGTCTTGCACCGAGCGTGGTCGCGGAGAGACTGATGAGAGCTCAGCGCCGTCTTGTGGAAGTGCGGGTTTCGGCACCTACCCTCACTTCGTCTTTATTTAAGTTCGCAATGTCGGTACTCCGACACACTATACTAACGACGTCTACACACTGTTGAGATTTATCACTGCGGCGGTGTCTACACTTGCTGATGACTGGATTCCAAGTAGCCGATAATCTATATCCATCCTCCCGGTTAAAATTGTTATGTTTCTTGATTTCTACTGCTTCACGTACTATCCTGGAGTAATAGTGACGATAGGTGGATAAGACTTGTGGTTGATGCAGTTCTATCCAGTGGTTTGGTCCAGACTCCAACAAATGCTCAGCTATCGCCGACTTATTAATCTGTCGGTTTTTCTCTTATCAGTCTCTCCGCGACCACGCTCGGTGCAAGACGAGCGAAACGTCGGAACCAAATAGGTATTTATACCTTAAATAAGTTAGTTGTACGCGATTAATAATAACTGTTTATTTCGGATAATAAGAATCCATATGTTGTTAGTACAATTTTTCTTAACCTAATGTTAGTACTTAATGTTATAATGTGCACTGCACTGGATACAACACAATACCTAGGTATGTAACTGTATCCAGTGCTTTAACATTGGGAAGTCCCATCTATCACATAACGCGCTCAGAATGCTGTGGGAGCTGACACGCATTATGTGTAATATTGATGCGCTACGCTTGCGGATGATGGCATGAAACCCATCAACCGACGCCTCCGCAAACATCTGTAAAGAACTACAGAAGCGTGGCAGCCCCATGAGCATTCTGAACGCGTTATTATACTGGACACGCAATGCACTGTATGCCCGCCGCGTATATTTGATCCACAGATTACAGGTGTAAAAAGTTTGGCAGTAAGCCCTAAAAAGAGAAAGGGTCACGGTCAAAATGGGCGTAAAACCAACAGCTTTAAAATATATTTTATGTGAAAGCTAATGACCATTACTTAATTTTATACTATGACGGCAATCACCCAAACAACCGGTGAGCAGAGATATTCAGTGATGTTCAAACGTATTTTTTATAGAATCCAAAACAATCGCTAATACAACGGAGATAACACGACACGATGTTGTGCAGAGCTAGGCCAATGAAACCAATCTATTTGTTGGTAACCTAACGGAATTACTACATTCCATCCCTTTCTAACTTCTCTTACTCAGGCGCCGACCAAAAAACAAGCGTGCGGGCAGGCCGGGCAATGCGCGTCAGTCGTTATTCATATTTAATTAAATTATATAGAGAGGAGTCATTAGATGATTTAAGGCGAGGACCTATGTGAATTGGGCGTCATTAGGGGTAAATTAAAACCGTTTTTCTCCGTAATTGTTATAGAAAAAAATCCAAAAAAATATGTCTTAATCTACATCATATAAAGCATTTTCTCTTCGGTACCAAATCTTAAAAAAAGTATTTTAAATATCTGAATAAAATATGCAAATAACCTCTGTTTTTGTAGTTATTACCTTTTTTTCTCCTAATCTATCAATCAGAAGATTGTTTAAATTGAATCAGCCTCTTATATATTAGAACACCAAGGGAACCGTCAGCTTATTTTTGCAAATAACTTTACTTATTATTTTCTAAGGATTTTTCACGTCACCGATACTCGCAAATCGCGCGTGGACAACTAACCAGTAGCACGAGCAAGGTCAACAGCGTATATCCACCTCTTAAACAGATGTAATATTCTGCAAACTAATGTGTGGTTTCTTCGAATTAAAAGTCAACAGTCGCCGCATGTCAGATCGCGCACATATAATATTTACATTTTGATCGATAGGGACCAAATCGGTAGAAATGCGATAGTTGAGCATTACTGTACTTGCTTAACAGGCAGAAAAACAGTAGGAAGTTGTGCCCACATGGTTTCAGTTTTGTGGTTTTTGGGGTTAGGACAGCACGAGCCTTTCATTGCACCTGCAGAACATTTATTAGATGTTATAGTTGATGATAACCATTGATATTTAAATAAAAGGTATCAATATATAGTAGATTTTAACAAATATGTGTGTTTTATTTAACCAATCTTTGGGATTTTTTTGCAGTGATACCCGGTCGATATTGGGGTTAACAAGTATATAGGGGGTATTTAGAAGTACAATAAAGTAAATTACAACACATTTTATTTCTGTTGGTTTTACGCCCAGCTCTCATACAAAAATGCCCATGATCCAATCTCTAGTGCATTTTCCAAATCTGCGGATCAACATATTGCTTCGGACAGCCAAAGCTCTGCGTTCTCTCTCTATGTCTACGTTATCATTAAGGTCATCGGTGACCCAGTGACCCAAGTATTTAACCTCTGTCACTCGTCTTAGTGGAGTGTTCGCAACTGTTACTTGTGGCACTTTAGAGTAACATTTGGTGCCCGCCTTGAACACTAACAGCTCACTCTTATTGGCATTATACCTGAGTCCCTGAGCCTCCGCATAACCCTCACATAACTGAAGAAGTTGTCTCAGTCCTCGGATCGAGGGGCTCAGCAATACCATGTCATCAGCGTAGCTAATATTATTGATGCAGAACCATCCAACCCTGGCATTGCTGAGCTCCACAATCAGCCGATTTATGTACACATTGAACAGACGAGGTGAAGTAATACCCCCCTGCCTCACCCCGCAGCTCAACCTGTACACATCCGACAACTCCCCAGCCCACCTAACATAATTCATTTGATTTTTGTACCAATACTTAAGAACAGAAATGACCTCTTCGCCTACGTCACTTTCTTGGTGTAGCTTACTCCACAGTATGTCATAAGACACCAGGTCGAACGCTTTCGATAAATCAAGAAAGCACGCATAGACCGGCGTCTTCCTATCAGCATAGTACTGAACTGTCTGTTTTAAGCACAGTATGGCAATCTCTATGGAGAGCCCGGGTCGAAAACCGAACTGGGCATTGTGTAGACTTATACGACTTGCCATATGCGCGTCCAACAGACAGTCCAGAACTTTAGCTGTAACCGTAGCTAAAGAAATTGGCCTATAGTTGGCGGGATCTGCAGTATCTCCCGTCCTGTTCTTAATTATTGGCACAACTATCGTTTTCATAAGATCGTCTGGTAAGAATGAGTGACTCATACAAAGAGAGTAGAACATACTCAACACCCTCGGCAGATGTACACCAGCGTATCGCAGGTGTTCAACGCTAAGGTGATCATGTCCCGGAGACTTACCTCTCACCATGCCATTGACTACACTTTTAACTTCTTTGGCGGAGAATTTAAGTGTCTGTTCCGAAGACATGGTCATGGACTTAGCACCCAACACCGACGACATCACTGGCGCCGTAGACACCAGTGGCGAATCAACTTTAAAATGCCTAACAAACATATTAGCTATCGCTGTGGGATCACACTCACCTGCCACCCTCACTGGGAGACTAGGCCTGGGGTTCATTTTATTTGTGGATTTCCAAAAATTCCCAAAATGTTTTGATTTGTGGTGTTCAGCTAAAATGTCTAATCTTATTTTAGTTTGATTGTTTCGACACCACTTTAACTTAGATTTAAACAGTCTACGGGTTTCACGCATTCTTTCATAAATATATCCCACAGTCGGGTTATTATGAAGATGCCACATTTGAAACGCAAGCCGAGCCGCACAGTGAGCGCTTTTAACATGTTTATTCCAGCCTATCAGGGGTTTGTATTTTATATTCTTTACACATCTTGCACTACATTCCGCAGCCCTCGACAGACATTGAATAATTTTAGTATACAGAGTGCTTATTACCGCTAATTTATTTTGTATGATGTATACAAATCGCGAAAATTTAAAATCGATTATTTATCTGTTTATTTAATATTTCATGAATATGGACACACAACATGTCGGACTTGTTTAAAAGACCGGCAATGTTTTGATGAAATAATTCTGTTAATATGATTAAAAAGAAAAAACTCGTTAGACACATTACTTTGAGCACATGTTGTATTTGTTGATTCTGCTTTGGACAACATATTAAGATCTGGCTTTTTTATATCAGTAATAATTAAAAGAATATTATAAAAAATGTTTTGCATGCCACGATTATTTTATTTGCCAGCATTTTTGTTGAGCATAATCGTATGTTAGTTCCAACCAAGGTGGCGTAGTTATATGTGTGGAAATCTTATTAAGAGTTTCTATACGGAAATTAAACATTAGCGAGAAATTATTAAATTGAAAACTCGGTAGACACAAGATAATGTTTGTGTGTTTTAATGCCATTAATGTATTTCTCAAGTCTATGACATAGGCATAGACTCAAAGAAGGGGTAGGCAGAGGCATATTAAACGCCCACTTTTCGCCAGTATTTTGATCCCACGTAATAGGTGGCGAGCCTACTGCCGCTTATCGGGATATTTTGTTTGCCAGAGCCTCGTCCGTTGATCGGCAGGTGCACCACTTGGTTGGCTTGGGACCCTAAGTTCTTGGTGGGAACCCTATGCAAGTCTATGATTAAATTGAAATAATTAATAGTTTTTCTATAGTCATCTTCTCCTATTAAAGTAATTTTTAGTATATTCTATTAGTTTTTTTGTATGTCTTGAATTAGCGGACGAAATCCACAGTTCAGTGTAAGATAATGACATATCTGTGAGTCAGGAAAACTATTTTGAGCAGTGGATACTATATTATTACTTTTGTTTGCACTAATAATACAAATTCTTGTGTCTATCCCCGTTGTGTCTTCGTTAGTGAACAGAGCGTATGACCTGTGTGACCCTGAACAGTTAAATAGTGAGCTGTCACATGTTCAGGTACTTAAGCGCAACGGATACAAGAAGAAGATACTCCGTCTGAAGAGGAAAGATCGTAGACCTGAAGTAAGTCTGCTAACTTCAGGTCTACGTGCCGGTTTACATGCCGTATCTAAAGGGAGTGACGGACAAGGTTGGAACAGTACTCAAGAAATACTCCATCAAGACTGTATACAGTTCGCTCTCTAAGATAGCACACAGTCTACGTACCCCAAAGGATGTCATTCCTCTCCAAACACCTGGCGTCTACAAAGTCCATTGCAGCTGTGGTAGTTCATATATCGGGCAGACTAAGCGTACAATCGCTAAAAGAGTAAAGGAACATATCGCAGCTGTAAAAAACCGTCATATTAATAAGTCGGCTATAGCTAAACATTTGTTGGGGTCTGGACCAAACCACTGGAAAGAACTGCGTCAACCACAAGTTTTATCCACCGATCGTCACTATTACTCCAGGATAGTACGTGAAGCGGTAGAAATCAAGAAATATAACAATTTCAACCGGGAGGATGGATATAGACTGTCGGCTATGTTTGGAGATGACTGAAACGGACTATATATTATATGTATATCCAAACAGTACAATAATTATATTATTTTAGAAACATGCGCCTTGTCGTCGTCCGAATGGCGGCCGGCAGCGCTGGCCGCTGGCGTCGTGACGCTCGCCGCCCGCTGTCCCTGCATCCGCAGTCCCCTGGCTGGCCCCAGATTGGGTTGCAAGCCTAAATCGCGGTACCCCGCGCGTAGGGTAATATAATAAGGCTCATGCGTGTACATCCTCCTAGCCTTGAAAGAGCTAACTTTCAAAAGATTCTTCTTCGCCCGGCAGCCGAACGATGTAGTGGATGGCTCGACGGATTGTTCCCTTAGCTGTATAAATATCTACCACACGGCAAGTATTGTCTGCGCCCATGTGTAGACGTGTGATGCGGCCGAGCCGCCACCGTTGCGGAGGCAGATTCTGATCCTTTATTAGGACCATGTCTCCAATTTTAGGACCGGCAGACCCAGTTCTCCATTTGCATCGCTGCTGGAGTTCCGCTATGAACTCTTGAGACCATCTCTCCCAGAAGTCGAGGCGGAGCTTGCAGATGAGGTGGTACTTTGGTCTGGAATCTTCTGCTGCAAAAGACGGCACAGACGTCAGTGGCCGTCCGATAAGGAAGTGCCCGGGGGTTGAAGGGTTTATATCTAAGGGATCAGATGACAAAGGGGAGAGAGGGCGAGAATTTAGAATTGCTTCTATTTGTGTAAAAAGAGTCGACAGCTCCTCAAAAGTAAGGGAAACATTGGCTGCTGTTCTCTTTAAATGATATTTGGCTGCCTTTACGCCTGCCTCCCATAGCCCACCAAAATGTGGTGAATAAGCCGGGCTAAATTTAAATGAAATGCCTTCATCACTAGAATAATCCATGACAGAGTATCACGGCTGGAGCGTAACACCTTACCTAGTTCATTGTTTGCCCCCACAAAGTTAGTGCCATTGTCACACCATATTTCAGAGGGCTTACCTCTGCGCGACACGAATCATCGTAAACATAAAATAAAGGCAGATGTAGTAAGATCACTCACTAGCTCTAGGTGAACTGCTCTCGTACTTAGGCAAACAAATAGACAGAGGTAACATTTAGTTATTCGATTACCTCTTCCCTTTTTACTAGAGTTTTGAAACGTTCCTGCAAAGTTAGTACCAGTCGATTGGAAAGGGAAAGTAGGCCTCAACCTAGCCGCTGGTAATGGGCCCGTTAAAGGCTGTATTGTCTTACCACGAAATCTTGTGCATATAATGCATTGTTTATAATATATATCTTGCGTGCTAGAGCCCTCCCACCTACAGGCCAGTACATTTGTCTCACCGAAGATAATAATAGCTGCGGACTTGCATGAAATAAGCGTTGGTGTTCACTTCGCATTAATAAATGGGTAAATCTATGTTTACAATCTAGTATAGGTAATTGGATGTTTCTTGTTGTAATCAAAACTAGAATTGTCAAGATGGCCTCCTACTCTTAATACGCCTTCAGAGTCAAAAAAGGTATTTAAATTAAATATCTTGGAATTCTTAGGCATTCCTAAACCTTTATGTAGAGATGTTAAGTCTACCTCAAATGACTCATTCTGACATAATTTAAAGAGAATAATATGAGACTTATTTATTTCACTAGTTTGTGATGAATTATATAATTTAGTTTTGTTCCTACAATTATTCACAAACTGCAATACATATGCAAACGCGCGACTTAAGGTCACAGCTCATTAGAGCCACCCGGAACCTAGTCCGCACGGCGTCTACTCGTTGTCGACAGGTGGTCCACGGGTGGACGTCGCGCGGTCAACCAGCGGACCCCGCGCGTCAACCAGTGAACGCCGCGTGGTCAACGAGTGGACGGCGCTTTTTCCACGAATTTTCGAGTAGTCTGTTAACAATTATTGGCACTAGGTCTACACGTGTGTTTCGTAATGTCAATTTGTCAAATTTTGTCGCTTTGGATTGTATAGGTAAATTCACGAAAGTTGACCACAAATGGCGGCCGTCGCGCATATGTACATTCGTGCACCAATGGCGTTGCTCCATTCTTGACGCATTTAGGGAATGCGTCAAGAACGGAGCCACGCCATTGGCACTCCACCCGCGCCTCACCCCGCACCTCCACGGGGACCTAATAAATGATTTCTGCGCACTGGTCATCTTCGTGAATTTACCTATACTCATGTTATCGTTATTATTAGCAGAGGAGGTCATCATCCAACCTATACCAGTGCAAGAAGACATACTTCTCGATAAGTGTAAAAATAATTGTCTTTATTGTATCTAATTTAATTATGACAACAAAACACATTACAAACAAAAGATATAAAAATATTTCTTTATCGTATGCTCTCTCTCTCTTCCTAGCTATATATCCCACATGGTGGTGGGGTCAGCTTTCCTTATTTTCTCCTCCACTTCGCTCTATCCGTGACATCCTCGTCAGTAACCTTGCATTCCCTCTTGTCCTTTAGCACTACATCTATCCACCTCCTCTTGGGTCTTCCTCTAGGTCTCCGACCGGGGAGGTCAAGCTGTAGTACCAAATTGCCAACGTAGTCTGGTGGCCTCTTTTTCACGTGACTATACCACCGTACCCTACTTTCCTGCATCTTGTCGGCGATGTCACGTACACCGAGGCTTCCTCTTACGTATTCGTTGCGGATTTTGTCGAGCCTGGTTACGCCGCACATCCACCTCAGCATCTTCATTTTGGCATCTTGGATGGTATGCACGATTTTTTGGGTTGCAGGCTTGCAGACCATGTTTCGCTGCCATGCGAAAGAACTGGCTTTATTATGGTCTTATAGATCAGGCCCGTGAGTTTTGCAGTTTTCTTTATGGTATGCAATTTAACCAATATGTCTTGAACACATGTAACAGCTTATTTCCTTCTCTCTTCTCTCATTTTGTGACTTCCACTTAAATAAAATAACTGGGCATTTTCATATTTGATTTTATATTAATACAAATACAATAGTAGCGATGGCGTATGTACTCAAGTTATAGAAAATCATCATTCATGAATGGTATTAACTGCATTCTATGGTCAATCATTATAATTAGCGCCAGGCTCCCTCTTTGTATGAATTGTCTCGACTTTTCAGCTCAAAACGTAACAATTTTAATTAAAATCGTAATAATCATAGATATGAGAATTAGTCAGATAGAGCGCATTCGTCCAACTAAGCGTGGCACGTTGACAGCTATGTGTGCGTGACCTTTGGCGACTGGCACTGTACGGACACGCGCGTCTATGTGTGTGAAAAGTTGCCAGATTATGAATAATCTCCCAGTATTTTGCATATAGTTATGTAATATTCTTATATTCATTTGCGGTTTTGAAGAATTTACCATGGATTTAATTAATGCTTTTATAAATACATTTCTTAAATGTAGGTACCGAATTAAGTTTTAACTACTTCGTAAATCTGTATATGTAAAATCCTTGCGTTACTGACTGGCTGACAGACAAGCTACAGCCGAAACTACTCGGCGCATGAAGCTGAAATTTAGCATGTATGTTTCTTGGGAACCGTAGGGGTGCACCAAGACGGGATTTCTCGAAATTCCCACGGGATCGGGCAAAACGAGAAATAAGAAAATATGTGCGTGCGAAGCCGCTGGCGTCGATTAGTTGAGAAATAAATAGTATGTATGTACACACGGCACCAAGTCAAGCTAAACAGTTGCTGTACGATTTTGATACTTATTCCTTACGCCATAAGTATGTATGTACACACGGCGCCAAGTTAAGCTAAACAGTTGCTGTACGATTTTGATACTTATTCCCTACGCCATAAGTATGTATGTACACACGGCGCCAAGTCAAGCTAAACAGTTGCTGTACGATTTTGATACTTATTCTTTACGCCATAAGAACGGTGCAAAGGACAAAGTGTATAAGCTTGACGAGTAGCAGGGTGTACACGAATATTAGGATATCGTTTGGGGATCGAACTCAAAACAATATTATGTAAGGTATATACTAATGGAAATTGAAATTCTATTACTATATTTATGAGAAAGAAGATATATCTACAATATACTTTTATAATACGGTAATGTATTTTTCATTAACATGACAATCATTATCACATAATCAATTGACAAGTGCATTTTCCCTAATTCAGGCAGAACGGCGTCGACAAAAACTGGCAACACTTACATATTTCTAGCACAAATACGAATTTTATCGAAATTAAATTAGAAAACTATTCCATTTTCCTGTTTTTGTTTTTAGGAACAACTTTTACTGTGTTTAAGAACACAAGACGGCATTTTGAGAATTTAAAAGTTGAAGTGATCGTGACGCGTGAACTGTACGATGCTTCGTAGCGCACTGAGACGAGTTTGTATTCGCTTTTCAATTTTGTATTTGCTTTAGTGGCCGCACGCAACTGTGCCGCGCGTTCCATCTGACTAATTGTCATATCTGTGGTAATAATGATTCAAAACCACAAAGAGATTGGATATATAATACACAATACCACAAAAACATAAACATGTCAATTTTTGACAAACGTTTTGATCAAAGAGATTGGATATATAATACATAGAGGTAGCCCTAGTACTGAAAAATTGAACACAGTCAACTGAGGGTCTAGTACCAGTTGCACTCGATCGTCACGATGGACGATAGCCTATCGAACGGGAACAATTTTCCATACATTTTCTAAAAGCGCCCCTAGGAGTGAGTAGCAAGAACGTCACCCGATGGAGCGACTTTCAAATCGCGAGTATAAGTGTCATTTTGATCGACGAGTCGACGACGATGATGGACGACGATAACAAAATAGGCAAATCCGCAGTTTAAGTTGCACTTTTGACAAGTCAAATAAAGCATATCGAGTCCATATCCGAAGCAAACGAGCATTCTATTGTCACTGAAAAAATTTCGGTGAGCCCGTGTTGTGAGTAGTGTAATAAATTAAGGAAAATCATTATCTTATGTTATTTTGCTTGAAAACTTATTGTAATGGCTCAGGAAGATGATGTGGCTGAAGTGTGACTCTGAGAAAGAGCGAGAATCGAAGATAACGTACAAAATTGTCTTCAACCAACCGTTTGTTAATACCAATATTATTTTGGGTTCTACAAAGGAATGTTAATGAAGGTTGAGTCATAAAGTGTTATTAGAGGCTCATAACATTCCCAGAACTAACGCAGGTGAGTAAAAATTGTTTTAATATGTATATTAAAAGTTACTTCTGAAGTGATCAAACCTTAAAATTTTCTGTTACACAGGCTCTCTAAACATATCTTTGTCATGTCTACTTTGCTAGCAACGTAAATATATACTTACCTAAATATGTAATGGACTTAATTAAAATAACGGGGCGGTTCACAACAAGTTAATTACAACAATAGATCCTTTGTTTCGCAAACTTGTAAGTAGATATTAATTGTTTAGAGGTAGGAATGTAGGTATCGTTGTGTTAGTTCCATAAACTTAAGAAGGAAATACGAGAAAAACGATACACTACATCTTTATACTTAACATTTAGTAGGTACCTATTATCTAAAGATGATAGATAACTATAGGTGTGGACCTTGAACTGCGATTATAATTATTATTTCATAGTAGGTAGTATTTGAATAACCTAATAATAGAACCTACAAATTATGGACCTATCTAACCTAACTAACATTGATCACGCACCAAAGTTCAATGTAATTGTTAATTTTTTTATGTTGAAAACGTTTTCTAAATTGTCAACAGGGAACGGTTATTTTTATTAAGATGATAGCTACAGCAATTCAACACATCCCTATACTCAAACCATTCAATCATTGATGTGATGGCACACAATTGAAAATAATATTTTCATGTTCTTGTTATGTAATATATATTATGAAGCATCAAATGTACCTATTGTCGTAATTGCACTACATCAAATTTATATGTACTATGCACTTTGACTCATTAACATTTACTCCTTTTTACTAAATTTCAAAAGTTAGTTCACCTAACTGTAAATAATAATTGCTGATTATAGGGAGTATAGCTACCTTTGTCAATTAAATTATATCATTAAATTTGAATATTGTTTGTTACAGAAGAATTATCAAATCAGAAGAAGAGGAATATCATCTAATGGGAACAGGCAAATTGGAATTTGCATCAAGATTGATGAGCCGTTGATGGCTGTTTACATGATATGACAATTCATGTCTCTATAATCATGTTATGTATATGGCAGTATAGACAGAGTTACAGAAAGGCAGTAAATGAGTGGACCAAACTGCCACAAGCAATTACTTCATCTCACTGCTTGAGGCAACTTATGTTTTGTTGCAGGGAAAAATGAAATTATGTAATCTTGACAAAAATATGTATATTTTGATAAAGAAAGAACAACATACAATGTTTTATTCTGTATATGTGTTATGCATTCACTAAATATATATATATGTTACAATATTATGCTTTTCCTTTATTTGAAATACAATAATATTTTATAAATACAAAACAATCCATGTAAGAAGTAAGATCTTGGAAATATTTTACATAAATTGAGTATATTTATGAAAACACTATTAGACAGTCCTAATTAATTATGTCTCTTAATAATAAAATTCGTTTTTACATTCACACAAACTATACTTGCTGCATATTAAGTCCAGTGATTAAACATAAAACTGGTTTCTGTGAAAAAATAACTACAATACAATACACAGGTACATTCAATACCTAATAAACTTGTAAAGCTAATCTCTGCTACTATAAATTTTACATAAATTGAGTATATTTATGAAAACACAATTAGACAGTCCTAATTAATTATGTATTTTAATAATTAAATTCGTTTTTACATTCACACAAACTATACTTGCTGCATATTAAGTCCAGTGATTAAACATAAAACTGGTTTCTGTAAAAAAATAACTACAATACAATACACAGGTACATTCAATACCTAATAAACTTGTAAAGCTAATCTCTGCTACTATAAATTAAACTCAAGTGTTCCATAACATGCTACACCGAGACATGTTCAAATTGTAAACTCCTTATTTCAGTACTAATATTGCCTCAGACTTCATATTCTTGCTGCACCGAGACATGTCCAATTTGTGAACTCATTATTTCAGTACTAATATTGCCACAGACTTCATATTGTTGCTACACCGAGACATGTCCAATTTGTGAACTCATTATTTCCGTACTAATATTGCTGCAGACTTCATATTCTTGCTACACCGAGACATGTCCAATTTGTCAACTCATTATTTTAGTACTAATATTGCCACAGACTTCATATTCTTGCTACACCAAGACATGTCCAATTGGTGGACTCATTATTTCAGTAGGTACTAATATTGTTGCACACTTCATATTCTTGCCTTGTCTCGGTTCTTGAAGTCTGCCGTAGTTAGCTAAAAACAAGAAATTATTAAACATTGAAATAAGTAAAAAAGACATGACCTTATTTAATGATATTTTTTATTACTCCTGTATTTATCAAAATAATAATATATCATTTCAGTTTGCCAACAAATTATATATTTATTAAGACTATGACAGACTTAGAGGTTACCTATCATTTTTTTATGAATTTCAGAACAATATTCAGAAAATTTTTAGTTATTGTATAACTAAAAATTTTCTGAATATTGTTTGTTTTTAAACTGACTGACTTTAAAACCACATGCATTTAGTAATTTGAAATACTGGCTTGGGAAAATATCACAAAGTAACTATATTTACTAACCATTGGTATAAATACAGATAAAAATAACATCCTAATCTTTAGAATACATACCTAGTGGTTTGTATATCACTGCAATTTGTTTATTGCGCGACATCTTTCAACATTTGTCAATTTATTCAAAACTGCTTAGTGTTGAAGTCCTTTTATCCACATGTCTTATGATCTACTTGCTTCTTACACTCCTGAGACGTTTCAAACTCGATCTGCGCACTATTTCAGCTAAACTGAACACGAAAGATCTGAAAGAGTAAGTTTAAGAGAATTAAAGACAAATAATAGGATTGGTTTACTATGTATCTCGTTGACAATGAATAGGTAAACGATGATAGAATAATACTTACTCAGCATAATGTAGGCGAAATAATTAAGTTTGAAAGAAAACAACAAAGATAATAATTCAACTGACTTATCTGACTTAATCTGACTGACATTTATAATGTCATTTTAGTGATGCCAGATGCAATTTCTAAATTAGTATTATAATGCTGAAGAGTTTGTTTGATTGGACACGCTAATCTCAGGCACTATATTAGTTGCCGTTTATATTCCGTGAGAGCGTAGTATTTCCTTTGATGGGTGGATCACGGCACAGAAAATCACTGTTTTGTCTGTTCCGTGGGGTCGATCCACTCGTGATGAAATCAGTGTCATCCGTATAAATCCGATAGAATACCTCAACCGATAAACTGCATAAGTATATAAAATAGATGAGCGTAGCTGCGGCATCCGCTATTATTTGTATATCTATATTCTTTTTATAGGCTCACGCACACCTGTATCCCTGACGGGGTAGGCAGAGATGTAATATTACACCCACATTTCGCCATGAATTTTTAGGTCCCAGTGGTCCCACGTAATAGGAGGCGAGCCTTGCCTTTACCGGGCACATCACTAGACTCCGTTACTCTCTACTGTGTTATTATATTTATATTTCGTACATATAATAAAACACTAAAAAAGTATATTTTTGTACATTGAATATGTTTAGAAAAAAAATACTCTGTTAGGCTAAGAATCAGTAAAGGAGTATGAATCTAGAAAATAAATTCTGTCTGTTTGTCCGTTTGTCTATTTGTACACGCTAATCTCCGAAGTTACTGGATGGATTTGAAACTTTTTTTGTAATATTGCTATTAGGTCTGGGTCAACATAATTATAGTCTATATTAATTGATTTTGGAAAGTGGAACACCTGATGCAGAACCACAACAGCCCACAGTGTCCGCCCTAGAACAGGCTATGTGGACAGAAGTCATTATCAAATTCCCGGAATTAGTTACTTTCTACCTGTAAACAACACCCCTAAACCCCTGATTCCAAGAATTGTTTACGTGTAACATTCCATACTGATGAGTCATCGTTTATTAAAGTAAGCTAATGAGGTAAATGCAATTAAAGAAATAGGTCAGTGGCATTTTGCTACACTTGTGCTAACACCTCATGGCGACAGTTCTTATTTTGTTTAAAGTTTTAGTGATGGATTTTACTTCTGGAGGTACCTATGTAGGTATAATATTTTTTCTTGTAAGAATCCTTTTAATGCGAAAAATGATGTTTTATCTTTGTTTTCGAACTTATCAAGCTTGGAAAAGCCATGTATCCTCTTGTATCTAGGCTGAAGTTTTGATATGTTTTAGCTGCATGACTATGGATGATTATGGCATATATGTATTTTACGTAACACACTTGAGTACAACTATTTTTTTTCTTATTTTTCAGAAAAGCTTTATTAGTAAAATAGAGCTTTTCGAAAAATGGCTAAAGCTCGAAAAAAGCGATAGAAATGATCGTTTATTTGAGTTTATTTCATCTTAGTTTGATTTCTTTGACATTACTGAAGAATGTCAAAGGGAAATTAAGATGAAATTAGCTAGTATTTCTTAGAAAATTTCTACAAAATGGGTTTCTTCAGGAAAGTCATAAGAGCGTTTCCTTAATAAGAATAAGATGTGGCTGGAAGGCGATGAGATAGAATTTTGTATGCGATCGACTCAACCACAGCCTTCTCCGCTGACCTTTTTCGGCCTGGCAGGCCTAAAAAAGTCTTCGAAGATTCGTCTTTTAAAACAAAAAAACGTAAAGTTGAAGATCTAGTTCAATCGCGAAGTGTTGGAGAATTAATGACTGCAGCAGAGGTAACTGCATGGTCAACTGGACATAAGAACGTTGCCAGAGTTATAAAGAAGCTTCAGCTTCCGTAAGTGTATGTATTGGCCTTCAACAACCAAGTGCTGTGCAAAGTAATAGACCGCTGAGTAGTGACGAGGCATTAACGTATTATATTGATTCAAAATCAACAAGTCACTCATACGAGCAGACTAGGACATGGACTATGAAAGTCGGACATCACGTGTTTCCATCATATGAATGAATTGTTAAATAAAAAAAGCGTGTTATCCTTCCGAGAATCAAGTTGTTGTGACACAATCTCGAGCAGAAATTGAGCTACAAGCTATTTTAAATAAAACTGCAGAACGGTTAGTTAGAAGCTCAGAGAGAAGTTGTCACAAGCGTGCTCCACAATTCCTCGTTTACTCTTATAAGTAAATGGGTGGTCTATCATCAAAATCATCATAGTGGTTATAAACAGAGATTTGACAATAGCGAAGACACTGATGAGTTCCTTTTCGTTTTTTCATTTGTTTCTCTTAGGTTAATCGACGAAGGTAACAACATTATCTGGCAAAAGCCTCATCCATCGTCGACGATGTTTTGCCGTTCAATTAAATTCATTTTTGCCAAAGAAACTACGGAATTAACAAAAATCGAGAGTAATAATGTTTTGGAACAAATAAACAACTTGGAGCCTACATCTTGTGATCTTGGTGGTTCTTTTTATATTTATTATTTGATTTGAATTGACTATTATTTTTTATAAATATGTCAGTTAATAATTTTTGTATAAATATGTCAGTTTGTAATTTTTGTATAATATATGTCAGTTTATAATTTTTGTATACATACATAACGTCACGCCTTTTATGCCCGAAGGGGTAGGCAGAGGTGTATTTCTACACCCACTTCTCGCCAGATATACTTTAGTCCCACGTAATAAGGGGCGAACCTATTGCCGTACCGGGCACATTTCCAGACTCCGTGCTGCTGCTGAGAATTTCGTGACAGAAAAACCCAATAACACTCCCCGACCCAGGAATCGAACCCGGGACCTCCCGATCCCACGCGCACATTTATGCCGCGAGACCAACGAGGCAGTCGTATAGGGTTTGATGTCAAGTTTTCCGTCTCTACGCAAAGATTGTATTTGCATCGTGTTATTCCTTAGTCACCTCTTACGACACCCACGGGAAGATAGGGGGTGGTGACACTTGTATTCTATGCCGTCAACCACACGGCATAATTTATTTAATAATATAGTATTATATATTATAATGACTGAAAATATATTTTTGTCCACCTGGCTTGTTCTACGCCGAACACTGTGCAGCCCGGCGAAACTATAAAACATAAAAATGCGGTTTGGCAAAAAACATTATGCCTGATGAGCATTTTCTGATGAGAGATTATTTGAAGATCTCGAACATCTGATGCGGAGAGCCCAGCTACGCTAAAACATATAGCCATGACGTGTTAGATAAAGTTATTTAGTCTGATGAGCTTTTCTGTTGCCTAATAAAAATCAGAGATCTGAAACATCTGGTGAGGAGTTATAAGATCCCATCTGCACTATACTATAATTATACAATATACAGACTCGACGGCTTAGCATTAGTTGTCCAATATTAAGAGGATTTCTTGTTGAGAGATCCATATTCATAATTCTTCGAGCAATTAAAGACCCGAGGAAGGACATCGTTTTTATCGCGATAACCGACATCCACGCGGGCGGAGCCGTTAGCGACAGCTAGTATTGACATATGTATTTTGTATGGATCTGTTGTCAAATATGCCTCTCTAATCTTCAAATACATGGGTAGATTGTATACATAATATAAGAGAGACAGAAACTTATATTAGAGAGACTTGAGTTCGAAACCATAGCGTTTTTTTTTTATTTTGTGGTTATTGTGTGCTGCAATGTGACCGTAGAGTACGTTAATCCGTTGGTTCCTTCTGTCATAAAGATCTTTGACCGTCTTTGTAAGGAGTAAGTAGCGGCAGTAGCTTGAAATATCCTGATTCTGGTCAAAACCATATTATCATTTTAAGTTGCGGAGGTCAGATGACATAAGAAATAGGTACTTAATCGAGTCGTATATACAATCGGGATAACTAGAATAAGTAACTTTAATACTCAACTTCTCTATTCTTCAATCAGATGATTCTATTGTTCAATGATAGCAAATAATGAAGATTTTTGTTGTTTAGTCCAATGAATAACACAAACGGCTTAAGTTACTAATCTATTACCAGAATATACAATATTAACACAGTAATAGATTCGCAATTAGCCTATTAACAATTTCACATGAGGTGATGAGGCTACGAATACGTTGGTTCTACTATTTCACTAATTCTGTTCTTATATTATGAACACGACTTCATGGCCATTGCATCAGTATATCCGAGTGAAATTATTCGTCTCATACATCCACTCGCGCGGAGCCACGTGTGACAGCTAGTTCATAATATTATATTTATAATATATAATTTATAATTAGACGTTGTTTTTTACAATATGTGACGCGGAGTAAGTAGTGACTTGGAGTTCTAATTAAAATTAATAAGAAAATTTTCGACGTATCATTTCAGATATAGTCATGTATATCTCAAAGCATATTGGTTCTACCATCCATGTGGTACACATTATTTGCATTAAATTGTGAATCAAAACCATTGTCAAGTCCTCTTGAACACACACAAAAAATTTCATCATAATCGGTCCAGTCGTTTAGGAGGAGTTCAGTGACATACACACGAACACAAGAAATATATATAATAATAAATAAAATAATTTAATAAAGATAAAGATGTACCTAATTAAAAGTTAAATTCCCAAAAATAATTGCCTTTGGCAACATTAATTAAGACTTCTGATTTTACAGTGTTGTTACATTAGATAAATTGTTAGTCGTGTATGGTCGTAAAACAAAATTCCATATAAATTACATTACATTTAATAATAAGAAGATTTTGTTAATTTTATTGCAGGATTAATTTCACGTTGCAAATAAAACAATTAAATAAATAATCAAAATAATTCATGACTAATTATATTACAAAAAAATATATAAAAATTGTCAACACTCATGTATTTTAAATCTGGTATTCTGGTTTGCCATCTCCGTCGTGTCAAAAATGTCAAAATGAATGCGTATACTTCATCTCTTTCTTTCCGAGTAGTTAAAAAGAGAGAGAAATAGAGGGCGTGGCCTATGTGCGTATGTGTGCAGATGATCGGAAATGGCCTGCCCGCCGTGCCATTTCGAGAGCTCGTACTGCGGATCAGTCGAAATGGAGTGAAGCACATCGAGCTGTCCATTCTCTACAACGGATAAGTCGTTGGAAAACTCGTACTAGACCCTCTGACGTGTAAGATACAATTTAGACAATTTAATGCCATCAAATTATATAACTTTAGTGGTTCATCTTTTATGACAGTTCTATCATGATTTTGAATTTAGCCGTATAATATTTATATCGACTTTTCAAGTGTTGTAAGAAATCTTATCGATATGTCTATCCACCGTATATTTTTATCTCGTTATTTTTTAGATTCTTTGTGCACGTGATAAAGATTTATAAAATAAGTGGATTGCTGCAGTATGTCGTGGAGAAAATTGGGTGCCTAGAAAGCACCATAGAATTTGTTCCAAGCATTTTACTGCGGAATGTTTTTATAGTAATGACAGATGGCGCAGACTAAAAGAAAATTCTGTGCCAACATTACTCCTCCATTCTAAACGTATCAGTGTGAGTGTTTAAATAATTACTTGCTTTTACTTTTATTAGGGTAGCAGCGCCAAACAGGAGTCGGATCTTGGGCTCCATTTGATGTCTCGACCAAAGGAATAATTTAATTTTAATATTTTCTACAATTTTATTATCAGTGCATAGGGTTCCCACCAAGAACGTAGGGTCTCAAGCCAACCTCACCTGCAAGTGGTGTACCTGCTTATCAACGGATGAGGCTCTGGCAAACAAAACATTAGGCTCGCCACCTATTACGTGGGATCAAAAGTCTGGCAAAAAGTGGGCGTTTATTATGCCTCCCCCAATATGCATACCCCTTCGGGGAAACAGGCGTGAGCCTATGTATGTATGTTATAAACAATATTCAGCCAGCTACCTGCAGTTACACTGTTGCCACGAAAAGCCACGACACGCTAAGCGACAAGCGATTTCGATGTTTATTTCTGCAGTTTAGTTCTGCACTGAGGTGACAGCGCCGGCGGCAGAATAGAGAGCGGCATGAACATTGAAATCGCTTGTCGCTCAGCGTGTCGCGGCCGTTCGTGGCCAGGCTGTTAGACGACATCCACTCATTTCATAGTTTTACTATATCCTTACTAATACCTGTTATAAATGTAAGTGAATTTATTTATTTGTTAAGCTTTCACATTTTGACTACTCAATCGATAATAAAAAGTTCAATGCACGTTGCTGGGAGTAATGGGAGTACAGAAAAAGGTGTAAGGTACTTTTGATCAATCGGCTTTGGCCTATAAATCAAGCTTCAAGTATCATCAGTGATTGCTAGGGTGGCAAACACAAAGGGTATGCTTATTTATTTTAATATACTGCTTTGCATTAAAACGTGTTTTTTTTCTTTCTTTAGTGTACGCGTGCGCCTTCCATAAATGAGACATCTTCTGTTTCTCCGACAACCAGCACTAAAGCGCCTACGTTAGTTACAATTTCTCCGCCAGTAGGTACAGAAGCGATGAAAATCGTGTGCGCTAAACACTTACGTACAATAGAAAAACTACAAAAAGAAGTTTTTCACCTTGAGCAGCTTGTTAAAAGACATTTGTTAAAAATTCATTACTTATTTAAGACAACGTTCTAAACGGCTGATGAAAAAGAACATTGCTATGAATTCACGTATATGTCGGCGATACGCCAGGGTTATCGTGTCCAGTCCAGACTCCATTATAATAAAAAGACTCACGTAATATTTTCTTTATTAATTGGTTTATTTTCAGACGATTTCTAGCACAGAATTGAATTAAAATGTGACCTACAATCCTTTTTATAAACTAACCGTCATTACACTTAATGTTAACAACTGCCACTTCCTTTTCAACATAATATATAATTGAAGTTACTGTACAATTAATTATCAAAAATCAACATTAATATTGTTGTGAATATTGCACAACACCATATGATTTATTTTATACGAATAACAAATCTATTATAATAATCAAACGCTGCTTTACAACATTCGCAACAGATGGTGATGGGATGCTAAATAAATAAATAAATAATAAATAATAATATTCTACCACATTCACACAACACCATCTAGTCCCAAACTAAGCAGAAGCTTGTACTATGGGTACTAGATAATGGATAAACATACATATATACTTTTTTTTTTGTAAATACATACATATTATAGATAGAAACACCCAAACCAAGACAAACATCCATGTTCACGCACACAAATGTTTGACTTGAGCGGGAATCGAACCTGCGACCTTCGGCGTAGCAGTCACTTACACTCCCGCGGCGCCAACCGGTCGTCAATGCTATCAACAGGATGTAAATATAAGCAGGTTATTTATTACCGTTAACATAAAAGTATCAGAATAATGTTATTTAATACTAATTGATTTTACTTTGAAAGTTTCTGGAGTTATCTTAATTATTAAGCGATAAATTAAATACCCAATATTTATAAAACAGTGAAGCAGTCAATACAGTGTCTAATATTCTAAAGTAGTGAAGTTCTCAGTTCTGTGTTCACAAATAGTTATTTAAATATCAATCTTAAATATTATTAACATTTTCGTAACAATATAATCATTATATATTAATTTGCGCCCATGTATACTTGATTTGATGACGAAAGACTGACCAAGCAGATATATAAGGCAAGTGTGGAAGGGACAGGACGAAGGGGAAGACCTAGGCGGACGTTCTCTGATCAGATTGGAGACATCCTAAAAACAGGACAGGTGAGAAGTACCCTGAACAGAAGAGCATGCATGAGGAATCTGATGGGAGTGAATGAAGCAAGAGAGATATGTCTGGATCGTTGCAAATGGCGTTCCGTAGTCTCTGCCTACCCCTCCGGGAAACAGGCGTGAGTCTATGTATGTATGTATGTATGTATACTTGATAGTTTGCAAAACGAAAATATCGTGAAGAAGGATTTGATAATTTTAGATCACGTGAAAAATAACAGTGTTATTAAAAAATACCTTTCACGCGCGGCTGGTGACAAAACACGTGAGATTAGCTTGAAGTTAAAAAAAATGCTGTGACGCTTCATTATTATGTGCTACTGAGTACCCATTTGAAACAAAAAAATATAGATTCCGTTTAAAAATGCAAGTTTGTGTAATAATTATATAAATACTATCCATTAACTAGCGTTCTGTAACTCGCCGTGAGGTTGACGGCATAGAATACAAGTGTCACCACCCCCTATCTTCCCGTGGGTGTCGTAAGAGGCGACTAAGGGATAACACGATGCAAATACCATCTTTGCGTATAGACGGACAACTCGACATCAAACCCTATACGACTGCCTCGTTGGTCTCGCGGCATAAATGTGCGCGTGGGATCGGGAGGTCCCGGGTTCGATTCCTGGGTCAGGCAGTGTTATTGGGTTTTTCTGTCACGAAAATCTCAGTAGCAGCACGGAGTCTGGAAATGTGCCCAGTACGGCAATAGGCTCGCCCCTTTTTACGTGGGACTAAAGTATATCTGGCGAAAAGTGGGTGTAGAAATACACCTCTGCCTACCCCTTCGGGGATAAAAGGCGTGACGTTATGTATGTATGTATGTAACTAGCGTTCTGACTGCTGTGGACACAAACTTACGGAATGTATAACATGTACATACTTACTTTTACAAGTCTGTTTGATTTTGAACCTATATTATTGAAACTTTGATCGATATCGATAGCGGATTTGCTCAATCACTAAAAAATTAAAAAGTTACGAAATTTGTGTTCAAATTGTCTTTAGCTCTAACTGACAAACATAGTGCCATCTTCTTCTGGCAACTCTAATTTGTCATATGAGTGAAGAGTGTAGCTATATTCAATTTGTTCATAAAAATATCGTTCATTCCATGCTTTAGTTATTCTTCCATGGTTTTGATAGTCTTGACCACAGATTTACTAAATATGTATATTTAGAATTATACCTCCTTGATATATGTAATCATTACGTTTTGTTTATTGAAATTTTTACTCATAGTACATTTCATAGATTATTGTGCATACTTATAACTAAACGGAAATGTTCACTCTTTTCGTTCACTTGTAGGCATTAGTTAAATGATGTTTAACCAAGCGTAAAATTTGTTTGTGCAACGTCATTAAATTATGACACACATTAGCCATAATCTCCTTTTAAGTAATAAAGAGTTAATTTGAAGCTTTCTATAACTGACTGTAAATGATAGATCTTAGCACAAAAATAGAATGTAGCTTTATTATTTGTGCATTGCCTTATTCTTATGCTCTCACAGATGACCAAAACAGGCAGATAGGTAAATTAAATGTATTATTATACGAGGGTCAAACTGAAAGTTCTTAGAAAATCAAAAACTGATTACATTAGCCAGTTATTAGTTTTATTATATCTTTTCAAAATATTGTCCATTGACGTCAATACACCGCTGCATGCGATGGAACCACTGGGAAAAGCACTTTGCCCACTCGTCCTTAGGGGTCTCTTCAATGGCATCGCGATACGCAGCCACCGCTTCTTCAGCATTCATAAACCGCTTTCCTTTAAGTTTTTCTTTAATTTTTGGCAATATATAAAAATCACAAGGCGCGAGGTCGGGGCTATACGGCGGGTGACCCAGTAATTCAACGTTTGATGTCGCCAAATAGTCGATCGTTCGCTTGGCGGTGTGCGACGAGGCGTTGTCGTGGTGAAGGAGGATCCTACTGCGAGGTCGTTTCTCTCGAACTTTTTCCAAGACAAGTGGCAAACAATTGGTAGTGTACCATTCTGCAGAAACTGTGTTTTGATCCTCTAACACAATTGTTGCGAAATGACCTATCCTTCCAAAGAACGAGGCCACCATTTTTTTTCCCGCACTTCGATCTCTCTTCACTTTAGTTGGCAACTCCTCGAAAGGAAACACCCACTGAGCAGATTGTCTTTTGGTTTCAGGATCATAACAGTAAATCCAGCTTTCGTCACCTGTTAGTATGTCGAACACAGCATTTGAGTCACCTCCGTTAAATCTTTCAATCATTTTACGGCACCAATCCACACGATGGAGTTTTTGAGCCTTAGTCAAATTATGAGGTATCCACCGGGCGCAAAGCTTCCTGACCGCTAAATGTTCGTGGAGGATTTTGTGCACTTGACTCATACCGATGCCTAAGCTTGTCCGAATCTGCTGATAGGTCACTCTTTTGTCAGTCTCTATCATACGCCGCACAACACAGATGTTATTTTCAGTCGTCGCCGTAGAAGGCCGTCCCTCACGTACATCATCAGTAAGATTAGTGCGACTACGTTTAAACTCATTAAACCAGTTGTAAACAGTCGCACGAGATGGGGCTTCATCGTGAAAGGCCAATCGTAGTCTATCATAACCTTCTTGTTGACTTAAATGACATCGAAAGTCATAAAAAATCATTGCACGAAAATTTTCTCGTGTTAAATTCATGTTGACGTGACACAGACAATTTTCAATTTGCCGCCAAATCGTAAAACAAATGACAAATGAATGAAATATATACTCAGTAATATTGGCAAAGAGTTCTATTTTCAAATTTTAGAATATTTTTTTTATTATATTGTTTATAAGTGGCCAGTTCTAAGAACTTTCAGTTTGACCCTCGTACAAAAGGACTTGTCATTGTGACAGTATTTTATTTTTTTACACTAATATTTTTATTAGTAATTTCTTTTTAACAAAATATACTATGTATCTTTCTTATATATATATAGGCGACAACTTGCTAAATTATTAGCATTTAATTTATATACTAATAGGAGTACTACGAGAGTACTTAGGAATTGGGTAGATAATAGTACTTGTATATGTATATTCTGTGGTTATACCAATAGTAGTATTGACACACCTACCTATCAGTTTAAACTATTAGATGAGACAACAGATAGGCATTCATGTACTTTAAACTTAGTTCATCAAAACATACAAGGCCTATCTGGCAAAGAATTAGAAATAGATTTATTTTTAAACAAACATAAGATTGATATCTTATGTATTACGGAACATTGGTTGTGAGGTGACCAATTAATATAATTAACAATCAACATTTCTCAGTTATAAGTGCATTCGTAAGAAAGAAGGCTTTTCGTGGTGGCTCTCTAATATATGTATGTAATAGTTTGAAATGTAAAGAACGCAAGGATATAGCTAAACTTATTATCGAGCGCACTGCTGAGATTTCTTGTGTAGAGCTTGAACAACATAATTATTATAGTATGTGTGTATTGACGACCACAAAACGACTTTATTCAGTTTGAAAGCACTATAGAGGATGTTTTCAAACACATAATTTCTAGTAGGAACTCTATAATCGTATGTGGCGATTTTAATGTCAATTTGTTAGAAGAATCACCTATTTTTACTAAGCCTAGTTAGCTTATTTATGTCATTTAATTAAATTTAAATATTTTGTTCTCTGAACCAACCAGAATAACCTCACATTCTTCTACATGCTTAGATAATGTTTTTTGCAATTGTCTTTATTTAAGTACGGCTGTTTTAACTGACTTGACATCGGATCACTGCGGGCAAAAGGTTGTAATTCCAACTAATACAACCCCTAAAGTACAAGAAATTACATGTAGGCCAATGACCTCTGCTCGCCTCAAACATTTCAGTAATGATGTTGCTGCCAAGAACGCCAGTATTGACTTAACCGTTGATGATCCTGATGAATTATATAAATGCTTATTTAACACTATTAATGATGAGTACAATATTTTTTTTTAATCAGCAGACGTTTGCAAGGAGCATTAAAGTAAATTTTTGTGTTTGGGCAACAGTAGGTATATATATTATGTACAAAAGTAGGGTTAGGTTGTATGATCTATATGGTATGAAGAAATACAATTTTAATCCTGAATTTATTCAATATGTTAGAAATTATTCAAAAGTTTTCAAGAGGACATGTGCTTTAGCCAAATCCTTATATTTAAGCAATCAAATCAAAGAATCCAAGAACAAAATTAAAACTACTTACTTGGAACATTATTAACTATGAGACTGGTCGAGCTAAATTGGTAGATAACAATTATGAATTAAAATTTAATGGTGAAGTTATTACTAGGAAAACTGATGTTGCTCAGACATTTAACAATTTCTTCATAAACATACTAGTGAACACAACCAGCTGTCAAGATTCATGTTCAAGCATACTGTTACGAGCTGGGGTTCGACGATAAATTAAAACTGACTATGCCACTAAACTGTACTTTATTTTAACACACAAACACTAGATACACACACTTAATTTTCACTTCACTAATAAAACACACTATTCACACCACTAGAACAACACTAAACACTTCCGACTTATTTCCTTCGCTTCTTGTTGATCGCTTTCCGTATTCAATTGAACTGTGTCCGGTCCGTTCGCTCCCGCTCTATTTATACTGGCCGGATAACATCACTAGCGTATTCTAGATATTTCCACAAAACTGTCAAATAATCGCGAACAGTCCGATGCTCGATACAGCAATCGCCATCTAGTACAGAGTAGCTGAATTACCTTTAAACCACCGATACATTCAATCTCTTCAAGTACCCCCATTCACCGATAGATGGCGTAACACTGCCCCCCTCTTAAACGTGTTCGTCTCGAACATCGTTGGACCCATGGTAACGAGCCAACCGGTCCACATGAACTATCTTCGGTGCACCTCGCGACCCCTTCTGGATTCAATAGGTGACGTCGTTCATCCTGGTAATTATGCGATATGGCCCGTCCCATCTGGCTTGTAACTTAGGCGATTTGCCTTTGCTTCGTACTGGGTTATGAAGCCACACCAATGATCCCTCATCGAAGCCTTTGTTGTTTGCCTTCCGGTCGTAGCGAGTCTTCATCTTCTCAGACATCTGTTGTCCAGATTCCCTGACGTGCTCGTATACGTCGTTCATCCTGTTGCGTAGCTCGGTTGCGTAATCCGTTATATTGCGTGGAGATTCTGGTGGAATACCGGTGATAAGGTCTGCAGGTAAACGGAGTTCTCTACCGAAATTGGCAAAAGCTGGTGTTATTCCTGTAGTTTCGTGGACCGCACTGCGATATGACAGGAGAAATGGTTGGATGTGCTTGTCCCAATCTCTTTGTTTGCTCTCCACGACCTTCGCCAGGTACCTTTCCAGTGATTGGTTAAACCGTTCAACCATGCCATCTGATTGCGGATGATAAGCCGTGGTCCTGGTTTTATGCGCACCCATTACGCGACAAGTCTGCTTGAACACCTCAGATTCAAAGTTCCGGCCTTGATCGCTGTGGATTTCCAAGGGCACCCCGAACCGACAAAAGACTTCATGCACCAGCTTATCGGCCACTGTGGTAGCTTCTTGATTTGGGATTGCAAACACTTCAGGCCACTTCGTGAAGTAATCCATCACAACCAAGAAGTATTTGTTTCCATCCTGGCTCTCGGGAAACGGCCCAGCGACATCCAAGGCTATGCGCTCCCATGGGGCTCCAACATTGTACACCTTTAATGCACCTCTGCTTCGAGTATGTGGCCCCTTGACAGCCGCACAACTTGTGCATTTGCGGCACCAATCCTCGACGTCATCCCGACAGTGGAGCCAATAAAACCGCTCCCGGATCTTAGTAAGGGTCTTCTTAACTCCCATGTGACCTCCCTAAGCACCATTGTGATAGAGCTGCAAGACTTCCGGCACCTTAGTTTTGGGCACAACCATTTGCAAATGGCACTGGTTACCGCGAGTGTTTTCCCATTTGCGGCACAGAACTCCATCCTGGACGACCAAGCTTTCCCACTGTGCCCAATAACTCTTGGTGTTAGGGCTCATTGCTGCGATATCACTCCATTTGGGCCTAGGAGCGCCTGATTTCTTCCATTCAAGAATCGGCTGTATATCCTTGTCATCTTGCTGAGCACTCTGCAAAGCTTCTCTCCATTCGTCGCTTAGATCCGTCTTTAACATCCTCACTAGCGCTGCCTGCTTTGCTTCCTGTCGGCTACAGTGCTTGCACTGGTCGGGACACGGCCTACGCGATAGGGCATCTGCGTTACCATGGGACTTGCCGCTGCGATGTTGTATTACAAAATCAAACTCTTGCAGTAGTTCAATCCATCTGGCTACTTGTCCTTCTGGGTCCTTAAATTGAAGAAGCCATTTTAGCGCAGCGTGGTCGGTTCGCAGGTGGAATTTACGCCCCAACAAATATTTGTTGAAATGCTGCAATGTCTTTACTACAGCCAAGAGTTCCCGCCGGGTGACGCAGTAGTTTCTTTCGGGTTTGGATAAGGCCTTGCTGAAGTACGCTATAACAACTTCTTGGTCACCCTTTCTCTGTGACAGCACGCCGCCAATTCCGGTGTTACTGGCATCTGTGTCAACTATGAATTCATGCTCATTGT
Organism: Euclidia mi; assembly: GCA_944739405.2. Classification (NCBI taxonomy): domain Eukaryota; kingdom Metazoa; phylum Arthropoda; class Insecta; order Lepidoptera; family Erebidae; genus Euclidia; species Euclidia mi. The sequence goes on from OX123206.2 coordinate 37,423,888, forward strand.
CAGGGTAGCCTAGAATAGGTGCAGTACATAGATGTTCCTTGAGCTTCTGGAATGCAACATCACAGCTCTCATTCCAACAGAACTGTACTCTGTCTTCGGTGAGCTTATGAAGAGGTCGAGCAATGTCAGCAAAGTTCTTCACAAACCGTCTATAGTAGGAGCATAATCCGAGGAATGCTCTGACCTGCGTTTTGTTCTCTGGAACTGGCCATTCCTTCACGGCAATGATCTTATCTGGGTTGGTTTGAATACCGTTCTCCGAGACCACATGTCCTAGAAAGTTCACTTGCCGTCTGAATAACGCGCATTTCTTCGGACTCAGCTTCAAATTAGCTCCTCGTATCTTTGACAGCACTTGCTCCAAGTTTCGAAGGTGATCCTGGAAGGTGCGCCCCACGATGATGATGTCATCCAAGTAGACCAGGCAGGCGTCTCCAATCAGTCCCATGAGCACTCGCTCCATCAGTCTCTCAAAAGTAGCTGGAGCGTTGCACAATCCAAAGGGCATGACGTTAAATTGCCATAATCCTTTCCCTGTGGAGAATGCCGTCTTCTCCTTGTCTCGAGGATCTATTTCCACCTGCCAGTAGCCACTTTTTAGGTCTAAGGTAGAAAACCACTTCATCCCCGTCAGCGTATCCAGTGTGTCATCGATCCTTGGCAGCGGGTAGCTGTCCTTCTTTGTGATGTCGTTTAATCGGCGGTAGTCTACACAGAAGCGCATGCTGCCATCTTTCTTCTTAACTAGCACCACCGGCGAACACCACGGGCTGGATGAAGGCTCGATTACGCCTTCCTTCACCATACCGTCGATCATAGCTGCCACTTCACGTTCCCGTGCCACTGGCACACGTCTTGGTCGCTGGCGAATTGGAGCTTCACTTCCCGTGTATATTTTGTGCTGGACTAGTGCTGTCTTCCCTATGTCGGCATCACTGGTCGAGAAAATATCGGCGAACCGGTTCAACATCTTCTCAGCCTTGGTCGTCTCTTCTTCTGACAGGGTACTTTGGCAGTCCTCCAAAAGTGAAGACACGTCGAATCGTGCAGCCTGAACCTTGGCGCTGGTAGGTTGCTCCTGACACCTACGCATCCAAGCCGCTCCTTCATAGGTGCCCGATTCCGTCCCTTTCTTGAGCAACACTTCCTTGTCACTTGCATTTAGTGCGCGTACTGATGAAACTTTGGTACCCCTTACCAAGGTTCGTGCAATCTTCCACGATGCCTCTTTCTCTAGGCCTTCGATAAGTACGCAGCGGTTCCCTCGACCAGAACTCCCGGGTAAACAAACCGGTACAACCGTTTCCGACCGCGGTTGAAGCGTGACATTCTTCAGGCAGTACACTTTTCCTGAAGTTGCACCTTCCATGAAGACTTCTTCCGAGCCACATTTCAACACTCCCTGGTTAACATCGATCTCGCAGCGATACTCCCGCATGAAGTCTAGGCCCAGGATGCAGTCGTCCACTATATCGGCCACGATGACTTTGTGACGGTAAACTTTGTTGCCTAGCTTCAGATCCACCTCCATTTCACCTCGGACGGTTATGTGCTGACCGGTAGCTGTTCTCAGATTCACACATTCATTGTTCCTGAAGCAGCCCCGAAGAACCCGTCTTGCCAGATGGAAACCGACGACTGTCCGAGAAGCACCCGTGTCTAATGTCAGCTTGCATGGTGTTCTGTTAATTTCGCCTTCGATGATCAGGCTGTTCCCGTCACATGATTGCGAGATCGAGATACTTGGGGCTCTTCCATTACCAGCCAGCACCCGCCCCGCAGTCCTGGCTTCTACTCGTTTCCCTGCTCTCGCTGCCTGGAAGGCACATCAGGCGACCCCGTTGGTGGAGACAGGGTGTCACCAGGCTGCCTACGCTTTGGGCAGCTCAAGCGGATATGGCCTCTTTCTCCGCAGTTGTAGCACCGAGGTGACGACACAACTTGTGACCTCGGTCGTCGCGTCGCACTGCTTCCACCTCCAGAGCGTGGGCTAGGGCGTCCTTGAGGTCCTTGAAGTGCCCAAGCCTCACTGCTGCTCTTACCTCCAGGTCCCGAATCCCATCCGTAAACGCCTGTACGAGGTTCCCATCAATAAGCGCAGGCGACGACTGGTATGCCTTCCTGACCAGCTTTTCCACCTCCAGAGCCCACTGCTGCAGAGTTTCTCCGGTGCGCTGTGTCCTGTCCTTCAGCTGAGCACGATACACATGTTCAAGGTGCGCGTCACCGTATCTTGCCTCCAGCGCCTCCAGGAGCTTTTCGTAGGTGACGTCTTGCCCGAGTGCCTCCAACACTGTCAAGGCCCTATCACGGAGGCCCAAGGTTAGGGCGGTTAAGGCCTGTTCTTTGGTCCACCCATTCGATCGCATCACAGCCTCAAACTGGATCTTGTATGCAGACCATGATGACGAGCCATCAAATGGTGGAACCTTAAACCCACGGGGCGAGGGCGCTACAGCCGCTGATGTCACTTCCAGCCCACGCAATTTCTTCTCCACTTCAGCAACACAGGTCTCGTGGTGGTCATGTACGCGCTTCTCAATGTCGCTGATACGGGCCTCGTGCTGCTGGAGTTCCTCCTTGACCGCCTTCAAGTCCTTCCCCACTGCGGCGCTGAGGTCCTTCATGAGCACCACCTGCTCCTCTAGGCGGCGCGCGTGCTCCTCCTTGTCGCGCTGGAGCTGTTCTTCTAGGCGGCGCGCGTGCTCCTCTTGACGGCGAGCCTGCTCCTCCTTGTCGCGCTGTAGCTGTTCCTCCAGGCGGCGCGCGTGCTCCTCTTGACGGCGAGCCTGCTCCTCCTTGTCGCGCTGAAGCTGTTCCTCCAGGCGGCGCGCGTGCTCCTCTTGACGGCGAGCCTGCTAATGTTGACGGCGAACTTGCTCCTCCTTGTCGCGCTGTAGCTGTTCCTCCAGGCGGCGCGCGTGCTCCTCGTGACGGCGAGCTTGCTCCTCCTGACGGCGGGCCTGCTCCTGCATGAACGCCATCAGAGCCGCGATGTCGGGCACCGTCACGGAGTGTGTAGCGCTTGCAGGCTCCACTGCAGCCGCGGAGTCGCCTGGTCCACCAGGCGATGGAGAAGGAACGTCTCCGAAGCGTCTCTGGTCCAGGTCTTGCTGGCGCTGGTTCCTGGTACGCACACCTTCAGTTTCTTCCTTCGGCATAACCGGCATAATTTATCCCTTTCTTCTGACACCAATTTGTTACGAGCTGGGGTTCGACGATAAATTAAAACTGACTATGCCACTAAACTGTACTTTATTTTAACACACAAACACTAGATACACACACTTAATTTTCACTTCACTAATAAAACACACTATTCACACCACTAGAACAACACTAAACACTTCCGACTTATTTCCTTCGCTTCTTGTTGATCGCTTTCCGTATTCAATTGAACTGTGTCCGGTCCGTTCGCTCCCGCTCTATTTATACTGGCCGGATAACATCACTAGCGTATTCTAGATATTTCCACAAAACTGTCGAATAATCGCGAACAGTCCGATGCTCGATACAGCAATCGCCATCTAGTACAGAGTAGCTGAATCACCTTTAAACCACCGATACATTCAATCTCTTCAAGTATCATTCACCGATAGATGGCGTAACAATACTATATAGGATTTTAAGTAACGATGGTTGTATCGATAATATATTGCACCTCGGTGATGCATGAAAAGTGTTGCGACTCAATTACCCCTCATCTTCTTTCTTTCTTCAACAGCTTTATTATCGTGGTTGGAGGCGAGTAAGATGGGTTTCTTTGGCTACCTTTTTTCTTTCACTCCGGCCAGTAAAAGGTAGCCAAGGTTCATCCACACTTATACTATCAGGAAGGTCGTTATTTGGCTGCCACCATCAGCAATAAATACTTCGCACCAATGAGTCAACTCACCGTAAGGTAAGGCCTTCGGTTCCCGGATCACGACTGTAAAATACTGTTACGAGCTGGGGTTCGACGATAAATTATAGCTCACTATGCCACTTAAACTGAACTTTATTCACTAACACAATAACACTAGATACACACACTTAAGAGCGTTAACGCCGATTTTGGCTTCTTGACACAAAATATGTACTTTTCAAAGCTTGCCATCTCAGTGAGAATATATCTTACGAATCTGTAAATTACATATTATTATAGGAAATATCTTCTTCTATAGGTTTGAGATAGGATTTTTTTATATTATGAAAGTATTTGTGACATACGGCCATATAAACAAAGAGAGTTTTTGATTTTTCCCTGACGGAGCTAATTTTAAAGCTTTATATATTCGAAATCCCTTGTAAATTTCAGACACAAACTCGTTTATATGATTGTACATATCCTCAACAAAAAAAGCTAGTGAGGATTTATTATTTATTTAGACCCAAACGTAAATAATCATACTATAATCAAAGTGAAATTTACGACAAAAAGCTACTGCTAAAATCGTTATTTTTACGATAATTCGTGCTTGTTTTTTTCAAAATAAAGAATTTATATATAGAAGAATATATTCTTTAACGAAAATCTTCAAAAAAAATTTTAATTTGGTTTAATTTTATTCAAGACATGCATTTTAAAATTACTCTAAAACTACTATAAAACTGCGCGCGTAAAACGTTGCAAATCAGTACGCCGCGAGGCCCTCCAAGGTGTGGACGTATCGCTCGGAGCTCCGCAATGACCTCTATTGAACTCAAGCGTTGGGTGCAGTTATAGTGCGACCGTGACATCTTGGTGTGATTTTGGCAAGTAAAATATATTATGTTATATTTTTTTATCATATTATTAATGATAATAATTTTCGAAAGAACATTTCTTTTTTTTTCAGATTCTGTTGCAATGGAATGAAATAAATAAATGCGGTTTGTTAATTGCCAAAGATTTCGTTTTCCTAGGGCCCTCACCCGACAGCGTGTTTGAGGGAGGTATTATTGAAATCAAGTGTCCAATTACAGCAGATGGTATAGACTAGGGCTTTCATCCCGGGAGTCTCGGTCTCGAGAATCTCGATGATTTTGTTGTGCATCCCAGCTATCGAGACTTTTGAGACTTGGGTTAAATAATAACCATTATTCAAATTTTTTTGTTAAACTACTGTTTACGGATTTTATCGCAATAAATAGTTTGATTGAGAGTACATTTAAACCTAATGACCTAGAAACTACATTATTTATTACTATCCGACGTTTCGATGTCTTTACAAAAGTTTTAGTCACGGAAGACTGAGGTGATATTTCCTGTATTAAATTTATAAGTTATTTCAAAGAACCTGAACATTGTTCAACTTTTGGTGTTACTATTTACGCAGAATGAAATCACTTATGGTGTCTTTAACCTTCTTGGGTTTCATTAGCCTCACACACAGCAGACTTAGTCGAGAGTCTACTCCGTGTGAACATATACAACAAGATGTTGATCTGTGAGGCTATTGAAATTTAATAAGTCAAGTACGAGTCGGACTCGTCCTTGAAGGGTTCCGTAATAGAGGTATCCACTTAACATACCCATCATCTTCACCTAATCTAATATCACTATAATTTTTTCGCCACAAACATAACTTTGTTTTCTATAGTGTTTGTATAAACGACAAAGTTATATATGCGGTTTTTGAATATGTGTTATATCTCAAAAGCTGACTCCATCTCATTCAAAAGAATTTTTGTTGGAAGCTTTTATTACAACGTATATATCTTTTTCAGGTTCGTCTTTCTCTTACTCTAAAAGTTAGAGGGAGGGAGACACTCGTTATCACTTTGGAGCCGTTTATCTTTTAAAAGTTTGACTTTGAGAAACAATGGTATTAGAAACCTCAAACTATTTTTTAAACATGTATCTAAAGATACGCTGCATGTACATGAAAGACGAAACAAATATAGTGAAACTTTTTTCGAAAGAGTCTCGAACGTCTCATTCTTCCCGGAAATTTCGAGACCGGGCTGTCTCGACATTTTTGTCCCGGGATTCGAAAATGTATCGAGATTAGGGCTTTCGGCCCTGGTATAGATGCCGCTAACGATAAAAAATACGTATTGGAATTTTGATGGTTGGTACAACCATCGGCCGAAAACACAACTGGTTTTATCAGTTACCAGTTCAACTACACATTGCATACAAGCATCTGTGTCCATTGGCGGTCTGGACAGGAAAATAATTGCCATGAAAGTTGCAAAAGTTACTCGAGACGATGAATATTGTGCCAACAGTTCAACCTACTATTTTATTAAAGTATTATTAAAGTCAGATTTTGAGATTGCCACAGCATTTGAAAATTTCTTCACAGACATTCCAGTCTCAACCACTAAATCCCTCAACTCGTCCCCTATTGACGCCGAATCTCTATTGAAACAAAATGTCAATAGGTGTAACATTGAATTTAGTTTTAGTTATGTCACTGACAGGGATATTGTAAAAACTTTTAATAGTCTTAATTTGAAGAAGACTAGTGATCTTTGGGGCAATTCTGTTGTGATTACGAAATCCATAATCAACACAGTAGCACCTGAACTGGCAATGATTTTCAATAGATGCATTGACTGTGGTGTGTTTCCTGATCAAATGAAAAGTAGTAAAGTAATTCCGTTATTTAAATCAGGTAGCACATCTGACCCCACAAATTATAGGCCAATATCTGTGCTACCCACGTTTAGTAAAATTTTTGAAAAATTAATTCTAGGTCAGCTTCAAATTCATTTTAATAACAATAAGCTGTTACATGAAAAACAATTTGGTTTTACTAGGGGTCGCTCAACTACCGATGCTGGAGTTGAGCTTTTAGATAGTATTTTTGATGCCTGGGAGGAGTCGCATGATGCTCTGGGAGTCTTTTGTGACTTATCAAAGGCTTTTGATTGCGTTTTTCATGAAACATTGATCAGGAAATTACATTACTATGGAGTTAAGAACACTGCTTTGGATCTCCTAACATCATATCTGAGTAATAGGATACAGAGAGTTGAGGTAAATGGTAAAGTTTCTATGGGTTCAGTGATCACAATGGGAGTGCCGCAAGGTTCAATTCTTGGTCCATTCCTTTTCCTTGTATATATTAATGATTTGCCATACATTATGCAAAATAATGAAGAGATAGTGTTATTTGCTGATGATACATCACTTATTTTTAAACTTAGACGACAACAATCAAATAATGACGATGTAAATAACGCTCTCTCTAAAGTAGTTCAATGGTTTACTGCTAACAATTTACTGTTAAATGAAAAAAAAACAAAATGTATACGATTTTCAAGACCGAATGTAAAACAAGTTAAACCTAACATATGTTTGAATGGAGAAGAGTTGGATCTTATAGATAACACCGTATTCTTAGGCATAACCTTAGACTCTAAGCTACAGTGGGGCCCACATATAGGTCAGTTGTCGAATAGACTTAGCTCTGCAGCGTACGCGGTTTATAAAATTCGTCAGTTAACTGATATAGATACGGCCAGATTAGTATATTTTAGTTATTTCCACAGCATAATGTCATATGGCATTTTATTATGGGGCAACGCAGCTGACATTCAAACTGTGTTTGTACTGCAGAAGCGGGCTATTCGTGCAATCTACAGTCTTGGTTCAAGGCATTCACTGAGGGAAAAATTTAAAGAAATTAAGATAATGACTGTCGCATCTCAATACATTTATGAGAACTTGTTATATGTCAGGAAAAATATAAATATGTTTTCCAAATTCAGCGACATTCATAAATTAAACACACGAAATAAAAACAAACTTGTTCTACCTTCAACTAGACTACAAAAAATAAGTAACTCCTACAAGTGTCAAAGCATACGTTTTTACAACAAAATTCCAGGCAATATTCAGGAACTAAGCATTAATAAATTCAAAGTATTTATTAAACAGAGCTTGTGTTCAAAAGCTTATTACACAGTTAAAGATTATTTAGCAGACAAAAATGCCTGGAATTGAGTTTAAAAATTATGAATTTTGACATTTTGAAATTAGTGACAAGATATTTTTATTTACATTTGTAATACTTATATTTTTACATTTTGACATTTTTAATTTGACATTTGTAATTTTATTTATTTTGTTTTGACATTGTTTGATTTGACATTGTTATTTTTATTTATTTTCTTTTGACATTTAAAATTACTTAAGTAATATATTATTATTTTTAAACTGACATTCAATAATATTTTCTGACATTTTAAATATATGACATTTTATTGTTTAAATTTTTACTATTTTTAAAATTACTTAAGTAATATATTATTATTCCTGAATTGACATTCAATAATATTTTTTGACATTTTAAATATAATATGACATTTTATTGTTAAAATTTTATTATTTTTACATATTGTTTGCAACATGTATTTTACTATGTATTCGCTTGTAAAGTTGTGAGTATGATGTGGGCATTATTAAACATATAAACAAATAGTTGTGGCAACCTGTCTGATGGCTTAGGCTGACATGCTTATGCATACACCTTCTGATGGCGTGGAGGCATAGTGATACAGATCGTGCTGGCTCCCTCAATCAAGGTTGAGCCGTACGATTGCTGTTGAATGCGGGCCATCAGTTGGCCGAGTCAGTCAAAAGCGTCAGATGATTTCCTGCATTGTACTTGCATACTAAACCCTTTTTTTTTGTCTGGACTTTAAAAGATGAAGAAAATACTAAACAAAATGAAGTGACAAAAAAAAAATGACTCTGAGTTTGTTTCGGCCTTTCTTCTCAAGAAGTCATTTAGCTAGGAAAAGCCGACATCATCTAGAATAGGGTTTTGACATGTATAAGTGTTGTAAACAACCAAAATGCAGAAATAAATATGTCTTTATGTCTTTATGTCTTTATGTCTTTATTACCATAAGTGCCTTTTACCTGAAATAGTTGACCCACGTTAAGTGTAGGTCGATGCCACTTAGAAGCACTACCTTCTAAGCTAACCCTTTTTGTACCTTACAATGTGAAATTTAATAAAAAATATATAATTTATATGTTTTATTTTCTTAACGTACTAGAGTTACAGAATAGATACAACTTACGTACAAGCATCTCTTCTCAAATCAATTTATTGAAATTGCGACTCTTGCTACTAAGCAACAAAGTGCAATTCAGCTCGCATAAACACTCAGTGCCTAACGCGATATTCACCTAACCGTTCCCCCTCTTTTCTAACATATAACGCTGTCGCTGTCTGGCGTGGAGTGACGCGCTAGCTGTCGCGCTAGGGTTGTCGACTTGCCACTGCTACTATAATATTTATTCGTCGTCTTTCTACCTACTTGACCACGTACCTAATAATAAATAATTATCCTATAAGTATCATATCCCACTATTTGAGCTCGTAGAACTAAAACCACAAAAATTCTGGTCGTTTACATTTTCACTATACTAATTCTTAGTTATTTCCTAAACGCGTAAACTGATTTACATGATTCGGACGCGGGCTTGGAAGCCGCGCGAAAGTGTAGGCACTTATTGCTGTAGGTACGGTCGAGTGAAGGAGGCCTGCTAGAGTAACGATGAAAAGCTGGTTCTATTTTTACTAGCGCAAAATTTTGTTTTATTATTGTCTGTTCTGATATTAACTTGATAAGCACTTGATAAGCACCGTACGTATAAGCACGCACAAAATTGATTACCTATAACTGCACATTGGTAAGGAAAGCTCCTAAAAACGAATGTGATACAGGTAAAAATACTTTTCGTTAATAATAGTTTTCGGCGGTGCCCATGCAAATAATATTGATGTAAAAATATATAATAATAATTTAATTTGATTAAATAAATCCAACAGATGCCTACCCTACCTAACGTCGCGTCGCTTATGAGTTGAACGGATCAAAATGATTTAGCTTGACTATACTGCCAAGCAACACGCTGACTCTACGCACACAGCTGCGCGTGCGTCAGTGTTAGTGAGAAAGCGCTGCATTTACCTAAACTTGGCGCCGCGGATTTGATGTTAACGCTCTTAATTTTCCAACACTACTAAAACACACTATTCACACCACTAGAACAACACTAAACACTCCCGAATTACTTTCTTCGCTTCTTGTTTATCGCTTCGCTATTCACTTGTTACTGTGTGAACTCGCTCGCCCGCCGCGTATTTATACCGGCCGGACAGGCAACGAGATCCTTCTGGCATATTCCGGAACATTCTCATTACAGACGAAACATTCTAGTAAGTCGGGAACAGTCGACATAGTCCAACGCCATCTAGTACAGAGTAGCTGAATTACCTTTAACCCACCGATACATTCAATCTCTTCTAGTACACCCATTCACCGATAGATGGCGTAACACTGCCCCCCTCTTAAACGTGTTCGTCTCGAACATCGTTGGACCCATAGTAACGAGCCAACCGGTCCACATGAAATATCTTCGGTGCACCTCGTGACCCCTTCTGGATTCGATAGGTGACGTCGTTCATCCTGATAATTATGCGATATGGCCCGTCCTACCTGGCTTGTAACTTAGGCGATTTACCGTTGCTTCGTACTGGGTTATGAAGCCACAACAATGATCCCTCATCGGAGCCTTTGTTGTTTGCCTTCCGGTCGTAGCGAGTCTTCATCTTCTCAGACATCTGTTGTCCAGATTCCCCTGGAGCTCCTACATTGTACGCCTTCAATGCACCTCTACTACGAGTGTGTGGCCTCTTGACAGCCGCACAACTTGTGCATTTGCGGCACCAATCCTCGACGTCGTTCCGACAGTGGAGCCAATAAAACCGCTCTCGGACCTTAGTAAGCGTCTTCTTTACACCCATGTGACCTCCCGAAGCACCATTGTGATAGAGGCGCAGTACTTCCGGCACCTTAGTCTTGGGCACTACCATTTGCAGATGGCATTGGTTACCTCGAGCGTTTTCCCATTTGCGGCACAGAACTCCATCCTGGACAACCAAGCTTTCCCACTGTGCCTAATAACCTTTGGTGACAGGGCTCATTGCTGCGATATCACTCCATTTGGGCCTAGGAGCGCCTGATTTCTTCCATTCGAGAATCGGCTGTACGTCCTTGTCTTCTTGCTGAGCACTCTGCAAAGCTTCTTTCCATCCGTCGCTCAGATCCGTCTTCAACATTCTCACTAGCGCTGCCGGCTTCGCTTCCTGTCTTGCACAGTGTTTGTGTTGGTCGGGGTAAGCCCTACCTGTCAGAGCATCTGCGCTACGTTGCTCTTGCCGCCAGACAGGTACATCAGGTGACCCTTTTGGTGCAGACAGGGTACCAACGTGCCGCTTACGCTTTGGGCAGCTCAAGCGGATATGGGCTCTTTCCCCGCAGTTGTAGCACCGTGGTGAAGAAACAACTTCCCTGATACGGTAAGGTCGATCCTCGTGACGCGCTGCTTCCACCTCCAGAGCGTAGGCCAAGGCTACCTTCAGGGACTTGAAGTGCCCAAGTCTTACCGCTGCTCTAACTTCCAGGTCCCGGATCCCATCCGTAAACGCTTGTACGAGGTTCCCGTCAATGAGCGCAGGCGACGACTGGTATGCCTTCCTGACCAGCCTTTCTACCTCTAGAGCCCACTGCTGCAGAGTTTCTCCGGTGCGTTGTGTCCTGTCCTTCAGCTGAGCACGATACACATGTTCAAGGTGCGCGTCTCCGTACCTCGCCTCCAACGCCTCCAGGAGCTTGTCGTAGGTGACGTCTTGCCCGAGTGCCTCCAACACTGTCAAGGCCCGGTCGCGAAGGCCCAAGGTTAGGGCGGTTAAGGCCTGTTCTTTGGTCCACCCATTCGATCGCATCACAGCCTCGAACTGGATCTTGTATGCAGACCAAGATGACGAGCCATCAAATGGTGGAACCTTAAATCCACGAGGTGAGGGCGCTACAGCCGTAGTGTTACTTCGAGCCCACGCAATTTCTTCTCCACTTCAGCAACACAGGTCTCGTGCTGGTCATGTACACGCTTCTCTATGGAGGCGACGCGAGTCTCAAGCTTGTCGTGCACGAGCATCTCTACGTCGCTGATACGGGCCTCGTGCTGCTGAAGTTCCTCCTTGACCGCCTTCAGGTCCTTCCCTACAGCGGCGCTGAGGTCCTTCATAAGCACCACCTGCTCTTCTAGGCGGCGCGCGTGCTCCTCCTTGTCGCGCTGAAGCTGTTCCTCCAGGCGGCGCGCGTGCTCCTCTTGACGGCGAGCCTGCTCCTCCTGACGGCGAGCCTGCTCCTCCTTGTCGCGCTGAAGCTGTTCCTCCAGGCGGCGCGCGTGCTCCTCTTGACGGCGAGCCTGCTCCTCCTTGTCGCGCTGAAGCTGTTCCTCCAGGCGGCGCGCGTGCTCCTCTTGACGGCGAGCCTGCTCCTCCTGACGGCGGGCCTGCTCCTCCTTGTCGCGCTGTCGCTGTTCTTCCATGCGGCGCGCGTGCTCCTCTTGACGGCGGGCCTGCTCCTGCATGAACGCCATCAGAGCAGCGATGTCGGGCACCGCCACGGAGTGTGCGCTTGCTGGCTCCACTGCAGCCGCGGAGTCGCCTGGTCCACCAGACGATGGAGAAGGAACGTCTCCGAAGCGTCTCTGGTCCAGGTCTTGCTGGCGTTGGTTCCTAGTACGCACACCTTCAGTTTCTTCCTTCGGCATAACCGGCATAATTTATCCCTTTCTTCTGACACCAATTTGTTACGAGCTGGGGTTCGACGATAAATTATAGCTCACTATGCCACTTAAACTGAACTTTATTCACTAACACAATAACACTAGATACACACACTTAATTTTCCAACACTACTAAAACACACTATTCACACCACTAGAACAACACTAAACACTCCCGAATTACTTTCTTCGCTTCTTGTTTATCGCTTCGCTATTCACTTGTTACTGTGTGAACTCGCTCGCCCGCCGCGTATTTATACCGGCCGGACAGGCAACGAGATCCTTCTGGCATATTCCGGAACATTCTCATTACAGACGAAACATTCTAGTAAGTCGGGAACAGTCGACATAGTCCAACGCCATCTAGTACAGAGTAGCTGAATTACCTTTAACCCACCGATACATTCAATCTCTTCTAGTACACCCATTCACCGATAGATGGCGTAACAATACGAACTCCATACCAAAGGTCTATTATAATGTACAATAAAATTTTATCGCCTATAAAATATACTTGGTATCGGCATAAATGGTAAGTTACTCGTAAAAAGTAGGTACCTGAAAGAGATACTAGATTATATAAACCAAACTTTTTCTAAAATATAGTATGTATTAGTCCGTGTGGTGACGGATTAACACGTTGAATGCGATACAAGCCAATTTTGACTTGTATTATACTTACTTTCATTCGGTGCGGCGTTGAAAGTAGGTGTATTCTGTCAGGTGCGGGAGTGATTTCCCATTTAAATCCTTTAATCTAGAAAGAGTCAAGTATACATTTAGGTTTGTTACTTTAAATTGTATCTAATAGGTAGATTTAAATTATACAAGACAAATTCGACTTGTACCGCACCAGATGATAAAAAATTACAATCGGTGCGGTACCAGCCAAAACTGTCTTGTAGGCTACCGACTTGTATCGCTCCACACCAAATATATGTATAGGCTAGTGCAGTCAGTACATTCTGACGTATTTCGTCTACATACTAAAGGTATTCAAGACGCTCAACAATAAAAAATCTGTTGACTTATGGCGCATTTCTGTTAAACTTGTTCAACAAATTATTTCTAGCTTAGCTCCATATTTAGCTGGAATATTCAACAGATGCGTAGATACAGGGGTATTTCCTGATCTAATGAAACACAGTAAAGTGATACCATTATTCAAAAAGGGATCCAAGAGCGACCCTAGTAATTTTCGTTCAATTTCTATCTTGCCTGCTATTAGTAAAATTTTTGAAAATATTATTTTGCATCAATTAGAGAGCCACTTTCACACAAATACAGTTACAGTATGGCATCACTATGTGACATCATTGTCACTTCAGAGGGTCTAGTACGAGTTTTCCAACGACTTATCCGTTGTAGAGAATGGACAGCTCGATGTGCTTCACTCCATTTCGACTGATCCGCAGTACGAGCTCTCAAAATGGCACGGCGGGCAGGCCATTTCCGATCATCTGCACACATACGCACACAGGCCACGCCCTCTATTTCTCTCTCTTTTTAACTACTCGGAAAGAAAGAGATGAAGTATATGCATTCATTTTGACATTTTTGACACGACTGAGATGGTAAACCACAATACCAGATTTAAAATACATGAGTGTTGACAACTTTTATATATTTTTTTTGTAATATAATCAGTCATGAATTATTTTGATTATTTATTTAATTGTTTTATTGGCAACGTGAAATTAATCCTGCAATAAAATTAACAAAATCTTCTTATTATTAAATGTAATGTAATTTATATAATTTTGTTTTACGACCATACATGACTAACAATTTTTCTTATGTAACAACACTGTAAAATCAGAAGTCTTAATTAATGTTGCCAAAGGCAATTATTTTTGGGAATTTAACTTTTAATTAGGTACATCTTTATTAAATTATTTTATTTATTATTATATATATTTCTTGGGTTCGTGTGTATGTCACTGAACTCCTCCTAAACGACTGGACCGATTATGATGAAATTTTTTGTGTGTGTTCAAGAGGACTTGAGAATGGTTTTGATTCACAATTTAATGCAAATAATGTGTACCACATGGATGGTAGAACCAATATGCTTTGAGATATACATGACTATATCTGAAATGATACGTCGAAAATTTTCTTATTAATTTTAATTAGAACTCCAAGTCACTACTCCGCGTCACATATTGTAAAAAACAACGTCTTAATAATTGTATATTATAAATATAATATTATGAACTAGCTGTCACACGTGGCTCCGCCCGAGTGGATGTATGAGACGAATAATTTCACTCGGATATACTGATGCAATGGCCATGAAGTCGTGTTCATAATATAAGAACAGAATTAGTGAAATAGTAGAACCAACGTATTCGTAGCCTCATCACCTCATGTGAAATTGTTAATAGGCTAATTGCGAATCTATTACTGTGTTAATAGTGTATATTCTGGTGATAGATTAGTAACTTAAGCCACGGTGTTATTCATTGGACTAAACAACAAAAATCTTCATTATTTGCTATCATTGAACAATAGAATCATCTGATTGAAGAATAGAAAAGTTGAGTATTAAAGTTACTTATTCTAGTTATCCCGATTGTATATACGACTCGATTAAGTACCTATTTCTTATGTCATCTGACCTACGCAACTTAAAATGATAATATGGTTTTGACCAGAATCAGGATATTGCAAGCTACTGCCGCTACTTACTCCTTACAACGACGGTCAAAGATCTTTATGACAGAAGGAACCAACGGATTAACGTACTCTACGGTCACATTGCAGCACACAATAACCACAAAATAAAAAAAAAAACGCTATGGTTTCGAACTCAAGTCTCTCTAATATAAGTTTCTGTCTCTCTTATATTATGTATACAATCTATCCATGTATTTGAAGATTAGAGAGGCATATTTGACAACAGATCCATACAAAATACATATGTCAATACTAGCTGTCGCTAACGGCTCCGCCCGCGTGGCTGTCGGTTATCGCGATAAAAACTATGTCCTTCCTCGGGTCTTTAATTGCTCGAAGAATTATGAATATGGATCTCTCAACAAGAAATCCTCTTAATATTGAACAACTAATGCTAAGCCGTCGAGTCTGTATATTGTATAATTATAGTATAGTGCAGATGGGATCTTATAATTCCTCATCAGATGTTTCAGATCTCTGATTTTTATAAGGCAACAGAAAAGCTCATCAGACTGAATAACTTTATCTAACACGTCATGGCTGTATATGTTTTAGCGTAGCTGGGCTTTCCGCATCAGATTTTCGAGATCTTCAAATAATCTCTCATCAGAAAATGCTCATCAGGCATAATGTTTTTTGCCAAACCGCATTTTTATGTTTTATAGTTTCGCCGGGCTGCACAGTGTTCGGCGTAGAACAAGCCAGGTGGACAAAAATATATTTTTAGTCATTATAATATATAATACTATATTATTAAATAAATTATGCCGTGTGGTTGACGGCATAGAATACAAGTGTCACCACCCCCTATCTTCCCGTGGGTGTCGTAAGAGGTGACTAAGGAATAACAGGAGGATGCAAATACCATCTTTGCGTAGAGACGGAAAAACGACATCAAACCCTATACGACTGCCTCGTTGGTTTCGCGGCATAAATGTGCGCGTGGGATCGGGAGGCCCCGGGTTCGATTCCTGGGTCGGGCAGTGTTATTGGGTTTTTCTGTCACGAAATTCTCAGTAGCAGCACGGAGTTTGGAAATGTGCCCGGTACGGCAATAGGCTCGCCCCTTATTACGTGGGACTAAAGTATATCTGGCGAAAAGTGGGTGTAGAAATACACCTCTGCCTGCCCCTTCGGGCATAAAAGGCGTGACGTTATGTATGTATACAAAAATTATAAACTGACATATATTATACAAAAATTACAAACTTACATATTTATACAAAAATTATTAACTGACATATTTATAAAAAATAATAGTCAATTCAAATCAAATAAGAAGACCGGTTGGCGCAGCGGGAGTGTAAGCGACTGCCACGCCGAAGGTCGCGGGTTCGATTCCCGCTCAAGTCAAACATTTGTGTGTGTGAACATGGATGTTTGTCTTGGTCTGGGTGTTTCTATGTATAATATGTATGTATTTACAAAAAAAAAGTATATTATTTATGTTTATCCATTGGCTAGTACCCATAGTACAAGCTCTGCTTAGTTTGGGACTAGATGGTGTTGTGTGAATGTGGTAGAATATATATATAGAATATATAAAAAGAACCACCAAAATCACAAGATGTAGATCATCACAAGATGTTCTCCAAGTTGTTTATTTGTTCCAAAACTTTATTAGTCTCGATTTTTGTTAATTTCGTAGTTTCTTTGGCAAAAATTAATTTAATTGAACGGCAAAACATCGTCGACGATGGATGAGGATTTTGCCAGATAATGTTGTTACCTTCGTCGATTAACCTAAGAGAAACAAATGAAAAAACGAAAAGGAACTCATCAGTGTCTTTGCTATTGTCAAATCTCTGTTTATAACCACTATGATGATAGACCACCCATTTACTTATAAGAGTAAACGAGGAATTGTGGAGCACGCTTGTGACAACTTCTCTCTGAGCTTCTAACTAACCGTTCTGTAGTTTTATTTAAAATAGCTTGTAGCTCAATTTCTGCTCGAGATTGTGTCACAACAACGTGATTCTCGGAAGGATGACACGCTTTTTTTTATTTAACAATTCATTCATATGATGGAAACACGTGATGTCCGACTTTCATAGTCCATGTCCTAGTCTGCTTGTATGAGTGACTTGTTGATTTTGAATCAATGTAATACGCTAATGCCTCGTCACTACTTAGCGGTCTATTACTTTGCACAGCACTTGGTTGTTGAAGGCCAATATATACACTTATGGAAGCTGGATCAATGCCAATGTTCTTTATAACTCTGGCAACGTTCTTATGTTCAGTTGACCGTGCAGCTACCTCTGCTGCAGTCATTAATTCTCCAACACTTCGCCATTGAACTAGATCTTCAACTCTACGTTTTTTAATTTTAAAAGACGAATCTTCGAAGACTTTTTAGGCCTGCCAGGCCGAGAAAGGTCAGCGGATGAGGTAGAAGGCTGTGGTTGAGTCGATCGCATACAAAATTCTATCTCATCGCCTTTCAGCCACATCTTATTCTTATTAAGGAAACGCTCTTTTGACTTTCCTGAAGAAACCCATTTTGTAGCAATTTTCGAAGAAATATTGGCTAATTTCATCTTAATTTCCCTTTGACATTCTTCAGTAATGTCAGAGAAATCAAACTTAGATGAAATAAACGATCATTTCTTTCGTCTTTTTCGTGCTTTAGCCATTTTTCGAAAAACTCTATTTTACTAATAGAGTAAAGCTTTTCTGAAAAAAAAAAGAAAAAAAGTAGTTGTACTCAAGTGTGCTACGTAAAATATATGCCATAATCGTCCATAGTCATGCAGCTAAAACATATCAAAAATTCAGCCTGGATACAAGAGGATACATGGCTTTTCCAAGCTTGATAAGTTCGAAAACAAAGATAAACATCATTTTTTTGTGCATTCATAGTTAGTCTACTTCACGTATGTTTATGACACATTAAAAGGATTCTTACAAGAAAAAATATTATACATACCTTCAGAAGTAAAATCTATTACTGAAACTTTAAACAAAATAAGAACTGTCACCATGAGGTGTTAGCACAAGTGTAGCAAAAATGCCACTGACCTATTTCTTTAATTGCATTTACCTCATTAGCTTACTTTGATAAACGATGACTCATCAGTATGGAATGTTACACGTACCTAAACAATTCTTGGAATCAGGGGTTTAGGGGTGTTGTTTACAGGTAGAAAGTACCTAATTCCGGGAATTTGATAATGACTTTTGTCCACATAGCTTGTTCTGCGGCGGACACTGTGGGCTGTTGTGGTACTGCATCAGGTGTTCCACTTTCCAAAATCAATTATAGACTATAATTATGTTGACCCAGACCTAATAGCAATATTACAAAAAGAGTTTCATTCAAATCCATCCAGTAACTTCGGAGATTAGCGTGTACAAATAGACAAACTGACAAACAGACAGAATTTATTTTCTAGATTCATGCTCCTTTACTGATTCTTAGCCTAACAGAGTAATTTTTTTCTAAACATATTCAAAGTACAAAAATATACTTTTTTAGTGTTTTATTATATGTACGAAATATAAATATAATAACACAGTAGAGAGTAACGGAGTCTAGTGATGTGCCCGGTAAAGGCAATAGGCTCGCCTCCTATTACGTGGGACCACTGGGACCTAAAAATTCATGGCGAAATGTGGGTGTAAAATTACATCTCTGCCTACCCCGTTAGGGATACAGGTGTGCGTGAGCCTATAAAAAGAATATAGATATACAAATAATAGCGGATGCCACAACTACGCTCATCTATTTTATATACTTATGCAGTTTATCGGTTGAGGTATTCTATCGGATTTATACGAATGACACTGATTTCATCACGAGTAGATCGACCCCACGGAACAGACAAAACAGTGATTTTCTGTGCCGTGATCCACCCATCAAAGGAAATAATACGCTCTCACGGAATATAAACGGCAACTAATATAGTGCCTGAGATTAGCGTGTCCAATCAAACAAACTCTTCAGCATTATAATACTAATTTAGAAATTGCATCTGGCATCACTAAAATGACATTATAAATGTCAGATTAAGTCAGATACGATACGTCAGTTGTATTATTACCTTTGTTGTTTTCTTTTAAACTTAAATGTAAAATTATTATTTCGCCTACATTATGCCGGGTAAGTATTATTCTGTCATCGACTCATCGTTTACCTATTCATTGTCAACGAGATACATAGTTAACCAATCCTATTATTTGTCTATAATTCTCTTAAACTTACTCTTTCAGATCTTTCGTGTTCAGTTTAGCTGAAATCGAGTTTGGAACGTCTCAGGAGTGTAAGAAGCAAGTAGATCATAAGACATGTGGATAAAAGGACTTCAACACTAAGAAGTTTTGAATAAATTGATAAATGTTGAAAGATGTCGCGCAATAAACAAATTGCAGTGATATACAAACCACTAGGTGTGTATTCTAAAGATTATGATGTTATTTTTCTCTGTATTTATACCAATGGTTAGTAAACTATAGTTACTTTGTGATTTTTCCCAAGCCAGTATTTCAAATTACTAAATGCATGTGGTTTTAAAGTCAGTCTAAAAATAAACAATATTCAGAAAATTTTTACAGTAATTCTACTAAAATTCATAAAAAAATTATAGGTAACCTCTAAGTCTGTCATAGTCTTAATAAATATATAATTTGTTGGCAAACTGAAATGATATATTTTGATAAATACAAGAGTAGGTAATAAAAAATATCATTAAATAAAGTCATGTCTTTTTTACTTATTTCAATGTTCAATAATTTCTTATTTTTAGCTAATTACGGCAGACTTCAAGAACCGAGACTAGGCAAGAATAGCAAGAATATGAAGTCTGCAGCAATATTAGTACTGAAATAATGAGTTCACCAATTGGACATGTCTCGGTGTAGCAAGAATATGAAGTCTGCAGCAATATTAGTACTGAAATAAGGAGTTTACAAATTGGACATGTCTCGGTGTAGCAAGAATATGAAGTCTGTGGCATTATTAGTACTGAAATAAGGAGTTTACAAATTGGGCATGTCTCGGTGTAGCAAGAATATGAAGTCTGTGGCATTATTAGTACTGAAATAAGGAGTTTACAAATTTAACATGTCTCGGTGTAGCATGTTATGGAACACTTGAGTTTAATTTATAGTAGCAGAGATTAGCTTTACAAGTTTATTAGGTATTGAATGTGCCTGTGTATTGTATTGTAGTTATTTTTTAACAGAAACCAGTTTTATGTTTAATCACTGGACTTAATATGCAACAAGTATAGTTTGTGTGAATGTAAAAACAAATTTAATTAATCATTTATTATTAAAAGACATAATTAATTAGGACTGTCTAATTGTGTTTTCATAAATATACTCAATTTATGTAAAATATTTCCAAGATCTTACTTCTTACATGGATTTTTTTGTATTTATAAAATATTATTGTATTTCAAATAAAGGAAAAGCATAATATTGTAACATTAAATATATTTAGTGAATGCATAACACATATACAGAATAAAAAAATTGTATATTGTATGTTGTTCGTTCTTTATCAAAATATACATATTTTTGTCAAGATTACATGATTTCATTTTGTCCCTGCAACAAAACATAAGTTGCCTCAAGCAGTGAGATGAAGTAATTGCTTGTGGCAGTTTGGTCCACTCATTTACTGCCTTTCTGTTACTCTGTCTATACTGCCATATACATAACATGATTATAGAGACATGAATTGTCATATCATGTAAACAGCCATCAACGGCTCATCAATCTTGATGCAAATTTCAATTTGCCTGTTCCCATTAGATGATATTTTTCTTCTTCTGATTTGATAATTGTTCTGTAACAAACAATATTCAAATTTAATGATATAATATAATTGACAAAGGTAGACTACACTCCCTATAATCAGCAATTATTATTTACAGTTAGGTGAACTAACTTTTGAAATTTAGTAAAAAGGAGTAAATGTTAATGAGTCATAGTGTGCATAGTACCTATAAATTGGATGTAATGCAACTAGGACAATATGAACATTTGATGCCTCATAATATAATATATTAGGTACATAACAAGAACATGAAAATATTATTTTCAATTGTGTGCCATCACATCAATGATTGAATGGTTTGAGTATAGGGATGTGTTGAATTGCTGTAGCTATCATCTTAATAAAAATAACCGTTCCCTGTTGACAATTTAGAAAACGTTTTTCAACATAAAAAGATTAACAATTACATTGAACTTTGGTGCGTGATCAATGTTAGTTAGGTTAGATAGATCCATAATTTGTAAGTTCTATTATTAGGTTATTCAAATACTACCTACTATGAAATAATAATTAAGTATAATGTTCAAGGTCCACATCTATAGTTATCATCTTTAGATAATAGGTACCTTCTAAATGTTAAGTATAAAGATGTAGTGTATCGTTTTTCTCGTATTTCCTTCTTAAGTTTATGGAACTAACGCAACGATATCTACCTTCCTACCTCTAAACAATTAATATCCACTTACAAGTTTGCGAAACAAAGCATCTATTGTTGTAATTAACTTGTTGTGAACCGCCCCGTTATTTTAATTGAATCCATTACATATTTAGGTATATATTTACGTTGCTAGCAAAGTAGACATGACAAAGATATGTTTAGAGAGCCTGTGTAACAGAAAATGTTAAGGTTTGATCACTTCAGAAGTAACTTTTAATATACATATTAAGACAATTTTTACTCACCTGCTAACGCAGGTGAGTAAAAAAATTCTGGGAATGTTTTGAGCCTCTAATAACACTCTATGACTCAACCTTCAATAACATTCCTTTGTAGAACCCAAAATAATATTGGTATTAACAAACGGTTGGTTGAAGACAATTTTGTACGTTATCTTCGATTCTCGCTCTTTGTCAGAGTCACACTTCAGCCACATCATCTTCCTGAGCCATTACAATAAGTTTTCAAGCAAAATAACATAAGATAATGATTTTCCTTAATTTATTACACTACTCACAACACGGGCTCACCGAAATTTATTCAGTGACAATAGAATGCTCGTTTGCTTCGGAAATGGACTCGATATGCTTTATTTGACTTGTCAAAAGTGCATCCTAGACTACCGATTTGCCTATTTTGTTATCGTCGTCCATCATCGTCGTCGACTCGTCGATCAAAATGACACTTATACTCGCGATTTGAAAGTCGCTCCATCGGGTGACGTTCTTGCTACTCACTCCTAGGGGCGCTTTTAGAAAATGTATGGAAAATTGTTCCCGTTCGATAGGCTATCGTCCATCGTGACGATCGAGTGCAACTGGTACTAGACCCTCAGTATGTCATTGGTGTCAATATATTTAAAATTAAAAAGCACATCACACTCATTCATATTGCCCCCCAATCAACATTTCTGCTTGGCTTGGACATGAATCTTGACAGCTGATTGTGTTCACTAGTATATGTTTATGAAGAAATTGTTAAATTTTAATTCATCATTGTTATCTACCAATTTAGTCCGTGTGGCGACGGATTAAGAATACGGAATGTCACCACCCCATATCATCCCATGGGTGTCGTAAGAGCCGACAGAGGGAGCATATTATGCAGAGAACAGCACTGTAAGAGAAGTAAATCTTGATACAAACCCTATACCAACCCGTTTGGCCAGCGTGGTATAGTAGGCCAATCCCTCCTTTCAAAGGAGAGGTCTAGTCCAGCAGTGGACTGTTAAAGGCTGATGATGATGATGATGAATTTAGCTCGACCAGTCTCATAGTTAATAATGTTCCAAGTAGTTTTAATTTTGTTCTTGGATTCTTTGATTTGATTGCTTAAATATAAGGATTTGGCTAAAGCACATGTCCTCTTGAAAACTTTTGAATAATTTCTAACATATTGAATAAATTCAGGATTAAAATTGTATTTCTTCATACCATATAGATCATACAACCTAACCCTACTTTTGTACATAATATATATACCTACTGATGCCCAAACACAAAAATTTACTTTAATGCTCCTTGCAAACGTCTTCTGATTAAAAAAATATTGTAGGTACTCATCATTAATAGTGTTAAATAAGCATTTATATAATTCATCAGGATCATCAACGGTTAAGTCAATACTGGCGTTCTTGGCAGCAACATCATTACTGAAATGTTTGAGGCGAGCAGAGGTCATTGGCCTACATGCAATTTCTTGTACTTTAGGGGTTGTATTAGTTGGAATTACAACCTTTTGCCCGCAGTGATCCGATGTCAAGTCAGTTAAAACAGCCGTACTTAAATAAAGACAATTTCAAAAAACATTATCTAAGCATGTAGAAGAATGTGAGGTTATTCTGGTTGGTTCAGAGAAAAAAATATTTAAATTTAATTAAATGACATAAATAAGCTAACTAGGCTTAGTACAAATTGGTGATTTTTCTAACAAATTGACATTAAAATCGCCACATACGATTATAGAGTTCCTACTAGAAATTATGTGTTTGAAAACATCCTCTATAATGCTTTCAAACTGAATAAAGTCGTTTTGTGGTCGTCAATACACACACACTATAATAATTATGTTGATCAAGCTCTACACAAGAAATCTCAGCAGTGCGCTCGATAGAAAGTTTAGCTATATCCTTACGTTCTTTACATTTCAAACTATTACATACATATATTAGAGAGCCACCACGAATAGCCTTCTTTCTTACGAATGCACTTATAACTGAGTAATGTTGATTGTTAAATATTAATTGGTCACCTCACAACCAATGTTCCGTAATACATAAGATATCAATCTTATGTTTGTTTAAAAATAAATCTATTTCTAATTCTTTGCCAGATAGGCCTTGTATGTTTTGATGAACTAAGTTTAAAGTACATGAATGCCTATCTGTTGTCTCATCTAATAGTTTAAACTGATAGGTAGGTGTGTCAATACTACTATAATGAATCGATTATTTCAGAAACCCCATAAGTCAACAGACCCTAACTTTACAGGAGACGAAAAAACCCTTTCCCTGGAAAAAAAATGTATGGCCATAGATGTGTTTTTTACTTAGTTTGAATGGTTTAAATGATATCTATATAAATTGATTATTTTTTTTCATAATATTCTCATTATCACGAAATAAATAGTGCTCAAAAGTCGTTGACTTATGGGCTTTCTCAAATAAACGAAAAATAAACCACATTTGACACCAAATAGAAGTAAAATAGTTAAATAATTCTTAAGATATAGTATTGTTGTTGTTGTGTTTGTGTTACGAAATTAAACCTATATTTTCTTATATGTTTAATTTCGTAACACGTGTATGTTTGTACATCTCTTCTGTCTGTTAACTTGATGTTTAATTGTTTCAATGTATGCACATGTGTTGAGTTGCAATCTAGATCTAAACATAAGCTTTGATTGTTTTTAATCTTAATATATAAAATCCTTGCGTTACTGACTGACTGACAGACACGCTACAGCCGAAACTATTGGGCATAGGAAGCTGAAATTTGGCATGTATGGTCCTTGGGGACCGTAGGGGTGTACTAAGAAGGGATTTCCCGAAATTCCCACGGGATCGGCCAAAACGGGTAAATTTAAAAAAAATGCAGGCGTAGCTGCTGGCGTCCTCTAGTTTATAATAAGATTGTAATTTGTTTTGTGCAATTTAAAAATAAATAAAAATAAAATAAAAAAAGCTGAATTAAGTGGGATTTTAGAGCACGAATAGGAGGAACTAGGCTACATATGCCTTAAAATCATACTATATTTTAGAAAAAGTTTGGTTTATAAAATCTAGTATCTCTTTCAGGTACCTACTTTTTACGAGTAACTTACCATTTATGCCGATACCAGCATATTTTATAGGCGATAAAATTTTATTGTACATTATAATAGACCTTTGGTATGGAGTTCGTATTTTACAGTCGTGATCCGGGAACCGAAGGCCTTACCTTACGGTGAGTTGACTCATTGGTGCGAAGTATTTATTGCTGATGGTGGCAGCCAAATAACGACCTTCCTGATAGTATAAGTGTGGATGAACCTTGGCTACCTTTCACTGGCCGGAGTGAAAGAAAAAAGGTAGCCAAAGAAACCCATCTTACTCGCCTCCAACCACGATAATAAAGCTGTTGAAGAAAGAAAGAAGATGAGGGGTAATTGAGTCGCAACACTTTTCATGCATCACCGAGGTGCAATATATTATCGATACAACTATCGTTACTTAAAATCCTATATTGCTTATTCCTTTAAAAAGTAAATACATGCATGCTTGCTGGCTTTATAAAATTCTTGCGCTACTGACTGACTGGCAGACAATGCACAGCCAGAACTATTGGACGCAAGAAGCTGAAATTTGGCATGTATCATCATGTATCAAAAAATATTCAAGTTACGGACACAAAGACACCCTGAATTGTAACAACAATTTGTGGATGACACACTGTTGCAGCGTGTAGATAAGTCCTTGAATATCAGTAAGACTTTGTGTTTATGAAGGTATTTTTTTTTGCTGCTTATTATCTGTTGCTGGATGGACAGCAAGAGGAAGGCCAAAGAAAATTTTTTTGATTGTGTGTGAACTGATATAAAAGAAAAAGTCAATATGCGATGACGTTGATAGGAGAATAGAAGAAGAAAACGTGTTGTGCCGACTCCAAGTAACATGGGATAGGGGTAGGAAGATGATGATGATGTGATAATAATTTTAAAATATAAGATATTTGCTTTACTACATAACGTAAAACAACTTATTATATCATCCACAAGTGTTGCTGAGCGTGCTCGCTTGCTGGCTGTGGGAGAGTGGGAGTCTGGTCTTTGGCTTTAAGCGCTTCCATCGTCCAATGTGGGCACAATGTTGGACGACACGACATTTCGCCTCGACACTAGCCTCCGTTTAGGTGCTCCGTGTGTTTCTCCGCATCGTTGTCATTGTGGAGAAGCCGTCGATAGCCTCGGACACCATGGACTATCTTGCGGCAGAAGCGCGGGCCGAATGCCCCGTCACGCCTATCTTAATGACATCATCCGTCGCACTCTTGTCACCGCCGGCGTACCAGCCGTACTTGAACCCAATGTTTCAAATCGCGACGATGGGAAGAGGCCCGACGGTATGTCATTGTTGCCTTGGAAGTTGGGTAGGCCTTTGGTATGGGACGCAACGTGCGTAGTTACGTAGGCACCAACTACGTACTACACTGACAACCGTCAATACGCCAACTTTAAGGTCAACGCTCATTAGAGCCACCCGGCACCCACTCCGCACCGCCTCGCCTCGTGCGGTTAGTATTCTTTATATGGATTTGTATGGGTATGCGCTCACTACATCAACTCCGTAGCGTCACCGGATCGCCTCTGTAGTAAGCCGTCCACGCGCGGGCGGCGGGTGGTCCACCAGCCGTCCGCGCGCGGACGGCTCGTTGGCAACTCGCTGCTCGCATGCTTGCCGCGCGTTGACGGCTCGTCGCTAACGTGCGGGTCCGAAGCAGACCGCGCGCTGCCCGCGAATGATTCACGTCCGAGTGTTACCAGATACACGGTAAATGTCGTAGATGCACGGTAATTTTGAGCAAGACACGGTCTACGGTAATAAACTACTACCGTGTTCTTTTCTAAGCTATTTTAATTATTAATTACCGTGTAAAGAAAAGATACTCTTATTTTTACTCAAAAATATATTAAGTTCTTACGAGTAATCCTTTATTGGCAACACTGGCTGTCGCAGTTGGTGATGTCGGGGAAATCATTGACTATTTCATTACTTGGCAGGTAATATAATCCGGCAGAATTAAAAATATTTTAGGTAGTGTTTTTCATGAGCATACCTTATGTTTGTGTTAACAAAACCAAAGTCATGGTCATAGAGAGGGATGATAGTGTAACTGAATGTGAAGTAATGATAGGAGATGAAAAAGTGGAGCAAGTGAACGAGTTTGTGTATTTAGGGTCTTTGTTTACGAGAGATGGAAAATGTGAGGGAGATATTGAAAGGAGAGTGAAAGCAGGAAATTGTGTGAATGGCGCCTTACAATCCATCATCAGCAATGATATTATCCCAAAGCAAGCTCGCCTTGCTATACTGCAGGGAGTTTTGGCGCCAACACTGATGTATGGTAGTGAATCATGGGTATGGCAGAAGAAGCATGAAAGTAGAATCAATGCTGTGGAGATGAGAGCTTTAAGGAGTATGTGCGGAGTAAGGCTGATTGATAAAGTGAAAAACAGTGTGATACGAGAGAAGTGTGGTCTAAAAGAAGATGTAGTGACAAAGGTTGAAAAAGGAATGTTGCGTTGGTTTGGACATTTGGAACGGATGGATGAAAGAAGGAATACGAAAGGAGTGTATCGTGCGAGAATGAATGGAAATGTCGGTAGGGGACGCCCTAGGCGGACGTACGCCGACCAAATAGGTGACGTACTGAAAAAGGGCCAAATTAAAAGTACCCATAACCGACGCGCATGCATGATGAGGTTAATGAATGTCGAGGAAGCGAAAGAAGTATTGAACCGAAGCATGTGGCGTTCTATAGTCTCTGCCTACCCCAATGGGAGACAGGCGTGACGATATAGATAGATAGATAGACCTTATGTTTGTAGTTAGTAGGTGTATTCATAGACGAAAGTTTAGTATCTAGTTGTGTGTGGTCATTGCATTACTTGAAAAAGTTAATTGATATAAAAACTAGAAAAAGAAATAAATCACAGCCAATCTCTCTTCGGGTGTGATCGCTTCTCTGAACTTTGTGTTTTTCTTTGTTATCGAGTCTTCAATATGAGACAGGATGTTATAAAACACACATTGCGGCATATGATAGTAGTTACGAAAAAAATTTTTCTTCGTCGGTTAACAAATGCGTACGAACGGTCCAATATTCGGCCTCTTTTTTTCTCTGCTTAAACATTTCGTGCACCTAATAAGCTTTCTTTTTTTTGTTGAGTCTTTCATTTACTTCCTCATCAAGCGCGACAGCTATGAGTGCCAATTCAACATTTGTAAATTTTGGCATTACGAAACACACGTGTAGACCTAGTGCCAATTGTTAACAGGCTATTCGAAAATTCGTGGACCAAGCGACATCCACTCGTTGACCGCGCGGCGTTCACTCGTTGACGGTGCGCGGTCCGCTGGTTGACCGTGCGACGTCCACTAGTGGACGCCGTGCGGAGTGGGTGCCGGGTGGCTCTAATGAGCGTTGACCTTTAATCGGCACACGACATCCTTAAGAAATAAGCTTCTATTATGTAAAAATTTGTATTCATTGCCAATACATACAATATTTTAGAAAAAGTTTGGTTTATAAAATCTAGTATCTCTTTCAGGTACTTTTTACGAGTAACTTACCATTTATGCCGATAGGTATATTTTATAGGCGATAAAATTTTATTGTACATTATAATAGACCTTTGGTATGGAGTTCGTATTTTATAGTCGTGATCCGGGAACCGAAGGCGGGTCCTTACGGTGAGTTGACTCATTGGTGCGAAGTATTTATTGCTGATGGTGGCAGCCAAATAACGACCTTCCTGATAGTATAAGTGTGGATGAACCTTGGCTACCTTTCACTGGCCGGAGTGAAAGAAAAAAAGGTAGCCAAAGAAACCCATCTTACTCGCCTCCAACCACGATAATAAAGCTGTTGAAGAAAGAAAGAAGATGAGGGGTAATTGAGTCGCAACACTTTTCATGCATCACCGAGGTGCAATATATTATCGATACAACTATCGTTACTTAAAATCCTATACTGCTTATTCCTTTAAAAAGTAAATACATGCATGCTTGCTGGCTTTATAAAATTCTTGCGCTACTGACTGACTGGCAGACAACGCACAGCCAGAACTATTGGACGCAAGAAGCTGAAATTTGGCATGTATCATCATGTCTCAAAAAATATTCAAGTTACGGACACAAAGACACCCTGAATTGTAACAACAATTTGTGGATGACACAGTGTTGCAGCGTGTAGATGAGTCCTTGAATATTAGTAAGACTTTGAGTTTATGAAGGTATTGAATTTTGTGGAATTTGGACTTTACGATAGCTATAAATGGTAGTGGTCCTAAGGCTTGCTTGCTTGCTAAGCTCCTGCCTTGCAATATAAGTATATAATTGTTAGTCACAAGAGCTATTATGGGTGAATTTCCCGGGAGCAAAAATTACGTGGCATCAATGAAATCGGTACTATAAAACATAGTTATAATGTTCTAAAATTTTTTCTGGTTAGGTGAAATAGTAATCTGTGTGTAGCACTAAATATTGAATTAAATAGGATTAATAGATACTCCAAAAAAAAACGCACACACATACACACACAACACAATCACACGCACTCACTCACATATACTACAATCTAATTATAAACATAATAATGGATTGTTTATTTTTAGAAAGAGTTTCGGTAGAGTTTCGACAACTATCGGAAGAGGAAAAAAGTTTGGCCGAACAAAAGTGATGTGAAAAATTAAGAAGCGACCTTGTTATATTATATAAAGTATATATTGTTAGCAATGGCTATTGCATACTTTAGAAAATTATTTTATTGTTTGTTAATTTCTATTCCGTCATGTGTGAAAGAACTTACAATAAATGATTGTGTTGCTTTGATTCTATTAACTTTTTGTTTAATTTTACTCCGATGCGAGAAGGTTATTGAGAAGAGGGTAAAAAGAGCGTATGTGTGTGTTGTGTATGCCTTTTTTTCTCAGAGCCAGGGATGTATCTATTTCAGGTAAGTATATTATATAAAAAATATCATGTGTTATTGGACTTTTTCATTACCGTGGATTGATTCTATCATTCCCGTGGCACAGTTCTTTCATTGCCGTGGACGCATGTTTCATTGTCGTGGACGCATGTTTAATTGCCGTGTACGCATGTTTCATCGCCGTGGCACGAATTTTTTAATCTTGTATATCTCTTTAGTTTTTCAAGCTATCTGCTAGATACTAAGCAAGAATACATATCATACAATTTTATTCAAACGGGTCTTATTCGCGATATTTAATTAATTTAAGGTATAAATACCTATGTTTTACCTTTAGTAGGTACCTTTAGTTGGCTAGGTATTTATATCTTAAATTAATTAAATATCGCGAATAAGACCCGTTTAAATAAAATTGTATGATGTATACAAATCGCGAAAGTTTAAAATCGATTAAGGATATATCTATTACAAAAAACTTGAGTAAACACTACTTTTTCTTTTTCTAAAGTTGAAGAATAAAAAATCCACGGAAATGAAGATTTTATTGGACTTGTTGAAATTCACCCTATACTGACATAGGTACATGTGCATTCAATTCTATTGATTCAGCAGGTGTAGTCGCACACTTAGTTGTAAAACTGGAACAGTAATTACTAGAGTCGGATAACGAGATAAGTTGTTTTAAATTTTCTCGACCAACTATTGAAATTTCTTCATATTTTAAGATGTACTCATGAGTCTCATTCTGGTGTTCCATTATAGTCCTAGTGAGTTGAGTTTGTAGATTTGATATTTGTGCTTGCAACTCACTTGAGTGTTGTTTGTAGGTATACACCTACCAAAAACATAATTCTTCATTCGATTCTTGAAGCTTTAATAAAAGAGACTCACACACTTTATTTAATTTATAGCATACTGACTCAATTTGATAGACCACTTAGGACCAGATTTAGTTTCTTAATTAATTTATTTAACGTAAACAATTTTCTAAAGAACAATGCCCATTTTTCTTAGAGACGCCGGCCCAGATGTGGACAGTCAAAAATCGTAGTAGTTGTTATTGCATTCGATAAAAGAGTGTTAAACTAGAATATTGAGATTGATTAGAGGTCCATCACATTCATAGTTTTATTACAAGAAGTACTTTTATATGCTCACAAAACATTAGGTGTGTACCCACTTTTATTAGGATAGTTAAAGTATTTCGTAGTTTGGAGCAGAAAGGAATGAGTTAATCATTTGGCAAGGGTAGAAATCCGAAAGAAAAAGCCAGAAGTCGTAAAAGATCCAAAAACATAAAAAGTATTAACAATGTGCACGAGCAAAAAAAAACGGTAACAAACAAAATAAACTGAATGTGACATTATTGACATTTATTTAAGAGTCAAAAAAGTGTTGCCATTTTACAGTTTTTAAATGATATTGACTAATCGATATGGATTTCGGACATAGGTTATCTATATATTTGGTTCAAAATCGAACTTATTTGTAGTTAATCGCATATATAACTTAAAAATACACACATTTTAAATGTTTAAGGACCAAGTAGAGATTTGCTCTAAACTCAAATCATTTTGAGTAGAGAAAACGTAAAATCGATAAAGAAGAAGTGATAATCGATTTAATATTATGATTTCTTTACTGGCAATTTCTGATCTATTACGTGTTGGCTATTTAGACGTTAACACATCTTTTTAAACCTATTTATTGAATAAGTTTCTCGGCACACCTTTAGTAATGCCTATAAATTAAGTTATAAATAAAAAGGATTATTCAACAACTAATTGAAACTTTATTGTGCTGTTCATGAGTTCCAAACTGAGCACGAAATGGGCATTGTTCTTTATTCTTACTAAGACATTTTTTGAGACAGTTACATTAGAAAGCTTTTAGCACATTAATTTTGTCACCCAGGAGCTAATAATATGTGAGTAATATGGGAGAGAATAATTTGTGAGTAGCAGTACTGTTAAAGGCCGCAATTGTGAATTCTAGAGTTGAAATTCTGCCATAACTTCTAACTCCGCATTGCGGCTAAGTCTGGAGTAAATTTTGTCGCAGCTGCTGAAACACCTAACTTCTTCTAGTAGTCTGTCCTGATGATCCAAGACATCCATATGCTAAATGTCCATATGTTCAATATCTGTTCAATACTTTAATAATAACAGTGGCTTCCTCCTTTCTCCTCTTTTATCTATTTTGCCGTGCCCGACAGGGTCCATATTTGGTCTATACCTTATCTTTGTACAACTAAAATATATATTATGTAAAATTGTGCAATATAAAAATATGAACGTTATGCATATAATTGTCACGGTGTCAGTCGAACTTGTTACATCTAATCTATATTATATTATATGTGCTGTATACTCTATTGCTCCACCGATAAATACTTATGTATAGATCCCACCCAACAAAAAGAATATCATTTAAATATGGGCTTTAAGTATTGCTGTTTAGGTATTCTTTGCATTGCGTTGCTACAATGCACTTAAACAGGAGGAGTAGCGTGCGTTTATCTTGCGGCCATTACGATCTATTAACAATGTAAACTATTGCATTCCTAGCATGACATGTTCCACGAACACGGCCTATTTGTGAATCGCAAATAATTTTATTTAAATAAACGTTTGTAGGTAGATCGAAGATCTGTTTAAGATCGCGGTGCGCAGTTGGTTGTTGCCGGCTAAAGATCGGCCTGTCTGAACCTTGGGGAAGGCTTATGTCCTGCAGTGGACGTATTTAGACTAAGTCTAATCATCATCTAAGAGATGATGATGAAACATTTTTGATTTTGAGACATACGAATAAAGAAAGCTAGGGCGCAAAGTGGTTGAAAGCTTTCATGCTAGCGTTTGTCGAGTTGTATCGTCCACTAGAAAGTATGCAAATATCGAATCGCGGCAGCGGTCATAGCATGACTTGGCTTGCCATTAAAATAGGTTGGCAAAGTTAAGCAATGCTTGCACAGGACATAACATGAATGGGTGACCACGTATGGCATTTACGGAAGGCTACTGAGCTTCTCATGTGCCGTAAACCTGCCGGTCCCAGTTCTTGTTTCAGGACCGTTAGGACATTTCGATGGCCTGCAGGCGGTCTGAAAACGCCGACACGAGAAAATAAAACCGATGCTCACACGAAAAGCCTCTAGAAGCTCTACCTCTATTTATTTGAGTAATTAACTATGATCAGAACGACATTATACGTCGACGTATGGTGACGTTCCGCAACATAGAATCATTTTTCATTTTTTTTATTAAACACAACGTCTCGATACGTCGACGTGCAGTTACGTTCTGTAACATTATATATATCCTAATCTGTTATACTACACGCAACGTCTTACTACGTCGACGGATGGATACGTTGTGCCACATTTAATCTTTCGATACCTGTTATATTACTCGCTACGTATCATTACGTTGACGTATTAATACGTCTATGATGCCGGAGAATCACGTGGCCCCTAAAGATGTTCCATGTGGAAAGGCGCCGACCTCGCCTCCAAATCAAGACCTTGAGGACCCATAAGGCAACCCACATCGCGGGTGCCGCCCTCGCCTCAGAATTCAGACCCCGAGGACTCTGAAGGTTACCCATAACGCGTGGTCCCGCCCTCACCCCAGAGTCCCGACCCTGAGGACATAGAAAACAACCCACATCGCGAGATGCTGCCCTCGCCTCGGGATCCCAACCCTGTGAACCTTGAAGGCAACCCACATCACGAGGTGCCGCCCTTGCTTCAGAATCCAGACCCCGAGGACCCTGAAGGTGACTCACTTTGCATAGTGCCACCCTCGCCTCAGAATCCAGACCCTGAAGATACCGAAGGCAATTCACACTGCGGGGCACCATCTTCGCCTCAAAATATAGACCCTGAGAACTCTGACGGTAATCCACATCTCATGAGGCCGCCCTCACTCCAGATTCCAAACCCTAAGGACCCCGAAGGCAACTCATACGGAATGCCGTTCTCAGATTCAAGGCTTCGAAGACCTTGAAGGGCAGCCTGCGCCACGGATACTACTACCTGCGAGCCGCGAAGGCAGCCTACATCGTGGGGTGCCACCCTCACCTCAGATAGTAGACTCTGCGAGCCCCGAAAGCAGCCCACGTCCCGAGGGGCCGCCTCAGATATCAGATCCTGCAAGCCCTGAAGGTGATCCATTCGTAGAAGCCTCGCCCCAATAGGAACCAGCACGGGAAGAAACAATAGCTGAAATTCCGTTTTTTTAATTTGATGCAGGAATTCAGTTTGAAATTGATTACTTTTCTTTTTTATTACTTTTCTTTCTTCTCGCTCGCTTTATTTTGTCCATCTAATACAATGGAATTTTTTTTATTAGAACTAAAATAAAACTATTCTTGTTGCTCAAAAATGAAAATAATTATTGTATTCTTTATCATACACACTCTATTATTTAAATTCAGTATAAAATACGTGATAACTGCCGATTTAAAAGTTTTGTAACTTTGGAGCTTGCTTCACTGTACACATGCGTCGCGTAACGGTGCACAGCCCGACTTACAGTATGGCGGCGCATACTCCAGTTGACGACTATGGACGTTCTGCTTTTGTGAGTAGGTGTCTTTGTATGTGTGAGAAGCATCCACAAAACCACAGTATAAATATGGAACAGTACGGAAACTACCAACAAACATTCAAAACGGCACACTCACACAAACATGCGCATCGACGAGACCCCTAAGCGGTTCTCGCGGTGCTGTCAGTAGTGAGTGCCGCGTCAAGGCGCGACCTTTTAAAAATGCCATTGCGTATTGTGTAGTATTCTGCTGTTTGAACTCGTCTTCATCAAAACCGGAACCGGACCTATATCGTTTTTTAAACTTCCTGCTGACTATGAAAGGGCAGAATGATTTATTGTTATAATAATAAAATTGTACTGGAATTATACGTCCGTGTGATAGATCATAATAAATTCGTGCACCTAACTCAAAACGTAAATCTAAGATGGCGGCTGAAATCGATTAGAAGTATCAACTTTTTCGTCCTGGGTGTCGTTTTATGGTTTTCGAGGGTGTTAAAGCCGATAGTGCTGTCAAAATGGAAATCCATGATGGCGGCTGCAATAAATTATCAACTTTTTCGTCATGGGTGTCGTTTTCATGGTTTTCGAGGGTGTTATAGCTGATAGTGCTGTCAAAATAGAAATTCAAGATGGCGGCTGCAATAAATTATCAACTTTTTCGTCATGGGTGTAGTTTTCATGGTTTTTGAGGGTGTTAAAGCTGATAGTGCTGTCAAAATGGAAATCCAAGATGGCGGCTGCAATAAATTATCAACTTTTTCGACATGGGTGTCGTTTTCAGGGCTTTCGAGGGTGTTAAAGCTGATAGTGCTGTCAAAATAAAAATCCAAGATGGCGGCTGCAATAAATTATCAACTTTTTCGTCATGGGTGTCGTTTTCATGATTTTCGAGGGTGTTAAAGCCGATAGTGCTGTCAAAATGCAATTAAAAAAGTATTCTTTTACATAAATTGTATGTTTACCTTCCTCCCGACGAGTAGTAAAAAGTGGCCATCAGCTTGAATTGTTTTGTTTACCCACACCTTTTCTGGTAAAAATGACAGAGAATATTTTGTTATGGCTTGATATCTCGAGAAGATTTGATGAACAGACCGCCTCAAAACTGTACTGTTTGTGAAGAACATTTCAATGCTATGGATATTCTAACGGACACCTATCGCAAACAACTTAAAACTAATTCATTACCATCTCTTCATTTACCGGCTTTACAAAAAAAAAATGTTAATAAAAATGTTAACCGAAGCTCCGAAGGTGGTTGAAATCTGTACAAAGACAGAAGAAAATGTAAAACTTCTAGCGACTGACAGTAGTCAAACTTCCAGATCTCTTTCATTGGACACGCCTCGGAAAAGAAAACTAAAATCCGATCTTTTAAAATGTAGAAAAAAAATATACCAAAAATATATTTGATGCACCCCATCTCATAAAACTGGTTTGCAACAATTTGATTACCTAAGACGTCCATTTCCAGGATCTTGTAGCTAAATACGAGCACATAATAAAATTTTATGAAAATGATAAACAAAAGAACGAACAAACAGCCACATATATCCAGCAAATTTAGAAAAAAATGAAAGTTCGCTTTTCTACTCAATTTTTAAGTAGTTTTGTTGCCGCTGGTAAATCTACTTACGTAGATTTTAATTATATTCAAGAATCCGGGAGGAACACTGCTTTACGTACGTTTTCCGTATTTTACACACTCGTATTTTGCTGAGCTTAACTGACGCCATGAAATTACTTAGGTATTTAAATTTTATTTGTAAACTAGTTATTTCAATTCGATTGATTGATCACCACAGAAACAAATATTAAAAAAAACAATATCAAAAAAGTGACAACCCTAATGCTTCAATGGCGCGTAGGTAATTATTTTATCAACTAGGCTCAGTTTCCATACTGTTCCATATTTATACTGTGACAAAACGCTTAAAATGTCGATGCTATGTGACACTACGAAATCAAGATTTTGATATGTTGTGGCACTGTGACGTCACTATACGAGCATTATATGAGAAACGGACGTTTCCTTACGTACTGACTGATAGAGAAATATAAAATTTGACGTATCGATACGTTGTGCGACATTGTATCTCGATTTTTTTACGTATCCATACGTTCTGCACGCGAAAGTGTTAAAAACAAGAATTTAATGACAGCTCGATACAAAATTAGAATTTCCCATTTTCACAAAAACAGTCACATCGACTCAATCAAATGGCTGGCAAACAACAGCTGCTGGTCTAAAATGGCTGAAATTTTGGTGGGCAACTGCCAAAAGAAGTACAATTACATCCACAATACTTTTTTTGACGAGTGCTGCTTCCTTTAGGTAGAGGTCGGAAACTTTTCAGACCACCCTAGTACTTTATTTTTTTGAAAATTCATACATAGTATATATAGAAACACCCAGACCAGGACAAACATCGATATTCAATCACACAAATGTTTGACTTGAGCAGGAATCGAACCCGCGATTTTCGCCGTGTTTTCGCGAGATTACCTACACTCCCGCTACGCCACCGGGTCGTCAAGTCAAATAATTGTGTTCATCCGATTACGATATTAACTCTGATATCAGTGACTCATGGGTGACATAGATCAAGTTAGTCTTGCTATGCAGCGATATGAAATTAATACTTCTGAACCTACAGCACAGCCTGTTAACATATTTGTCCATACATTTTGTCGAGGTCAAAGATATATTTGATACAGAACGGTAGACATACTTCGCGATTTCGGCAACGTCTCAAAACAAAAGCTGTCTGACTAATTCAATAAAATTTTTTTTTTTCAATTTATTTATAAGTATAAATCGTCCGTGTGGTGACGAATTAAGAATACGGATTGTCACCACCCCATATCATCCCATGGGTGTCGTAAGAGCCGACAGAGGAAGCATATTATGCAGAGAACAGCACGGTAAGAGAAGGAAAACTTGATACAAACCCTATACCAACCCGTTTGGCCAGCGTGGTATAGTAGGCCAATTCCTCCTTTCAAAGGAGAGGCCTAGTCCAGCAGCGGACTGTTAAAGGCTGATGATGATAATATAAGTATAAATATAGACACAATACATAATACACGCAACACCATCTAGTCCCAAACTAAGCAGAGCTTGTATTATGGGTACTAGACAATGGATTGACATACATATTTTTAATTATGATAGATATCTTACAGAATTAACATACATACAATATACAATTTTTGTTAATAAGTATACTTATGAACTATGTTGCACGATGATGCTGTGCGTTCATGTGGAACTTGTCCGCGGAAGCGACGGAACACCACACCCTTCGGCCAAAAGTCCTCCTTCATGACGACATGTAGATAGCAGGTCGGGATCCGTTATACAAGGTTATATAGCGGGTCTTACTCGCGATAAATAATACATGTAAGGCATAAATACCTTGGTTTTGGCAAAAAAAAAAATCCTCGGGATCCGCACCACAAAGGTCTTGAAGTTGACATTATGGATTAGGGACGGTGGAGTGACGATATACGCAAACTCGAAGAAAATCGAGCTCAATAGCGTGTCATCGGAGAGGCCTAAATCCAACAGTGTACTATAGCAGGTTGATGCTGATGTTGATAATAACTAATACAATCGATGTTTAAAAGATTTTAACTTATATCACGTGGTTTACGAAGAAGGAATTCCTTGTGTTGTCATGGCAACCAAGCGTTAGCGAAAGTAGATATCAGAGCGAATGCCGTTTAGCTATTCGTATGGCCTCAATTGTCACTTTTTGACATAATATGTCGGACTTGTCGCATTGTCAGCTTTAGTACCTAAAAATGGACCAAAGCTGACATGATCATCCAAAAGCTTGTGATACGGGACTATCGAAGCGTTCTAAATTAGGTGACATCATCATCATCATCGTCATTAGCTCTGTACATAAACTGTCCCACTGCTGGGCACGGGCCTCTTTTCACCATGAGAAGGATAAGGTCATAGTCCACCACGCTGGCCAAGTGCGCCTTGGATGACATCATACTAAAAGTAATTCCTGCTCATGCCCAAATTACTAGTCGTATTAATTAATTTCAAGAGCTCACTAAATATTATAGTACCGCTCATAGCGAGACTTGGCTTGTCGTTCGTAACAGGTCGACAAAGTTAAGCAACCCTTGCACAGGTCGCCACTTGGATGGGTGATCAAGTGTGGCATTTACATCTGAGCGCTACCGTGCTTCGGAGGTCACGTTAAGCTGTCAGTCCCGGTTCTTGCCTCAGGATAAGAATCGTTAGGCAATGTCGGAGGCCTTAAGGCGGCCTCAAAACCCCGACAGACTAGAGTTGGCCACACACTCACACGAAAAAGTGGTGCTCCTGCCGATCAACGGACGAGGCTCTGGCAAACAAAATATCCCGATAAGCGGCAATAGGCTCGCCACCTATTACGTGGGATCAAAACACTGGCGAAAAGTGGGCGTTTAATATGCCTCTGCCTACCCCTTCGGGGAATCAGGCGTGAGTCTATGTATGTATGTATGTCACACGAAAAACAAAAACTACATATTACTTTCAATTTGTACCTACCCCGGATGGAAATAGCATGCCTCTGTGCGTATCTATAAATAAAATTGCATTAATCAAGGATGCAACATTGTATGCAAGATATTAATGATAAAACATAGCTTATCAAGGTCTAAAGTGGTGTTTCATTACAAAATTATATATTTCATTTGATTTAATTACATTTTATCTGTATGCATGCGTAGAGAGTGTTTCATCATCATCATCCTCTTAGCGTTATCCCAGTTTCAATCTGGGGTCCGCTTCCTAGTCTAACCGGATTTGGCTGAATATTAGCTTTTCCACAGAGCGACTGCCTGTCTGACCTCTGCAACCCGAAGGGATAGCAATATACCATGGTTTAGACTAGTGTCAGTTTATTTAGAAGGTACTGACGCCCTGTAACGACTGTCAAAGATCTTCATGACAACCGGGACCGACGGCTTAACGTGCTCTCCGAGGCACAGGACAAGCGATAATTAACAATTCAATACGCACGTAACTCCGAAAAGTCATAGGTGCGCGCCGTGGATTCGAACCCGATACCCTCTGCATGGCAGTCTGTTGGTATCTCCACTAGGCTCTCGCTGCCTCTGCGTAGAGAGTGTTTCTTTTTGTCAATTGGTGGAATGTTTTTGAAGTCCACTGCGGCTTAGGATTTCTTTGAAATTGATTTTTTTTCGGGCGTTGCGAGCGAAAAACTAAAGAGTCAATTACATACTGTGCATTAGGCGTCGTAGGTACAGTTTTGGAATTTGACCAACGCAACGTGTCAAATTCCGATAAAATAACCGCTTTTTACTAAATGCATATGGATGTATACACGGTACATATACCGAAATGACATGTTTTACAATTT
This sequence comes from Euclidia mi, assembly GCA_944739405.2. Classification (NCBI taxonomy): domain Eukaryota; kingdom Metazoa; phylum Arthropoda; class Insecta; order Lepidoptera; family Erebidae; genus Euclidia; species Euclidia mi. Next base: position 37,463,701 of record OX123206.2, read on the forward strand.
TTGTCTGTCTGTCTGTATGCCTGTTTGTTTTCGCTAATCTCTGGAACTGCTGGACCGATTTTGCCGGGACGTTCACTGGCGAATAACTGATGTACCAAGGAGTAACTTAGGCTATACATTAACAGGTTACGCGAAGTAGTTCCCTCAGGACGCGGGTGAAACCGCAGGCAACAGCTAGTGTGGAATAAAATCATTTCAAACTAATAAAAGTTTTTGGCACCTCTTGTAGGCGGTATCGACACCCTTGTGAGTTGACTAGCAGGCTGCTACTTTTGCCTTGAATGATATGACAGAATATTTAGTCTCAAGTTGCACGATGATGCCAATGAATGTCGAAAAAGCGAAAGAGTTGTCTTCATGACAACTGGAGCGTTTGAATTTTGAGTCTCTGCCTACCCCAATGGGTGACAGTCGTGACGATAGATAGATAGATATATTAATTTTTTTCTTCATGTCAGCCGCCCGCGAGCGTAGTGCAAGCAATCATCACCATACAGTTTGCAAGTGTGTGAGAGTTGACCACTTTCCCACATATCACAGAGTTCAGATTTGATATGCAGGTTCAGTTCTGATGACATGAGATTTATATTTTAGTTTTTTTGTAGTGTGGCCATCTCTGGAGTCGAAGTTTGCAGAGCGCCCACAGACCTTTGACTTGGCCTAATGACTCTTATCCTAAGACAATAAACGCATGTTCAACGCGTTCCGTGATTCGGGGGCACGTTTTTATAAGCATGAATTGATTCAGTATTAGCTGGCACCAAACCCAACAGTGAATACCTATAGTAGATTTTACAAGCTGGTTTCTTTGTAATACTAATCTAGAGCTTTCGTTGGTAGATAAGTAATTAAACAATAATCTAATAATGTAGCTGCTAAGAGGCTGCAATAGACTAGTGGAGATACCAACAGACAGCCATGCAGAGGGTAAGGGTTTCGAATCCACGGCGCGGACCACCAACTTTTCCAATTAACGTGTTTCTTTTTTTAGAGTTAGGCGGCAAACTAGCAGACGGATCGCCTTATGGTAAGCAATTACCGCCGCCCATGGACACAAGCAACACCTCAGGAGTCACAAGTGCCTTGCCGCTCCTTGGGGTTGGGAAAGAGGATAGGATGAGGAGTGGGATCAGGGAGAAGGAATAGGGGATAGGGCCTCCGGCACTCTCACTCACCGAACGAAACGCAACAGTTTAGGTACTGTTACTTTACGGCGATTTTCTGTGAGAGGGTAGTACTTCTCCGGTTGAGCTGGCCCATTCATGCTGAAAGCAGCAAGGCTTTACTACCGTTTATAATTATTGATTTTATGTGTATAAAATTATTGATTTTATCGCTTGCTACGTGCTTCGGAGAGCACGTTGTCAGTCCCTGCTGTTATGACAATCTTTGGAAGGTAGTACGCGCAAATAAACTGATACTGTTCTAAACCATGGAATGACACTATATCGCTTTGGGTTGCGAAAGGTAAGACGGAAGAAGTTCTGCGGAAATGTGTGAGTGTGTGTGTGTGTATGTGCGTGCGTGCGTGCGTGCGAGCGTGCGTGCGTGCGTACTTGAGTGCGTGCGTGCGTGTGTGCGTGCTTGCGTGCGTGCGTGCGTGCGTGGCCAAAAGATTTATGTTAATATCACCGGTCACCACAATTGTAGAGCTACTGCTAATTCCGTTTATTGCACTACTAGTAGTGTCACAGGAGATTTCTCTTTCCTGTGACACTACTGTTCTTATTGGCTGATAAGACTCATATAAACTAATTTCCCGTGGATCAACTGATTATCCATGACATGACTCTACTTGTTGTATATATCTAATAGTAGTGTCGTGATGCACGTCATACTCCTAGAATTTATTAGAATGTATTACCTAATTATGAAAATCTTTCGGCATGGGATTGGTAATGAAATAACCAAATGAAAAAAGAGTTTAAGTTAAAAATTTTATATGTTTTGAATATTTAGCAATCTGAATTCTTATGATTATAATTATTATATAAACTCTAGATCTTTACTGTATGAGACGCTAAGTACAATGTTTATTATTTATGATAACTAATGCAAACATTATCATTTTCCACATTGAAAATCGTTACAGGTGCCAAGTATTTAAATTTATCTAAGTAGTTTACTAAATTTAGTAATTATATTATTCATTCCATATGATGATATCCTCAGTCGTTGCCTCAATGTAGCCAAAGGAAATCAGTTTGTCCGAAAGTAGCTTATCAGTTCTCGCCATGTTCGCATTTGGTTTTAGTTCTTGTCAGTGGTCAAATCCAGTTTTGACATAGCTCATTGAGAGTATGGACGGGAGTTACGTTCTGTGCAGTTGTGAAGTTGTAAATGAATTTGATAATCGCTTAAAATTTACGAAGTGCGGACGTTGAATTAGTCTGAAAGAACGAATACTCTATTTAGTGGGTATACAATGAGACGAATCTTTGAAATACTAATGGTAGATTTATTTCCTTTTTGGGTAATCCTGATGGCCGGCGCGGCCTGGTGGTCGGTGCGGCCTGATGGTCGACACGTACTGGTGGTCGACGCAGCCTGGTGGTCGGCGCGGCCTGGTGGTCGGTGCGGCCTGATGGTCGACACGTACTGGTGGTCGACGCAGCCTGGTGGTCGGCGCGGCCTGGTGGTCGACACGTACTGGTGGTCGACGCAGCCTGGTGATCGGCGCGGCCTGGTGGTCGGCGCGGCCTGGTGGTCGACACGTACTGGTGGTCGACGCAGCCTGGTGGTCGGCGCGGCCTGGTGGTCGGCGCGGCCTGGTGATCGGCGCGGCCTGGTGGTCGGCGCGGCCTGGTGGTCAACACGTACTGGTGGTCGACGCAGCCTGGTGGTCGGCGCGGCCTGGTGGTCGACACGTACTGGTGGTCGACGCAGCCTGGTGGTCGGCGCGGCCTGGTGGTCGACACGTACTGGTGGTCGACGCAGCCTGGTGGTCGGCGCGGCCTGGTGGTCGACACGTACTGGTGGTCGACGCAGCCTGGTGGTCGACGCAGCCTGGTGATCGGCGCGGCCTGGTGGTCGGCGCGGCCTGGTGGTCGACACGTACTGGTGGTCGACGCAGCCTGGTGATCGGCGCGGCCTGGTGGTCGGCGCGGCCTGGTGGTCAACACGTACTGGTGGTCGACGCAGCCTGGTGGTCGGCGCGGCCTGGTGGTCGACACGTACTGGTGGTCGACGCAGCCTGGTGATCGGCGCGGCCTGGTGGTCGGCGCGGCCTGGTGGTCGACACGTACTGGTGGTCGACGCAGCCTGGTGGTCGGCGCGGCCTGGTGGTCGACACGTACTGGTGGTCGACGCAGCCTGGTGATCGGCGCGGCCTGGTGGTCGGCGCGGCCTGGTGGTCGACACGTACTGGTGGTCGACGCAGCCTGGTGGTCGGCGCGGCCTGGTGGTCGGCGCGGCCTGGTGGTCGGCGCGGCCTGGTGGTCAACACGTACTGGTGGTCGACGCAGCCTGGTGGTCGGCGCGGCCTGGTGGTCGACACGTACTGGTGGTCGACGCAGCCTGGTGATCGGCGCGGCCTGGTGGTCGGCGCGGCCTGGTGGTCGACACGTACTGGTGGTCGACGCAGCCTGGTGGTCGGCGCGGCCTGGTGGTCGACACGTACTGGTGGTCGACGCAGCCTGGTGATCGGCGCGGCCTGGTGGTCGGCGCGGCCTGGTGGTCAACACGTACTGGTGGTCGACGCAGCCTGGTGGTCGGCGCGGCCTGGTGGTCGACACGTACTGGTGGTCGACGCAGCCTGGTGATCGGCGCGGCCTGGTGGTCGGCGCGGCCTGGTGGTCGACACGTACTGGTGGTCGACGCAGCCTGGTGGTCGGCGCGGCCTGGTGGTCGACACGTACTGGTGGTCGACGCAGCCTGGTGATCGGCGCGGCCTGGTGGTCGGCGCGGCCTGGTGGTCGACACGTACTGGTGGTCGACGCAGCCTGGTGGTCGGCGCGGCCTGGTGGTCGGCGCGGCCTGGTGGTCGGCGCGGCCTGGTGGTCAACACGTACTGGTGGTCGACGCAGCCTGGTGGTCGGCGCGGCCTGGTGGTCGACACGTACTGGTGGTCGACGCAGCCTGGTGATCGGCGCGGCCTGGTGGTCGGCGCGGCCTGGTGGTCGACACGTACTGGTGGTCGACGCAGCCTGGTGGTCGGCGCGGCCTGGTGGTCGACACGTACTGGTGGTCGACGCAGCCTGGTGATCGGCGCGGCCTGGTGGTCGGCGCGGCCTGGTGGTCGGCGTGGCCTGGTGGCGAGTGTGGCGTGGTGGTGAGCGTAGCCTGTGTGGCGCGCGGCCCGTTTGTGGCGCGTGGCCCGTGTGTGGCGCCGGCCCGTGTGTGGCGCGCAGCCCGTTTGTGGCGCGTGGCCCGTGTGTGGCGCGCGGCCCGTTTGTGGCACGTGGCCCGTGTGTGGCGCGCGGCCCGTGTGTGGCGCGCGGCCCGTGTGTGGCGCCGGCCCGTGTGTGGCGCGCGGCCCGTGTGTGGCGCCGGCCCGTGTGTGGCGCGCGGCCCATGTGTGGAGCGCGGCCTGTGTGTGGCGCGGGGCCTGTGTGAGGCCTGTATGTGGCTTTGACGAGCCTGGTAACTGGTATAGCTAAAGCATATCAGGCCGAAACTGGCAATGAAAGTGAAGGTAGTTTATTAAAGGAATTTGGTTAGAAGATGTAGAGTCCAAAGACCTTAGCTTTAATGTTTTGGTTAACTTGGTTTGAAATATCTTAAAGTATAAAGGCCTATTTGAGGTCACAGAAGTTCTTTACGATGATCATTATAATCGCAAAGACCTTAATTCTAAGCGTAACTGTAAGTACGCACTCGACAGGTTGCGAAAAAATGCCTGAAGATCAAAGTACAACTGACGAAATTTAGGTAGAACAAAGAAGTTCTGGTATTGAAGAAAGTGTTTAAGTTTACATGATGATCGGATCGGACCGTACCAGAGGCTGACGCGTAGCCGTAGCTCGGTAGAAATCGGCGTCTACTAACTTAGTAGTCCGTGAGTAGGCGGTATTGCAGTCAGCTCTGGCGGAGGTCGGGTTTCAGTGGAAACCATAGAGTCCTGGAGAGACTCGGCGTTCCCATGTGGGGTTCGCAGAAAGTAGAGTAACTGGAGGTTACTGGGCTATGCATAGCCATGATCACATGTAGAGCTTAAATGTTACGGTTTACTTGGTTTGAAATAATATCCTGAGAGATACAGCGATAGTGAAATGTCAGTTTTACTTTGAGTTTCCTGATTATTGATTTTGATACTGAAACTTTGTGCCAGAGGATCAGAGCATAACTGACGATCTTGAAGAGAGCAAAGTATGAACCTTAATACTGACGAGACAGTAGAAAACTGGGCACACACAACCAATCAACATGTAATGTTGATTGCTTGTGTGATTAAATGTCAGAGGTCGATTTGTAGCCGTAAATCAGTACAACTCGGATTTAATACAACTGTAAAGGCAGTTGTCCGTGAGTACACGGTAGGCAGACGACTCTGGTGATTGATTGGTTGTGTGATTCAATGTCAGAGGTTGATTTGTAGCCGCAAATCAGTACTGACCGGATTCAATACAACTGTGAAGGCAGTTGTCCGTAAGTACGCGGTAGGCAGACAACTCTGGTGTTGGGGTTTCTTGGAAACCATAAAGCCCAGGAGGGACTTAGCGATCCTTGCGAGGATGCGCAGATAAATGGGTTTCGTAGGAAACCATAAAGTCCAGGAGGGACTTGGCGATCCTTGTTAGGATGCGCAGATAAATGGGTGGCAACCGAGTGACTGGTTTAAGTCTTGGTTTAGTAACTGGAGGTTACTGAATGGTAACAACCGAGTGGCTGGTTGAGTGCCCGGTTTAGAAACTGGAGGTTACTGAATGGTTATGAAATGAATCACATGTAGAGCTTTAGTTATTTGATTTGATTATAACGTGAGTCTATGGTAATTGACTGTATTGTCAGTGATGCTCTGAATCCAGCTCCTATAATAGTTAGGAATGTAATTTAGGAATCCTAACACAGTTTTGATTCAACCCTTGCCTGGGTTAAGTCAATAGTGACCGAGCAATGTGATACTGTGCGTATAATATTTTGTTACAGATCCTACAAGACACACAGGGACGTGTGTCTTGTAGGATGGCCGTATCGGAATGATCGGATGATGATTAGTACGGGACGTCAACGACTACGAAACGGAAGTGCGAAGATGGCGCGCTTCGACAGAGTCTAGTGTGACGTTCGCTACAGTTGAAGAGGGGAGATGACGGTTGACTTTCAATGGAGCAACGACAACTAGCACTTCTCTTAGTTCTCTTGGAGACTCCGGGCGGGCAACAAGTACCTAGAAACTATCACTCGTTTCGTGTTCAGTAATAGTCAGTTTTGTTAAATTTGATTTGGTGTGAACTTATAAACAAACTGATGTGAAGTGTTGATACCGGCCAAGAATCAAACAATCCTCCGACATATATTTAAGTCACCTGTTATACTTATATTCTTGTATGAACTGTTTAGGGCTAAATCAAGTGAATTCAGAAACTTATCTGTATTAAGATATGGTGGCCTAAGCAAAGAGATTATGGCAGTATCCTGGTTAATTTTAATGAGCAGGCAGTTGCATTCATCTATATTAGGTTTTTCTATAGCTATATTTAGATGTTTTCTAATGTATACTACAACGCCGGCATTCTGATTGATATGATTATCACTGCAATATTGTCGCTATCTATCTAAAGTCTTTAGAGCATCAGATCTATTAGATAACCAGCATTCCAATAGCACTATTATGTCGCGAGTTATGTCAATAGTATGCAGCAAAATTTCTAGTTCCTGAAAGTTTTTATGGATACCACGAATATTTTGCGAAATAATAGTTAGACATTTATCTTGTGGTGGAAGAAGGCTTTTACAATCCTCAATATTACACACTTTTAGTCTGAGGCAGAAAAGTTGTCCAAGTCATCTATTAGCTTATTAGCCATAATAATTATAATAATTAACGAGTACCTTTAATAGCGGTGCTTTTACTTGTAGTTAGTGGCGCTCTCAGGCGCCTTCATAGTCTATGGAATTCAGGTAGGTACCTGTCCTCGGCATATTTTCTTGCTGGCAGCTCTCGTCCCCAGTTTGGTGATTACTGGGCTTCTTAAATTTAATACACGTGGTGCAGGAAGGTGGTGATGTCTTCTTACTGCACTCTTTGATGACGTGTCCCGATTCATCGCAATGACCACAGGTAGGGCTTGTTTCGCGGCAGGACTTCGCTGCATGTCCGTATTGTTGGCAATTATAACACCTTGTAACTAGGGTAAAGTCCCTTACGGGACATGATGTCCAGTTTATGAACACTCTTCCCTGGTTAATAAGGGCTTTTCAAATTCCCGGTGGTACTTCGATTATAATTATAATTGCACACCGATATGTTCTCCTTCCAGAGTTGTGGCTCAGTTTAATAGAGGCAATGAAGGACTCTCGTGTCTTGTCTGGAAATGTCTGTTCAAACATGCATTCGAAGACCTGTTTTTCACTGAGTGTTGTAGGAACTACAATTACGACTATTGCAGGACGACGCTTGGTCTGCTCTTCGTCAGTAAGTCCTGATGTTAAAAGCTTTGTAGAGCTTTGAGCTTCTCTCGTCATGACTATACCGCCGTTTTTCGTCTTTCTGACACCGCGTACGTGCAGTTTCATTTCCTCGGGCGAGTTTATGGTCTGGAGAAGCTTTAATGCGCTTTAGTGTCGTCACTGCTTTTACTTTTGTCGGCCAGATATATAGTCACTGAACTAATGGTAAGTTCGGCATAGTGTGTTTAGACTTTTAGGGCGAATAAAATTGTTGCTCTCTTTTTTAACCATATCGGTAAAAGTTTTCATCTGGGTCTGGGTATGATTCACTTGCTCTTGCTTTATCTCCTCAAGGGTATTTGAGATATTGTTCTTCTCTTGAAGGTGCTGGATGGTGGAGTGTGCTTTTACAGCCATATTAGATGCAACATTGCTCACTTGGCGGCAGATATTTGTGACTCGTACTTTTGAATCTGTGTTGAGCTTAATTTCTGCAGCAATTGCACAAACTTCAGTCAGATAAGTGTTGATAATCTTCATCCATCTTTCTACTTCTGCTGTAAAGATTAGTTCAAGTGTCGGCTTTTCCGTGGCAGCGGGCGGTTTGTCTTCAGGACGAGGCGACGGCAACGGTGTTGACGGTGTAGGGATCCTACACGTGAGCTGACTGCGCCCAAAAGGACTGGCGCTCGACATTATTCAACATACACTTCTAACTCAAATATATGTATCGATAAACATTATCTAAGTTCTTGCTCATAAACACGTACGAAACTCTTACGACACACTTATTTTTGCTATGTCATATAAGTAGCGTATATAATAATGACTACTCTTCAGTTAACAATAAACGCGTCTGCATCTAGTGAGTGCAACGAATCGAAAATTGTGTGGGTTCGATCCCCACATGAGACAACACTTTGTGTGATTCATAAATAGTTGTTTCGAGTCTGGGTGTTCATTGTATCCGTCAGTTGTATGTTTGTAAAGTCCCCTGCGACACAGCATTTAGTACTAGTGTGGAGCTGCCTTACAAAAACTTACAATCTGTACAGAACATTATTTGAATAATTGTCGTAATGTTCTTTTAATGTTTTGTTTTTACATTTCTACATGACCTTCTTTTTGTAAATGGGTTACCAGTAACGCTCGGTGACTGACATTATTGCAACACTTTCAATCCGCCTCATGTCCTACATCTCAAATAGCCGATTCACTTATAAAAAATGTACCGGGCATTCAGAATGACGTGTTCTTGACACACAGCTGATCTGCTGCAATTAAAAGTGTTAACAAATACGCTTTCATAATCCAATTGTGTGCCCACTACTTAGGAATCTAAAAATAGCAATTTTTTTTAAATTATCTAAACAATTTCAATTGATAATTAATTCCAAGTACTTAGGGAAGCTCCGGCAGTTTACATTTATTGAATATCCTTGATGAAATATGTAAGAAACTACTATAAGTAGAGTGCTCTCTGATTTGCTGAATGTTTCATTTGGGGCTTGGTGTCATGAAAAGTTCATGAACATCTAAGGATCGTGCATTAGTGCCCCGTGAGTTTCTATCGGCAAAGTTACTCATAAGCGTAAAGAGTGTTATATTTTGTCCCATTTGTCTTACTGTAAGCCTCTAACAATTTTCTAGAACAGTGACCTATCTCAATGTGTCAGGTTGCCCTTGTTTCGATAAGAATCGAATCTACCGTCGCGTCGGCTGTTTTGACCAATTGTCCCCAAAACCGCCCAACGTTTCGCGAAAGGAGTTACTCATCTAATATTCAATTGCGGTAATATGGTAGCTGTCAGTTGAATTAATTGATGTATATCAGTGTGTGGAGACAAATCTCAGTAACAGCCATTAAGCTGAGTCGACAGTACGCGCGGCGGCGCAAGCGCGCTCTGTTGTACGGAACATGAGCCACAGATAATAATTGTGACAGTTAAAATGGCGGGATTCCGGTAAGTAGCATTCTTTTATTATTTTAAATGTTTTTACTTTGATTTTTTTTTGCTTTGGTACTCTTGTGATAGTTGGAGAAGGCATTATAGTGATGACATGTTTCGAAGGTTGCATATCCGTGGCGTAAAAAAAGTTAAGATAAAATAATAATGACGCTTTTTAAGAACGAGTGAAAGCTTTTCTTTTTAATAACTGTAAAAATCCACGTTTTATTTAGTTGAAAGTTAGCGCCAACAGTAAGTTTTAACTTTACTAATTTTGCTGCAAAGCTCTAAAACAGTGAAAATTAATTTTGATTTCTTTGAATTTTTGCTGAGCATATCAATCTTTCATAATAATTAGGCACTAATAAGTTGAATAGGATTTTTGTTACAAGTATTGTTCCCTTATTAAAAGCTGACAAGGCCAGCAATAAGTTACAAATTATTTTACTACTGATATAGCAAAATATTAGTTTAAAAGAAAACTAAAAGTAGTTAAATAGTAAACTTGTGGCAAATACTTTCCTATTTTCAGCAATCAAAAATATTGTGAAAAGCAAGTATTTATAAAACTGTAAAAGCTAAAACAATTCGCCAAAACGCTGAATAAAACATATATACCTACTGTTTTTTATTTAGTTCCATAGCTTATTAGGTATAAGAAGCTGCGTGAAATCCTAAACTCGCCAATTGAGAAGTAACCAGATGCTTGAAATTAGATTGGGACTTGACCTAAATATGCTTGGGAAAAGATAAAAAGCTCAATGATGTTACTTGGGTGTACCCAATTTTACTTTTGAGCTAATGTTCAGAATTCAATAAATGTCGGTATAATTTGAGTCTAATTTGATTAGCCTGAATACCAGCTTTCACTCGAAGAGATCGCTACATTCTATGGTTTAGCTTAGTGTCCGTTATTTGAGGATACTTCTTGCACCGATGGTCATTGCTGGTCCTCCTTGTTGTCCGAAGCAAATCGACAATTTAAGAGAACTGTTCTGTATTAGCATCATCACTAATATATAAGGCAGAAGAGTTTGTTTGTTTGTTTGGTTGAAGGCGCTAATCTCAGGGACTACTGGACGGATTTCAAAAAATATTTCGGGGTTAGATAGCCCCTTTATCGAGGAAGGCTATCGGCTATATAACATCACGATATGAGCCACAGGCACGGAGCAGTAGCCTTAAATAACGCGGGTGTAACCGCGGGCTCATCTAGTAAATTATAAGTTACTAACTTCTGTCCGCAGTTTCACTCGCGTGGGGTAGATTATCAGGTGAAAATTTAGCGTTGTTGGCAAAAGTTAATGCGCTATTCTGATGTATAACCTTTATCTCAGCAAAGTTTTATCCAAATCTGTCCAGTACATTTTGCGTGCAAAAGTAATAAAAATCCATCCATCTCAAACTTTCACGTTTAGAATCTTAATATATAAAATCCTTGCGTTACTTACTGACTGACAGACACGCTACAGCCGAAACTATCGGGCGCAGGAAGCTGAAATTTGGCATGTATGTTCCTTGGGGACCGTAGAGGTGCACTAAGAAGGGATTCCCCGAAAATCCCACGGGATCGGCCAAAACGGGTAAATTAAAAAAAAATTAGGCGTAGCTGCTGGCGTCCTCTAGTCGAATATAAATAAACGCAGCTACGCCCGTTTATTATTTTTAAATTTAACCGTTTCTTCTCGATTCCGTGAGAATTCCGAAATGATTTCGTTGTGCGCCCCAATGGACCCCGACACATGAATACATGCCAAATTTCAGCTGCTTGCGCACGGTAGTCTTTGGTGTGGCTTGTCTGTCAGTCAAAATTCTTGCGTTAGACAGTAACGCAAGAATAGGCTTGTGTCCTAAAATGTAATTAGCGATTGATTGGGTCCTTTATTAGATGTTAAACTGAAATACCTGCTTTTTTCTTCAAAAATCGATCAGCAACATTACTAATTACGGCTTATTAAAAACCTTTTTAAATTTGACACGAAAACGCCGTAAACCATCATGGCGGTTGAGTGATATCACAAAGTCCAAAACAAAACAAACCGTGAATGAAGTCTGGTCTGATGTACCCACTTTTATTTTGTTATATTCGAGTTGACAGGTAGAAAGTTTGACGTTTTAGTTGTATTTACTACTAAAATGTCAACAACATGAATGGCGGACGTACTGTTTGACGTAATGCTCTCTGATTGGTGTTCACTGTCACACGAATAAATACATTATTTTTAGTTTTAGAATCCTAAAAATAACATTATTCTTACCTTTTTAAAATAAATAATAAACTTTATTGACATCTTAAAATCATAATGAATCTAAAGATACTACAATCAAACCGATTTATTATTAGTGGACATAAGCCTATTGTGACTGAATGTTATATATTCAGATATTCATATTCCCCAGAGTCTTACGACCTTGCACGCATGATACATGTGTTTACCAGGAAGACGAATTAGTGAACGAACATATAAACCAATCAGGAGATGCAACCAACATTAATTTGACGACTTACAATTCGGAGATGTGATACTATCATCATTGAATTCATTCGCCTCGTTTATAGCTCCGTTTAATGTCCACATACATCATTTGTTGAATGTGGACTATTTTTACCGTATTATTGCGTACACACATAGACTATGTACGCAAATTTGGTCCAATAAAACTGCTTTTCGCCGCTTTTGAAAATTGAAAATTGCGTTGTCCTAGGTTCTCACTAATAAGCTTAATAAGTACCCACATATTACTGATTTAAGGCACATCTATGCAGATTATCGTGGAATCCAATACCTTATTTCACAGACTAAATAATACCTGAATCTCAAAAAAATTGGCCGGTTGCTGCCTTGGAGCGCACGTTAAGCCATCGAATCCAGCTCTAAGTCTATGATAATAGTTACTAGGAGTTAGTATCCTCAAATAGCTCGACAGGTCTAAACTACAGAAATATAGCGACGACCGGTTGGCGCCGCGGGAGTGTAAACGACTGCTACGCCGTAAGTCGTGGGTTCGATTCCCGCTCAAGTCAAACATTTGTGTGCATGAACATGGGTGTTTGTCTTGGTCTGGGTGTTTCTATGTATAATATGTATGTGTTTACAAAAAAAAGTATATATGTATGTCTATCCATTGTCTAGTACCCATAGTACAAGCTTCTGCTTAGTTTGGAACTAGATGGCGTTATGTGAATGTGGTAGAATATTATTATTATAGCTGTCCCGTTATGTTATCCGGATTGTAATAAATTTCTTAACCAAAGGTTAGATTAGAAACTGGATCCCGTTCTTCAAGTTAGTTGTATCTGGGTATAATATTAAATTGCTCATTATCGCCTGCCCCGTGCTTCGGAGCGCACGCTAAGCTATCGGCTCCGGCTGTCATGACGTCCTTTGCTGGTCGTTACGGGAGTCAGTTCGTCTGAATAAATTGACATTAATCATGACTATTCACGACATAACCATGCAATATAGCTATCCCTTCGTCGTGCAAAAGCTAGTATTCAATCAAAACCGGTTAGACTAGTATGCCGACCCCGGTTTGCAACAGGGATAACACTAGGAGGATGAGTATACTCAAAACCACTTTTCTTTTAATGTTTACAGCCAATGTTATTCCAAGTCCTTGTTTTGTTTATTTATCTGAAGCTGGTAAAGAGACGACTTGCTCAAATTGTGCAAGTTGTATAAGTACATTGTTCTTCCCAGTGCAATTGAGTTGAAAATGTGCGAAAGTCAGATGGCTGTGCAATTCTATAGTGTCATTCACTTGATCTGATAGAAAGGCTATGATAGGCATTCCACAATGTATCGAAATATTGATTGTATTCTTAAGAGCGTTTACGCCTTACGGCTTTTCATACAAACTTTGAAGTCCTTATCTTTCGAAATGAATGAACCGATTTTAATGAAACTTCATACACATAAGTAGGATACATAGGTCTAAAAAGTTAATTGAAAATATTTTCGAAATATCTTATTTAAAAAAAGATAATTGGAAATATCTGTTTCTATGGAAAATTTAAAATCGGCCTAATTTAGCTGTAACACTTTTTTTCGAAAACGCTCTTAAAACAGAATTAGGTATTTGAAATTATATTTCGTAAAAATTGAATTTGTTTCTAGGTGCAAATGTCGAAAAATGGTGTTGTACCCAAGAGCAACACTCCCAGGTAAATTGTAAACTAACATACAAACAAACAGACCAAAACAAGGAACATATATAATCAGTCCAGCCGTTTCAGAGTACTTAGTGACATACACACATACTTACAATGATATATCGCAAAATGTCACTGCCTCCGTGGTCCAGGTGATAGCGTATGCGACTGCTGATCGGAGGTCCCGGGTTCGATTCCCGGGTCGGGCAAAAGTGTTACTGAGTTTTGCCAAATTCTCTGTAGCAGCGCGGAGTCTGGAGATGCCTGGTAACGGCAATAGGCTCGCCCCCTATTACGTGGGACCTAAAAATTCATAGCGAAGTGTGGGTGTAATATTACACCTTTCCTACCCTCTCGGGGGTACAGGCGCATTATTGCGTAGCGCCATCTTCATCAGAAAATACATAGTCTCACCGTTATAAATCCAAAGCAAACAAACACTTTAAATCTGAGCGAACAATTTCAAGTGATTTGACGTCACGGCCAGTTGGAGGAACTATCAAATTGGCTCGCTAACTCATTGGCTGTTGAAGGTCATACAAGTGGAACAGCGCAAAGGATCAATTATCTGTTGACCCGCTGTATCGAGATTCGATGCCCGAACTAGGACGCGTCTGATGTATCAATTTATTGATGATGATAATGATGCATTGGTTATGTGCCGGCGGGTCAATGTTATATTGTTGATAGGAAAATAAACATTTAAATAAGTGTACGATTGTTTTGGGAAGTAAAGGGTTCGTTATTGAACGTTAAAGCCAATCTGTTTAAGGCGCCGAGTACTGCTATTGAGTTGAGCTGTTGCTGTCACTGTCGGATTGTATACATAAGAAAGAGAAGCGCGACGACGACGGGACGTTCAGAACTTTTTAAAAAACATGAAATAAATTAATTACAGAAAATGTGTTGATTGGATTAAAAAAATAAAACAGTATTTCGTTAGTATGTTGCTTGTTGAATATTTTTTTCAAAATCAGAATGATTGTATGTATTTTAATATGGTTTTTATTCGTTCAAATATATTTTTACAGGTATCTTTGTGATTTTTTTCTATCGATTAAAGTTAGTTGTATTATGTTTTCAACACACTACTTGACTAGATTATATCCTGGAGAATATCATTATAAAACTCGCGGTTAGCTCTTGTAGTCCCCTTAAGAAAGCAGATGTCAATGTAGTGGTAGCCGATTGGATAAGTATTCATAGATGTTTAGTCTTGCTGATTTCAGCATGAATGGGCCGACTCGACGGATATTGTCCTCTCACTGACTATTAGCGTAAAGTAACAGTATCGACCATATTGGAGACATGGTAAAAAAAGGATAGGTCAGAAGTACCCTAAACAGAAGAGTACCTAAGCATGAAAAACTTGATGGGAGTGAATAAAGCAAGAGAGGTATGTCAGGATCGTTGCAAATGGCGTTCCGTAGTCTCTGCCTACCCCTCCGGGAAACTGGTGTGAGTCTATGTATGTATGTAACAGAATAAATACTGATGCGTTTCGTTCGGTGATTGAGAGTGCTGGAGGCTCTGTCCTCTATTTCTTCTCACTACCATTACTTCTTCTATTCCTTTTTCCGTCCCGGCCGGTAACGCATTTGTGGCTGCTTTGACGTTCTGAATATTCAAGGGAATCGGGGCGGTATTCGCTTCATCATCATCAGCCTTTAACAGTCCACTGCTGGGCTAGGCCTCTCCTTTGAAAGGAGGAATTGGCCTACTATACCACGTTGGCCAAACGGGTTGGTATCGGGTTTGTTTCAAGTTTTCCTTCTCTAACAGTGCTGTTCTCTGCATAATATGCTCCCTCTGCTGGCTCTTATGACACCCATGGGATGATATGGGGTGGTGACATTCCGTATTCTTAATCCGTCACCACATGGACATTCGCTTACCATCAGGCGATCCGTCTGCTTATTAGCCATAAAATAGGCTAGTGGTGAGTCAATGGACTGCTACTAATGTTACGGAACGGGGTTCAGGTTCAACCATTGCATCAACGACTTTTCTAAGTAATGTAGAGATTAAATTGTTGATTATCGCTTAAAAAACGGTGGCAGTGAAGAGACATCGCGAGGTAAATATTTGACTTTGGCTGTGAAGATATGGGTTAATATAAAAGTAGTTATATTTCACGCTGAAAGATAAAGATAAAGATAAAGATAAAGATAAAGATCCTTTATTGCTCAAAACTGTGTAGTACATAGTAGACGACATTTATAATTTGGTATCAACAGTTTGCCCATTTCGGGCATTGCAAGTGTTCAATTACATAATTTATGGATAATAATACATAGGAATTGATTATACATTGAAAGTTATTCGACATAATTAAAAAATAAAAACAATAATAGATATGAATAAAAAAGCATGCTTATTTTTACATAATCATTAAATACTTATAAAAATTTATTATATACCAGCAAGAAATGAGATTAAATTTTTATACGTTATTTTTTGTCAAAATATTCTTGTAGGCTGTAGAAAACATTATCCACTAACCAGCGTTTTAGGGATCGTCTAAACATGCCGCCATCTAATTTTTTAATATCGATCGGCAGATGGTTAAATACACGTATGGCTGTTACAAAGGTACTTTTATAATATATCGTGTTATTTATTTTCGGCAGGCATAGGTTGTACTTGTATTTACTTCTGAGATTAGATTTGAAATCAGATTTCATATTGAAAAAGTCACTATTATTTTTTACAAATTGACACAGTTCTAATATATATATACCCGTCAGAGTGAGAAAACCTTTTCTAAAGACTGATCGCAGTGATTCAGTATTTTGCATATTATAAATAGTTCGCAAGCACTTTTTCTGCAGGATGAACGTAGAGGGTGCGTCTGTTGAATTGCCCCAGTATATGACACCATACAACAGTAGAGGGTACACATAACCGAAATATGCGGCTGTTGCAGTAGAAGTCGACGTGGTTTCAACTAATACTGATAAAACGTAACAGTAGCTGGATATTTTTTTATTTATTCTTTCAACGTGACCTTTCCAGTTTAGGTTATGGTCTATTGTTACACCCAAAAAATCAGTTTGGTTCACCTCCTCAACTTTTGTGCCATTACCATAAACTTGCAATGGTACTGTTTTTGTTTTATAGTTCTTAAATTGCATTAGTTTTGTTTTATTGATATTTATGTTTAGGTTAATGGCACTTAACCAATTTGTGATAGTATTGAGAGTGTTATTTACCTCGATTTCAAAATCCTGACTGTGTATTTCATCATTTCTGAAAAATATTGTAGCATCGTCGGCATACATAATACATTGATGACTAGTTATCCTTGGGAGCTCATTAACGTATATTAAAAAGAGAAGTGGCCCTAAAATGCTACCTTGCGGCACACCTAGTAAAACTTTTTCGAAACTCGATTGAACCTTGGTAACAGTTTTTGTTGAACAATCATAAAAACTGATTTCAGTGGTCTGCATTCTATCTGTCAGGTAAGATTCTATCAATTCTAAACACGGTCCTCTGATGCCAATATTATTTAATTGCTTTAGTAATATGTTGTATATGACACAGTCAAAAGCTTTTGACATATCTATAAATAGAGCGCAGCATTGAGATTTATTGTTCATTCCATCCCAAATAAGCTTAAATAGTTTAAAAATGGCTAGTGTTGTAGTTTTATTTTTTTGGAAACCAAATTGATTTTTATGTAAAATGTTATTAACAGCGAGGAATTTAGATATTCTGATGTGAATGACCTTTTCAAATACTTTAGAGAAACTCTGCAATAATGCTATGGGCCTATAATTATTAATTTCGTATTTGGCTCCTTTTTTATAGAGCGGCTTTATTATAGCTTTTTTTAAATCATCCGGAAAGACACCATTTTCCAGCATTTGATTAATAATGTGAACCAAAGCTTCCACAGTGTACCTAATACTACACTTGACTATACTTGTAGGTACACCATCAAAACCTGAGCTAGATTTGTTCTTCAAATTTTTTACGATTGTCATAATTTCACTTACATCGACCGGATAAAGAAAAATACTATTTTTATTACTATTATCTATTGATTTATATGAAGTTTTGAAATCAGTATTATAGTTTTGTTTTATGTATAGTTGATTAAATGCTGTCGCTATATCTTTTGGATTTTTAATGGTATTATTTTCGTGGATTATATAATCAATTGTACATTTCAAATCATTAGTAGGCTTACTTTGTCGCTTTATAAGTGCCCATGTAGATTTTGATTGAAAGAAAGAAAGAAATAAATAAAAAAGCGTTTATTGCTGCAAGCATCACAACATTCACATAACAAAAGCATAAAAACAGTTTAAAAGCATGTGTATATAAGCCCACTAAAAAAAACAAAAGAAAGAGCAATACACAAATTTATCAGGGTCGCCCAGGTGATTATATTCGCGGGTGATCAAAGTACACTAAAGAGTTGCCTATGATGACCCAGGTGACATCACCCAGGTGACTACAGTGGAATAGGCCAAAGAAAGCTACTAAAAATAACGTTGTCATTGACCTTCGCTTAATCGAAGTCAATGGTATCCATAGTTAATAAGCCCTTAACACCTTGAACGTCGCTGGGTCACTGCTGACCGTGAATAATAGACGCCAATTACTACATCTGTTTTGGACTAAATAAGCTCTATGCTTATACAAGGCTATATTTAGATGCAGCATACAATGCAGATCTCCAAGGGCCACCTGCGTTATTTAAGGCTACTGCTCCGCTCCAGTGGCTCATAACGTGTCCATTTATGGGCTAAATTCGATAAATGGGCTATCTAACACTGAAAGAAATTTTCAAATCGGACCAGTAGTTTCTGAGATTAGCGCGTTCAACCCTCTTCAGCTTTATATTTTAGTACTAGATGAGCCCGCGCTTATACCCGCGATATTAAAGGCTACTGCTCAGCGCATGTGGGTGTAATATTACACCTCTGCCTACCCCATAGGGATACAGGCGTGAGTCTATAAAAAAAAAACATTTTGAATAGGTTTAAAATTAATTACCACATATTAGTTGTTCGTGTTTGCGTGTTCTAAATATTGTTTTGTAATTAATTTTGGTCATTTATGGTTCACATAACAGTGGACCCCAGTAATCCAGCCCCAGGCTAATCCAGCACGCCTGTCATCATCATCATATCAGCCTAACGACGTGCACTGCTGGACATAGGCCTCCCCCAAGGTTCTCCACACAGACCGGTCTTGAGCCGCCCGCATCCAACCACCTACTGCGATCTTGACGAGATCGTCGGCCCACCTTGTGGGGGGCCTACCTCTGCTGCGTCGTCCGGTACGTGGCCGCCACTCCAGAACCTTTCCGCCCCAACGGCCATCGGTTCTTCGAGCTATGTGCCCTGCCCACTGCCACTTCAGCTTGGCTATCCGGAGAGCTATGTCGGCGACTTTGGTTCTACTGCGGATCTCCTCATTTCTGATTCGATCTCGCAGGGAAACTCCAAGCATAGCTCTCTCCATCGCCCTCTGAGTGACCTTGAGCCTTCTGATAAGGCCCATAGTGAGCGACCACGTCTTTGATCCGTAAGTCATCATTGGCAACACACACTGGTCAAAGACTTTCGTCTTGAGACTCTGCGGGATATCGGACGAGAAGATATGTCGTAGCTTCCCGAACGCTGCCCAACCGAGTTGGATTCGACGATTGACCTCCTTCTCGAAATTGAACCTACCTAATTGGACTACTTGTCCCAGGTAGATATACTTGTCGACAACTTCGAGCTTAGAGTTCCCAACCTGAATAGGAGCAGGTACAACATGGACGTTCGACATGATTTTCGTATTGTCCATGTTCATCTTAAGACCTACTTGTTGGGAGACTCTACAGAGGCCACCGAGCATTGTGCCTAGGTCTTCTATTGTCTCAGCCATGACTACGATATCGTCTGCGAATCGAAGGTGAGTGATGTACTCATGTGCCGTTGATGTTGATGCCGAGTCCATTCCATTCCAAAAGCTTGAAAACATCCTCCAGCGCAGTGGTAAACAGTTTCGGGGATATGACATCCCCCTGTCTCACCCCTCGCTGGAGTTGAATAGGTTTCGAACTCTGGTCCTGGAAGCGGACTGACTATGGCGTCGGGACGTGACGACCCCACCGCCCACTGGGGGAGTTACTCTGACGAGTAGATACTCGTCATAGTATCTACCCCAGCGCAAGCAGTCAACCGAAAGATGGCGGTCAAACCATCCGAACCTGGCGGAAGTAAATCCCAAGATGCTAGATGGGCAGCAGCGTCCAGCACTAAAAACTTCCGCCACTGCGATCGCCAATACGCCTGCCAAGCGTGGCGATTATGGCAAATCCCCCCATCATGAACCACAGTCCCCGGCGGCCCCGCTAGTCCTGGTTATGGTAGCGGCCATGGTAACGGCGGGGCAAGGGGTGCGAAGAATCTCCGGAAGAGATCGGGCTACCACCACCAACGACAATTGGCCCTGGCAACATTAAACAAGCGCACACTGCGGACCGACGAGAAGATCGTCGAGCTGGAAGAAGAATTAAGCAAGTTGCGATGAGATATCATAGGCCTATCTGAAGTCCGAAGACAGGGGGAGGACTCGATAGTTCTCAATACCGGTAACTTGCTCTTCTACTGGGAGGGCGACCAACAGTCCCAAGGTGGTGTCGGGTTCCTCGTCCACAAATCTCTCGTGACCAACGTGGTAAATATCGGGAGTGTGTCGAGCAGGTTAGCGTACCTTATATTCAGAATATCCAAGCGGTATTCGCTGAAGGTCATACAGGTATACGCTCCGACCTCGACGCACCCCGATGAGGAGGTGGAGGTCATGTACGAGGACATATCTCGGGCTATACATGGCTTCAAAACCCATTACACTGTGGTCATGGGAGATTTTACAAATACAACTAACGCAAACAAACGCAAATACTCCAGCGTCAGACCCTAGAGCTGGATTGACCCGACACTATACCGAAGATATCCCGGACGTCAGCGTGCACGAGATTAGTGTGGCTCTCAAACAGCTCAAAAACAACAAGGCGCCGGGTGATGACGGAATTACGAGCGAGCTTCTGAAGGCCGGCGGTACACCCGCTAGAGAAGCCCTTCGGAATCTATTTAATTCCGTCATTCTCGAGGGTAAAACGCCACAGGCGTGGCACAGAGGTGTGGTGGTGCTTTTCTTTAAGAAAGGGGATAAAACCCTCTTAAAGAACTACAGACCCATCACACTTCTGAGCCACGTCTACAAACTGTTTTCGAGGGTCATCACGAATCGTCTCGAGAGCAAGCTAGACGACTTCCAGCCCCCCGAACAAGCCGGTTTCCGTAAAGGCTATAGTACCATAGACCACATACATACGCTGCGGCAGGTTATACAGAAGTCCGAGGAGTATAACCAGCCCCTATGCTTGGCGTTTGTGGACTATGAGAAAGCCTTCGATTCGATCGAAACCTGGGCGGTGCTACAGTCTCTCCAACGGTGCCGGATTGACTACCGATATATCGAAGTGCAGCACCCCTGTAATCCGACATGAATGTTATTACATATTTCGCGTTTCAATAATGTCAAACAAAAAAAAATTATAAATATTTTCATGCATAACAGTCATAATTTTTTATTATTTTAGGTACATTTGTTTGCACACAATTATTTCGAAATGTTAGGTTATTTTTTTTTAAGTGCCATAGTATTAATAACATTAATTTTAGTCTAATTTGTATCTCAGAGTGTATCATATAAAATCTTATGTTTGGATCTGTAATTTGTCGGATTACAAGGTACTCGTTTGCAAAAAAATCCAGACTATAGAGGGTTTTGGGCAGTATTATTTAGTCCGACAAATTCGATAGTTCAACATTGCCCTCCAAACCTTTGTCGGAGTACCGAGGTTCCACTGTATTTCAAATGCGAACAATTGTAGATAATAGTTTTTCAGTCAATAATGCAGTGCGCTGCACTTCGCTATATAATTATGTGCGGCGGCTACAAGGCGTGAGTGTTGTTTAAATGTATTTTTATTTGTTTCAGGTTTACAGTGTTCATGATACTGATATCATCGTACCACAGCAATGGACAAACAGGTAGAAACTATCATTTCTATGTATAATGTGTATGTATTTGAAATACCCTAAACAAAAGAGCATGCATGAGAAACTTGATGGGAGTGAATGAAGTAAAAGAGTTATGTCAGGATCGTTGCAAATGGCGATCCGTAGTCTCTGCCTCTACATAGACTCACGCCTGTTTCCCGGAGGGGTCTCCGGGAAACAGGCGTGAAAACAAAATAATGTAATTGTAATAGGAATATTAAATAATGGCAAGCTTGATTCACTTTATAACATAAACGTAATAGCCACAAGCAGTCTACTGCTGAACATAGACCTCTTCTAATTTGAGTTACAATAGCATTGTGGCTCTATAGGAGGATTCAACCTGAGACGCTGGCCAGTGTTAGATGTCGAGATTTTCGTTTCTTCGCAAAGATATATACTATTTGCTTAGTATCTTTTTGTTCTGTTTCCCGGAGGGGTCTCCGGGAAACAGGCGTGAGTCTATGTATGTATGTATGCATATATCAATGTATGTATGTATCTACTAAGGCTGGCGGATTTACCAAAGTGGATGTAAAATCGAATACACTGGATTACGAATAGTATATGTTTGCCGCCATAAGGCAAATATGTCTCTTTACCACGTTAGTACGCAAAATAACTACTCAGATAGCACTTTAAATGTCGTCTTAAAGCTAACATATGTCCTTGTTTATCCATATCCTTTAGGGTACTGGAACTACAACACAAAACGCTCAATACTACGTGGAGTTGTTTTTGCCTGATCGTAATTTATTGAGGATTCCTTCTGTTTTTCTTGATAGTTATTTATTGCTCTGTGTATAACCAAGCTAAACCTTTTCTTGTTAAATGAGCTGAAAAATAAAAGCTGAACCCCGTGACATTTCACCGTGAAGGTCAGTGAAGAGGCCATATATCTCTTATGTGGTTCGAAATATATTGTTATTTTCCTAATTTGTAAGTAACTGGGCGATAAATAACTCAAGCCTAGGGTATTTGGCTTATACTTAACATAACATAACATAACTTCACGCCTTTAATCCCCGAAGAGGCAGGCAGAGGTGTATTACACACCCACATTTCGCCAGTTATGTTTCGGTCCCAATGTAATAGGGAGCGAGCCTATTGCCATCTTCCGGGCACATTGTTAAGCGAGCGATAATTAACATTTTTAATACACACATAACTTCGAAAAGTCAGAGGTGTGTGCCCGAGGTACTTGGGGATCGAACCCGAGACCATCGTCACGGCAATCCGTTAGGTACACCACTGGGCTAGGCTTATACTTCTATACTAATATTACAAGGCGGCGATAGTCTAGTGGTGTACGTAACGGACTGCGGAGACGATGGTCTCGGGTTCGATCCCCAGGTACCCCGGGTACTCGTCGCGGATGTTATGCAAAGTACTTCCCGTGGCTTCGCTTTTAATGGCCTCGGTTAGAGGAACACCATGGTGGTTTCATGTTATCGGGGAGTCCCACACTCCCCCTAGGCTTACACCTCGCTCTCAGTCTAGGGGGGTCAGCCCGTAAATTGTTGGTTTCCTCCATGCATCGAAAAAGAAAAGGTACCCTGGGCACACACCTCTGACTTTTAGAAGTTATGTGTGTATTAAAAATGTTAATTATAGCTTACTTAATAATGTGCCCCGTAGATATAGGTAATAGGCTCGCCCCCTATTGCATTGGGACCGAAACATAACTGGCGAAGTGTGTGTGTGTGTCATCTGTGCCTACCACTTCGGGGATAAAGGCGTAAATTATGTTATGTCCGATAATCTTACTTTGCTCTTATGCATAAAAAAGAAAAGGAATTACCTAGGTAGTAAATTAGTCCTGACAAGTAACAAGGCAAGCGAAAAGCCGGTATTTAGTAAATGTCTGTCTGTCTATGGGGAAATGAGAGCCGAAGTATGTGGTGTTAACACTAAAAACCACCTCGATTTTCTCGTGTGAACAAAATGTGACCCGTGTGTCGGAGGGTAGGGTAACGCCGAAGCATTCGTCGCTACCCCCCGACGGGTATTGGCCCGCCAGATGGTCAGGCCCCTAACAAAACCACCTTGGCGGTGGATGAAGGTGTTGGGCTTCGCCGCCAAAACACCCAGCGGCAGCAGAGGATAGGGAGGACGGCAACGCAACACCGCATCTCCTCTTCCTCCGCGGCCCCACCGCCGGTCATTTGGTCGCGGGAGATAGGGCGGGTGGCAACGCAAGACCAACACGCCTCTCCTCCCGCGACCGCGCCCGACTGCGAGGGACAGACAGATCTGTCCCCCGCACCCGCACCTCTGAACGCAATCTACGCAGACTTCACCCAAGCACGTGGAGCGTCTACTGCAGCGATCCCTCTTAGCTTCACCGCGGGGTTCCAAGCCACGGTTACTGAGCCCCCCACCAATACAAGGTGGAGCTCCCACGTGGGGGAGCGGTAAAACCATGCCTTAGTGATAACCATATACTTTTACTCCCAAGTATTTTTACGCATCGATTGATTTATTCAACTCATATTTTTTATTAATGGACCGTTTGAATGACTATTAAATAGCATCTTGTTTGAAATATGTGCCGTTACAAATTGCTGGAGGCCAATGTCCAGCTGTGGACTGAAATAGATTGATTGAATGATTATAAGATATAAAATAAAATTATTTGCTGACTGACTTATCGTCCAATAAAGGCCAGATAATAATACGAAAAGAATCACAACTGCCTTGTTGACCACGAGGTCAAAGATTTAGGTTATGCATTATATGTTTTTGTACTGGTTTTAATTGTAAGAGCCTAAATATGGCATTGCGCAAAGTGGCTGGCAGCGGCTGGACACGAAGAGCCGAAATTCGGGTTCAGGGGAGGGCCATCGGAGAGGCCTATAGCCAGCAGTGGACTCTTGCAGACAGATCATGATGATGAAATATGGCACTTTATCGCAAGAGTGCTTAAAAATAGCTAGCCTTAAATCTTATTTGAAAGGAACAGCGTCTGAAAAAGTAAAAGAAAATGACCTCGTCATCAATACATAGTCGTGTGATTCCTGAGATTCACAAAGATGGAGCCGTAGGTGAAGTCTAATTAATATTTAAAATATATGTATAATAATAATATAATAATATTCTAACACATAATAATCTTAATATATAAAATCCTTGCGTTACTGACTGACTGACAGACACGCTACAGCCGATACTATTGGGCGCAGGAAGCTGAAATTTGGCATGTATGTTCCTTGGGGACCGTAGGGGTGCACTAAGAAGGGATTTCCCGAAATTCCCACGGGATCGGCCAAAACGGATAAATTTAAAAAGATGGAGGCGTAGCTGCTGGCGTCCTCTAGTAATATAATAATATTATACACACATAACCATCTAGTCCCAAACTAAGCAGAGCTTGTACCATGGGTACTAGATGGATAAACATACTTAGGTATATAATTTTTTTTGTGAATATATACATATTATACATAGAAACACCCAGACCAGGACAAACATCCATGTTCATGCACACAAATATTTAGCTTGAGCGGGAATCGAACCCGCGACCTTCGGCGTAGCAGACGCTTACACTCCCGCTGCACCAACCGATCGTCAAATAAAAAGACAGAAATCATGACATTTTCTTTTTGTGCGAAATGAATCGGATGTAGAAATCACCTAAAAATATATCTTATTTTTATTTTAGGCATTTTGGTCCAGAACAATACATTAGAAGCAGTAGCCCACATGCCACCCTGCTCGCCTCTCCTGCCGGGCGACGTCGACTTCAGAACTGTTGACCTCATAGGAGTCTACCAGTTGGACAGACCAGCTACTCAGGGCATCACGATGGTACAGGGATCGCAGAGCCTGCAGAGAGCATACAGGATTGGAAAGGACGCGAATCTCACCAGGCCTTTACAGTAAGTTCTTAAAAGGTTGGGTGAGTAGATTTTAAGGCTTCTTTTTTTCTCGTGTGTGTGTGTGGCCAACTCTGGTGTCGGAGTTTTCAGACCGCCCGAAGTCCTCCGACATGGCCTAACGATTCTTTTTCCGAAACAAGAACCGGGACCGACAGCTTTAGGTGCCCTCCGAAGAACAGTAGCTCTCTAATGTAAAGGCCACACGCGATCACCCATCCAAGTTATGACCTGTTCAAGCATTGCTTAACTTTGCTGACTTGTTACGATCGGCAAGGCAAGTCTCGCTATGAGCGCAACAAAAAAAGAAATAATCTCTGATTTTGGCTGCGGAGTTCTTTCGTGAGTGTGAGTTAAAGTTGTTTTTTGGGCTTGGAATAGGGCTGGTGTGGCATAGTTGCATGAAAAAGTCACTACACTACATACTTAGATAGTATACATATATTATTCAGTTTCACTCTATTATTTCAAAAGTTTGAAATGGCCTTCCAAAATGGTTGTAATCTAAACTGTCGGGGCAGTCAGCCCGCTAAAATGTCGCATTTCATTTCTTCTGCACTAAAACTCGTAAAAAGCTATCACAACGGAGCTTTATTATGGAATGACTTATGTAGGTGGAGATAGTTAGGAGGCTGGACACTAACATAGGCTACTTATTCAATACTCAATTCTCAATATGTTATTGCTTTCCACAATGTTTGCTTAGGTGGTACTTAAAATAGGTATACCTATATGTTACAATTGTGAACCCTGTCGGGCACAGCATAGTAGGTTTTATTAGGAGAGAGGAAGCTAGATTATTTTAATAAACATAATGTTATCATCATCAGCCTTTAACAGTCCACTGCTGGACTAGGCCTCTCATTTGAAAGGAGGAATTGGCCTACTATACCACGCTGGCCAAACGGGTTGGTATAGGGTTTGTATCAAGTTTTCCTTCTCTTACAGTGGTGTTGTCTGCATAATATGCTCCCTCTATCGGCTCTTACGACACCCATGGGATGATATGGGGTGGTGACATTCCGTATTCTTAATCCGTCACCACACGGAAGGAATATAATGTTAGCAAATTATAATTTACATTACAATATATGATATACAATATATGACTGCACGGTTGGCGTAATGGTTTAAGCGGCCGCCTCGCCGCTTGACACTGCGCCGAGTGTCGTGGGTTCGATTCCCTCACGAGACAACCCTTTGTGTGATCCATAAATTGTTGTTTCGAGTCTGGGTGTTCATTGTGTCCGTTGGTTGTATGTTTGTAAAGTCCCCCGCGACACAGGATTAATTCCTAGTGCGGGAGTTGTCTTTTTAAAAAAAACAAAAACAATATCTATGTATATAACAAATCTTAGAATTAATATAATAAGTATATAAAAGTTACTGTTTACCTACTTGCTAATAAGGCAAGTATTTTTAACATTTCGGTTTACAAATCCGTAAATATTTATTCGCTACCAAATTTGAAGGAAATTATTTACACAGTTCACTGAATCATCCGTAACATTGCTGATCAAACTAATCTCGTAAATGGCTTAAGCATTGCCGGATTTCCAACGGGTAGTCTTTTCCGGCTCAGTGACTTATTGATTAACCGACATCATTTCCGTCCTTGGACGCGTGGTTTACGCGATTGGCGATTTTTGCGGGAAATTCGATGGTAGTTGGCATTTCTTGATTTGATGTTTTTTTATAGACTTACGCCTGTATCCCCGAAGGGGTAGGCAGAGGTGTAATCCTACACGTACATTTCGCTATGAATTTTAGGTCCCCACGTAATAGGGGGCGAGCCTATTGCCGTTACCGGGCACATCACCGACTCCGTGCTGCTACTGGGAATTCGGGAAACCCAGTAACACTTTTGCCCGACCCAGGAATCGAACCCGGTACCGCCGATCAGCAGTCACATACGCTATCCACTGGACCACGGAGGCAGATTGGATGTGTATTATGTTATATGTGTTTGAGAGCATTTTGATTAAAGGACGGTAAAAGACGTATGATTTTTTTTAAATCAGAATGATTAAAATTAAAAAAGCTTTTATGAAGACAGAATATTTTACTGTTACTTACATGCAATTTTGTTGTATATCGAAGGGAACTTTAAGCAATCTAACTGAGCTCTGGTTCTTTAACTTGATTGATTAAAATTTCTTCAATATGTGCCCAGCCAAAAATATTTGTTATCTTACTTCGGACAGTCGACTTATTTCTTGTCGTTTTACATAAGTACATTATTAGACTAACCTGGAAGCTCATCTCATCCATTCGAGAGAAGAAACTTATTAATTATTTTACTAATAGTTCTAATAGACCCAATAACATTATTCTTTTGTGGTCCAGTGGATAGCGTATGCGGCTGCTGATCGGAGGTCCCGGGTTCGATTCCTGGGTCGAGCAATAGTGTCACCTACTGAGTTTTTCTGAATTCTCAGTAGCAGCACGGAGTCTGGCAATGTGCCCGGTAACGGCAATAGGCTCGCCCCCTATTACGTGGGACCTAAAAATACATGGCGAAATGTAGGTGTAATATTCATCTATATAGTATAACACCTCTGCCTACCTCTTCAAGGATACAGGCGTGAGTCTATCTATAGGGAACACTAGATGAGCCCGCGGTTACACCCGCGTTAATTAGACTTCTGCTCCGCTCCTGTTTTATATCCTATAGCCTTCCTCGATAAATGGGCTATCTAACACTCAAAGAATTTTTGAAATCGGTCCAGTAGCTCCTGAGATTAGTGCGTTCAACCAAACAAACAAAAGAACTCTTCCACTTTATATATTAGTATAACATTATTGGTAACCACAGTGTTGTTTTACAGTGAAGTGTTCCCCGCCGGTCTACCACCACACTTCACCGTAGTGGGCACATTCAACGCCAGAGGTCAACGCAGAGCTTGGAGCCTAGTCAAAGCCAAGGCAAAGAGCCTTCTGTTCTCCCTCACCATGCTACCTAACTCTAAGAAGATTGCGATATTCTATAGAGGAGCCAGAGTCATGTTTAATAGTCGAGAGGTAAGGAGGAGCCGAGAGGAAACATATAAACCAGTTTAATTTGCTTTTTATTCTGTAAGGTAGTTCTAGGCGCCATTTTTATGTTCATTATGAGATAACTGAAATTATTGCAAGTTTTTTTTTTAAACTGGCCGGAGAAACAAAGCGGAGTGAGATATGGATGTCCAGCCGTTAGCTAATATAATATAATAACAATATTCTACCACATACACACTACACCATCTGGTCCCAAACTAAGCAGAGCTTGTACTATGGGTACAAGACAATGGATAAACATTATGCATAGAAACACCCAGACCAAGACAAACATCTATGTTCACGCATACAAATGTTTGACTAGAGCGGGAATCGAACCCGCGACCTTTAGCATAGCAGAAGCTTACAATCCCGCTCCGCCAACCGGTCGTCAAAAATCGTAGAAAAATAAAAGTACATCTACTATTCCTGCAAACGAAACTAAGACCCTTATTTCAAAAAGTAGATCTGCTTGGCAGCGGTAATATACATTGTACATACATACATATACTCAAGCCTTTTTCCCGTCGAGGTAGGCAGAGACAACAGAACGCCACTTGCTTCTATCCTTACAAACGTCATGCGCTTCCTCTACATTCAATAGCTGGAATATACAGAACACACAAATCACTATTTGCAGGCCCAGTTTCCTTGCTGTACTCGTTTACGGCGCGGCCACAGCCTACAGCGTCAGCGGCAGCGGCGAGCGATTTCGATGTACAGTCGAACAACTTCCCGCTAGACCATCATAAGGGCGAGAATCGCTCAGCAAGACATCGTCGCTTCCAGTGCTACTTTACACGCACATTGACACTCGTATACAAAACCAGTTTCTAGTATGCCTCGACTATATGAGCGAGCCTAGGGATTTTTTTTCAAACTGGTCCAGCGCTGACTAGTTTGATTGTACATGGCGCGTTTACTCTGAGGCGACATCGGTCGCCGCGGCGTAGCAAAGCGCGCCATGTAAATCGAAAACGTTGCTGCTGCCGCCGCCGCTGTAGACTGTGGCCGAGCCGTTAGGGTAGTTTTATAATGTGAAAATGTCATTTTCCAGATATTCACCCCAGGTTGGCACAAGATCCATGCATCGATAACCAACAACACCATTCACGTCGCGGTCGACTGTGTTGAGGTGAGAACAACATTCAGTTTACTTTCATAAATACTTTAGTATCGGATACAGGGCTATCGGGACAGACTAGTAAAACCCCGGGCTTCGAGGCGAGAAGTCTTGGATGCAACTGGAATAACGGTAGAACGATGTTTTTTTTAAGCGTAACGGGACACTAGAGAGTTCAACTCTTTTCAAAAGCCTACTGCACAGTTGGCGTAGTGGTTTAAGGGGTCGCCTCGCCGCTTGACACTACGCCAAGTGTTGTGGGTTCGATTCCCACACGAGACAAAACATTGTGTGATTCATAAATTGTTGTTTCGAGTCTGGGTGTTCATTGTGTCCGTTGGTTGTATGTTTGTAAAGTCCCCCGCGACACAGGATTTATTCTTAGTGCGGGAGTTGTCATTTTGACAAATAAAAAGAATAAAAAAATCAGTTATTTCTTTAACAAGTTGAACTTTAGATCCAGTTATAAGCGAGTAACCCGGCCCAGTACAGTGTGACGGTACAAGCCCCTTTGGGTTCCTCCGATCTACAGTGCCATTCGCTTCACCTCCACAACCAGTGCAGGCAAAGCGACGCTTGTGGCACTACTCGTCAGCGGATTGGGATGGCCTGCGAGACTATTATGCGTCCATCCTGTGGTCTCAACGCTGCTTTGGTGGGAGAGATCTGTCGGAGAGTGCGTCTGCTGTTGCTGGGGAAATCATGTTGGGTATGAAATATTATATTCTATCCACTGACGTCTCCAGCAGCAGCGGATTACGGCCCTGGTTCGATCGCGAGTGCGCCGATGCTGTTAAACAAAAACAGTCGGCTTACCGCGCTTGGATCAGGGCTCGGTCTCGTCGCGATCCGAATGTCCATCTCATCAAGGCAGCCTATAATAGAGCCACCAAGGTCTGCAAGAGGGCATACATAAGAGCGGATGCACAGCGCATTGCACGGTTTGGTCAAGAAATCTTGTTGCACCCCACGGGCAGCCGGGGATACTGGCGATTGGCCAAAGCCGTGCAATCTAATTTCTGCCAGCCTTCACTGCCGCCGTTGCGATGCCCTGATGGATCACTGGCCCATGGGCCGCAAGAGAAAGCTGACCTGCTTGTCAATCTCTTTGCAGCCAACTCCCGAATCGATGATCGTAGTGCGCAGCCGCCTTCGATTCCCTACTGCGGCCACTCCATGTCTGATATTAAAATCAGGCAATGAGATGTTCGCGCGACACTGCGATCTCTCGATGTCCGGAAAGCCCGTGGACCTGACGGATTTCCAGCGGTTGTGCTTAGGAAATGCGCAGCCGATTTGTCTCCAATGCTTACACGCCTGTATCGCCTATCATATGTCTCTAGCGTAGTGCCGCAGGCTTGGAAAGAGGCGAACGAACAACCGATTCCCAAGAAAGGGGATCGTTCTGATCCGGGCAACTATCGACCCATTGCTATCACCCCTATCCTCTGCAAGGTGTTTGAACGACTAATCAACAACCAACTCATTCGCTACCTAGAAGATCACTCTCTCATCAGTGATCGTCAGTATGGCTTCAGACCGAAACGATCAACGGGTGATCTTCTAGCGTATGTCACTCACCTTTGAGGTGAGGCGATGGACAGGCATGGGGAGTCGTTGGCTATTAGTCTTGACATCTCCAAAGCCTTCGATAGAGTCTGGCATCGTGCGCTTCTTTCCAAGCTTCCAGCTTACGGCTTGCCGCCTCGATTGTGCAACTGGGTTGCTAGCTTCCTGAATGAGCGCCGTATACGAGTCCTTTGTGACGTTGAATCATCGAAGTTTCTCCAGGTGAATGCTGGTGTGCCTCAGGGGCCCGTGTTATCGCCCACGCTTTTTCTTCTGCATATCAATGATATGCTCACTTTTGGGGGCATACATTGCTATGCAGATGACAGTACTGTACATGGGCGATATCTCGGACACCCTGCGGCTAAGCAAGCCGATACTGAGGAGTATAGGCAAACACTTGTTGCTGAGCTTGACCGGGTTCTGAATTGCATCTCACATTGGTGGGATGAGAACCTGGTCGAGTTCAACGCTAAGAAAACACAGGTGTGCGCATTCTCAGCCAAGGTATCTCCATTCCTTCCCCATCCCTCTCTTCTGGACACTCCACTACCGATTCAAGACAGCCTCAATATCCTAGGTATGGACATACGCAGAAATGGCGGGGATCCAGAGGACACTAAGACTCTTGAGTCACTGCAATTACGCAGAGACGTGGCCTCAATGGCTGTCTTCTATCGTATCTATCACGGTGAGTGCTCCGAAGAGCTCTTTCATCTAATCCCACCCTCTCCTTTCCTATCCCGAACGACACGTGCTGGGTTGAGGTGCCACTCTTACACGGTAGAACAGATACCGTCACGCACCAAACGGTTCGGCGCCTCTTATCTCTGCCGTATCATTAAGATGTGGAACTCTTTACCAGTCCACGTGTTTCCCTCCACTTATGATCCCGGGTCCTTTAAGCGGGGCGTGAAAAAGCTTTACTCAAGGCCGTCAAGGTGAAGGCCATCATGCCATAATGCCATGCTGGCTGCTGGGATGATGGCCATCACTATGGGACTTCACTGACTGCTTAACATCAGGCAGCATGGAGTCAATTTGTTCGGCAAAAAAAAAGGAATATTTTCCTTCAATATATGACCCATAAACGCATTGTAAGATTCTTCTTTGTTCAGTACGTTCATCGTTGAGAATACAGTTCTTTTGAGCTGGGGCAGTCGGGGATGGTGTGTATGGATCTCTTCTAAAGGCAGGAGTATACTCACTAAAACTACATCAGTGTCCTAAACGTCCCATCAGCGGTGGGATCGCGCATCATAGTTAGCATACTTCTCGGCGATCCTACCGAAGAATCGTTGAGAATACTGTACTATCATCCAGATGATCGTGTGAGATGCCCAAGGATATTATTAGTACTGGACTTTGCCCGCGTGTATTACACTTAAACCTTTCCCAGAAATCACACTATTTATTGGTGAGTTCTGAAAAAAACGTCTGTTTGAAAGTTTTTGAGTTTATCTCCTTCATATAGACAGACAGGACCCGGCGGGGACTACATTGTATAATAGTTATGGAAAGACTGATATACAGGGTGTCACAAGACCCATCACCAAGCCGAAGTCTACTCGTTGTGGACATCATACCAAGTCATACTAACCAAAAATAATACTTGGGAAACAATATTTTTTTTAAGTTTTCACATTTTTTAAACCGCCATTAAAAGCGCACGCGTGCAATGATCGAAATACTACTTATCCATGGGGTCATAGGGCACCTAAAAACATATTGACGGGGTAAATGCATCGATTTTGTACCTTATTAGAAAAATTTCATACTAAATTTGAGCCCCAATATCTCCTGAACCAGTAATTTTACAGGAATAGTGCCGAAGTAAAAAATATTCGTAGTGATTTTTACAACATGGGATTTTAGTTTTCTTTAAGAGTATATTTACACTCTGTATAAGTTTTTAGTTTTTTTATGGTATTTATTACTAGAAGTCGCCAGCGGCTTTGTCCGCGTCAATTATACATAATTATAAACCTTCCTCTTGAATCATTCTATCTATTTAAAAAACCGCATTCAAATCCATTGCGTAGTTTTTAAGATATAAGCATACATAGGAGCAGACAGACAGAAGACAGACTTTGTTTTATACTATAGAGATTAGTGGCGAACGGTTCGAAGCGGGCAGCTCAAGCTCGGCCTATATGAAGAACCTTGCCTGAGGCCTATGTCCTGCAGTAGATATGTCTATAATGAGATGACGAACGTCAATACAAACATAATGTTTCATATTGTCATGTTTCAGTTAGAACCTGAGACGGTCATAGTGCAAGACTTGACTAACGCGACGTCCGTCATTATAGTTTCGAACGACGATGGGACTCCTGCACCAGTAAGTATTTTATCACAACCAGCTTTTAATAAAGTTTTAATCTTAGTAATTTTACGATAAACAAAGTCTAATTATTATCAGTATTTAGTGCTCAGGCGTGACTTGGCGTACCGATCTTAAAAGCTCGGCCGGGTTAAGCAACCCTTGTACAGGTTACCACTTGGACGGGTGACCGCGAATGATGTTTACATCAAAGCGTTTGCGTCATTATCGTGCTTCGGAGGGCGCCATAAGCTGTAGGTCCCAGTTTTTGTCTCAAGAGCCGTTAATCCAAGTCGGAGGCCTTTGAGCGGTCTGAAAACTCCGACACCAAAGTTGGCCAACACGATACCCAAAAAATAAACGTGACCTTTTCTTGATCAATGATTTTATATTTTATTTTATTTTGACTTTGGATTGTATGATATTTTTTTGTATTTCATTTTCCAATTGAATATTATGTTCAGGATTTTATATTATTATTCTTACTGTGAAAATTATGGACTTTTAATTTGTATTGTGTGTTCAAAATAAATATAGTAGGTATCTATCCATCTTGATATACATCATTCATATAAAATATGTAAAAATCTATAGTTTTCTACTGGTACATTTGACAGTTTTCTTTTTTCATTTTCAGATAGATGTTCAGTGGTTGTCGCTGAGCTGCGACCGGTACAATCTGACGAAAGATAGCTGTGAAGAGATCGTAAGTGTTATGTGCTCTTGCGCTTTTCATATCCTTTATTGGGTTTCAACCTCTTGCAAACTTAAGGTCTTAGCATACGTAACGGGAGGGGACCGGCGGGACGGGTATTATTATTTTTTTCTTTCCAAAGGTTCAGAATATCTAGTACCAAGTCGTATTCAGACACACAGTTGCAATTTGTTTCACTTCACTTTACTTACTAAGACCAACATTCTAACATAATATATACTATCAGTGGTAATAGCGCTGCATATTATAAAATATCTATTGCCGTCCCGTTCCGTCCGTGTTTCTCGCCACATGTACTTTATTGCTATATTTTTAAATGCGACGATGTCAAGTAATCGTCCCGTTCCGTCCACCACGAGAAGAAACACGCCACGTATGCTGAGACCTTTACTTCTACCACTCGCTATTGACTACGCGTATGGGTGTCGCTTTTGTCTGACTCGGCCCACTAAAGACCCGCATTCAGCAGCCATCGTACGGCTCAACCTTGATTGAGGGAGCCAGCACGATCTGAATCACAATCAATTCAAAATAAATCAGATGCGCTTAGTTGTACCCATACCACCGCGGGGTCACCGAAGTCCCTTAGTGGCGGGGTTTGTGTGAGTCTAGCACTGCGTGGTATGGTATGACCCTGCTGAGATTCAGACTGCAGAAGAACATTTTGTACCACTTCAGATATGGTCTGGCGTAGGAATGACAGACGTTTGACGCTGAATTTAGAAGTAGGTATAAAGTTGGAAGTAGGTATTTTTATATTGTAATAGTGTATGATAAAAGAATATGTACATTTCGTATTATTAATATTTTATTGTTTGCAGGACCCACCTCAAGCTTTAATAGCCACGGAAACGCCAGAGGTAAGCAGAAATGTTGCGTCAAAAATTTTAATCTTTCCGTATTTAGTACCGTTCACATTATTTCACATTATTTCGTTGGGGCCATGGGGACCCCATAAGTGTGAGATCTCTCTTAGATCTTCTCTTAATTTTTTATTATATTTGTGTGCCTGTTTCTATTTCCAGGTGGTGTTAACAACGACACCTGAAATTACTATACCGATTCGGGTGAGAACATTATGACTTCTATAACATATTACATTCTCTTGATAACAATAAATATTATTACTTACTAATATAATACACATAGATGAGAGAATTAGTATCAGATGGAACGCACGGCACAGTTGCGTGCGGCCACTAAAGCAAATACAAAATTGAAAAGCGAATACAAACTCGTCTCAGTGCGCTACGACGCATCGTACAGTTCACGCGTCACGATCACTTCAACTTTTAAATTCTCAAAATGCCGTCTTGCGTTCTTAAACACTGTAAAAGTTGTTCCTAAAAACAAAAACAGGAAAATGGAATATCTTTTCACAGGTAACTATTGATAATTTGACTGTTTCCTAATTTAATTTCGATAAAATTCGTATTTGTGCAAGAAATATGTAAGTGTTGCCAGTTTTTGTCGACGCCGTTCTGCCTGAATTAGGGAAAATGCACTTGTCAATTGATTATGTGATAATGATTGTCATGTTAATGAAAAATACATTACCGTATTATAAAAGTATATTGTAGATATATCTTCTTTCTCATAAATATAGTAATAGAATTTCAATTTCCATTAGTATATACCTTACATAATATTGTTTTGAGTTCGATCCCCAAACGATCCAAATATTCGTGTACACCCTGCTACTCGTCAAGCTTATACACTTTGACCTTTGCACCGTTCTTATGGCGTAAAGAATAAGTATCAAAATCGTACAGCAAATGTTTAGCTTGACTTGGCGCCGTGTGTACATACATACTTATGGCGTAGGGAATAAGTATCAAAATCGTACAGCAACTGTTTAGCTTGACTTGGCGCCCTGTATACATACATACTAATGGCGTAGGGAATAAGTATCAAAATCGTACAGCAACTGTTTAGCTTGACTTGGTGCCGTGTGTACATACATACTTATGGCTTAGGGAATAAGTATCAAAATCGTACAGCAACTGTGTAGCTTGACTTGGCGCCGTGTGTACATACATACTTATGGCGTAGGGAATAAGTATCAAAATCGTACAGCAACTGTTTAGCTTGACTTGGCGCCGTGTGTACATACATACTTATGGCGTAGGGAATAAGTATCAAAATCGTACAGCAACTGTTTAGCTTGACTTGGCGCCGTGTGTACATACATACTTATGGCGTAGGGAATAAGTATCAAAATCGTACAACAACTGTTTAGCTTGACTTGGTGCCGTGTGTACATACATACTATTTATTTCTCAACTAATCGACGCCAGCGGCTTCGCACGCACATATTTTCGTATTTCTCGTTTTGCCCGATCCCGTGGGAATTTCGAGAAATCCCGTCTTAGTGCACCCCTACGGTTCCCAAGAAACATACATGCTAAATTTCAGCTTCATGCGCCGAGTAGTTTCGGCTGTAGCTTATCTGTCAGTCAGTCAGTAACGCAAGGATTTTATATATACAGATTTAAGATTTACGAAGTAGTTAAAACTTAACTCGGTACCTACATTTAAGAAATGTATTTATAAAAGCATTAATTAAATCCATGGTAAATTCTTCAAAACCGCAAATGAATATAAGAATATTACATAACAATATGCAAAATACTGGGAGATTATTCATAATCTGGCAACTTTAAACACACATAGACGCGCGTGTCCGTACAGTGCCAGTCGCCAAAGGTCACGCACACATAGCTGTCAACGTGCCACACTTAGTTGGACGAATGCGCTCTATCTGAGACTAATTCTCTCATCTGTGATAATACATATTATTATGTATTTGTGCGAAAAGCTTTGAATAAAATGAATGATGAACGTTAAATAATAATTTCAGGGCCCGGAAGGACCTCCGGGACCTAAGGGAGATCAGGGACCACGAGGATTAACTGGCTTACCGGTAAGATAAACAAATATTAAGCATCTCTTTAGCAGGTTGTTTAAAAAGTTCACCTCATGCATGCCGCCGGATTCAGTACATGACTTTTGACTTAGGTATGGCTGGCCCAATTTTGATCTTTACCGGATATCTATCTACTACAGAAATAAACATATAAAAATAATATAAAAAAATGAATCGCTGAATGTGTTGCTAACTCAGATATGACTACTTCTCATATCTGTGGTTGCTAAGCGCAAATCTCGAGAGCAGCTGAACCGATTTCGCTTATTCTTTTTTTAAAATACTCCTTGTCGTAGTGCTGAGCTCGTGCCTATGTTTTTTATATGTTTGCTCATTGTTCTTAAAGTCGATTTTGGGCTGGATGGCACCCCAAAAAGGGTGACACCCGGGGCGGACCGAGATCCCCACCCCTCTTTTTATCTACGCCACTACATCAAATATTTATCTCTAGTAGCCAAATCTATGGATAGATCAAACATTAGGACCGGCCGTTAATGAGTAAAGTAATATAATTAAATATGAGTCAAAAATAAAAATATCTTTAAAATAAAAATCTTTCAAGGAATGACTGTGTAATTAAATTGCTACGTATTTTAGTGCCGAACGACTGTGCTTGTGTTCTTTGACTTCAACCGATAAAAGTCATGGCTGATGGATTTGTATTTGCAGTTATCCTGTCCCAATGCGTCAACGCCTCCCTACCCTCTTTTCATCTCTATCAAGTGCTGTTGTTGCCCCCTCTTCAATACAAAGTTGTAAATCATTTTACCATCTAACCTTAGTGTTTCGATAAAGACTCACAGCGGTAGTTTCAGCCCAAAGATCGTCAGACATACGGCAGACATCACTAACTGATATATGGATACTTTTAGGGTACTTTTCATTATAGGCCTTGTAAATAAACTGTCCCACTGCTGGGCACGGGCCTCTTCTCACTATGAGAACTGTAAGGCCATAGTCAACCACGCTGGCCAAGAGCGGGTTGGCAGACTTCACATGTCTTTCGAGAACATTATGGAGAACTCTCACACATATGCAGGTTTCCTCACGATGTTTTACTTCACCGTTTAGCAAGCGATAACTAACAATTTAATAGGCATATAACTTCGAAACGTCATTGGAACCCGCAGTGAATTCGAACCCGAGTTCCTCTGCGTAGCAGTCCGTCAGTCTCTCCAGTGTACTAGTTGATTTTATTTCCCTTTTATCCAGGGTGTGCGAGGTATAAAGGGAGATCCCGGTACACCAGGTTTGAACGGCGCTAAAGGAGAGAGGGGAGAGCCAGGCCCGCCGGGTGCTGTTGTCAATGTAAGTAAAACACTCTGTTAATAATAAATCATATATTATGTATGGTAAAATTACTTACAGATAATAAATAGGAAAGTTTGAGAGAATGGATTTTTGGATGGATGGATGTATGTAAATTTTTTCTTTCTCTCGTTCACCTACAAATTGTAATTGCAAAAGTTTGAAAGAATGGATTTATGGATGGATGTTTGTTACTCTTTTCTTTCTTCCTTGCCTTCGCCTACAAGTTATAATCGAGAAAGTTTGACAGTGTGGATTTTTTAATGGATGGACACTGGTTAACCCTTTCTTTCATTCTTTCTTTCACCTATAAATTATAATCGCAGAAGTTTAAGTGAATGTATGTATGTTACTCTCTTCTTTCCTAGACGTAAAACAATGCAAATGTATATAACACTCAAGGGTGGAGCTGCGGACGGAAACTAGTTGGTGTAAAATCAGCGATGATAAAGTTTTATCTTCTTTAGGCTACTGGTCCAGAGATTGTTGGACCTCCCGGTGAGCCAGGGAGACGTGGCCCCAAAGGCGATAAAGGAGACATTGGGCCCAAAGGTAAATAATACCAGCACTGTATGTTTTTGACCACTACTGTCTTTTCTCACTATGAGAAGGGCTAGGACACAGTCTATCACACCAGCTTGTTTGTTTTTCGTGTAAGGGTGTGGGCCCACTATTGTGTCGGAGTTTTCAGACCGCCCGAAGGCCTCCGACATGGCCTAACGATTCTTATCCTGAGACAAGAACCGGGACCGATAGCTTTACGTGCCCTCCGAAGCAAGGTAGCGCTCTGATGTAAATGCTACCCGTGGTCACCCGTCCAAGTGGCCTGTGCAAGCGTTGCTTAACTATGCCGATCTGTAACGAACAGCAAACTCTTGCTATGAGTGCTACTCCAGTGATGTTTAGATTGTATATGGAGATTTTATCTTTCGAGAATTAATTATGGAGCGACTGGCTTCCGGTCGCTAAAATAGGCTTCAACTAATGTGCGCAAAAGCTGTTCCACTAAAATAGTATTAAGCCTCGCATGCCATCAGAGGTCCAAATCTGTATTTGTCATATTGCTAGCGAGAGGTCAGCCAAAATATGGTCTACTATATCTACTCTACAGTCTAAATCAATTTGGATGTCTATAAATAACAAGTTTGATTATCCTTTAAAACAAATTTCTGACAGTTCTTACCCAAACCTTATCCAATGAACTCAGATTTACGTAGAACTTCTAATCCTTCGAATCCTTAAGATCCGTTAAGGATTTCGTGTGCCGATTCCAAGTGGGGTCTGCCCCCAGTTTAGTTCGTAGTTGGCGGCGCTGGCGTCGTTTCTCCGTCTCTCTTGCTTTCGTAGTTAAGATACACTGGAGGAACGTCCGTCTCTCTTGCTCTTACACTGAGGGATCGACTGCCACGCTACCAAGCGGCAACTAGGGTCGCAGAAAGATTGTCTTCAGTGCACCCCTAAGAAATACGCCTCTATGGAAATATATTAGCCTCTTTGCCAAAACCTTTTCTTTTTTTGATATCACTGAAAGATTAGTCAAAACTGATAGACCTTTTTCTTGGCTGCTTGTACCTATTAGGGTTTAGGAGTTCTAATCCAACTGATTGATTCTTTGTAGTGGACACAAGCGTTTGGTTGCCCTTATGGCTTTGTGGTTTAAACGACATTCTCACCATTTGGCACTGAGCTGAGTCATATACGACAACACTTCATCAACTGTGTGATACACAAATTGATGTTTCGAATCAGGGTGTTTTATTCATGTGTCGCCTGTATCCCCGAAGGGGTAGGCAGATGTGTAATATTACACCCACATTT
The DNA here is from genome assembly GCA_944739405.2 of Euclidia mi. Classification (NCBI taxonomy): domain Eukaryota; kingdom Metazoa; phylum Arthropoda; class Insecta; order Lepidoptera; family Erebidae; genus Euclidia; species Euclidia mi. Next base: position 37,504,122 of record OX123206.2, read on the forward strand.
AGCCGTGATTTTTTAGGTCCATCGTAATAGATGGCAAGCCTATTGCCGTTACCGGGCACAATACCAGACTCCGTCTTGCAACTGAGAATTCAGAAAAACCCAGTAACACTTTTGCCCGAGCCGGAAATCGAACGCGGGACCTCCGATCAGCAGTCGCATACGCTATCTATTGGACCACGGAGGCAGTCACCGCAAAATCTATACATATAATAAAATGGTAGGAAAGTCAAAAATTGTACATTGAATATTTTTTTAAAAGAATAATTGGGGTGTGATCTACTATCGATACCGAGGCCAAAAATATAGTTTTTAGAATTTTTGTCTGTTTGTCTGTTTGTCTGTTTGTCTGTTTATCTGTTTATCTGTTTGTCCTTATATCCGGGCTAAAGTAAAAAAGTACTGCATGGATTTACTTCAAATTTGGCACAAATATTATTAAAAAGTCGGGTCACCACATAGGCTATATATTATCACGCTATGACCTACAGGGAACGAGCAGAGAACCTTTATTTCTTCAACGCATTCTGTAACAACGTGTAATGTAACAATGCATATTTGAGTGTTGTTATTATGTTAACTATGCTATAAGCTAGCTTCACACTATAAAAATCACGCAATATAAGTAATTTAGGCTGATAAACATAATTAATTGAATATTTAAGTAGAATCAAGACAATTTTAATGCAGCGCCATCTAAGAGAGTTCAAAAACATCAAGTCGAATTACATGTGTAAGCCCTTTTTGGATATAAATAATTTAAATTTGAACATGTTGGCGACGTTAATAGTAGTTTTCAAAAGTCATAGATGGAGTTGTACATTTTCTTCTTAAAAATTGTATTTTTAATTCGTTTCAGAGATGAGCAAGACTATTAATTGAAGTTATTGAATTAATTAACTACACCATCGCCACTCTTGATTGCTTACATCATTTCTGTCAGAATAAATAGTAATAGAGTTAGTACAAAATAAACATTTTGGTCACATTGGTGTAATTATTGCTTCTTAATTAATATATTTTCATGTCGCATGTAAACTTGCTTTAAATTGTCTTCCGGGATATACATATAGCACGTGTCCTTTGTTTGGATTAACTGTATATAAACATAAGTAAGATGTGGAACTAGCTAGATTATTTTTACTCACACACAGCCATTTATTTATTGTTACGTCTGAAGCGGTTTGGTGGATACTGGTGTTCTCTATACATGAGAAGCATCCTACCGTAATGCATTTACACGACGGCCAGCGCATATATTTTGATCCCGACAGCGTTGCTGAGCACTTGGAAAAACCGCGTCAAACAACTCTCTTGGCATTTTTCAGGCTCTGTAAAATCGATCAGTTTGGGAGGTCCCTTACGTATGACGAGATGCCTTCATATTACACGTACGACAAGCAAAAGGGTGTATTTAACCGACGTTGACGAGCAGGTGCTGTGGAAGGTTTTCCGGGAAGTTTCAAGGACACCGCATTTTGTAGAGTTTATACCGTACTTTTATATTATTTGTGTAATAATGTCGAATGCTATTTTCTGCGGTTTTCTTCACACGTTCCGAGGCCCAACGTCTTTCGCCTTTCTGAGGACATTTGATGGCTTGGAGTATCCCACTTACCGCACAGCCTGCGTAGTACGTCACTTTCTCGACGGTGACCAAGACTGCGATGACAACCTCGCGGAGGCGAGCGTCAGTGACAGTCCCAGCCGCATGCGTCATCTGTTTGACGTCATCTTGGTGTTTTGTGGAGTCGCGAATGCGGTAGCTTTCTGGGAGAAGTATCGCCATCATCTGTCTGAAGATTTTCTACGAGCTTTGAGGCGTGTTACTAGAGACGAAGTCGAAGTAACTGATGACCGCGTGCTGAACACCTGTCCCAGTTCACTTCAAGACGTGGTCATTTCTATCGGCGGCAATCCACTGGTCAAATATATGTTACCAGCTTCCCAATCATCACCGCATCAAGACCGTGAAAATTGGGAGTATAACGCTGAGACAATTTGAAATGACCACTTTCCGAATTTTACGACACCGTCCTTGAAAGCGTTGGGCAAAGCCAGGCTAAAATGTTTTTCTTGGATGCTCCTGGTGGAACAGGAAAAACATTTGTTACTACTGGCATACTTGCAGAGGTCAGGAGGCAAGGCAAAATTGTCATTGCTGTAGCGTCGCCGGTAATCGCTGCCACACTGCTTTCGGGTGGCAAGACAGCACACACCATGTTTAAATTTCCCACCGATTTAGAGAGCGCCGTAACACCCGTTTGTGGCGTGTCCCGTAACAGTGATAAGGGACACGTGCTCAAGGATTACTCTCTGAACGTATGGGATCAGCGTGCGATGGCCAATAGGAAGGCAGTTGAGGCTATGGACTCCACATGCCCTGCAGGACATCCGCAGGAACGAGCATTTAATGGGTGGTCACAGTTCTGTTCAGGGACGATTCCCGACAAACGCTTCCCGTGATGACGCGGGGATCGAGGGCTGACTAGGTCATCATCATCATCATCATCATCACCCTTGAACAGTCCACTGCTGGACTAGGCCTCTCCTTTGAAAGGAGGAATTGGCCTACTATACCACGCTGGCCAAATTGGTATAGGGTATGTATCAAGATTTGCTTCTCTTACAGTGCTGTTCTCTGCATAATATGCTCCCTCTGTCGGCTCTTACGACACCCATGGGATGATATGGGGTGGTGACATTCCGTATTCTTTATCCTTCACCAGACGGACAAGGTGAGTGCTTCGTTAAAATTATCTTTGTTGTGGACACGAGTTCGTGTGCTGCGCTTGACCATTAATATGAGAGCTCAGCTCGGCGTCAATGCACGTGCTCAACAATTTTAAGATGTCTTTCTAAGTCTTGACGAAGACACTCTACCAGAGGAGAGAGGTGGACAGGTGTTGCTTCCAGAGTCTCTCAGAAGAGTTGTATCCAGCTTAGAATTATACAGCTGTATACCGTAATAGTAGAATTCTTGAGTGTGTGATTGGCCTATTTTGACGCCCAAAAATGATCAGGCTGTAGCAATTAACGAATGCATTGTCTCGGAAATTGAGGGGAATGAAGTGGTCTACAACTCTATAAACACTGTCGTCGAGCAAGAAAACGCCACACATTATCACGTGGAATTTTTGAACTCCCAGTCAGCAAGTAAACTTCCAGCGCATAGCATCAAGCTGAAGGTCGGTGTCCCGATTATGCTTCTTCGGAACCTATCTCCTCCGAAGTTGTGTAACATGACACGCCTGAAAGTCATCTCGCTCCACAGACACACTATTTAGGCGGAAATTCTTACGGGTTGTGGCGTCGGCGAGGCAGTATTTATACCACGCATTCCTCTCATACCTCATAACTTCCGGTTCCCGTACAAGCGCATACAGTTCCCCGTGAGTGTTTGCTTCGCGATGACCACCAAAAAGTTGCAGAGGCAGACACTGAGGGCAGCGGGTGTCCTGTACGTCGCTTGCTCCCGCGTCACCAGTCCTGACTCTCTTTACATTTTTGCTGCGGAGAGCCAAACCACTAATGTTGTATATCGAGAAGTCCTATAAGTATGTATTTTACCCTATTATGTATTCCTTATTTTCTTCATCTGCTTCAGTCACAACTTATGACTTAATTCAGCAGAATCACCATAAAGTCATTTATTCAAAGCAGGCTGAAAATCAGCACTTTTTGAAGGTCAATTTTACAAAAGACAGTCTCCCTCATGTTATTACTCTTTCTGCAGGTATGAAATATAAAGAAGAAACGGGTAAATGAATGTTAGTTTTAAAAGGTATAATCGTAGGTATTTATTTAATAGTTAGGTGCTGTATAGCGTTCACGCAGACGAAGTCGCGGGCAGCAGCTAGTGAATAATAAATAAAAAGGAATAATGTGGTTGCCAAATAGCTTTTAATACTAAATATGTATTTAAGGATCTTTGTTTTTCAGGGTCGCCAGGAGAACCAGGCCTAGTAGGATTTGCGGGATATCCAGGCAGAAACGGTACAGATGTAAGTTACAGCCTGCAGTAATTTGTAATAATCTTTTATTAAAATGCAAAAAAGTTTTATTCGTCTCAGAACTCTTACCAGACTACCTTATATCATCATCAGCCCTGAATATATACTGTCCCACTGCTGGGCAGGGCCTTTTCTCACTATGAGAAGGGTAAAACCATAGTCCACAGCGCTGGCTAAGTGCGGGTTGGCAGACTTCACATGTCTTTCAAGAACATAATGCAGAACTCTCACACATGCAGGTTTCCTCACGATGTATTCGTTCACCGTTTAGCAAGCGTGAAGACTCTATGCATTTGTAAAACAATATATGTTTGTTAGGGTTCGCCGGGTCCTCGCGGCCCAATGGGACCCCCGGGTGAGATGGGTCCTCGAGGGGACCCTGGCTTGCCCGGCTCACCAGCTAACATCAACGCGTCGCTGCTACTAGGTGAGCTCCATTTTACTGTGTATTATTATAAACTTGACAGAGTAGGTGTCTGCTGAACGGGAGGCCCCGGGTTCGATGCCCGGGTCGGGTGAAAGTGTTACTGAGTTTCTCCGAATTCCCTGTAGCAGCGCGGGGTCTAGCGATGTGCCCGGTAGCAGCAATAGGCTCGCCCGCTATAACATGGGACATAAAAATTAATGTCGAAATGTACTTAAGTGTAATATTACACCTCTGCCTATCCTCTCGCAGATAAAAGGCGTCAGTAAAAAAACTAATAATTTGAAAGTTTGTGAGGGTCGATGGATTTATGGGTGTTGGTTACACTTTCACGTAAAACCTACTAAACGGATTCAGATGTTATACCATATCTATAGGCTATCTTTTTAAGGCAGCGATAGCCTAGTGGAGATACTAACAGACTGCCACGCAGAGGGTATCGGGTTCGAATCCACGGCGCGCACCACTGACTTTTCGGAGTTATGTGCGTATTGAATTGTTAATTATCGCTTGTACCATGCCTCGAAGAGCACGTTAAGCCGTCGGTCCCGGCTGTCATGAAGATCTTTGACAGTGGTTAAAGGGCGTCAGTACCTTCTAAATAAACTGATACTAGTCTAAACCATGGAATCGAGCTTTCCCTTTGGGTTGTGGACGTCAGAAAGGCAGTCGCTTCGTGGAAAAGCTAATATTCAGTCAAATCCGGTTAAACTAGAAAGCGGACCCCGGGTTATAACTAGGATATCGCTAGGATGATGATGATATTGGCTATCTTTTTCCCTTAACCTTTCCCTGCTTTTGAGGACATGGTGAACACCCAAAGAGACATTATAATAATATGTTATCTGTGTTTGGGCACTCGTGTAAAGACATACAATTCGTTACATTCTTTATCTTGATGCAATCTTCTATTGTGTTATCATTTGTGTATTTTTGTGTAGGTGCTAAAGGGGACAGAGGTTTTCCCGGACGACCAGGCAAAGATGGCGACACCGGCCCACGAGGTCTACCTGGGCGAGACGGAGCTGTGGTAATGTTTTAATTACTAGTACCCAATATCCGATAATCTTGTCGATGTTTTTTTTATAGACTCACGCCTGTATCCGCGAAGGGGTAGGCAGAGGTGTAATATTACACCCACATTTCGCCATGAATTTTTAGGTCTCACGTAATAGGGGGCGCATTACCTACCGGGCACGTCACCAGATTCCGTGCTGCTACTGAGAATTCGGAAAAACCCAGTAACAGTTTTGCCCGACCCGGATTTCGAGCCCGAGACCTCCGATCAGCAGTCGCATACCCTATCCACTGGACCACGGTGGCAGTCTTATCAATAAGTAATGAAATAATTATAAGGGCACGACTCTTGATGCGTTCATGCGCAGTTATATAGGGATGATGGATCAACAGTCCCAAGGGGTTAAGAACTTCTTTAACTACAAATCTTCCCCATTGGTTGGGAATAATATACCAGTACTTAACTTTAAATCATATTGGAAATCACTGAACATGCAAAAACAATGCCTGTGATTACACGATCATGGCGCTTCCGCAGTATCAAAATCTCGAATACTCGAAACAAAATACGTGGACTATTATTATATACGAAAGCCAACTAAAAAACAGAGGTGTGAAAGTCAAAACTAAAAACAAAGCAACTAAAACCAAACTGTGTGTTCATTGTGTCCGTTGGTTGTATGTTTGTAAAGTCTCCCGCGACACAGGATTTATTCCTAGTGCGGGAGTTGTCTTTTTAAGATAGAAGATAGACTAAACTTAAATGCGATTATTCTAGAAAGTACAAGCTCTGCTTAGTTTGGGACTAGATGGTGATGTGTGTATGTGGTAGAATAGAATATTATAAAGGTATTTTTTTTTGTTGCAGGGGCCACCAGGTCCCCAAGGACCAATAGGTGTTCCCGGCTTGCGTGGTGAAAGAGGATTGCCCGGTGTACAGGGCCCTGCAGGTGAACGAGGCCCTGAGGGACCTCAAGTAAGTGTAGTGTCTAAACACATTATGCTGAAGGTACGCGACCGAACTTCGATATTATTACCCCTGCAATGTCAAAAAATCAAAATCATTTATTCATTTAGGCCACAAAGTGACGCTTATGAACGTCAAAAATTTAAGTTAATTATTAGATGATTCTACATTTACATTTACTGCCACGTTCGCAATGCAGAGGTAGAACCACGAGAAAGAACGGGCAATAAAACTCGTGGCCACTCTTTTTAACTGCCAGTATAATGTTTTTACATGTTATCTTGTAAGGAGCTGCAACTGTTTCACATTGTGAGTTATCTACAAATGCAAAATTTTAATAGTTATTGATATCGTACTCAAGCAATAAATGATGTTCATTTGGTCAGCCTCCCAAAGTAAATGTGGTGAATGCTATTTGAATTACTGATACATTATACCCTAATTACCTTGTATTATAGCGCACAGCTTACTTCGGTCGGGCGTAAGTTCAGCGGCAACTTTTCTAGTCGTAGAGCACAAGCGTAGTTCGTAGCACGAGCGTAAGTTCGCCACTTATGGTGTGTTAAATCAGCCGCAGAACTTCGGTCGCGTACTTTCGACATGAGTCGCTTCGAGCCGCTCAGTAATTTTGTTTTTTTAATTGATTTTGGACTTTATTTCAATGAAGACAATCATTATTATGCTGAGTAGTTTGCAGTTGTTCGAGGGGTTTGGTGACCAAAGCATAGCGTGCGGATACAAGCGCATTAGCGCGTACTCGCTTTAACCCGCTTTGAAATTTTGTTGTGTTTATTTATTTTGGACATGATTTATAATAGATTCAAAATATGAAATAGTTTACAATAAATTATTAGATACGAAATAGTTGTTGTGTGTGCGTGAGTATTGTCGACATTGTTTCGTTACTCGATTTTGGACATTATTTATAACGATAATAATGTCGTTTATAGTTTGATAAATGCGCTGCGCTGCGCTAACTATATACGCCAATGATGTTACAGAAGTAAAAAGAAGTAGATATGTAATAGGCGTACCAAAAGCAGGACGCTAAACATAAGCCAGTTGGCAAGTCTGACATATGTGTGTGTGACGTCGCGAGCCGGCGTCATAGTGAAACTGACGCATCTTGTAAACCGAAAATAAAATAAAATATGGAGTTATCGATGTGTGCGTTAGAGTACAGTTTCTACAGATTGATTACTACGTAGGTAACGTATCTACCCTTTTCTTGTAATATAATTGATATGCGCCGGCTCCCAGGTATAAATATCACCAGTTTTTTTCGATAGGCTAACGTTTGACCATGATCTCGCTTGATTGGAAGATTTTTTTATTTAGGTAACCTGATCCAAACCCCGTTGAAACAATAGCCTGGATCCGCCACTGCGTGTTCTTGAGAAAGCTCAACAGAATTAAGTCTAAAATCCCGACTAATAAAAAACGAAGACCTTCAATTTGAGACACAATTCTCCTAGGCTGTCACTTAATACCACATTACTATTGTGTGACTTTAACCCATGGTTGATTTATAAAATTTGTAGGGCTATTGATTGAGACGCAAGACGGATTTGCATTAATGTATATATTTATATAAACATCATCACGACAACATTTACACACAAATCACCAACTAGGATGTTAGGTAAACAGTACAAGGTGATTAACAAATCAAAATGTGGCTGTTTCGTCAAGGAGCCGCGAGGCCCGCGAGCCGAACTGGCGGGCAAGGCGTCGCGAGCGGCGGAAAGCGGGAACGGGATGTCGTACGATCGCAAAACACACCGACACGACCTTATTCTGCCAAGAGGGCGCGAGATTTAAATTAATCAAACTATGCTTCCTACAAATTATATTTTTATGGTTTGCTGAAAATTCTTTTCCAGGGTCAAGAAGGTCCTCCAGGAGCGCCCGGTTTGCCCGGCACACCAGGGACGTCGAGTAGTATACCTTGGGTCTCTGAATCACGACCTGGGCCTCCTGGGCCGCCGGGACCAGTTGGACAGGTAAATTGAATGTTATCTATATATTCTTGCGTTACTGGCTGATTGACAGACAAGGCACGGTCGAAACTACGGGTCGCAGAAAGCTACAATTTGGCATGTACGTTCCTTGGGGACCGTAGGGGTGCACTCAGAACTGATGTCCCGAAATTCCCACGGATTCAGGTAGAAAGGGTCAAGAAAATAAATGTGCATGCGTTGCTGCGGGCAAACTCTAGTTAATTTTGGATGTATACGAGTCTAATCGTGCAATAATCATCCTCCTGGCGTTATCCCAGTCTCAACCCGGGGTCCGCTTACTAGTCTAACAGGATTTGGCTGAATATTAGCTTTTCCTCAGAGTGGCTGCCTGTCTGACCTCCGCAATCCGAAGGGATAGCGATATTCCATGGTTTAGACTAAGCGCGGAATATAGTCAGTTAAAAGAGTGTCTATTGCCACTGGCATCATATTGTTACAAAGAGGTCGTTTTAGCTGCTTCTCAAATTCATGATCTACGTCAATAAACTGAGCTCAACTCGTGGCGAATTTTTGAGTCGAATTAGAGCGAGGTATTATAGTAACGTCTGTGTGGTAACGGATTAAGAATTCGGATTGTCACCACCCCATATCATCCCATGGGTGTCGTAAGAGCCGACAGAGGGAGCATATTATGCAGAGAACAGCACTGTAAGAGAAGGCAAACTTGATACAAATCCTATACTAACCCGTTTGGCCAGCGTGGTATAGTAGGCCAATTCCTCCTTTCGAAGGAGAAGCCTAGTCCAGCAGTGGACTGTTAAAGGCTGATAATGATGATTATAGTAAAGCTGTGGAGGAAATAATATATATTAGATGATCTAGAAAGTGTGTTTTTATTGTACGGAATCCAATTATTTGCTTATTTAGTGTGTAAAATCCCCAAAATTACTTGAAATTCTGCTTCGTGTTGACGTATTATGCCTATATTGGCGAAAGCGTATAATATGCTAGCTGAGACGGCAAACGTTGTTTTGCTATATGTACATGCCTTAGCGGTTAGGTATTTTTATTGGAAACCATAACAAAATCTTGTCCAATAAAATTGACTACGATAAATTCTCAAACGTACCAAATATATACAAAAAAGTCACCAAACTCGGTAAAACTGTTTCAGAGCTGTTCGATAGCAAACACAGTAATACGAGATATTTATTTGTATAAGATAAAATATATTTTAATGTACCTGCGCCGCGCCCCGGTAAACGGAACGGCCAAAGAAATGCAGAAATGCTGGCTTGACGTTGTAGGAGATGATATGCGTGCCAACCGACTAACCATTAGGGACGCTGAAGACCGTGCGAAGTGGAGGAGATACAGCCGGAAAGCGGACCCCGGGCTCCAAGGCGTGAGTTTTGGATCGCGACCGGGACAGCGCTAGGATGATGATGATGATTAAATATATTTTAAAACGATGTTATTTCTCAGAAAGGCGAGCCAGGTATGCCAGGCTATCCCGGTAAAGATGGGCTGAATGGTAACCCTGGTTTACCCGGACCGGCAGGGCCGCCCGGTCAGCCAGCTCCTTACAACAGCGTCTTTGAGGTATTCATATTATTTGTATATTGTGTATTTTCTTCAATATCTATCTATCGTCACGCCTGTCTCTCATTGGGGTAGGCAGAGACTATGGAACGCCAAATGCTCTGGTTTAAACACACCTCTTTCGTTCGTCGGTTATTGGTACCTACTTTTAATTTGGCCCTATTTTTTTCATTTTAAGAAAGATAACTCGCGCACTAGGAATAAATCCTGTGTCGCGGGGGACTTTACAAACATACAACCAACGGTCACAATGCACACCCAGACTTGAAACAACTATCTATGGAACACACAAAGTGTTGTCTCGTGTGGGAATCGAACCCACAACACTCAGCGCAGTGTCAAGCGGCGAGGCGGCCGCTTAAACTACTACGCCAACCGTGCTGTCAGTATTTGGTCGGCGTACGTGTCTCTTAAGCGTCCCCTACCGACATCTCTATTCATTCTACATGAATTCTCATACACTTCTTTCGTATTTCTTCTTTCATCAGTTTCAAATGTCCAAAGCATCTCAACATTCCTTTTTCAATCTTTATCACTACATCTTCTCTTAGACTACACTTTTCTCGTATCACACTGTTTTTCACTTTATCTATCAGCCTTACTCCGCACATACTACTCAAAGCTCTCATCTCCACAGCATTGATTAAACATTTTTCTTCCTGAAATATTTATTTGATTTCCCCAACTACCTGTAGCATTTGTTGATATTTTGTCGTAAAAGGTTAGATATATAAGAGTTCACAATTTGAAGGATGCAATTTGAGCCCTGAAGAAAGTTTATCAGATATGTATTTTATATCTTAATAAACATAATAATGTTCAAGTACTCATGATGGTTTTATGCACACAATAAATAACATTATATTTGTGATAATATTTATTTTACAGACTCCATCAATATCTGAAAATGAAATAAGGAATATTTGCGAAGATGTAATAAAAGGTAAGTTCATATATAATAACTCACTATTAGATTCGTTTTTATAAATCATCATCATCATCATCAGCCCTGTATATGTATAAACTGTCCCATTGCTGGGCACGGGCCTCTTCTCACTATGAGAAGGGTAAGGCCATAGTCCACCACGCTGGCCAAGTGCGGGTTGGCAGACTTCATATGTCTTTCGAGAACATTATGGAGAACTCTCAGACATGTAGGTTTCCTCACGATGTTTTCCTTCACCGTTTAGCATGCGATAATTAACAATTTAATACGCACATAACTTCGAAAAGTCATTGATGCGCGCCGTGGAATCGAACCCGAGATCCTCTGCGTAGCAGTCCGTCGGTCTCTCGTTTTTTGAATACATTATTATTATTGAGGACTAGAACGGACGAGGAAGACAAATTTCTTGGAGCTCGCTCCAAGAATTTTGTCTCGGATGTAACCGGCACAGCTAGCACAATGTCATAAACCTCCTAGCGTTATCCCAGTTTCAATCTGGGGTCCGCTTACTAGTCTATCCGGATTTGGCTGAATATTAGCTTTTCCGCAGAGCGACCGCCTGTCTGACGACCGGGACGACACTTTGTGCGAAAGCTGATTTCTGTCAAATCTGGTTACCTATGTTAAGTGGACCAATGTAAAAGTCTGGGATGTAACCGGGACAGCGCTAGGACCATGATACAAATGAACATAGCCATGTATTTGAGCCATGGTTGGCTCTCACCATCAGGTACTTAGCGCTCATAGCGAAACTTGGCTTGCCGTTCGTAATAGATCGACAAAGTTAAGCAACGCTTACACAGGTCGTTACTTGGATGGGTGACCAGGTGTGGCATTAACATTAGAGCGCTATCGTGCTTCGGAGGATACGTAAAGCTGTCGGTCCCAGTTCTTATCGCAAGATAAGTATCGTTAGGCTATGTCGGAGGTCTTCGGGCGGTCTGAAAACTCCGAGTCCGAGAGTTGGCCACACATTCACTCGAAAAGAAGAATTGTTGTTGTCTTAAGTAGTACTTTATTTCTTCCTATTTTCATAGAACTTGTATGTTCTGTTCTACAAGTATCTAATAGAGTTATTCGACGACCGGTTGGTGAAGAAGGAGTGTAACCGACTGCTACGCCGAAGGTCGCGGGTTTGATTCCCGCTCAAGTCAAACATTTGTGTGCATGAACATGGATGTTTGTCCTGGTCTGGGTGTTTCTATGTATAATACGTAGGTACAAAAAAAGTATATAGGTATGTATGATTATCCATCATCTAGTACTCATAGTACAAGCTCTGCTTAGTTTTTGACTAGATGGTGTTGTGTGTATGTGGTAGAATATTATATTTTATAATATAATTGTTTTCTTGCCAACAGCTCGTCTCTCCGAGATGGTTGCCAACATGGTGCTGCCAACTCAGCCGGTGGTCGGCAAACGCGGTCATCCAGGACGACCTGGTCCGCCCGGACAACCAGGTGAGACGAAAAAGGACGGTCCGATTTAAAAAAATATTTCAGTGTTAGATAGCCCATTTATCGAAGAAGGCCATATTATACTATATAACATTACGCTATGAACCACGGGAGCGGAGCGGCAGCATTAAATAACGCGAGTGTAACCGCGGACTCATCTAGTACTAATCTTAATCTTAATATATAAAATCCTTGCGTTACTGACTGACTGACAGACACGCTACAGCCGAAACTATTGGGTGCAGGAAGCTGAAATTTGGCATGTAGGTATGTTCCTTGGGGACCGTAGGGGTGCACTAAGAAGGGATTTCCCGAAATTCCCACGGGATCCGCCAAAACGGGTAAATTTAAAAAATTGCAGGCTTAGCTGCTGGCGTCCTCTAGTATAATTATAAAGCTGAAGAGTTTGTATGTTTGTTTGCTTGAACGCGCTTATCTCAGGCACTATTGGTCCGATTTGATCTTTTTTTAGTTTTAGATAGCCCTCTTATCGAGAAAGGAATAAATAACACGGGTGTACCCGCGGGCTCATCTAGTATTACATAATGCCCTATACTATCGTGACACTGAATTAAACATATGAACTCACGCAGTCACAAACTCACAAACCTCTGATCTGAGCTTGAGGTATGTAAATTCTTTGCAGGTATTCATGGAGACCCGGGTGAGCAAGGGCCACAAGGATATCCGGGCGAGACTGGCCAGCCGGGCAAGCCTGGCAGTCCGGGTATCGCGGGACCCAAAGGCGACAAGGGTGATAGAGGGCCTGAGGGCATCGGCATCCCTGGACCAGAAGGGCCTCGTGGAGTACCAGGTATTCTTTGTGAATATGTAGTTTTCGCACTGCACGATTGGCGTAGTGGTTTAAGCGACTGCCTCGATAATTGACACTACACCGAGTGTCGTGGGTTCAATCCCCACACAAGACAACACTTTGTGTGATTTATAAATTCTTGTTTCGAGTCTGGGTGTTCATTGTGTCCCTTAGTTGTATGTTTGTACCCCGCGACACAGGATTTAGTCCCAGTGCGGGAGTTGTCTTTTTTAACCACTAGGGGGCGGGGCCGCTGACGTAATCTAGTAGGTCATACAAATCGGTTGAAATGTTCAAGTGCGACCACTAACACTGTATTATGAGATGTTTATCATGAATAGATGTGTATAAGTTTCAGCCGTGACTGAGTGACTGAGAGACCACGCACTCATTATTTTCATTTAAAAGTTTATAATTAAGACGTCATATTAAAATTGCAACTAATAAATATTCAGTATTATAAAAAGGTAATTTCGCGGGTCTTACTCGCGATTGCTAAGATATTTAAAGCATAAATAACTTGGTATTTGCCGACCAACTTGTTCCGGTGTGGTCGCGGCGGGAGTTCCTTAAATATCTTAGATGATTACCCGTTTGGCCGATCCCGTGCGAATTTCGGGAAATCCCTTCTTAGTGCACCCCTACGGTCCCCAAGGAACATACAAGCCAAATTTCAGCTTCCTGCGCCCAATAGTTTCGGCTGTAGCGTGTCTGTCAGTCAGTCAGTAACGCAAGGATTTTATATATTAAGATATGAAATGAAATAAAATTTATTCTGATACCACACAACAAGTTACATACTTACAAAGTTTAATTGTTTAATACATTCAGAAGTAAATAAAATGCAGTGGTTTCAAAATAACTCTTTTTAATATTTCTTGGGGAGTGTAGGGGGAGTCCTAGGAGAGAATTTTTGGAAGTCTGCTTCCTACAGAGATTAAAATGTACAATGCGCGTGAAAGTGTGGCCGAAGTCTACTTTATTATATTCGGTAATCGTAAAGTGTAACACTTACGGCCGATTTCAATATCCGATCTATCCATGGATTTAGAAATCAGAGATACATGTTTGGCATATTGTGTATGTCAAATACATACATTCATAAATACATAGACTTACGCCTCTTTCCCTAAGGGGTAAGCAGTGACTACGGAACGCCATTTGCAATGATCCTGACATATCTCTCTTGCCTCATTCACTCCTATCTAGTTTCTCATGCATGCTCTTCTGTTTAGGGTACTTCTGACTTTAAGAATGTCTCCAATTTTGTCAGTGAACGTACGCCTAGGTCTTCCCCTTTGTCCTGTCCCATATGTCAAATATGTAGGTACCTCAAATCTCTGAATTCATGAATAGATCGAATATTGAAAGCGACCGATAGAAAATATACTTATGTTGCAGGTCCCGTAGGTCCACCTGGCCACACAGGCAGAACAGGCAGCAGAGGCGACCCTGGCAGAGAAGGTAATGTCACTTAGCATGATGCTGAGTATTTTGCTATCTATTCTAAGTAGGTACTGTTAGTACTTACTGTCAATAAAATACGACTCAGTGGCGTAGCGGGAGTGTAAACGACTGCCACGCTGAAGGTCGCGGGTTCGATTCCCGCTCAAGTCAAACATTTGTGTGCATGAACATGGATGTTCGTCTTGGTCTGGTTATTTCTATTTCTTTGTATGTATTTACAAAAAAAAGTATTTAAGTATGTTTATCCATGAATTAATTAAGAATAAGCTCTCCGTCAATGTCACCACCCCATATCATCCCATGGGTGTCGTAAAAGCCGACAGAGGGAGCATATTATGCAGAGAACAGCACTGTAAGAGAAGGAAAACTTGATACAAACCCTATGCCAACCCGTTTGGCCAGCGTGGTATAGTAGGCCAATTCCTCCTTTCAAAGGAGAGGCCTAGTCCAGCAGTGGACTATTAAAGGCTGATGATGATGTATCCATTGTCTAGTACACATAGTACCTACAAGCTTTTGCTTAGTTTGGGACTAGATAGTGCTGTGTGAATGTAGTAGAATATTCTATTATTTATTACATTATATATATCCTTTATTTTACATTTTTCTAATTAAATTTACATTTCAAATAAAAGTAAAAAATATATTTAAAATATAAAAAAGAACACAAAGAAACTGTAGGATCCCACCAGCATCGGACACAGGTCCAAGCTGCCGTTGGTGGTTAGGGCTTCAGAGACAGGAACTTCCTCACAATACGAGGTGTGTTCAGAAGTACTGCCTTCTGCATATTAATACTTCAATACTTGTGCCTCGTTCTTGCTGTTGAACTTATTAATACAGATGCAGCATAGGAAGTTATCTGTAGTAGTAGTAGTATCAGTAGTAGTCCAGTTGACGTGGAAATCTGATGATGTCTGGAGTGAAGACTGAAAGCTGACGTGATCAAGACGATTCCTGACTACCATTTAAACAGATTTATATCAGGCTCTACTTTTTATTGAGTACATTAAAAGCAATATTACTGCACGATTTGGTTTCGGCGGCTGCCTCGCTGCTTGACACGGCGCCGAGTGTTGTGGGCTCGATCCCCACACGAGACAACACTATGTGATTCATAAATTGTTGTTTCTAAGTCCCCCGCGATCGTTTATTCCTTGTGCGAGAGTTGTGTTATATAAAAATAAAATAATAATAAAAGGTGGCGATAGCCTAGTACGTAACCAACAGCTGAGACGATTGTCTCGGGTTCGATCCCCAGTTACCCCGGGCACACATCTCTGATTTTTGAGAAGTTATGTGGTGTGTATTAATTCATGAGTTTGTTAATTATCGCTCGCTTAACAATGTGCCCGATACATGGAAATAGGCTCGCCCCTATTAAATTGGGACCGAAACATAACTGGCGAAGTGTGGGTGTGTATAATAATAGCTACATTTTATGTATTTTCCAGGACCCATTGGTCCCAGAGGGCACCCAGGACCCCGGGGGACGTGCGACTGTCCCGTCGCGTACTACGCGTACCCGCAGGGACTCAACAAAGGCCCGTGAACCATTAACGATACTTTGTACTTATTGTACTTAATAAATAGTTACAACTTATAGTACCTTTTATTTCCTATTCATCATCCTCCTAGCGTCATCCCGGTTTCAACCTGAAGGCCTCTTATCTCTGCCGTACCATTAAGATGTGGAACTCTTTACCAGCCCATGTGTTTCCTTCCACTTATGATCCTGGGTCCTTTAAGCGGGGCGTGAAAAAGATTTTCTCAAGGCCGTCAAGGTGAGGGCCATCATGCCATAATGCCTGGCTGCTGGGATGACGGCCATCACTATGGGACTTCAATGTCTGCTTAACATCAGGCAGCGTGGAGTCAATTTGTTCGGCAGTAATAAAAAATAAAATGTCCGCTTACTAGTCTAACTGGATTTGGCTGAATATTAGCTTTTCCACAGAGCGACTGCCTGTCTGACCTCCGCAACCCGAAAGGATAGCGATATTCTATGATTTAGGCTCATGTCAGTCTTGTTTTAGAGGTCAGTACCTCTAAACGCCCTATGAGAAGGTTGGTATTGCTGCCTCCTTTATTTCCTATGTGGATATTTTTGAATTTGTTTTTGGACATCATTTTGAGCGAAATGTGGTCTGGTTGCCCCTATCGGAGGACATTTGACTGGCCAGGTATATCTTACATGCTGGATAGATTTTATGTACACTACGGCCGACGAATCATGGCGGGTCTGAAGCTAGCCTTTGCGAATTACCGCGCATGTATACTCGTGTAGAAAACTGTTATTGCCAGACTTTATATAATTTATATACAAGTAGTATTTTATGATGAATGCACCTCACCTGACAATAGTGGCAGATATTTTAACCGGAACATAAACAATATTAAACTAAGGTCTACAAACAGTACTGGATACAATGGTGTATCAACTAGGATACTGAAAACCGTGTCTACTAAAATACCAAATCCAATAAGCCACATAATTTTCGGTATTATGCAGGGAGTAGTTCCCACGGAATTAAAAAGGACCATAATAAAACGGCTCTTTAAGAAACACGATAAACATAGTATGACTCGTTTCAGACCTATAGCATTGATTGCAGTCATATCAAAAGTATTTTAAAAGGTTATCCATAAGCCTGTTGAACAATCGGAATCAAAAGAAACATAGGTACCTGAATGCTGCAGTATTTTTTTTTTAAATTTGCATTGACAAACATAGATCGAACGAATTTTTCTTTAGGTAGACACATCTTTTAAGCCGCAATTAAGAATGCGCTCGTGTTGTATTCCAAATAAATAGGTATTTGGAACATGGCACGCATGGTATGCACCCATGAATAAGTATCCATGGGTGCATAGGACCTCTATAGATCATTATCTAAAGATATATGTTTTATTGTATATTTGCATTATGATAAAAGTTTTATGACAAAAATTGTAGAGAATTTAATTTGCTACAAATATCTCGTTCACTTATTCTTTGTGCGGCCAATAGTTTACCAGATAATCAAGAAAAACTATCTGCATCTGCACTCTTTCCAAGATGGCGGCTGAGGGACAAGAGGTACGTCCCCATTAATTTGAATCAAGCTTTACAATAGCCATACCCACACATCTTTAAAATAAAATTGCATCGTCTGATAAATGCAACCCCAAATGTAACTTTTCAATGGACTATAAATACTTTTGTCATCGTCTGTACTCAAGACAGACATAGTAAAACGAATACTAAGGTTATATCGCATCGAAAACTTCAAAAGTAAAAAAGAGATGGACATCTCTTTTTTACTAATATACGTGTTTGACGCTCAATTTAATCGATTTTATTGATATCGATTAAAATTAATTAGAAAAAATATACGTGTATTCAATTACATATAAAGATTGAAAATGTGTTCCAACTCTTTTCATTTATCTCATCGTTAATAGATAACTGGTATAAGTAAATCTGGTCTTTAAACCGAGAAAATAAATTTTATTAGATTTGTTTTTATACTAAAACCAAAATCTCACTATATTGCTTGGTTTAATAAATCTATTTCATTTTATATCTTATAGTACCTACTTTTATTATTATAACGAAAATAAATGAATTCAGAATCAATTATAAAACAAATCGATTTAAATTTTTGATTGAGTAAACTATAAATTTGTATTTACATAACGTGCATCACTGGCCTAGACTACCGCCCCGCGCACCCCGCTTCTTGCCACCGCGTTGTTCCTAAAAAGGATTACTGAGCCGCCTTCTGCGCGAACTTCAGACTCGCCATCGTTAAACGGCCGTACTGTACACATTATAGAAATTGCTATAGTATACCTAAGCTTTAGCAATTCTCGCAGTTGGAACTTAGGTTGAAACCAAATTTCTCTCAATTCTATTAAAAAATATAGTTATGAAACTGACATTTTAAATGATCCACGAAAGCAAAAACACTTCAAAATAAAACATAATTTATTAAAAATATACCAAAGTATTTACCTCATTAATTATTACAAGAAATTATCACCATACATAGTTTCGTAAAAATATGTTAAATTACAATGGATTTGATGCATGCCAGCTAATATCAATATTGACAAATAAAATTGGCTTCAATTATTAGGCTCTATTTCACGAACAGAATCGATTTCCGCTTTGCAGAAGAAACATTGCTTGCTATTTAGTAGATGTTGCATTACGCAGGCTCTGAAAAGAAACAAGGACAGAATCATCATCATCATCAACATCATCATCATCGTCCTAGCGTTATCAGGGTTGCATCCGAGAATTACACACCCTGGGCAAAGAACTTAGATTTACATAAACACAACAACAAACAACCGGACCGGAGACTAAGGATTTCGGGTGCCGATTCCAAGTGGAGTCTGCCCTCAGTTTTGATTAGTGATGTTCCGGATATCCGTATCCGTATCCGTGGATATCCAAGAAAGAAGAAAGGTCCGTATCCATTTCCGTATCCGTTACTTTTCCCGCGGATCTTTTACGGATCTTTCACCTTATTAATTTTCTATTGATAGGATGGAATGCTATAGGTGGTTAGATAGAATTAAAAAGCTATTGAATTCTATTCAGAGCATTTTTAATACAATTTCAATATAAGTCCAAACATGATCTGTCTAATGTTTCGCCAGGCATGCGTGACGTCAACTATCGTTTCAAGGTCGCACGCACCGTCATCGATTCAGTAAGAAAATAAAGATCCGTATCCGCGGATCTTGACACCTAATATCCGTATTCCGATCCGTATCCGCGGATATACATTTTTAACGATCCGACACATCACTGGTTTTGATCTTAGTTGGCGGCGCTGGTGTCGTTCTTCGTCTCTCTTGCTCTCGTAGTTAAGATACACTGAGGGAACGTCCGTATTTCTCGCTCATAAGCTGGAGGAACGACTGCCACGTCGCTAAGCGGCAATTTGGGTCGCAGGTAGTTTGTGTTCAGATCGCCCACAGGGAATGTGCTTTATATTTTATTTTAATTATAGACTCACGCCTGTATCCCCGAAGGGGCAGGCAGAGGTGTAATATTACACCCACATTTCGCCATGAATTTTTAGGTCCCACGTAATACGGGGCGAGCCTATTGCTGTACCGGGCACATTACCAGACTCCGTGCTGCTACTGAGAATTTCCTAACGGAAAACCCAATAACACTTTGCCCGAACCGGGAATCGAACCCGAGACCTCCCAATCCCAAGCGCACCTTTATGCCGCGAGACCAACGATTGAAGGAGAAAAGAAAAAAATATGAAAAGGAGAATGTGCTTCTATGTGTAAACCTGAGTTATTTGCCCGGGTTCCGCTTACTAGTCTAACCAGATATGGCAGAATGGTCATCATCGTCTAAGCGTTATTCCGGTGCCACAGAGACTTCGGCTTGGAACGCAGGCTCCGTTTTAGTGTAACCAAATATCATAGAGCCTTATAATGGCATAAACAAAGACGGTAACAATGGCAAATTAAATCAAGGCAAATATTGTGAACAAAGTTTTTCAAAAGTACCTACCGATGACAAAGCCCAATAATCAACATCATAAAAGAAATTAAGGAGATTATTAGCTTATTCCAGGATGATGTATATTATGAATAAGAATATTTTAGTGGACACGTTGTTCATTACAATTTCGTGTACATCAATAATAATATGGATCATAGGGTTCCCTTTCCTGAACTAGCCAGAAAGCTGGCTGTATCTGCCAGGAAGATGCTTAACTTAAATGAAATAAAATACCTAAAAACGGATCAAGCAGATATATGAATCAAGTGTGAATGGGACAGAACGAAGGGGAAGACCTAGGACGTTCACTGACCAGATTGGAAACATCCTCATAAAAGGACAGATTAGAAGTACCCTGAACAGAAGAGCATGCATGAGGAATTTGATGGGAGTGAATGAAGCAAGAGAGATATGTCAGGATCTTTTCAAATGGCGTTCCGTAGTCTCTGCCTACCCATCCGGGAAACAGAAGTGAGTCTATGTATGTATGTATAATCAAACAAGTCGGCGCTGGACCAGTTTAAAAAAGAAATCCCCCTAAAAAATCTCGCTCATAGAGTTGACGCACACTAGAAACTAGTTTTGTATACGAGTGTCAATGTGCGTGTAGTGCTACTTGCACTGGAAGCGACGATGTCTTGCTGAGCGATTCTCGCCCTTATGGTGGTCTAGCGGGAAGTTGTTCGACTGTACCTGCAAGAATGATGTCCACAAGGAGAGAAGGCTGTGTCTGCGGGTCTCGCATAGCATATTGTGCACAACAGGTCTGACTGAGTGCCACTGGAGCCAGGAGATCTGGCTCTTACTACCGCTTCTCTCGCCACGCGTAGCCTCTCTGCTACCAGCTCTAAGGCTGCCATTTCTTCTTTTGTGACGTCGTCTGGATCTGAAAATGATGACTTCGTTTTAAAATGAACCCTGGGTAATATCTTCTTGGGTTTACGCTAATGTAAAACATTGGTATTAAACTACAGTTTACGGATTTTATTATTATTTAAAAAATGTAGTTTCTAGATCATTCGGTTTAAATGTGATAACTCAGTGAAACCAATATAACGCGATAAATCCGTAAACTGTATAAATTTTAATTTGATGAATTTTAATTCCAATGAACCCTGCAGTGTAGAGTGGAGTGAACTTGGCTTGCGGAGTCTGGGAAAGTACCCGGTAACGGCAATAGGCTCGCCCCTTATTACGTGGTAACTAATAAATTCATAAGGCGAAATATAGGTGTAAAGCCTTGTATTCATTAGGCAACATTTGTTGATAAACTGTTTATGACGTGTTTATCACCAAGTTTACCGTAAACACTGTTTCTAAAACATGGCCGTCCACACTTGTCAGTTGTTGCTAGGATGTCGCCCGAGAAGGTAGTGATGCTCTGTGCTGCTTACATAATAATTCATAGAAAAAAAGAAGAAAAGGTGGTGGATTCGGAATTATCTCTATGGGCATCGAAACTTGGTTATTGGGCCACACTTCTTACATGTTAATAAACCCGCGCAACACACGTCCACACCTGTTGACTTTTGTTTATAAACAAGATGTTTAGGCTTGTTCTCCATTCGATTGGGGAGCACGGCAACATGTTTCATAAACAATGTTTTTCACATTTGGTTATAAACTGTTTCCAGAGATGATGAAACACTGTTTATAAACTGTTTAAAAACAGTGTTTATTGACAAATGTTGCCTAATGCATACAAGGCTTTATATTACACCTCTGCCTACCTCTACGGGTTAAAGGTGTGATGCTATACTACTATACTTTGCATCTTTACAAGAAAGGCAAACTGTATGACGTCATCAGCTAGTATCAAATCACATACATTATTCAGAAGGCCACTTACATTTATAAAATGAAAAATTGCATTTGTCCTTTGTCTTGCCCAACATCATGTCGAGGCCATCCATCTTGAATAGAGGTTCTGATATCAGAGCTTTAGTCACTTTGTCTAGGTGCTGTAATAAAATGATAAATGTTCAACATCTTTGCTTCACCTACTGTTCCCGAGTAAATTATTTGGAGAAGCTACCCCGATTTGAAAACTAACTTTTGTAGCATTTTGTTACTTCTTCGCCGTTCGTCGGCGAAGAAGTGATGAATTTACTAGCATTCAAATTTACTTTGAAGCGACGACGGTAGTCCGGTGGTGTATGTAACGGACTGACGAGACGATGGTCTCGGGTTCGATCCCCAGGTACCCCGGGCACTCACCTCTGACTATTCGAAGATAAGTGTGTATTAAAAAACATTTTTATTAGGCTCGCCTCCTATTACATTGGGACCGAAACATAGCTGGCGAAGTTGGGTGTGTAATACACTTCTGCCTACCCCTTCGGGGATAAAGGCATGAAGTTTTGTTTATCTATGTAAAAAATTGCTGAATTTAAATTAGAACCCATATATTCTAGTTATGACTGACTCCGTGGTCCAGGGGATAGCGTATGCGACTGCTGATCGGAGGTCCTGGGTTCGATTCCCGGGTCGGGCAGTGTTACTGGATTTTTCCGAATACTCAGTAGCAGCCTGGAGTCTGATGATGAGCCCGGTAATGGCAATAGGCTCGACCCCTATTACGTAGGACCTAAAAATTCTTGGCGAAATGTGGGTGTAATATTTACGCCTCTGCCTACCCCTTCGGGGATGCAGGCGTGAGACTATAAATAAAAAAATATTCTAGTTATAGCATGCATGGGTTCTTATGGCGGTCACCTAAGGTATTGGTAAGGAATAAGGTCTTGTTGATATCGGCATGAATGGGCTCGGCTCGACCGGGGAAGTAGTACCTCTCTCCTCTCACAGAACATCGACGTTAGGTTAACAGTATCAATACTGTTGCGTTCCGTCGGTAAGTGAGAGTACCGGAGGTCCCACCCCTTCTCCTTCCCTCTCATCTCGCTTCTCTTTCAATTCTTCTTCCCATAGTAAAAGGTTGGAACGCACCTGTGACTCATTTTGGTGTTGCTTGCCCATGGATGGCGGTAATCGCTCACCATCAGGCGATCCGTATACTCGTTTGCCGCTTATTGCATAAAAACAGAGCAGAACAAAACGTGTAGGCGAGATTGTGCCTTATTCCACTAACATCAGGCGCTAGTTTTGTGTGAGGCATACCTACTTATGAGGCAGCCCGCAACAGTTGTAGTGCACTCTGTCTGTCTCAGAGTATTATGTGCCTTATGCTACTAACATCAGGGGCTAATTTGCCAGCGGCTGACCGTAAGCGTCACCTATGGTGTTCTCTGACGGTATCAAAGTATTATGTGCCTTACGCTACTAACATCAGGGGTTAGTTTCGGATTGAGCATCCTTATGAGGCAGCCCGCAACAGGAGCAAGCGCCACGTAGTAGTGCACTCTGTCTGTGTCGGGTAGACCTCGGGCCACCAGTCGGGAGAAACTCGCGCCGCCACCGCCGCGGATGCACACACGAGATACCACCGCCATTAGGATCTGCGAACATCAATCATTAGCCCTATATATATACTATCCCACTGCTGGATACGGGCCTCTTCTTACTATGAGAAGGGTAAGGTCATAGTCCACCACGCTGGCCAAGTGCGGGTTGGCAGACTTCACATGTCTTTCGAGAACATTACGAAGAATTCTACATGCAGGTTTCGTCACAATGTTTTCCTTCACCGATAAGCAAGCGATCAATAGCATTTCGTATATCTGCGATTCATACCACGAAAATATGTACATCGATATAATATAGTGACGACCGCGGGTTGGCGCAGCGGGAGTGTAAGCGACTGCTACGCCGAAGGTCGCGGGTTTGATATCTAGTACCCATAGTACAAGCTTCTGCTTAGTTTGGGACTAGATGGTGTTGTGTAAAAAAAAAAGGTACTACATACTAGCTTTTGTCTGCGGCTTCATACGAGAAGGAAAAGCTACATCATTCAAAAATCAGATAGAAGGAGTCTTTCTGTGTAGAAAAATGTAAATGTAAAAAGATTCGTATACCTACAACAAAACGGTTTTTTTTTATTCGCAATAATAGGTAGCCTTTATCCGTCTCAAATTGTAACCTATTCTTATGCAACTAACATTATTTACAAATTCATTTCAGATGCCCTTAGTGCGATTCAGCACATTCTTCCCAAAACCAAAGACTACGCCGAAGGTCGCGGGTTCATTCCCACTCAAGTCAAATATTTGTGTGCATGAACATGGATGTTTGTCTTGGTGTGGGTGTTTCAATTATGTATGTATTTACAAAAAAAAGTATATATCTATATTTATCAAAATCAAAATCAATCAAAATCAAAATCAAAATCATTTATTCATCTAGGCCACAAAGTGACGCTTATGAACGTCAACATTTAAGTTAATTACTTAATGATTCTACATTTACATTTACTGCCACGTTCGCAACGCAATAGGTAGAACCACGAGAAAGAACGGGCAATAAAACTCATGGCCACTCTTTTCAAACAAATATAATGGTGGTACATTTTATTTTTGTAAGGAGCTGCAACTGTTTCACATTGTAGACATCTACTAGTAAAATTTTTAGTAGCTATTGATATCATACTCAAGCAGTAAATGATGTTCATATGGTAAGCCTCCCAAAGTAAATATATTGAAACAGGAGCATCCGCTTACGTCTTTTTAATGTAGGCAACTCGCGAACATGGTCAGAACTATGGTAGTAGTGAATGAAGCAGAAAGTAACGGTATTATGAAACCAAAGCAATCGACAACCTATTAGTTAGCCCATGACCACGAGTTACCCACATTTTACAAATCCGCAAAGTTATAATGAAAGTGTGGAACATGAATGCAAAAATATAGTATGAAATGAGAATATCGTAATTAACTACACTATAAAATAAAACTATTAATTATTGACCTAGTCAAAAGCGAACAACTACTTCCAAGCGCTCCTGTCATCAAAATAATCCTTCAAACTGTAATATGCCTTATTTATAAGAGTCTTTTTAACTTCTGCCTGAAACGAACTTAATGGCAAGTCTAAAATATAAGTTGGTAATTTATTGTAATATAATAAAAGAGCTATGCGTTTTGTGCAAACGAAAATACGGAACACATAATTTATGTCTATTTCTAGTATTGCTATTGTGTATGTCACTATTCATTTTATAAGAATTTATGTTTAGTCTTACATGCATGACACTGGCATAAATATATTGTGACGCTACAGTAAGAATACCAATAGTTTAAACTTTTTCTTTGAGTGAGACTCTTGTCTTTAACTGGTAAATGGCCCTAACTGCCCGTTTCTGCAATATAAAATATTTTGGATATCAGCAGCTCTACCCCATAACAATATGCCATATGACATAACACTATGAAAATAACTAAAATAAACCAATCTAGCCGTATCGACATCGGTCAACCTACGAACCTTCTTAACGACATAAGCAGCTGAGCTAAGTTTCCCTGAGAGATATGTCATCATCATCCTCTTAGCGTTATCCCAGTTTCAATCTGGGGTCCGCTTACTAGTCTAACCAGATTTGGCTGAATATTAGCTTTTCCACAGAGCGACTGCCTGTCTGACCACCGCAACCCGAAGGGATAGCGATATTCCATGGTTTAGACTAGTGTCAGTTTATTTTAGAAGGAAGTGACGCCCTGAAACGATTGTCAAAGATCTTCATGACAACCGGGACCGACGGCTTAGGGTGATGTGCGAGGCACGGGGCAAGCGATAATTAACAATTGAATACGCACATAACTCCGAAAAGTCATTGGTGCGCGCCCTGGATTCGAACCCGATACCCTCTGCATGGCAGTCTGTTGGTATCTCCACTAGGCTATCGCTGCCTCCCTGAGAGATGTTACATATCTCCCTGAGAGATATGTAACATGCGTTATATGCGCATATCCATTATCTAGTTCCCATAGTACAAGTTCCGCTTAGTTTGGGACTAGATGGTTATGTACCTATGTATGTGGTACAATATATATACAGGGTGTCACAAGACACATCACCAAGCCGCACATCATGCCAAGTCAAACTATGCGAAAATAATACCTGGGAAACGAATTCTTTTTAAACTTAAAAAATATGTACATTTGATACGCCGCAATGTATAGCGCGCGAAATGAATCGTGCCTACACCGGCCGTATGTACCTACATCGTGAACGTCGGCTGGTACCTAAGGGCGGTTTCAGTTTAGCGTATTTTTCTGCGTGTATACAGTCGTTTCAGTATACGCGCTTACACGCGCGCTACATTAAGCGCTTCAAAAAACCTAACTCGCGTATACGAGCTTATTTCGGAATGTTCGCTAGAAATGGTAGTAACATCGTGTCAGTATCAACATGGACTCTGACGGCTCAAGCTTATACGAACTTAGAAGCGCATCAAAACTCATACGAGTTGCGCGTGTGCCAAAAAGGCGCGCCTATGCAAGCCTACATGCGCTTCCAAAAACGAGCTTATACGCGCGTATAAAACTCTAATCTGAAACCGCCCTAACGGCGGCAGTTTATGATCACGTGGTCGCGCGGCCGAGGCTAATGCCCTCCAGCTGATTGATAGTAGCGTATTCACTGCGTTGAGTGAACTTTAAAGCAGTTTATAGGGAAATATTGAAAATTTTGTTTATGTTTGTTTGGAAGAAAGTTTACATTTATCATTCAAAAGAAGACATTGATTATCGTACCTGACAAGTTCTTCCAAGCAGCAGTTCGTTCTGGCCATCACAGGCCTCTGGCTTGGTAAGCAGCAGTGGCGCGAGATGCAGCGTCATCTCCAGCGCTCTGGCCAGACCGTGGTACAAGTCGAAGCACGTGGCGCACAGCTTGATCTGACGAGACTCTAGGTGGGAGTCTACACTCACTCTGTCCATCTGAAAAATCATCATCATCAGCCCTATATACTGTCCCACTGCTGGGACTTTCAGAGTGTTGTAGGTCCGATCCCCACACAAGACAACACTTTGTGTGATCCATAAATTGTTGTTTAGTCTTTTTTCTTTTTATAAAAAGACCACTCACGGACTAGTACTAAATCCTGTGTCGCGAGGGTCTTTACAAACATCCAACTAACCGACACAACGACCACCCAGAGTTGAAACAACAATTGTGTCCGTTAGTTACACGTTAACAAAGTCGCCTGTTTTTTATAACAGGGTTTATTCCTAGTGCGGGAGTTATCTTCTAATCTTACACTAATATATAAAGCTGAAGAGTTTGTTTGTTTGTTTGATTGTTTGTTTGTTTGGTTGAACGCGCTAATCTGAGGAACTATTGTTCCGATTTGAAAAATTATTTCAGTGTTAGATAGCCCATTTATCGAGGAAGGCTATAGGCTATACAACATCACGCTATGAGTAACGGGAGCGGAGCAGAAGCCTTAAATAACGCGGGTGTTACCGCGGGCTCATTTAGTATCTCATAAAATAAAACAAAGGCAGTATTATACAGCTTACTTCTTGCATCATCGTGATAAACTCGGAGAAAGCCCAGTTGAGCTGACTCAGCAGTGAGTTGAGGTAGGCGGCCGCAGCTTCCGGGTGTGCCGCCAAGTAATCCTTTATCCGACTCTGGATTACTTCCGAAGGACACGGACCTGATGGAAGAATAAAAGGACAAACATAAATTATAAAAAGCGGCGAATCTCGGCAGTCCTTTACGTACACCACAGGGTAGTGGTGTACGTAACGAACCGCCGTCGTGTCGTTCAAAGACACATACTTCTCAATGCTCTCATTTCTACGGCATTTATTCTACTTTCATGTCTATTCTGCCATACCCAACTTTCACTACCATACATAAGTGTAGGTACTAACACCCCTCTATGCACAGTCAAACGTGCTTTTTTGGACACGTTTTGATTGTTCACAAAAGAATTCAAAACTCCATTCACCCTATTACCTGCCTTAACTCTTCTTTCAATATCTTCTTCACACTTCACTTTTAGAAGTTTAGCGTGTATTAAAAATGTTAAATTATCGCTTGCTTAATAATGTGCCCGGTAGATGGCAATAGGCTCGCCCCCTGTTACATTGGGACCGAAACATAACTGGCGAAGTGTGGGTGTGTAATACACCTCTGCCTACACTTTCGGGGATAAAGGCGTGAAGTTATGTTTATAAATTATTGTACAGATCAAGAGATTGGGAGCAGTGATAGCCTTGTGGAGTGACCAACTGTTACTTGGATCTTCACTACTCCTCGCACCACCTTTCGAAGTAACCTGCGTATTAAATGGTTAATTATGTACCGCTTGCCAAAAGGTTTTGAAAATCATAGTGAGGCTAAGTGCATGTCGGAGAGTTAGTCGTAATGTTCTTGAAAGATAGGGTAAAAGTGGGAGAGACGCCATATGAGGAGAGATGCCATACACTGGCTATCTCGCTATGTGAGTGAGACAGCACTATGTATTCTACTGAGCGTAACAACTCATGACCACTGCCATCGAAACAAGTGAGTGCCTGTTCAACCACGCTTGAATACGTTGCATGTTTTAGAGATATATATTTCTTCTGGGTATTTATATGGCAAAAACTTCGTGCGTGTTTAAGTTAACTGAATCTCCTAAGTGCAGTGACGATACATTTATGTAAGTACTTATTTTATTCTTTAATAAGGTTTGTTTTTAACATAATAAAACAATAATTTTCTACCCTCATTTATATTGAGTGACAGTCCGTGTGGTGCCGGACTTAAAGAATAGCACCACCCTCTTTGCTCTTCCCGGGGCGTCGTAGAAGGCGACTAATGGGCGCATGGGACCAGGTGCATATTTATCAGCACATTTGGTCACCCGAGCGGTAGCGGGTAAACTACCAACAATAGCATTCCCAAAGAGGGTTGGTGTCAGGCAGGCGGCCGACTGTGAAATCTATGCCAAATCTTTTATGCAGAATGGCTGGAATTAATGTTATGATGCGCGATGGGGCTAGGGCGTACCCCATAGGCGACGCGCCGAGGCAGCACCCGGCCGCGGTGATAAATGGACAAGGGTTGTTGCACCAAGCCAGGCGGGTGCAACGTAAGAAGTTAACCCGGCAAGTGAAGATGAGGTATGCTAGTTGGAATGTTGGGACGATGAGTGGAAGAGCCAGAGAATTAGCGGATGTACTTAAAAGGCGACGGATAAATGTGGCGTGTTTACAGGAAACCAGGTGGAAAGGCACAAAGGCGAGGGAGATTGGTGAGGGATACAAGTTTTACTACAGCGGAAGTGATGGAAAAAGAAATGGTGTGGGAATTGTTTTAGATAGTAAATTGAAAGAACAAGTGATGGAAGTTAATAGGGTGAATGATAGACTGATAGTTGTGAAAGTTATGTTAGAAAATGTGATACTGAACGTTATAAGTGTATATGCCCCTACGGCAGGATGTGATGAAAGGGTGAAAGAGAAGTTTTGGGAGGACTTTGACTGTGTTTTGATGAATATTCCAGTGCATGAGGAAATGTATGTTGGTGGCGATTTTAATGGGCATGTAGGAAGAGTGAATAGTGGGTATGAAAGAGTACACGGAGGATGGGCATTTGGTAATCGCAATAATGAGGGTGAAGGCCTGCTACAATCGGCAATTGCTTTCGACCTGGCGATTGCCAACACATGGTTCCAGAAGAAGAGAGACCAATTAATCACATATAAAAGTGGCAATCACATGACTCAAATTGATTACTTTCTTGTCAGACGCAGCAACCTCAAACACGTCAAAGACTGCAAAATAATACCCGGGGAAGATCTAACATCGCAGCACAGGCTCCTCATAATGGAAGTTACTACAGAAGTAATATGCAACGGAAACAAAGAGCGACCACCTCCTAAAATTAAGTGGCACCTCTTAGAAAGGCCAGAATATGAAAGGAAATTTAGAGAGCGAGTTGTAAATAAAATGATAGCGATGGATGACATGGAATGTAGAAGTATAAATGAATGCTGGAGTGAAATGGCAGGGTGTATCAGGAGTGCAGCGAAAGATATTTTAGGAGAATCAAAAGGAAACGGAACGATAGATAGAGATACATGGTGGTGGTCGACAGAAGTACAAAAGATTTTGAAGGATAAGAAGAGGAAATTTAGGGAATGGCAGGGTGTGAATGAAATGAATGTCAGCCTGAAACAAGAAAAGAAGGTAGAGTATAATGATCTAAAGAAGAAAGCTAAGAAAGCCGTTGCTTTGGCAAAAGCAGCGGCCCAGGAGAGCTTATATAATAACTTGGAGAACCCGGCGGGCCAAAAACAACTATACCGGCTAGCTAAAGCTAGAACAAGGAAAGCAAGGGATGTATGTAACATAAAGTGTATAAAAGATGAAAATGGAACGGTACTTTGCGCGGATGACGAAATTAAGGATAGATGGAGGAATTACTTTGCGAGACTGATGAATGAAGAAAATGATTGGAGTGGTGTGCTTGACAATATACCTGTGAATGAAGGGCTAATAAGAAAGATAAGTGAGGATGAAGTGAGAGTAGCAGTAAATGGAATGAAGAATGGAAAAGCTGCGGGGCCGGATGGAATACCAGTTGAAGTGTGGAAGATACTGCAAGTAGACGGATGGAAGTGGTTAGCTTTATTCTTCAATAAGTTGTTGGTGGAAGAAGCCATACCTGATGAATGGTGTAGCAGTTCGCTGGTGCCCATCTATAAAAGCAAAGGTGATGTGCTGGAGTGTAATAACTATAGAGGAATAAAGCTAATTTCACATAGTATGAAAGCTTGGGAGAAAGTGATTGAACGACGATTGAGAGAAGAGAGTGTAATTTCACAAAACCAATTCGGTTTTATGCCTGGTCGAGGTACAACAGATGCCATTTTCGCGATCCGCCAACTATGCGAAAAGTACAGAAGTGCACACAAGAACTTGCACATGGTTTTTGTAGATCTCGAAAAGGCATATGATCGAGTATCGCGTGAGGTTTTGTGGTGGGCCCTTAAGAAGAAAGCAGTGCCTGGGAAGTATGTACAGTTGATCCGGGCGATGTACAGTAGATGTACAACCCATGCATGCATGTCCACAGCGGGCAATACCGGCAACTTCAATGTGGCTGTAGGCTTGCACCAGGGGTCGGCTCTTAGCCCTTATCTCTTCCTGCTAATAATGGACGCCCTTACGGCGGACATACAGGAAGAGGCGCCCTGGTGTATGCTATTCGCTGACGACATTGTGTTGATTGCCGAGAGTGGCCTTGAGGTCCAGAGCAGACTGACAAATTGGTGGCAAAGGCTGGAGAGTGTAGGCCTGAAAGTCAGCAAAAGCAAAACTGAGTACATGTTTTGCGACTTCGGCGGTCTCTCCAGTCCTGCGTCCATATATGGAGAACCCATATCAGTCTGCTCCGACTTCCGGTACCTCGGGTCACTTATTCAAGGGGACGGTGAAATAGACCGCGATGTCACGCACCGGATAAACTCAGGTTGGATGAAATGGCGACAGGTCACTGGAACAACGTGTGACCCACGGATGCCCCTTAAATTAAAGGGCAAAATTTACAAATCCGTTATAAGACCTGTCGCACTATATGGATCGGAATGCTGGGCCGTGAAGAAGACGGATGAAAGAAGATTACATGTAGCAGAGATGAGGATGTTGAGATGGATGTGTGGGGTCACAAGGATGGACAAAATTAGAAATGAGTATATTAGGGGAAGTTTGAAAGTTGCACCGGTGCAAGAAAAGCTGAAAGGATATCGTCTAGCGTGGTATGGGCATGTTATGAGGAGGGATGAAAAGCATGTGACTAGAAAGGTGATGAATATTAGAGTTGAGGGATATAAAGCAAGAGGAAGACCAAAGAAAAGATGGATGGATTGTGTGAAGGATGACATGAATGATAAGGGAGTGAATAATCAGATGACGGCTGATAGGAGAGAATGGCAGCGAAAGACATTCTGCGCCGACCCCAAGTAAAATGGGAATAGGGCAGGCAAAAGAAGAAGATTTATATTGAGTGATATTTTATCCGTATGGCATCTATCCTCCAAAATCAAGGAGAGATGCCATAGCTTGTATAGTGTGTGTTTTAGTGTTTAATTAAAACGAAGTTTTTTCTTTGTCAGAATGCCCAGAAAATATGTAAGGAAGCAAAACACATCCAGAGGACTGTGGACTGAAGAAAATTTAAAGTTGGCTGTAGAAAAAGTGAAAAAAGGCGAAATATCAAAAAATGAAGTGCAAAGGCGTTATGGAATCCCGATTCGTACCTTGTCTAGGAGAATTCAAAGTGGAAATACTACCAAACCTGGATTAGGACCTCAAGTTATGTTATTATTAAGACAAAGGTAAAATGAATAAAAATAGTTTTACGAGAGAACTCTCCCTCATGCCATGGCATCTCTTCCATAGTACGTGGGAGAGATGGCATATTGATACTTTTTTAATTTTTATCTTTATAATATCTTGATATTATTTTCAAAATAGATTTTTTTAAGTATGTTTAAACCTGTAACTTGCCAACAAATAATAAAACATTTGATTAAAATGTATTTTTTCTAGTAAAACTCCACACTTATAAATACTATGGCATCTCTCCCACTTTTACCCTATGTGAAGTCTGCCAATCCGCACTAGGCCAGCGTGGTGGACTATGGCCTAAGCCGCTTCATTATTTTTTGTTTTAAAAAGGCAACCTGCATTCGAAATAAAGCCTGTGTCGTGGGGGTCTTTACAAACATACAGCCAACGGACACAACATACAATTTATGGATCACACAAAGGGTTGTCTGTGGGGATCGAACCCAAAACACTCGGCGCAGTGTCAAGTGGCGAGGGGGCCGCTTAAACCACTACTTCAACCGTGCAGTCCAAAGAGTGAGAAGAGGCAAGTGCCCAGCAGTAGGACAGTTTATTTGCACAGGGCTGATAGTGCTATTAATGATGAGTTCATCTTGCTATGTCGCAATAAAACTTGATGTCCTTATTTCTTTCGCATCATCTTCTTCGCATACGTAAAATCAAACACGTATACAAAACACACATATAAGTCCCCCTAAAGCAATACCCACACGCGCACACAAGAAAACGAGATAACAGGGTACTTGTATCAAATCTCAAACACTTAATATTTTAGTGCCCTCTAGTCGACGTTATAAAGATTATGTGTCACTTGTTGCTTCATGAAGCTTGTTGATTGTGAACATTGTCTCGTGGCAACCAACGAGTCTATGTACATACATACAAAGAGTCACGCCTGTTTTCCGGGGGTTGGCAGAGACTACGGAGCACCATTCACAACGATCCTGACATATCTCTGTTATTTCATTAACTCCCATCAAATTCCTCATGTATGCTCTACTTCGAACCTGTCCTGTTTTTAGGATGTCTCCAATCTGGTCAGAGAGCGTCCGCCTAGGTCTTCCTCTTTGTCCTGTCCCATTCACACTTGCTTTATAGGTATATCTACTTGGTCAGCCTTTCGCCACCCATCTTCTCCATGTGCCCAAATCTGCTCCATGTGTCGAGACAATGTTCACAGTCATAATACTGGAAGAGACGTTGTTTTAATACGAAGACCGAAATGAAGTAGCAAGGGCTTCGGTAGTCTAATGGAGATACCAACAGACTGCCATGCAGAGGGTATAGGGCTCGAATCCATGGCGCGCACCAATGACTCTTCGGACTTTTACTCTCTTAAGTTATATTAGTATTAAATTGTTAATTATCGCTGGCCCCGTACCTCAGCGAGCACGTTTAACGTTCGGTTCCGGCTGTCACGAAGATCTTTGACAGTCGTTATAGAGAGTCAGTATGTCTATGAATAAACTGGCACAAGTCTTAACCATGGAATATCGCTATCCCTTCAGGTTGCGGAGGTCAGACAGGCAGTCGCTCTGTGGAAAAGCTAATATTTAGTAAGACCTGTTTAGACTAGAAAGTGGACCCCGGGTTTAAACTAGGATGACGCTAGGAGGATGATGATAACATTATTTTTATTTTTTATTGATTTATTTATAGTCTCACGCGGCACGCCTGTATCCCCGAAGGGGTAGGCAGAGGTGTAAATATTACACCCATATTTCGCCATTAATTTTTAGGTCCCACGTAATAGGGGGCGAGCCTATTGCCGTTACCGGGCACATCACCAGACTCCGGGCTGCTACTGAGTATTCGCCCTAGTTTTAGTATTTTTTTTAAATTAGTAACACTTTTGCCCGACCCGGGACCTTCGATCAGCAGTGGCATACGCTATCCACTGGACCACGGAGGCAGGCCATTATTGTTTTGTTGAAAGTACGCACTCACCAAAGCATTGGCTCATAAGTCCGGCATCCACTTTAGCACCGAGGTTGTTGACCGTGGGTTCTCTGTCGCCATATCTGTAGACATTAACAGCCAGTTTCAATTCGATCTATCCACGGATTTCGAGATTCTTGATACCTGTTTGACATATTTTGCATGGAGCTTATGTCAAATATGAATCTGAAATCTCAAAAAAATGGATAGTTCGAATATTGTATTCAGCAGTAATTGTATAAGACTATACGTATGGGGATTTTAGATCGTTCTAACAATATTTCAAACAAAATGGACCTTATTACAAAACAAAGACTTTGTAGTACCCGGCGTAGTCCTAAATCATACAAGTTGGTTTATAACTGGCTTCCCACGGTACGTGGTTTTGCGGATGGATGTGTGCGCACCTGTGAAGATACTCCTGATGAAACGACAAAGTTGCCGCGCACGTTCGTCCGCAATACCATGCACTATGGAAAACGGGATTTACACATTAATAAAAAGAACAAGTATAATTATTACACTAGTTCCTTTTATCCAACGTCTCGAGCAGCTTACGTCGCTTGTGGTCGTAGATGGATTACTCCATAGACTTAAGTAATATAAGCCTTGTATTGTATTAGGCAACATTTGTTGATAAACTGTTTATGACGTGTTTATCACCAAGTTTACCGTAGACACTGTTTCTGAAACATGGCCGTCCACACTTGTCAGTTGTTGCTAGGATGTCGCCCGAGGTAGTGATGCTCTGTGCTGCTTACATAATAATTCATAAGAGTGCTACTAGAAAAAAAAAAGAAGAAAAGGTGATGGATTCGGAATTATCTCTATGAGCATCGAAACTTGGTTGTTGGACCACACTACTTCCATGTTAATAAACTCGCGCAACACACGTCCACACCTGTTGACTTTTGCTTATAAACAAAATGTTTCGGCTTGTTCTCCATTTGATTGGGGAACACGGCAACATGTTTCAGAAACAATGTTTCATCACATTTGTTTATGTCGTTTATGAACTGTTTATAAACTGTATACAGAGATAATAATAATAAACTTTATTCAATAAAATAAACGTCACATGTTACATAGGAAAGTATTACATTAAAAATAATAAACTTTTATGATTAAGTATAATGTCTATGATAATTGCTTATGTTAAATTGTGGTACATTCATGCGTATTTACTTTATTTATAACGTTAATACATTATATTTGGTAAATATGGCTATTTTAATGTTTACCTGAACTAGGCTGTAACACCTGTGTTTCAGAAAAAAATGTAAATTATAATATTATAGGGCTATGCTTTTACAAAATAATCATGAACTGCTAATATGTAATAGGAAATAGACTTAATTATGATTTATTCTAACTTAGAGTAGGTACTTACACACTATTTTATAACTGTAAGCAAATTCTCTGTATCAGAGCAGGTCATTGTCATTAGGTGTTTTGTAACAATAAGGTGACACTGCTTATAACTTATGCTATATAAATCTAAGGTTTTATTTAATTTATTATATAGGAAAGGTCCGAGGAAAGCAAAGAATCTATTTACATAAACATGTTTAGCTCGAGGTTTGATGCAGACTAGATCTTTCCGTCTTTTGCCTGATGGGATTGGTGTATAAGGAAGAAGGGTGTGTTGTTTTAGTATGGTGCGTAGAATGAATAATTGGCGCACAGTTAGAACTCCGGTGGACTGATATAACTCATAAGTGGGAAAAATGAAAGGGCGAAGGGTTGCTACCTTTAAAATAGCTCTTTGGGCTCGTTCCAAAGGCAGTAGGATCGTTTTAGCTGCCACTCCCCATGAGGTTATACAGTATGAGATGATTGATTCACATAGTGCAGTGTAAACCTGTCTTAACAATTTAAAGTTTATCACGTCGCGTACATTTTTGAATATGGAAATTAGTTTCCGTACTCTTTTACACAATGATTCGATATGTTTGCGGAAATTAAGATTAGTATCAAGCGTAATACCTAGATATTTTATATTATATAATCTGTTTTTCTAAAGTAGGGCAAGCGCATGCAGTGTCAGCATTTGAATGAAACGTGTTGTGAGCCACTAAACAGTTAGATGAGTTGTGCCTGCTATCATTTTTCATTGTAAAATGAATGTACTTTGTTTTATATGCATTTAGGGTCAGTAAATTTTTAAATAGCCAAGTGTTGACAGTGTTGAAGCCATGTTGAGCCAGTTCATATACCTCATCAAGTGACTTTGCAGTAAAAATAAGTGCTGTATCGTCTGCATATGACATAATGACACCATTTCGAAGTTTTAGGTTGCAAAGGTCGTTTATATATATCAAGAACAGAGTAGCTCCTAATATACTTCCTTGGGGTACACCAAATTTAGTGTTAGGGACATCGTTACTTATGTTGTTGCCTATTGTTACACATTGATGCCTGTCAGAGAGGTAATCAGTAAACAGTGCTAACCTCGTACACCGACAGATTCAAGTTTCTTTAGCAGTATAGAAGACGATACAGAGTCAAAAGCTTTAGCAAGGTCTAGAAATATCCCAATAGCATGCTGTCCACCATCTAAATTAGATGTAATGTGGTCAGTCAGTTGCTCAACTGCCTGGCTTGTTGACCTGTGAGGCCGAAAACCAAATTGTCTGTCTGAAAGAATGTTGTAGGTTTCGAGATATTTTATTAGTCTATTGTTTATTATTTTCTCTTTTCTCTAATATTTTAGACAGCACTGGTAATATTGATATAGGCCGATAATTATTTACACTGCTCTTGTCACCTGCTTTGTGCACAGGTATCACAATAGCCTTTTTTAA
The DNA here is from genome assembly GCA_944739405.2 of Euclidia mi. Classification (NCBI taxonomy): domain Eukaryota; kingdom Metazoa; phylum Arthropoda; class Insecta; order Lepidoptera; family Erebidae; genus Euclidia; species Euclidia mi. Next base: position 37,541,287 of record OX123206.2, read on the forward strand.
GCATTTTGGAAATATTCCTTCAGACATACATATTTGGAATATGTGTGTTAGTGGCGGTGCAAGAATGTGCTTAAACCTTTTAATTATGTTTGTGGGGATGTTATCCCATCCCATCGCACAAGTATCTTTTAACCCAGTAATGACTTGAATAACTTCGTCTAAATCGGTATCCAGCATAACAAAAGATTTAAGCCTAGAAATAGGTGAGGTGATCGAAGCATGGTGAGTAGATGAATGATCGGAAAAAGAGATTCTGTCTGCTAGATTTTTGCCAACGTCGGAAAAGAATGTGTTGATTTCATTTAGTGCTGCTGTAGGATTTGATCGATTTTTGAGCAAATCTAAGGGTTGCTCAAATGCTTTTACAGTAAATGAACGCCTTTTTAAGAATTTCCATACTAGTTTAGTGTTGTTACCTGCTTGATTCAACTGAGATTTATCGTAGTCGACCTTTAGTTTTTTAAGAAGTTTGTTGCAAAAGTTTCTATATCGCCTATATGTTATAGCCAGAATCTCATTTTCAGGTGCCTTTTTAACTTTTATATGTAAATTATCTCTGTGTCTAATACAGCGAAGAAGACCCGGAGTAATCCATGGCTTTATATTCCTATATTTTCGCGACAATGTTACTGTGTATGTGTTTTTTCTAATTGCGTACTGTATGGAATTTATTAGATAAGATATTGATTCGTTAACGTCGGCATAAAAGTAAACTGGGGCAAAATTTGTATGGCGAATGCTTTTTTCAAGGCCTTTCATATTTACTTTTGTATAGCTAGGTATGCAATTAAGTTTCGCACATGATAATTTTAACGTTAATAAGATGGCTTGGTGGTCTGTGATAGTTGAGTTAGTAACTAAAGTAGTAGATGGCTGTTTAGTTTTAATAATAAAATGATCCAGGCATGATCCACTTTGATGTGTAGGGAAGGTATGCGCCGGCAGAAGACCATGGAAAGAGCAGATATTTAAATAGTCGTCTCCTTGAAGGTTACAATTTCCTGACAGGATATTTATGTTTATGTCCCCCGTAATTATAATATTCTTATATGCTATAACTATAATAAAGACCTTATAAATAATTAAGAAAATACAAACTAGTTTTAAGTGCCTATTAATAAACTTTACTGGTGACGCTCTTAGGCGCCCTCATAATCTATGCTATTAATATAATTGTCCTCTGCATATTTACGTGCCAAGCAACCCATTTCTCCCGTTTGGTGATCACATTTCCTCTTGAAGCGTTTACAAGTAGCACACTTAGGAGGTGATGTTTTGCTGTTACACTCCTTAAAAGAGTGACCAAGCTCTCCGCAATGATGGCATGTGGGACTAGTTTCACGGCAATATTTGGCTGCGTGACCAAACTGTTGGCAATTAAAGCACCTAGTCACAAAAGTGAAGTCTTTAACCGGGCATGACGTCCAATTAATATAAATACGACCTTGGTTAATGAGACATTTTCGGATGTTAGCGGCTACTTCTAGGACGTAGGTACAGGTTGGCAAATTTTTCTTACCGGCTTTGTGGCTTAGTTTCACAACTTTCATAAAGGACTCACGTGTAGAGCTCGGGAACTTATCGGCTATATTCTGCTCGTAAATACACTCAAAAACTTCTTTTTCCGTTAGAGTATCGGGAACTCCAACTACAGCTATTCTAGGGCGGCGTTTAGTAGGCTCTTCGACGGTGAGGCCAGACGAGACAAGTTTCTCTGACTTCCTAAGCTTTTCGATGTCTCCTTTTGACTCCGTGCTAATTATGACGCCCCCATTCTTCACTTTCCTCACAGCACGAACATGTAACTTCATCTCTTCAGGAGATATAATTTTTTGGACGAGGGACTTCGTTTCGTCACTACTTTTGTTCTTGTCGTTAGGGTAGATAGCAAGAGAGCTCAAATTGTTTGGGCGGACAAAATTGTTTCACCATGTCAGCAAAAGAGTGGTGCTCGACTGGTTTCAGCTTTTCTTCTACAGCCTCTTTGAACTGCTGCAAAGAACTCGTCAAGTCTTGCTTTTCTTGTAGGTGTTGAATAGTTGCGTGAGCTAAAATAGTTTTCTGCTTGAGGGATTGGTACAGGGTGGACATTTGTGCCGATACTGATGTTATTTTACGGCACTCGTGAGCTACACGCAACTTCTGGTCAGAGTTCATTTTGCTCTCTGAGGTAATGGAGCTAATTTCGTTCAAATAGGACTCAATTGTGGACATCCATCTTTGGATCTCTGAAGTTGGTATAACTTCAGCAGGTAGGTCATAATTCTCAGGAGCAGGTGGGTTTGGGTCAAGAGTTTGGGCTGCTTGACTCGGTGTTGGTGGAGGACTTCGCGTAGTTATTCGGCTTTTGCCAAAAGGGCTAAATCCAGGCACAGACATATCTGTTATTCAGTATAAATCGTCCACACAAATGTTTCTATTTCATATTCGCAGTTTATGGAAAGTATGCACAAATCACTCGCGACACACTTTAATTTACTTATTGACACTGCAATTTGGTAAAATTAATTAGTATCCGTATTTAATTCATTTTAACGTTAGCAAAAAACGCGTCTGCATAGTCGCACGAACGTCTAACAATCAGATGATGAAACACTGTTTATAAACTGTTTATAAACAGTGTTTATCAACAAATGTTGCCTAATGAATACAAGTCTTTAATCTATTCGCATAGTCGCGAATATATTAAAGACATACTGATGAAAGCAAGTGCAACTTTCTTTTTTTATCAATCAAAATGGTGGTACATATTTGCCGTACACCAAAACTTGTATGACAATTCCCAAATATTAGTATTAGTAATAATAAATAGAAAACAAACATTATACCAATCGGAGAAACAAAAATGAATGTGGGTACTTTGCCAATTTTTATGTGGGACTGAAACATACCTAAAGTCAATGTCAAAATCCTTTATTTATTTGGGTCCCAATGTTGCGCTTATGAACGTCAAAATAATAAATTTATAAATAAATACTTAAAGATTCTGCATTACTGCCACGTTCGCAAAGCAAGGGCGTAAAACCACGAGAAAGAACGGGCAATAAAACTCACGGTCACTCTCTTTCATCACTAGGTTTTATATAATACATATATTTCACATTTTGTAAGGTCATCTTCATCATCATCACATCAGCCTTTAATAGTCCACTGCTGGACTAGGCCTCTCCTTGGAAAGGAGGAATTAGCCTACTATACCACGCTGGCCAAACGGGTTGGTATAGGGTTTGTATCAAGTTTTCCTTCTCTTGCAGTGTTGTGCTCTGCATAATATGGTCCCTCTGTCGGCTCTTACGACATCCATGGGATGATATGGGGTGGTGACATTTCGTATTCTTAATCCGTCACCACACGGACAAGGTTGTAAGGTGCTGCAAAGTAAAAGTGTCACCAACACATATCCACTAATTCTCTAGCGAATAAACAATTGTAAGCAGATATATTTGTTTACTTCAATTCCAAGATTAGGTACGCACTAAAATATCTGGAATATCTTCAGGTAAATTTGTATGTCATATTTGCTCCAATTCCGATATTGGTCCTCTGGAATATATCTGTCAAATTGTCTCAGTTCAGTGGGTTCCATTTCGATATTGGCGATAAATCTATGTACAGGCTATATATCATGATGGAATCCCTGATGAGTCAAACCGGTTGATCAGTTGATCTATATACGTTTTGCCGTAGTATTATTGGTCTTGTTTGCGCGCAGAAAATTGCGTAATAAATATGTTATAGGGATAAAGATGTTATGGTAGAAAATGTTGGCCGTTTAAATGTTTTTAATATAGTCGTGCGAGTATTTGATATTGTTACATACATACATACATAGACTCACGCCTGTTTCCCCGAAGGGGTAGGCAGAGGCATATTAAACGCCCACTTTTCGCCAGTGTTTTGATCCCATGTAATAGGTGGCGAGCCTATTGCCGCTTATTGGGACATTTTGTTTGCCAGAGCCTCGTCCGTTGATCGGCAGGTGCACCACTTGCAGGTGAGGTTGGCTTGGGACCCTAAGTTCTTGGTGGGAACCCTATGCTATATTGTTATAGTTTAATAATCAAATACAATTCAATGTCCAAAGGAGAGACTTTTGCCCAGCAGTGGTACACATTGATGGGTTAAATAAAAAGCACAAATTGATTATATTATACAGAAAACCTAAAGTCTCACGTGAGTAAAAATGCATTCTTAAATTATTTGGGAATAAGATTGGAAAATTGATAAATTTTCTAACATTCAGACGACAGAGGTTTTTACAGCGAACAAAAGTATTCATCAAAATTCTACATCACTTTCCAACATTTTATATAAGTTTCAAAGGAATCCTAAATAACAACATTTTCTTTATCGGAATGTTGCGATTCATAATTCATGTGTAACAATGGCTGTCGATTTACTAGTCCAACCTTTTTGTTACTATCTTGATTCTCTTAAAAACAAAACAAGTTTCAAGTGGCCAGTGTTTCTTCATTAAAATAGCACTTCACAGGTCTGGAATAAAACAACAAGAGGGTTTTATCAAGTGCCTCTTTTAAAAGTGCTTTTGTCTTACTAAAGTTTGTACGTTTTGTGAAACGTTTACTTTGCTCAGTTTCTTAAAGTTTGCAAGGGCTAAATCTTGGAAATTAATACGGCAATTTAATGAAATCTTTTGGTTTAAGGATGCATAAGTTTGAAGAGAAAATTTTGACAAAAGTTCAGTGTTCGGTAGATAACTTTTGTTATTTTAAAGGCTTTAGTCGCATTATGTCCAATTTGCAAAATGTCCAACCGTCCAATTCTCAATAGGTCCAGTTCGCAATTAGTCCAATTCGCAATTGGTCCAGTTCGCAATTGGTCCAGTTCGCAATTAGTCCAATTCGCAATTGGTCCAATCGCAAGTTTAATGTGAAAGTAACTAAATGGGTTGTGTTAGGTTCTCTTTTGACCCTTAACCCGAAAATACCGTCAACCTCAGTTTATTAAACTAGTGGAATGAATAAAAGCGATATTTAGGTTTTATGTGATAACGTGAAACGAAACGCAACCGCCATCTTGCTAATTACGAACTGGACCATTTGCGAATTGGACATTGTGAGAATTGGACAATTTGCGAATTGGACGTTGTGAGAATTGGACAATTTGCGAATTGGACGATGTGAGAATTGGACATTTTGAGCCCGCTGGACATTTTACGAATTGGACATAATGCGACTAAAGGTTTTAAAGTAACTGTAATAAAGAGAATAATATATTTTGAAGCATATGAGGCAGCGGTAGCCAAGCAAAGATACCAACTGACTGACATGCAGAATGTATCGGGTCCGAATCCACGGCACGCACCACTGGCTTTTTAAAGTTGTTAAACTGTTAATTATTAATTGACCCATGTCTCAGAGAACACAATAAACCGCCGGTCCGACTGCCATGAAGATCCTTGACAGTCGTTATGGGGAGTCAGTATCCTCCAATAAACTTCTACTGGTCTAAACCATGGCATATCTCTATCACATTGGATTACTGAGGTCAGACGGCCGTGGCCGTTGCTCTGTGGAAAAGCTGATATTCTCTCATATCTGTTTAGACTAGTAAAAATTTACATCTGTCAAAAAGATCAAGCTAACTTGTACAGACTATAATGGTAAAGATACCAGAGCAAAACCAGTTCGACATTGGAATCTTCAAGACGCGAGCATATTCCTTTTTAAAAGGTAGGCAAGGTACTTGTGATCCTTCGGGCATTGCAGGTGTCTATGGGCGGCGGTGATTACTTACCATCAGGTGACCCGCTATAGTATTTTCGTTGTATCATGATATGCATGATAGTTCATGACTGACAATTACAGTGATGTAACCTAAGGAAATTTAATCGATTATTTATAAATATCGATTTAATTGGCAAACGATATGGAATCGTACGTAGTTACCGATTTTACATCTTCGAAATAAAATTCATTTTAAAAGTGTTTTGGCAAATATATTCGCAAATAAAACGCAGTAATTTTAAAATATATTAAATATATTTTAAAATTACTAGTGACAGTGAATAATAATAAAAAAATATATTATATTTTTTTATTATTATTCACTGTCACTCGAACTAAAACCTTATATCTGAATCTTCTCCAACAGAGATAATTATTTGCTGATCTCAAATCGGTCGAGGTGGACATATTTAACCCAGTCTGTAAATATTGTCGGATTGGGTTTCGAAACGAGTCGCCCGAACTTGAGGGTATTGGTGGTGTAGGGTGCTTAAGGGAGTTAGTCTTAAAGTAATTTTGGCTGCCGGAGTTGCGTCTAAATATTTTTAAACAATTTCCAAGAATTCTTCATTCAAATATGCAAAACGGAACGTAATTTTAGGTTTTATGTGAAAGTAACTAAATAGGTGTGTTCGGTTCTCTTTTGACCCTTAACCACAGTCAGCCTCACTTTCTTAAACTAGTGGAATCAATAAAAGCGATATTTAGGTTTTATGTGAAAAAATGTGATACGAAACGCAACCGCCATCTTGTGTGAATGATATTGACAGGTAACGTCAAATTTGTGCGTCATTGCCCTCATTGCTTTCGAGTACTTAGGGTTCTGTAATAAGTAACTAAATAGGTTATAGTAGGTTCTCTTTTGACCCTTAATCCGATAATAGGAGCCCTGCGAAGCAGGGCTCCGTCAACCTTAGTTTATTAAACTAGTGTGAATAATGTGGAAGTTGGCAGTGCCATACACACCGATGTTTGGAGCTTTTTTTTAGAGGAAACCATGTATCTCCGGCAAGTGAAAATGGTGAGGGGTGTTGCGAGACCTACCCCCCTCCCCTCCCAATCACTCACAATCCCTAAATACGGCGACGTATTTCGAAACCTTTACCATATTGTCGATTGTGTTATTTCTACGACTGATTAATTTTATCAATGTAGGGATTTCGTATTGCCACCACATCGGAACTATCTATGTCAGTTATTGAAGCTTTATGCTCACGTTTCTTCGGAGTGGATAGCTTCTTGTCTTCAAATCTAGTTTCTCCAAATTTTTCATTGGATATTCGACAAACTGAAGCCTTGCCGATGTCCAGAGCAGAGCTGCCGCAACTCTGTAATCAACACTGTCGATCGGTATTACCGGGCCCCCGTTTGCACGCTCTCGTTCAAAGAAGGTCCTCAAACGAAGCACTAACTCACGGCTTTGAGAGTTTAAAACTATCTTTTTTGTTATTTTTGGCATTGTACCTACCAAATAAAACACAACAAAAAAATAACACGCCAAACAGGCAGAATCACAAACCGCATACAAGGCGCTCGTACTGACGTCTGACGTATTCGATCACAATATGGCCACTCCTATTCATCGATTTTATGCCGATTCAATGGTGTCAATCTCTACTGACAGAGGGTTCGTTTCATGCATCTGACATTTTGAGGATTATATTTTATTATATTTAAATAATTTATTTACAGTTCATAATAATTATAAAAATAGAGAGAGACATACTAGTATCAATTTACTTTGTAATTTATAGATATTTTTTTAAAATAATTGTTTTCTTTTGCCAATTTATTTTGTAAAGCCAAAATATAAGTTGAAAGTAGTATGCGTGATACGTAAAATGAGAACCTTCATGCATATCATCATACAGCGAAAATACTATAATTCGTTTGTCTTCCTTTGCTATAAAAAAACAAAACCGTGGTGATGAAGGATGTATGTGTAATAGGGAAGGTCAAAAATGTGTCTATGACGCTTTAATTCTCCGAAGGAACATCACTTCACTCTATTGTAGTAAATTCTTGGCTTACATCAATGATATGCGTTACCATTGACATGGGTGTGGGCAAGTCGGCACCGACAGACCTCGTAAGATATTCGTTGACCAAATTGGGCACTTCTTGAAGTAGCCAAAATCGGCGAGCTTGTATGAAATAAGATAATGAATATAAAGGGAGGGGGTAAGGTTTGTAAGGATAGAAGCAAGTGGCGTTATATTGTCTCTGTCTACCCTGAAAAAAAAGGCGTGAGTATTATTCATGAATAATACTCACGCATTTTGCCCGCCCGATCTTGTATCACATGCGATACAAGATCCATCCCAGTAGGAATTGTCAGCTCTTTACTAAATTCAGTAGATAAACCTTAATCAAGTAGGTAGTATTTACCCATTTATATGAACTCTGGTTGGTTTTCTCAGTACATAGGAACGTTAGAAATGTGTCCATGAATTAGCCTTTTTCTAATAATTCTTTACTATTTTCTGGACATTATCATAATTGTTTCAAAGTAAATGTTTCAAGTTCCATTTAAATTTGAAAATTCTTAGACATGGTTTAAAATTGTTTATAAAGAAATGGAAGTTAAGTAGGTGCTCAGTAAAGTTTTAATATATATTTGTATCTTAAAATGGAAAGGCATTAAAGTTTTTAATTAATATACTTTGTGAAATTAAGTTACTTTATAAGTCTTTGTTTTTCTTACATACATATTTTAAATATATTTACGCCAACATTGCGATCCATTGTGAGACCTTTGGGAGGATTAAGAAGGTCGCTTCGGTGAAACACTTCAAATATTTAAAGTAGTATGTGTTTAAAATGTGTTTAAAGTAGTATCAACTTATCGTGTGATAATTAAGCATAGTTTTATTTAATACTAGCTGACCCGGCGAACTTTGTACTGCCATACATTTTTATAAATTAATATTTGCTATTATTTGTTTTAAATACTTTTCCATATAAACCTTCTCCTGCTAATAATGAATACATAAAATAAAGATTTATCCAATTTGGTGCAGTCGTTTGGAAGTTATGCGCGTACAAACATTTAGGTGATTCATTTTTATTTATATAGATTAGACTTCACCTGAGTTCTTAAATGAATTATACACCTAAAAGTTCCTTAGAAATGACACTAAATGTTGGTGAAAGCTGTACAAAAATCTGTTCGTTTGTGTATGAGTTAATCGCGTTCTTACAGACACACAGGACGCGGCGGGGATTATTTAGTATGTATAGATTTGGCGGCCATTATAGTTTGTTAGTTCGAAAAGACAATGATCCGCCACATCCCATGGCTCCACCAAATCTTGCGGTTATAATGTTCTCAATCTCGGGAAATACTCTACTTGCTTTGGCTTTTCTGGTATGCAATTACTTCACTCCCTAAGAATTAAGGTTTACCTAGGTTTACTGTGGCGCTCCAGAACTGACCATGAGTCACCTGCTGGGGTGACGCAAATGTCCTCACAGATGTTCATAGGCCGGTCTACACCAAGTCACCGACATTGCAATAATTGCTGTGGCCCCACACTGGGCTGACATTTCATCTCGGTACCATCAACTCGAGGAAAATAACAAGAAAAAGAAGGTTTACCTACAGAACAGTTAAGAGAGGTTAGAACGGCCTTGTGGGCGTGGCAGGATCGCCGTACTTGTGAGCAAACGCTCATATGTCGAAAAATTTTGATTGACGCTGTCAACAATCGTGCTCATATTGCGACAGCGTACGAAGCTCCGCGAAAATAAAAGAATTATGCCGTCTTGCGCTATAATAACGTGTCGAAAAAGAAGCCAATTATGTACTATGGCTCGAGAAGGGATTTCTTTTCACCGGTAAGTCCAAAAACCTTAAAATAAAAATGATATTTGTAATTATTACAATAGTATTATGTAATTTGTAGACAAAAACGATACTATCGCAAGCAAATAAAAAAAATTACATTGCTGGCAATACGTGGGTACCATCTAGTACTACGTAGGCGATTGCGCAATGTATTTCGTTCACTGCGAACGTCAAAGCTTGAATTCTGCTAAATCTATGGTGGTGGGTCCGATAGTGTTGTACCTACCAAGTTGTGAACAATGTCGACTGTGAGTTCCTTCGTGTGAATGTATTCAAATGATTGTTATCAGTAATATTAAGATTAACATAACTTTGTTTATTACTACCGATTAATGTTTATTGTGGGTTATTAACTTAGTATCGCGGGTTACATATCACATATTTTAATTAAGAAAATTGATTCTGACATATGCGTCGGAGCACTGCTGTCAAATGAAATAAATTCGGACCATAAATTATTTATCGTAGCAAAAGATAAAGGCGGTCTCCTGTATCATTATATAAAGATTTACACCGACAATCTTCGGCAAATTAATGAACATAATATATGTTGACAACAAATTGCGCACCTTTGTCGGAACTGAATTATTTAGCAACATTAGTTATCACCAGGTTGGATTTTATCCTAGTGCAAGCCATGTTACAGACCTATCTAAAGCTATCATAGAAAAATATATCAATGTAAGATTGCATTTTCTTTTGAAAAATTCGAATTTAAAAGATAGCAAGCGTATGCTTCTTAATAAATACGTCTTATTTCAGGGACAATAATAGAATCTGGGTTGAAATTTAATTTAAATTATTGTTCAACATTAAAATATTATTGTATTATATACTTGTGTCATTTATTTCTTTACAAACTTTAGCTTATGTGGTTGTACACATGAATAGTTTATCACGGACTCTTGGTATTCGGATATGATAAAGGCCATATTGTATCTTCCCCTTTAATTTTATATTATTATTTATATATATTAAGAAAGGCCTCACTATTTGTACCCTATCCCACCATCCCAAAATAAAAACAAACAATTGCAAAACTTAAAGTAACAAAACAACAGTATTTTATCGATATAAATAATCGACCTTTTGGACACCGTAACATTAATGAGAGTGTGTGAGTGATCGTCAAGCGCGATAGTTCCATGTCAAGCGAAGTGTTTGCGCTAGTGTGACAACCAATGGCAAACTCGCGATCTAAGTAAGTGCAGTTGATTTGTGTGCGTAATGCGCGTACGTATTAGTGTATTGCTTGTAGTGGAGATAGAGAGTGGGAGACAATCGGCGACACGCGTTCTAATACAAATCATCTAACCCCCTTTAATTGTTCTGTGGGTTTACCCTACAACCCTCTACAGACGCTTCATCCTGGAGTAGTGTAATAGCACAAAAGGCAGTACTAGATATCAAGGCAGCTGGAAAAACAAAAGCTTGCTTGTTGCTTACTTGGCAGCTAAGTGGGGCCACTGCCTGTGCCGAAATCCAAACCCGGAGCCGTGCCAGAAGCGTACCAGCACCCAATTGGACTGCGCCCACGCCCGGTTCTGGTACGGACGAACCAGCTCCTCCACCATTGACATCTGTCTGTGAGAGGAACATGTATTACAACTGCATACGGTTGTTCATCATCATCATCCTAGCGGATTAGAGGCAGCAATAGTCTAGTGGAGATACAAACGGAAATACCATGCAGAGGGTATCGGGCTTGAAGCCACGGCGCGCACCAATGACATTCCCAAGTTACGTGAGTATTGAATTGTAAATTATCGCTTGCGCCGTGCCTCGGAGAGCATGTTAAGTTCTGTTCCGGTGTGTTCGATCCCGGCAGTCATGGAGATCTTTGACAGTCGTTATAGGGCTAGGCATAGTAGGTACTTATAAATAAACTGTCACTAGTCTAATCCAGGGAACATAGCTTTTCCTTTGGGTGGGGAGGTCAGACAAGCAGTCGCTCTGTGGAAAAGCTAATATTCAGTCAAATCCGGTTAGACTAGAAAGCGGTCCTCAGGTTCTAGCTGAGATAATGCTAGGAGGATGATGATGATCGTTCACCATCATCCTAGTGCTATCCCGGTCGCACTCCAAGAATTATTCGCTTAATCTTCTCCACTTAGAACTGAATAGAGTCGCTGTCAAAACAATATTTGCTAAGAGTAAAACAATTTTTGAGGGTTTGTTGCCAGACACTGTCACTATTTCTGTATATTTATACTTTAATAGCTTTGGAGCCTACGTGTATCGTTAGTAGACGACTTGCAAACGCCGCGTTTTAATATGTCTGTTTTCAGAACAATCTACATGCCTTAAGTTGCAGGCGAATCATCAGAAGAGAGTACCGGTCTATGGACGCAACAAATTCTGCAGTTACTCACACCAGAGTATATCCTAGAGTTGCATTTAATAATAGGTCTACTAACTGCTTCAACGGCACTCTTTCAATCGCCCTCATGGTGGCTGGCTGCGTCGCGAACGAAGCGAGGGTCTGGACCAGGGACTCTCTGGTACTAGCCAGCACTATACGCTGGTCTGCAAACTCCGCGCACAAGAACGCGGCACATGATACGACTAGTTCTTCCCATTCTAGAAACAAAAGGAAAGTATATGTTTTTTATCCATTATACCCATAGTATAAGATCGGCTTAGTTTGGCACATATTATTTATCTATCAAGTCAACAACATAATATATCCCCAAAATTCAGATTGTCGAGTATTTTGTCAGTTTATTATAATTATTATTATTATTTATTTATTACAGTTTTACAATAAATATATTAATAGTGCTACACAAAACCGGTTTAGCGGTTTGACTTTGGAAGAGTCATAATACTATTTTACATACCTACATATTTTAACAAATGTTATTTAACAAATATTTTTTTAGTTTTTGTTTAAATTTAATTTTATCGTTTTCATGTCTGATGTCCGCGGGCAATCTGTTCAGCAGATATGGTTCCCCTTTTTTTCAATGTTCTGTCGCCGTAGTAATTTAGTTCCTAATGGTTCTGACATACAAATCGTAGTCGTCGTATTGGCCACTCTAGCGAAACGTCACAGACACTGGATAACATGTTGAGTACATCTAAAACCTACATTTTGAACCTACATGTATAATATGAGTCACATTTAACCCGAGCGAAGCCGGGTTTTCATCTAGTTATTATATAATTATACGACATAAGTGGACAGTTATATAATCCTGATGCCCTGGTCCCAATTTATTTGGGATTGATATATAGTGTGTGCTTCGCTTCAATACTCCTTTGTCACCCACCAGCTAATCAAAAATTCTTTCTTCTTTAAGATCTATCCTCTCATAGAATATCCATATTTCACTTAGCCACTCTTAGGCTTCCTGTATACGACCCCGGACCCGCACCGGTGCCGCACCGCAATACTGTGTATTCACATCAAAACCGCATCGCCACCGCGTCGACGCCGCACCGACGCCGCATAAATACCGCATTGTAACAACGCTAAATTATAAAGCAGTGATCACAGTTAAGTATAGGATTGTCTGTGTAACTGTACAGACTTCACTGTTTTAGTTATATTCGCATATATTCGTAATATTAACATTAAGCATAAAAAAGAAAGTATTATGTAGAACTTAGTTATTTTGGGCCTGTTTCACGACTGTACAGTAAGTTCCGATTAAATTATTTGGCATATAAGCTATATGTATATATATATACATACAACTTTCGTTCTAATTTTGAATCCACTTCAAAGATTAGGCTTACTTATAGGTGGTGAAACAGGGCCTTAATCTACAAGCAGCGGCGGCAATAAATTGTAATAAATGTAAAATATTTTACTCCGACAATACTATACTGAACTGTGATCGCTGCCTTAGCGTTGTGACAGTGCAGTATTTATGCGGCGTCGGTGCGGCGTCGACGCGGTGGCGATGCGGTTTTGATGTGAATACACAGTATTGCGGTGCGGCACCGATGCGGGTCCGGCGTCGTATACAGGAAGCCTCACGCTATGAGTAGGAAGATATAGGACGTATAAATTCTTAGGCTCCATTTGAGTGCGGTTCAGTTTCATAGGATTAGTAAAATAAAAAAATAGTAATTATCGATTTACTTTCGCGATTGGTATACATCATACAATTTTACTGAAACGGGTCTTACTCCCGATATTTAATTAATTTACCGCCATGACCACGACCGTTGTAAGACGGCTGAAACGTCAGTAAAATAGACGTATTAATTAAATTAAATTTATTAATTAAGGCGCTGTGCTAAGCGACTGTTTTGGTAAATGAGGGGGTGAAGCAGGGGAGGTGAAGGGAGCTTAGCTCCGTCTACTGCGGGGCGCCCCCCTTCATTCTCGTCGTGTGCGGCCGTATTCTGGCGACATCCGTATTCCAATATTTCAAAATTGCAAGCAAAACGTTTTAGCATATTGAATTGAGATACTGATATTAAAATTTATATTACATACATCAATCTGTTTGTACAATATAGGCATAGCGCAATTTTTGTTCTCAGTGCAGCCATGAGCAAAACTGGTTTACATTAGACGTTATAGGTATTAATAGTTGACAAAAGTAGGTAAATATCTACGTGCCGTAAAATGTTCAAAATAATTAAGTCAGTTCCATGTATGGAGAGGCCATTATTATGTTTGTTTTGTTTTTGTATAAAAATAGTGAAGCAGTTCATAGAATACCTACATCTAATTCCATTCCTGCCAGTTTTCAAATCTGTTTTGCAATAAATTGGCTGTGACATACGGGCGGACAGACAGACAGACATTGCGAATCTATAAGGGTTCCATTTTTACAATTTTTGGCTACGGTACCCTAAAAAACACAATACTGCTCTACTAAGCGCAAAAGCCGTATCTCAACTAAAGCGAGTTACGAGATAATTGAAGTTTAGTAAAAGTTGATTTCTTTTATTTATTTATGGATGTTTATTGTTATTATAGGTATAATTATTATGGTAAAGGTTTCGAAATACGTCGCTGTTTTTAGGGGTTGTGAGTGATTGGAGAGAGAGGAGGGGAGGTCTTGAAAGCCCCCTCATCATTTTCACTTGCCGGAAATACTTGGTTTCCTCTGAAAAAAAAAATCTCCAAACATCGGTGTCATGGCACTGCCAACTTCCACATTCATCACACTAGTTTAATAAACTAAGGTTGACGGAGGCCTGCGAAGGGCACCTATTTTCGGATTAAGGGTCAAAAGAGAACCTAACATAACCTATTTAGTTACTTATTTCAGTCGCACCTAACCCTAGGCACTCGAAAGCAATGACGCACAAATTTGACATTAGCTGTCAATATGATCATTCCAAGATGGCAGTTTTGCGTTTCGTTTCACGTTTTTCACATAAAACATAAAATAGACATTTGTAAAACTGTACTAAAGTATTAAAACTACGTTCCGTTTTGCATAATTGCCGAAGTATTAATGAAATTTTGGAAATTGTTTAAAAATATTTAGACGCAACTCCGGCAGCCAAAATTACTATTAGGTGATTAAAACGAACTCCCTTAAGCCCCCTACACTACCAATACCCTCAAATTCAGGCGACTTGTTTCGATACCCAACCCATTATTATTTTTCAAAATAGATGAAACATCAAAAATATATGTGGATATACCTTATTCATGAGATACTGCTATGTCGCTTAGAAAATTATAGAATTAGAATTTGAGTTACTGCTTTTTCGTTAGCTCTCGTCATACATGTCTGTATGGAAAAATATAAAAAAATTATTTCGCTTCAAATATGTGTTGTTTCAAAGAAAATAAATATTAAAAGATATTTATTTATATTCATTTATAATTTATTAA
Source organism: Euclidia mi (assembly GCA_944739405.2). Classification (NCBI taxonomy): domain Eukaryota; kingdom Metazoa; phylum Arthropoda; class Insecta; order Lepidoptera; family Erebidae; genus Euclidia; species Euclidia mi. Next base: position 37,556,690 of record OX123206.2, read on the forward strand.
CGAAATAAAGAGTTTACAGCTCATCAAAAGTTAGCTGTCTGCTACAACGCGGCAGGTTTTCTTTATTCTCATCGAATGTTAAAGGCAGTATGTGAGGTGATAAGACTTATAATTTGCTGTTGCTCACGAGGCACAGTTTCATTTACTTTCCTTTTACGGCTTGGTATTGTAGAAATTTCAAGCACTGATGAAACATTTTCCTCTCCGTGATCTCGCAATGCCATCCCTTGAGCTTGACGAGAATCAACAATTTCAGGCAACTGCCAATTCATATAAAACGCCACAAGCTTCTCCCAGAAAACATCATCTCTTTCTATAATTTCTATTTTTAGTGGTATACTTTCGCCACTCCACACAGCAAATAAACACTTTTGTTTGCGTGTAACTTGGCGTTGCCCCTGAATTTGGTAGGTAATAACAATTACAATATTTGTTTAGACTAGTCAGTTCACTTTTTTATCATGTTTCCATATTTGTATTTTATTTGCTCTTATACTATTCTCCAGTCCATTCTTATATGCAACTTTAGAACATTAAATTTCCACAATCGTGTTTGGACCTATTAATCCATCTGGCGTAGCACCAATAATCGAATAATCCACAAGGCTCGATTGTTACATTTTCTTGCTTCGCCAGTTGTTGCAAAGCCAGTTGTTCATTTAAGATTCCATGCGCAACTGATTTTACATTGCAAATATTTTATTTGTACAAAATATTTTTTACTAAGTTGGCTTTACTGCTGTTATCTCTTCTTTTTACCACTGTACAAAAATTTCAATCTGCCAACATATTCTTACGCAATTCGAACCAGTCACTGCTATCCCTCTTGTAATTTTTGCTTATCACTACGGAATTTGAGTCAAATTTGTTAAAAAAATTGTTTGGCATTTCTTGGCTAGCTCTTGAACAGATCGTCTTAGGAATGACTGAATTCAAATGTGTGTGAGACGTTGCAGAACTGTTATCTTTAACTTCACTGTAATTACAATAATCATAATTAGTAACGTACTTTATTATTAAAAAAAGACTATATCTTGTGTTATAGCAAACAGAGAAGTCACCTTCTTACTTATAAATGGTTGATTTTAGAAATTAAACAGATATTAGATGTACTGAGACATACCTAATAGTTTATGAATAATCAAAGTTTTACCCGATGTACCTAAAAAGGTTTATGTTCAAAACACAATAATACATCATTCGTTACCGCTTGTGTGCGGATTGCGGAGCGCCATATTAGCGCTGTCATCATTATTGTTCGCCGTGGCGGCATCTTAGCGCTCCAGGCGCTCTGACAAGCTAATGAATTTGAAATATAGGTACATAAAATGATTCGATTTTATGTTATTACTCTTTCAAAAATTGAAAACTGTGGCAGCTATGTATTGTGAGAATAATTTATATAATTATATTATGCATAATCGATAATATATAAGTAACATAGTTAGTCATAAAAGACTCTTATGAAAATAATTTGTGTAAAAATGTTACATATTTAATAATCACTAGGCCATGGATGTATTTTTATTTTATTACGACGCTTTCTTGTACAAATCCTTCGTAGAACTTCATTTCTCTAATTGTCCATATTTTATTCTTCTAATTATATATTTATAAGCACAGAAACAATAACACATTAAACGCAACAAGAGTATAAACTTAGGTCCTAATTATATGTGCCCATAGTTACATGAAAAGCCTATTTGATTCAAAGTATTCAGTCTATAACATAATACATGAAATTACGAACTCAAATCGGCGTATTATAATAACAAATAGGTTTACGTAAAATTTCGTGCAGCGGAGACGCAAGCGACATGACCTATCTCTCACAGGGCTCATAGCCGAATGATGAGGTCTGGGCGGGGCGTAAACTAGCAACTGACACTCAGTACACCGCTTATGCTAATAAGGTTTAAATTGCTGAAGCGTTTGATATTGATGGGATCTACCGAGCGTCAAAATCATAGACGTTTGGCAGATTTTATTTAATTTTACAAAATATACAGGTATAATATGAAAATAAATAGGGTAATTCTTTAGTTCATTAGATTTCCTACAATATTATCAAAAAAAATACGACAGCTTACGATCAAAATATTGCAAACAGTGAGACGAAAGATTATTTTCTGCCTCGATTTTGTGATTTTTTTACCGTGATTCTATTTTACGTACATGAAAAATTCTTTCAAAAGTCTTTTGTTCAGACTTTTGACTTTAAGCTCTAATTTTTGCTAGTTTGTAATATGTACCGTTATGGCTAGATGCGCGACGAAAAATTAGGAGTTTCACGGCTTCTGAGGTATAACAGCGCCTTAAATATCACGAGTAAGACCCGTATCAATCAAATTGTATCTACCAAATACCCGTATCAATCAAATTGTTATACCCGTATCAAGAAAATAGTAATTTAATTAGGAAAATTTTGGACAACACGCAATGTAGTAAAAAGAATATCGTATACATATCTGGTGGTCTGAAAGAAGCCGTATGTGTGTATTTACCAGGTATCTGCTGCACAGGCACGGTGGGGTGCATGTACAGCCTCAGTGTGTTGCAGAGCTCCAGCATCGCGTCCACGTGGTACTCGGGAACGAACGCGAACAAAGACTCCGCGAACTCGTGCCCACCTGTGTCTGAACACATTGGTCACATACATACATACATAACGTCACGCCTTTTATCCCCGAAGGGGTAGGCAGAGGTGTATTTGTACACCCACTTTTCGCCAGATATACTTTAGTCCCACGTAATAAGGGGCGAGCCTATTGCCGTACCGGGCACATTTCCAGACTCCGTGCGGCTACTGAGAATTTCGTGACAGAAAAACCCAATAACACTGCCCGACCCAGGAATCGAACCCGGGACCTCCCCTCTCCCAATTGACTCGGGAACGAGGCAGTCGTATAGGGTTTGATGTCGAGTTTTCCGTCTCTATGCAAAGATGGTATTAGCATCGTGTTATCCCTTAGTCGCCTCTTACGACACCCACGGGAAGATAGGGGGTGGTGACACTTGTATTCTATGCCGTCAACCACACGGCCAACATTGGTCAATATTTTAATATTAGGTCTTTACCTATGAAATTGCCGTTTTTCATGAAATAAACTAAGCGTTTTTTTTTTCTATATTTTTTACTTCTATTAATCAATAGCATAGGGTTCCCACCAAGATCTTAGGGTCCCAAGCCAACCTCACCTGCAAGTGGTGCACCTGCCGATCAACGGACGAGGCTCTGGGAAACAAAATATCCCGATAAGCGGCAATAGGCTCGCCACCTATTACGTGGGATCAAAACCCTGGCGAAAAGTGGGCGTTTAATATGCCTCTGCCTACCCCTTCGGGGAAATAGGCGTGAGTCTATGTATGTATGTATGTATTAATCAAGGTAATCACCCATGCACTCAATGCATCTTTGCCAACGCATTGGTAGCTTATTGATGCCCTTCTTGAAGAAATCAGATGAACGAGAGGCAACAAATTATTAAAAGGCATTTCGTACTGCCTTTCGGGTATTGAATTTTTTTCCCGCCAAGAAGTTATCCAAATCCACTGGGCAAGTTAATTATCGCTTGCCCCGTGCCTCGGAGAGCACGTTAAGCTGTCGGTCCCGGCTGTCATGAAGATCTTTGACAGTCATTACGGGAAGTCAGTATTCTCAAATAAACTGATACCTGTGTAAACCATGAAATATCGCTAGCCCTTTGGGTTGCGGAGGTCAGACGACAGTCGCTCTGTGGAAAAGCTGATATTCTGTCATATCTGGTTACAAACGGACCCTGGGCTCCGAGGCGTGTCAGTCTCGGATGCAACCGGGATAACTCTAGGACGATGATGATGAGACACATAACTTCGAAAAGTCATTGAAACTATTCACTAAAAATAAAATAAAGGGAAAGTAGTGACTGCCTCCGTGGTCCAGTGGATAGCTGATCGGAGGTCCCGGGTCGTGCAAAAGTGTTACTGGGATTTTCCGAATTCTCAGTAGCACCACGAAGTCTACTGATGTGCCCGCTAACGGCAATAGGCTCGCCCCCTATTACGTGGGACCAAAAATTCATGGCGAAATGTGGGTGTAATATTACACCTCTGCCTATCCCTTTGCGGATAAAAGGCGTGAGACTATAAAAAATAAGTAGTCTATTCACCTGTTAACTTACGGTTCGAAGAGCTCAGCTGTGTGTTCGATGCTGTTCGTGGGGTGTTCGCTCTCGACGTCGGGCTTTGGGGACTGTGTACAATATAATATATGTTATTGCAACTATTAGCAAACAGAAGGCCAATTCTAGTATTTTACATTCAAACTATATTTTGAATAAAGGAGGTTATACATATTTTGTACAACCTCGTTTTGTTCACTAGGTTATACTAAATAATTCAGCGGGTCTTAATCGGGTAAACTTCACGAAGAGACTCTCCGCGAATGTCGGTGTAAGACGATCGGAACGTCGGAAATAAATAGATATATGTATGTTAAATTTACGCGATTAAGACCCGTTAAATTACTTTGTATAATGTATACAAATCGCTAAACTTTAAAATTAAAATGAGCTTAGATTTTTAATTGACTCAGAATCGGTATAGGTACTGCTAATAATGTAATTATCATCTAATTTGACTTCTATAGTTCGACGTTGACACTTTCTTCAATTTGCGATCTAGTCACGATAACATTCCAATAACATTTAAATATCAGTTAATTTAGGAGAATACCATCTGTGACATAAGTATGACACTGACATTAAATCGAAACTGCATTTTGAACAAATATAGTTAGAAGAATTGGGCCTCAGGTATTGGAACTGTTTTCTAGGATACTACTAGGATGTTGGCGCAGATAAATGATGTACAGTTGGAACCAACGTAGTTGAAGCAAAATGCACAAGGATAATAAAATATGATCTAGACATATTATAATAATTATACTAGATGATCCCGCGGCGGGTACACTCGCGTTATTTAAGGCTGCTGCTTCGCTTCCTCGGCATAATGTTATATAGCCTACAACCTTCCTCGATAAATGGGCTATCTAACACTGAAAGAATTTTGCAAATCGCATCAGTAGTTCCTCAGATTAGCGCGTTCAAGCAAACAAACAAACACTTTATAAATTAAATATTAGATTATGGTAGTGTAACCCAAGTCTACTTTTTAACCGACTTCAAAAAGGAGGACATAATTTATTTGCATGTTTTTAAACATAATTTTATTTTTGGCCTACTTAAAATTATTGATATTTGCTGAGGTAAGGACTCTTTTAAAACTTGTGATAGACATAATGGTCACGTCATATCATATGTGAAGAACGTAATTGAATATAATGATTTTATGTTGTCTGACTACCGGCTTTAGTATATACCAGCATGCATGTGAAGAGATTGTGGATATCTATACTAATACATATATAAAGCTAAAGAGTTTAGTAACCGGACCTCGGGCTCCAAGGCGAGTAATTCTTGGATGCAACCGCGATAACGCTAGGACGGTGATAATATAAAGCTTAACGGCCCGGCCACGGCGCACAGCGCGGCGGTAGCGGCGAGCGTTTTCGATGTACATCGCGCGCTTTACTCCTCCGCGGCGGCCGATGACGCGTAAGAGTAAACGCGCCGTGTACATCGAAAACGCTCGCCGCTGCCGCCGCCGCTGTGCGCCGTGGCCGGGCCGTAAGAGTTTGTTTGTTTGAACGCGCTTATCTCAGGAACTACTGGTCCGATTTAAAAAATTATTTCTGTGTTATATAGGCCATTTATCTAGGAAGGCTATATAACATCAAACTATGAGCCACGGGAGCGGAGCAGTAGCCTAATACGCGGGTGTAACCGCGGGCTCATCTAGTTTTACATAATGCCCTATAAAGATAAAGATAAAGATTTATTTATTTTTGGCATACACATAACAACAAAAAAAATGTAAGTACAAAAAATAAGGAAACAATTTAGAAAACATACATATAAAAAGAAGAAGAAAATAAATCAAACAGAAACTAAACAAGTCAAGAAAATAACAAGAATAGAAAGAGATACATGACAAAATAAAACAAAGACAGAGGTAGGTGTTTGCGTGTAGCCAAAAAATGGACCTGGTTCAGCATATGCTAGGCGAATGCCTGGCGCCGATTTTCAACCACTCCCTCTAGTGACTCACGCATGTGATACCAGTAAATATATAAAAGATAGGTACAATAAAACATAAACATCACATCGAATAAAGTAAATATATAGGTATGATACGTATTTAGATTATATACAATAAACATAAATATTAATACATATGGATATAAAAGTGTGTGTATTAAATAGTATAATTTTATGAATAAAACATAATATGAACATTAAAAGTGCTGTGCAATGCTGGTTAAGTCGAATAGCGGCGTGCGCGCTATGATCTTACGGCCAGAAGGGCGGGGCGGCGCGGCGGAAGGCGCGGGCGTGTTGTAAACAAAGCCACGGTAATATAATCTAACAGTATTGTAACTCGGCCGTCTTCGTGAGTTATATACCTACCAGACGCGGCGCATGCGAGCTGCGGCACGATAGCGGCTGCGGGTACTGTAGGTACAGTCCGCCCAGTCTAATGGGTACTCTGCTCGCGGCGCGTAGGTATAACTCGAGTTTCGTGCGTTTGTATGGAGTTACAATACTGTTAGATATTATTACCGTGACAAAGCCTTCACCATCAGCCAGTCGCCGCGTCACAGCCGGCAAAACTGCTCGTACCGTTCCCATAGAATAAGGCTCGCATATGGCGAGCGTCCGGTAAACTATTAATATGCGAGTGTATACATACATATAAGTTGCAGACAGTACATTAACTTGTGTGAAAAAAAAAACAAAAAAAAAACATGAACCAAACCATTACAGTAAGTACAGTTACATTATATCTTAATTGTTCCGGTGTACCTACGGACAGCGAGACTTAGAGCGGCAGGAGATTAAAAAAAAAAAACTTGTTTATATTTGTTTCAGGTTGCTCCTACGAGTTTCTCACAAAGCGACAGCGTACGTAATACCCACAGCGTACGTTCCCAATAATGGAGCGGAAAACAGAATACGAACCTTCTTGAAATGGAATAGTATTGACAAGCATAATTGTAAGTTAAAACAATTAACTTCAATAACAACTATGTATAACTATGTACTTAATCATATCATATTTCCATAGTAAATTTAATGGTATGTCAATTTATTTGTCAACAATAAGTATAAGAATCGTATTAATAAAATAGTAATATATTATAGTTTATAATAATGTCATGAGTTATTGAATTATTATATTATAATATGTTTATGTACACAATTATTAGAAAGTCATGTCAGGAGCTATAAAAAATAATATCGTATACCTTAAATAAAAAAAAATAAAATATATATATATATATATAAATAATGAAATGTAATAATGTAAATAATATAAATCGAACGAAATGTCACGAACTTATTATATTGATTATAATAGTCGCAATTATATTTATAATTATTTGATTATACTAAGTAGTTACCTAATGTTAATTATTATTTAGTTGACTTTAATTTCAAATTAAGGAGACATTCATTTCAAAGTTACCCAGTTTCCGCTGCTTTTCCATAAGATGTTTTTTTAGGTTTCTCCTGAATGAGGGTAATGATGTGAGATCACGTAATGGAGGGGGGATATTAGTCCAACATTTTGAAGCAGCATAGCGAAAGCTTCCTCTAAATGTCTCTGTACGATGAAGACCAATTGATAATTGCTTAGAGCACTTTCTGTTGCTTTCATTACTATTTGTCACCCACCTGAGTTTGTCGTATAAATATTGCGGTTGTTTTAATTTAATGACACCAAACATGAGACAAGCCAAATGCAGTTTCCTACGTGATTTCATTTTCAAGACCAAGTTTTCATTAAAATATGGCGTTGCATGACTTCTAAATGGTATTGAAAAACAGAAACGTGCGCACGCATTCTGCACCCTCTGTATCTGTCTGTCTGTACGCGCTAAGAGCCTTGGACCATACACAGCATCCGCATAGTTTAGCTTGCTTAATATTAATGAGTCAACTAACTGTACACGCATTTCCTCCGACAGATAGGGACGCATTTTATACAATAGTCTTAGCCTACAAAAACAGTTCTGTACCGCATCACCTATATGCTTCTCAAATCGAAGTTCAGAGTCCACCAACAGTCCCAGATTACGGGCCTCACACACTCGCTCTATTGGACTCCCTCTCAGATGAAGTTTGACTGGCGAATCAATAAACTCAAATTATGTTTCGTGCCGAATGTAATGTATTTCGTCTTTGATGGATTTAACAACAAGCAGTTACTCTCGGACCATACAGCTATTCGCTCAAGATCTTCATTTAAGTCTTGTATAGCCTTTTCAAGGTCTCCAACCTTAAACGATAAGTACATCTGAACATCATCCGCATAAATATGATAGTTATAGGGCATGGATCCCGGAATTCCGAGATTTCGTAATTCCGGAATTTCGGAGGGTTTTTTCCGATACTATAATACCGGAATTGACGGCCCAAATATCGTAATTCCGGTATTCATAGATAATACAAAGTGACTTTTCTAGACAGCATTGTTTTGGGAACGTGGCGAATAGTACTCAGTGTTAGGTCACCATTCCTTCCTCAGCGACTCCGCGCTCCCCCTTGTTTCCCATGTCCCCGACATTTTGCTAATTCCGTGATCATAGTTGACAATGAAGAATTAAATGTAATCATGGAAGCATATCTTATGCAAACCACATCAGAGTTATCTTCGGTGTAAGTAACGATTTATGAAACAATTCTTATTCCCTTAAAATAAATTAGAAAAGAAACAATTGCAGAAATAAGAAACTCCCATTGAGTGCTATATGAGTTTACTCAACCGTCACGATATAGAGAGAATATTGAAACCTATCGTTTCTTGTGCTGAAAAAATGGCTCCGGTCCGACAATAGGAATCAAAGGGCTTAAACAAAGGAGAACGGACCAACCCTTGCACAAGAGAAAGTTAATTCAGAAAAACTACTGTTTGTTGTCTGGGGAACCCGGTGCTGGCACTTCAGCTTCCCAAGATTTAGACAGCATATCACAGTAGCAAATTTTACTGTCAACAATTGCAAACAATGATGGAAAGGTGCCTGATAAACAACCGACACCGATCTCAATCGTTATAATCAAAATTATATCTTTATTCGTTAGAGCTTACTGCTGCTTGAGGACAGCGAACATTTAGATCACATAGGTACTTTGAGAAAGATGGTTGCTAAATTAAACGGAGCTGAGGTCTAGTTCTTAAAATTATTTGGTACCACAGTAAATGTATATATTTCGTTTCCGGGATTCTTTATTGTATCTCACACAACACAACATCTTCTCATACACCTCCTAGAGCCTGTAACTTGCTCCAATAGATCATCACTTTCTTGGAAATTGAACAATTTCATAAGGGAAAAAATCTATTTCAAAGATTTTATTGATTCTCGCTCTACGATTTTAATTGAATCAATCAACTACCCATAAAATGAGGAGAGTGCATAAACTCTCACTTAATTCCCAAACGTAATTTTAAAGTTTAGTAATATTTGTTTCCATTGTAACCGTTACTGTCCCACTGCTGGGCTAAGTTCTCCCACACAGTCCTCCATAAATCTTTGGCTTTATCTTGCCAGTCTGCTAGAAAAGTATCAAGCCATGCCGCCATCGTTTTTCGGCCTGCACTTCTGACCTTCATCCATTGTGATGTATGTCCACTTTTCGAGATGTATCCTACAAACATATCCCACCCAATCCTATTTTAACATCGCTGCTTTGACGCGCACCTTGATTATGCCGATTTTTTTGTGTATAATGGTGTTTTGAATGTTATCATATCATATCGGTCAGTGTTACACGGTACACCTAACACGCTACTTTACATGACACGTTGGCAAATCATGGGCTAGGAATGTTGAGAATCGGTCTGGTTATTAATATAAATTTTAGATTGATTGTCTGATTTTATAACAATGTTTAATTATACTATTTTTCTTCTTAACTTTTTGCTACTTGAAATGTTTATGACATGTTAATTAATAAAAACTGTAAAAAATAGTAAAATCTTGATCTATCCATCGTATGACGAATTATAGACTGATGAAAAGTTTAAAACTTGTTTAATTTTGGCATTATACACGTTTATTTTATATTAAAAATTAAAATCTTTCAAGAGCATACCGATTCCGGAATCAGTACCGGAATTCCGGAATTGACACTCCAATATCGTAACTCAATTCCGGAATTCAATACTCTCCGATATTACAAGCCCTAGATAGTTACACTTTTTAATTGAGTTCTTGATGTCCGCGCAATAAAGGCTGAAAAGTATAGGCCCTAAAATTGAGCCCTGCGGCACACCTCTCGTTGAAGAGGCAAGTGACGAGGTCAGAGTGGCTCCACCTGTAGTATTGAGCTCTACAAATTGCATCCTGTTAGTCAGGTAGCTATTGAACCACATTAGTGTGCTGTTGTCAAATCCATAAAAGCGTAGCTTGGATAATAATAAATTTACGTTTATGGCATCGAACGCGCGGGAATAGTCCAACGTAACCAGAATAGTGCACATTCCTTTGTCCTGGGCAGCCAGAATATTATCCGTAACATCTAAAAGGGCCGTGGTGGTTCCCCGAAACCGTCTAAATCCCGATTGTAGTGACACTGAATAACTATCGTGACACTGCTATACTATCGTGACACTGAATAAAACATATAAACTCACTCAGTCACAAACCTCTGATCTGAGCTGGAGGTGTACTCCAACTGAAGTGACGCGTAACTGGTCTCACCCAGGATCGAACTCTTACCCGGTAGGATCTCTTTACTGGGCGCCTGCGAATAAACGTAGCAGATGCAATATGTGAAGGCCTAGTCCATGAATACAGATTTACATAGAAGCGCAGTTCGTAAGGACTTCGTTGTTGGGGCTGTCTCCAGATTAGTTCGTAGTTGGCGCCGTTGGCGGCGCTGGCGTAGTTCTCAGTCTCTCTTGCTCTTGTAGTTAAGATACACAGGAGGAACGTTCGTCTCTCTTGCTCTCGTAGAGACAGCTGTCGCAACGCGACTGCCATGCCGCCAAGCGGCAATTTGGGGCACAGGAAGTTGTGTTCAGAGCGCCCATAGAAAATGCACCTCTATGTAAATATCTGAGCTCTTTGGCCCAGCCAAATGGCAATCGCTTTGTTTTCTACTCTTGCTAGCGCTTGGTTGCCATGGCAACATAATAAAATTTCTTCTTTGCTGACCACGTGATTTATAGAAAGTCTATAGTCAGTCCCATACATTTTTGCACTTAGCGACTAGCGATATCGCCAATCGAATGGCATTTGGCTACAGGCTTTGAAGACTACAAATAGATACGGCATAAAAATCCTTTAAGTAATAAAATTAAAATCCCATATTGTACGAATCACTACGAACAATTTTTACCTTGGCTTGGCCATTTTTTGGCTTAGCTGGGAAGTTACTGCTTCTGGAGATATTGAATCACAATTTATTTCTGATTACTACAAAATCGTTGCCTTTCTCGCGTCAATTATCTTATACATATCCTATGCACCCATGGATAGGTAGGTATCTCAATAATTGGAGGCGCGCGCTTTACATTGCGGCTTATAAAATCTTCACGTCTACATTTTTTTTTGTTTCCCAGGTTTAATTTTTGCTTAGTATGACTGATGTGCAAAAGTGTGGCTTGGTGATTGGTCTTTTAACACCGTGTATATTTAAATTTTATGTCCGTGGGGTGACAGATTAAGAATACGGATTGTCACCACCCCATATCATCCCATAGGTGTCGTAAGAGCCGACAGAGGGAGCATATTATGCAGAGAACAGCACTGTAAGAGAAGGAAAACTTGATACAAACCCATACCAACCCGTTTGGCCAGCGTGGTATAGTAGGCCAATTCCTCCTTTCAAAGGAGAGGCCTAGTCCAGCAGTGGACTGTTAAAGACTGTGAAGATGATATTTGACGTATACATAATATGTCAAGTATAAATATCTCTAGTAGTCAAACACATCGATAGATAAAATATTGGCAACGGTAGTTAGTCAATAGGTTCACAATAAATTGTTTTTATACCTGAACATGCGCCGCGTAATCAGGGTCAGAAGACAGTCTCAAGGAGTGCAGTGTGCCCGCGAAGTGAGTGGCGAGTTCCATCTGCCTCTGTTTAGTCCAAATGGCTCCAATCACCCACGCCATTTGAAGTGCACCTGCTTCTAGCTTTTCCTGAAAAGTGGGAGAATAAAGACTAGCTGGCAACACAGACTTCGTCCTAGACGAGGTTAGGTACAAAGCTTTTACTTAGAATTTTTAAATTCTCGTACATTTATTTTTATTTTATAGGCTCACACCTGTATCCCCGAAGGGGTAGGCAGAGGTGTAATATTAAACCCACATTTCGCCATGAATGTTTAGGTCCCACGTAATAGGGGGCGAGCCTATTGCCGTTACCGGGCACATCACCAGACTCCGTGCTGCTACTGAGAATTCGGGAAAACCCAGTTATTGCCCGACCCGGGAATCGAACCCGGGACCTCCGATCAGCAGTCGCATACGCTATCCACAGGACCACGGAGGCAGTCCTCGTACAATACTTCTTAAATTAATTTAAATATCATAATTTCCCTTAATGTGAGTATAAATGTTTCATTAACTTTTACAAGGTAATTTGGATCAAATTAAGACCATTGTGGGCCTAGGTCGTTTTGACTGTGTGTTGATTTATCAGTCAAGGAAAATGTACTTCTTTATAGCGTCACGCAGGCGTGACTACAGGTAGGCAGAGGTGTAATATAATATCCAAATTTTGCTTTTGAATTTTCGGTAGGTCCCACGTAATAGATGGCAAGCCTAATGCCGTTACCGGTGACATTGCCAGACTCCGCGCTGCTACTGAGAATTCGGAAAACTCAGTTACACTTTTGACCGGTCCCGGAATCGAATCCGGGACCGCCCGATCAGCAGACGCATACGCTATCCACTGGACATAAAGGCAGTCTTCAACAATTCTATAAGTAGTATAACGCTGTCTTTTGTAATTTTATCAAACATACTTTGGACTTTAAGCGAATTAAAATAACGAACATAATCAACTGCCAGTATGTCTTGTCAATTTGGTACACATTAAGCTATAGAATTTTATAAGGATAACTAGATGTCGCCAGCGGCTTCGCCCGCGTCAATTATACATATAAAACTTCCTCTTGAATCATTATATCTATTAAAAAAACCGCATTAAAATCTGTTGCGTCGTTTTTAACATTTTTGCATACATAGGGACAGACAGACAGAAGACAGACTTTTTTTTATACTACGTAGTGAAGCCTTGTGCAAGTACCTCATAAACACTTTTGGACCTTTCCAATTCTTTCAACATTTTCTCCATAAGTTGCTTTTTGGCCGTGTGTTCGTCGTCAGTTATTTCACAAGATTCTGCGAACGATAAAATGTTAAGCGATAGTGCCCAGATGTCACCAAGATAATATTCTAATTACTGTACCATAATTTACTACTATTACTACTTACTGATACTATACCACCACTAAGCAGAGATTGTTCTATGGATACTAGGCAAGGGAGAAACATACATAATATATATATTTTGGAAGAGGAACGTGGGGTTAAGAGAGCATATGTGAGTCGACCAACAGGATGTCGTCCCGTCGGTCGCCCCAGATACCACTGGAAAGTCGTTGTAGAGCAGGACCTAGGGCGCTTCAAGCTAGTGATTGGCAAAGATCGGGTGAAGAGGCACATTTTGGGTCGATGAGCCATTGGAGTAAGTAAGTAAGTAAGATTCATAGAACATCCGGACTAAGAAAAACGTCCATGTTCACGCCCATGCGTCTTTTACTCTCCCGCTACGAGGCCGAGTCGTAAAATAAATTATATGTTATCAAAATATGTCAAAGTCAAAATCATTTATTCATCTAGGTCACAAGGTGACGCTTATGAACTTAAAAATTGAAATTAATAACTTAATGATTCTACATTTACTGCCACGTTTGCAATGCAATAGGTATAACCACGAGAAAGAACGAGCAATAAAATGGTTATAAACTTTATTTTTGTAAGGAGCTGAACGTTCGCTATGAAAATAGGATAATAAGGACCCGAACACACTAGGTTTTCATGTGGGGTTCTTCCAAAGCTTGGTCAACGTTGATGCTTCGCTCGACTTGCGCGCCTATTAAGCATGGCAATGGATTTTCGGGTCGTTTGGTATAATCGATCAGACGAGGCAAAGAGGAGGGATGTATCACAATAATGCTGCGCTCATAAGGTTCCTGCATCGCATGCGCGCAATGTTTTCGGCCGTCCATCGTCAGAGAAATGCTTGGTAGAAAGTTAGAAACACACTGATCGAATCTAATCTAATACTTCATTAATATATTATAAAGCTGAATAATTTGTTTATTTGCTTGAACGCGCTAATCTAAAGAACTACTGGTCCGATTTGAAAAGATCTGTGAGTGTTAGATAGTCCATTTATCGAGTAAGGCCATAGGCTATATAACATCAGGCTATGAGCCACACGAGCGGAGCAGTAGCCTTCAATAACATGGGTGTAAGTGCGGGCTCATCTAGAGTTTTTGAAATGGGTGTACTTGATAGAAGTGTATGGGATAGGGGCCATTATATGTAGATCAACTGATACCAACCTCCTTTCTCCAGCTCAGTAGAGACCGTATATATGCGTTGTTCTATGTCATGTAAGCAATCTGCCATGTCCAACTGATTGTCCCGTAGCTCACACAACTGTAAGTTATCAGATTATGATAACAATAGTCAAAGTCAAAATCATTTATTCATCTAGGTCACAAGGTGACGCTTATGAACGTCGAAAGTTTAAAGTACCTAAATTACTTAACTTTTAAAGTAAATAGCTAGTCATTGAATTATTACCTACAGAAACCAAGTACGCGAACGCAATACGCGCCGTTCATTTGGGTCAGAATCTGACCCAATCGGCGGCCGCGTTGTCTGTGGTCCGAGTCGCACGGTAGCGTAAGCATCTCCCGTAAAATAATCGAAATTATGACATATTGTACAGTGTTTTGTGCCACAATGCTTCAGAAAAAGATTATAAGGTTGCTGGAGTATCATTCCACCGGTCAGACATAAATTTTATTACGTAGATTGTCTAATAATACAAATACAGTGAATCATAATAAGTACGAGCGGAGTGTTGCCAGTTGGGTGTGAAATTGTCCCAGTTTAATTTACACATTCCTTACCAAAATTTATTCTATTGACAGTAGTAATAAAAAAAGGAATTAGGTAGTTACATAATTATATAAACTTAACCTTTCAAACACCGGCTGGTTGGCGGACTGGCTGGTACATACCTATCGGTTACGACGTCAAGCTCTAGCCGAGCTCGGCTAAGACGACATTGTCTCAAAGCACTCCGTTTTTTCGCACACATTTTTCCGTTTTTGTATTGAAAGGCTAGTATCTAAAGTCTAGTATTGTCTTGTAATGTAGCTGTACGCGTAACTAACTTCGTTGTTGAATGAATGACGTTACCGACCGAATTATATTAGAATTTTTAAACTTGTCGCCTTTTTTTGGTCACCATAGCGCAACGGCGCACACATAGTACTCGCTGTTGATTTTTGATAATTTTTTCTCACAAATATACATAAATACTTTTTATGTAGGTACTATAAAGAGCATTTAACTAGGAAATTACTCGGCACTTGTTAGCGCTCACGTTTGAGTAAGTTTCGTCAAGATCTATTTAGCCATCGTTAGTCAGTTGTAAAAACTTAAAAAGCAGACAGTGTGACTTTAGAATTTATAATATACAATTACTTATTTCATGCAAAAATTATGAAGTTACCCTATTTTTAGGGGAAAGACGTTGTAACTGGCAACTCTATAATGGCGTCTGTGTGCGTGATGCAGCAAGTAAACACAGCACAGTTCCGCACACATAGCGAATTTTCGGCTTAACTTCTGAGCTCGCGTTGTTTTAATACTGACTTTCTGTAGGTAATAATTCAATGTAGCTAGTATACTTGAGAAAAAGGCTCTCGAATATTTCTTTATACACTTTTCAAGCGCTTCATGCGTGACAAAAACGTTGCTATGCCAGTGCTAGGTACTAGCCAATGGAGTTACGCGCAAAAGTATAGTTCTCCCGTAAATGTTCGCGAGATATGCCTCATGACACACACAAGCGCTTCTTTCTACCACAGTACTTTGAAGTTTCGAGGAATATAAGTAATGGTTTATACAATGTGCCTGTTTTACGCTAGCGAGACGTATCGCACGATATTCATGAATACGCAATTATTACATTTCTTTGGCCACACTAATAACTTATTATATAGGTACCATTACACTCGTACTCCTATGTGTTAACCATAATCAGAAGAAAGAATGAATAGAACCTAAATACCCGCTAGGTATGTTTCTTGTCCCTTAGTTGAACACAGTGGCTAAAATATTACAAACAAAATAGGTATGTATGATGACTAGCAAGGCGATTTCTAACCTCAAACTGTCTGTTTGTAATAAACTTTATAATAATAAACTTTATTCAATAAAATAAACGTCACATGGTACATAGGAAAGTATTACATTAAATTTATGCTTAAATGTACTTTTTTTATAGACTCACGCCTGTATGCCTGAGGCATAGGTGTAATATTACACCCACATTTCGCCATGAATTTTTAGGTCCCACGTAATAGGGGGCGAGCCTATTGCCGTACCGGGCACCTTACCAGACTCCGTGCTGCTACTGAGAATTTCCTAACGGTTAAACCCAATAACACTTTGCCCGACCCGAGAATCGAACCCGAGACCTCCCAATCCCACGCGCACATTTATGCCGCGAGACCAACGAGGCAGTGCTTAAATGTAATGTGTGTGCTATGTGCCTTTGTTAAATTGGGTAGTAGTACCTAATGCGTACTTTTTTTATAACGGTAATACATTATATTTGGTAAACATAAAAATAGCCTAGTTCAGGTAAACATAAAAATAGCTATATTTTATGTTTACCTGAACTAGGCTGTAACACCTGTGTTTCAAGAAAAATCTTAAATAGGTAGTAATAATCTACTTTATTTAAACTGGTTATAAAACAACTAGTATTATGAAACTGTGAAGTACCTTCTCAGCATGTTTGATGGCAGCTCCATGGTACAAAGCTAGTAGTCCATCCATTAGCCTCAGGTACGCCATCCTCACGTCAATGGAGCCAGCCCCTGGCATCATAGACCTTGTACCTTTCAGCGCCAGAGCCGTCTCACCGGTAGTTCTGTTGGGGATATATGCTCACAAAAATATGGCGAACACATTCATCATCAGCCCTATATATACTGCCCCGGCTGGGCACGGGCCTCTTCTCACTATGAGAAGGGTAAGGCCATAGTCCACCACGCTGGCCAAGAGCAGGTTGGCAGACTTCACATGTCTTTCGAGAACATCATATAGAATTCTCAGACATGCAGGTTTCCTCACGATGTTTTCCTTTACCGTATAGCAAGTGATAATTAACAATGTAATACGCACATAACTCCGAAAAGTCATTGGTGCGCGCCGTGGATTCGAACCCGGAGCCTCTGCGTAGCAATCTGTCGGTCTCTCCGCTAGGCTATCGTTGCCTTGGGGAAATATGCTCAACAAAAATATCGCGAAGACAATTACAAACAAAATTAAATGTTGACTTAAATGCCGCACCTAAGCAGGGCATTAGATAGTTGGGTTCTAGGAGAGAAATCGAAAATTTAGATTAGAAACGAAATTTTTTTCCAGAGAGGAAATTTTGATGGATTGATTTAAAAAAAAAATCTAGGTATCTACCTCCATCGATGAAGATGCATTTAAAATAGTCTGTGCTATGTTATTATGACATAATCTACGGGCAAATCTATATCAAGTATTAGTAAGATATTCATTGAAAAACTGGGTAACTTTATAATACGGTGTTCTGATGAATCTAGCAGTTATGAGAAGTTAGTAATGTAGTTCTCCTAGCAGAGTCATTGTTTTATACAAGATCAGTTAGTCAGTTTCCTTAGCTCAACTCACTATGTGACAGCTGAGCGTATCAACGACTACCAGAAAACTAGTACCATTGTTTGTTTGTTTGGTTGAACGCGCTAATCTCAGGAACTACTGGTCCGATTTGAAAAATTCTTTCAGTGTTAGATAGCTCATTTATCGAGGAAGGCTATAGGCTATAAACATCACGCTATGCGCGACGGGATCAGAGCAGTAGCCTTAAATAACGTGGGTGTAACCGCGGGCATCGTCTAGTTGGTAAATATATTTCATACCTACTACTAAACTATCTGCTCATATTCTGTGATTTGCACCGCTCAAACAATAAATACAATTTACATATATGCTGTCTTCTTCTTCTTCTCGTGTTGATGGCTATACTTGTCCTAGGGTTTTAGCCCAGAAGGCCAATTCTCATATCATTATATAATATTGGAACTATATTTTCAACGAAACGAGATTAGATTTTGAATTGACTGAGAATCGGTATTCTGTAATTTAACTTCTATAGTTCGACGTTGACAAATTGTTCAGTTTACGATCTAGTCACGATATCATTCAAATATCAGTAGCAGTAGGAGAATACCATTTGTGACATAAGTATGACACCGACATTAGATTGAAACTGCATTTTGATCAAATTTATTTAGGAGAATTGGGCCTCTGTACTCGGCAACGCGTATCGCATTAGGCCCTGCTTGAGCATGACATGTATGTCGTCAAGTATGCAGGATGCCACACCATATCTACAAGACCTAATAACGCGTCTAAGGATAGAATTAACTTGTTTATTTTTTATATTTTATTTATTTATAGACTCACGCCTGTATCCCCGAAGGGGTAGGCAGAGGTGTAATATTACACCCACATTTCGCCATGAATTTTTAGGTCCCACGTAATAGGGGGCGAGCCTATTGCCGTACCGGGCACATTACCAGACTCCATGCTGCTACTGAGAATTTCCTAACGGAAAAACCCAATAACACTTAGCCCGACCCGGGAATCGAACCCGAGACCATCGCAATCCCACGCGCACATTTATGCCGCGAGACCAACGAGGCAGTCAATTAACTTGTGGCACGACAAATTTTCTATTCCTATCTTCATTCGTCCGACAGAAAATCTAACTCCTATTACTACACTTGGCAGATCTAAAGATGGTCTTGGTCTCACATTGAAATCTCATCATTGCAAGTAAAAGTAACCATTCATCATCATCTTTAATACGCGTACTAATGATGAGATTGTCAATGATGAGTGGGACCGATACCCTAAAGATAATTTGTCAAGGTGGGATTATATCAACCCAAGGGAAAATAAGTGCAACTGTGGCGTACCACCACAGACAATGAGCCATATGCTAATGAGCACCACAAGCTCAGAATCGTGCACACTTGGCGACATGTATGGTGCTGTGAATGAACGTACGTTCCATTCATCTAGAGTACTATATGTTTATTACCAGTCCCGCCGCGACCACGACCGTTGTAAGACTGCCAGCGGTAACACAGAGGTATGTATACCTTAAATTAATTAAATATCACGAGTACAACCCGTTTAAAAAAAAAATTATGATATTTATTAGGTACCTTACTTTTTACTATTCCTACGGTATTATACACTTACGCAGGTACGTGGTATATATGCCGAAGGAATACGTATGCGTACGTAGGTATGTGGTATGTATCCCGTAGGAATAGTAAAAAGTAATATTAGTGACCACGAAAGTTTAAATTCGTATATTGATTACCTGTTAGGCATCGACGGCATAGCGGGGTGCATGAACCTGGCCATCGAAGATATGACCTGCGGCAGCGTTGCCAGCCCCGGCGACCCGGCAGCCATGTCGCTCACACCTGAACAGTACGAGTACACGCCTGTTCACGCAATGTTACCGACTGCTGGGAGGATAAGCATTGAACAAGGAAACATTTACATACATACATACATATACTCACGCCTTTTGCTTGTTGGAGTAGGCAGAGACAACGGAACGCCACTTGCTTCTATCCTTACATACCTCACGCGCTTCCTCTACATTCATTACTCTTTTCATACATGCTCGCCGGTTCAAAGTGCTTCCGACCTTTCCGGTTTCCGGTTTTCAAAACTCCACCAATTTGGTCGACGTATGTCGAAAAAGGGAAGATTAATGAACAGGTATGTGTGGTGATGGATTAGGCAGCGATAGCCTAGTGGAGATACCAACAGACTGCCATGCAGAGGGTAACGGGTTCGAATCCACTCGCACCAATGAATTTTCGGAGTTATGTGCGTATTGAATTGTCGGACAGCACATTAAGCCGGTCCCGGTTGTCATGTAGATCTTTGACAGTCGTTACAGAGATTTAGTAATTACGAATAAAGTAACACTAGTCTATACCATGGAATATAGCTATCCCTTTGGGTTGAGGAGGTTAGACAGGCAGTCGCTCTGTGGAAAAGCTAATATTTAGTCAAATCCGGTTAGACTAGAAAGCTGACCCCGGGTTGTAGTTGGGATAACGTTAAGAGGATGATGGTGTATGGTGATGGATTAAGAAAAAAAAGTGTCACTACCCTAATTCGTACCGTATATGTAAGTAAATTCATGAAGCACATAGTAACGCAAGAAGACATAACGATACAATGTGATTGCACGGTTGGTATAGTGCTTTATTAAGCGGCCGTCTCGCCGCTTGACACTACACCGAGTTTTGTGGGTTCGATTCCCACACGAGACAACACTTTGTGTGATCTACATTGTTGTTTCGAGTCTGGTGTACTTTGTGTCCGTTAGTTGTATGTTTGTACAGTCTCCGCGACTCAGGATTTATTCCTAGTGCGGGAGTGACCTTCACTACATAGTATAAACAAAGTCTGTCTTCTGTCTATCTGTCCCTATGTATGCTTAAATCTTTAAAAGTACGCAAGGGATTATAATGCGGTTAAAATTTAATACATAGAATGATTTAATACGAAGGTTTATATGTATAATACGTAAGTATATGGCGGTATGAAGTTCGCCGGGTCAGCTAGTTAAAAACAAAACTGCGTGTTGGTTGCTTACAACACTTTTACCTACAAGTCAAAACCCGATTCTAGATGACGCCGGCTTTTCCTAGCTAAATGACTTCTTGTGAAGAAAGGCCGATTTAGATAAAAAAAATGTGCTACTGACTGACTGACAAGCTACAGCCAAAACTATTAGGCGCAAGAAGCTGAAGTTTGGCATGTATGTTCCTTGGGGACCGCAGGGGTGGACTAAGCAGGGATTTCCTGAAATTTCCACGAGAACGGGCAAAAAAATTTTAATTACAAAAAATGGGCGTAGCTGGCATCCTCTAATATTTATACACCGTGTATTTTAATTGAGTGTTTTCCTGAAAAGTATGTACTCAGCCCATGATATAGAAGGTACCTTTAACATTTATTTCACAAGTCAGTAGCACAAATTTTTTATCTAAACAGATTTGTGTCGTTAAAATGGTTTATTTTTAGTACCTTCCCTTAGAAGCAAACTCAGATTCTCGGGATTGTAAGTACACCATGTACATATGTATATTACACAGCCACACATACACACAGTCTGCAACAGCTGAATCGTACACGTGTATTCAGACACCATCGATATATAATACTAATTACTACCAGATATCGTGTCCGCGCCAAAAAACCGTCTCGGCAAATAACGCCTCGCTTGACAGCGCGATCGTATATTGTGTTTAGTTGGTTTGAAACACAGCCAACGTCAATACGTTTCACAATGCCGCAGTGCCTGATAAAAAGTTGCAAAAATAATGCCCGAAAATGCAATTTAACGATACTTTCAGTAAGTAAATAAAAAATAAGTTATATTTTAAGCTTACAATTAACAATGTATATCATATTTTGAACAAAATTAATTTCTTAATTCGCCATAAAAAAAATTTGACGCACTTCAAAATTCTTGACAAGCCACAGATAACAGTGATAACACATACACAAACCAGAATAGTAGATGCATGGAGTCGATATTTTTTGTAATATTTTTTTAATAATTTGTTACCAGAACATCAAAATTGTTTATTTAAAATTGGTTAAGGCTATTTGATTTGATTTATTTGTATTTTTTTCAACCACTTACGACACCATCTAGTCCCAAACTAAGCATAAGCTGGTACTGTGAATACTAGACATTCGATAGACATATATAGCTACATCTTTTTTTAAATATCTGCATATTATGCATAGAGACACCCAGACCAAGACAAACATTCATGTTCAAGCACAAATATTTTCGACTGTACTTTTTTGGGTTTGTTACCTCAGAACTTTCGACTGGTTGAACGGATTTTCATTATTATATTTTTAATTTGAAAGCTTAGTGCTTTCCGTTTGGTATGATTTTAATTTTGTCCAATTTGAAGGTGGTTAAGTTTTTGTTAAAAATAATTATGTTTATATAAGTAAGTTACTATAATGTGTGTTGTGTTTACCTATTAAAGGTGTGCATTCAGCACCTACGTAATTGTAATAGGCGTAATGTGCTTATTAAATGTTAAATGTCTGTTGGTATCCTAAATAAATAAATATAATTGTCATTGTACCATGAAGATTGAAGATGATTATAAAGATATGGAATTAAGGTGTATTTTTATTTGTCACATCCTGCGATATCTAGATTGGTGAGCCGTCGACAATTAATACACTTGAAAACAGGCGTACTTAAATTTTTGTGTACAGTGCATAAAAGTAAATAAACATTATACACAAAAAGTAAGGCTAATCTATAACTGATATTATATAACGATGCCGCGGGGACCAGATAATTTAATTATAAGTAATGAAACATTTATGGCCGAAACTTAAAAGTAAAGAACTAGTAAACTTTTAAGTTCATTCATATTATAAATTATTTTAGTGTTCTGCGCGATTCCATATATGTCATAGTCCATACCATGTAGTAAAATTCATATTTGAAATTCGAAAAATTAAGAAAATAAACGAAAATGACGTTTTTTGTCACGACTGGTCGTAAGTATTAGATAACATTTTTATGATTTGTGACTTTATTACTCTGTCTCATGGTTGTAATTTGGTTGAACTTAAAACTGTTTTAAAACATTTGTCTCTGTTTGGTAGGAATCAAATGACGCGGACAGATTTTAGCTAAGATTTTGTACGTGACCCGTCATCTTGTCCAAGTAGTATTATATATCGATGTCAGATACACATATATTCAGCTTAATCGTACACGTGTCACATCCCTATAACGTGAAGTTTGAAGTACACACCGGTGTCAATACCGCCCGCGCGGTTGTAATTTGGCTCGAAACTTTGTATGAACGGGTTGTCCTCACCCAATACGCCAATAAGGTCTTGTCTGAAACAACAAATATTGGTAAACTTCAAAATATTAGAAGTATAAATATAATACTAATACATAAAGCTAAAAATGACGTTCCTGAGTGTTGCCTTGTAATCTACTTAGATGAAATAAGTAGTATTTGAAAAGAAAAATGAATTACACTTAAATCCATCTAGTAGGTATAGCAAGAACTTGTTAAAGAAAATAAATAAGTAATCACTCGACCAGTTGACGATCTATGCCTCTTTAAAGGTAGAATCTACGTGTTTAGCCATATATATTTTTTATGTCATAAGCGGCAAACGAGCAGATGGATCACCTGATGGTAAGCGATTACCACCGCCCATGGACACAAGCAACACCACAGGAGTCACAAGTGCGTTGCCACTTTTTGGGTTAGGAAAAGGTATGGGTGGAGGAGTGCGATAGGGCCTCAGGCACTTTCACACACCGAATAAAACGCAACAATATTACCTATATTGTTGCGTTTCTTTACGTCGATTTTCCGTGAGAGGGAAGTACCCCGGTCGAACCGGTCCATTCATGCTGAAATCAGCAAGGCTCTACTACGTTGTTATTATTTGTATAAAATTTATTTGCATTTACCTCAGTGTCCGCACGAGAAAAGGCAGTACTCCACCAAGTCGATCTACATTGTAGAAGTCTAGCTCACCATCAATAAACGTCCTGGGCGGTATATGGGGAGGAGCGTGCCTGAAATATAAATATACCAGTTTAACGTTCAGAATGCCGCACAGGAATCGTAATAGAAAATCTATTGTTTGGTGTGGAAACGTACTATTTGGAAAAGAGCGATTATTACGTGTGAGCAATGGTTTGCCCTAGTCCAAAAGCTTCAGGAATGAGGGTGATTGATTGTTTTTATGCCACCAGACGGCGTATCATATGCGTCAGGTCCAGATAGGTACAAACAAACACAGATGTACCAAAATATAGGTGCTCTTACACTTTTGACGGGATTCTGGACCTGTCGCCTCAGTTCTGCCGCCTGGTGAGCGTCATTTCAGAAAACCCTCATTTATAGCGCTAACAGTATCACTTGGTTTACCGTTCCTTATAAGCAGCACTTGCACAGGTCGCCATTTCGATGGGTGACCTCGTGCGGTAGGGTAGCTCTCGAATTCAAATACATCAGAGAGCTACAGTGCTTTGGAGAACACGTAAAGCTTTTGGTTCGGTTTCTTGTCTTAGAATAAAAATCGTTAGGCCATGTCAGAGGCCTTTAGGTGGTCTGAAAAACGCCAAAACAACAGTGGTCACACACTCACACGTAGCAAAGGTTTCATTAATTTAAAATCAGATTCTCTTTCGTTGCCGTACAAACTTAACAGGAGCAGTATTCCTACTATTGCGTTCAGTATTTCGAATCTGGCAAGTTCAGTCCGTGTGGTGACGGATTAAGAATACGGAATGTCACCACCCAATATCATCCCATGGGTGTCGTAAGTGCCGACAGAGGGAGCATATTATGCAAAGAACAGCACTGTAAGAGAAGGAAAACTTGATACAAACCCTATACCACCCCATTTGGCCAGCGTGGTATAGTAGGCCAATTCCTCCTTTCAAAGGAGAGGCCTAGTCCAGCAGTGGACTGTTAAAGGCTGATGATGATGATGAAGTTCAGTCAAGGACATGTGATTAAGTATTAAGCTGTACCTATAATTAAAATTCTTGCTGCCAGCATATGCACAGCCCACATTTTTGGGCGCAGGAAGCTGAAATATGGCATGTATATTCCTTGAGGCCAGTAGGGATTTCTAAAAAGGGATTCATTAAGTTCCCACGGGAGCGGGCAGAAACGTTAAAATGTGCGGACGTAGGTACAGACGTACAGTAAGTAATTTACAAGTTCTAGTAATTTATACTGCCTCGTTGGTCTCGCGGCATAAATGTGCGCGTGGGATTGGGAGATCTTGGGTTCAATTCCCGGGTCGGGCAGTGTTATTGGGTTTTCCGTTAGGAAAACCTCAGTAGCAGCACGGAGTCTGGTAATGTGCCCGGTACGGCAATGGGCTCGCCCCCTATTACGTCGGCGTCGACCTAAAAATTCATGGCGAAATGTGGGTGTAACATTACACCTTTGCCTACCCCTTCGGGGATACAGGCGTGATCTATAAAAAAAAAAATTTTTTTTTTTTTATAAGTTCTATCAAAAGTAAACCATAGCTGTCGAATGTGCTCCAGAATTACCATATGTCTCGAAGATTACGGGAGGGTGCGTGTTTGTGGAATTTTCAGTGAAAAGTAAATTTTTTAGAGCTGAACCGAATATGAAATTATACATTTATAGTGCGTTCATTGTTATCTGGCAAAAATGGTAAACAAATATGGCGGACAGATAAGAACGTCCGTAAGACTATAGTGATGGGAAACATTGCATGAACTAAATCAAGTTTCACTTAAAATTCATTCAGTGAATGAAATAAATCATATTAATGATAGAGATTTTAAACTTTTAATGTTTTCGATGAGAGTAGAAATAATGGTATTTTTGTTCATGTAAAAGGTTTTATTTTTTTAAATGTACAAATATTATGTGAGATCGTCAGTGTCAAGAGACGTTGTGGTTTCATAAGATCCTGTTTCTGATGTGACGTTAATTATGAATCTGGGGGGTTACTCCATCCGTCGCATCATCAATAAACCCATCGAGCTCCATCATTTTATTTTCCTGTTTGATAACATGTTCGATGCATTCCACGATTCAGCATCAATTTGGCAATGCTCTCTTTTGTTAAATCTTTTATTTCTCCCATCTTAAAAGTTTTATTATTGCGACCAACATGCGATTTTATTTCTGCTTATATTCATTCTATTGGATTTAGTTTGCAATGAGGCGAAAAACAATAATATTTTTCTTGGCTGCCATTTCATCAACCACTTTATATTAAAATCTTATCTGAATTTTTAGGCAAAATGCGTTTATAACTTAATACTGGTAAGTGAATGTAAACACTATTTGTCATAATAATGACTTCAACAATTAGCGTTAGCGGCATCTATCGCCCGCCCCCATAAATCATGTAATCGTGGTTACGATTTCTGACTGCAATCAGACAATGGATACTTTTTCGATTACTTTCGGTAAATGTTTTCATGATTAATGGTTACGAATTACATTTTGCCCATCTTTGACTAGAAAAGGTAGAAGCCTTTGCCTGGTAAATGGGGCACAAAATACATATTTTTAAAAATAAACTGTCAGTCAATTCTATCGCTGTAGGTAATTCTGTTTTTAAATTTCGCTGTTTTGTATGGAGATTTTTTAACCCAATATTTACTTTTCCATCCATTTTTAAATGTTTTCATTCATACAAACACAACAAAAATGAATTAGCTAAATCGGTGCAGCAGTTATGTCTATCTGAGTTGACTTTTATTTATTTAGATTAACTATTGTCCTGATATAAAAAGTTACACTTATTTTTATCTCTCGGTTAGTTACAAGAGTCCAATCAGTTGCAATCTCAAAGTGTCGAGCAAAATGAAACGGTTCTTGTGTGTTGGCAAAGGAAATCAACAAAACGACACTATAGTAAATTACAGGAACAAATACCTTACGTTGTACCGGAAAGTTATTAAGACATCAAAAAAACTAGCAACACAAGTAAGAATAGAGAGGTCGAAAAATATTTCAAAAGATGTTTGGAAACTTATTAATGAACACAGAAATAAGAGGCATGTTAATAAAACTAAATTTATGCTTAAAAAATCTAATAAACTCATTTCAGAACCATCAGAAATCGTCAACATCTTCTTAAAACAGTTTGAGCAGTCCGCCGCGGCTAGTTCCATTAATACAAGAGCCGCAATGGATATCTTATACAAAAGTGCAGAAAGAGTAGATAATGATCTTATTTTAAATCATTCAACTCCACTTGAGATATACAAAATAGTCCGGAAAATGGAAAGTAAAAAATCGACTGGCTGTGATGACATACCCATTACAATAATCAAAGAAAACATTGACATATTAGCAGAACCGCTTAGCACTTTATTTAATAAATGTTTTGACGAGGGTATCTTTCCGGAACAATTTAAGGTAGCTAAAATATTGCCGATACACAAAAAAAGGTTCAAAAACTGATCCGCATATGTATAGACCCATATCACTGTTGTCTGCTACGTCAAAAATTTTGGAAAAATTAGTTAAAGATAGGTTATTATCACATCTAAACCGTACCAAAGTGCTCAGTAGTAGACAATTTGGATACCAAAAGTTTGTTGGGACACAAGATGCCATTTACACACTCATTGCGGATGTTGTGCGTAGAATGAATAATAAGGAAAAAGTGGCTGGCCTTTTTCTAGACCTAAGTTCAGCTTTTGACACAGTGAACCATAAATTACTACTAGAAAAGCTTGAATACTATGGGGTACGGGGTAAGTCTCTAGAACTGCTTACATCATATGTGAAAAATAGGAAAATGTTTGTAGAAATCAAATCTGTTACTAAAGCACTAAATTCTTCACGTAATAATATATTTACTGAGGAAACATACAGGTCAAAAATGTCTCAAATTCATGCTGGTGTTCCCCAAGGTTCCATATTAGGTCCAATATTCTTCATTACCTTTATTAATGACCTTATAAAATATGTAACGCAAACTGTTGGGGACTCGGTTCAGCTGGTAGTTTTTGCTGACGACACAAATGCTGTAGCATCCGCCGATGACATAAATACTCTAAATATGAATGTAAATAAGACCTTAGAAACTTTTAACAACTAGTTTACTGTAAACAGCCTAAAAGTAAATACGGGCAAGACAAACGCAATACTATTTCGAACAACTGCCAAGAATACTGAAAGATTATATTGTGAAATGAATGGTGAAAATATTGCCCAAACCACGGTAGTTAAGTTTTTAGGAGTGCACATAGATGATAGATTAAACTGGAAGGCAGAATTAACGCATCTAGAAAATTCTATCAGTTCGGCATGCTATGTACTCCGAAGCCTAAGAAATGAAGTAAGTACTGTACATTTAAAAATGGTATACTTTGCATTAGTAGAATCAAAATTAAGATATAGCATCCTTTTCTGGGGAGGAAGCTACGACTATAACATTCATAAGGCGTTTGTTGCCCAGAAACGAGCTATTAGAACCATTGTTAGAATACAGCAGCCAGAGTCATGCAAACCCCATTTCAAAGAACTAAGGATCTTGACTGTTCCATGCTTATACATCCTAGTACTACTTACTCATTTATCGAAATACGTACATGAACATGAAAGCCAAGAAGAAAGACAAATGAGGGAAAGTACAAGAAGAAAAGATCTTCTACTCAAATATGTACCGACTCTCGATGTCGTGAAGCATAGCCCTTATTACAAATCGGTTAAGCTATTTAATAAATTGCCTATGCAAGTAAAAACATTATTATATAAAATGAATTTTCAAAATGAACTCAAACGGTTGTTGTTAAATGAATGCTATTACACTATAAATGACATGTAACTTGCACATCTACAATTGAATTATTATTATTACTGTATAGACATTGTGATTAGGACATCAGAATCTATAGTCGTATTTTTTATTAGACAAAGCTAACTGACGTTTACTGTGTTGTCAGTTTATGATGAAATAAAAATAGTGTTGAGACAAAGTGAATGATTGAAAAAACTCTTGAATGAATGAAATTGCCTCGATTGTCTAGTGAATAGTTAGTGTGCCGAACGGCCAATATCGGGTACGGTGTTCGAGTTTTCGAAGACTATGTTCCTATAGTATTTACCTATACTGAATACCGAGTGTTTTAAACATTAAGGAAAACATTGCGAGGAAACTTGTAAGACTGTCCTATTTTCAATACATCATGTAGTTGAAACTATAGATGTATAAAATATAACAATTTATAGGTAGGTTATGAAAATAAAAACATCGCTTACTACATAATTTGCTTTTATTCATCATCAGATAAAAAAACATCACTATCGCTTGCGGTGACATTAATTATAAATCTGTCTGAAATATTGTTGATCATGTGGTCGAGACCATACATTTTGTCTTCTTCTTTAATTATATGAGACACGCAGCTACTCCATTTTTCAGGAGTGATATGTTGAAATCCTACTTCAAAAAGTTTTGTTACTTCTGTCATTTAGAAGGTTTTGTTATTTCTCAATATATCCTTTAGCCTGCGCCCATACCAACTCAATGGAATTGAGCTCACAGTGGTAAGGAGGCAGACGTAAAACAATTATCCCATGCTGTGCTGCCATCTCGTCCACAACATACATATGTACGAAACAATATAGCAACAAATAAACACAACAATTTCCACAAACACAACGTAACGGAAAACTTAAAAAAACAATAACTAAATACTAAACAGCGTGAGCGCAGAAAAAACATTCTTGCTATCAGACCAGAGGTTAGAAGCCGAATGAATAACAAACAAAATTGCGACCGACGCGCGCCGCGCTTTGTAATAAGCTGTCAATTCATTAATTCCCATCAAGTTTCTCATGCATGCTCTTCTGTTAAGGGTACTTCTGACCTATCCTGTTTTAAGGATGTCTCCAATCTGATCAGAGAACGTCCACCTAGGTCTTCCCCTTCATCCTGTCCCATTCACACTTGCCTTATAGATCTTCTTTGTCAGTATTTCGCCATCCATCCTCTCCATGTGCCCAAACCATCTTTACATGCCATTCTCGATGCTTGTCACTACATCTTCTTTTACCCCACACCACTATCTTATCACACAATTCTTTACTCTGTCGGTCAAAGATACACCACACATACCTACTTCTCAGTACTCTCATTGCCGTCAATAAACTGATGTAACTACTTACATAACTATTAGTAACTTATATCAGAGCACTTTTATTGTAAAATAGAAATAATATTATTTTATAGTTTGAAATGATTAACTATTCACACTCATTGTTCGTTCATCTGATTGAAAGAGAACTAAACGCATCACTATTGCTTTAAATATGACAACATTATTTTACAAAGTGACATTAGCTACTGTCAGTTGGCTTCGTCTAATTAAAAATACGACTATATGTATATTAATGGATTATTATTTTTGACATAATTTTTCCTATTGACTTTATTTTTCTTTTTGACATTGTGACCATTAATTATTTTATTTTTCCGCTTGTATATTGTCCTGATTTTAATTTTGTTTGTTTAAAATGATAATGTTTAATTTGTTTTTCACACACAATTTGTTAATTGTTTTTGAATGAATAAATGAAAGTCCTTTGTACGTAGCCCGGTTGTCGATCAAGAGAAATAATAGTCAGAATGAAAAGGTAATACAAATCCACAAGCAACCCAGGTCAGTCGTAAGCGACTTCAAAATAGTTCTAGATAGAATACCCGAAAAGTAGGTATGACACCAAACGGAGCAACAAAACGAATGCCGCTCTTTTGAATCTTTTCATGATTGTTGCACTCAGTGTTGCCAATTATTAAATTAAGGATTTTACAACAATAATGCTAAAAAATATATTTATTGACTTATCGGTTTTTATCCATATTGTCTGTAGTGAAAAAACTTTTAATTTAGGCCGTTATGAAAATTGACTTCAGTTTGGTTAGTGAAATCATTTTATACGGATCTGAATATTCTTAACGTTTACCATA
The DNA here is from genome assembly GCA_944739405.2 of Euclidia mi. Classification (NCBI taxonomy): domain Eukaryota; kingdom Metazoa; phylum Arthropoda; class Insecta; order Lepidoptera; family Erebidae; genus Euclidia; species Euclidia mi. Next base: position 37,587,687 of record OX123206.2, read on the forward strand.
AACGGGTTACAATATATTAATACTTTTTCTATAATACGGATTACATTATATTAATACTTTTTCTATAATACGGATTACAATATATTAATACTTTTTTTATAATCATTCCATTTTATCATTCGCTTCATCCCATCTCTACAGTCAAATGTCATATTGACAAGACATCGTAATAATCTGTGGTTTGAAGTGTCTATATTACGTGATGTGGCCACAATCTTGTGATTTATGATGAAGGTATGTTTGTTTACTAGTTTTGCCAGGTAAAGATGAACGCACTTTAGACATTTTTCGATAAAATTACTACAAACTAACTTTTTCAATTGCGTAAAAAGCGCATATTTTCGCAATAAGCACTTAATTTACTTTATTTTCTCAAAAGTAACACAAGTGGCCTCAAATGTGTATATTTCACTGAAACGGGAGAACGAAGCAAAAAATGCCAGTTAATTTATTGCGTTAAATACCTACATTTTATTTTTGCGCGGCATTATTTCGTTCCATTAAATTCAGAGTACCGTTGTGGACACGACAAGCGGATTTATACAACAAAAGATTTACGAAACGTTGTGCAGCTTTATATAGGATTAAAGTCAACATTTATATAAATTGGAGCGCTTCATAATATTTTTTGTTTAGAAAGTATCTAGCCCAGGGGTGTACGTATCGGACTGCCGAGATAATGATCTGGGGTTCGATCCCCATGTACCCCGGGCTCATGTAGCTGACTTTTCGAGGTTATGTGTGCAGGTATTCAAAATGTTAATTATCGCTCGCTAAAAATAAAGTGCTCGGTAGATGGCAATAGAATCGCCCCCTATTACATTGGCACCGAAATTACGGTTGTCATGTGGCGAACTGCGCGCCTGTACGCGCAAAACTACAGAACAAAAGGCAGACAGAGCGCGCGGAACACTTGCGTGAGGCCACTAAAGCAAATACAAAATTGAAAAGCGAATACAAACTCGGCTCAGTGCGCTGCGAAGCATCGCACAGTTCACACACCACGATCAATCCAGCTTTAAAATTCATAAAATGCCGTCTTGCGTTTTTAAACATTGTAAAAGTTGTTTCCAAAAGCAAAAACGGGCAGATGGAATATATTTTTACAGATAACTATGGATTATTTGACTGTTTTATATTATTATTTCGATAAAATTCGTATTTCTGCAGAAAATATGTAAGTGTTGCCAGTTTACGTCGACACCGTTTTCCCTGAATTAGGGAAATGCACTTGTCAATTGATTATGTACGTAATAATTATTCTCATGTTAATGAAAAATACATATAGTAATAGAATTTCCATTAGTATATACATTGTTTTGAGTTCGATCCCCATATACTATACACTTTGACCTTTGTCACAGAATAAATCTTTGTACCGTTCTTATGGCGTAGGGAATAAGTATCAAAATCGTACTGCAACTGTTAGCTTGACTTGGCGCCGTGTGTACATGACGTACAGAAACAGAAATTATTGATTGCAGCCATTATTTATTTTTAGTTGCATTTTTTTTTTTGGTTATGATTTATGAATCATAATATTCATAATTTGTTGTGTGCATGACAAAATGTTTTTAGCTAATTAATATTTAGGACGCAAGCCTATTGCAATTAACCAAACATTTCCAGATACTATACTGAGAATTTCTAAACAAAAAATAAACAACATATTCGCCGAACTAAGATCTGAACCTCATGATTGGTATTCGTAAATATATGTAGTTGGTATTATATAAGTATTTCTTCAGGATCGAGGCTATGAATCACAAAACATAATCTATTTATTTCTCAATTTACGAATAAAATTAGTTAAAACTTAACTCGGTACCTTCATTTAAGAAATGTATTTATAAAAGCATACTTTAATGGTATCTTTTATTTAAATAATTTTCACAACATCATTACATATTAAGAGTATTAATTAAATCCATGGTAAATTCTTCAAAACCGCAAACGAATATAAAATATTACCTATGTAATATTTTTATATTTGTTTGCAAAAACTATATGTAAATTGTGGGAGATTATTCATAATCTGGCAACTATACACACACATAGACGCCCGTGTCCGTACAGTGCCAGTCGCCAAATGTCACGCACAAATAGCTGTCAACGTGCCTCACTTAGTTGGACGAATGCGCTACATCTGGTTCTTGTTTGTTAAATCTGTGATATGAACATATACAGAATAAATGAGTTTTCTTCTTTCTTTCTTCTTCTTCTCTTCCAAAAACGAACCTATATAGCGTTTGAAGAGCAGGTCTGAAACCGTTCTAACGTACTGTTATAACAATAAGCACAATATAATATCAAAATGTTCGCAATGAGGAAAAACACATCCCAGAAAGCCTCTGCAATGCCTGCGAAATTTGCCACACATGAAATTTCTTTTATACAATAAGTATTACGCGTTTCACACCTGCCTCGAGAAGATAAGGGTACAAAGCAATTTAAGGAGATACCACATTCCTTAAATTTACATAAAAAATATTTAGGAAACGCACCGTGATGAAGGGAAAACGAAAATATCCCGCAATAAAACTGTAGTGGGACAGCAAAATAGGTTACGTTAGTTATCCTTTCTCCGGTTGTCCTTTTCTTGTTTTTGTTGGTATTTAATATTTATTAGTCGAGATGGTACTTGATATATACTTGAAGATAGTTCTCAGACAGGCTTTTACTGCTGCCTTAGGCAAACAAAATAACGGCTCTCCTGTCGCGATTTCTCGCGATTTGTATATAGTGTACATGGCAGCAACATTAATAAATTTAAAATGAGCCATAGAGGAAGAGTAAATAAAAGCTAACCTCTATGTGAGTACTGGCCACAACCGACGGTTCTACGTTTGAGGTTTGAACTTGAAATACGAAGAATACGAAGTTACTTTATTATTTCATGGTATTGACATTGTCATTCAAAACATATTGTATATTGTGTAAAAATCAGTAATAAATATGTGTGTGGAGTTTCATATATATCATTGCCTGCTGGTCTGATGAAACCACAAAATGGGCGCTGGAGCTAAGTATTTTGTGATTCCTACAGTTTGGTGTAGCTAGTGTTGTAAAGCTAATTATATGGGATCCTATTGTTTCTACGTATCTAGTGATTGTTAATGTCTTGTATGGTAATTCTGTATTGTAATAGTAAAGATGTTTTAGAGCCTCGGCTGAGGGTAAAGACGTTTATCACCTCAGTTGAGAAAAAAGTAGAGACGTCTACTAAAAGACCTGATATCGGTGAAAGACCTGTTTACATGTATTGTGTTATTGAAAGACCTGATATCGGTGAAAGACCTGTTTACAGGTAGTAGATATTATTACGAAATTATACCCAGAAAGTTCTGGGAGGACCTAGACAGCTGTGTGTGTGCTGTTTAAATCTAGGCTTACCAAAGACCTGGTCACACAGGATATTAGGCATTATTGGCAGATATATTTTATTTATTTATTTATTTATTCTTTATATACACAAAGTATATAGGCGGACTTAATGCCTTGGGCATTATCTACCAGTCTACCTTAGAGTGGTGCAGAGAGATAAGAAGTAGGTGTATTATATGATGTACCTAGTTTACGAAAAATTACTAATTATTAAATAATTGGTTATACTAAATATACATACTTACATAAATATATATTATGATAAAAATACATAAACGTAATACACACACAATAAATGCAAATATTTATTTAAATATATATAAATATATAATATATAAATATATAATATATATAAATATATAATATATATAATTACAACTAAAATGATGAGATGCGTAAAATTATGGACTTACTTAAACTGATACATGTAAATATACGTATATACATGAACATATACACCTAGTTAAGATATCGACTTATGATACATTCAAGGAATCAGCCAACAAGAGTTCCCTTACTTTGGACTTGAACATGAATTTGGTTTTGGCCATTCTGATCTCGGGAGGAAGAGCATTCCATAGAAGAATAGATTGTACGGTGAAAGAGGAGTGTAGGAAACAAGATCTGTGAGTAGGAACCATGAGTTGAAGATTATTAGAGGAGCGAAGATTTCGCTCATGATTAGAACATAAGTACTGAAAGTAAGGAATCATATACTGAGGAGAAGTAGGAGATGTGAGAATAGTGTATAGGGTAGTGAGAGCACGCAAACTACGGCGCTGACGTATAGGGAGCCACTATAATTGGGAACGATAAGTAGACACATGGTCATACTTACGAAGATTAAAAATGAATCGAATGCAGTTATTCAGAAGACGGTCAAGTTTATTGAGAGGATCTGCATTCAGGTCAAAGTAACATACATCACCATAGTCGATCAGTGGGAAAATCAAAGTTTGCACAAGCATTGTTTTGGTCTCGGAAGGGAGTAAGTTTTTAAGGCGGTAGAGAGCGCGCAGGGTACCGGTGACCTTCTGACTTACATGTGTCACCTGAGCCTCCCAATTCAGGGTGGTATCCAGGTATAGCCCGAGATTTTTTACCGTAGGATGCAGTTCGACGTTAGTTCCGTTGAAAATGATGGCTGGTAGTGTTGCTAAGTTAAGTCTGCTTAGGATTCGTTGGCTACCCACAATTATGGCCTGGGTCTTGCAGGGATTTACGGTGAGACCAAACTTGTCAGACCATATCTTTATGGTCATCAAATCCCTATTAACCTTGTCAATGGCCTCAGCTACGCATTCCACACTTACATGGGAATAAATCTGCAAGTCGTCGGCATACAAATGGTAAGCGCACTGAAGATGTTGAGTTAGGAGATTTATGAAAATAGAAAATAAAAGAGGAGAGAGGATGCCGCCTTGAGGAACGCCAGATGTGACGTCGTCCCACCTCGAGAATGACTCATCGAGGCGGACAGACTGCTGACGACCTCGAAGATAAGTTGAGAACCAATCTAGAGCGGCAGCCGAGACCTTGAGATGGGAGAGGATAGACAAAAGGACATCGTGACTGACGGTATTGAAAGCATTTGAGAAATCGATCAACACAAGAACAGTGATTTTGGTGTGTTCCATAGCCTCTCGAATATCGCCAGTCACTTTTAGGAGGGCGGAGGTAGTGCTATGACCAGGCCTGAAGCCTGACTGAAATGGGCTCAACAAGTTATTGTGGTAGACAAAACGAGACAATTGTTTATTCACACAGGCCTCAAGCACTTTGGATAGGAAGGGTAAGATGGAAATTGGCCGGAAGTGTTGAGGAAGAGTAGGATTGGGGATTTTGGGTAGAGGAATTATGTGGGCTTTGCGCCACAAGGAGGGAAAGGTACCAGAGGTAAGTGAAAAGTTTATGATGTGGGATATTGCCGACAGGAGCTGATCTAGGATCGTTGTAATCATACGACGGCTGATGTTGTCACATCCCACAGCATTAGACCTTATGGAGAGGATTATCTTTTTGATCTGGGCTGGAGAATCTGGAGAAAAGAAAAAAGATTCAATTTTGGGTTGAGGTAACCCGGCTAAATAGTTGACAGTGAGACTCGTAGTTTGGTGATCCAGTGAATCAGTAGAGGTGAAATGTTTGTTGATATCGTCCAAACTAAGAGTCCCATGGTAGTCAACACACCGCTGCTTGCCAATACCTAGTGTTCCAAGGAACTTCCAGATATTGGCAGCTGATGAAGAGTTGATATTATCGAGAATATGTCGGCGTTTAGCGTTGCGTACCATCTGATTGCACCGATTCCTTGCAGACTTAAAAAGTGTCCAGTTTTCCTCACAACGGTCCCTTTTGTATCTCCGATATGCTCGGTCTCTACGGCGCATCGCCATCCGAACACCCGTTGTGATCCAAGGTGCAGGGGGGTGCCTTAGCTTCACTCGTCTAACTGGAGCATGTATATCGTATAGACCGCAAACCGCCTCATTGAAGAGATTAACTTTTTCATCTACCGTGGGAGCAGATAGCATACTGTCCCAGTTCAACTCTGAAGCATCCTTACAGAGCTTATTTATATCCATACGACCAAAACAACGCAAGTGCCGAACTTTGGGCTGGGATTTGGGTGGTTTTAGACGGTATGTAAGGAAAATGAGATCATGGCGGGAAAATCCAGGTGCAGAAAGTTGGCCATGGGATGTGACTAAGGAAGGATCAGAGGTGAGGATTATGTCGAGCCAAGTGTCCTCGCCGTTGACATTGTGGTGAGTTGCTTGCAAAGGTAGTATATGGAGGCTGGCTGACTGGACGACGTCAAGGAATTTGTGGGAACGACTGGAATATTGGGAAAGGATATCGGTGTTAAAATCGCCCATGATGATGAGATGTGTGTACTCTGACCCTAAAGATTCCAGAATCGGTTCGAGACTGGAGAAATAGTCAACACCAGGGGGACAATAGACGACGCCAAGGACGGCTTTAGCCCCCCCGACGTCGACCTCAAGAAATAAGTACTCCGCAGGTGCAGAAGTGAGTAATGAAGAAAACAAGATTTTATAAGTAAAGGAACTGCGGAGGTAAATTGCGACACCGCCACCTCGCCGGCTAACTCGGTCATTACGTATAAGAACGTACCCCGGCAGAGAGTAAGACGTGGAAGGAAGAGATGGTTTAAGCCAACTCTCAGAGACCAGAATGGCATGTGCGTTACAGTTGGAAAACCCTTCCAACAAATCACTATAGTGACTCGGTATATATGTAATCTTAAATAGAAGTTGATAGGACTGCAATGCTAGACTGCCGGACAGTGGAATCATATAACTTTTTAACCTACGGGTCGCACTGTAAGGGTTGTGGATGAACCATACTGACAAATGCTTGGCATCGAGGTCAAACAGAGCTATCCATGATAGAAAGTGATGTCTACGTATTGATAGGTAAGTTTCTAAACATTTCATTAGTCCGCTCACATTATTCAAATTTCAATATCTATCGGCGTTAAGTTGCATTCCCCATATTCATCATACCTCGCCGACACCTCCCGATAAGCGCTGCAAAATGCACGGCCCGTTCGTCAAGCTTCTTGTGAAGCAGTTTTCCTTGTTTATCAGAAAAGTCTTTTATTATGGACTGAGTTATGAACGAGTGAAAGAAGACAACGTAATGAATAAATTAAATGATTGCCCACCTACAATCCCAAGGATCATACATCTGTGACATTGCTGACAAACTGCAAGAGTGTCGGCCACGCTGGTGCGGCCAAGTCTTACGTCAACCGGCATCTTACGTGGGTAACAAATGTCTGGCCATGCTACCTCCGCCGGGACCCGGTAAACGGTGAAGGCCAAAGAAATGCTGGCTTGAAGTCGTAGAGGATGAAATGCGTGCCAATCGACTAACCACCAGGGATGCTGAAGACCGTGTGAAGTGGAGGAGATGCAGCCGGAAAGCGGACCTCAGGCTCCAAGCGCTGGGGTGTTGATGAAGATGATGAAGAAGATGATGATGATGATGACTCCCCAAGGAACATACATGCCAAAATAGATCTTGCACCCAGTAGTTCCGGCTGTGCGCTGTCTGTCAGCCATTCGTCAGCAGAAACATTTTACATGCATATATTGATGATTTATTATTTGTACTTATTTTTTATTATTGACTGGCTGGATCTAGTCCGAAAAGCATGCTTGCACAGGCCAGGCCATTGGACAGGCCTAAGTATTTGGTTACTGAAATGTGTATCAATATTTCTTAATTTTTGATTTGCAAATATACCAGTCGACGTCATTCATTTATATTTACTTACTTACTTGCCAAGTAAATCAATGTTTGTCGACAAAACGTTCTAAGTAAATTAAAAAACATACTAGCCTACATATGTACGAGTACCACATTTTTGTAGTGCAAGAAGTTAAATAAATAAATATTTACCTATTTTTATTTTACTTATAGTCTCACGCCTGTATCCCCGAAGGGACAGGCAGAGTGTAAATATTACACCCAGATTTCGCCATGAATTTTTAGGTCCCACGTAATAGGGGGCGAGCCTATTGCTGTTACTGGGCACATCACCAGACTCCGGGCTGCTACTGAGTTTTTCGGAAAACCCCAGTAACACTTTTGCCCGACCTGGGAATCGAACCCGGGACCTCCGATCAGCAGTGGCATACGCTATCCACGCTATCCGATGGACCACGGAGGCAGTCATAAATAAATATGTAAACTATAATAATAAAAGTGTCATCAAAACTCGTTGCATCAATGGTCACTGCTGCTGACCCTGGCTACAAAGGTGGCACAGTAGTGGGAATGAGGGTGGGACTAGTCTCAAATCTGATACTAATATATAAAACTCAAGAGTGTTTGCTTGGACGCGCTAATCTCAGAAACGACTGGTAAATTTCAAAAATTATTTCAGTGATAGATAGCCCATTTATCGAGGAACACTATAGGCTATTAAACACCTCGCTACTAGCTACGGGAGCGGAGCAGTAGCCTTAAATAATGCAGGTGTAACCGAGAGATCATCCAGTAGTTTGTTTTTTTTTTGTTTTTCGTGTGAGTGTATGGTCAACTCTAGTGTCGGAATTATCAGACCGCCCGAAGGCCTCCAACATTGTCTCATGATTCTTATCCCAAAACAAGAACCGGGACCGACAGCGTAACGTGCCCTTCGAAGCACGATAACGCTCAGATGTAAATGCATCACGTGGTTACCCATCCAAGTAGTGACCTGTACAAGTGTTGCTTTACTTTGCCAATCTGTTACGAACGGCAAGCCAAGACACGCTACTAGTGATAAAATCTAGTCATCAGTCAGAAATTAATCATCTAGTGATAAAATAAGAGAGTCTTACGGATGACTGCCTAGTGGGTTTTCGCTCCAAAGCTTGAGGACGGCACTGAGAAGCCTGGCGTGGCAGCACCAGGAGATCGCCGGCGAGTTGCGCGAGATGTTGAACAGCCGCTGAAATAACGCCTCCTGACACTTTTTATCGGGTAATTCTACACGTTTAGCTCTAAGACTAGCTTTTAAAACTGCCGCACTAGGAATAGATCCTGTATCGCGTCGGACTTGCCAAAATTTATTTTCTTTTTTTTTTAATCTCCCGCCTTAGGAATATATCCTGTGTCGCGGGGGACTTTACAAACATACAACCAACGGACACAATAAACACCCAGACTCGAGACAACAATTTGCGGATCACATAAATTATTATTGCCTCGTGTGCGGATCGAACCCGCAACACTCCGCGCAATGTCAGGCAGCGAGGCAGCCGCCGAAAGTACTACGTCAACCGTGCAGTCAAATTCTCAGTCCGCTTGACAATCACTCTAAATTAATGAATAAAAATGTCCGTGTGGTGATGGATTAAGAATATGGAATGTCCCCACCCCATATCATCCCATGGGTGTCGTAAGAGCCGACAGAGGGAACATATTATGCAGAGAACAGCACTGAAACAGAAGGAAAACTTGATACAAACCCTAAAACAACCCGTTTGGCTAGCGTGGTATAGTAGGCCAATTCCTCCTTTCAAAGGAGAGGCCTAGTCCAGCAGTGTACAGTTAAAGGCTGATGATGAATGAATAAAATTAGTGAATATGATAAACGATTTTAAACATTCGCGATTAGTATACATTATACAAGGTTATTTAGCTGACTTTCTTCGGTCGTAGTCCCGCCGCAACTACGCCCGAAGCAAGTCGGCCGAAACGTTGGCAAATACCGAGGTATTTATACCTTAAATATATCTTATTTATCGCGAGTAAGAACCGCTAAATAACCTTGTATAATAAGATAAGATAATTACCATGTCGAGAATACAGTTGTCCATGATGTATCGTCTGAACTTCTCCAGGAAGATCTTCCTCGTGGAAGGCACCATGTTCGTGCCATCGCTGTTGTCCAACAGCATCAGGAGAAACTCCAGCTTCAAACAAATTAGTTACATAATATTTCATCATCATTAGGCAGTGATAGCCTAGTGAAGCTATCAACAGACTAAAATGCAGAGGGTGTCGGGTTCGTGTGAGTCTATCTAGCAGGCCCCAACAAGATTTATCAACAGATGATAGCTTTTCATAAAGACATTATTTTGTAACAAAAGATAATAAATAAAATATATTTGTACCTCGACAGTTTTTGATTTAATGACTGAATGCGAGCCCCTTATTATTATTTTTATTGTTATTATACTTTCTGCTGCTCTCGGAGTTAGCAACTATTATTTACCTTATAAATCTAAAATGTCGACTTTCTGCGAGCTATACTTTAGAAGATATTCGTTATTTAGACAAACGTCCAGCCAGCGGGCCCCTTTTTAAATACTACTCGTTTATATCATACAATAGCAGTAGAAGTTTGATACTATTATGTACCTTACAAATCCAAAATTTCGACTTTCTGTGAGCTATACTCAGTCAGGAAGTCATCTGACAGTTCTGGGGCCCAATTCTCCTAAATAAATACAGGTTCGATATAATGTCAGTGTCATACTTACGTCACAAAAATCGTATTCTTCTACTTAGACTATATATATTAAGTTATAGACGGAGGGATCTGCATGCAAGACCATCACTAAGAGGTCTGATATAGGTCACCGTGTGGGACCCATTAACCGTCAAAATTTAGTAGAACTTCATTTGAAACTTTGATACTTCGTTCATAGACATTTTGATTTATTCATACATAGATTGTGACCCATAAATATAGTGACGTTTTAACTTGATCGATAATTTTATTTTACAGACTAGCTTCGGCCCACGTATTCGCCGATGTGGGTGACAGTTATAGCAAAAAAGGGTAGCCTTTGCACTACTGTGATGTTGAAGCTATACTGCAATATTTCTTTGAAAATAAGTATACTTGAATACAATTATATATCTCAAGAAAAGTGTTTTCATCGATCCTCACAAACTTTCGGCTATCGCACACAGGCTATCGCTGCCTTCACGTACAACCTTTACTGTAACTTTAAAAATATGTTATACATATTTTGATGGTGAGACTAATCCTCCTCTGTCTTTTACTTTTATAAAAATAATTACATAAACCTGCAGTACTGCAGGTTTGTATAATATTTTTTATTAATATTCTATTCTCTTATTTCTATTATTCTCTTCGGTGAAACCAAAGGTTTTGTCTTCATAATTATGGACGAAGTTGTCATGACAAACAACTACCGATACCGTATATACTGAGGGACGGTACGATTAACATATGGCGGGCATGTCACCAGCCCGGGGAATCTCTCAGACATAAAGTATCACATATCCAAGACACAATCAAGACACAATCAATCAAAACCATAGACACAATCAAGTGGCCAAGGTAATCCATCAGCAACTAGTCCTTAAATATAATCTCATTTATTCACCGTACTACAAATACAGATTGTGCCCGACCCAGTTCTCGAAAAAATGGTCGTACGTTGTTGTCCTGGTATAGCTATAGGTCTATTATTACAGACAGGTTTATTGTAGCCAATAAGCGTGATACTTTAGTGATCGACCGAGCAGAGCGATTCGCATTGATAGACGTTATTACCATATCGCATGACAGCAATCTCGTAAAAGCAGAAAAAGAGAAGGATTTCAAATATTTGGGCCCAGCTCATGAGATTGTCGATATGTGGGATGTGAACTCGGCGATCATTGCGCCGGTAGTTGTGTCAGTAAATGGACTAATCGCCAAGAGCCTTTACCAACATCTAAAGATGCTAACACTAGGCAGCAGAAAAACTAATACACCACTATTTTTTATTAGTACAAAAACTTTAAGGACAGATTAGCGAAGACATTATTATAATATATGTGACTAAAAAATGGTGGTTGCCTGTAAAGTCGGTATACGGGCGAAAGTTTTACGTGACAACGACTTTGAGGGGTAAAATAATTTTAATGTGAATATTCATTCGTATAGTAGGAAGAAGGATGAAAGACGCGTGCCTTTCACTTTTTATGTCTGTCTCTCTCGCTCTTAGGCGGGACGCGTGCCTCTCACTCGCTCTCATTGTGAGCGCATAACGTGAGCGGAGCGTAACGCAGTTTCTTGAAGTGTCACCCGGCAAACCAATTTATAAGACGTTGTCACGTCAAAAATTTCATAATATCTATAAAGAGCTAAGTTATTATCATTTGTTTATTGTAGATAATCTCACTTAAATCATAGTCATATTTTACAATTCATTCACTAATTAATTGATAATATTCCATCCTGCTCATTCGCATTCTCTCTGTCGCACTTATAATGTAGGTAGCCTAATAAAATGAAGCAAAATAATAAGTGTAGGAAGTTACTTTTTAATTTTCTTAATTCTACCCTCTCCTTCATACTTCATCTGGGCTTAGGACCGGCAAAATTTACCGTTTTACAAGTAATTAAATACGGAGGTATGTAATTAGAAAGCAAACAAATATCAAAATAAAAGAAGGTATTCTGGACGAAAAGAAAATAGTAACTTTGGCGTATTTATGAAGTTAGAATCAGCTGCTATTTCCAAATTTCATTATCATCATGTCAGCCTAGAGACGTCCACTGCTGGATATAGGGCTCCCCCAAGGTTCTCCACACAGTCCGATTTTGATCCGCCCACATCAAATTATTATTTACGTAGGTAGGTAATTTTAACTTACAAGAATTTCAATTATCCTTCGGAATGTCCACCACTATGGTCAATACACAGACGGGCAAGATTGTTTTTTAACGAGAAAAGTACGCTTTTGTCTTTTCACTTCGTCATAAGCGTCCAATATGCGCTGTTTTAATTGTTCCCGGCTCACTTTTGTACACCCACAAAAAGAAGTCTTTGGCCGTGAGGTCAGGTGACCATGGAGGCCAAGCTACGGGGCCGCCGACTGATCCACTGGCTTCCAAACTCTTCCCTGAACAAACGCACAGCTGCACTCGCGTTTTATCCACTTAAAAAGTACGCACGAAGCATAGCTACATACTCTCGTGATGTGAACTGACAAGCCATCGAAAAACGATGCGATGCGCTTACTACCGGTTACAATTTAGCACTGTTTGTCGCATCGGGTGGGGCGCGGCGCGGGCGCAGAGGGACAGGGGGAATTTATCAATGGAATAGTTTACTACTACTACTAAGTTACTACTCATAGTTTTAGTTATGCATTTACCAATTATTACGTATTTTTGTGGACAGTTTTGAGACAGTTTTGGGACTTAGTGTTTTTATTTTTTACCTACACAAATATGATCAGTTAAAGGTACTTAGAGCCCTGTTAAATTTTTTGTACTAATTAAAAAATAGTGGTGTATTTTTAACAACAACACTTTATGAGTTTGGTGCCAGTTAGAAGTACGCACACAATTTTATTTTCTTTCTTACTCAGCATACAAGCTCCTGGTTTAATTCTTTTAAATTATTTTATTTTTTTACTTATTTTAGATGTAGGCTTCTATTAGGGCGTAATTAATTTGACCTGTATATATGATATGATTTTGTAAAGATTTGAGTATTTTTTCTAACTAAGCCAATGACACTGTCTGTGACTTTTTCTATTTTACCCTAAATAAATGTGATTCATTATGTGTGAAATACTTTCTTAAAAATTAACCCTGCAGTTAAATTTTATTTCTAATCTGTTAACTCACTTTTTACTGCAGCCTGCTCTCGATTGGTGATTTAATATAATTATTATTATGTAACTGAGCATACTGGGCTCGGGCCTCCCTTCAATTTGAAAAGGCCTTACTTGGTTTGGAAGATTTTAGATTAACACTTGACGATCGTGATATTTTTCTAAATAATAATAAATAAATTCCAAAAGTCTGAAATACGTAACGTGGTTTTGTATTCGAAAACCATTACGTGGTAATGATCTCGTCATTGACCCTATCATTGCATTATAATTTATATCCACTAATAATCACTAGATTATTAGTGAAATTATGAATATCAATTGCTTTATTCACCTTAAAAAGGTAATTTTAAAATATATTTTTTTATCGTAACTTATTTACTAGTGTTTAAGAATAAGCTGGATTTATTCACATATTTTACTTTATCTGAGGATCTATCAACATTCAATTGATATTCATTCTGAGTAAACCAAAACTAAGGATTTATTGCAAACATTATCGATATTTTATCGAAATTCATTTTGAGTAAGCACATCACTAGTCTAGTTAAAATTTACGACAATTTCGAAGATTCGAAATGACATTTGTATATTTATCTTTCTTTTTCATGAGAAAAAATTCAGAGTGAAGTAAAAAAGTCAGAGTGAAGTAAATATATTGGGTAAGGTTGCTATTTTAATGCGGTCTCTATTACTTCCTTATAGAGCAAGATCCCGATGCCGCCACACGTACGTCATTTTTGCAAAGCTGAAATTTTGAAGATTATTAGTATACAATCTTGTTAAGAGGTATGCTGACCCACTAGCTTGAAATCCGGGCCATTTCACAGGTAGCGCGAAGTAAAGGTACCAAAAACATACTAATCTACGTTAAAGTAGCAAAGCTGGTATTCAAATATGTTTTTAAAAATACTGTCTAAAATTGAAATTCATTACCTATTGCCAGACACTTGCCGTGGGCCAGTACTTCTGTCAGACGTCTTAAAGGTTACTTAAAAATGAAGTAAACTACGTCATATTAGCAAACCTAAATTTGATACGTGTTACTTAAGATACTATTTTAAGACCCTTCGTACGCAGCCAGACCAATCCGAAGGGCCAGTTGTCCAGCCAGACGCCATGAAACTTTCCCTGTGAGTGCGAGCGTGCGGCCATTATTCATACGCATGAATGCGTGTGAGTACACTACATTGTCCCAAAAGACTGTAAGAATATTATTTTGGGTATTATTACAAGAATAAAAGTGTAAAATATTCATACGCATGATACGCATGATACGCATGAATATGCTCCAAAAGTGTGTGGCCTTTTTTATATTTAGTCTGTAGTCTTACAGCTTCTGTGCAGTTTAATCTGCTGATTTTGGAAAACAATTGAAAAACTCAAATTTTAAACAGGCACTCGTAAATTTCTTCACACCTTTTATTGGCAATAAATTGATTAAAGTTAATTTCATAGAATGTCATTCTTTTACTGTCATTAATAATATTATATACTTTAACGTAGGTGAGTATGTTTTTTTGGTACCTTTACTTCGCGCTACCTGTGAAATGGCCCGGCTTTCAAGCTAGTGGGTCAGCATACTTCTTAACAAGATTGTATATTAATAATCCTCAAAATTTCAACTTTGCTAAAATGACATAGGTCTGGCGGCTCTGGGATCTTGGACAATTACTTTAAGTTCTTCTACAATTGAATGAAATCGTAACGAGATCGTAAATTGAAACAAGTGTCAAAATATGTGTCAACGACGAACTGTTTATTTCAAATTATACGATAACATTAGGTTATTAGAATACCGCTTGTGAGTCAATTCAAAATATAATATCATTGTCATATAAAATACGATAATTGGGCTCCTGATAATTTGAAGAGCAAGCTCGCAATAAGACCTAGCTCATATTAATTATTCACGTACCGAAAAAATACAGTAAAACTAAGCATTACGATTCCAAAAATCCTGTCACATATGTCTCTTATAAATTAGATAATTACGATAATAAAAAAAGAGACAAAATAAAGGGCATAACCATTCTCATTTGGCATGGAACATTCGTTTTAAATAACAAATGGCTATTACTTTCACTTGCCAAATTAAAACGACAAACTGTCAGCGAACGGAAGAAACCGCCAGCGTTTCTTAGAAGCAACAGTAGGTTTCAAGGCGAAGGAAATTACCAGTGCAATTGGCAGTTATTTTGCATAATAACCCTGAGTTTGGCGACCGCGTTGCCAAATTGGCAGACGTATTGCCTCGACCCAGGAACCTTGAACTTTCATATTGAAGTGTACGTTGCTGTTTTGTATAGACCGTGGAGTTTAAAGATAGTATGTAACAACTTCACGCCTTTATCGCGAAGGGGTATGCAGAGGTGTACTACACACCCACACTTAGCCAGTTATGTTTCGGTCCCAATTTAATAGAGGCAAGCCTATTGCCTTTTTTTGTCCGTGTGGTGACGGATTAAGAATACGAATTGTCACCACCCCATATCATCCCATGGGTGTTGTAAGAGCCGACAGAGGGAGCATAGTATGCAGAGAACAGCACTGTAAGAGAAGGAAAACTTGATACAAACCCTATATCAACCCGCTTGGCCAGCGTGGTATAGTAGGCCAATTCCTCCTGTCTAAGGAGAGGCCTAGTCCAGCAGTGGACTATTAAAGGCTGATGATGAGAAGCCTATTGCCATCTTCCGGGAAAATTATTAAGCCAGCGATAATTAACATTTTTAAACATAACTTAACGCCTTTTATCCCCGAAGGGGTAGGCAGAGGTGTATTACACACCCACACTTCGCCAGTTATGTTTCGGTCCCAATGTAATAGGGGGCGAGCCTATTGCAACCTACCGGGCACATTGTTAAGCGAGCGATAATTAACATTTTTAATACACACATAACTTCGAAGAGTCAGAGGTGTGTGCCCGCGGTACCTGGGGATCGAACCCAAGACCAACGTCACGGCAGTCCGTTACGTACACCACTGGGCTATCACCGCTTAATAGTATGTAGTCATAGCAATAGCACAGTATAAAGAGCATATTGATTATTTGACTGTGGCAATAGTGTGTAGTTACTTTGAATCTCGGCGGGCTAGTCATGGTAGGTGCAATATAAAGTGATTTGAAGATTATGTCAGGATCGTTGCAAATGGCGTTCCGTAGTCTCTGCCTACCCCTCCGGGAAACAGGCGTGAGTCTATGTATGTATGTATGTATATATTAATTAAGCTAGAAGCCTACAACCTTATCAAGTCTGAAGGCGTTGGGTATACTAAATTTTACTCCGATTTTATTGACATTTTAAAATGCAGGAGCAATAAATGATGGCTGCCTCGTTGGTCTCGCGGCATAAATGTGCGCGTGGGATTGGGAGGTCTCGGGTTCGATTCCCGGGTCGGGCAAAGTGTTATTGGGATTTTCCGTAAGGAAATTCTCAGTAGCAGCACGGAGTCTGGTAATGTGCCAGGTACGGCAATAGGCTCGCCCCCATTACGTGGGACCTAAAAATTCATGGCGAAATGTGGGTGTAATATTACACATCTGCCTACCCTTTACAGGCGTGAGTCTATAAAAAAGAATAAAAAATAAATAAATTATGGATGAAAGAAGCGTAATATGAAGTTACTATTAACTCAACTCGATGGAAAAGATGATTTATTTATGGCAGTACGAGATTGCAATCTTTATTAACGATCGCTGAAAAAATCTATGGGGAGGCTTATGCTTAGGAGACCTCGTCAAATTTAATGAGGTATGGATTATGTATGTGCAGTTTCTTATTGGTTAGGTTAATCCCGTTAGATCCCCGAAGATACGTTTTTTTTTATAGACTCACGCCTGTATCCCCGAAGCAGTAGGGAGAGGTGTAAAATTACACCCACATTTCCCATGTTAAGTATTTTAGGTCCTACGTTTGCCAGATCCGTGCTGCTACTGAGAATTCGGCAAAATCAGTAACACCTTTACCCGACCCGGGAATCGAACCCGGGACCACCGATCAGCAGACGCATACGCTATCCACTGGACCGCGGAGGCATCATTTAAGGGTAATTTTATTTCTTTTATTCTAGTTCGACGCTCACCGCTAAGATACAAACACAAGCATAAGAGAAAATATGAGCCATATCATGGCCAAAAAGCACAAACTGCTTTACATAAAACAGTTTTCTTCAACATTTATGCCATCGGTATCTTAAATAAAGTGCACTTGCCAGTTATGAAACTCTAAAAGTGGTTATTTTTATTAAAATTGCTTTCAAAAACAGCTTGAAACAATTCTTGAAGTCATTTGTCACGAAAAGTATATGAAGTTAGCTTTAACTGAGTCGCAATTGGCGCTTTTCCAACGTAGTTTCGCTTTTATTATTAAAATAGTTTCTTTTAGCTGACGCTCGCATTTTTTTTAGGCATAGCAGTAACCTAGTTTGGGATCAGTTTTTGCGAGAGCCATAATAAGCAAAGGAATAGGGATGATCCCAACTAACCAAATCAGACACTTCTAATGAAATGTACAATCTCTTTGTACGGATTTCCTTTGAAATATTTAGTAGTGACAATGAATACAGATTTATACATAGAAAAAAAGAAAGAAAGAATCATTTATTTGCTTGAAATGTGCTTAGCATATTTCACCCTTTTGGATGCAAATTTTATAAATAGACTAATCTATTATTGTTCAAACATGAACATGACATTCTTGGCATTCCAAGACACATCCAACTTATCACCGAGGAAGATGCGTGATATTTTAAGATCATGTAATTTATCACGTACGGCGGTCGGCTCAGACATGCTGCATCGGCACAATACACCGACGGCACACAACTAAATACGTGTATATGTGTACATAGAATAAGTTTAGTATATAAGATTATAGTTTTAAGAAATAAAGTCATTAGCTCACTCCCGGCTTTGACTCATACCCTACCCCTCACCTCTCACTGCGGCCAAGACACCCTTAGCCGTCACCATGATCGGTCTTGTGAGTCTGCTCGACCGGCAGTGAGAAAACCCACTTCACTACACCCTAAATCCTACCCACTTTCCGTCTGTCGCCTTAGGTCTCCCGGCGACAGATATCCCGGCCGAGGGATCCCAGGGACTGTTAGGGAACTAGGGATTAGGGTTGTATACGCGACAGTCTGTGTGACCACAGTGTACACGGCCTCGCTATACACTATACCTAAAAGGGCTAGGGTAGACTAGGGAGTTAGGTTAGAGTTAGATCTAAAATAGGGATAGGTATATCATAAGATAGGTTAGGCTAGATATAGGAACCAGTAGGCTTAAATTAGGATAAGTCTAGGTTTAGGTACGTGCAACCTTAGGGCTATACTTAAGAGCTATCGAAGGTTAGGCCCTATCTTGTACAATGGTCCTTCGAGCAAAAGCGATATAACATCTCTGGAACTCCTGTTCCCGTAGGCTGACTAGCTGACTGACTGACACTTATTATATTGCGGGCTAGTGTTCCCCAATCGCACTAGTCTCGTGGTATAGTAAGAGACTAACTAACTTGATTGCGTCGGGCGGTAGCGAATCAGATATCGGTCTCCCACAAGCGGGTCGCCCCGGTACTCGAGAAGTCGCTCTTACCGTTTCGAGGACGAGATTGCAACCAAGTTTAGGGAAAGACATATCTACGTAAACAAGTTAGGATTGGCTAGAGGAAGCAAATAACAATGAATACATAACAAGGGCCTTAGATAGACAAATCAAGGACCCATACCTTTACAATTAAGAACATGTTACAAGTCATGAAGTCCAATCGAACCTGACTCCCAGAAAACCACAGTGTTGACAAACCGCCATCGTCCTCGTAACAAGTTACTGCCACAGCCGCGATACACACTTGTATACGAGTTCTGCGCGATCAGAGTTCATGGGCGCTAAATTTTTACGAATATACTAAGTTTACTACTACTACTACAACGACTACTACTACTACAAATACTACACTACTACTACTACTACTACTACAAATACTACACTACTACTAATACTACTACTACAACGAATACTACTACTACTACAACGTCTACTACTACAACTACTACACTACTACTACAACGTCTACTACTACACTACTACTACTACTACACTACTACTACTACAACGTCTACTACTACTACTAAATAAGAGAAGGGATGGAATTTCTGGAGGGGTGAATAACATGCAATGGTACAAAACAACTGCATGTTGACTAAATATAAAATATACCTTGTTATTTCCTACTACACATAGGTACTTAACATATCCACCGCAACGATCCTCAAGGTTCCACAGCAAGCAACGCAATAAGCTGCCGCTGCCAGGACCGCATCATACATGGCCTACAGCCAGCCAACCGAAGCCGTCAAGAAAACGAATCACCAGTGAACAACAAACTACAGATGCCGTTAACGTTGAGCTGAAGCCTACGCCGAAGAGACGCCAGAATGTTCACGCCTGAACATAAGAACTTTCTAGAGCCTGCCCCGGAGAGGCGCTAGAATGTTCACGCCGGAACATGACCTTCCTGAAGCCTATCCCGGAGAGACGCCAGAATGTTCAAACATGAACATGACATTCTTGGCATTCCAACACACATCCAACTTATCACCGAGGAAGATGCGTGATATGTTAAGATCATGTAATTTATCACGTACGGCGGTCGGCTCAGACATGCTGCATCGGCACAATACACCGACGGCACACAACTAAATACGTGTATATGTGTACATAAAATAAGTTTAGTATATAAGATTATAATTTTAAGAAATAAACCAGTCATTAGCTCACTCCCGGCTTTGACTCATACCCTACCCCTCACCTCTCACTGCGGCCAAGACACCCTTAGCCGTCACCATGATCGGTCTTGTGAGTCTGCTCGACCGGCAGTGAGAAAACCCACTTCACTACACCCTAATCCTACCCACTTTCCGTCTGTCGCCTTAGATCTCCCGGCGACAGATATCCCGGCCTAGGGATCCCAGGGACTGCTAGGGAACTAGGGATTAGGGTTGTATACGCGACAGTCTGTGTGACCACAGTGTACACGGCCTCGCTATACACTATACCTAACAGAGCTAGGGTAGACTAGGGAGTTAGGTTAGAGTTAGATCTAAAATAGGGATAGGTATATCATAAGATAGGTTAGGCTAGATATAGGAACCAGTAGGCTTAAATTAGGATAAGTCTAGGTTTAGGTACGTGCAAGCTTAGGGCTATACTTAAGAGCTATCGAAGGTTAGGCCCTATCTTGTACAATGGTCCTTCGAGCAAAAGCGATATAACATCTCTGGAACTCATGTTCCCGTAGGCTGTCTAGTTGACTGACTGACACTTATTATATTGCGGGCTAGTGTTCCCCAATCGCACTAGTCTCGTGGTATAGTAAGAGACTAACTAACTTGATTGCGTCGGGCGGTAGCGAATCAGGTATCGGTCTCCCACAAGCGGGTCGTCCCGGTACTCGAGAAGTCGCACTTACCGTTTCGAGGACGAGATTGCAACCAAGTTTAGGGAAAGACATATCTACGTAAACAAGTTAGGATTGGCTAGAGGAAGCAAATAACAATGAATACATAACAAGGGCCTTAGATAAACAAATCAAGGACCCATACCTTTACAATTAAGAACATGTTACAAGTCATGAAGTCCAATCGAACCTGACTCCCAGAAAACCACAGTGTTGACAAACCGCCATCGTCCTCGTAACAAGTTACTGCCACAGCCGCGATACACACTTGTATACGAGTTCTGCGCGATCAGAGTTCATGGGCGCTAAATTTTTACGAATATACTAAGTTTACTACTACTACTACAACGACTACTACTACTACAAATACTATACTACTAATACTACTACTACAACGAATACTACTACTACTACAACGTCTACTACTACAACTACTACACTACTACTACAACGTCTACTACTACTACTACTAAATAAGAGAAGGGATGGAATTTCTGGAGGGGTGAATAACATGCAATGGTACAAAACAACTGCATGTTGACTAAATATAAAATATACCTTGTTTTTTCCTACTACACATAGGTACTTAACATATCCACCGCAACGATCCTCAAGGTTCCACATCAAGCAACGCAATAAGCTGCCGCTGCCAGGACCGCATCATACATGGCCTACAGCCAGCCAACCGAAGCCGTCAAGAAAACGAATCACCAGTGAACAACTAACTACAGATGCCGTTAACGTTGAGCTGAAGCCTACGCCGAAGAGACGCCAGAATGTTCACGCCTGAACATAAGAACTTTCTAGAGCCTGCCCCGGAGAGGCGCTAGAATGTTCACGCCGGAACATGACCTCCCTGAAGCCTATCCCGGAGAGACGCCAGAATGTTCAAACATGAACATGACATTCTTGGCATTCCAAGACACATCCAACTTATCACCGAGGAAGATGCGTGATATTTTAAGATCATGTAATTTATCACGTACGGCGGTCGGCTCAGACATGCTGCATCGGCACAATACACCGACGGCACACAACTAAATACGTGTATATGTGTACATAGAATAAGTTTAGTATATAAGATTATAGTTTTAAGAAATAAAGTCATTAGCTCACTCCCGGCTTTGACTCATACCCTACCCCTCACCTCTCACTGCGGCCAAGACACCCTTAGCCGTCACCATGATCGGTCTTGTGAGTCTGCTCGACCGGCAGTGAGAAAACCCACTTCACTACACCCTAAATCCTACCCACTTTCCGTCTGTCGCCTTAGGTCTCCCGGCGACAGATATCCCGGCCGAGGGATCCCAGGGACTGCTAGGGAACTAGGGATTAGGGTTGTATACGCGACAGTCTGTGTGACCACAGTGTACACGGCCTCGCTATACACTATACCTAAAAGGGCTAGGGTAGACTAGGGAGTTAGGTTAGAGTTAGATCTAAAATAGGGATAGGTATATCATAAGATAGGTTAGGCTAGATATAGGAACCAGTAGGCTTAAATTAGGATAAGTCTAGGTTTAGGTACGTGCAAGCTTAGGGCTATACTTAAGAGCTATCGAAGGTTAGGCCCTATCTTGTACAATTATAAACCTTTAACTTATATTAATTTAGAATAGAACCGCAGTTCTTTAGCATTTCGTTGTGCCAATTCCAAGTGGGGACTGGCCCCAGTTTAGTTCGTAGTTGGCGCCGTTGACGGCGCTGGCGTCGTTCTACGTCTCTCTTGCTTTCGTATTTAAGATACACCGTCTCTCTTGCACACTAAGTGAACAAGTGCCACGCCGCCAAGCGGCAATTAGGGGCCCAGAAAGTTTGTCCTCAGAGCGCCCATAAGAAATGCGCCTCCATATAAATATCTTAGCTCTTTGGTAGTGACGCCATAATTTTTTTTGTCAGGTTGTGTACTATTAACTAAAAAAAATGTTGCAATTACATTGGCATGTTAAACTAGATAAAATAAACCTATATAATTTATTTTACTAGCTGGAATCATACGTAATATTTGTATTCCAGTGCAGGATAAGCTTTTAGATAGCGAACCTCGAGTCAAATCCATCTGAGTTACCAATTGTTAATGCTGTTGCTTGATAAATGGTGAATGAAAACATCGTAAGAAAAACTGCATGTCTCAAACCTTTTTGAATGATGTGTGATGTCTGCAAATGCGCATTTGGCAACGACAACCCAACCTACTAGACACCTAACGTTTTCATTTCTACAAACAAACAATTCTGTCAAAGCGGTGAGGTATGCGGGGCAAGGGGGGGGGCGACAAAAATACATTCTAATTGGCCGGTTCAGATTTGCGGTACGTCATAATTCATAACTAGTGTTGGGATTAGTCTTGTGTAAGACGTATAAGTCTAACGTGTTGTCAGAAAATGTTCGCCTTACGTCTGCTGTCTAGTAGGCTGGGTTGTCGTTGGCATTTGGGCCGGATTTTTGGGCATATTGAAAGCGGGCTGTCTGTCTCTACCGCTACCGCAATATTATAGAAAACAGTGTCGTTCTGCAGCTGCGCTGTGACGGTGCCGTTGCCGAGACGTTACAGTGTGCCATGACCCTTAACGTACTCTCCGAGGCACAGGGCAAGCAATCATCATCATCAGCCTTGAATATAAACTGTCCCACTGCTGGGCACGGCCCTCTTTTCACTATGAGAAGTAATAATATTAACAATTTTGTAATTCCGTAAAGACAACACCCCATGGTTTTGATCACATTGCAGGGCAGTCTTCTGGTATCTCTAGAAATATACCGCAGTTTCATCTATACAATAATAAAGCTAAAGAGTTTGATTAGTTAACAGCGCTAATCTCAGAAACTACTGATCTGATTTGAATTAATCTTGTTTATTGGATAGCTCATTTATCGATGAAGGCTACATAACATCACGCTATGAGCCATAAGTGCGGATCAGCAGTCTCAAACAGCGCGAGTGTAACCGTAGGCCCAGCAGATCTTATATTTTATTATCTATATCTATACTAATATAATAAAGCGGAAGAGTTTGTTTGTTTGTTTGTTTGTTTGAACGCGCTAATCTCAGAAACTACCGGTCGGATCTGAAAAAATATTTTTGTATACGATAGCCCAGTTATTCCGGAAGGCTATAGGCTATATAACATAACGCTTCGACCCTTTGGGGCCGGGCAAAAGGCTAAAAAGGCTAAAAGATAACGTCGGCTAATCTCAGGAACTAGCAGTCGGATTTTAAAAATTGTTATTGCCTATGATAGCCCAATTATTCCGAAAGGCTATAGACTATATAAAATTACGCCACAACTTTTAGGGCCAGACAAAAATAATAAAATGGTCAAACGAGAAGGGGGAGGGTAGGGTCACAGACAAAAAAAGGCTAAACGAATAGGATACAATCTATATGGGCATTGTTTTCGAGATTTTCGGGACGCTGATTAATAATATGTTTATTTAGTGATCCAAGATGGCGGACGGGAAATCAAAGATGGCGGATGAGAAAATTTAAAAAATCAATATGGGTATCGCCTTCGATGTTAAAAGGGATGGGGAATCCAAATACAACATCTGTTTCGTGATTCAAGATGGCGGATGGGAAATCAAAGATGGCGGATGGGAAAAATTAAAAAAGTCAATATGGGTATCGTCTCTGATGGTTTAAGGGATTGTGAATCCAAATACGACATCTATTTCGTGATCAAAGATGGCGGATAAGAAATCAAAGATGGCAGACCGGTTTTTTTTTAAAAATCAATATGGGTATCTTCTCCGATTTTTAAAGGGATGGGGAATCCAAATACAACATCTATTTCGTGATTCAAGATGGCGGAGGGGAAATCAATGATGGCGGTTGGGAAAAATTTAAAAAATCAATATGGGTATCGTCTCTGATGATTGAAGGGATGGAGAAGCTAAATACAACATCTATTTCGTGATCAAAGATGGCGGATAGGAAATCAAAGATGGCGGACGGGATTTTTTTTAAAGTTGATATGGGTATCGTCTCCGATATTTTAAGGAATGGGGAATTCAAAAACACCATCTATTTCGTGATCAAAGATGGTGGATGGGAAATTAAAAAAAAAATTAATATGGGTATCGCCTTCGATGTTTAAAGGGATGGGGAATCCAAATACAACATCTATTTCGTGATTCAAGATGGTGGATGGGAAATCAAAGATGGCAGATGGAAAAATTAAAAAAAAACAATATGGGTATCGTCTCTAATGATTTAAGGGATGGTGAATCCAAATACAACATCTATTTCGTGATCAAAGATGGCGGACGGGATTTTTATTTTATGTCGATATGGGTATCGTCTCCGATATTTTAAGAAATGGGGAATTCAATATTATTTAAAAATCTATGTTTGTTTGTTCATCATTTATACACTCTGAAATGATAAGAGATTAAGCGCTAAGTCAATGGTAACTTTGGAAAAGGGGCTTGGAAAAAATTAAATAAAAAATCTTAAAAAGGCGATACGGAGTTCGCTGGGTCAGCTAGTACTAATATATAAAGCTGAAGAGTTGTTGGGTTGAACGCGCTAACCTCAGGAACTACTGGTCCGATTTGAAAAAATCTTTTAGTGTTAGATAGCCCATTTATCGAGGAAGGCTATAGGCTATATAACAACGCACTATGAGCGACGGGAGCGGAGCAGTTAGCCTTTAATAATGCGGGTGTAACCGCGGGCATCCTCTAGTACTAATATATAAAGCTGAAGAGTTTGTTTGTTTGGTTGAACGCGGTAATCTCAAGAAGTAATGGTCTGGTTTGAAAAATTATTTCAGTGTTAGTTAGCCCATTTATCGAGGAAGGCTATACGGCTATATAACATTGCGCTATGAGCGACGGGAGCGAAGCAGTAGCGTTAAATAACGCAGGTGTAACCTTGGGCTCAGCAGATCTTCTAATAAAGTGACTTACACATGTGTCAATACATACATACATACATAGACTCACGCCTGTTTCCCTGAAGAGGTAGGCAGAGGCATATTAAACGCCCACTTTTCGCTATGTGTCAATGTGTGTGTGTAACCCACTAAGAGTGTCTCGTATTCACATGAGTGATCTGAAAGTGTTATCTAGTGAACATTGAGGTGCCCATCCAACCGGTTTATCTGACTCGACGCCTTGAGAAACTTCCTTGGATGCCACTTGAGTGGAAACCTTGCTATTGTATTGTTACGTTGTATGTTCATATATGTTGCCTTCAATTCTTTAATTCTATACGAATATTATGAGTACGACTGACCAAGAAGTTATATAAGGCAAGTGTGATTGGATAACCCTTATGTATGGTAGTGAAAGTTGGGTATGGCAGAAGAGACCTGAAAGTAGACTGTAGAAATGAGAGCACTGAGAAGCATGTGTGGTATATCTTTGACCGACAGAGTAAAGAATTGTGTGATAAGAGAGTGGTGTGGGGTAAAAGAAGATGTAGAGACAAGCATCGAGAAAGACATATTAAGATGGTTGACAAAGAAGATATATAAGGCAAGTGTGAATGGGACAGGAGGAAGGGAAAGACCTAGCCGGGCGTTCTCTGACCAGATTGGAGATATCATAAAAAGGGCAGGTTAGAAGTACCCTTAACCGAAGAGCATGCATGAGAAATTTGATGAGAGTGAATGAAGCAAGAGAGGTATGTTAGGATCGTTGCAAATGGCGTTCCGGAGTCTTTGCCTACCCCTCCGGGAAAAGTATGTATGTACAAGTATGTATGAATACGAAAATGTGTTGTTCTTTAAGTGATTTCTTACCCTTTCACACAAAAAAGTTTAGATAAAACGTTGCAGTAAAATAGCGTATAATTATATGATTTGGCCTTGGTCTGCTACTGGCATTAAATATATGGGTAAAGGTATTTCTACTACAGATTCTAAAGACTTACACTTGTAACCCCGAAGGGGTAGGCAGAGGTATTTTATTATACCAACATTTCGCCATGTCATTAATTTGTAAGTCCCACGTAATATTGGGCAATCCGATTGCCGTTACCGGGCACTTGGGCCGGACTCCGAGCTGCTACTGAGAATTCGGAAAAAGCTCAGAAACACTTTTGCACTAACATCCTGATCAGCAGGAGGTCGGAGGCAGCCATTATCAAAATATCTCGGGTTCGATCACCAGGTACACCTCTGACTTTCCAAAGTAATGTGCGCATTAAGACTTTTATTTATCGCTTGCTTAATAACGTGCCCGGTAGATGGCAATAGGCTCACTCACCCTTACATTGGGAAAACATAACTGGCGAAGTGTGGATGTGCATACCTCTGCCTACCCCTTCAGGGGTAAAGGCGTAAAAATAATAATAAAAGGTATTGTTACCTGAATTTGTTCCAAAGGCGCGATGGCTTGAGTTATTTTGGCGCAGTCCTCTCGGTACTGGGCCTCTGTGATGGTATCGTCTTGCGTAGTCGATAGCAGTTTTGATATTTTATCTGTAGACGTTTTAGTGGTCAGTAGGAAGATGTTTACAACACTCGTATATCTATCATGATGTCAGCCTAGAGATCTCCACTGCTGGACATAGGCCTCCCCCAAGGTTCTCCATACAGACCGATCTTGGGCCGCCCGCATTCAACCGCGCACCGCGATCTTAACAAGATCTTCGGTTCGCCCTGCGGAGGCCTACCGCGGTCGCCACTCCAGAACCCTTCTGCCCCAACGGCCATCGGTTCTTCGAGCTATGTGCCCTGCCCATTGCCACTTCAGCCACACTGAGCCTGGCTATTCGGAGAGCTATATCTATACTAATATTATAAAGCTGAAGAGTTTGTTTGTTTTGTTGAATGCGCTAATCTCAGAAACTACTAATCAGATTTTTAAAAAATCTTTCAGTGCTAGCTAGCCCCTCGAGTAATGCTACAGGCTATATAACATCACGCCATGAGCCACGGGAGTGGAGCAGTAGCCTTAAATACCGCGGGTGTAACCGCGGACTCATTTAGTTTCATATATCGTCGCGACAATAGATCCCGGCTGGCAGTGAAAGGGGTAAGCGAATGTATGAATTTATTACTTTATACGTAGGGGAAGGAATAATATTTAATACAAAAATACGACGCACCCGGAACCAGCGCGCATGTATGAGAAGAGTAATGAATGTAGTGTGTTGCTTCTATTCTTACGAACCTCACCCGCTTCGGGTGAGGTTCGTAAGAATAGAAGCAAGTGGCGTTCCGATGTCTCTGCTTACCCCGACGGGATAAAGGCGTGAGTGTATGTATGTATATATGTATGAACAAGAGTACATATTTACCTGTCCCAGTGGGCGCGAATGGAGTCCTATCTAAAGTTCCTTTCTCTGTCATTTCTGGAAATAAATAGTTATTTATTACAGACTTTTTCTATGAGGTAAGAAGCCTGATAAATATTGTAATGAAAAAAATTGTTCTTTTGCAAAACATACATACATAATGTATTTTTTCGAAAAGAACATATCTAATTAAAAATGTCAATGCAGCGGTAGCGGCTAGGCTCATGTTAAGAACAAATAATTTATTTAACTTATTATTTATTGCAGCGATAGCCTAGTGGAGATAACAACAGGCTGCCATGCAGAGGGTATCGGGTTCGAATCCACGGCGCGCACCAATGACTTTTCGGAGTTAAGTGCGTATTGAATTGTTAATTATCGCTTGCACCGCGCCTCGGAGAGTACGTTAAGGCGTCGGTCCCGTCTGTCATGAAGATCTTTGACAGTCGTCATAGGGAGTCAGCACCACTGAATAAACTGACACTAGTCTAAGCTGTCTAAGCCATGGAATATAGCTATTCCTTTAGGTTGCGGAGGTCAGACAGTCAGTCGCACTGGGATAATGCTCCGAGGATAATGATTAATTATTCATTGCATTTGGTTCTAGCGCCATCTGCGTCGATCTTTTCTTAATTATTATTATTGCTGGATTTTCCATTGTAAAAAGCAACCAGATTCGCTGGCGGCTCTTATATTGGATGGTGGAATTATATACAACTAAACCTTCCTCAGGCATCACAGCACACAAAAATCCGTTCGAAAGTTTTTGCGATCTGGCGCCACTTTATCCCTGTTAAACGATTTTAAACTTTCGCGATTAGTTTATTTTATACACGGTTATTTAGCGGGTCTTATTCGCAATAAATAAGTTATTTAAGGCATTAATACCTCGGTATTTGCCAACGTTTCAGTCGACGTGGTTTGGTCGTGGTCGCGGTGGCGTGGTTAACGCGAATAAGACCCGCTAAATAACCTTGTATAATTTATCCCTTTGTCATCGTCCCAACGCATTTGATATCTGCCTGCGGGACGGTTTTAGCCCCGTGGTCGCCACTCAAACGACCACTTAGATAAATATAAAGAGTGTCACAAGACCCATCACCAAGCCGAAGTTTACTCGTTTTGCACATCATGCCAAGTCATCCTAAGCAAAAATAATACCTGGGAAACGAATTTATTTTTTAGGTAGACACATTATTTAAGCCGCAATATAACAAATGCGCGCGT
Organism: Euclidia mi; assembly: GCA_944739405.2. Classification (NCBI taxonomy): domain Eukaryota; kingdom Metazoa; phylum Arthropoda; class Insecta; order Lepidoptera; family Erebidae; genus Euclidia; species Euclidia mi. The sequence goes on from OX123206.2 coordinate 37,617,114, forward strand.
GCAATGCTCGAAATACTTTCTTATTCATGGGTGGGACATCTATAGGACAAATTGGCGGAGGGTAAATGTATTTACTTTAGGCCTCAATATCTTCTGAACCAATAATTGCCCACGTGTGGTGCCCAAGTAAAAAATGTTCGTAATGATTGGTACTATAATATGGGCTTTCAGTTTTCGTTAAGGTTCTTTTTACACTCGGTATAGATAGAAGAGTCAGGACCTGCTATCCTCGGGTCAGTCTCTCCTTGCACAGATGTAGGTCGCTGCCACCACGGTTTTCTGATCACCGTTCGAAGAACGCTGTCATCCGGACACTTGACGTTCAAGAAGTTGTCGAAACTGAAACAAATATCAATATATACTTTTACCATAAATGGTTAATTGTTAATTATCGCTTGACCCTTAAACTGATACTGGTCTAAACCATGGAATATCGCTATCCCTTTTGGGTTGCGGAGGTCAGCTGGCAGTGGCTGTGTGGAAAAGTTGATATTCTGTCATATCTGGTTAGACCAGTAAGCGGACCTCGGGCTCTAAGGCGTGTAAGTCTTGGATGCAACCGGGATAACGCCAAGACGATGATGATGACTTTTACCATAAATGTACATATTTTTTCTTTCTTTTATGTAATAGGCAGCAAATGTTAGAGGCAGAACAGAGCGCCTGGTGGTAAGCGATGACGGCCATTAATGGGCACACGCAACATCAGAGGAGTCGCAAGCGCGTTGCCGCCCCCGGGGTTAGGAAAGGATTAGAAGGAGTGAAATGAGGGAGATGGCATAGGGGATGGGCTTCTGGCACTCTCACTCACCGAATGAAGCGCAATAGTAAAAGTAGGTACTGTTTCTTTACGTCGATTTTCTGTGATAGGGTAGTACTACCCCGGTCGAGCCAGCCTATTCATACTTAATACAGCAACGCTCTACTACCTTTAATACACAGATACACATCTACACGAAGAAGTAACAGGGTTGCGCTTCTGGCACTCTCACTCACCGAATGAAGCGCAATAGTATAAGTAGGTACTGTTTCTTTACGTCGATTTTCTGTAATAGGGTAGTACTACCCCGGTCGAGCCAGCCCATTCATACTTAATACAGCAACGCTCTACTACCTTTAAAACACAGATACACATCTACACGAAGAAGTAACAGGGTTGCGCTTCTGGCACTCTCACTCACCGAATGAAGCGCAATAGTATAAGTAGGTACTGTTTCTTTACGTCGATTTTTTGTAATAGGGTAGTACTACCCCGGTCGAGCCAGCCCATTCATACTTAATACAGCAACGCTCTACTACCTTTAATACACAGATACACATCTACACGAAGAAGTAACAGAAAAGAAGCGGAGGCTATATGTTTGTCAAGACTATGACAATTGTAAAAATACTCCACAATTTTAATTAAAGCTATTAAGGTTGCGATGGTTGGTAAATGCCGACATATATGAACACGAAAGCTCTTCTGTCTCAGTGAATACCAGAAGGCCAATTCTCTTATTTTATATGACACTAGACGAGCCCGCGGTTACACCCGCGTTATTTAAGGCTACTGCTCCGCTCCCGTGGCTCATAGCGCGATGTTATATAGCCGTCCGAGATAAGCGCGTTCAACCAAACAAATAAACTCTTTAGCTTTATATTTTAGCATCAGATAAGTTAAAAATGCTAACGTTATCTTATTGAAGAAGACGTATTTGACGAGATGGTGCCGAGTTTCGCGGTGTTGCATCAGACCACATAGCACGTACACGCCTTCCGTTTGCTGACTGAAGTACATGTCCTGGAAACAAAATCAATAGTTGAAATAGTTACACGTATGTAGTGGTTAAAGTGAACGCCTCGTTGCTTGACATTGCGCTGGGTCCTTATGTGAGACAACATTTTGTGTTATCTGAATAGGCTTATGTCCACTAAGAATAAACCGGTTTGATTGTAGTATCTATAGATTCATTATGATTTTAAGATGTCAATAAAGTTTATTATTTATTATAAAAAGGTAAGATTAATGTATTTTTAGGATTCTAAAACTAAAAATAATGTATTTATTCGTGTTACAGTGAACACCAATCAGAGAGCATTACGTCTAACAGTACGTCCGCCATTCATGTTATTGACGTTTTAGTAGTAAATACAACTAAAACGTCAAACTTTCGTCAAACCTGTCAAATCGAATATAACAAAATAAAAGTGGGTTCATCAGACCAGACTTCATTCACGGTTTGTTTTGTTTTGCACTTTGTGATATCACTCAACCGCCGTGATGGTTTACAGCGTTTTCGTGTCAAAATTAAAAAGGTTTTTAACCCCTTGGGTTGCGTAGGTTGGACGACAGTCGTTATGTAAAAACGGTAATATTCTTTTAGATCTAGATACTGGGTAACGTAGGTACCACCTAAAGGAGTAAAATTGGTATTTTTTGCAAGTTTGTTTCAGAATCCGTTGACGTTAAAGCGCAATGAACTAACTTGTTTTATCACATTTATTTTATTTAAAAAGGATAATTTCCGTTCTAAGAATAAAGTCTCACTCGCATGAAGTTTACAAACATACAAAGTAACGGACACAAAGTACACCCAGACTATCAACAATAGGCTTGTGCCCTAAAATGTAATTAGCGATTGATTCGTTCCTTTATTAGATGTTAAACTGAAATACCTGATTTTTTCTTCAAAAATCGATCAGCAACATTACTAATTACGGCTTTTTAATTTAATTCTAGTAAACAAATAACTTCACCAATTATCATAAAAATCAGTGCAAAGTGTTAAGATAAAACTAATTTCATAGCAATATCGTTTGCAACTAAACTAATCAACTTGTTAAATATCTGTGAACTAATACTTCTGCCGAACAAAGTGAACTTTAAATATAACAATTATACTGTGTAATAGTGCCCTGTGAACAATAACATAAACAAAACACAAAACGGTATATAGAACCAATAACCTAATCGTGAAATAATTCCCAAAAACAGTATATAATTAGAATATAAAATTAGTGTTGTCATAAAACTTCGTTACAATAAAAGTTTCATTTCAAAACACTGCGCCGACACACTGCTGCCAACATAAGTGTTCTTAACCCTTTACTTGGCAAAGGTTTTGTTTGTATATATTCATTATTTTTTTCACATATATCGCGTCTAATACGTGTCAAATACATCTAAAAAATGCAAAAAAAAATCATACATATATAGTTTTGGAAATATAGCATGTGCATTTAAATGCACATTGCCAGCTTCGTCGAAAAAAAAACGTGTGCATTTAAATGCACATTGCCATGTGTAGACGAAATTGAAACGCGACTTATTTAAGATGAAACAACAGTTTATGAAAAAAACTACTAGTAACGAAATCAAATATGAGCAATAAAGACAACAACATAATTGTCTATGACCTTTTAGGTCCTTTTAAACACTAAAAAACATCTTTAAGCACTACAAATGTTGTAAACATACAAAATACTATTAATAATGAGAGATTAGTAATCAGACATGTACACAATGAAATTTATTATTATTCTTTTGTATGATAATCATAAAAACAATAACGACCATATACCAAACAAAGCCTCACGTTGCATTTTACACATATTAATTTAGTCTGACATTTATGCAATTCTTGCATCTGCCTTTATTTGTAATGATGGCAAGTGTCCAAACTGGTCATATCTGCCGTAGTCAGACGTCTGCGGTGTAATAAATTTCGAACCTCTGGACGTATTCGAAAACTTCTTAGTTCTTTGAAAGGTGGTGAGAGCATTACTTATGGCACATTGAAAGTCTTTTAGTTTCATTTGCTTTACATCTTTGGTTTCGAAACGACTTGGGCAAAAGATCCACGATCTTTTTTTTTAGGTTTTTATCAGTAGGTAGGTAGTTTGGCTGCAGTTCCTGTTTTGCCTGATAGTCCCTAAAGCAAAAATACCGTAGATAAACATTTCTCAAATGATCCAGAAATTTTACAGAAGTGAATAAATTGTCGAAGTATGGCACTGAACATGCATAATGAAGTTCATTTTCATAAGAACTACTTTTTTCTATGTCGGAACTAGCTGCAGACTTAGGTACCAACGCCAAAATTCTCGAAGTCCTTGTAGAAGGCTAGAAAATAAAGAAATATAAAAAATAAACAGCTAATAGAAAGAAATAATTTAACTGAAATTCATAATGTTCTTTTAAAAACAATGTCCTTCAAACTGGCAATGTATCTATAAATGCACACAGCCTAGTGTTGGTAGGTCTGTTAATAGTTGGCAATGTGCATTTAAAGACACATGCAAGATCAAATGAAAATTTTTCCGAATAAACTATTTCAAATTGAAAAAATCTATAGTTAATTCACAAGACTGTATATTTAGGTACTGTTTTTATCACTTTTTTATTCAATTTCGTTAATAAATAATATGATTTCAATCGATTTTTACCTTATAGGCAGTAGACGCAAGCGCACGCTCCACTATCTTGCGATATACTGCGTACACCAAGTGTCTCCAGTGCTCAGTAATATTTTTTTATGTCAAATAAGGGCATTTCATGGGTGAATGAGTAGAAAATAAACAAAAAAAATACTTAATTTTGCTTGTAGAATATTTAAAAAAAAGTGTGCATTTAAATGCACATCGTCAAGTATAGGGTTAATACGGGCGCGTTCCAGCTACCCAGGTTGCAGTTTAATGTGGGCCAAAGTAAGCAGCACAAGTGAACTGAAGCGCGTTCCAGGAACATTTCTATGCAAAATATCTGCCGTAAAATAAAATTTAATTTTTTTCTATAATATAAAAAAAGGATAATAATGGATATATGTAATGAAAATATAACAGTCCGTAAGCGTCAGCGTTCGAACTCACTGACTTGCGACAATACGATACAAAATTCATTATTTGAGTCAACTACACAAAGCCTACCAAATACCTCAGTTGACGAGAGCTCAGATCAAATGCAAAGTATAATAAACCAGCTACGAGATGAGCTACAGACTGCAAATCAAGAAATAGAAAACTTAAATTATGAAAATACTACGCTTAAGAATGAGCTAAATAAATATAAAAGGCTCATAAATACCTATAAGAAAGTTGGCATAACGACTTCTTCCATACTACAGACACCGGATAATGTAAAAATGAATAGGAAACGCCTAAATATACCAAACACCAGTACCCCTAAACTGCATTTATCGTTCAACATAGAAAAGGTGCAAGAAGCAACTAGTCTATACATGCCACCAAAACCAGCAGAATGTAACAAAGAAATAGATATCAAGAATCAGTCGTCAAATGATAATCATAACATAAGATCTCATATAAATGTAGATGTACCTGTGATGGTGCCATTGAAGAAACGAAGAAACATATATATTATGGCAGATCACCAGGGAAAAACGGTCCAGCGTTTACTGCAACGATTAGTTGGCGAAGAATATTGCGTTACATGTGTATGGAAACCGGGAGCACGTATGCGTGATGTGCTAGACAGCTTCAAGGGTGACATATTATCTCTAACAAAAGAAGACTTTATCGTTATAGCTGGCGGAACAAATGATGTAAACCCCCGCGATTTCCAATATAATGTCATGAAATGGGCAGAATCCGTAGCTAATACTAACGTGATATTTACTCAAATTCCATATAATAGGTATCTAAATATAAAAAAGCTTAATTATGAATTGAAATTTATATGTAGCAGGTTTAGCAATCTATGTTACCTAGACTTAGACTTTGAAAGGCATATACCGAGTGGTACATACTTTAATATCTATTTATGCAGGTCCTGGCTTAGGGAGATATTACATATAGATTATCAACTGAAATCAATCACATATAATAACACAAAAAAAAGAGGTAATCATAAAACTTTTGTAAATAATTCAACACAAACAGACCTAACATGCGTAAATAACCTAAATAATTTTAATAACAGTAATCACTCTAGCAAAGAAAGGCAGAATGATAAAACGAATCCTGAAAATGGTGCAGCTTCACCTAAAAATAATATGTTTTTTCGCATATAAAACTTTAAATGTACTCCATTAGAACATTAATGGTCTTGTGAGAAAATCAGATGAACTAGTGTTGTATTTAGACGAGTTAACGCATAACAATAAACATGTCGACATTCTTTGTATCACGGAACACAATATGCTACATCAGGATGCCTACTCATTGAAAATTCCAAATTATTCACTCATTGCGTTTTACTCTAGACACAATAGAAATGGCGGAGTATGCATATTAGTTCATGATAGTCAAAAGGCTAAAATATTTGATATTAAGAAACATACTGTGGCTAAAATTCTAGAAGGTAGTGCAATTGAACTTTTGGAACATAAAATAGTCATAATCGCTATTTATAGACCTCCTAACATTAAGCCCGAAAATCTCAACATTTTCTTCTGTCAACTTAACGAAATACTGGATCAAATTTGCTTAATGAATATGAGAATTATTATGTGTGGTGACTTTAATATCAATAGATTAAAAAGGGACAAAACAGCAATAGAATTTGAACAACTGCTGGCTAGCTATAACCTTAGACTAATTATCAACGAACCTACGCGGCTATGTAGTAAAACATGTATAGACAATTTTGTTTGTAATAAAAGAGGCTCAAAATATGAACTATTAAACCTAGGACTATCCGATCATACAGCTCAACTGTTAAGATACCCTGTCAAAAAAAGCTTTAAAATAACACACTGGTTCACACATAAAAGAGACTATAGCACTTCTAATATAAATAAATTCATTGAATGCATTCAGAAACTTTCATTTAGTGAAGTCTATAGAGCCATGACAGCGGATGATGCTTTCAATGAATTTCACCATCTGTTTAAGTTGTTCTATGACCTATGCTTCCCGTCTATAAAAGTCAAAGTTCCTACACACAAACGCCCACAGTGGATATCAAAAGGTATTAGAGTTTGTTCAAAGCGTAAACGTAAAATTTTGTGGCAATACAGAAAATCACCAAACATAGCACTTAAGGACTCATATAAAGCTTATAGTAAAAGGCTAAAAAGAATAATTCAGCTAACTCAAAAATCACAAAATAGTTACTATGTTGAAACTGCGAAAAACAAAGCGAAAGCCACGTGGAAGGTCATAAATAATTATAAAGCTAATACAGACCTACAAAAAATTGATAGAATTATTTTGAACAATGTAGCCATCACTGACTCACTTAGAATAGCTAATGAATTCAATATTTTTTTTGCAACCAAAGTGCAAAGCACACAACCTGTTGGTAGGAACCCCCAGATTACGTACAATAATCCAAATTCATTTTTTATGAATCCATGTAGTCCAAAAGAAATACTTGAAATAATAAAATCTTTGAAAGATACTGCTAGTACAGGATACGATGGAATATGTACTAAAATCCTTAAGACAACGGCAGATATAATTACGCCAGTACTATGTCACATAATTAATAAATGCATTGAGGATGGGATCTTTCCATCTAAGCTAAAAACATCCATTGTGGTGCCAATATTTAAAAAACAGGATAGACACAATATGAATGACTATAGACCGATATCTTTAATACCTACATTATCTAAAGTGTTTGAAAAGTTTATATACAAAAACTTATACCAATATTTGGAAAAAAATAAAATACTAGCTGAGGAACAAACGGGCTTCAGGCAAAATAAATCTATAAACAACGCTTTATGCACTTTCCTAGAAACGGTGGTGAGAAATATAGATAGGAAAAAGTTAGTCACAGCTCTTTACATGGATATGACAAAAGCCTTTGACTGCGTTAGTCATAAAATCCTGATAAATAAACTTGAAGCGTATGGAATACGAGGTAATGCCTTGAATATGATAAAATCGTACTTGAGTGATAGGGAACAACAAACGGCAATATCAACTATTTCGCAATCGTCAAAAATCGAACACAAGCAACTCTCAGACCCAATAAAAATATGTAGAGGTGTACCACGGGGGAGTATTTTGGGCCTCCTGCTGTTTAATATGTATATTAACGATCTCCCTAAATGTGCCAAATGTCCTATGATTCTATACGCTGACGATAGTACTGCGATTTTTATAGCTGAAGACCTAAACACTTACGAAGATGAAATAAATTCTACTTTAGAATGCATAGTTGACTGGCTATCTGCAAATGATCTTAAAATTAATTTTACTAAAACACATATAATGACATTTACAAATAAACTTTCTAAATTAAATACATTAAATCATAGATATATATGAACTAAAGTACTAGATGTAGCATTCAGAACATTTACTTTGTTCAAATGCTTTGCATGAACATACCGGCAATGCAATCTAGTGTCACTTTGACTTTCCTGCGGTGTGGGTCCGCTTCGTTTATTGACTGTGTGGCGACGATATATCGATTAATTTGAATCAGAACTTGTATCTGTAGTAGCGTTAGTCAATATTTTTAATTATTTATGTAAATAAAAGAGTTAAATGTATCATAATACCACATTAAAATGTATTTATTTATTTTTATGTGACGTCATTTACGATCATAGACTAACTACTATGCAGAAATACATTGCAAGTGATTGTAGGTAAAATATATGACCAAGACCAGACTTCGTGAAGGTATTGGTTTTAAGAGTTTTTTAGTTTGATTAATGTTATAAAACCAATTTGACATTGTATAACACTAATTCTGTGTTCTTTTTATCTTTTGGTAAGTTGATCGTAATGACCTAAAAACGAATATTTCAACACTTCATCATAGTAGGTACACATTTGCAGTTATAGAAAAATACGCAAAAATAATATTGAACCATGAGACCAAAATAGATCCTGATTTCCATTATCCGACCAATAGACAAAAAACCACAAAATTAATTGTGTTTGGTGGCAATTGAATAGTTATTAAAATATATTTTTGAGCATTTCTTGCTAGAGTAAATTTAACTGCAATTCAAAATAATTTTTTTAGACAGGAATTCAACCCGCGACCATGACGAACCGTGTCGATACCGTACCGACTAAGCTACTCAGGCCACTGCGTCATAGATTTTTTTTAATAGTTGGTTTCCTTATGGTAGCACATAGTGCCATCTGCCACATGTGAAGGTTTAGAACACTGTGGTCAGCAAGGGTATCTTTATAGAATGACGAACTATCCTGCCTTATATATTAGGAATATATGCTTAAGCAATTCACATAGTAAGATAAATATAAAGTTTAAAAATTAGAATTATTCGTGAAGCAATATGTTTATAGATTCTATTTTTTTACTTAAATAAACCCCCAGCAATTAATTCCTTTTATTTTCATAAATAAACTGTTCTTATTATGTTGATAAAATATTGTAGGCAGAAAACATCTCTTCTGTGAAGTAAATAATCTTTGCAAATCGCAATAAGCAGCCAGTAGCGTTAGAGAACTATTGGATACTCATTGGTAAGATGCCAGGACTTGTTGTTGTTGATTGGCTATAAGAATAACTAGACACTGTAAGTCATTGGAGCTGCTTGCGCCTGCGTGTTGCACTAGTACGATTAGACGTCATACATTAGACAATTTGAACAAAATATTTATATGGAATGCTCCGTCTATCGTTAGAGTATATGTCAATGCATTAAATATTAAATATAAACAGACTGACATAGAAAAAATAAATACAACAAAATTTCTAGGGCTATACATTGATTCAAATATGACCTGGAAAACACACATTGAACATGTATGTACAAAACTAAGCCGGTATTCGTATGCTCTGTATATGCTTCGCAAGGTAGTTAATCAGAATGTGCTCCTCTCAGCATATCATGCTTATGTTGGGTCGATACTTAGATATGGCTTAATGTTTTGGGGCAATGCCACTGATAAAGAAAGTCTCTTTAAGGCACAAAAGAGATGTATCCGGGCCATGTGTGCATTAAAACCCACAGATACTTGCAAACAACATTTTATAGATTTAAGAATTTTGACATTACCATCTTTATATATATATGAAGTTGTACTAGATATTAAAGCTAACATTCACAAATATGAAACTCTAAAAAGTGCTCGACATGTAGATAGACTTCGTACGATTAGTCATAGAACAGCACTGTTCGACAAGAGTGTTTTTTGTATGGGCCCTAGAATATATAATAGATTACCTAAAGATGTGAAAGACGCAAAAAATTTTATTACTTTTAAAAATAAACTAAAGAATTTGTTAATTAATAAAGCATACTACTCCGTAAACGATTATCTCAATGATGTTTATAATTAAATTTATTTGAATCCTATGTATAAATTAAAATAATGATTATTAATAATTTGTAATATTGTAATTATTTAATGAATGAATTAATTTGACATTTTAATATACATTGAATAATTATGTTGTGAATAAATTTAAATATTAGTATATATGGATTAAATATGTTATAGAAAATATAATAACTAAACATTTGCATGCCTTGTAAGGTAGAATATGGAATAAGAACTTTGTAATAATAAATATGTAACATCTCATGTGAACCCATATTCAGGCAAATAAATGATTTGTATTTGTATTTCATTTCTCAAACATATTACTTTAAAAACAATCATTTGACATATTACAGGTTTCGCAAAAGTTTTATTTAGAAAATAATTCAACTGTTCAATTATTATTTAAAAAATAATCCAATGACTAAATAATTCGTTTGCCAAATTGGTGATTGTACAAAAAGTTACGAGATAAATTATTAGTTTTTAAAAATAACTAATTTCTAACCAATACTAACGCGAAACTTTGAAAATATTCAATTGCATGGTTGCAATTTTCATCTTGGACAGATTATTTACAGGCAAGTAATAATTTTGTATTATTACTAATTGCATAGAAACTTAAGTCTTTTAAAAAATACAAACTGCCTGAATTAAGCGAAATAAGTAGAATTCGGTTCTGGCACTCGCCGGCCGCTACCGCGGCACGCTCGCTTCGCTCGCTCGGCTCGTGCGTTGTGGTCGCAGTTCTAACCTAACCTAACCTGCCATTGTTTCAGTTGACTCTACACAAAAATTGTTGTATTAACGTAGATTTTGGTTTATAAAATGTTTACCAAGCAATGCATTTTGTCAAATGTTATTTATGCTTTACGTTGTTTTGCCAACTAACGTGTTTAAAAAATAATCAATTTGTAAATAAATGTTTTAGCATAATAATTTTTTTTAGTAAATATATTGTCTAATGAGTAGTTTATTAAACAATAGTTTGTAAAATAATAAATTTATCAAGTATAATTTTGTCAAATGTTATTTGTCAATTGAAAATTTGTCATTTTTTTTTGTCAAATGATCGGACACCAGATTTCGTTCTGCTTTGTTAAAGAAACTTAAGGATTCCGATGTATAGTTATTTGAACAGTCTTGTAGTCTTACTCGCATAGATTGTTCATTAGAATAGTATGGTATAGAATAGCATAGAATAGTATAGTTATATGAATTGTATATGCTGTGGCTAATGGTGTGAGTAGCACATTTATAATAATATCTTTGTTTATATTATTTGCGCAGATATAATGTGTTACTGTTTGTTTGTCCCAAATAAATAAATAAATAAATGACTGTGTGATCTTTATGACAACCAAGAGCGACAGCTTAACGTGCTTTTTGAGGCACGAGGTAAGCTATGATTGTGCATCGTGGGTCAAGTCGATACCCTCTCCATGGCAGTCTTTTGGTACGTCTTCTAGGATATCGCTGCCCAAAACTCCATCTACGTAGTACTGTGTCAGCAATAATATAATGTTCGTATAGAACACTGCTTGTTTTTGTTTGTTTTTCGTGTGAGTGTGTAGCCAACTCTGGTGTCGGGAGTTTTCAGACCGCCCGAAGGCCTCCGACATGGCCTAACAACCCTCATCCTTAGACAAGAACCGGGACCGACAGCTTTACGTGTCCTCCGAAGCACGGTAGCGCTCAGATGTAAATGCCACACACGGTCACCCATCCAAGTGGCGAACTGTGCAAGCGTTGCTTAACTTTGCCGATCTGTTACGAATGGCAAGCCGAGTCTCGCTATGAGCGCTACAATAGTATTGTTGTGTACACATAAGTTGAGATTAGAAAGCTAATGTGTTTTCAAAATATCACTTGCCTGTGAAACTAAGTCAAACAGCAGACATTCTCTGACGATGCAATGTTCCAGGATGTCACATAACGCAGACTCATCCAGAAACGTCCACAGCAGGTCCAGCATGGTGCAGAGGCGAGGCTGCGGTTGTGCCAGCAGCTTTGTCGACAGATTTACCTGCAGGACAATCATTTGTTATGTGGATAACCTTATATTATACTATTTGCCGTTTATAAACGGTTCGGTGCCTTTTATCTTTGCTGAACCGTAAAGATGTGGAACTTAATAACTGCAGGTTCTCTACCTCCTTTGATCCCAGAACCTTATAGCGGGGCCTGAAAAAGCTTTAATAGAGTAAAGCTTTTCCCGTCACGCCTAGAAGCCATCATGTCATATTGACATGATATAAGGATGATGACCTTTCCTATGGGATTCCATGACTGAATTTAATTGGCAATGTTAAAAAGACAAAATTTATAGCGGTGACAGTGATTACCTAGAAGAGATACCAACAGACTGCTAACCAGAACATAATAATATAGTGTTCAAATCCACCACACCAACCACAGACTTTTCGAAGATATTTGCGTATTAATTTGCAACTGAAATTCTTTGAAAACCATAGGCGTGCACTGAGAAGGGATTACCCAAAATTCTCTCGGGATCAGGAACAGTTAAATAAAAAAAAGTGTGCGGTAGCTGCGGACATCCTGTAGTCTAATATAAGTCGTATAGCGATGACAGTTTAAGTCTCCAGAAAGAAAGGAAAACCGATTATTCGTGACATAAGTTTTTCAACTGATGTCTACACTTATCTATCGCCCGACTGAATTTCTTGTTAATTTAATGATAATTTAATCAGTCTTTAGTTCACATCCGTTTCCAAAGTTAGAGTCTGGTTTGTTAGCTTTTATCGGTTAATGGCTTTTCGATTGCAGAACATAGTTTAAATATTTACACGGATTCTTGTGGGCGATGGTAAAGAGTCCTTTATAGAGAGCTAAAAATACCATTGGCAAATCGTGGGCGTACAATAAAATCTGCCCACGTATTCCAAACATACGTGGGCCTGAGAGTATAGAAATTCAGCTATTCGTCGTGAAAATAACTTAACAGAGTTACGACGGCCCAAATCGATTTTCTCACGAATTCGGGCCGAACTCTCAACATTCGGACTAATTTTAAACGGGTAAAGGTCAAAGAATGAGGGTTGGCTGGTGTCACAATTAGAAGCCACCCGTAAAACGGATAATAGGCTCTAATTCAGATTATTAATTCAGTTGCTATGCTGCCAAAAGTGTGGAACGCTTGGCATTATTATTTTTAGCTGACCAAAAATGTAGGTGTTGTCTATATATTTTTATTACGAGAGTAATCTGAACGTAATGCGACTTTTTAACAAAGATCAAGGCAATGGATACTGGTAATTTCTTCACGGTTATCGTCAGTTAACCGGCTTAATCCGGCTCGAAGGACCACAAGATGCAGGGTATTGTACCTAACATCTATTGAATTGAAATGTTGATATTAAATGATACGAGGAGATAGACTAATAAATATGTTTATTACTGCTAAAGTTCTAATGCTAAGTACAATAAAATTGATAAGTGATATAATGATAATGAGTACACGCGACGCGGTTGATGACGGGTAGTGAACTGATTTTATATAAATGAATTGCAATATGAATGCGTAATGGCGAAAATGGCGACATGATAATAATGTTATTTCGCAATGTACGGCTGCACCGTACAATTACGAACCAAGAGGAAGACTCAAGACAAGGTGGAGAGATGGGAGATGACAAGATGCAGAGAACAAGAAGGAGTCTATTGATGATGATGCCGAAGATAGAGCGAATCAGTGAAGAAAATAAGGAAAGCTGATCTCACCACCATGTGGAATACATGGCTAGGAATAAAGGAGAGAATAAGCACAATACATTGAATTGATGTGCCGAGACAATTTTTTTTGGAATGTTATTCACTATCGCTGTCTGTCGCTGATATATAAATTCAAAAGCTACTAAACGGATTTTCATGCTGTTTTAACCCCTAACGTAGTGATTCAGGAGGAACTTTCAGGTGTATATTCTATTCCGCTCTGACACACCATGCGAGCGGCGAAACCTTCAGTATAAGCTAGGATGAAACAATATAACTAGTTATCACAAAAATAAATTAATTCCATATTACGTCAGAGTATTTGAGTCAAGTCCAGTGCGTAATTTCCTCAACTAAATATTACATTTACTAGAGGACGCCAGCAGCTACGCCTGCATTTTTTTTAAATTTACCCGTTTTGGCACATCCCGTGGGAATTTCAGGCAATCCCTTCTTAGTGCACCCCTACGGTCCCCAAGAAACATACATGCCTAATTTTAGCTTCCTGCGCCCAATAGTTTCGGCTGTAGCGTGTCTGTCAGTCAGTCAATAACGCAAGGATTTTATATATTAAGGTATGCCGTCAGATTTCCGACATATTAGTGGGTCCGGATTAAGGTATCACTTATAATATAATTGACGTCACGAGAATATTAATATAAATGACAGTTACACGGATATACGTACGACAAGGCGATACAGCAGTCGTGGCACTTTTGGGAAAGAACTAATTATTTTTTGCTCACTTATAGTTATGAATAATGGCAAAGGCCGCAGCACGAGTTTTGAGCGCATCCATTGAATCCAGAGATTACATTTGGTTCTATTAGCGGTGTTTATATACACATATATAATATATAAGAATAAGACATAGAATAAATCATATAAAATACATCCACGCAAAGTTGTGACTTAAGTGAGAATTGAACCTACGACATCTAGCTTAGCACCCGGGGTCACTATTTACTAGACCGACGTGGAATAAATGCATAAATATCTGTTAGTTTGTCACGTTAAACTTATGAGATTAGAAATACACATAAAGAAAACCGAGTGCACAGCTAGCCTTAAATAAATTGTATATTTAATTGAAAAAGAAATAAAAAGGGAACCCCTTTTTATTTTTGAAATTATAAGCAAAATATATTTTTAGGTTCCTCTGAGACTAGGCAATTTTCCCTAGAAGCAACTCATTACAAAGATAGAATACCTACATCAATTACAAGAATTATATGAAAGTGCACCCACACTAATGTATTTGTAGAGAAGAAAATTAAAAAGATAATTTTGTCAAAATCAAGGACTGAAAATTTTTAACCTCTACTTGTCGGGGTTATTTTTTTGCAAATTACTTATCAACTTCCTCCGAGCGTTATCCCAGTTTCAACCCGGGGTCCGCTTACTAGTCTAACCGGATTTGGCTGAATATTAGCTTTTCCACGGAGCGACTGCCTGTCTGACCGCCGCAACCCGAAGGGATAGCGATGTTCCATGGTTTAGACTAGTGTCCGTTTATTTAGAGGTACTGACGCCCTATAACAATTATAACAATTTCAAAGATCTTCATGACAACCGGAACCGATGGCTTAACGTGCACTCCGAGGCACGGGACAAATTACTTGTACATATCAATAATTAATAACATCCTTCAAGAAATAGGACGAATTTTCAGTATCACTGTACACCGAAACTGTAATGTGAAGCTGTCAATCGTAATTACGAAAGACGTCATTTCGGTTGCATATTTCACGGACACCGGGACTATATGCCTTGGGAAACTGACGCAGGCCACATTTACCAAGGTTGGCCTTAAGTTTTTGAGTTATTACTGCATGTCAAAAATCTGAAATACGCGCAGCATATTGGGTTTAGTTGATCAATACCTTATACAATGGATTCGAACCTGATACGAAAAAAACGTGTTTTGTGCAATCGCTGATCAAATTCGACGACCGGTTGGCGCAGCGGGCGTGTAAGCGACTACTACGCCGACGGTTGCGGGTTCGATTCCTGCTCAAGTCAAACATTTGTGTGCAATATGGATATACTGAATATGGATGTTTGTTTTGGTCTTAGTCTTTCTATGTGTAATATGTATGTATTTGCAAAAAAAAGCATATTATGTATGTTTATCCATTGTTTAATACCCATAGTACAAGCTAAGCTTAGTTTGGGACTAGATGGTGTTGTGTAAATGTGGTAGAATATAATTACATTAGAATACAACAATACTCACAAACCCCTCATCCCTCACAGCGTCGTAGAAATCAACGGCTTTTGGGTCAGGGTGTATGCTCCTGATCTTGAGGCCCAGCTGCCCTCGCATGCGGGGCAGCAGTTCCGACACCACAACGTACGACAGCCGGAGAACTCCACCCAACTCCACTACCACCAGACGAGCGAGAGACATGAGGAAAGCCTGGAAGATAAGTATTTTTGTACTCTCGCCTGTACCCCTAGGGTGTAGACAGAGGTGTAAATATTACACCCAAATTTCGCCCTATGAATTTTAGGTCCTACGTAATGGGCCGAGCCTACTGCCGTTACCGGGCACATTGCCAGACTCCGTGCTGCTACTGAGAATTAGGTAAAACTCAGTAATACTTTTGCCCGACCCGGGAATCGAATTAGGAACCGATCTGCAGACGCATACGTTATCCACTGGACCATGGAGGCAAGATAAGTTACCTACTGTTATTGCAATAAAATTACCTTTCTGCTCTTTTAACACCGATCTCTACCTTGAGCCAAAGGGCCTTAGTATGTTATCATCAGCCCTGCTTATGATTTGTTCCATTGCTGTGCCGAGCCTCTTCTTATACTTACATACATACATACATAGACTCACGCCTGTTTCCCCGAAGGGGTAGGCAGAGGCATATTAAACGCCCACTTTTCGCCAGTGTTTTGATCCCACGTAATAGGTGGCGAGCCTATTGCCGCTTATCGGGATATTTTGTTTGCCAGAGCCTCATCCGTTGATCGGCAGGTGCACCACTTGCAGGTGAGGTTGGCTTGGGACCCTAAGTTCTTGGTGGGAACCCTATGCACCATACTTACTAATATATAAAGCTGAAGAGTTTGTTTGTTTGGTTGAACGCGCTAATCTCAGGAACAACTGATTTGAAAAACTATTTCAGTGTTAGATAGCCCATTTATCGAGAAAGGCTTAAGGCTATATAACATCGCGCAATGAGCGACGGGAGCGGAGCAGTAGCGTTAAATAACGCGGGTGTAACTGCGGGCATCCTCTAGTCTTAAATATAGGAAGAAGTGACGTCATAGTATACTATAGTATCATACCATAATTATCGACCCTGTTTATAAACTGTCCCACTGCTGGGCACCCACTTTTCTCACTATGAATAGCGTTAGGTCATAATCTGCTACGCTGATCAAGTGCAGGTTGGCAGGCTTCACATGTCTTCCGAGAAAATAATGGAGAGCTATAAGACATGAAGGTTTCCTCACGATGTTTTCCTTCACCAATGCCGGGGGCTTAATATGGCCTCCGAGGAACGGAGAAAGCAATTTAATACACACATAACTTCTAAAGTCAGTGAAACGCGCCGTGTTTTTGAACCCGAGACCCTAGTGTTATTTTATCATAAAGGCATCGAATATGCGACAGACATACAAAGCAGTTTGTATGATTTTTCTAGAAAATACAGGGTGTCATAAGACCCATCACCAAGCCGAAGTCTACTCGTTGTGGACATCATGCCAAGTCATACTAACCAAAAATAATACCTGGGAAACGAATTTAATTTAAAGTTTTTAAATTTTTTCAACCGAAATTTAAAGCGCGCGCGTGCAATACTCGAAATACCAACTTATCCATGGGATCATAGGGCATCTAAAGAACATATTGGCGGGGTAAATGCATCGATTTTGTACCTAATTAGAAAAATTCCATACTAACTTTGAGCCTCAATATCTCCTGAACCAGTAATTTCTCAGGTATGGTGCCGAAGTAAAAAATGTTCGTAGTGATTAGTACAACATGGGATTTCAGTTTTCGGGTTTTTTATTGGGTCTCTTTACATCCTGTATACTTTTGGATGGTGTTAAGAAATTTATGGAAGTAAAACGACATGAAAACTGTAGGTTTCAATGCCAAAACTATTACGTTACTTTATCGCGAAAGTAAGTTTTCAATGTGCGGTATTTTCGTAGAGTCAGAAGTATTCATCGACTTTTGTTGCACTGTGCAATATAAAATTCATGAGTAAAAGCTGAGAAAACTTGGAGAAACTTGTACCATTATCTATGCAACAGAATGAAGCCGTATCTAACAAGAAACATTATCAACTATTCTTAAACATATGAATAACTAGATAAGCCCGCGGTTACACCCGCGTTATTTAAGGCTACCGCTCCGCTCCCGTGGTTCATAGGGTGATGTTATATATCCTGCAGCCTTCCACGATAAATAACACTGCAAGAATTTTTCAATTTAAAGGTAGTAGAGCCTTGCTGATTTCAGCATGAATGGGCCGGCTCGACCGGGGAAGTACTACCCTCTCACAGAAAATCGACGTAAAGTAACAGTACCTACACCGTAGCAGTTCGTTCGGTGAGTGAGAGTGCCGGAGGCCCTATCCCCTATTCCTTCTCCCTCATCCCACTCCTCATCCTATCCCTTTTCCCAACCCCAAGGGGCGGCAACGCGCTTGTGACTCTTGTGGTGTTGCTTGTGTCTATGGGCGGCGGTAATTGCTTACCATCAGGCGATCCGTCTGCTCGTTTGCCGCCTATTACCATAAAAAAAATCAGACTAGTAGTTCCTGAAATTAGCGCGTGCAAGCAAACATATTTGTTTGAACAAACAAACTCTTCAGCTTTATATATTAGTATTAAATAGACCATGTTAAATGCCCGGACAGCGTTGTGGCCCTGGGCGTTTTGCGATTTGAGAATTTCACAAGTGACGACACTTTGTTTTATACACAAATTTGTTTTGAATCTGAATGTTCTTTATGTCTTTTCTTCATCAGTCCTTTATACTATCCCACTGCTGGGCACGGGCTTCATCTCACTATGAGAAGGGTAAGGCCATAGTCCACCACGCTGGCCAAGTGTGGGTTGGCAGACTTAACATGTCTTTCGAGAACATTATGAAGAACTCTCAGACATGCAGGTTTCCTCACGATGTTTTCCTTCACCGATAAGCAAGCGATAATTACCAATTTAATACGCACTTAACTTCGAAAAGTCACTGGTGCGTGCCTTGGATTCGAACCCGAGACCCTCTGCGTAGCAGTCCGTCGGTCTCTCCACTCGGCTATTGCTGCTTTGTGTTCTTTGGTTTCATATTTTTGTTCACGATAAAGGATGATGATGTAGAGGGATAGATGTTATATTAAAAACCATGTTTAATTCAGTATTTAATATTGTAAGGCCCACTTGCACAACGATTCTTAAATTGAATTAAGATGTATTTAACGAGAAAAAAAATATTAAACACCACTAGTGTCTTGCACAACGAAAAATTTGTCGAGTAATATGATTTAAGAACTGTCAAAATTAATTACCGAAAATCGGCTGTTTAGTGGCTAATTTAATTTAAGAACTGTCACACTGATGTTGGCATCTTGTCATTAGCGACGAAAATTATCCATAATTATATAACTGGACCGGACGACGCAGCAGGGGGAGGCCTATGTCCAGCAGTGGACATGATGATGATGATGATATAACTGAACAATGTACCTACTTGTGTTATTGTTAACCCTAGAATCCTACACTATTTGGCGCACATGTTATTCCTACACTGGGGTGCTGGAACACCCCATACTAAAATGACTGTAATCCTTAAAATAAAGAGAACAATTCATGAAAATACGTTTTATTAAACATAATCGGTAACTTGAGATCACAAATCAGCTTTATTACACAAAGTGAAATGTAGTTTGAGCAACAGCGCTTGTAGGATTTGGTCCTTTTTTGAGGATCACTGCAATGGACTAGGTTGGCATCCGGTGACGGTCCTCCAAATGTTCATGTATCAGTTCCAAACCTAATTTCAAAACTGTCTGCTGAAACTTTATATTTAGCTTATTATTTGATCTTGAACACTTGTAAAGAACCAAGGAATTACAACTGGTCCCAACTTCTATTTCTTCTAGAGCTTATTTCTTCGTAATTCAAACCTCTGACAGCCATCCGAAACAAAATAAATAAACTTCATTGAATTTTATCTTCATAATATCTAAAAATATCTGTATTTAATTCATATAAGACTATTGTTTTAATAAATAATCAAATTTAATAACTTATTACATATAAATGCATCAATCGTAATAAATAAATAATCTTACGATTTTACTACACTGGGGTACTGGCGTACCCCACAGCACTTATACAGGCGACCACACAACGCGGTCCCTCGTCACTGTATTGACGTAACGCGAGCGGTTGACACCAAACTAAAATACTCCGACGCGCGAATTCGTGGATATTAGAGAAATTGAGATATTTAGAAAAACAAATCGGCGTGGGGTGCACCTGCACCCCATGTAGGGTTCTAGGGTTAATGCTCAAAAGTTTCTAGTTATTATTTGTCAATTGTCATTTCGTTGCTAGGCGACGACAATGCGTTTTGTTTTATGCTCAAAGTATATAAAGTCTAAGGTTTTATGCGAAACCATACGCATAACATCGTTAAAATCGTAACAAAAAGGCTTCATGCCATGAAACAAAACGTAGAAACTACTTTACCGACCTCATAAAATGTTTAACTAAGTCTAAGCTTTGTTGTCGTTGTGCAAGAGGACGCTAAATACTTTTAACTTAAATTATTTTATGCTGTTATTTCTGATCAACAAATTTAAATTAAGGAGTGACTTAAATCAAACGTTACGCAAGTGGGCCTTAATCTCAGTGTTTGTTAACGAACTCCTTTGTACCAGTTTCACCTCATTCATCATCATTTCATCATCATCATCCTTTAACAGTCCACTGCTGAACTAGGCCTCAGGAATTGGGCCACTATACCACGCTGGCCAAACGGGTTGGTGTAGGGTTTGTATCAAGTTTCCCTTCCCTTACAGTGCTGTTCTCTGCATAGTATACTCCCTCTGTCAGTTCTTACGACACCCATGGGATGATATGGGGTGGTGACATTCCGTATTCTTAATCACCACACGGATACACGGTTTCATCTAGTTGTATATAATTTTTGTGTGTATTTGATTGGTCTGAGAATAGGCGTTTAGAAGTTTTTTGACGTTAGTTTTTTTAAGGCATTCAAATATACATTGGCCACATATATGACTATTTGCCAAAGCAAGTTTTGCAGGGTCAGCTTGTATATTAAAGAAGTAAAGAGTAACTGCCTCTATGGTCCAGTGGATAGCAGACGCGAATCTGCTGATCGGGAGGTCTTGGGTCGGGCAAAAGTGTTAATGAGTTTTTCCGAATTCTCAGTAACAGCACGGAGTCTGGCAATATGCCCGGTAACGGCAATAAGCTCGCCCTTTTTACGTGGGATATAAATTCAAGGACATACAAGTCGAACTGAGAACCTCCTCCTTTTTGAAGTTAGTTAATAATAAATAGCTACCTTCTTAGACATTTTCTTGATCTCGTTGCTCTGCGCGTCGATCATGGCGTGCGGCGAGCCGCGGGGAGTGTACACAGTATCCGAGCTGTGGATCCTCAGAGCCACCTCCTCCTCAGCGCCCCTCGATGACTCCGACTTTGTCTGGCGAACAAATACATTGTACTAGTATCCTGATGTACAACAAATACATTGTACTAGACTTGGCTTGCCGTTCGTAACAGACCGGTAAAGTTAAGCAACGCTTGCACAGGTCGCCACTTGGATGGGTGACCACGTGTGGCATTTAGATCACAGCGCTTCCGTGCTTCGAAGGGAACGTAGAGCTGTCGGTCCCGCTAATTGTCTCAGGATCGTTAGGCCATGTCGAAGGCCTTTGGGTGGCCTGAAAACTCCGATACCAGAGTTGGCCACACACTCACATGAAATGAAGAAGATTAAAAGCATCCTCATACACAACACACACACACCTTTTGGACACCTTTTTAAGTGGTCGGTGCCGGCTGTCATGAAGATCGCTATCGGGAGTCAGTACCTCTGAATAATATAGGATAGCATATGCGTCTGCTGTCGGTCGGTCCCGGGTTCGATGCCCGGATCGGGTAGAAGTGTGTGTTTCCGAATTCTCAGTAGCAGCACGGAGTTTGGCAATGTGCCCGGTAACGGCAATAGGCACGTCCCCTATTGCGTGAGACCTAAAATAAGCATTAGGTGTAACGTGGATGTAATATTACCACCCCCTCGGGTTGTACTATATCCATGTAAATCATAATATCTACACATGGAGAGCACTAAAGATTTGAATTGAATTCTTAAGCCATAATTATGATAATCTTCTGCCGTTGCCTGATATCCTAGAATCAAAGTGTTGCCATACCTTGCTACTCTTAGAAGCCAGTGAGGTAGGCTGCATCTCTGACGGCTGTACCAGCTCATCGAGTAAGGCCTCGAGTGATTTGAACAGCAACACGGCGCGCGCGCACTCGCGAGTCGGCGCCGCCTGCAGTGGCAAGAAGCCTTCTACCGGGAAACTGTGAAAAAATAAGTTTAAAAACTATAACCCGACTACGTAAAAAAGGGGGTCTAAAAAGGACGAAACAAGAAATTAGCTCATTCTGATATAAATGCAGAAAAAAATATGTACAGAAATGCTCAAGCTAGAGCCGTAGTCGCACCTATTGCATTCCTAATGTGGGTGCCAGGAACACTTACCTACATCAAACATTGACCTTCTTTTTGGCTTCGCCGTAGTCGGGTAGAAAAAGTATTTATGGCAATTCCCGTCGCAAGAATAAGGCCTTCCTGTTATTGGGCGTGCGCATTCTTTCGGGCCGGTCACGGCCTACAGCGGCGGATGGCAGCTGCGAGCGTTTTCGATGTACATGGCGCGTTTACTGAGACGCAGCGCGCGGCCGCCTCAGAGTAAACGCGCCATGTACATCGCCCCTGCCGCGCCGCTCGCCGCTTAGATCGATCTCGTGACTAGGCCCTTAGAACGGGCGCCCGGCGTGTATTCTGCGCGCGCTCGGCATTCATTCTGTACTATAAAGCGAACGCCAGGCGCACGCCAAACGCACGCCGAACCCACGCCGAGCGCACGCTCAAGGAACGCATATATGCCTTATGTGATATGGCCATAATCGTGAGTCGCGGCACAGTATACATTAATATTCATATATTCAACTGACAATAAGAATGCCCAGACTCTGCACAGACTTTTATGAATTACGCAAAGCTATATACAGGGTGTAAAAAGACCCTTACCGAAAACTGAAACCCCATATAGTACCAATTATTACGATCATTTTTTACTTCGGCACCATACCTGGGAAATTACTGGTTCAGGAGATATTGAGGCTCAAAGTCACGAATTTTTTTTTCGAATTATTCCAAAATCGTGTTTAGAATGATAAATGTACACTCTCTGCCAAATAAACATAAACAAAATGTTCAATATTTCCCTAAAGTAAACGGCTTTAAAGTTCCCGACGCGTAGTGTACGCGTACCATCAATCGGCTGCGAGGTCATTCCCCTCGGCCGCGCGACCCCGTGATCATAAACTGCCGCCACCGCGGCTCACGGTGTAGGTAGATACGGCCGGCGTAGGTACGATGTCTGCAAACGCGCGCTATACATTGCCGGTAATAAAAGTTGTTAATTTTTTTAAGCTTAAATTTTTTTTTGTTTCCCAGTTATTATTTTCACGTAGTATGACTTGGCATGATGTGCAAAACGAGTAGACTTCGGCTTGGTGATGGGTCTTGTGACACCCTGTATATTATTACGGACATGAAATATAAATTAAACTATTTCTGATGTTGGAGGTGGTGTCAAAAGATGAGGCCTAGAGGCTGAAAAAATTACATTGCGATTGAAAGTAGTAAGGGGCAAGTGATAATGTTTTATGGTGTACAATAAAGAATATTCTATTCTAAATTCCAAGTCCTGCCTGTAAATAGCTAGATGCCGACCTTGAGTGAAACAAAAAAATTGTCAAGTACTTAATAAAAAGAAAAAAAGAAAAAATTGGAAATAATTCTTGCGTCTCATACCTGTATTCCGATTGTGCAAGTCTTACGTTATCGAAAAACATCAGTGAAAATATTTGAACAGACGCCATACGTGACTATAACTTAGGCATGTTGCAGTAAACATCGGGCAAAACACAATGATTAATATCTGTTGTGTAATTACACAATGAAGCTAACACAGGTAGACTCTTGGATGGGTGACCACGTGTAGCATTTACATCAGAAGACTACCTTGCTTCGGGGGGCAGGTAAACCTGTCAGTCCCGGTCCTTGTCTCAGGGTTAGATCAAGCCATGTCCGAGGTCTTTTTTTTTTAAACGTTTTTAAACTTTCGCGATTAGTATACATTATACAAGGTTTTTTATCGGGTCTTACTCGCGATAAATAATTAAATATATTTAAGGCATAAATACCTCAGTATTTGCCAACGTATCGGCCGACTTGCTTCGGCCTTGGTCACGGCGGAAATGGCCGAAGCAAGGCCCGCTAAGTAACTTTGTATAATGACATGATAAGGTAGAAGTCATGAAGGTGAATTCTTACACGAACGGTACATGTCCAAAGTTAGCGTAGAGGTGTTCCTGCATGGCTAGGGATACCGCTGGGAAGTACGCCAGGCCCGCGCCGTGCATCACGTTCTCAAACGCCAGACCCATCGAAATGCCGTTCCTAGAAACATACAGATGTCAAAAGTACTTATTCTTCTACTTGAGACGATGGTACAGAGATCAAAATGCACCAGCGCAGTGTATGGCTACAGCCACTGTACTGTCAGTGGCTTGTCATAGATCGGCCTCCGAACATCTGTGCGGATATTTGGGACACTCCAGTAGGCGACTCATGGTCCGTTCTGGAGCGCTCATATCCCACTTGGTTAAGTTGTATCTGCAACGGCCAACTTGGCTTCGTAAATAAATCAAGCACTGCAGATTTACTACCTGAGTGGGTACAAAAGCACTGGAAAGCAAACAAATTTGATGTAAGCAGGTCGTAACACCTTTCAACTTTAAATAAATACACGATTGATACCCGTTACATTAATAGTAGTAAGTATGTATAAAAAGCGCAAAATGAAAAATATTTTATGCGTATTTAACAATACAGAAATTCTTGCCATTATAAGTATTAAATTGCATTGTCAGGTTATAAACGTTTGAATTAAAAAACAATCCAAACAGATGATCATGATTATAAGAGAAATCACCTTCCTTCCAAACGATTTAGTTACTGGTTGAAAGAGGGGCTCTACTGGACTCCAGTCAGCTGGCAAGACCACAATCAAACACAGACTAACCCTCATTAACTTCCCTACTCAGTTGATTAGTTCTCTTACGGCATTGTAATCTATGCGTCGGGTATACTTGAACCAAGTCGTCCCGATATTTGGTTTGTTTTGCGATGAGAACTTTATTTCCCTTTAATATATACTTATTTGCTTAATATTTATATTTGTGATGCCACTTTGTTTTTTTTTTATTTCTGACAATGTAATAAAGATAATATAATATTTATTTTCTTACAATGGTTTTGTTTTGTTTGACAGTGATTACTAAACATCGTTATCGGGCGGGTAAAAATGGTGGCAGTGCGGTAGCGCACGGCAATAGGGTTGTCATACGTATGCGTCACGTAGATGCATACATTTAATAAGCTTTTTCGATTATGTTATATCGTACAATACCTTTATTTAATTAAAATATATTATAGTTTTAAATGTTTTTTTAAAAGTATAGCTATATAGTATTGTATTTTTTTTCGTATTGTAATAACTTTTTCACTAATTACTCTTTACTACTTCAATGTAATTTGAAAGTCAAGGCGAAATTATTTTCAAATATATTAAATTATTATTTCGCAGTCGTCATATATTGGATAAAATTTTTACAAGCATCTATGTTAAAAATATGTTTTAATCTATTCTTTACTTTCATATTTTTGTTGTAATGTTAAAAAGTGTTAACATATTTTAAAAATTGGCAACACTAACATTAAGTGAAAAATTAACAATATAAACTTTTCAAATTATTTCACAAGTTTAAAATAAATACGTCTTTGTTATGTCAAATGAAGTCGAACGGTCATTTTCTTACTTAAAATGTTTTTTTTTCAGCAGACATCTTAAACTAACAGAAAGCGGTTTAAATAAGTTGTTGGTTTTTTATTCCAAGTAGACGTAAATATCTTCAAGGAATATTTTAACAAAAAATATTCAATAAAAAGTAATTGAAAAATATTTGTGTTTCATTTTAAAATTATTTCTAACGAAAAACCTACATTTATTATTTTGTATTGATTTAGTTACGAGTAATTATTAAAATATAATTTAATTTTGATATTTTAATAAGGTACACAAGGACAAATTGAAATATAGATTCTTAATTACATAAAGATATCAAGTAATAACATTAAACTATTATTAAAAAAAAAATGTGCATGCTATATGGGTACGCGCGGCAACCCTAGTGTCGAATGCCACGACCTTGGCCCGCTGGATAACGATGTCTGATTACAGTTACCCAAGACTACATAATCATCATCATCTTCCTAGCGATATCCCAGTTGCAATTGCGGGTCCGCTTACTAGTCTTACCGGATTTGCCTGAGAATAAAATCCGTAAGCTATAGAATATTGAATCTAAAATATAACCTGAAGACATGACACTAGAGTCTAGTTTTCACTGACCTATAAAACGCTATTTCGCCAGGTAGCCAGCCCTCTCCATACGGCGACGTGGCGACTTCCATTTGCGGACTTCTTTAAATCTAACCTTAAGACATGGCACTAGAGTCTATTATTCACTGACATATAAAACTCCATCATGCCCTTATCCAGGTCGAGACAGGAGCCGATGACGTCACCAGGCAGCCAGGCTTGTCCATACGGCGACGTGGCGACGTTCCAATTGTTGACTTATTTAAAACTAAAATATAACCTTAAGACATGGCACTGGAGTCTATTTTACACTGACCTGTTAAAGTCTATTTTCGACCGACCTATAAAACTCCATCATCCCTTTATCCAGGTCAAGACAGGAGCCGATGACGTCGCCAGGCAGCCAGGCCTGTCCGTACCGTGACGTGGCGACGTTCCATTTGCGGACTTACTTAAAACTAACCTTAAGACATGGCACTAGAGTATTTTTTTCACTGAGCTATAAAATTCCACTATCCCCTTATCCATGTCGTGGCAGGAGCCGATGACGTCGCCAGGCAGCCAGGCCTGTCCATACGGCGACGTGGCGATATTCCATTTGCGCACTTATTTCAATCTAAAATTAACCTTAAGACATGGCACTAGAGTTTATTTTTCACTGACCTATAAAACTCCATTATGCCCTTATCCAGTTCGAGACAGGAGCCGATGACGTCACCAGGCAGCCAGGCTAGTCCATACGGCGACGTGGCGACATTCCACTTGCAGATTTACTTAAAACTAACCTTAAGACATGGCATTAGAGTCTAGTTTTCACTGACCTATAAAACTCCATTATCCCCTTATCCATGTCGAGGCAGGAGCCGATGACGTCGCCAGGCAGCCAGGACTGTCCATACGGCGACGTGGCGACGTTCCACTTGCGGACTCTGCCGCCATCGTAAGCGTACGAGTTAGCTGTGTCTCCCACTCCCGTGTCCATTGAGAACACGCAAGACGCCGTGCACCAA
This sequence comes from Euclidia mi, assembly GCA_944739405.2. Classification (NCBI taxonomy): domain Eukaryota; kingdom Metazoa; phylum Arthropoda; class Insecta; order Lepidoptera; family Erebidae; genus Euclidia; species Euclidia mi. Next base: position 37,644,799 of record OX123206.2, read on the forward strand.
CCGATCTGGAGAACATGATAACATACTAGGATTACTTCCCAGAACGTGAAGCGAGTGCGTTATTTGAAAGGCTATCACACTGTTATATTAGTTCAGTCAAGTTATGCTTAAAAAGGCGGTCGTGCTTGCAAAAGGTCGGAAAATCACGATTGTTTTATATGTTGTTAAGACCTACACCAGTGTTAAAAATCCAGATTTGCATTTTCAAAGTGCTGAGCGAGAGGTAGGGTGTCCAAAAAACTATGAAATTTTCGGATTTTTTCAGTTTTTCCTCAATATCTTATTGAACGGAGGGTCTGACTGGTATAGTCTCCATAAATACTTTAAAGTAGATTAAATTTGCTACATTTTGAGACCAGTGCAAACTCTATGAAGCTATTAGTTCCCAATGTACAGTTCTTAGAACATAGACATTATTTTTCAAAAAGTGATTTTTTTTCGGAATGTTCTTTTTTAGTGTAATCTATATATTTAATAAAATGGTAGGAAAGTCAAAACTGTACATTGAATATTTTTTTTAAAGAATACTTGGGGTGTGATCTACAATCGATACCGAAGCCAAAAATATAGTTTTAGAATTTTTGTCTGTTTGTCTGTTACTAGCGAACTTGGCAAATACTTGCCAGAGTGTTACAGTGACCAGTATTTACATCGTATGGTCTCAAATTGTCATACTCATCTGGCCGCGATCTGTCACACTATGGTGACCAGATAACATTTAAGCATGTTTATAAACCCTTTCGCAGTCCATTACTGGACAAAGACCACTCCTTATTAGCATTATAATGGCATTGTAGGCCAATAGGAGGAATTATAAAATAAAAATTATACCACGTTAGATTACACAAAGTTAAAGTTATTAAAGAGCCACAATTTTTTTTTCTAGAGCCAGTCATCAACACTAACTGCCGGTTTCAATATTAGATCGATTCATGTATTAATATATTTGAGATATCTACACGTTTTTATATTATGATCATGGTTATGTTACTGTGTGGTGACGGATTAAGAATACGGAATGTCACCACCCCATATCATCCCATGGGTGTCGTAAGAGCCGACAGAGGGAGCATATTATGCAGAGAACAGCACTGTAAGAGAAGGAAAACTTGATACAAACCGTATACCAACCCGTTTGGCCAGCGTGGTATAGTAGGCCAATTCCTCCTTTCAAAGGAGAGGCCTAGTCCAGCAGTGGACACGTAGAGGCTGATGATGATGATATGTTACCTTCACATTCAAAGAGCCGCAATTGGCTCGCGAGTTGCAGGTTGCCGACCCCTGCTCTAAACCACGATGCCAGTCACATATTTTGGGATATGTCGTGTTTTGCATTTTACGACAGCAAGGCATATACTTCGATAATCAGTTTCAAGTACTTATTTTCTTTCTCCCTCAAGCTTGTTATAAATAAGTAAACTCGCAGTACAGTTCAACGCGTGTCCAAATTATTGATGACTTTGGTGACAAATGTTTACAAGAAACCCATTACTTTGATCAAACTGTACCTGCACCATTTATCATTACGACGTTAAATAATAAGAGTACAATCGACTTTAGTTGAACAAGATGACCTGACTATTATAATTATCGATTTGTTATTGTTTATGTTATGGAGCCATATTACGTAATTATTTGAAAATAAAGGTAGAATACGGTTTTAAATTAATATTTGTTTAATTTGAGGCGATTGTATTATTATTTGTCATTTTTAGGGTTCCGTACCTCTCAAGGTAAAAAAAGGAACCCTTATAAGATCACTTTCTTGTCCGTCTGTCTGTCTGTCTGTCTGTCCGTGTGTCACCACCGATTTTCTCAGGAACGGGTGGACCTAGCAATTTGAAATTTATACCAGATACTGAGGTCTATGGTTCCTATTAGGTGTTTAAAAATCAGGGTCCTGGGTCAACCCGATAAAAAGATATGATCAAAATTAGATTTTTGTGAAAACTTGTAAGTAAGTACCAAAATTAACCTTAATTTTCAACTTTTTTTAATTTTCGGAATTTTTCCTTTACTTGTGCTGTAAGACCTTGGTTTTAAAAATTGACAATTCTAGGTCAACCGTAAGTACCCTATAGGTTTTGGGTCGAAAACCTATATGGTAGTTCCCGTTGAACTAGAATCACGAAATTTGGCCTAAAGCTGGGTCTTACAGCACAAATAAAGAATAAATTACAAAAAATAAAAAAAGTGGAAAATTTAAGGGTGTCCCCATACATACCTAGTAGACTCCATTTAAGATAGTCCTCTAAGTTGTATGGGCGCTCATACAGATTTAGAGGACTAGCGTAATTAGCACCAACCTCAAATAAGGTAAAATGCGTACGGAACCCTCGGTGCGCGAGTCAGACTCGCACTTGCTCGAATTTTTTTTAAATATAATGTCTATTCTCTGAAAAAATCCTGTGTTATAGGGAACTTTACAAAAATACAGGTCTGACACAAATTACATCCAAATTTGAAACAACAATTAATGGATCACATAAAGTGCTATATCATGTGGGCAACGAACCCACAGCACGGTAAGTGTCAAGCGTCGAGGCGGCCGCTTAAACCACTTTGCTATTCTTATAGAGTCTATACACCGACGACGCCGCGACGGCCGATTTGACGGCCGATTGGAGTAGCGGAAGTGTAAGCGACTGCTACTTCGAAGGTCGCGGGTACGATTCCCGCTCAATTCAAACATTTGTGTGCATGAACATTGATGTTTGTCTTGGTCTGGGTGTTTCTATGTGTAATATGTATGTATTTACAAAATAAAAGTATATATGTATGTATGTTTATCAATTATCTAGTACCCATAGTACAAGCTCTGCTTAGTTTGGGACTAGATGGTGTTGTGTGAAAGTGGTAGAATATTATAGAATATTATTACCAAACACGCTGGCTCGCCGACGTGTGTCGTTGATATTTTTCGGCGGGTTAGGTAATCGGTGACATATATCACATCTCGTTCAAGTAGACAACTTTGTCAGCGGCACGAAAATCAAAACTAATAAAAGCCGCCGACAAAATGTCGACGATTCATGACGACAGGTTGGCAACTTCAGTGTGTAGACTCAATAGCAGTGTATTTATTCTTACGAACCTGCATGATGCCCTTCGTGCCAAGCTGAACTTCGTACATCCACTTTCCAGCAAACACACATGCCGTTCCTCTGATCGTTGCGAAGCTTGAGAGTCCTTGAACACTCACTCTCTCATCGCCTACCAGAACTAAGCGACCGGTCCCTGAAAAAAAAAGAGCAGCTTCATCATGGCAGCCTAGAAACGTCCACTACTAGACATGAGCCTCCCCCAAGGTTCTCCACACAGCGGTCTGTGTCCAACCGCTTCCCGCAATCTTAGCCAGATTGTCAATCCACTTTGTGGGAGGCCTACCCCTAAAAGAGCCGCTTACTGTAGGTATATAGAAGTGCATAGGGTTCCCACCAAGAACTTAGGGTCCCAAGTCAACCTCACCTGCAAGTGGTGCACCTGCCGATCAACGGACGAGGCTCTGGCAAACAATATATTCCGATAAGCGGCAATAGGCTCGCCACCTATTACGTGGGATCAAAACACTGGCGAAATGTGGGCGTTAAATATGCCTCTGCCTATCCCTTCGGGGAAACAGGCGTGAGTCTATGTATGCATATATGTATATAGAAACGAAAATATCTTTATTTTTACCCATATTATCTTTTTACATCATTATTTTTAACCACAAGACTATCTAGCACCAAATTATGCAAAATTTGTATAAAGTAGGTACAGCAATGCATAATCATAAATATTGGCTATTTCTCTTTGTAAATAATTTTCATATACAAAACAGCCAGCCAAACAATAGCCATGTTCACGTAAATGTTTGACTTGAGCGGAAATCGAACCCGCGGTCTCCGGAGTGGCAATCGCTTACACTCTGGCAACGTTATCATATCATAATTACATTGAAAATACAAAACCATGATAAACTTACCAGTGGAAGCATCAAACACAACCATCTTCGGTCCAAGTCTGCCTGGTCTGTCATCCGTTTCCGTCTGTTGATAAAATCATATACCTATTATTACCTAATCACTGCTTCTGACTGCCTCTGTGGTCCAGTGGATAGCGTCTGCGACTGCTGATCGGAGGTCTTGGGTTCGATTCCCGGGTCGAGCAAAAGTGTTACTGGGTTTTTCCGAATTCTCAGTAGCAGCACGGAGTCTGGTGATGTGCCCGGTAAAAACCAGTAACACTTTTGCCCGGCCTGGGAATCGAACCCGGGACCTCCGACGAGCAGTCGCATACGCTATCCACTGGACCACGGAGGCAGTCAGTATTGGTATTGTGGTTTTCATATTTTTAAAGGTTCCACAGTAACCTAGTAGGCACCATAATTTATTACAATGTAAGCTACTAAAACTTACAAAAGTGGAAAATGAAACCCCTATCATCTACTTAATTCAGTCACTTTACTAAGTACATAAGTTCCAGCAGAGCAATGAAATATGAATCGTCATCGAATAAACATAACTTCAAGCCTTTGTCCCCGAAGGTGTATTATACAGCCACACTTCGCCAGTTGTTTCCGACCCTTTGTACCAATGTTACCCAATGTAATAGGGGGCGACCCTATTGCTATCTACCGAGCACATTATTAAGCGGGCGATAATTAACACTTCACTTCGAAAAAACAGAGGTGTGCGCTCGGGTTACTTGGGGATCGAACCCGAGACCATCGCCTCGACAGTCCGGTACGTACACCACTGGGCTATCTCCGCCGTTCGAAGAAACTATAAAAGGACATCATCTTTATTTCACATTCAATTTTTTAGTTCAGTGGGGGTCTGAATAGTCAAACCTCTTTCCTCAAAATAATGGTCTACTTTGATTTATAAATGGAAATTTTATGCATGATCTTTCATAATCATAAAAATATAATATACAGTCGAATAGAGAGCTTCCTTTGATTTTCCGGTCAGGCTGTTGCTGGTGCGACGATTAAATACATATTGTCTATTTAACAATGTTTACATTGGATAATACCCTATACCAACCCGTTTGGCCAGCGTGGTATAGTAGGCCAATTCTTCCTTTCAAAGGAGAGGCCTAGTCCAGCTGTGGACTGTTAAAGGCTGGTGATGAATGAATGATGAACATTGGATAATAAATACTTTGATAACAGTGAAGTTGTTATCAATCCTTGAAGAGATTAATAAGTCTCAGAGGTAATTGATATTTGTCGCGGCAGTAATGCTAACGTAGATCCCGCGACCCCGCCATTCAATGGGATGGACGGATATAGGAACACCATGGTGGTTTTAGTGGGTAGTCCCGGCGCTTCTCGTCGGGGAGACCCACACTCTCCCTAGGCTGAGCCCTTTAAGGGCCGAGTCTGAGGGGTTTAGCCCGTAAATTGCTTGGTTTCCACCATGCGTAAAAAAAGAGGTAAATGATATTAATATGCTTATCATCTTAATAAAGATAACAATTTGAATGTAGTGCCGATACATTTGAGTATTTAAAGAACGTTATTTGGTCATAGTTTCTAGTAGGTTTTCATTCTTATATTCAATATCAGTATCTGGTGGTGAGGGATTATGAATACCTATTTACAAGGTATCACTACCGCATTTCATTCCATAGATAAATAGACTAACGCTAGTTTTCCGAAGGGGTAGACAGAGAGTAGGGAACGCCATTTGCAACGAAACTGACATCTCTTGCTTCACTCTCATCAAGTTTCTCATGCATGGTCTTCTGTTTAGGGTACTTCTGACCTGTCCACTTTTTAGGATGTCTCCAACCTGGTCAGTGAACGTCTGCCCAGGTCTTCCCCTTCGTACTGTCCCATTTACACTTGCCTTATATATCTTCTTTGTCAGTCTTTCGTCAACCATCTTAACATGCCTTTCTCGATGCTTATCAATACATCTTCTTATACCCCACAACACTCTCTTATCACACAATTCTTTACTCTGTCGGTCAAAGATATACCACATATACTTGTCAGTGCTCTTATTTTTATAGCATTTAATCTACTTTTAAGTCTTTTCTGCCATACCCAACATTCTTTCATCCCATAAGTGTCGTGAAAGGTGATTCAAGGCCAGCGCAAATATGGCGAAACGTAACGTAGACCAAGCGCGCGTATGCATGTAGGGAATTTTGTTGTGATAATTGATTTTGGACATTATTTTAATAAGTACAATGTCGAAATTTGTCATTGCAGTTACGGGAAAGTTCTGTACAATTTATTTTAAGACAACTCCCGCACTAGCATTAAATTCTGTGTCGTGGGGGACTTTACAAACATACAAGCAACGGACACAATGAGCACCCAGACTCGAAACAACAATTTATGGATCACACAAAGAGTTGTCCCGTGTGTGGATCGAACCCACAACACTCGGTGCAGTGTCAAGCGGTGTGGCGACCGCTTAAACCACTACGCCAACAGTGCAGTCAAATTAAAAGGGTTACTACGGAAAATGTTGTGGAATCTCACACGATTTGAAGGATTGTGGAATTTGTAATTCGATTTAAGCTTATCATCTACCTAGTGAAGCTATTGGATAGTATAACATTGTTTCTTGTGGTATGCGGAGATGCTCATTAGCCCTATTGTGAATTTTCTTAAATTGTATACTATGGTAGTATATGTTGCTAGACCAATGGAGTGACGTAGTCCTCAATGACTAAAACTCCTTAAATAAAGCGAAAAAATAAAAGAATACCTATCACGCCTTTTATCCCTGAAGGGATAGGCAGAGGTGTATTACACACCCAGACTTCGCCAGTTATGTTTCGGTCCCAATGTAATTGGGGCGCGCCTATTGCAATCTACCGGGCACATTGTTAAGCGAGCGATAATCAACATTTGAAAAATATTTTATAAAAGCTTATGGACTACCTTACCATATACCAATTAATATTAGTTAGACGGTTTACTGATTTCTCTAGCTATGGAGTTTGAAAATGTGACCATTTTGTTTACCTCCGATTGCACTATGACGGGCGAATGCTTCTTCCCAGACTTGCTTTTATGGCTCATCACTTTGGCATCCAACATCTTAGTGAGGTTTTCCCGAATGTGACTCACGTATTTACTCCTTCTGGCAAAAGAAAAATTATGGTAGGTACTATGGTAGATACCACCGCATTTTTTTAGAGATTTTTTTTCTTTTTAGGGTTCCGTACCTCAAGGTAAAAAAAGGAACCCTTATAAGATCACTTTCTTGTCCGTCTGTCTGTCTGTCTGTCGGTCTGTCTGTCTGTCTGTCTGTCTGTCTGTCTGTCCGTGTGTCACCGCCGATTTTCTCAGGAACGGGTGGACCTAGCAAATTGAAATTTATACCAGATATTAAGGTCTATGGTTGCTATTAGGTGTATGAAAATCAGGGTCCTGGGTCCCAATAAAAATATATGGTCAAAATTAGATTTTTGCGAAAACTTGTAAGTACCAAAATTAACCTTAATTTTCAACTTTTTTTAATTTTCGGAATTTTTCCTTTACTTGTGCTGTAAGACCTTGGTTTTGACCAAAATTGAGAATTCTAGGTCAGCCGTAAGTACCCTATAGGTTTTGGGTCGAAAACCTATATGGTAGCTCCCGTTGAACTAGAATCACGAAATTTGGCCAAAAGCAGGGTCTTACAGCACAAATAAAGGCAAAATTACAAAAAATAAAAAAAGTGGAAAATTTAAGGGTGTCGCCATACATACATAGTAGACTCCATTTAAGATAGTCCTCTAAGTTGTATGGGCGCTCATACAGATTTAGAGGACTAGCGTAATTCAACCTCAAATAAGGTAAAATGCGTACGGAACCCTCGGTGCGCGAGTCAGACTCGCACTTGCCCGAATTTTTTTTTTAAAACAAAGTCCCGTATTAGGACTTTACAAACACAGTACTAACGGACACAATGAACTCCCGAAGGCTACCCCTTCGGGGAAACAGGCGTGAGTCAGCAGAGACATATTAAACGCCCACTTTTCGCCAGTGTTTTGAACCCCACGTAATAGGTGGCGAGCCTATTGCCGCTTATCGGGATATTTTGTTTGCCAGAGCCTCGTCGGTTGATCGGCAGGTGCACCACTTGCAGGTTAGGTTGGCTTGGGACCCTAAGTTTTTGGTGGGAACCCTATGCACCCAACTGTAATAATAATGGTACAAAATCCAACTTGTAAAGCTTTACGGGACTTTGGTAGCTCTACATTTGGCTCTGGGGGAGGGGAGACAGATACCCACACTGCCTTCCCTTGGCTATAAGTCTTTAAAAGTATTTATAGGGGAAACATACAGATTTTTCACTTAACCAGATTTCACTCGAGCGAGCGTCAGTTGTTATCGCGCAAAAGTACCTACATACATAAGTCTCTATCCTCTTGACGATTTCTACATAATAATTTATTTTATGTTATTTATTTTATATTTTTTATAGACTCACGCCTGTATCCCTGAAGGGGTAGGCAGAGGTGTAATATTACACCCACATTTCGCCATGAATTTTTAGGTCCCACGTAATAGGGGGCGAGCCTATTGGCGTACCGGGCACATTACCAGACTCCGTGCTGCTACTGAGAATTTCCTAACGGAAAAACCCAATAACATTTTGCCCGACCCGGGAATCGAACCCGAGACCTCCCAATCCCACGCGCACATTTATGCCACGAGACCAACGAGGCAGTCCTAATTAGTCATAATTTATTTTCTCATCAAATATTTGATGTACTCACTGGGTATGCTTATCCGTGTTGTCTTTCATCACCATCTCGTTGCCAAACACTCTCTTTATCGTATCGTGGACTTCGCCTTTCTCAGCAGAACTACTGCACACCCCAAACATGGACCGGAGAACATTCATTTTCGCCAGGTTGTAAAGTTTTACACAATACTTTCTATTTAGATAAAATTTGACTTAGGTCGGAGAAAGTTTAGAACATAAAACGACACCAAATCTTTGAGACAGGACGGGACTTAGCTCAGGCCAAAAAAAAAACACAAAATCGATCCAATATTGATATCCTGCAGTAATACGGGCCAAAAAGAAGGTATCTTCTTACATATGACTAAGATTATTAATTTATTAGAAAACACAAATTTTTTGCTCAGATGATGTTTAAGTTTTTAATATCTAAGTTAAAATAAAATTTCTGATTATATTAAACAGACAACTAATACAAAATTATTTGTAAAATATATTTCAAAATCATATGGTTAGATTAGGCCATTGGATTAGGCACTTGTCAAGATTGAAATGTCAATATGAAGTTTACTATAAAAAAGGATTAATTCAAAAAGCTATAGGTCTAAAATATGATAATAATACTTTTTGGTGGACATGCAGTTTATTATATTTATCTAATACTAATATTGACTGCCTCGTTGGTCTCGCGGCATAAATGTGCGCGTGGGATTGGGAGGTCTCGGGTTCGGGCAAAGTGTTATTGGGATTTTCCGTTAGGAAATTCTCAGTAGCAGCACGGAGTCACGTAATGTGCCCGGTACGGCAATAGGCTCGCCCCCTATTACGTGGGTCCTAAAAAAGTCATGGCGGAATGTGGGTGTAATATTACCTCTGCCTATCCCTTCAAGGATACAGGCGTGAGACTACAAAAAAAATATAATAAAGAGGAAAGATTTGTACTTTTGTATGTTTGTAATGAGTAAACTAAAAAAGCACTAGACCGATTTTAAAAATTCTTGCACTATTATAGTGCGACATTATCCCTGAGTGACATAGGCTACATTTATTTTTAGAAAATGTTAGGGATCACCCATGCGAAGCCGGGACGTGCCGCTAGTCAGCAATATTGGCATAAATAAGTAGGATACATTGCATTACAATTTCTTATTTTAAAGGACAATTCTATTATTGATAACGAATTCACGACAGGCACAGACGGGCAGCCTGACAGTTATTTTGTTTAACAATGTCTTATTTTTGTTTGTTTGTTTTTCGTGTGAGTGTGTGGCCAACTCTGGTGTCGGAGATTTTCAGACCGCCCAAAGGCCTCCGACATGGCCTAACGACCCTTATCCTTAGACAAGAGCCGGGACCGACAGCTTTACGTGCCCTCCGAAGCACGGTAACGCTCAGATGAAAATGCCACAAACGGTCACCCATCCAAGTGGCAACCTGTGCAAGCGTTGCTTAACTTTGCCGATCTGTTACGAACGGCAAGCCAAGTCTTGCTATGAGCGCTTATTATTTTATTGCATGTTTAATGTGAACTTTGACAGTAAACTATGCATACCCACTAGATTTGAAAGCTGAAACCTACCAAAGCTGAAAGGTGTGCTTGTTTGGTGCAACGCGCTATTCTCGGGTCATTATTATTATCGAGAGATTGTCCCAGCCATTGGCCTCGTGTAAAAGGCCTATTAACGTGAATTTTGATGAAGAAGATATTAGGTAGACATCTAATCTTATAATAATATATACAGCTGAAGAGTTTGTTTGTTTGGTTGAACGCGCTAGTCTCAGGAACTACTGGTTCGATTTGAAAAATTCTGTCAGTGTTAGATAGCCCATTTATCGAGGAAGGCTATAGGTTATATAACATCACGCTATGAGCGACGGGTGCGGAGCAAAGCCCTAAATAACGTGGGTGCACCCGCAGGCTCTAGTATTACAATAAACCAATAAACAATTTCCCAAGTGATTCTCCAAAGCCAAGCAAAGAACCGATAATGACCTCTGAAGACCGATAAGGGGTCCAAATATCCATTTCTCTTTTCACCGGATAGCAATCAATTTTAATGGCCTGTGAAACGTCGGCAGCCGTGCCCCGCGGTAATTCCTGTTCTATTATTTTGGCTCCTGAATTGTTATTTATTTTGTTTACTAACTGGATTTGGCTACTGGAGTTTCATATAAGGTATATTTTGTGTAGCTTATGTCAAATAGAAGCCAAAACAATGGAACGTAAGACTTAAAGGAGTATCAAACAAATTCGTTTCCTCTCTTGAATGAAACTGATGAGCTCGAAAAATAAAATCTTGGAAACTTATGTGTCGACAGTTAGGCCGCGCGCACTTTGGACATGAATTCGTATCGTACGATCGTGGTTGTACGAATTGAGTGCGCACACTGTATACGTTTTTAGGGTACCGTACCTCACAAGGTAAAAAAAGGAACCCTTATAAGATCACTTTCTCGTTATTAGTCAAATGAGCAGTATTCTACGTACAATATACGAATGTGTTTTAAAATCCCAACAAGTTCGGATTGTTTTCGGACGTCTGAACTACACGTACGTGTACGCACGACTAATTTGCACCCAGTCTGCGCGCTCCCATAGTACTAGGAATATAGGGATCGTCCGTACGTGTACGCACGAGTAAAATTCGTACGGAAACGTGTCCAAAGTGCGCGCGGCCTAAAGCTCGTATAAGCCCGAGCCGCGTGAGAGGCAGATCCCGATGTCACTACCGTTTCGAACGAACACGCCAAAATGTGCCCGTTTAAGCGAGTTCGACTTTTTGACGCGTGCAGTGTAGCGCGCGTGTAAGCGCGTATGCTGAAACGATCGTATCCGCGCAGAAAAATACGCTAATCTGAAACCTAAGCTATCAAGTCAAAGTACCAGAGTATAAGGCGCCAACGTAACACTATTTCGTCGAGTAATATTCCTCGGTCAAGGTTTGTTTGTGTACCTGAGCTTATAAAACTTCGTGAGAAAAACAACAGCTTATTTTGACATTCATTTCTAGTGTGGCAACGAAAACTTTATATACGAAATAGTTTGTGCTATTTGAAAACAAAATAAAGGTGGAAACAGATATATGACACGCCACCCTACCCAACGTACCCCACCCCACGCTACCCCACGCGTGTTGAGACTAATCAATCCCATACATTTAGTATGGCCAGGTGCAGACATATAAATAACTAGCTGACCCGGCGAACTTCGTACCGCCATTTATTAGGGATCCGTACCTAAAAGGTAAAAAACGGAACCCTATTACTAAGCCTCCGCTGTCTGTCTGTCTGTCTGTCCGTCTGTCTGTCACCAGGCTGTATCTCATAAACCATGATAGCTAGAAAGCTGAAATTTTCACAAATGACGTATTTCGGTTGCCACTATAACAACAAATACTAAAAATAAAAAAATGAAAATATTAAGGGGGGGTCCCATTAAAAAAACGTGTTTTTTTTCGTATTTTTTGCTCAAAATTACTAACTGTAACAGGTAGATGCTTTAAAATTTCACAGAATATGTAGTTGTATATTACCTTTCAAAATAAATAATGAAATTTTAAGAAAGTAAATAATAAAGGGGGGCTCCCATACAACAAACGTAATTTTTAAGCAATTTGTTACTCGATCTTAATGAACAGGTAGAAACTTAAAAATTATTTAAGTATACATACAACGAACGTGATTTTCTTTTATAGATGATGGTACGGAACCCTTCGTGCGCGAGTCCGACTCGCACTTGCCCAATTTTTATGTATTATACATATGGATATTCCTTTTGAATTATTCTATTTATTAAAAAATAAACCGCATTTACCCATTCGCTGTCCGACGCGAGACACAATAGAAAATCAATTGTTATAAATCATATATGATACACGGGACAGTGAAACTGTTAAAATCCGTTGCGTAGTTTTAAAGATTTAAGCATACATAGGGACAGACAGACAGAACACAGACTTTGTTTTATACTATGTAGTGATAAATCTTCTTCAAAATCACTATTTAGAAAATTACGTAAATAGTGATTTTGAACGAATCTTGTTATAGCTTCACGTGGAGTGTTGTATATGTGCACGGTTCGCATAGGGTGCCGACGCATGGGGTGGGGTGGGGTGTCGTATATCTGTTTCCACCTTATCTCTTGCATTCTACGATGTTTGTTGCGGTACTTGTTTTATCGTGTGCTCGTTTTGTCAGGCGTAGTGCTCATTTCAATAGTAGGCGTAGTGCTCACTTTGACTTTAGCTGTTGTTCGTAATGGATCGGCGAAATTAAGCATCGGTTGCAGATGTCGTCACTCGGATGGGTGACGGATTATTAAACTATTTACTTCAACAATGGCACTATCTTTCATTTTGCACATCAATGGCTCACGCTAAAAATCTATTCCGAAATTTTTGTTTTGAATTGACAGTCCGCGTTTCGCCTATATTGTGTCTAAATTGCCCAATTATGGACCATTGCAGTGGTACGCGGTGATTTCGCAAAAGCTATTCGGTAAATCTATAATGTTGCCGATGACGACTGCGCATATTGCGTAGTTTCAGCGATTAGTAGCACTCATAGCGAGACTTGGCTTGCTGTTCGTAACAGATCGGCAAGTTAAGCAACTTTTGCACAGGTCGCCACTTGGATGGTTGGCCGTGTGTGGCATTTACATCTGAGCGCTACCGTACTTCGGAGGGCACGTAAAGGTGTCGGTCCCGGTTCTTGTCTAAAGATAAGGATTTTTAGGCCATGTCGGAGGCCTTCGGGTGGTTTGAAAACTCCGACACCAGAGTTGGCCACACACTCACAGGAAAAACAACAAATAAGCGATTACTCTGTAGTTTAGAACCATGCTGAGTGTTGTAGGTTCGATCACTTCAATCCCCAGATGAGACAATGGTTTGTGTTAGCCTTTTATATATCTGTATACATAACATTCTTGTGTAACTGATGGCATGTATGTTCCTAGGGGAATGTAGGGGTGCACTGAGAAGGGATATTGCGAAATTCCCACGGGATTGGGGAGAAGTGGTTAAATTGAAGCAGTAAGTAATTTGCGGGCGTAGCTGTGGGCATCCTCTAGTTGAATATACAAATATCGAATACTCGAAAGGTGTTGTATAACTGCTGACTGCCTCCGTGGTCCAGTGGATAGCGTATGCGACTGTTCATCGGAGGTCCCGGGTCCCAATTCATGGCGAAATATTGGTGTAATATTACACCTCTACCTCTTCGGGGATACAGGCGTAATGAGTCTATAAATAAATAAAATAAGTGTCTTATAACTATAGGTACCTACGAGTTCGGGTGCGTTTTGTACGTATTCTGCAAGAATCTTAAAATTAAACTCCTACTCGTCTGTACCAACAAATTTGGATAGAAAACTGCAAAGATGTTACGTTGTAAAGTAAAACTGGGGCTAGGTCAGGGCCGCTTACTTACTTCACTGTTATTTTTCAGCAACCCCAGTTTTATTACCTCAGCGTTTTGTTTATGTTGGCATGCAGACTTGTTAGCGTGAATAGTTTGACTTCTGGATATTTTGTTTTATGTATATTTAGTGTATTTTTGAGGGGAAAGAGGGGAGTGAATTATGCTTGATAGATATTGAGAATTTACCTCTGATGGATTCTTTATTCCTTTATTATCCCTACTATCCCAAATAGTAGAGATAATAAAGGAATATACGTAAATAAGTGTGATTTTAAAGGAAGTTAACATTAACCCGCGTTTTAACTTGCAATTTTATATTATTTCTGTTGACAACAACATAATCTGTTGTCGACAAAAGTTCCGTTAAAACAATCCAGACAAAACTACCAAATACTGATTCATTATTTCCCCAACTCCTCCAATAAAAGGTTGATAAAATCCGTTGTAAATGGTACTTTCTCCGAGACTTCACGAGTGTCAAAACTCGGTGTCTTCTATGTTCACAGTTGCTGAATGGGGCTACACAGGTGATACAGTAGTGGGAATGAGGGTGGGATCACAGAATTGTATAGTACACCAGAAAGAGCCATCCCTTGTCAAAGTGAAGCCAAACGGCTACTCTTAAAATCGGCGTACCCGGTTGTCTTTTGAAATGTCAGATTACTAGTAATTTCTTTACGATTCAATTAAAAAAAACGACATTTGCCTGGATACACTCCGCGTCGAAGAAATATGACACATGAAGTCATTCATGACTCCACTTGAGTCATCATCATCATCATCAGCCTGCTGTAGTCCACTGGTGGATATAGGCCTCTCCAATGGCATGCCGCTTGCGTATTTCTTGTAATCTTTGGCTGGGATTAGTCCCAATGAAAATGCTACAACTTCGGTTCATCGCATTACTATCCCTATCTCTATTTCAAAGTACAAAACGTATTTAACACTGACTAATTACTACCAGCTGCAAATTAAACGAAACCTCAACGGCCTTAGTGAATGTGGTTGCATTTCCAAGCGCATTTCCTGTGAGACATTCACTATCGGAAATTCTAAGTAATTAATTTTAAATGCTCTTACTTTATGTTTGTACTAGATGAGCCCACGGTTACACTCGCGTTTGTGAGCGGAGCAGTAGGCTTAACCTACTGCTCCGCTCCCGTGACTAATAGCGTGATGTTATATAGCCTATAGCCTTTCTCGATAGATGGGCTATCTAACACGGAAATAATTTGTCAAATCGGACCAGTAGTTCCTGAGATTAGTGCGTTCCAACAAACAAATAAACTCTTCAGCTTTATATATTAGTATTAGATGTCTACCTAATATCTTCTTTATCTAAATTTACGATAATAGGCCCTTTACACGAGGCCGATGGCTGGGACAATGCAGTATCTAAGCTGAGGCCAAGAAAACCGCTTGATCATTGTCTTGAGGACAACCAAGTGCAGTGGATTGTAGCTATTTATTGCTGAATTTAATATTCAATCTTTCCATTTTTTTGAGTTTTCAGATTAATTTTTCACAAGCTCCATACAAAATATGTCAAACACGTATCTTGATTCTACAAATCCATGGATAGATAAAATATTCAAACCAGCCGTTAGACGAAATTTTTTTGTTGGCTTGTTGTCTTTTGTCTGATCCCATAGAGCTGGCATTTATTTAAAAGGGTGGAATGGTTAACGAAATCAAAAGCCTTTGACATATCCAGGAATATCACCGTCACCGGAACTCTATTGTCAATATTTTCTGTAATGGCTTTTATAAGGCAAAAACCTGCAAGTGTTGTGGACTTATTCTTTTGGAAACCGTTCTGCTCTGGTTTAATGACATTAAATTTATTTAAAAACTTGGTTATACGAGTATACATGAGCTTTTCAAATATTTTTGATAAAGTAGGGATTAAAGTTATCGGTCTATAGTTACTCAGATTGAGGATATCATCTTTTTTGAAAATAGGTTTTACAACAGAAACCTTTAACTTTGACGGAAATGTGCCCTGTATAAAAGATAAATTAATAATATGTGCAAGTGGCGATGATATTAAGTCTGCACACAATTTTAATATCCTTGTAGACACATCATCATACCCAACCGCTTTTGTATCATTAAGAGCCTTAATTGTTGTTTCCACTTCAGTTGGTGTACATGGATGTAAGAATACTGAATCGTTAATGACCTTAATACTATCATAATTACATTTGCTACTACTTGTTGAGATATTCATTGTAGTATAGTACTCATTAAAAGCATTAGCGATATTACTGGGATTACTAATTATGTTATTTTTATATTTTATTGCCTTAATGCTTTGATAACAGCGCATAAAATCATGTTTATTTTTTATCACTTCCCAAGATGCCTTACATTTATTTTTAGCCTTATTTACATACACACTGTTATTAAGTTTCTTGGATACAGTTATACATTTTTTTAATACTCTATTATATTTTTTGTAGTGAGTTATATCAGTGTCTAATTTTGTTATATAACATTTGTACCTCAATTTACGTTTTTTCATGCATGCACTCCTGATTCCTTTGCTAATCCATTTTGAAGGTATAACGTTGGCATCAATTTTTGTTTTTACTGTAGGAAAACAAAGGTGGTAAAACATGCAGAATGTGTCATAAAACAAATCAAAAGCGCTGTTACTAATACATTCATTATATTGCATTGCGAACGTGGCAGTAAATGTAAATGTAGAATCATCTAGTAATTAACTTTAACTTTTGACGTTCATAAGCGTCACTTTGTGGCCTAAATGAATAAATGATTTTGAGTTTGAGTTTACACTTCAGACCAGCTTAATTTTACCAAACATTCACGGAATTTACGAACATAATCCGCATCATAACATTTTTTTAAGACGTACCAATATTTAAATCTATTTATTTCAGTTGATGTAGAGAACTGTAAAGTTTGACACGTGTTGTGGTCTGATAAATAGAGATTATGAATATGACTAGATGCGTTTTTTATATTACTGTATAGGTGATCAATGCAGGATTTATGTCTGGTTGGAGACTTAATATGTGATATGAGATTGTAGTTCAAAAGTATATTATTTAATTCGACTGTATACTTATTAATTTTTAACAAGTCAATATTCATGTCACCTGCTATAATAATCCTTTTTTGTTTATACCTGTGCATTAATTTATGCAAAAGAAGGTTTAAATTACCAAGAAAAAACGTACTGTTCATGTTAGGTATTCTGTAAAGACAAATAGCAATACAGTTCAGTACAGGTATTTCAAACCCACAGCATTTAAAAGTTTTTTCAACTGCAAGTTCTTTACAGATCTCTATACATTTAATATCTAATGTTTTGTGTGTTAATATACAAACACCACCACGTTTAACGCCTTTCCGAGAAAAACTACAAGCTAAGTTATAATTTTTTAGGTATATATTATGTTCATCCCCTTCTTTTATAAATGTTTCAGAGAGACAAATTATATCAATGTGTGATTTTTTGGACAGTTCAATTATACTAATTTCTAATAAATTTTGTTTATTTAATAAGCCGGCAATATTTTGGTGCAAGACTGTTATAGTTGTTTGCCTTACTCTTTTATTGTTGACGAAAAAATGATTCTGTTTGATTAGTTTGGCTACTGCTATTATTATGCATATGAATTGGTTTATTCCGTGGTGGTATTCTAGAAAAATAGTACGGTATGGTTCCTTTCTTAAATGGCCCATTAGGACTTGAAACTGAAGCAGACTGTTTGTGTGATACAATTTTTACATTAGAGTATTGAAAATAATATGGTATAGTACCTTTTCTAATATTAAATTTTTTATACAAAGAGTTTGAAGTTATACCAGTATTTTTGATTTGGGACATACATAATTTTTTATAGTCGTTGCAATCTATAAAAAAGTTTAGTTTATTACAAATCTGATACGCGTATGTCGTGTTATAAATATAAGAGTTAGTATATTTTAATCGTGAATCATCCAAATACGTACAATTCGGTAAATATTTACAATATTTCTTGATCACACTGTTAAGTAAATTTTCGTTTAAATATATATTTTTCAATACGCTTAAAACAACAATATTTATGTTCCTAAATTTACGTAAAGCGGTTATTAACTCGACGGATAATTTGGTCGGATCTTTATCGTGTTCACCTAAACAAACAATTAAGTAATCGTGACAAGAGTC
Source organism: Euclidia mi (assembly GCA_944739405.2). Taxonomy (NCBI): domain Eukaryota; kingdom Metazoa; phylum Arthropoda; class Insecta; order Lepidoptera; family Erebidae; genus Euclidia; species Euclidia mi. Next base: position 37,663,081 of record OX123206.2, read on the forward strand.
CGTTACATATTTACAACTGTTAAGAATTTCCTGAGTTGGTGCATTAGGTTTTGTAAACGATGACACTTCATATTTAACATTCTTTAATGGTGATGTTTGCCTCAAGGTAATCAATACTGAGGCTAAGTTTCTGCATTGATTGCCGCCAAATATATGTATTTTAGGTTTTATATTTATTGCCGCCAAATATATGTATTTATGTCATCTTATATTCCGCTGTTTGTATTTGTACGTCCTCTAGCGGATAATATTCGGAACTTGAAGTTTTACTCCGATGACAGGATAGCTTTTGTAGAGGCTCAGTTGAAGAAGTTGATATTATACCGCCATCTGTGGGTAGAGTTAGTAGTGCTGAGTTTGTTTTCCTAGCGCCATCTGTTGACTCTGATTTATCTGTTGATGTTTGGTGCTCACTTTTGTTGTCATAAGTTGGCAGGTTACGTGAGAAATTTAATTTCTTCTGATTATGAATAATCTGTGTTTTCGGCTTAGGCGTCGATTTCGGGGTTTTTGAAATATTAGGGGATTCTGTACATATTTTCTTATACTGTTTTATCACATTTTCGCTATTATTGACTTGTTTTTTGAGTGAATTGTTCTCAAGAAGTAATTTTTCTATTTCTTGGTGACTGCTCTCTAATTCCTCTTTTAATATTTTTATTTCGTTTTTAAGCTCCTCGATATCATTAAATGGTACTGTTGAGAGATCTGGCAAACTTTTCGTTAAGTAATCTGATAATGTTGAATTATGCGAAAGATTAATGATATTGTTGAAAGAATCATTTGAGTATGTTTTCTCCATAGATCGCTTTTTTCGCATAGTAATATTATTTTCTGAATCCATTGTTTCGTTATTAGTGATAGGAAAAATAAAAGCAAAAAGGAAATTTCAAAATCTTCACACTGCGTAAGTCGGGATCGAACTCGCGTTCTTGCAATTTTTCAAGTGAGCTCTTAACGCTTATTATATGTCGGTGTAGCTGAATATGAGGTATCCTTTACAGCAATATTATAACTTAGTAAAGTTGTGAGTTAAGATCCATTTGTCACAAGTTTCAATTCAAATTTTAACGATCAGTGACTTGTAAAATTCACCGAGTTATTTTTGTTTCTTTACTTACGGTTTTTATTTGATTTGTATTGAATCCTTTGTGGTGTGGCACTAAATAGTGTATGTTACAGTATCACTTATCACTTATTGTTTAGAAGATTTATGTTCTAATTTATTATTAAAGCGACGTATAATGTTTTTGATGAAAACTTTGTAAACAATCACTTTCACTAATAGTTTCTTTCTGCAAACACTGTCACTGTGTATTTAGAGCACTATGAATGAAATTATCCATTTATTTAGTCCAGTTCAATTGTATTTCTATTTTATTTATTTTTTTAATACGGAGTCGATGTTGACGTGTATGGCATTTTCGAGTGGATCCAAAATTACTTATCAAACCGAACACAATGCGTTGAGATTAACCACCTTAACAACAATTTAGTATCGGTTCCCTCGCGATCGAAATTTCAGGTAAATAAAACAGGCGTACCACAAGGAAGCATAATCGGACCTCTTTTATTCCTTTTGTATATCAACGACCTGCCTAATATTACAAACCACCAATGCGTATTATTTGCCGATGATATATGTGTAATCATACCAAACACTGACCGTATAACAAAAAATCATGAAGTCGAGGTAAATAGAACATTAATGAGTATAATAAATTGGCTAACATACAATGACCTTAACGCTAACTTAAATAAAACAAAGTATATACAATTTTCTAACTACAAAGCAACAATACATAGTATATCAGTTAAATATGACAATGTTAATATAGATTTCACTAATGATATTGAATTCTTGGGCATATCAGTCGACAACTACTGCAACTGGAAATCACACATAAATAATGTATGCACAAAAATAAATAAATTTGTTTATGCATTAAAAAAACTACGCGAAACAACTACAGAAGGTACAGCAATCACAGCATACCATGGATATGTTGGCTCAGTTCTGCGGTACGGCTTAATATTATGGGGAAACTCAACTCTGATCAATGATGTCTTTGTATCTCAAAAAAAATGCCTAAGAGCTATATGCAATGCCAAACCTCTAGATTCTTGCAGGCCACTTTTTAGAAAGACTAAGATATTAACCTTGAGTTCTCTTTATATCTTGGAAATCGGACTATTTGTGAGAAAACATCCGCATCTATTTAAAAAAAGTTGTGAAAATAGCCTGTATAGCCAAAGAGATGCAACAAAACTCGTAGTACCTAAGTGTAAAACTTCTCTTTATCACAAAAATTGTATGTATATGTGTGTCAAAGTTTATAATAAAATACCCCAATGTATAAGAGAATTACCCTTAAGACTGTTCACATTACGGTTAAAGAAATGGCTTACAGAACAATGTTTCTACTCCCTCCAAGACCTTTTTGTGTACAAATCCTAATGAAAATTTGTGTAATTACATTATTGTGTCCTTATATTATGTAAATGTACTAAGCTATAATTATTTAAAATTATTGTATGTCCTGAAAGGGCTGATTGATGTTACAATTTAAACCTGTGAACAACTGTATTTACTCAATCAATGGCAATAAATATTTACTTTACTTTACTTTATTTTACTTTGGCTTACTGAATTGTCACAGCTTTTGGCCTCATGTAAAAGGCCCATAACGGTCTCATACACTGAAGTGATTCCCTGTACAGTGTATCGGAGTACAAATCTAATTAATTTGCCGACGGTACATCGAAGTGCTAGCTGTACAACCACGCCACTGCACTTTGTGTTGTGATTTGATTATACCAACTACGTTCTACCTAATAAACTGTATAGGTATATGGCAACACTCGATTTCATTATCTGGTGTTTGTTTGCATGTTTGATGTATAAGATTGTGTGGGTATTAGCGTACTACTGGTTGGAGACTTAGGGCGGTTTCAGATTAGCGTATTTTTCAGCGCGGATACGGTCGTTTCAGCATACGCGCTTACACGCGCGCTACATTACGCGCTTCCAAAAACCGGACTCGCGTAAACGGGCATATTTCGGCGTGCTCGCTCGAAACGGCAGTGACATCGTGTCAGTGTCAACATGGATTCTGACGGCTCGCGCTTATATGAGCTAAGAAGCGCGTTAACGCTCAAACGAGTTGCGCGTGTGCCAAAAGGCGCGCCTATACGCGCCTACATGCGCTTCCAAGAACGAGCTTACGCGCCTAGCGTATAAATCGCTAATTTAAGACCCTTAAGAGATATTTGTAATCAAAATCATCTAAGCAAAGTTACGAATCTGAGACCTTCTTCACCGTGCAACCAGATTGACCCAAGTATATGTCATGTTATTCCGAAAATTGCCATTTAAATTGGCTAATTTGAAGGGAATGTGCTTTTCAGAGCCTCGACCGTTGTTCAACGGGTACTTTAACTCGGAGGTATAGCTTGGTTCCAAAAACCGAATGGAGCTCGACGCGCAGTTGTTGCCACTAGCAAAAATAAGAAAGAGGGAAGAAGGAATAGAGAAAAAGCGACATCACTATTCCTTACTTTTTTACAATATGATATAATAATAAAAAGAGGAACCCACCACGCATCCTCGGATTAAGTGCGTGGTAAACACTCTTTCTAATCATTAGTATACAATGGAGTTTCACCAAGTAACCCCTGATCCAATCAACTATACCTACACAATAGTAACTCCCACTCGATAAGTAATTAAAACCCCAATCCAGATCCACGTTCATTACGAATTAATCGAGTTATAAATACGTACTTAACTCTAAATAAAACGTGGACTAACAGCCAAGTGGATTCAGGTCAGGGCACGTCCAAAGCAATATGAAATACTGGTTGTGGTATAGTGGCAATAATCGTAATGTTCAGCACTTAGAAATGGACGGACATTCACAGACAAGAAACAGGTGGTTGATCATAAATTGTGACACTTCGAGATGGTACAGATGTATTTGAGATGTATAAACATAGAGAATTATGGATTATTAGTTTCACAAGATCTGCCCACGTGTCACTCGTGTAAAATTAAATAATATTATGTGCATTTGTCTTTTACTGGCAATTTGATGACTGGTTTACTAATTATGGTTGAACCATCATAAGTCCTTTGTGGACACTTACTACTGGACATAGGCGTCTCGTAATTTGCATCACAATAGCATTTTAAGGTAATGGAATGATTTAACTTACCACGTGTCACGTGTTTTTCCATGTGGTGACGGATTAAGAAGACGGAATGTCACCACCCCATATCATGGGTGTCGTAAGAGCCGACAGAGGGAGCATATTATGCATAGAACAGCACGGTAAGACAAGGAAAACTTGATACAAACCCTATACCAACCCGTTTGGTCAATTCCTCCTTTCAAAGGAAAGGCCTTTGACATTCTTATCCATAAAGAAGATATTTTGCAGTATACTACCGAAGGGCATTGAAATTTTATGTATCACTATACCCTCATTTTAGCGCCTATATTTATTATTGTTAGCTGTGTATTTACCAGCCAATCGCCACTTCCCTTACCTTCATTATTCCGTGTACAGCACAATACACCGATGGTTTCGCAAAATTATCGATAAAGTGTCGAACCGCACCTGCGTCCGAGTTATTATGTAAATAGTTGTTACAGCGAAATAACAGAAATAACAGAAATAACAGAAATAGCTTTCATGATGTTCTTGAGAATTTGTATTGTGGAGTGTTTGTTAGTTTTGTGTTGAGTTTAGATTTAGTACGGTTTGTCATTCGTTACGTGATTGTAGGCGTTGGACTGAAATACTAGGCCAGCAGGAAAGTTGAAGAGTTCTATTCGGTTATGTTTATGCTGTTGTTGACGTAATCATCAAAAGACACTTACTATTCTTTATTGATATTATCAGATATTATCATCAGGCATCGTCCAGAAATTTTAGTTCTTGCGTTACTGACTGACTGACAAACAACGCACAGTGAAACCTACTGGGCACAAGAAGTTGAGATTCAGCAAGTGTGTTCCTTGGAAAGTTTACGGGAGCAATAAGGGAGGATTTTTGGAAATTCTACTCCTAAATAAGTAAAAAGGGGGTCAGTATTTGTACGAAAGATTATATTTCTGATTAACTTAAACTTTGTACATGATAAATGATAACAGACGATCACGCGAATGGAGCCGACGCGACGGCGAAGTCTATTGTTTTACAAATATAAAATAAACTATCTGTTTCCCACGGTTGCACCCGCGTTCTGAGGGAACTTCGCGCACCCGGTTAATTTATAGCCTAAGTTACTGCTTGGTACACCAGCTATCCGCCAGTGAATGTCCCGTCAAAATCGGTCGAGCCGTTCCAGAGATTAGCGAGAACAAACAGACAGACAAAAATTAAAAAAAAAACATTTCGATATATGTCACGTGTATACATCCATATTATACATTTAGTAAAAAGCGGTTATTTTAATATTACAAACAGACAGTCCAATTTTATTTATGTGTATAGATAGACAAATTATACGTTGCGTGATGGTTGCATAAAGCGCCGTATAGTTTCGACTGTGCGGTTGTTTTAAAGGATCAATGGCGTTGTCTGTCATTTAGTCAGTAACGCAACAATTGTATATTTAAAAAAGACTATTAATTCATTGTTATGTTTATATGTTAGTCTATTTCATGTATCTATGGGTTTATCTGACAGTAAATCATTTATTATTAAACAGCAGACGGATGATTTGTCCCAAATCGAAAGACCCACCCTCATACAAAAGTCACACATATTCGAGTGTAGAAAATGGCCGGCTGTTAACAAACGCATAAAACTTTATGTACTATAAAGTTTGTAGACGATAAATGTTTTACAGTATCTGGAATTTCACTTAAACCGAGTCAACTGTTCCACAAGAGATTATTATTGAATTGCTTCTATTTCGAGGCCTCGAAAGGCAGATTATTTTTAATATTTGGAATTAATAATTTTGGTTTAAAAAGTAGTGAATTTTATTGCAATGGGATGTTTCGATAAGGACTAAACGTATGTTTTATCGCTGTCTTGCCTATAGATAGAATAATATAAGGCAACGCTGGCCTAGTGGAGATACCCACAGACTGCCACACACACCTTAAGCCGTCGGTCCCGGCTGACATGAAGATCTTTGACAGTCGTTATAGAGCGTCAGTATTTCTCAATACACTGACACCTGTCTAAACCATGGAATATGGCTATCCCATTAGGTTGTGGCGGTCAGAAAGAAGAAAACCTAACATTCTTCTTTTATTCTTCTATCTATATTTAAATCTCTTCCTTCTTTATTTTTGATTTCTAATCTGTTGAATCTATCTCATACTCTTACAGTTGTCCCAGTTGCAATCCGGAGGTCCGCTTTCGAGTCTAACCGCATTTTATTACATTAGCTTTTCCGCAGAGCGACTGCCTGTCTGACCTCCGCAACCCAAAGGGATAGCTTTATTCCATGGTTAAGACTAGTGTCAGTTTACTCATAAGTACTGACTCCCTATAACGATTGTCAAAGATCTTCATGACAGACAGGACTGACGGCTTCACGTGCTCTCCGAGGCACGGGGCAAGTGATAATTTACAATTCAAAACGCACTTCACGAAATTCGAACCCGATACCCTGTGCATGGCAGTCTGTTGGTATCTCCAATAGGCTATAATTTCTTTTAATGTGATCTTTTATTTTAAACACGTGTACTGTAAACAATTTGCGAATTTGGCTCTAAATCACATAGATACCTATTTTATGTGCATTAAAAACCTATTCATTCCCTAACGCCAAAAAAAGTCATTAATTTCTGGTATCTTTCCCAAAGATTGGAAAATCGTAAACGTGGTACCTATGTACAAAAAAGGTGATAAATGTATTATATAAAACTATCAACCTATATCCATTTGAAGCATTATTCCGAAACTTTTTGAAAAAAATAGTTTGTCCAATTCTAATCTGTCATTTGGAGGGTGTTTTGTCTAACTTGCAGCACGGCTTTCGAAGACGAAAATCTACTCTAAGTAATCTCTTCTAATCTTGCCACTAGTGTGGATAAAAAAAGCTCAAATTGATAGCATATACACTGATTTCACTAGCGCGTTCGATAAAGTCAACCGTAACATACTTTTATCGAAACTAAAATTCTATGGGAATCATGGCTGTTTATTGTCCTGGCTGGGTTCTTACTTGACGGACAGAGTGCAAAGAGTTACTGCTAATGGCTTCACCTCTTTTGACATTGTTCCTTCTTCAGGTGTTCCATAAGGATTCCACCTTGGTCCAGTCCTTTTTCTTGCCTTTATCAATGACATATCAGATCATTTCTCATACAGCAAGTGTTCAATGTTCGCGGATGACTTGAAAGTCTATAAAGACATTAACTCTCCCAGTGATGTTAACCTTCTGCAAGCGGATCTGGATGCCATTAACTGGTGCTGTAGGAATAAAATGATCCTAAATCCAAAAAAAATGCGTTCATATCACTTTTACCAAGAAGAGGAACATAGTTACGTCTTCATTTTGTATTAATAATGATCAATTGGAACAATCTACAATGGTTAGGGATCTTGGGGTGCATCTTGACCACAAACTAAGCTTTGTCAACCATATCGACAGCATTATTCGGAAATCTTGGCAAATGTTCGGCTTCATTAAACGCATCCGTAGAGATTTAAAAAATACAGCCATATCGATTAACCTCTATAGCGCTTTTGTTCGCAGTATACTGGAATATGATACGCTGGTTTGGAATCCCCAATATAATTTCACACTGCAAGATTAGAATGTCTTCAACGCAATTTTACTCGATTTTTAGCGCTCGAAGATCGTCACTGTCCATATCGTGCTGATTATTATACAAGACTCAATCACTTCAATATGAAGTCTTTAGAAATAAGGAGGCAGACCAATGACTAAATAACACTTCATAAAATAATAGATGGAAGAATAATTTCCCCTGAATAAATTCCCCTTAGTTGCTTAAATCTGAACGTACCCCACGGTATACCTAGACGACCTATAGAAAGAGTTTTCAATCCATCTCGTAGTAGAACCAATTTGGGTAAACACGCCCCCTTGAACAGACTAATGAGCTCGTACAATAATATCACTTCTAGGAATATCAATATTGACGTTTTTCACATGGCAGACCTTAACAAATTTAAAACAGAGTGTATCCAAGTGTTGTGTTCATATCACATTTTCTTGCTTTTTTGATATGCACACATTTTAATTGTGTAAAAGTTTTTATATTTTATATTATTAGTTTGTATAGTTTTATAATTCTAAATGCTTTATATAATTGCAAATGCTGTCTGTGTACACCCGTAAAGGCATCTCATAATAGTAAGTAATAGTATAGTGTTGTGTCGATGGTGTAGCTAACCTAAATAAATAAATAAACGCGACGTTTTGGTTAGCTTACATAGATCCAGCTCAATAAATATATTTTATTTATATTTCACCAAGTTAAGAAGACGAAATAAGAAGATGTATTGTATGTACTGTTATTATCTATAATCTATAACAATAAAGATGAATCACCGAAATGTTTGTACGCGCATAACTTCCAAACGACTGCACAGAATTGGATAAATATTTGTTTTATGTGTTCGTTATTGTCATGAGAAGGTCTGTGTGAATAATTTATTAAATATTATGTTTAAAAATATTAGTAAAAAAAAAAACGGTGGTACGAAGTTCGCCGGGTGAGCTAGTATCATATTTTTTTTACCTAGGTAATGGTTGTTTTAATGAGATTTATGGAAGAAGAGTGGCGAGGCCTTGGCCATACAGTGGGACGTCACAGGCTTTTAAAAAAATGGTTATGCTTCTTGCTATTATTTTTAATAAAATTGTCCACTATTAGGCACTAAGTGGGCACCGAAACGGTTGCGACGTAGGCTGCGGTGCCATCGAGCCATTAGGCACCCCCATTAGCGAGTGATCACACTCGCCTCTCAGTTCATATAAAACAAAGGGATGGATCTAATTGCGACCGCAGGCTCCTCTGTCGCATGTAATATGAGGACTGCTAATTGCAGGGAGCTTCTCGTTAAACAGATCACTGATATAATCTGACCCGGTGATTATGAAATTCTATTATGATTAATTTGTAAAAAAATGTCGTTGGCTACTGTTTGTCACATGGGCTTTCTGGTGCGTAATATTGCGCTCAGGAAACAAAAATAATTACAGCTACAACGGACACCGATGTTGGCCTACCTACCCCAAGGGGCGCAGGTCAAGCTGGTAATTTCAGTGGATGTTGGCCTAATTTTCTCATGGTTAGAGAAAAGGCATTTTCTCAGCAAAGGTACAGTTTATACAAAGGATTAATGTTGATAATATTTGTCATTTAAGTACAAACTAAAGACGATGTTTCCTTTTATTTGGGTTCATCATCAGCCTGCTATAGTCCACTGCAGAGGGTCTACCACGCGTTTTAGACGGTGAAGATAGACTAGTCGACGAGAACAATTTTCGTACATTTCCTAAATGCGCCGCTCCCTAGCGGACTCTATCGATCGTTACTGTCCGCGGCGATTTTAGAAAATGTATGGAAATTGTACCGTCGACTAGTCTATCGTCACCGTGACGATCGAGTGCAAAACTCGTGGTAGCCCTCTGGATATAGGCTTCTCCAAAGGCATGCCTCTGACCCTCAGCATTTGGGTTAGTAAGGTAAATTACATGCATTATATTCCTAATTTGTATAAACACCTCAATGGAAGTTTGCTGATCTAGAACAATATTAACCACCGATAGCTCAATCAATTTCAGAATATTACAAAACGTACAAGAGCGTTCGCACCTGGGCGTCATCGCCGGCTACAGCTCTGCAATATAATCTAAATATAGTCCCGTCAAACATTTGTACCTACGGTGTTATACTGCCGCATTTGTTTGTTTACCTTAACGGACGAATTGCACGATTGTACTGAAAGCTTTGTAAGCAGTTTCCTACAGTCATTTAGATGCTTAGAAGGCACGTATGTAAGTATGTATTTACACGTGTAATTTAAGAAATTTTATTATTTGTTGAACTTTAGTAAATTACTAGAATCGACAGTGGTATTTATGTAAGGGTTCTAATTAATGACATTATTTAAAAAATTAACGTGACTTACATTCAATTGTTCCGACGTTTACGTGTGTCGTACACCAGTCGTGGTTACTTGATGTATGATGTCTTTCGGCGCCATTTTCTTAAAGTAATTTTCTCTCATTATTTTATGGGACTTTGAGACCGAGAGGTTAAATACTACACCAGCGCTGCGAAATGTTATAACAACCCAAAATATTCAATTACCATTTTCAATAAAGAAATGATATCCATTTCCAATATAAAAATCATATTTACTCCCAAAATTGGAACAATCAAACCCTATCCCAACGTATTCCATGTGTCACGCCGTAGCGTAACACACCAGAGGTGCGTTATAGCACTGTAATAGCCGATCGACGATCTGCACAATAAACCGTCCAGAATACGCGTCCAATATTAATTCCACTTCCGTGCTTCATCGAAATGTTATTAACCGTAAACTGCCGAGGGAATTACAGCAATCATTGCCGTTACATTTGTACGTTAATGCTGGTGTTACTGGCTTTTAAAGTGGGTTCTGTTTTTAACACGGCTTTATTGATTTGACCTGTATGCGTATGAGTTGTACTTATGTCAGCAACTGCGTTTTGTTTGTCCTTTACAAGTTGCTACATGTGTGTAAATGACAATTTAATTATTAAAGACAGTGTCAAACTTTTACCTCGGTATGAAATTATTGAAGTGTATTTCCCGTTTTAATTGGTTGCGGAGGGCACTCAAAGCTGTCTGTCCCGGTTATTTTCTAAGGATAAGGACCATTAGGCCATGTCGAAGGCCTTCGGGCGGTCTGAAAACTCAGACACCAGAGTTGGCCACACACTCACACGAAAAACAAATTGGTGGCGAAAAATTTGAGTTATTGTTTTCTGCCTTTCTTTTAATATCCGTAATACTCTATTGATTTGATTCAGCCAACAGCCCATGTAACAAAAAGTAAATATTGATTTCTGTTTGTCTACAGATTTTCTATTTTCTTTATCTGGTTTGGTTAACGTTGAAAATGCGTCTTTGTTTCATACGTATTTGTATGCTACGATCTAGAAATGATTGTGCCGAATTTGTATGTTCTAGTCCAAGAAAATAAGCCTTTCTAGTAAATAAAAATGCGTATAATCAGCTTTCTGTTTTTTCTGCTGCTTAAGCTAGTATTATCATAATCACCATTAAATCAATATTAACATATTTATTTGTATAAGAATAGCATTGTATTGTATCTGGAACAACAAGAAATGTTCGTAGTTTATTATTACAATAAATTGTTCCAATAAAACCACTTCTTTCCTGTAAACAGTTTTACTATCGCCATGTTTGCTAGACTTGACATTATTGTGACCGACTACATTCTATGGAATGTATTTTCTAGTGATGTGACTGTGTGACTTCTGGTATCGAACAGAAAAAATCTCAGATGCGGTTTGACTGACTCCAATTGCATAAAAAATATAATTATTGAATTTACATTCTCATAGAGATATTATTTTATACGTTTTTTAAATAATTCTTGGAAAGTCTTATATTGCTAGATTTTATTTTCTTAATTGTAGAATTAAGAATAGTCTGAAAAAAGAGAAAACCGGGCTCTTAGTCAAACTGCAATTGCGAATCAACTGGTTGCAAATCCTGAAACGACTTAACTACACTGTCATAAATATAGCGACTTTAGTTAAAAAGATAATAGATGTTGACGATGACGCGTCGTACAATTTGTAAAACCAATGTTTATAATATAAATTATAATATAAACACATTGATTTTTCACCAAATCGATTGAAAGCTTGCGTATTATTCGTTGAAACCAGAGTAAGAAGCATTAGTGTATAAAGTACCTATACCTTCACGTATTACGAAAAGAAAAATATAACGGTTTTGTAGGTGTGATCAGAATTCATAAGCTCGTCAAATTTTAGCTGTCAGCATGCGGACAGCCTCCAGGATAATCCACGGAGGAAAATATACGGCAAATCTATAAATACGGCACACGCCAAAAATAAATTAACTTTGGCACTTTAAGAGGTTACCAAAAATTAAATTTGGCCGTCAGTACATCACTAGCGTGTTCATTTATTCAACCGGACATGGAGCCGTGATGTGACAAATAGAACACAAATAATCTTATACTGGCACAAATTACGTTCAATGTGAGAAACTTTTTGATATCTATGCGTTGTGTAAAAAGTGAGAGTACATAATATAATATCGATTACATTATAACTTTAGGTACAAAAGTATTGTACTTCTATTTACTTGTATTAAAGTGGGCTGGCCACATTTGTAGAAGGACTGATGGCCGATGGAGCAAGCGAGACCTGGAGTGGAGACCATGACTCGGCAAGCGTAAGGTAGGGCGGCCCCCGGCTAGGTGGACCGACGACCTGAAAAGGGTGGCAGGGACAGACTGGATGCGGAAGGCTGAGGACCGTGTACTGTGGCGCGTGTTGGGAGAGGCCTATGTCCAGCTATGACAGCTGGACTGCGATAGGTTGATTGATTGATTGATTGATTGATTCACCTAAACCTTTTTCAGTAATCACACTATTTATTAGTGAAACCGTTCAAAAATCCAGTCGGTAGTAAAACCCATTTCTAATTTGAGTTTATCGCGTTCATACCTACATACCATCATTTTTCATACCTACCCCTGTAAGTATTGTCTTATCTGTGCCCATACCATACCACACAATAGCCTGTCTCGCAGTCAAACTTAGTTCTGCAGCGTTTGCAGTTAGAAAAGTAAGGGAATTCACAGATATATATACTGCTAGATTAGTTTACTTTAGTTATTTTCACAGCGTTATGTCTTATGGTATTATGTTATGGGGTACGGCTGCTGATATACAGACTATTTTTGTCATTCAAAAGAGGCCATACGTGCAATTTATAAGTTAGGTGCTAGAGATACTTTACGTAATAAATTTAATGAAGTAGATATATTGACAGTTGCATCGCAATATATATATATGCTAACTTAATGTACATTAAGAAAAACTTAGTTCTATACCGCAAAAATAGTGATTTGCACAAAGTGAACACAAGGAATAAGCATAAACTAGTGGGAACTAACTACCATTTACATAAAGTTCATAACTCATTTGCGGGAATTGGTATACGATTTTTCAACAAATTGCCTACTGAAATAATGAATTTACCCATGCACAAATACAAACGGACAATTAGAAACTTTCTTTTACAGAGGGCTTACTACACTATTAAAGAATTTTTAAATGATAAGACACCATGGGGATAGATTTAGGCTTGTTTAACTCACGATTATTTTCATTCCTGACCATTTACATAATTGTTATATAAATTTGTTAAATTCTCGTTTTGATAAGTGACATGTTAAGTGGAGGTGCCTCGTGAACACATGATTTTGCAGGATTTGGATATTTTTATGATTTGTTGAATGTAGTTTAACATTAATTATCCCTGATCATATCATTGTTTACTTGTCACCTTCACAAAATTCTTTAACCTATTGGTTGCTGATACATATATACTACTGAGCTAAAATGTTTTATTATTGTAGTATTCGCATGTTTTGCTTTATTTTATTTTTTCTTTCATTTATTTCCAATCAATGACGCCAAGTGTTTTGGCTGTGTCAGCAATCATGGTAGCATAAATTGTAAAATTAAGATTCTGTTTTTAAAAGAGTGGCATGAGTTTCTTCCAGGCTCTTCTCATATCCCTACCATCCCGAACCTGGTTGTAAAAAAAGAGAATTGACGTTCATAAGCGTTGCTTTTGTAACCTATATGAATAAATGATTTTGAATTTGAATACATACAGACAGGACAGCTGGACTTTATTCTATAACAAGTTTATTTTTATATTTTATTTTATTTATAGAATCACGCCTATATCCCCGAAGGGGTAGGCAGAGGCGTAATATTACACTCACATTTCGCCATTAATTTTTGGTCCCACGTAATATAAGGCTATTGTCGTACCGGGCAGATTACCAGACTCCGTGCTGCTACTGAGAATTCGGAAAAACCCAGTAAAGATTTTGCCCGGCCCGGGAATCAAACCCGGGAGCTCCGACCAGCAGTCACATACGCTATCCACTGGACCACGTAGGCAATCTTATAACAAGTACCTACTTATAAATATTAGGTCCGGATCCGCAACCTACTGGTTAGAATTTTCCACATCTAATTGACTCAAACCCCTCTCCAAGATACTGTTGGGTCAAACTCTCCCATTATAACCATACAGTCAGTTCCGCGAACCCTACACTAGGAAAGTGCCGACTCATTCCAATTAGCTGCAACATTAACCCTAAAATACATATATAATGAGTAGCCTGTGGAACTAGCTAACTGAACTAGGATCTCTATTACATGACAGCCGAAGTACTTGTGGCGGCTAATTCTGTTAGACGTCGCTCCACTTGCCGACTCGGGCATAAAGCTACCTACCCGTAAGAGATGAGTGAACTAGCTGAGTAAGATGCAATACAATTTTTTTCATAGACTCACACCTGTATCCCCGAAGGGGTAGGCAGACGTGTAATATTACACCCACATTTCGCCATTAACTTTTAGGTCCCACGTAATAGGGAGCGAGCCTATCGCCGTTACCGGGCACTTCACCAGACTCCGAGCTGCTACTGAGAATTCGGAAAAACCCAGTAACACTTTTGCCCGACCCGGGAATCGAACCCGAGACCTCCGATCAGCAGTCGCATAAGCAATCCACCACGGAGGCAGCAATTCTTTTTTATGTACTATGCGGCAAATTTGCAGCGCAACACCTGATTGTAAGCGTTTACCGCCGCCCTTGGACAAAAGCAACACCAGAGAAGTCACAAGGGCGGTAACGCCCTTAGGGTTGGAAAAAAGTATACGAGGATGAGTAGGATCAGAGAGAAGGAATAGGGGATGGGGCCTTTGGCACTCTCACTCACCGCACGAAACTCAAAAGTATAGGTATACTTTACATCTATGTCCTGTGAGAGGCTAGTACTTCCCCGGTCGAGCCGGCCCCTACATGCAAAACAGCCAGGCTCAACTTCTTATAAGGTCAAAGCTGGCCGTCAGCTTCTTGTACTCCATTCGGTCATCCCATGCCTAGGCTTTTGAGTCCAAGGCCTATTTACTAGTTCACGGAGATTTGTTGTGAGTCACCGTATATTAATTTTCATCAAAACATACACCATTTTTTATAGGAAGTCTATATCCCTGAATCCCTGTATGTATGAGCCTGTATCCTTGAAGGGGTAGGCAGAAGTGTAATATCATACACACATTCGCCATGTTAAGAATTTGTAGGTCCCACGTAACAGGGGGTGAACCTATTGTCGTTACCGGGCACTTTGCCAGACTCCGTGCTGCGCTGAAAATTCGGAAAACGCCAGTGACACTTTTGCCCGACCCAGGAAACGAACCCGGAACCTCCTGACCAGCAGTCGCATACGCTGTCCACTGGATCACGGAGGCAGTTAGTAAAACATCCACCACTAGTACCGCTTTATTTTCTAGTCCCACTCAGCACATCTCTTTCATTTCATAGATGTGTTCCTCACACATCTCATTTCCCGCATATCACTAATGGATAGTGAGCTCGCCTCACTTGTTCCAATGTAACTCAATTATAAGTTGATATTGAATCTAACCACTAAGAGTGGCGCCGTGTCAGATTCTAGTGCGAGTTTTCGATCAATTGCTAACAAGAATCTTTGTTAGAGAGTTAACTTTATTATAAAGAGATACTTACTGATTAATATACTGTGTATACTATCTAAGTTCCTTAAGCTATTGTTATTGGAGATGTAGTGCTCATAGCGTGGCTTGGCTTGACATGCGGTTGACAAAGTTAAGCAACCGCAAAGCGTGAAAATAAAACTGTCGGTCCTGGTTCTTGTCCTTATACAAGAATCATGTTGGAGGCCTGTAGGCGGGCTGAAATCTACGACGCCAGAGTTGGCCACACAAACGAGAAGATTGGACATAATCCAGCTCTGTTTCTACGTTTCTGCTGTTTTGGCAGTTGTCATGTTTTTATTTTCTAAGGACTTCATAAAGATGTTCTTCAATGGGCAGTCGCTTGGCCGTCCTTGAAGTGCATAGAATTTAATTTATAAATTAGAATTTAATACAAGAAAATATTTCGTATTTTTCCAATACTACAAAAATATATTATACGTATTCTGGTAGCTGAGAAATATTTTCCTGAAAGTTATAACGTAAACAACAGCTCTCGATAGAGAGAGGTGGAAAGAGGGTAGGGAGGCCTTTGCCCTGCAGTGGGACAGGTTAGGCTGTAAATAATAATAATAATATTACGTAAAATAAATTCTATTATATTACTTTGTCAAACCTGGAGAAGGGTCTCCGATTGACGTTATGTCCAATCGACGTTAGACCTTATTTGCATTGAACTGAAGTTATCACCCGGAACATACGCGGGTGCAAACGATGTAGGATAAAATATAAAAGTATATTCTTCTTCTTCTGGTGCCTCTTCATTCTTGAAGGTTGGCCGTCAGCTTTTTGTACTCCTCCCTGTCCATAGTAAAGTATTGACCTATTGTAAAAAATCTGTGATATCTAATTTTAATCTATAAAATATTTAATCGGTCGCATCTACTAACGAATTGTCATAATTCGTTCGTTTAAATTCGTTATAAGGCATTCATATACGAAGACACCAAAATTGTGTATCCGAAGCAATGAGTGGCACGGGCATAAAATAAATAAAAAAAATAAAACTGTGAAGGTCATTCTCTATGAAGTTATGATGTTTACAAGACCCTGGTGACCTCTTATACTCGTTACAGACCTCGTAAAAACCATTCACTCTAACTAAGAATATACGACGTTATTTTCAATGATATTTTATTTTTTATAATATTTTACTTGACGCCTAGATATCACTGAGATAGTATTATATGTAGGATAGAAACATGGATTCGATAGTTATTATCAGTGCGGAGTCAGTATGAGGAAGAAAAGTCAGTCGTTATGGAAAGACTCCGAATAAACCGGCACAGGACTAAACCATGGAATATCGCTATCCCTTTGGGTTGCAGCAGGTGCGGGATCTGCTATCTAGCCTAACAAGATTTTTCAAAATAATAGATTTTCTACAAAGCGAATGCCGAACTAAGACCAAAACTTCCATGATTTTCTTTTATTATATATAGTAATAGGCGGCAAACGAGCAGACGGATCGCCTGATGGTAAGCACTTACCACCGCCCATAGACACAAGCAACACCACAGGAGTCACAAGTGCGTTGCCGCCCTTTGGGTTGGGAAAAGGGATAGGATAAGGAGTGGGATGAGGGAGAAGGAATAGGGGTAGAGCCTCCGGCACTCTCACTCACCAAACGAAACGCAACAGTTTAGGTACTATTACTCTACGTCGATTTTCTGTGAGAGGGTAGTACTTTCCCGGTCGAGCCGGCCCATTCATGCTGAAATCAGCAAGGCTCCACTACCGTTAAAAGTAACAAAAATGACTTAGCCCAGTATAGGTATACGCAAGGATATTGACTCCCCGCAACGACTGTCAAAGAATTCTATGACAGCCGGAACCGACCGCTTAACGTGCGGTAATCAGTACACGACATTGTATGAAAAACATATCTGATAAAATTTCGAAATCTTTACCAGAATACCTACAGCAAATTCTCAAATCTTTGTGTGTATTTTCACTAAATTCTCAGTTCGATCAAGTAGGGCGTAGTGATTATGCATAAAGTTGGAGCAAGTTTATCCAATTTTCGAGCAACAACATTCAGAGAAGGAACTTCGACGTCGAAGTATGAGCTCAGAGATGATTTAAACTTGAAGTTTGCTATTCAACAAACGTTACGATGCTGAGTATTATTTTTTGTAGAAGACGTCTTAATACCGATAGTATATGTATGGAAAAGTAGGAAAATTCTACAAAAAATTGTCTTAAAACGATGCTGGTAATCAGAGAAAATTGTAAGTTAATCGGTTACATAAGTAGTAGTAATGTATATAAATATTTACCTTCCTGTTTTACAATAGTCAGCTTATTAAAAAAAAAGAGGAACACACCCACTCTAGGATTAGGTGCGTGGTAGGCACTTTTTCTAATCTTATACTAATATATAAAGCTGAAGACTTTGTTTGTTTGTTTGGTTGAACGCGCTAATCTCAGGAACTTACTAGTCCGATTTGAAAAATTCTTTCAGTGTTAGATAGCCCATTTATCGAAGAAGTCTATAGGCTATATTACATTGCGCTATGAGCTACGGGAACGGAGCAGTAGTAGCCTTAAATAGCGCGGGTGTAACCGCGGGCATCATCTAGTCATTAGTATACAATGGAGTTCCGCCAAGTATCCCCTAATCCAATCAACTATACACAATAGTAACTCCCACTCGATAAATAATTAAAACACAATCCAGATCCACCTTCATTACGAATTAATCGAGTTGTAAATACGTACTTAACTCTAAATAAAACTCGTGGACTAACAGCCAAGTGGATTCAGGTCAGGGCACGTCCAAAGCAATATGAAATACTGGTTGTAGTATAGTGGCAATAATCGTAACGTTTTGCACTTAGAAATGGACGGACATTCACAGACAAGAAACAGGTGGTTTATCATAAACTGTGACAGTTCGAGATGGTACAGATATATAAATACGGAGTAAGGAAATGATGGATTCATAGTTTCAATAGTAAGTGCTTTGCTCATCTGAAATTATTATATTTAGTGTATTTCGCCTCATGTTTGATGCTACACAATTCATGGATACGGCTCGCTTGGTTGTATGTTACACGGTCGCACAGATCAAAATCTTCACGTGATAACACAGCACTGCACTCCACATGTAAACTGTATAGTTCACACTGCACACTATTTATATTGTACCTACAGTTCCGAATTAATTGTCTCAGGAGACGAACACTCGCGTTTTTTAGAATTCGAAATTCGAAGTACCGACAGTTCCGAACATATAAAAGTTAATAATTGTGAAGACCAAGTGAGGGTAGGTTCCAAAACCCGCACTTCTCGGAGGCAGCGCTGACGAACATCAGTCATCCCGTGACCACGGCTGGTGTAACCCATGCCGAAACGTCGGGACAAATAGAAAGGTATTTCATCTTTCTTTTCGTTTATTAACACGATTCAGACCCGTTACATAATTTTTAATATGTGTACAAATCGTGGTAGTTTAAAAGTAATTAACACTAACTATTATTCATCGATATAATCAGATATTATCATCAGGCATCATCAATATGTATCCAGAATTTTAGTTCTTGCGTAACTGACTGACTGACATACAACGCACAGTGAAACCTACTGGGCACAAGAGGTTGAGATTCAGCAAGTGTGTTCCTTGCAGAGTTTATGGTTGCAATAAGGGAGGAATTTTGGAAATTCTACCCCAGAATTTGGACGGAAGATTATATTTCTGATTAGCTTAAACTTTGTACATGATAAATGATAACAGACGATCACGCAAATGGAGCCGACGCAACGGCGAAGTCTAGTGTTTTCAAATATAAAATAAACTAGCTGTTTCCCACGGTTGCACCCGCGTTCTGAGGGAACTACTTCGGTACTTCGGCACTCGGTTAATGTATAGCCTAAGTTACTGCTTGGCACACCGGCTATCCGCCAGTGAAAGTCCCGTCAAAATCCAGACAGAAGAAACAGACAGACAGAAAAAAGTTTAAAAAATGTCATTTTGGTATATGTACCGTGTACACATCCATATTATACATTTAGTAAAAAGCGGTTATTTTATTATTACAAACAGACAGTCCAATTTTATTTATGTGTATAGATAGACAAATAATACGTTGCGTGATGGTTGCATAAGGGCGGTTTCAGATTAGCGTATTTTTCTGCGTGTATGCTGTCGTTTCAGCATACACGCTTACACGCGCGCTTCTTTGCAAGCTTAAAAAACCGGACTCGTGTAAACGGACATAATTCGGCGTGTTCGCTCGAAACGGTGGTGACATCTTGTCACTTTCAACATGGATTCTGACGGCTCGCACTTATACGGGCTACGAAGCGCGTCAGCGCTCGTACAACTTGCGCTTGTGCCAAAAAGCGCTCCTAAACGCGCCTACATACGCTTCCAAAAACGAGCTTATACGCGCGTATAAAACGATAATCTGAAACCGCACTAAATGTTGTCTGTCATTTAGTCAGTAACGCAACAATTGTATATTTAAAGAAGACTATTAATTTATGTTTTTTTATGTTTATATGTTAGTCTATTTCATGTATGGGTTTATCTGACAGTAAATAATTTATTTTTTAATAGCAGACCATAAATTTATGTAGCAGACCATAGAGATAGATAATATAGAGACAAAGAAGATGTGTATACAGATGATATTACAAACAAAATGACTGTCACTTATTGTCACTCAGACTGATTGACTACGCATGCGCCCGTGGGTGTTTTCGTCGAAGATTATGAATGTATATACGCAGATGTGACAAACTGTTTATTTTACCTACTTGATATTTCGTGGACACAGAAAAATACAATCAGATATTTTTTTATACTTTGTGCAAGTAATTTATTTTTTACAGATACTTCACGTAAGGTTGCTCTTAGTTTAACTTTTCTTGGGCTATCAAATATCGAATCAGATTCAGATACGTGCGCATTATGTAGAGAAGAAGGCGAAGCATTTTTAGGAGCTTCTAAAATCTCAAACGTGTCATATGGAGTCCAACAAGGATCATAAGGAATTGCGTCTTTTTTAAGAAACCTACTTCCAGTTTTGGAAATTGTGAAATCATCAGGACGGAAATGAGCTGAGCAGATATGCGAGTGTTCTGATGGCAACCACGTTTCTTCTCTTCTCTCAGCTTGGACGAATTTGATCCAAATTTCCCTTTTCTCAACGTTTTTGCGCAACAATCTAAAACAATTAAACTTATAAATAATAGGATACATTATATGAGGCTTCATAAAGGGATTGCACAAAATATGCCGTGCCGTACTGTCCATTACGGCATGGCATATTTTTGTGATAAAGGACGACATAACTTAAATATAAGTAAAATTTTAATTTCAATGACAATTATCAATAGTAACAAACGAACGAGAATGCCACGGCATCCCGCGGGATTTCTTTCGGAGTTCAAATTTCAAACTAATTGTCATATCATTAATTCATAAATTTCTTTTTCACCACAGCAGCTCAAACATGCCGCTTTTACTGCGAGACAACAGTGAACAAAACGCGATTTTGATTCGAGCGTGAGGCAAAGTAGCTTTTTAATTTTTCAATCTTCACTGCCACGAATTGACATTGTTCAGCCACAAATTTGAAACATTCGAATTTTACTGTGCTCTGTCTCTTTCACATGCATATAAAAAGTGAGTGAAAAAACAAACCCCTTCGAATTCGAAATTCGATTATTGAATTCGACCTCAAAGAAAACACCTACGCAAAAAAAAAAAGATATTTGTAAAAAAGAAATTACTTTTTTTATATGTTATTGTTTACATGTTTTAATTTATTATTGGATTTTAATAAAAATAAGTCTAATTACTAGTATAAAATTAGTATTTAACCAATACATTTTTATAAACATCAGGGACGCGGTATTAAAACGCGATTTAAAAAAGTAGCGGGAATAATAATTTCGCTGATGCTGATACAGTAGGTATAGCGTAACGTGTTAAATTATATTAATATATAAAATAATCTAAAACGATGAGTGAAACTAGCGATGATGACTGTACTTTAACACCAGAAGAGTTAAATCAACAAGTGATTATGCAGAATTCAATCTATTCCTGTTCATTTCTATGTCTCCCAAGTAATATGTGTTCTCACTGCTGTGGTGAAAAGTTATGTGTGCTACACGAGAGCAAAGGTTTTTGTATCTCTTGCTGTTGAGTCCCTCACCACGCTCATGATTCTAACTTTGATTCACTCGCTACGCTCGTGAATCAATCATAGAATCCTTCGCTTGCTCGGGACTCAAAATCAGCACTCGAAACAAAAAACAACTTTGCTTTCTTGTTGCACAAATAACTATTTCACCACAGCAGCTCAAACATGCCGCTTTTGCTGCGAGACAACAGTGAACAAAACGCGATTTTGATTTGAGCGTGAGGCAAAGTAGCTTTTTTTTTTCAATCTTCAGTGCCACGAATTGACATTGTTCAGCCACAAATTTGAAACATTCGAATTTTACTGTGCTCTGTCTCTTTCACATGCATATAAAAAGTGAGTGAAAAAACAAACCCCTTCGAATTCGAAATTCGATTTTGGAATTCGACCTAAGAGAAAATACCTACGGCAACGCAAAAAAAAAAAAGAATAAAGAAATTACTTTTTTATATGTTATTGTTTACATGTTTAATTTATTACTGGATTTTAATAAAAATAAGTCTAATTAATATACCAACATACCAACATACTAACCTTTAACAAATATTGTACAGCAAAAAAATATTAAGTGGGTACTCGAGATTCTCAAAGGAATTTTTGCAGTCTATACTTAATTTTATTTTATGACAAGAACTGCTGACAACTCGGTGTATATATATCTCTTTTTTGCAAACGTAATATCGTGCATATGTGAAAGTGACAGATAGTACAATGGACTCGCCCTCATTTATTCATCATGGATTTGCCCACAGTGGACTTGCCCACAATGGACTTGCCGGGTGCACGAAAATTGATAATATTGCCTAGTAATTGTGTTGCTAAGATGTTTTATGCCAAAAAGTAGATTAGTTACCAATCAATAAAACAGATTTGCACAAAATAATGACTGAAAACTTTCTTAATCCAATTAAATAAATAATTTCGTAAGCAGTTTGACAGAGCGCGGTTTCGTGCGCCCACTAGAGAGTTGTCGAACGAACTAAGAGATGTACGGTTCCCGAACCATAAGTCATTGGAACATTTTCGTTGTACAGAAGGGCGCATCTAGTGCGTTAGTACATATAAATCTATGTAGCAGACTGATGATTTGTCCCAAATCAAAAATGCCTTCATCATACAAAAGTCACACATACTTATGGGTGTAGAAAATGGCCGGCTGTTAACAAACGCATAAAACTTTATGTACCTACTATAAAGGCGTTTGTAGACGATAAATGTTTTACAGTATCTGGAATTTCACTTAAACCGAGTCAATTGTTCCACAAGACATTATAATTGAATCGCTTCTATTTCGAGGCAATTGAAAGGCAGATTATTTTTAATATTTTAAATTAGTAATTTTGGTTTTAAATATAGTGAATTTTATTGCAATGGGATGCTTCAGTAACGACTAAACGTATGTTTTATCTATTTTTTGCCTATAGATAGAATAATGTAAGGCAAGGACAGTCTAGAGGAGATGCCAACAGACTGCCATGCACACGTTAAACGTTCGGACCCGGCTAACATGAAGATATTTGGGTTGTATTTAACTGTTACTCAAAAATACTAATTTTCCACCAAAAATACTAATTGCATCACTAAGCTAAGCAGGGCTCCGTCAACGAGAACCTAACATAACCTATTAAGTTTTCTGAGTGGATAAGTTTCCCGAGCGGACGAAACTTTTCATATCAAATGATATTTTGTAAAAAGATCATCATATTTGGTGTACAAATAGTATTTTAGTGTGCAAGTCAGTATTTTAGTGAAATAATAAAGTATTTTTGCGTAACTCACTTTAGTGTGTTACATAACATTTTTGATACGCTGTTAATAATATCCCAAGATATTTGACAGTCGTTCTAGAGCGTCAGTATTCCTGAATACACTGACACCTGTCTAAACCATAGAATATGGCTATCCAGTTAGCGTGCGTTCACACTACGCCGGACCGGCTAATTAGCCGGAAGCCGGCGCCCGGAGCGAGTGTTCACACTACGCTGGACCGGCTTATTAGCCGGAGAACGACCGGCTCCCTGGATTATATATACTTTATAGATGGAATGATTGCATCGCAAGATCATCACCAAAAGAATCTGACTTTGGTGACCATGGGTGGCCATGGTCACCAATGTCAGATTCTTTTAGTAGTCAAAATTAAATAGAACTTCATGTAAAACTTAGAAACTTCATTCATAGACATTTTGATTTATGCGTATAAAGATTGTACTGATATTTGTAGGGACGTTGAAAGAACAATGCCCATTTCTGGCCCAGTTTGGAACTCATGAACAGCACAATAAAGTTTCAATTAGTTGTTGAATAATCCTTTTTATTTATAACTTAATTTATAGGCATTACTAAAGGTGTGCCGAGAAATTTATTCAATAAATAGGTTTAAAAAGATGTGTTAACGTCTAAATAGCCAACACGCAATAGATCAGAAATTGCCAGTAAAGAAATCATAATATTAAATCGATTATCACTTCTTCTTTATCGATTTTACGTTTTCTCTTCTCAAAATTATTTGAGTTAATAGCAAATCTCTACTTGGTCCTTAAACATTTAAAATGTGTGTACTTTTAAGGTATATATATGCACTATATATACTACAAATAAGTTCGAGTTTGGACCAAATATATAGATAACCTATGTCCGAAATCCATATCGATTAATCAATATCATTTAAAACTGTGAACAAATGGCAAAAAAATGGCAACACTTTTGACTCTTAAGTTAATGTCAATAATGTCATATTCAGTTTATTTTGTTTGTTACCTATTTGTTTTGGTCGTGCACATAGTGAATTATTTTTATGTTTTTGGATCTTTTACGACTTCTGGCTTTTTCTTTCGGATTTCTACCCTTACCAAATGATTAACTCATTCGTTTCTACGCAAAACTACGAAATACTTTAACTATCTTAATAAAAGTGGGTACACACCTAATGTTTTGTGAGCATATAAAAGTACTTCTTGTAATAAATCTATGAATGTGATGAACCTCTAATCAATCTCAAAATTCTAGTTTAACACTCTTTTATCGAATGCAATAACAACTACTACGATTTTTGACTGTCCACATCTGGGCCGGCGTCTCTAAGAAAAATGGGCATTGTTCTTTATCGATACTTTTATTTAAAATGTTTTGTATAAAAGAGAAACAAATACATCCTTAAAAACTTTCGCGTTCATAATAATACTTTATATACAAAACCATTTTCGGCAAACAACTACTAAGTTATGCATGTTTATAGTTGGTGCCACGAGAAGATAGACTTTTTGTAAACAAACATTCAGGGCTTCACAACCTTTTTTCAAACAGTTGTGTTTTAGATTTTATACTTTTTGAACAGTCTTTTTTTTCATTGCCTAATACTACATTTTTAAATTTATATTGGTAAATTTTACCGAAATAAAAATATTTGATTTTGTGTTTGAATCGTCGAATGTTCATAAATTTGCCGATTTTTTTGTCGTTTTACAAATAATTTATTCAGTAAATTAAGGAAAAATAGAGCACCATGTATGTTAATGATAGAGTAGGTACATACATGTTACTTTATTATTCACATGTTTTTTTTTTAATCATAGACAATAAATCATTTGCTCAAAGTAGCCTACTTAACCTATAATATTAAATTATTGACCAACAATTAATAATATTACAGATACCTAGCTAGTACATTACATAAAAAATTCTAGGCATGGAGATTTTACATTGTCTGTGAATGAAATCGTCAAAATGAACTTAAACAAAATCCATTAACAGCTACGGTAGTCTGAAAACGCTATTCCTTTTTCTGGTATAAATAATTTTCTGAGCGGCTAATAGTTTGCCATCTGCTATTTTGCACCCGCTTTTTCGAGATGCCGGCAGCGGACGGAGCGTTACGATCCTACAATACTAAGAATGTAACATTTCAATGAACTAACTCCAAATGTTGACATACTAGGCGCCAGTACCTCAAAACATTAAAAGATCCTGTTGAGGGCGCATAATATCGATAAAAACCCGATCCATTGACATATTAGTTTCCAATGACTCGTATCTATGTACCGCTGCGCTCATTGGATTTGACATTATTTGTTTTTGACAGAACTTTCGCTAAGTCACTTAGTAGAAATTCTTTGTTTACAAAAAGTCTATGTTCTCGTGGCACGGACTATAGTCACGATGTTTTCCTAGATCATAGCAAGCGATACTTACCTAATAAATGCACATAACTTCCAAAACTCAGAGACATGGGTTTGAATTTGAATTTTATTGCCATTCAAATTAAGTACACGGTGCCTGGTGGCAACCAAACATTGACGTTACTGAACTTCAATGTCCGTTTGACAATGAAATCAGCTAAAAACACGATTTGTTTATTTGTTCCTGACTTGGTTAGGTACATATAAGAATAATAATATATGCAGGTTTTAATTTGAACAGGTTTTTGAAAGAAATCACAAGTGTCTGTTCCTATGTTAAAATTTATTGATCTATATTTATGTTTCATCGATATTTACTTTATACCTACTAGGAGAGCTGGCATCAATTTTGGGTAGGTATTTGAGGCATGATTGCAGACCTGGCTGGCGAGCAGCGAGGCTATAGAAAATTATGAAAAAACGAACAAAAATGTATTTGAGGCAACATGCAATTTTTTAATATTGTAGTTTAATGTTTAAAGAATACAAACGAACATAATTCAGATGATTTAGTCGGGGCTTTATTACATTGCCAGGCGTTTTTTATATTGGTTTGAAAATCATTTTTGCATGCGCCGGGCTATGTTAAAGCCACGACTAAATCAAATAATATAATCATTTATAAACATTTATCTTACTCTACGCTAGAAAAATCATAAGTCAAAATGAAGTAACTATGTATATTGGACAAGACTGCTATTGTAATGCGGTCTCTATAGTATTTTCCTTATTCTAAGGCCAGTTTCGATCAGTGTTACCAACTAAGAAGAATTATCACTAGAACTGGGTTTCAACATTTGCCTAAAATTGAATACAACGTTCGTTTTAAAATAATTTGTACATTGTTAAATCTATTATTATTATATTACTTGATCGATAAAAGCCATGTAGAGATTTTTGTTATATTCCCTATACTTTTCTGTTATCTGTTTGACAGTGTGAATGTGGTCAAGGGTTGAAAATTTTCCTGAAGCCAGCTTGTTCCCGTGGTTGGTTTTCATCAAGTGTTTGCTTATTCTTTCTAGGATCACTTTGGAGGAGACCTTGTAGATATTTGACATCAGGCTTATGGGTCTATAGTTGTTTATGTCTTCTTTAAGTCCTTTCTTGAATATAAGTATAATGTGGGATGTTTTCCACTGTTTAGGGATAATACTAGCCTCCAGTATTTCGTTGAATATTGATGTTAGTATGGGTATTAGGTCTTCAGCAGTGCTTTTGACGAGCTCGTTTGTAATTTTGTCTGGGCCTGGAGCTCTTTCAATCTTCTGGCTATGTATAGCTTTTTCCACTTCGCTAGGTAAAATGTTTGGTTCTGGTTCTTCTAGGTATCGTCTTTCGGTGGGATTTCTTTTAGTTTCTTGTTCATTGCCTGGGTTTGAGTATAAGTCTATGTAGAATTTGGTAGCTATTTTATTTATACTATTTCTATTCGTAGAGGTAGTATCTTGTTTTTTCAGTTTAGGTATCTATTCTCTATCTATCTCTCTAAGTTCCTTTAATGCTTTCTTTACTCCTCCTGTTCTTTTTATATGGCTTTCCAGAGTTAGTTACCTCTTGTTCTTCCGGTCTTTACTGATGTTCTCTCTGATTTTCATACTTAGTTCAGTTACTAGCTTGATATTTTCTTTTTGGGGGTTATTTGTGAGCAATTTTTTTCTTTTTTCTATAAGTTGTAGTGTTGTGTCAGTTAGTTTGTATTTTTTTCCTCTTGAATTCTCTATTTTGGCATGTGTTAGTTGTTTTTCTAGTTTCCTATACTTTGTAAGGACATCTGTGTTTTTGTTTCCTATAGTTATTTTTTCTCTGAGTTCGATTAGGGATTCTGTAATTTTCTTTAGGATATTGTTGCAAAATTGTTCAGCGTTTTGTGGAGCTATATATTTCCTGGTTTTTCTTGGCGGTTCTGAACTTAGTAAGCTTCTTACCATGCGATGATTCGTGTTGAAATTGAATTGTGTTATTACTGTGAAAGCTTTTGGATGGCTAGTTGCTATGTAGTCGATTTCGTTTTTGTAGCTGCCGTCAGGGGAAATCCAGGTCCACTTGTTCTTTTTAGGAGAGAAACAAAGCAAAGAAGAATACGTCTTGGGAAACTTTGGACATAGAAAAAAAAGAAGCCCGAACGGTAAACTACTGGTTGAATTTCTATTAGAACATAACTTAATTATAGGGGAGATGTGCCCAAAGCGGGCACCATGCCTAAAGCGGGCACAGTCGTTCATTGCACCATTATTAAAAAGCGCGCGCTTCTGTTGCAACACGATAGTCCCCACGGCCCACGCACTTCCTGTCATTCGTCCAGTTCACATGCGAGCGCGCAGTAGCGTGCTGTGTCACAAAATTGTTTTAAGTCTATCTTTGAAAAAAATTGCAAGGTATGTGTTATGTATTCTTTGTTTTTTAGTGTATATAATGCTAAAATCAATATTCATTAATTATTAAGTGATTCTCTGGCCTTTAATCAGTTCCATTAAACGCCACGTGTCTTAGAATTTTGAGGTTAAATTTTGTTTGAATATTTCAAGTTACGAAAAAGGCAAAGCGGGCAGGGTAAAGCGGACATATACCCGCTTTGCCCACTCTCTATCTGCAAAATATAAATTGCTATAGTTTATGTTTTCTTTCTTCTAGATGGTGAATAATTACAAGCGTAACAACTTATTGAGTAACTAGAAAGACTATATTAAGTAAAGTTTATTAATTGCAATGTTAAAATGAATAATTGGATATTCTTGTTACTAAAGTTTAGTTATGTTTGTTAGAAGATATCTTAGTAATATTCATATACATTTTATGTTAATTTTATAATATTATATATTATTAGATGAGAAAAAGACTCTTTCGTTTTTTATTGTTAATTAGTAGGGAGTTCAACAGAAGACTGCTGATTCTTTTCAAATTGTTATATTGCTTCTGCTAAGTGATGTAAGTACAAAGTTTTAGTGATTGAAATACAAATTTAGATCATGATATTTTGTTTCCTTTATTCCACATAAATTGAAGGCAAAGTATGACTATTGTTTTTTTAATAATTTTATAATCTACTGACAGAATTTACCTATGCCCGCTTTACCTTAACCCATGCCTGTTTTGCCCTAAGCGAGTGTCCGTTTTAGGCCACCCCCTTGGGCAAAGAGGGTAATCGTAGAGGTTCGCTAATTTGCCTACAGTTATAGTATTTTTCAATGTAACTTAATTTGAAATATATTACATTCAAAAGCATTTAATAGTGGACCTATAAACAATAAAAATTATTATGTAGCAAAATTATAAAGCACTTTTTTTCAACTTTCCCTTAAGGTGCCCGCTTTGGGCACATCTCCCCTACTCAACAGTATGTTCAAGAAAAGCATTTTTCGTTACATATTACTAAATAGAACGAATTTATATTTTTGTATACCAATTGTTTTCCGAAGTAAAATAAGTATTATAATGATAATTTAAGTGGGTGTCATGTGTCTAGCCGCTTGCCGGCGCTAGAACATCGGAATTCCCAAACGCCCGGCGGCTCACGCGATGAAAAATGATAAAATAATTATATTTTTATCTGTACTATGTAACATAAAAAGTTAAAAAAATTACGTAAATCCAAAACGTGTATAAAAATGGTAAATATATATCAAATCGTAAAATTATTTATCAAAGAGTAAAGTAAACTCAACAATAAATATATTAAAAAAAGGATACAATAAGAAGAAATAAATAAGCCTTGGAATGTTACAAAATGTCTATCTAAATGGTCACCGGCCAACCATTCTGCTGTCAAAAAACGCTACGTAAAAATATAACTACATAGGTAAAGTCTGACCGCGCGCGGCATTTCACGGTGGTTATACTCGTTATGAAATTTAGATAGTCAAACAATTGACGTACAACTATCTATATCTAATATAGCATATGATCGTTGCCATAACGATCGGTATATTCTAACGCATACTCTTAGCTCAGCTCTACGAGTCCGTCTTAATGCCCGGATCCGGTCTATTGATCGGATCCAGCTTAGTGTGAATAGCTTCATACAAATTGTTCTGCCACTGGCTCATTAGTCGCCGGTCCGGGCATTAAGCCGGACCGGCTAATTAGCCGGTCACTATGTAGAAAAGCTAATATTCTTCTTTATATGTTTAAAACTCTTCATTCTTTATTTTTGATTTCTAATCTATTGATTCTATCTCATACTCCTACAGTTGTCCCAGTTGCAATCCTCTTAGCGTTATCCCAGTTTCAATCTGGGGTCCGCTTTCTAGTCTAACCGGATTTTACTGAATATTAGCTTTTCCGCAGAGCGGCTGTCTGTCTGACCTCCGCGGCTCCGTAACTCAAAGGGATAGCTATATTCCTTGGTTTAGACTAGTGTCAGTTTACTCATAGGCACTGATTCCCTATAACGATTGTCAAAGATGTTCATGTCAGACAGGACCGACGGCTTCACTTGCTCTCCGAGGCATGGAGCAAGTGATAATCAATTCAAAACGTACTTCACGAAATTCGAACCCGATACCCTCTGCATGGCAGTCTGTTGGTATCTCCAATAGGCTATATTTTTTTTAATATGATCTTTTTTTTATTGTAATCATGTGTACTGTAAACAATTTGCTAATTTGGCTCTACCTATTTTATGTGCATTAAAAACCTATTAATTCCCTAACGCGACGTTTTGATCGGCTTGCATACATCCAGCTCAATAAATATATTTTATTTACATTTCACCTAGTTAACTGATAATATCTATAATCTATAACAATAAAAATGAATCACCAAAATGTTTGTACGCACCTAACGTTTAAACGACTGTACAGAATTGAATAAATATTATGTGTATTAATTATCTTTTATGTGTTCTTTATTGTCAGGAGAAGGTCTGTGTGAAAAAATATGTTTAAAAAATATGTTTAAAATATTAATAATAAAAAGTACGGTGGTACGAAGATCGCCGGCTCAGCTAGTATCATATTTTTTCTACCTAGGTAATGGTTGGTTTAATGAGATATAGGGAAGAAGAGTGGGGAGGCCTTGGCCATGCAGTGTGACGTCACAGGCTCTTAAAAGAATGGTTATGCTTCTTGCTATTATTTTTGAATAAAATTGTCCACTATTAGGCACTAAGTGGGCACCGAAACGGTTGCGACGTATGGTGCGGCGCCATCGGGCAATTAAGCGCCCTCATTAGCGAGTGATCACACTCGCCTCTCAGTTCATATAAAACAAAGGGATGGATCTAATTGCGACCGCGGGCTCCTCTGTCGCGTGTAATATGAGGGCTGCTAATTTGTAGGGAGCTTCTCGTTAAACAGAACACTGATATAATCTGACCCGGTGATTATGAAATTCTATTATGATTAATTTGTAAAAAAATGTCGTTGGTACTGTTTGTCACTTGGGCTTTCTGGCTCGCAATTTAGCTCTGAAAATAAAAATAAGTACGGCGACGGACATTGACGAAATTTGAGTGGCCTAATTCTTCTCATAGATAGTGAAGAGGCCTGTTCTCCGCAAAGTTACAGTTTATAAAAATGGCTGATGTTGATGATATCTGTCATTTAATTACAAAATAAATACGATATTTCCTTTTATTTGGGTTCATCATCAGCCTGCCATATGATAGTCCACTGCAGACGGTCAACCACGAGATTTACACGGTGACGATAGACTAGTCGACGAGAACATTTTCATACATTTCCTATATGCGCCCCCTAGTGGACTCTATCAATCGTTACTGTCCGATGGCGCTTTTAGAAAATGTATGGAAATTTTTCCCGTCGACTAGTCCAGTGCGATTGAGTGCTACCCTCTGGATATAGGCCTCTCCAATGACACGCCACTGAGCCTGAGAATTGAGAATTTGGGTTAGTAAGGTAAATTACATGCATTATATTCCTAAGTTGTAAACACCACAATGAAAATTTGCTGATCTAGAACAATATTATCAGCTCAATCATTCTCAGAATATTACAAAACGTACAAGAGCTTTCGCACCTGGTCGTCATCGCCGCCTACAGCGCTGCAATATAATCTAAATATAGTCCCGTCAAACATTTGTACCTACGGTGTTATACTGCCGCATTTGTTTGTTTACCGTAAAAGACGAATTGCACAATTGTACTGAAATCTTTGTAAGTCGTTTCCTATGGTCATCTAGACGCTTAGAAGGCTGATATGTATTTACACGTGTAATCTAAGAAATTTCATTATTCGTTGAACTTTAGTAAATTACTATATGCAGAATCGACAGTGGTATTTATGTAATGGTTCTAATTAATGACATTATTTTAAAAAGTAACGTAATAATGAAATTTTTTTGATGTTTCGACGTGTGTATTACACCAGTCGTGGTCACTTGATGACTGATGTCCTTCGGCGCCATTTTCCTTAAGTAATTTTCTCTCTTTATTTTATGAGCCTTTGAGACCGAGAAGTTAAAAACTACAGCAGCGCTGCATAATTTTATAACAACCCAATATATTCAATGAGCATTTTCAATAAAGAAATGATATCCATTTCCAATATAAAAATCATATTTACTTCCGAAATTGAAACAATCAAAACCCTATCCCAACGTATTCTTTGTGTCACGCCGCAGCGTAACACACCAGAGGTGCGTAATAGCACTGTAATAGCCGATCGACGATCTGCACAATAAACCGTCCAGAATACGCGTCCAATATTAATTCCACTTCCGTGCTTCATCGAAATGTTATTAACCGTAAACTGCCGAGGGAATTACAGCAATCATTGCCGTTACATTTGTAAGTTAATGCTGGTGTTACTGGCTTTTAAAGTGGGTTCTGTTTTTAACACGGCTTTATTGATTTGACCTGTATGCGTATGAGTTGTACTAATGTCAGAAACTGTGTTTTGTTTGTCTTTTACAAGTTGCTACATGTGTGTAAATGACAATTTCATTATTATTAATGACAGTGTCAAACTTAAACCTTGTGTATGAAATTATTGAAGTGTATTTCCCGTTTTAATTGGTGGCGGAGGGCCCTCAAAGATTTATGTCCCGGTTCTTTTCTAAGGATAAGAATTATTAGGCCATGTCGGAGGCCTTCGTGCGGTCTGAAAACTCAGACACCAGAGTTGGCCACACACTCAGACGAAAAACAAATTGGTGGCGGAAAATTGGAGTTATTGTTTTCTGCCTTTCTTTTAATATCCGTAATACTCT
Organism: Euclidia mi; assembly: GCA_944739405.2. Classification (NCBI taxonomy): domain Eukaryota; kingdom Metazoa; phylum Arthropoda; class Insecta; order Lepidoptera; family Erebidae; genus Euclidia; species Euclidia mi. Next base: position 37,696,399 of record OX123206.2, read on the forward strand.
ACTGATTTGATTCAGCCAACGGGCCATGTAACAAAAAGTAAATATTGATTTCTGTTTGTCCACAGATTTTCTATTTTCTTTATCTGGTTTGGTTAACGTTGAAAATGCGTATTTGTTTCATACGTATTTGTATGCTACGATCTAGAAATGATTATGCCGAATTTGTATGTTCTAGTCCAAGAAAATAAGCCTTTCTAGTAAATAAAAATGCGTATAATCAGCTTTCTGTTTTTTTCTGCTGCTTAAGCTAGTATTATCATAATCACCATTAAAACAATATTAACATATTTATTTGTATAAGAATAGCATTGTATTGTATCTGGAACAACAAGAAATGTTCGTAGTTTATTATTACAATAAATTGTTCCAATAAAACCACTTCTTTCCTGTAAACAGTTTTACTATCGCCATGTTTGCTAGACTTGACATTATTGTGACCGACTACATTCTATGGAATGTATTTTCTAGTGATGTGACTGTTTGACTTTTGGTATCAAACCGAAATAATCTTAGATTCGGTTTGACTGACTCCCATTGCATAAAAATTATAATTATTGAAGTTACAGTCTCATAGTATGGATTGCCATCCAATGAACAGGTGAGATATTATTTCAAATGTATTTATAATAATTTGTGTACAATCTTAGATTTGCTAGATTTGATTTTCTTAGTTGTAGCATGGAGAATAGATGTCTGATAATTGAGAAATTCAGGCTTGCAGTCAAACTAAAAATGCTGAGCAACTGGCTGCAAATCCTGTAAAGACTTAACTATACTGTCATAATTACATACAGACATAAGCTGCTAAAAACTAGAGTACTTTCCCGGTCGAGCCGGCCCATACATGCAAAATAGCAAGGCTCTACTTCCTATAAGGCCGAGGCTGGCCGTCAGCTTCTTGTACTCTATTCTGTCATCCCGCGCCTGGGCTTTTGAGTCCAAGGCCTTTTTACCGGTTTACCGAGATTTGTAGTGAGTCACCGTATATTAATTTTTATCAAAACATACACCATTTTTTGTAGTGAGTCTATATATATCCCTGAATCCCTGCTGAATCTACGAGCCTGTATCCTTGAAGGGGTAGGCAGAGGTGTAATATCACACCCACATTTCGCCATGATATGAATTTGTAGGTCCCACGTAACAGGGGGTGAACCTATTGTCATTACTGGGCACATTGCCGACTCCGTGCTGCTGCTGAAAATTCAGAAAACCCCAGTGACACTTTTGCCCGATCCAGGAATCGAACCCGGAACCTCCTGATCAGCAGTCGCATACGCTGTCCACTGGACCACGGAGACAGTTAATAAAACATCCACCACTAGTACCGCTTTATTTTCTAGTCCCACTCAGCACATCTCTTTTATTTCATAGATGTGTTCCTCACTCATCTCCCGCATATCACTAATGGATAGTGAGCTCGCCTCACTTGTTCCAATGTAACTCAATTATAAGTTGATGTTGAATCTAACCACTAAGAGTGGCGCCGTGTCAGATTCTAGCGCGAGTTTTCGATCAATTCCTAACAAGAATCTATGTCAGAGAGTAACTTTTTATAAAAAGAGACTCACTAATTAATATACTGTGTATATTATCGAAAGTTCTTGAGCTATTGTTACTGGAGATGTTGTGCTCATTGCTTGACTTGGCTTGCCGTTGCTTGTGCTTCGAAGAGTACATAAAGCTGTCGGTCCCAGTTGTCGCCACGGGAAAAGAATCATGAGGCCATGTCGGAGGCCTTTGGGCGGGCTGAAAACTGTGACACCAGAGTTGGCCACACAAAGGAGAAGATTGGACATCATCCAGCTCTGTTTCTACGTTTCTGTTGTTTTTGGCAATTGTCATGTTTTTATTTTCTAAGGACTTCATAAAAATGTTATTCAATGGTCAGTCGCTTAGCCGTCCCTGATGTGCATAGAACACCATTTATAAATAAACATTTAATACAAGAAAATATTTCGTATATTTCCAATATAACAAAAGTATATGACACGTATTCTGGTAGCTGAGAAATATTTTCCTAAAACCTATAACGTAAAAGAAATTCTATTATATTACTTTGTCAAAGGTGGCAAAGGGGCTACGATTGACGTTATGTCGAATCAACGTGAGACCTTATTTGCATTGAACTGAAGTTATCACCCGGAATATACGCGGGTGCAATCGATGTAGGATAAAATAGAAAAGTGTTAACCTTTTGTAAAAATCTATAAAATCTTATTTTAATCTATAAAATATTTAATCGATCGCATCTACTAACGAATTATTACAGGGATTCATATACGAAGACACTGAAATTGTGTATCCAAAGCAACGAGTGGCACGGGCATAACATAAATAAAAAAATAAAACTGTGAAGGTCATTCTCTATGAAGTTATGATGTTTACTAGACTCTGGCGACCTCTTATAATCGTTACAGACCTCGTAAAAACTCTTACTTAGAATATACGACGTTATTTTCAATGATATTTTATCTACACTAAGAGAAAAAAATTTTTTTGTTTCTTTGTAATGGATAAACTCAAAAACGACTGGACCGATTTTAAAAATTCTTTCATCATTAGAAAGCTACATTATCTGCGAGTAACATAGGCTATATTTTATTTTAGAAAATAGGGGTCCGTAAGATATTTGGGTTTTTCGGGTACGCGAAGTAATTCCCTCAAGACGCGGGTGAAACTGCTGGAAACGGCTAGTTTTTTATAATATTTTACTTGACGTCTAGATATCACTGAGATAGTATTATATGTAGGCTAGAAACATGGATTGGATAGTTATTATCAGTGCGGAGTCAGTATGAAGAAGAAAAGTCAGTCGTTATGGAAAGACAGTAGTTACGAAGTAACTATTTAGTAATCTGTGACAGTAGCTCCGAATAAACCGACACTGGACTAAACCATGGAATATCGCTATCCCTTTGGGTTGCAGCAGGTTCGAGATCCGCTATCTAGCCTAACAAGATTTTTCAAAATAATAGATTTTCTACAAAGCGAATGCTGAACTACGACCACAACTTCCATGACTTAGCCCAGTATACGCAAGGATATTGACTCCCCGCAACGACTGTCAAACAACTCTATGACAGCCGGGTCCGACCTATAAATCTATGGTCCGACCGCTGAAAATGCGGTAATCAGTACACGACCTTGTATGAAAAACATATCTGACAAAATTTCGAAATCTCTACCATAATATTTACAGCAAATTCTCAAATCTTTGTGTGTATTTTCACTAAATTCTCAGTTCGATCAAGTAGGGCGGAGTGATTATGCGTAAAGTTGGAGCAAGTTTATCCAATTTTCGAGCAACAACATTCAGAGAAGGAACTTCGACGTCGAAGTATGAGCTCAGAGATGATTTAAACTTGAAGTTTGCTATTCAACAAACTTTACGGTGCTGAATGTTATTTTTTGTAGAAGACGTCTTAATAACGATAGCTTATATGTATGGAAAAATAAGAAAATGTTACAAAGAGTTGTCTCAAAACGATGCTGGTAATCAGAGAAAAAAGGAAGTTATGTAGTAATGTATATAAATATTTACCTTCCTGTTTTACAATAGTAAGCTTATGAAAAAAGAGGAACCCACCAAGCACTCTAGGATTAGGTGCGTGCGCACTTTATCTAATCACTAGAGGACGCCAGCAGCTACGCCTGCATTTTTTTTAATTTACCCGTTTTGGCCGATCCCGTGGGAATTTCGGGAAATCCCTTCTTAGTGCACCCCTACGGTCCCCAAGGAATATACATGCCAAATTTCAGCTTCCTGCGCCCAATAGTTTCGGCTGTACCGTGTCTGTCAGTCAGTCAGTAACGCAAGGATTTTATATATTAAGATTAGTATACAATGGAGTTCCGCCAAGTAACCTCTGATCCAATCAACTATATATACACAATAGTAACTACCACTCGATAAGTAATTAAAACCCCAATCCAGATCCACGGTCATTACGAGTTAATCGAGTTATTAATACGTACTTAACTCTAAATAAAACTCGTGGACCAACAGCCAAGTGGATTCAGGTCAGGGCACGTTCAAAGCAATATGAAGTACTGGTTGTGGTATAGTGGCAATAATCTCAACGTTCTGCACTTAAATGGACGGACATTCACAGACAAGAAACAGGTGGTTGATCATAAACCGAGACAGTTTGAGATGGTACAGATATATAAACACGGAGTAAGGAAATGATGGATTCATAGTTTCAATAGTCCGTGCTTTGCTCATCTGAAATTAACAACAACATAAAATATAAATATGGGTACCTGTGCTAGGCAATGTTGTGTATTAATACTTTTCCAACAAAAAATTGTTTATACAATAATAATTATATTACATATATACAATATAATTATTTTCAAATGTAATTTTGTAAGGCAGCGATAAGCCAGTAGAGATACCTGGAGCTAACAATAGATTGCTATGCAGACGGTCAGAGATCCTCGACGCCCACAAATGGTTTCGAAACCGATATTCTCTGCATAGAAGTGTGTTGGTAACTTCACTGGGCTATCGCTGCCTTACATGTAGGTATTTTATACTTAAATCTTGGGCCGGCAGTTAGAAATATAAAATTTGGTAAGTGGGTGCTTTCCATGACATTTAATGACGTTTAATTTTGTGGAAATCTGGCATCAGAACCCCGGGCGAAGCCAAAATAGGAAATAATGAATCCTCTGCTACAGTTTGATCCAATTTTCAGCAGATGTTTTCCTAATTTCGCGAAAAAATATGGATCTAAAGTTTTCCTATTCGCAGAAGGTCAATAGGCCCCAAACCGCGCCAGTAAAATAATACATCGAAGGTGTAAAGGCCTCTCATAGCACTGCACGAAAGTACGCAAAATATAGCACCGCAGCCAGCGTGTTAACAGTCCACTGCTGGACTAGGCCTCTCCTTTGAAATTGGATTGGCCTACTATACCACGCTGGCCAAACGGGTTGGTATAGGGTTTCTATCAAGTTTTCCTTCTCTTACAATGCTGTTCTCTGCATAATATGCTCCCTCTGTCGGCTCTTACGACACCCATGGGATGATATGGGGTGGTGACATTCCGTATTCTTAATCCGTCACCACACGGACGATTTACGTGAATTTAGCCAAATAACTATTTTTTGTTTACTAATTATTATAATATGCGTCTCTACCATACAAATGCCACTTCCTTTACCTTCATTATACCGTGTACAATACAATACACCGATGGTTTCGCGAAATTATCGATAAAGTGTCGAACCGCACCTGCGTCCGAGTTATTATGTAAATAGTTGTTACAGCGAAATAACAGAAATAACAGGAAAATAACAGAAATAGCTTTCATGATGTTCCTGAGAATTTGTATTGTGGAGTGTTTGTTATTGTTTTGTGTTGAGTTTAGATTTAGTACTGTTTGTCATTCGTTACGAGATTGTAGGCGTCGGAATGAAATACTAGGTCAGCAGGAAAGTTGAAGAGTTCTATTCGATTATGTTTATGCTGTTGTAGTCGTAATCATCAAAAGTCACTAACTATTCTTCATCGATATAATCAGATATTATCATCAGGCATCGTCAATAACATAAAAAGCATTGGTTAACAGTAGGAATAAAAAAATCCTGTAAAAATAAGCGATTATTAAAATTACTAATAATAAAAACAAAAAATCCTATTCTAATAAAACATTACAAAAAATACGAAAAAATATTAAAACAAGCAGTAATAATAGCAAAGAAGAATCAATATATAAATAAAATAAAATCCTCAGAAAATAAAACTAAAGCCATGTGGAATATTAAAAACGAAAGAACTAATAATAAACCAAGGCGCGTAAAACAAAACTTTGAAATGTACATAAATAATCATCTCTCATCAGAACCCAAAGCAATAACAAATCATTTTAATGACTTTTTTGCCTCAATAGGTAAACAGACCTCTAACCATTCAAGCAGAGGATATGCCGATTGGTGCGGGCTAGACCTTGAAAATACAATGTTTCTCAGTCCAGTAGAAGCATATGAAGTAAAAAGAATAATAAAAAAATTGAAAAACAAACGTAGTTGCGGTTTAGATGAACTACCACCGTTCCTAATAAAACACTGCGCCGACGAACTCACTCTACCTTTTTACCTACTAATTAACCAATCATTTTTGGAAGGTACTTTCCCTGACCAATTGAAAAGAGCCCTAATAAAGCCTATTCACAAAAAGGATAATAAAAATGATGTCAATAATTACCGCCCCATAGCTCTTTTGCCCACAGCATCAAAACTGTTTGAAAAAGCCATGTGTGATCGCATATGCAACTTCTGCGAGAAATATAAAATATTTAGCGAATGTCAAAACGGCTTTCGAAAAAATCGGTCGACTACCCTAGCAGTGTATAAATATGTTCAAGAAGCCTTAAACATAATAAATACCAAAAAATATGCAGTGGGCATACTACTGGACATGACCAAGGCATATGATAAAGTACAATTTGATATATTATTAAATAAACTGTACAGAATAGGAATACGTGGTAAAGCACACGAATGGCTTACATCTTACCTACATAATAGAGAACAATTAGTTGAAATTGAATATTTTAATCACAAAACTCACACTATAGAAAATATTAGATCAGATACTATAACAATAAATTCTTCTATCCCCCAAGGAAGTGTAATAGGCTGCCTCCTATTTTTATTATACACAAACGACCTACCTAAATGTATAGAAGGGCCGTGTGTCCTATTCGCGGATGATATTTCTTTACTCATCCCATGCCAAAACGCTTTAAATATAAACCTAATTCTAAATTCTATCCTCGAAAAGACATCAAAATGGATGGCAGATCACAACCTAGACATTAATTTCTCAAAAACCAAATTGATGAGTTTTCATCCCCGTCAAAAACCACCCTTACACCTAAATTTCTCATATAATAATATAAAATTAGAAGAAGTTACAGAATTCACTTTACTTGGTTTAAACATAGACACACACTTAAATTGGAAATGTCATATAAAGAAACTCAGGCTCAAATTATCAAAATTTTCTTATGCCTTGCGTGAAATTAAGATAACTACTGATATGCATACGGCCTTGATAACATATTACGCATATGCCTACTCATGGCTTAGTTATGGCATCATACTTTGGGGAAATAGCACAGATACACCAACACTTTTCACATTACAAAAAAAACTTATTAGGATACTGGTCAACATAGATAAAACCGACAGTTGCAAACCCCATTATCAAAAGCATAATATTCTAACCTTATCTTCCATATATATATTAGAAATGTGTAAATTTGTACGTAAATATCCAGATTTTTATAGTAAAAGACAAGACATCCAAACAAAATATTCATTACGCCATAAAAATAGACTAAATCTACCCACCTCTAAACTAACTATGCACGCAACAAGCCCATTCGTTATGACAATAAAAATATATAATAATCTCCCAGAATATTTAAGAAATGAACCAAATGATAAGAAATTCATATACAAGTTAAAACAAATATTAATAAATAAAGCGTATTATACAATAAATGAATACTTAACTGATAAGCATATACTGTAGTAAATAATGTTAAAATCAATGCATTTACATAGGAAGTAAATTGAATACACAATTTGTAATTTTTAAGAGTATAAAGTTAGAATAGATTTGTAAAATAATTACAAGAAAATAGATAAGTACCTATATAATGATTTAAACCTAACTAAAATTATTACTTTACTGATATTTAAGCTCTATGTGACTTCATCCTCTCTCCTACGCTGCCGTGCCCTACAGGGTCCATAATGAACTGTATACCTATTTTTATAACATCTATGTAACATTATGGTGTGCAATAAACGTATTGAGTATTGAGTATATGTATACAAAATTTTAGTTCTTGCGTTACTGACTGACTGACAAAAAACGCACAGTGAAACTTACTGGGCACAAGAAGTTGAGATTCAGCAAGTGTGTTCCTTGCAGAGTTTATGGGTGCAATAAGGGAGGAATTTTGGAAATTCTACTCCTAAACCTTATTTTCTACAATTAAAGCTACTAACGCTACCTTGTATATATATCCTTGAAATTGTCTTTTTTGTGAGGAAAAATATCAATAAATTTGAGAAACTTAACAGTCGAAGGCACAATATGAAAATACACATCCCTAAGCTAAAGCTAAGTGAACAAAAGCATATTATGTATGGCACCACGCATTTATAACCACTTGCCAAAAGAACTGTTAAGTATTACGAATTTTATTGTATTTAAGCGTGGTGTAAAAAAATTACTGCTTGCTAAAGCTTACTATTCTGTCAAGGAATATCTCACATATAGATTTTTATAAAAACATGACTGTGACACTATTTAAATTGTATGACATGTTTGGATTTGTTTTTAATTTATATTATTCTAATTAATTCTGACATCCCTTGTAACATTTTAATATTTATTCATATGTACATAAGTTAGATCATAAGTGCTGACATACTTGTGTCCAATAATGTTTTAAATAAATACATACCTAATTATGTTAAATATGAAATTTTGCATGCTTAAAAGCTGAGTATGGTGATACCCTGTATTGATAATTTAAGATCCCTGTAAACCCATATTACGCAAATAAATGATTTGAATTTGAAACAAATAAAAAAGGAGGGTCGGAATTTGTACGAAAGATTATATTTCCTGTTTACTTAAACTTTGTACATGATCAATGATAATAGACGATCACGCGAATGGAGCCGACGGCGAAGTCTAGTGTTTTACAAATCTATACACATAAATAAAATTGGAGTGTCTGTTTGTAACATTAAAAAAGCTGCTTTTTACTTAATGCATATGGATGTATACACGGTACATATACCGAAATGTCATTTTTTTACAATTTTTGTCTGTCTGTCTGTCTGATCTTGCTAATCTTTGAAACGGCTGCACCGATTTTGACGGGACCTTCACTGGCGGATAGCTGATGTACCAAGGAGTATCTAAGGCTAAATTAACCGGGTACGCGAAGTAGTTACCTCAAGACGCGGGTGAAACCACGGGAAACAGCTAGTATAAAATAAATAGACAAATTATACGTTGCGTGATGGTTGTATAAAGCGTCGTATAGTTTCGTCTGTGCGATATCTGTAATTTAGTCGGTAACGCAACAATTATATATTTAAAGAAGATTATTAATTTATTGTTATGTTTATATGTTAGTCTATTTCATGTATCTATGGGTTTATCTATATAGAAGCATGATAGAAGCTATCTATATTATGTATATCTGACAGTAAATAATTTATTATTAAACAGCAGACGGATAATTTGTCCCAAATCGAAAGAGTCTTCATCATACAAAAGTCAAACATATATTTGAGTGTAGAAAATGGCCGGCTGTTAACAAACGCATAAAACTTTATGTACTATAAAGTTTGGAGACGATAAATGTTTTACAGTATCTGGAATTTCACTTAAACCGAGTCAATTGTTCCACAAGACATTATTATTGAATTGCTTCTATTTCGAGGCAATTGAAAGGCAGATTATTTTTAATATTTGGTATTAGTAACTTTGGTTTTAAATATAGTGAATTTTATTGCAATGGGATGCTTCAGTAATGACTAAACATAATTATGTTTCATCTCTTACTTGCCTATAGATAGAATCATATTAGGTAAGGAAAGCCTAGAGGAGATACCAACAGACTGCCACGCACACGGTCCCTTCGCCCCTTCACCTTCGGTCCCAGCTGACATGAAGATATTTGATAGTCGATATAGAGCGTCAGTATTTCTGAATACATTGACATCTGTCTAAACCATGGAACATGGCTACCCCGTTAGGTTGTGGCGGTCAGAAAGACAGTCACTCTGTAGAAAAGCTAATATTCTTATTTTATTCTTCATTCTATATTTAACTGCCGCCGTGGTCCAGTGGATAGCGTATGCGACTGCTCGCCGAAGGTCCCGGCTTCGATTCCCGGTCCGGGCAAAAGTGTTACTGGGGTTTTCCGAATTCTCAGTAGCAGCACGGAGTCTGGTGATGTGCCCGGTAACGGCAATAGGCTCGCCCCCTATTACGTGGGACCTAAAAATTCATGGCGAAATGTGGGTGTAATATTTACACCTCGGCCTACCCCTTCGGGGATACAGGCGTGAGTCTATAAATAAAATAAAAAAAAATCTATATTTAAAACTCTTCATTCTTTATTTTTGATTTCTTATTTGTTGATTCTATCACATACTCCTACAGTTGTCCCAGTTGCAACCCGCCGGTCCGCTTTCTAGTCTAACCGGATTACTGAATATTAGCTTTTCCGCAGAGCGACTGCCTGTCTGACCTCTATATCCCTCGGTTAAGACTAGTGTCAGTTTACTCATCGGTACTGACTCCCTATAACGACTGTCAAAGATCTTTATGACTGACAGAACCGACGGCTTCACGTGCTCTCCGAGGCACGGGGCAAGTGATAATTTACAATTCAAAAACCTGTGTATAATAGTATCATATCTTTTTCTACCTAGGTAATGGTTGGTTTAATGAGATTTATGGAGGAAGAGTGGGGAGGCCTTGGCCATGCAGTGGGACGTCTCAGGCTCTTAAAAAATGGTTATGCTTCTTGCTATTATTTTTAATAAAATTGTTCACTATTAGGCACTAAGTGGGCACCAAAACTGTTGCGATTGCGACGTAGGCTGCGGTGCAATCGGGCCATTAGACGCCCCCATTAGCGAATGATCACACTCGCGTCTCAGTTCATATAAAACAAAGAGATGGATCTTATTGCCACCGCGGGCGTGTAATATGTGGGCTGCTAATTTGTAGGGAGCCACTCGTTAAACAGAACACTGATATAATCTGACCCGATGGTTATGAAATTCTATTATGATTAATTTGTAAAAAAATGTCGTTGGCTTCTGTTTGTCACATGGGCTTTCTGGTTCGTAATATTGCGCTCAGGAAACAAAAATAATTACGGCTACAACTGACACCGATGTTGGCCTACCTACCCCAAGAGGCGCAGATCAAGCTGGAAATTTCAGTGGATGTTTGCCTTTTTTTACCCGACTCCAAAAAGAGGAGGAGGTTCTCAATACGGCTGTATGTTTTTTTTTTTTGTTACTCCGTTATTTATCGACCGATTTCGAAAAATCTTTTTTTGTTAGAAAGCATATACTTTCAGGTGGTTCCCATTTAAATTTTATCAAAATCAGTCCAACAGTTTCATTAAAAACTCCAAAAACTAAGTCACCCAAGTAAACGAAATTAAGCATTTACTGTGACTTTTCATCAGTGGACACTAGAATAGTCGCAGTCAACGGGCCTACTTCGGGCTTCATTACCAGGTATTGATGAAACCGGGAGGAAGAAAAGTTGGAGAGTAAATCTATATGTATAAAATTGCTTGGGCTGACTGATTCATAAACGCAGAGCCAAATCCACAGTGGCTTGACACTTGAAATTTTGACAGACGATGCATTTTATGACGTGAGCACCCACTTAGGAAGATTTTTTATACATATTTTTGGTTAGAAAAAATAAACACGCAATTTAGATTTTTTTCAAATCTAACAACTAAGAGGGTGATATAGGGAGGAGGAAGTTTGTATGGGAGATCCGTCATTTTTAAAAAGATAGCGTGTAATTTTGTGTGCAAACTTCTGGTTAGAAATAAAACAAATACGTGTTTTAGCGATTTCTAAAATCTACCGTTTAAAAGGGTGAAATAGGGGTTGAAAGTTTTGTGAAATTTCATAAACTAGCTTCTGATTAGAAATAAGTGATCATGTATTTACGCGTTTTTGGAAATAGGGGTTGTATTTTTATATGGAAAGTCCGTCATTGCGCGCGAGCTAAGCCGCCAACTGCTAGCTTATACATATTATAACTTTGATTATAAATCACAGAATAACTAATAGTAGTACGGTTTAATTCAAAGAGCAGACGATGAGTACGTTCTTCAGTGTTTACATGATTTAATATTTTTCACTGTTAGCCCGCATTTGTGATAACCTCTTTTCACGCAGTTCACTACTTTCTCTTAAAATGGCCTTGGACCGAGATTCCCTACTTTGAGATAGACGTTTCTCCATTTCTTCGCTAGTTGTGGAGTACTGCTCACATCTCTGGGCCGGAGCGCCAAAATATCAGCTTGATCCACTTGACTCCCTACAGAGACGAGCTGTTCGAATCGTCGATGATCCCGATCTCACGGCTTGACTAGAGTCGCTGGAGCAGCGGAGAGACTTTAGCTCTGCATATTTTACCGACTTTTTCACGGGGAGTGCTATGAAGAATTGTTTAATTTGGTACCAGGGTCACCCTTCTACCAACGTACCGCTCGCCGACGCAGTAGAGTTCACCCGTACTACCTGGAAGCGCTCTCATCTAGTACGGTGCGCTTCCAGCGATCTTTTCTACCACGCACGTGTAGCCTCTGGAATGAACTACCTGCTGCGGTGTTTCCCGAGCGCTATGACTTGTCCTTCTTCAAACGAGGTTTAAAGAGAGCATTACTTTTACGGTAGGCAGCGGCTTTGCTGTGTATACCCTGACATTAGCGAAGTCCATGAGCAGTGGTTGCCGTTTACCATCAGATGGGCCGTTCGCTCGTCTGCCACTAGCAGCAATAAAAAAAATAGTTTCATTTAAACGGCGCTGTCTCATATGGGCAGCGCGTTTAGTATGTCTACCCATCTTTGATCGAGAGGAGAAGTGGCTGCGTCACGTTTAGGTTGACTCAGATTCTCACCGGACACGGATGTTTCGGCGAGTATTTGAACCGAATCGGCCGCGAGGCGACGCCGGCATGCCACCACTGCGGCAGTGACCTGGACTCTGTCCAGCATACGCTCTCTGAGTGTCCTGCATGGGAATCCGAGGGGCGAGACTTGGTCTCTGTTATCGGAAGCGATCTTTCTCTGCAGGCCGTCGTCCAGGCCATGTTGGCGGAAGACATCCGGTGGGATGCTGTGGTCTCCTTCTGCGAAGCAGTCATGCTCCAGAAGGAGGACGCCGAGCGGGATCGCGAGAGAGCCGATCCCGCTCGCAAACGCAGGCGGTGTCGTGGTGGTGGCATTGGCCGCTAGCCTGACTCTTCCTTAGTACCGTGGGCAATCAGAGATGGCAATCTGGCTGCCCGACCACGAACGACCCCGAGAAGACAGCGGTCTCGGATAGCCAAGGGACCACTGTACTCGCATAGTACGAGGCGCTACCTCGTACTGTGCGAGTGTCCGTACTGTGTAAGTAGGGCTCAGTCTCTGGAAGTGTCCTCCCCCACTCGCACAGTACGAGGCGCTACCTCGTACTAACGGGACCCAGGAGCAGCACACCCGCGTTCCCTGTTTCCCATTCTTAGCCCGCCACGCGGAGAGGCACTCGGCAAAAGAGTTTTCCCAGGTAAAAAAAAAAGTCTACCCATCTTTAATTTCGATAAATCAGATAACTGCAGAAAGGAAAATTCACTAAAAAACAGGAAATAAAAATTTTTTGACAAAAAATAACCGCCTCCAAAAATCTGGAAAATGTGTGAAAATAGCACTAAAAAGTAAAAAATAAATTCCGTTATTTTTACTTTATACATGCATAGTTGCGGGTGCGGGGGACAGTTCTGTCTGTCCCTCGCAGTCGGGTGCGGTCGCGGGAGGAGAGGTGTGTCGGTGTTACGTTGCCGCGCGCCCTATCTCTCGCGAACAAATGGGGGCGCACCATCGTTGGGTCGCGGTGGGGCCGTAGAGGAAGAGGAGATGCGGTGTTGCGTTGCCGTCCTCCCTATCCTCTGCGGCCGCTGGGTGTTTTGGTGGCGGAGCCCAACACCTTCATCCGCCGCCAAGTGGGTTTCGTTCGGGGCCCGTCTAAACATAGTCTAGTTAAGATATCAGTTGCGATTTCGACTTTGTGACTTAACAACCAACAAAATGTAACTGTGTAATTGTGTACCTGTTTAACCTTTTGTATTTGTTTATGTTTGAATAAAGATTATTATATATAAACATCTGGCGGGCCAATACCCATCGGGGGGTAGCGAGGAATGCTTCGGTGAAACCCTACCCTCCGACACATGGGTACATGAGGAGCACGGGTTGGTTTTTAGTCAGTAAGAGTCTGACAGCCCCCTTCGTCCTTCCTCCCCAGGGTGAAGGGACTCCATGACGATTTGCCAAGCCGACCCAAAAAAAAAAAAAACAAAAAAAAAAGGTACAAATTCCTTTTATTTGTGTTCATCATCAGCCTGCCATAGTCCACTGCAGAGGGTCTACCACGAGTTTTATACGGTGACGATAGACTAGCCGACGAGAACAATTTGAAAACATTTCCTAAATGCGCCCCCTAGCGGACTCTATCGATCGTTACTTTCCGATAGGGGTGCTTTTAGCAAAATGTATGGAAATTGTTCCCGTCGACTAGTCTATCGTCACCGTGACGATCGAGTGCAAAACTCGTGGCAGACCCTCTGGATATAGGCCTCTCCAATGACACGCCACTGACCCTGAGCATTTGGGTTAGTAAGGTAAATTACATGCATTATATTCCTACGTTGTAAATACCTCAATGGAAATTTGCTAATATAGAACAATATTATCCACCGATAGCTCAATAATTCTTGGAATATTACAAAACGTACTCGTACAAGAGCGTTCGCACCTGGTCGTCATCGCCGGCTACAGCTCTGCAATATAATCTATATATGTATAGTCCCGTCAAACATTTGTACCTACGGTGTTTTGGTTACGGTGTTTGTTTACCTTAACGGACGAATTGCACAATTGTACTGAAAGCTTTGTAAGTAGTTTCCTACGATCATCTAGATGCTTAGAAGGCTCGTATGTATTTACACGTGTAATTTAAGAAATTTAATTACTTGTTGAACTTTAGTAAATTACTAGGATCGACAGTGGTATTTATGTAACGGCTCTAATAAAATTAATGACATTATTTTAAAAATTAACGTGACTCACAATAAATTTTTCTGACGTTTCGACGTGTGTCGTACATCAGTCGTGGTCACTTGATGACTGATGTCCTTCGGCGCCATTTTCTTTAAGTAATTTTCTCTCTTTATTTTATGGGACTTCGAGACCGAGAAGTTAAATACTACACCAGCGCTGCGTAATTTTATAACAACCCAATATATTCAATGACCATTTTCAATAAAGAAATGATATCTATTTCCAATATAAAAATCATATTTACTTCCGAAATTTGAACAATCAAAATCTATCCCAACGTATTCCATGTGTCGCGCCGCAGGGTAACACACCAGAGGTGCGTAATAGCACTGTAATAGCCGATCGACGCTCTGCACAATAAACCGTCCAGAATACGCGTCCAATATTAATTCCACTTCCGTGCTTCATCGAAATGTTATTAACCGTAAACTGCCGAGGGAATTACAGCAATCATTGCCGTTACATTTGTACTTAAATGCTGGTGTTACTGGCTTTTAAAGTGGGTTCTGTTTTTAACATGGCTTTATTGATTTGACCTGTATGCGTATGAGTTGTACTAATGTCAGCAACTGCGTTTTGTTTGTCCTTAACAAATTGCCACATGTATGTAAATATGATAATTTAATTATTAATGACAGTGTTAAACTTTAGCCTCAGTATGAAATTATTGAAGTGTATTTACCGTTTGAATTGGTGGCGGTGGGCACTCAAAGCTGTCTATCCCGGTTCTTTTCTAAGGATAAGGATCATTAGGCCATGTCGGAGGCCTTCGGGCGGTCTGAAAACTCAGACACCAGAGTTGGCCACACACTCACACGAAAAGCAAATTGGTGTCGGAAAATTGGAGTTATTGTTTTTGCCTTTCTTTTAATATCCGTAATACTCTACTGATTTGATTCAGCCAACGGGCCATGTAACAAAAAGTAAATATTGATTTCTGTTTGTCCACAGATTTTCTAGTTTCTTTATCTGGTTTGGTTAGCGTTGAAATTGCGTCTTTGTTTCATACGTATTTGTATGCTACGATCTAGAAATTATTGTGCCGAATTTGTATGTTCTAGTCCAAGAAAATAAGCCTTTCTAGTAAATAAAAAATGCGTATAATCAGCTTTCTGTTTTCTCTGCTGCTTAAGCTAGTATTATCATAATCACCATTATATCAATATTAACATATTTATTTGTATAAGAATAGCATTGTATTGTATCTGGAACAACAAGAAATGTTCGTAGTTTATTATTACAATAAATTGTTCCAATAAAACCACTTCTTTCCTGTTAACAGTTTTACTATCGCCATGTTTGCTATACTAGACATTATTGTGGCCGACTCGTAGAGTGTATTTTCTAGTGATGTGACTGTGTGACTTTTGGTATGGAAAAATAAATAATATGTGATAGTTGAGTGGTCTTTGGTATCGAACCGAAATAATCTCAGATTAGGTTTGAATGACTCTAATTGCATAATAGTCTTGGCAATACAATTTGCAGACTTGGTTGCCATCCAATGAACAGATGAGATATTATTTTAAATGTTTTTAAAATAATATGCGTAAAATCTAAGATTAGCTAGATTTGATTATCTTTTGTAGAATAAAAGACCAGTTATCTGAAAAAGAAAAAATCGGGCTCGCAGTCAAACAATAAATGATGAGCAACTGACTGCAAATCCTAAAGACTTAACTATACTGTCATAAAAATAGCAACTTTAGTTAAAAAGATAAAAGATGTAGACGACTACGCGTCCTACGATTTGTAAAACCAATGTTT
Source organism: Euclidia mi (assembly GCA_944739405.2). Lineage (NCBI taxonomy): Eukaryota > Metazoa > Arthropoda > Insecta > Lepidoptera > Erebidae > Euclidia > Euclidia mi. The sequence continues at coordinate 37,713,076 of OX123206.2, forward strand.
ATGATATAAACACATAGTTTTTTCAACAACTCAGTTGAAAGCTTACTATTATTCGTTGAAAGGAAACTAGAGTAAGAAGCATATTAAGTATTTATAGTATAGGTACCCCTATTACGAAATATTACAGTTCCGGTAACCGTTTTGTGGATGTGATCAGAATTCATAAGCTCGTTAAATTTTAACTGTCAACGCATATAGCCTCAGGGATAATCCACGAATAAAAATACACGGCAAATATGTAATTACGGCATACGGCAAAAATATACTAAATTCGGCACTTTAGGAGGTTACCAAAAAGTAAATTAGGCTATCAGTACATCACTAGCGTCTTCATTTATTCAGCCAGACTTGGAGCCTTGTGACAAATAGAACACAAATAATATTATACTGTCACAAATACGTTCAATGTGAGAAACTTCGCTGTTTATGCGCTGTGTAAGAAGTTAAAGTACATAATAATATACCGTTTGGCGAAGCGGTAGTGTAAGCGACTGAGAGCGCTTGTACACGTTAAGAAAATTTACCGTGTCTGCGGCAGACAAGACAAATTCTTCGTGTATACGACAAGAATTTTGTCTGTTCTACACACGAAATTTTTCGTGTCTTCCGCAGACAAGACCAATCGGAACGTGTACACGACAAGATTTTTTTCGTGCAGTCGTCAGTCGGGCGTAGGGTGCGCAAGTAATAACAAGTCTGATAATCATTTTCGTTTATTTATAAAAATGTTAACTACAAAGCAAAAAAGAATAATAATTGAATATTATTATTATAACAAAATGAAAAATCATTTATAGACTCTGTTATATAATAATCTGTATTTTTGAAAATTCTAAAAAAAGTAATATGTTATAGGTTCATTTTTTTACATTAATTGTCATGTCGTCGAAGTCTTTGTATAAAATAATAAATATTTCTCTCCATGCTTCGAATGTGAGTCTTTTATCTTTATAAATCTCTAAAGTTTTGTCCCACAATACCGATTGTCCCTCTACTAAAGTTATAAGTAACTCATCAGGCATTTTGTACTCTACGCTGCAATACACGTCCACACCAAACGCACAACAAAAACTACCCCGTGTTGCTGTGTGAACCCTACTACTCCGCCCCCACCGCTCCGCAACAACGTTCGCCGCGTCTTGTCTTGCACAGACAAGATGTTTTTCGTGCACCGCTGCGAGCAGTGAACACAGTTCTTTTCTAGTTACGACACGAATTCTTGCATAGGCCCGGCGTATTTTCTTATCGCCGTGATACGTCGAAGGTCGGAGGTTCGATTCCCGCTCAAGTCAAACATTTGTGTGCGTGAAAATGGATGTTTGTCTTGGTCTTGGTGTTTCTATGTATAATATGTAGTTATTTAAAAAAATGTATATAATGTATGTTTATCCATTGTCTAGAACCCATATTACCTACAAGCTTTGCTTAGTTTGGGGCTAGATGGTGTTGTGTGAATGTGATAGAATATTTAAAAATAGCTTATTATTTTGCAAGTGACTAATAACTTAAAAGATGACTAAATGTTTGCAACTAATAAAATAATTTGCTAGCGATTAAATATTTTCGCGACTATTATATTAAATGATATTTTTATTTTTAATTTATTATTATGCTAGTAATAAATTAAAAATAAAAATATAGTTTCTAGATCTTTAGTTTCAAATGTAATAACTTAGTGAAACCAATACAACGCGATAAAATCCGTAAACTGTAGTTTAATTTCAATATATCGCTTACGTTACAACATTAGGTGTTTACTATATAGACATCTCCACCGCTCCACCCGTCTATATTCTATACCTAAACCTTTTTTCAGTAATCACACTATCTATGTGATATCGTACAAATATCCGGTCAGTATTTTTTGAGTTTATCACGGTCATACAGACAGACAGGATGGCGGGGGACTTTATTCTATAATAAGTACCTATAAATATTGGCTTCACAACCTACTGGTTAGAAATTTTCACATCCAATTGACTCAAACCTCTTTTCAAGATTCAATTGAATCAAACCATCTCATTACACATTAAACATATTACCGATTTCACGAACATTGCAATCAACGGCACGTGTCCAGGAAAGTGCCGACACATTCTAATCAACTGGTACATCATCATCAGCCCTTTATATAAACTGTCCCACTGCTGGGCACGGACTCTTCTCACTATGAGAAGGGTAAGGCCATAGTCCACCACGCTGGCCAAGTGCGGGTTGGCAGACTTCGCATGTCTTTCGAGAACATTATGGAGAACTCTCAGACATGCAGGTTTCCTCACGATGTTTTCCTTCACCGCTTAGCAAGCGATAATAAACAATTTATAACGCATTTAACTCTTAAAATTAATTGGTGCGTGCCGTGGATTCGAACCCGAGACCATCTGAGCAGTCTATCGGTCTCTCCACTCAGCTATCGCTGCTATATCAAGATCAACTGGTACATTAAACCTTAAATACATATAAAATGTGTAGCCTGTGGAACTAGCTAACTGAACTAGAATCTCTATTACATAACAGCCGAAGTACTTGTGGCGGCTAATTCTGTTAGCTGTCGCTCCACTTGCCGACTCGGGCATAAAGCTGCCTACCCGTAAGACATGAGTGAACTAGCAGAGTAAGATGCAATACTATTTTTTTTTATGGACTCACGCCTGTATACCCGAAGGGGTAGGCTGAGGTGTAATATTACACCCACATTTTGCCATGAAGTTTTAGGTCCCACGTAATAGGGAGCGAGCTTATTGCCGTTACCGGGCACATCACCAGACTCCGAGCTGCTACAGAGAATTCGGAAAAACCCAGTAACACTTTTGCCCGACCCGGGAATCGAACCCGAGACCTCCGATCAGCAGTCGCATACGCAATCCCCTGGACCACGGAGGCAGCAATTGTTTTTTATGTAGTATGCGGCAAACGAGCAGCGAAACACCTGATGGTAAGCGATTACCGCCGCCCTTAGACACAAGCAACACCAGAGAAGTCACAAGAGCGGTGACGCCCTTTGGGTTGGAAAAAGTATACGAGGAGGAGTAGGATGAGAGAGAAGGAATAGGGGATGGAGCCTTTGGCACTTTCACTCACCGAACGAAATTCAAAAGTATAGTATACTTACATCCATGTCCTGTGAGAGGCTAGTAGTTCCCCGGTCGAGCCGGCCCCTACATGCAAAACAGCCAGGCTCTACTTCTTATAAGGTCAAGGCTGGCCGTCAGCTTCTTGTACTCCATTCAGTCATCCCATGCCTGGGCTTTTGAGTCCAAGGCCTATTTACTGGTTCCCGGAGATTTGTAGTGAGTCACCGTATATTAATTTTCATGAAAACATACACCATTTTTTATAGGGAGTCTATATCTCTGAATCCCTGTATCTATGAGCCTATATCCTTGAAGGAGTAGGCAGAGGTGTAATATCATACCCACATTTCGCCATGATATGAATTTGTAGGTCCCACGTAACAGGGGGTGAACCTATTGTCATTACTCGGCACATTGCCGACTCCGTGCTGCTGCTGAAAATTCGGAAAACCCCAGTGACACTTTTACCCGACCCAGGAATCGAACCCGGAACCTCCTGATCAGCAGTCGCATACGCTATCCACTGGACCACGGAGGCAGTTAGTAAAACATCCACCACTAGCATCGCTTTATTTTCTAGTCCCACTCAGCACATCTCTTTCATTGCATGGATGTGTTCCTCACTCATCTCCCGCATATCACTAATGGATAGTGAGCTTGCCTCACTTGTTCCAATGTAACTCAATTATAAGTTGATGTTGAATCTAACCACTAAGAGTGGCGCCGTGTCAGATTCTAGCGCGAGTTTTCGATCAATTGCTAACAAGAATCTTTGTTAGAGAGTAGTAACTTTTTATAAAGAGAGAATAGGGTTGTTTCCAACTAGTCAAATCAAGCACTTTTAATGAAATGTCAAAAACGACCTTTGCCAAGTGTTTTGTATGAAATATGACGTAGCGACTTCATAGTGTTTTGCTGTACTTATTATCAATAAATTGACGATAAAAAATGTTAAAAAAAGTTTTAACATTAATTGATGAATGAAACTACTATTATTTTGACATGTTTCAATACATAAAAATACTTGTATAATTTATTTCACTTGCAGGAAACTTCCCTATTCCTGATTAATATACTGTGTATACTATCTAAGTTCCTTAAGCTATTGTTATTGGAGATGTAGTGCTTATAACTTCGTCAACCGCTCGTCAAGCCAAGCCACGCGACTTGGCTTGACGAGCGGTTGACTAAGTTAAGCAACCGCTAAGCACGAAAATAAAGCTGTCGGTCCTGGTTCCTGTCCCTATACAAAAACCATGGGGGGGGGGGGCATGTCGGAGGCCTGTAGGCGGGCTGGAAACTAAAACACCAGAGTTGGCCACACTAAGAAGAAGATGTCGAAGAAGAAGACATTGTTGCTGTTTTTGGCCACTATCGCATTTTATTTACTAAGGACTTCATGAGTGTAAAGATCTGGTTAGCCGCTCAGCCATCCCTGAAGTGCTAGAATGTAAATTATAAATTTGTGTTTAATACAAGAAAATATATCGTATTTTTTCAATACTACAAAATTATATAATACGTATTCTAGTAGCTGAAAAATATTTTCCTTAAAGTTATAACGTAAAAGATTTTATTACTTTGTCAGACTTGGAGAAGGGTTTCCGATTGACGTTATGTCGAATCGACGTTAGACCTTATTTGCATTGAACTGAAATTATCACCCGGTATATACGCGGGTGCAGTAGATGTAGGATAGAAATAGAAAAGTATATACCTATTGTAAAAAATCTATAAATTATTTAACCGGTTGGATCTACTAACGAATTATGACAGGGATTCATATACGAAGACACCAAAATTGTGTATCCAACACAACGAGTGGCACAAGCATAACATAAATAAAAAAATAAAACTGTGAAGGTCATTCTCTATGAAGTTATGATGTTTACAAGACTCTGGCGACCTCTTATACTCGTTACAGACTTCGTAAAAACCATTCACTCTTACTTAGAATATACGACGTTATTTTCAATAATATTTTTTTTTTCTAAAAAAAAAAATATTTTTATAATATTTTACTTGACGCCTAGATATCACTGAGATAGTATTATATGTAGGCTAGAAATATGGATTAGATAGTTATTATCAGTGCGGAGTCAGTATGAGGAAGAAAAGTCAGTCGTTATGGAAAGACAGTAGCTCCGAATAAACCGACACCGGACTAAACCATGGAATATCGCTATCCCTTTGGGTTGCAGCAGGTTCGGGATCCGCTATCTAGCCTAACAAGATTTTTCAAAATAATAGATTTTCTACAAAGCGAATGGCGAATTAAGACCACAACTTCCATGACTTAGACCAGTATAGATATACGTAAGATACTGACTCCCCGCAACAACTGTCAAACTACTCTATGACAGCCGGGACCGACCGCTTATCATGTGGTAATTAGTACACGACCTTGTATGATAAACATACCTGACAAAATTTTGAAATCTTTTCCAGAATACTTACAGCACATTCTCAAATCTTTGTGTGTATTTTCACTAAATTCTCAGTCAAGTAGGGCGTAGTGATTATGCATAAAGTTGGAGCAAGTTTATCCAATTTTCGAGCAACAACATTCAGAGAAGGAACTTCGACGTCGAAGTAAGAGCTCAGAGATGATTTAAACTTGAAGTTTGCTATTCAACGAACTTTACGGTGTTGAGTGTTATTTTTTGTAGAAGACGAAGTATATGAATGGCAAGGCCTCAAAATATTACAAAAAGTTGTCTCAAAATGCTGCTGTAAGTCTGGAAAAGCTGTAAGTTAATCCGTTCAAGTTAAGTCGTAATGCATAATTACTATGCCAAATACTAGAATGAATGCTTTTACATTATAGGCAAACCTATAAAAAAGTTTGAATTGATGATCGATCAAGAAGGTACTTTTGCCAGTTGTTTTGTATTTCGGGATACGTACCAAGCACCACGATCACGAATATAGATACATCCGCAAATTATAGAGTTGACATAAGTGCGGAAATTTCGGATGCACAAATCAAAGGTATATGGGACATGACCAGACATACATACATACATAGACTCACGCCTGTTTCCCGAAATGTTATAAATGTAATGAAAGTCAAAAACTCATAACTTTATCTTATATACTAATATATAAAGCTGAAGAGTTTGTTTGTTTGTTTGGCTCAGGAACTACTGGTCCGATTTGAAAAATTCTTTCAGTGTTTGATAGCCCATTTATCGAGGAAGGCTATATAACATCACGCTATGCGCCAAGCAGTAACCTTAAATAACGCGGGTGTCACCGCGGGCTCATCTAGTATTCTTATAAAGTTTAGCTATCTTGTATTTGCGCCGATGTTTCAATATCAGTTACACCAGTCGCAATAACGTATTGACTTATCTCATAACTACACTAATTGGCCGTTTTACCTTTAATATAATAACACGCGTGGAATACTGCTCTCACCTTTAGAATGGCTCCGCTCAGTACTTATTGGACGCCCTGGATAGGTTGCAGCGGCGTGCTGTCCGTATCATCGGGGATCCAGAGGCCACTAAGACTCTTGAGTCACTGCAATTACGCAGAGACGTGGCCTCAATGGCTGTCTTCTACCGCATCTATCACGGTGAGTGCTCCCTAGAGCTGTTTCAACTAATCTCACCCTCTCCTTTCCTATCCCGAACGACACGTGCTGGATTGAGGTGCCACTCTTACACGGTAGAACAGATACCGTCACGCACCAAACGGTTCGGCGCCGTACCATTAAGATACTCTTTACCAGTCCACGTGTTTCCCTCCACTTATGATCCCGGGTCCTTTAAGCGGGGCGTGAAAAAGCTTTGCTCAAGGCCGTCAAGGTGAGGGCCATCATGCCATAATGCTATGCTGGCTGCTGGGATGATGGCCATCACTATGGGACTTCACTGACTGCTTAACATCAGGCAGTATGGAGTCAATTTGTTCGGCAGAAATAAAAAAAAAACACAACCAAGGGCACAGGCACATGAATATTAATTTCAGTACAAATTACAAAGTATTTTCAACCCAAATATCTTGTACGAAAATACCTATAGTACATGTTTTCTTTCGCAGCTGACATCAAAGGCGACAGTCGATTAAAGTTGTTTATTTATAACGCGGCGTCTGCAAGACGTAAGGAACGCGTGTAATTTATTGTACAGGCCCTATGTGACGTAATGTGTGGATAAACAAAGTAATTATTCAAGAGGAACAAATACATAGATTCTGTTAGCACGCAATGTGTTCTAGAATGTGGTGGAAATAATTTCTGAGCTAAATCAGGATGTATAAAGAGGATATTCTGCGGTTTTTGAGGTTATCGCCAACAGCAAATCTACCAACGAAGCGAGGACTTAGTTTTATCATAAGTAGTAGTATCGAGGCATAGAGCATAGATATTTATATAGAGGCGCATTTCTTATGGGCGCGTTGTAGACAAACTTTCTGTGACCCAAATTGCTGCTAGGCGGCGTGGCAGTCGCGCTGTGACAGCTGTCTCTATGAGTGCAAGAGAGATGAACTGACGACACCCGCTAACTCGCCAATTGGAATCGGCACACGAAATCCTTAAGAAATGCGCTTCTATTATGTAAATCTGTATTCATAGGTCGAGGGTTTGTAATCTGCTCAAGACACTTATGACAAACGTAATACTTGAAGGAGAGTTTATCATGCATTTATATTTTACTAGCTGACGCGGCGAACTTCGTACCGCCTAAGATCCGATTCTTCAATTATTTATTTATTTTTCTCTCTATAAGAACCTTCCTCGTACTTAAAGGAATATTATAAAAAAAGAATTAGCGAAATCGGTTCAGCTGCTTCCGAGATTTGCGCAACACATTCAGCAATTCATTTTTATATTATAGATTTATATTTTACTAGCTGACCCGGCGAGCTTCGTGCCGCTTAACAGCCGATTCTTATTTTTTTTTTAAATTTTTCCTCTCCGTAAGAACCATCCTCGTACTTAAAGGAATATTATAAAAAAAGAATTAGCTAAATCGGTTCAGCTGCTTCCGAGATTTGCGCTTAGCAACACATTCAGCGATTCATTTTTATATTATAGATAGCTTTATATATGCCGTGTGGTTGACGGCATAGAATACAAGTGTCACCACCCCCTATCTTCCCGTGGGTGTCGTAAGAGGCGACTAAGGGATAACACGATGCAAATACCACCTTTGCGTAGAGACGGAAAACTCGACATCAAACCCTATACGACTGACTCGTTGGTCTCGCGGCATAAATGTGCACATGTGCACGTGCACGTGTCCCTGGTTCGATTCCTGGGTCGGGCAGTGTTATTGGGTTTTTTCTGTCACGAAATTCTCAGTAGCAGCACGGAGTCTGGAAATGTGCCCGGTACGGCAATAGGCTCGCCCCTTATTACGTGGGACCAAAGTATATCTGGCGAAAAGTGGGTGTAGAAATACACCTCTGCCTACCCCTTCGGGGATAAAAGGCGTGACGATATGTATGTATGTATGTATAGCTTTATCGCTTCGTCATACGATTTCAATTTAGAATTGTTATTAATGTAATAACAATTGTAAACTGAAGAATGCCTCCATGGTCCACTGGATAGCGTGTCCGTCTGCTGATTGAGAAAAGTATTATTGAGTTTTTCCGAATTCTCAGTAGCAGCACGGAGTCTGGCAGTGTGCCCGGTAATGGCAATAAGCTCGCCCACTATTACGTGAGACCTAAAATTCATAAGGCGAAATATGTGTGTAATATTACACCTCTGTCTACCTTTTCGGGGATACAGGCGTGACCCTATAAAAAAAAGTATTAATAATATTGGAAATATAAAATTTTTGTATCGGGATCAAGATTTGAACAAAATACAAGCTTTTCCAATTAGGACTGCCTTCTAACTTCCGCTACCCGAAACGTTCAGTCTATATTTATATTGTATGTTCAGTATTTATTTTTCAAAGTAGTAGAGCTTTGCTGATTTCAGCACGAATGGGCCGGCTCGACCAGGGTAGTACTACCCTCTCACAGAAAATCGACGTAAAGTAACAGTACCTAAACTGTTGCGTTTCGTTCGGTGAGTGAGAGTGCCGGAGGCCCTATCGCCTATTCCTTCTCCCTCATCCCACTCCCCATCCTATCCCTTTTCCCAACCCCAAGGGGCGGCATCGCACTTGTGACTCCTATGGTGTTGTTTGTGTCCATGGGCGGCGGTAATTGCTTACCATCAGGCGATCCGTCTGCTCGTTTACCGCCTATTACCTACCACAAAAAAAGTATTCTGTGATTTAGATATGTGTATGTTTGATTGAAATACATCTCAGCAATTAACACTCAAAATCTTCATGACAGTCAGAATCGATAGCTTAATAACGCGCTCTTCCAGTCACCGGGCAAATAAAAATTAATAATTTTACCCAAATTCTGTAGAACTTCTGTTGATTTGTTCAAAGCGTTTGATCAAAATTATAAACAATCACAATTAATGTTCTTTCTATTATTATATTTCTGACAATAACATTCATCCAACTCAGAAAATCATCAACAAATAATATCAGGTATTTGATAACAATAATTTTCAAGCAATTCAATCAAATGACTTGTCGATTCGTGATGAGTTATGAGCCAATTCGTAATATTCATCGATATGTGAGGTAACTGTAATATCCCCCCCGTGGGATCTCCACCTTGTCGTGGTGGGGGGGCTCAGTAACCGTGGATTGCTCACCCGCGGTGAAGCTAAGAGGGATCCAGGAGGGGACGCTCCGCGTGGGCTTGGAGGGGCCTGCGCAGGATGCGTCCAACGGTGCGGGTGCGGGGGACAGTTCTGTCCGTCTCTCGTAGTCGGGTGCGGTCGCGGGAAGAGAGGCGTGTCGGTGTGTGTTGCGTTGCCGCGCGCCCTATCTCCCGCGACCAAATGGGGGCGCACCATTTGATGCGTCGCGGTGGGGCCGCAGAGGAAGAGGAGATGCGGTGTTGCGTTGCCGTCCTCCCTATCCTCTGCGGCCGCTGGGCGTTTTGGCGGCGGAGTCCAACACCTTAATCCGTCGCCAAGGGGGTTTTGTTCGGGGCCCGCCTGACCATCTGGCGGGCCAATACCCGTTGGAGGGTGGCGACGAGTGCTTTGGTGATGCCCCACCCTCCGACATACGGGTACATGGCGGAAGTCGAGGTGGTTTTTAGTGGAAACACCACATACTCCGGCTCTTATTTCCCCCAAGAGTCGGAGATCCGAAGGGATTTTCCACCTCGTAAAAAAAAAAAAAAAAAAAAAAAAAAAAAGGTAACTGTAATATAATATTGATTGATTCACATGTCATGACAATGTCAACCACAAAGTTCAACAGAATGGTAAACTAGATAAGAATACAAGCTTCAATCAATACATACATACATAGGCTCACGCCTGTTTCCCGGAGGGGTAGGCAGAGACTATGGAACGCCATTTGCAACGATCCTGACTTATCTCTCTTCAATCAATACATACGGTGGTAATTATCACTAATTCGCTTGTGAGGATGGATGAATGTGTATTTGTGAATCCTTTAATAAAAACTACTGAGCGGAATTTGATGAAACTTTGTAAGAAAGAAGAACTATTTAATCTTCCTCCAAGTAGAGGGAGAATCCTCTGACCAGGTCAGGTGATTATGCTATCTATCTATATCGTCACGCCTGTCTCTCATTGGGGTAGGCAGAAACTTTGGAACGCCACATGCTTCGGTTCAAACGTACCTCTTTCGCTTCCTCGACATTCATTTATCTCATCATGCATGCGCGTCGGTTATGGGTACTTTTAATTTGGCCCTTTTTCAGTACGTCACCTATTTGGTCGGCGTACGTCCGCCGTCTTTGTCACTGCATCTTCTTTTAGACCACACTTCTCTCGTATCACACTGCCAGGTGATTATGCCTGCAATAGAAATCTGTGCAAGATTTCTATCGCAGGCATAATCACTTTCATCAGAGTCATACTGTAGAAAAGACTAAAATTTATCAAAATAATCCCGAAATTCCCATGGGATCCCATTCATAGCTACGGGCATCCTGTTGTACTCATATCATTATCGTTTAACTAGCACTTACGTACTCACGAAGTATTAAGTCTCCAACGTAATATTATATTACGGCGTCAGTCAAAATATAATAAAGCAAATGTTTATGAATATGTAACACATGCAAAATGTTTAATATAAACTTGTCGAGCGAAAGTAAATATTGACATCAGGTGTCCTTTTAATAAAAACATCCGATATGTGGATGACATCATGTATCAGGCTTAATATTAATATGAAGAAAGAATATTAGCATGGGTTCTTAAGGGGAACCCAGAATCTCCCTTAGAAAATTGATAGGCCGGTCAATGTAGATATCTGAGGGTACAAGGATTCTCACCTAGCTGAAAATAGGATTGTTCAAAACACCATCATAAATTAAAAATAAAAAATCATCGATCCGACGCCTTTTTTTTCCTCTCTGTGGAAATGCATTTACGCATACCCCTGCAAGGTGAAAAGCGGGGGGTTTGTGGGACTCGACGGCTGGAGTGCAAGACCGTAATACCCACTAAAACCACAGCGCATACGTCCACGCCATTTTAGGTGCGCAAGGGGGTCGCGTTAGCATTCTACCCTGACACCCCGGCGGATAGCTCGAAGGGCACAACCTCTTTGGCGGCGGATGAAGGTGTTGGGCTACGCTGACAAAATACCCAGCGGCCGCAGAGGATAGGGAGGACGGCAACCTAACAACAGCGCATCTCCTCTTCCTCTGCGGCCCCACCGCAACGCAACAAATGGTGCGCCCCCATTTGGTCGCGGGAGATAGGGCGCGCGGCAACGCAATACCGACACGCCTCTGCATCCGCATCCGGCGCAGGTCTCCTCCAAGCTCTTGTGGAGCGTCCACTCCCGGGATCCCGCTTAGCTTCACCGTGGGTGTCCAAACCTCGGTTACTGATCCCCTCCACCACGACAAGGTGGAGAAAGCCTGGAAGAAATTTACACGGGGTCAAAAACCACAAAACGGGGTTTCCTCGATATTCAGCTGGGTGCCAATTTTTGTAACTTCACTGCTATTTGTTGGTCTCAGGGACACATAACGCTTTCTAAGCAATATTAATAGACTAAAATTGAGCACGAATTGCTTGTAGCAAATTAACATTTAAGTTACTGGAACTCTGAAACCATGTCAGTGTTTTAATTCGAATTCTAAGAAGGTGGGTAGTAAAGAAAATGGGTTGGACAAATATTCAGAGATAGACTATTATTTGAATTGGAATAATAATTGAATGATTTCCAGGAAAAAGGCCAAGTTGTTATTCGCTGTGTTGACGACCGGGCCGCCTAGAGACTAAAATTATTCTTTTTTTTATTTTTATTTACCGTTTTTACAATGAAATAATACAGAGACATATATTTTAATAGCATCTAAAACCACCAAGGTTCATACAAATGCTACTTTGAGTCTGTCTACTTATACACGATAACAAAATAGTAGGTATACCATTACAACATTTTTCGTAACATTTTTCATTCGAGAGTAAATCCAAGCTAATCTGATACTAATAGGTATATGAAGATTGTGTTTGTTTGCTTGAACGCGCTAATCTCAGAAACTACTGCCCCCTTAGCCAAATGGCATTCGATTAACGATATCGCTTATCGCTAAGTGTAAAAATGTATGGAACTGATATAAGCCTTCGTTATATCACGTGGTCAACAAAGAAGGAATTCCTTATGTTGCCATGGCAACCAAGCGTTAGCGAAAGTAGATATATCAGAGCGAATGCCGTTTGGCTAGGGCCTCTGGGCCGATTTAAAAATATTTCAGTGTTAGATAGCCCATTTATCGAAGAAGGCTATAAGCTATGTAACATAGTTCTAAATAACTAGATGATATTGCCGTTTTCAGTGAATTTTAATAAAATGTGTGAAAATATCAAAAAGGTTGTGCGTATTAAACAAAATAACAAAATATTATTATTCGTACATTGTAACGGGTTCTGGTATTAAAACGCAGAAAAGGTTCTATATGCGTTTATTGCCGAGTATTGTCTCACTTCCCTTGCCACGAGTATGACCGACCAACAACACGACACTGGCCTGAACACTAAGGGCTGCAGTCTCCCACGCTGTTCCCTCCGGTAGTGTGTAGGCAGGCTGCTCGAAGGCTGCGCGTAGCGGTAGATCCTCGCAGGCCGTTGGTTCAGCTGGCAGACGCCGGCGGTGCAAGTACGATGAGCAGGGCAGGCCAGACTCTTCGGCAGAGGTGACGCCGAAGGCGATGCAGGAAAGTGTAGCGGTCTAGGAGCGTAGCCGGAGTCTTAAGGTGAACCTGGAACCTGAAGGAAAGCAGCATTAGGAGAGCCACAACCAATAGAAACTTTTAAACACTCGCGTTGCATGTTTAAGAATATATATATAGATGGGCATTAACGCGAACATGCAAATTAGGTATTTACATACCTTATTTTGCTTGACGTTTCGAGACGGTTGCACGTCCCAGTGCAACCAACGTGAGTCAGCTTGCGACCACGGGACGTGCAACCGTCTCGAAACGTCAAGCAAAATAAGGTATGTAAATACCTAATTTGCATGTTCGCGTTAATGCCCGTCTATATATATATTCTCACAACCAATAGAGTCAGGCAGGCGGCGTCAGCCGGCCTCAGCTAGCAGGTAGAGAGATGGGCAGTACGCTAACGCAGTAAATGTAGTGCTTACCCGTAGCTGGGACCAGGATACACGTAGATACGACGTAGGGTCAGTAGGTACGCTTAGTTATAGTAGGTACGTAGTAGAAGCGACGTTAGAGTAGCGGTGCCGGCCTCTCTGTCGGCCCCTTTATATACCGGGCCCTCCATCAGAGTTCGTGTTGGCGAAGCTTGACCAAATATGGGCAAAACTTACGAGAGCGGACGATGGCCTTCCCTGATTGGCCGAGCGTATGGACGGTATTATGACGTACACTCGGTAGATACCGGTCATACGCTACAACATGTATAACACAAGATATAAATGACCAACTTCAAACTGCAGGATAAGGTTAATAAAATAGAGTTAGAACATCATCGATCCACACTAACTTTCTCGATTAAATAAGAAATCAAATAACAAAGAGAGAGAGCCCACTTGTTGTCTCCAGGTGAGATGATGATGATGAAGCTAATATAGCACGAATGGGCCGGCTCAACCGAGGAAGCACAGAAAATCGACGTAAAGTAACAGTACCTAAACTATTGCGTTTCGTTCAGTGAGTAAGAGTGCCAAAGGCCCCATCACCTATTCTTTCTCCTTCATCCCACTCCTCCTCTTGTCCCTTTTCCCAACCCTAAGGGGAGGCAACGCACTTGTGACTCCTGTGGTGTTGCTTGTGTCCAAGGGCGGCGGTAAATGCTTACCATCAGGCGATCAGTCTGCTCGTTTGCCGCTTATACGATAAAAAAAAAGATAAATTCAAATTTACTGTAATGCGTAGGTATCAACCTAAAACATTAAATAAAGCACGTAGGTAAAATTGTATTTCTCAAGGGGTATTCCTAAGGTCTTATACCTTTGTTTATGGGACACAGTTGGACCCACGTCCTCACAGTACGGAGAGTTAAAGGGTTATATCGTTATCTTGATACTTGAGACCACTTGTAGCAAGAGAAATGGTCACAAAAAAGGGCAGTAAGGTTGCCAAGTCTACCGATTTGCGCAGGATGTCCTGGTTTTTGGAGGTTTGGAGAATGTCCTGATTTGCTTCTGATCTGAATAAAGCAACAATTTTATACTTAACTGTTGTATAACATCATTAAGACTAGTTCTGGACCAATTTCTCTTTCCCCTCTCCCTCATCTTGGTCCTTCTCTTTTTCTTTTTCTTATACTATAGGACGACAAAGCAATTGTGACAACTTTCGAGTCTAGTGTCTATGAGCGGCGGTAATCGCTTAACATCAGGCGATACATCAGCACGTTTGCCTCTTATTACATACATCCAGCATGCCTGACTATTATTATATGTATACAAATGTTATATAATAATAATAATAATAATAATCTGGCAACACCACCAATGTCAACGTGCTTTTTTCATCAAAGAATTTTAAATATTAATATTTCACGAATTACACCTTATTTAAATTGTAATAATATATCACATATTAATTAGAATATCAAACTTAATCAAAAGAAGGAAATATTTAATGAAAACGGCCACAAATAAAGAAAAAGTAAGAAATGACAGGCGTCACAACAAATATGACACGTCAACCAAAAGCAATAACAATATTTACGAAACGAAAATGGAAAGTTATTAGCAATTTAGTATGTTGACGAGAGCCAGGAGCAAGAGAGCACGACCACCACCTCCGGGCTCGTCGCTGAGCTCCGCCTCGCAGCCGTCGGAACCTGCGCCGACAACACCGACGGCTGCAGTTGCGTCGAGCTCCAGCGACGAGTATTTCTCTCCGCCGTCGACACCGTCACCTGCGCGGCGGCGTGGGAGAGGCCGGCCACCTGCGTGCTTGGGACCTCGGGGCCCACCGGCCCCAAACAGGGTCCCCGCTGCCGGTGGTAATGTGCAGCGCATGAAGTGGACGACATCAATAAACGAACATGTCATGCGCGCATATTTTGGGGCAACAGAGGGAGGCACTAACCTCACTGCGTACCGTAGTCGCATGCTGTCTTTGTTTCAGGCCTTGGAACCAAGCATCAACGTCACGGCTCAACGACTATCGGATCAGGTACGGGTTATCCAGCGCAGTGGCAAGTTGGATAATGCCGTACTTGATAGGATACGCTCAGAGTACTTACCTTCGAGCCATGCCAACCCCGTCGAGCCTACACAGACATCTGCACTGGCCACCCCGACAATAGGCGACAGTGCCATCAGGGAGGAGGATAACATGGCTGATAATGTAAGTACCCAGTGCAATGAGGAGGTAAAGGATGCTTTGGAATGTGCTATTAGGGACTACCGGTACACACCACTAGGTATGAGGCCTCGTCTACCGAGGTTGCCTATGCATAGGCGAAATATAGCGCTGATAAGTGCTCTTGACTCGTTATTATCAAATTATTTAGATAATAGCGAGGATCTCGGTGATACCCATTTAATCTTGTACTGTACCGCCGTGGCAGCTTGTCGTATAGCTGGTGTTAAGTTTCCAGAAACTGATACCGTTGTACGACAAAGGTCTGCTGTACCGGCGTGGCAGTGCAGGATTGAGCGGCGTATTGCCGAGGCAAGGGCACTTATTGGCAAGCTGATCTGTTTTAGGGAGGGGAATACACGCCCTAGGGTAATGCGCTTTGTGAAACGGGCTTTTTCGGGGACTAACATTGGTCCTCAAGATTATATAGCCCGGGTCACAGAGCGCATTGACTACCTAAAACAGAAAGTCTATGCATGGGCAAACCGAATTCGTAGGTTTAAGAAACGTGTGGACCGGTACGTCATTAATAGTGCATTCCAGAGGGACCAAAGGTGGGTATATAGAAGTTGGGAACGACCAGATCAATGTGTGACTAATGTGCAGCGGCCAGATGCGGACGCCACAGCCATGTTCTGGCGTAGCATCTGGTCGATGCCCATTGGTCATAGCGAAGGTGATTGGATGCGAGATATCGAACGTGCATGCGAACATATTCCCGAAATGGAATGCGTGGCCATTTCTAGCCAGGACGTTACACAAGCAGTCCGTCCATTATCTAATTGGAAATCTCCAGGATTGGACGGACTGCACAATTTCTGGCTGAAATGGCTACGTAGTTCGCATGAACGTTTGGCATCTCAATTCCAATCAGCCGTGGAATCTGGGTCGTTGCCAACCTTTATGACGACTGGAATTACCCACCTGCTCCATAAGACTGGCAGTACTAGCGAGCCCGGCAATTATAGACCGATAACATGTTTACCATCGGTCTATAAACTTCTTACATCTATTCTGAGAGCTAAAATAGCTAAACATGTCGAAGATAACTCAATTATGTCAGCCTCTCAGAATGGATGTAGGAAGGGGGCTCGTGGTACTAAGGAGCTCCTCCTCATTGACATGGCCATTAGCCAACAAGTTCGCCGTAACCGAAAGGATCTGGCGGCATGTTGGATAGATTATAAGAAAGCGTATGACTCCGTGCCGCATACATGGCTTTTGAGGGTGTTAGAGTTGTATAAAGTAAATACAACTCTACGCACCTTCTTAAAGTCATGTATGGGGCAATGGAATACGACTCTTTGCTATCCAGGATGCCGACGGATCCAGGAGGACGGCGAACGTATTAAAATTGAGCGGGGAATTTTTCAGGGCGACAGTCTGAGTCCCCTTTGGTTTTGCTTAGCCATGAACCCTCTCAGTACTTTACTGGAGGGTTCAAGGTTAGGCTACAAGTTACAGAGAAGTGGTCAGGTCATATCTCACCTGCTGTTCATGGATGACCTGAAGTTATTTGCCCACTCTGATGCCCAATTGATGGATTTACTAAACGTAACCCAAAACTTTAGTAAGTCAATCAATATGGAGTTCGGTGTGGATAAATGTGCTGTCATTCATGTGAAGCAGGGAAGGATGGTGGAATCTGAGGGGATCCAACTCGCAGATTCCATTAACCTAAGAACGCTTCTCTTAACTGATACCTATAAGTACTTGGGTATGTCACAGGCTTTAAGTATCAATGAACCCGTCATGAAGCAATCGTTGCAAGAGCGTTTCTTTGGCCGCCTGAATAAAGTACTGAAAAGTCTGTTATCAGGTGGCAACAAGGTTCGTGCTTGCAACGGTTGGGTCATGCCACTTCTTGTATACTCCTTTGGCATACTCAAGTGAACTCAGTCTGAATTGGACGCCCTGTACAGAAGAGTCCGCACATTGTTGACGGCATATCGTATGCATCATCCACGTTCATCCGTGATGAGGTTGTACATCCCGCGGAAGTGTGGGGGTCGTGGCTTTCTGAATGTCAAGACCCTACACAACCGCGAGGTGTGCAATCTCAGAGAATATTTTCTCCGGGCGAACGTGGACATGCATCGAGATGTTGTCGCAGTGGACAATGGACTCACCCCGCTCAAGTTGGCTAAGGAGAACTGGCGCATACCTGTAGTACTCAGTACTGATGATCGCAAGCGTGTATGGCAGAGCAAGGAGCTGCATGGCAGGTTCCATCGGGCTCTGTATGGACCCGATGTAGACCTATTAGCCTCGGTGAACTGGCTACGCTTCGGTGACCTCTTTGGGGAAACCGAAGGATTTGTTTGTGCAATTGCTGACGAAGTTATCAAGACGAATAACTACCGGAAATATATCCTGAGGGATGGCACTACCGATATTTGCCGTGCGTGTCACCAGCCCGGTGAATCCCTCAGGCATATTGTTTCCGGTTGTTCACGTCTTGCTAACGGCGAGTACTTGCACAGACATAACCAAGTAGCCAGAATCATTCACCAGCAACTTGCTCTGAAATACAAACTTGTAGACATCGAGGTACCGTACTACAGGTATGTGGCAGAGCCAATTCTCGAAAATGGCCATGTCACATTGTACTGGGATCGATCTATCGTCACAGACAGGACTGTTGTAGCCAACAAACCTGATATTGTGGCGATAGATCGATCAGAGCGCCTCGCAATAATTATTGATGTCACCATTCCCCATGACGAGAATCTCGTGAAAGCCGAGAAAGACAAACAGATTAAATATCTGGACTTGGCTCACGAGATTGTCGACATGTGGGATGTGGACTCGGCAATTATTGTGCCGATAGTTGTAACGGTTAATGGTCTAATAGCCAAGAGCCTCGATCGTTACCTTAAGAGGCTCGCGTTGGGTGCTTGGGTCAAGGGTCTGATGCAAAAGGCAGTTCTTCTCGACACGGCACGTATTGTGAGGAAGTTCCTGTCTCTGGAGCCCTAACCACCGGCAGCTTGGACCCTGTGCCCGTTGCTGGTGGGATCCCACGGTTTTTTTTATATTTTTAAATGTATTTTTTTGATAGTGATATATTTAAAAATGTAAATTAAATTTGAATAATGATGAATAAATGAATAATAATATAATAATATTCTACCACATACATACATCACCATCTAGTCCCAAACTAAGCAGAGCTTGTACTATGTATATAGTATGTATTGTTTGTTTGGTTGAACGCGGATAATCAGAAACTACAGGTTCAATTTGAATAATATTTAAATTGACAAGGGAAGACGTAGGCGGATGTTCTCTGACCAGATTGGAGACATCCTAAAAACAGGACAGGTTAGAAGTACCCTGAACAGAAGAGTATGCATGAGGAATCTGATGGGAGTGAATGAAGCAAGAGAGATCTGTCAGGATCGTTGCAAATGGCGTTCCCTAGTCTCTGCCTACCCCTCCGGGAAACAGGTGTGAGTCTATCTATGTATGTATGTATTTAAATTGATAGCTGATTTATCGAGAAATGCACTTTGTGAGCCGCGAGTGCGGAGCAATAGCCACGGGTGTAGCTATAGGCTCAGATAATTCAGATGTACTAAGAGTAGTAATAATAGTATCAAAAAGGTTTATCACATCTGCAGCACAACATTATTTCACCTTCTACCCCGATCAAACACAAATCGGACCTGGCTACACTACTCGCTAGGTACATTAGATAAAAGTGCCGCGTCCCTTCCATTGTTTAGTTTGTTTGCCAGCTTAAAGGAAATATTGCTTTCCGGACTTCAGGACACAGCTGGGCTTATAGCATAAATCTTGGGACCTAAGTCGTTCTGAAAGGCTTAGCGATATATCTTGTTTATTTTGTTGAGATGAAGTTCTTGTGATAATGTGTTTTATATTTACTTATGTACACTTTTACGTTTCTTTTAATGCAGGTAATGTGAGTTGTGTTATTTAGTGAAAATATTTGTGAACCATATTGATGTGTCATAAACTCTGTTATGTGCGTGTGCGTGCGCGGGCTTATGTGTGTGTGTTAGGTCAGTTATCGGGATAAAAGGTAATCCATGTGCTACTCTAAATTAACTTATATTTTACTGCATAGCTTCCCCACAATATACCACCATCACTATAGCATTGCTCGGTTACTAAGTCACTCGCATTGGAACCCATTTATAGGCGTTCCCAATATTTTATTTATTTTGAAAAACAAATAGTGTCTAAAACTAAATACAGAATCTTTAAGAGCAACTAATAACCATTTAATTGGAGCTATTCATTGATTTGGAGCTTAGAGATACTTACATATATATTTGACATATTTTGTTAGGATTTATTGTCAAATATGTACCTAGTAGACTGCCTCGTCGGTCTCGCGGCATGAATGTGCGCGTGGGATTGGGAGGTCTTGGGTTCGATTCCCGGGTCGGTCAAAGTGTTATTGGGTTTTTCCGTTAGGAAATTTGTCAGTAGCAGCACGGAGTCTGGTAATGTGCCCTGTACGGCAATAGGCTCGCCCCCTATTACGTGGGACCTAAAAATTGATGGCGAAATGTGGGTGTAATATTACACCTCTGCCTACTCCTTCGGGGATACAGGCGTGAGTCTAAAATCTTAATATATAAAATCCTTGCGTTACTGACTGACTGACAGACACGCTACAGCCGAAACTACGCGGCGCAAAAAGCTGAAATTTGGCATGTATGTTCCTTGGGGACCGTAGGGGTGCACTAAGAAGGGATTTCCCGAAATTCCTACGGGATCGGGCAAAACGGGAAATTCGAAAATATGTGCGTGCGAAACCGCTGGCGTCCTCTAGTAAATATATAAAAATGGAACTTGTTAGATAATCCAATCCAATCAGTAGTTTCTGCATAAAACAGTAACAGACATCCATCTATCCTCACTAAGATCATATTTTATAAAGTAAGTACTTAAGTAGTACCTAGCAATAATTAAAAAATGTAGTTCTAGATCATTCGGTTAATATGTAATTTAACTAAAACCAATATATCGTATAGAAGCCGTAAACCGTAGTTCAATTTCAATCGTTAACCCAAGAAGATACTACTGTACATAAGTAAGTCAATATTTTAAAACTTAGCCAAATCACGTTGCTTGTACATACATTACATAACCCGTGGTCTCGCGCCAGCGTTATCGCGTGGGGGCAATTTAACCGAGGCCTTGGCTAGGCCTCCGCCTGTTTCCTAACACTCTGCTCTGCTCTGCATTGCGCAAACTTCTGTCTTGTATGTTTATCTGACAATGACTTCAACTGGTTCGAGTTGTGTTTCATTGTTTGTGTACAAACGGGAAGAGGGCTTTTCACGATATTTTGACATGTTTGTCATATAAAAATTAGAAAAAAATATTTTATATAGGTTCGTAAGCTAATACAAAACTGTGAGAAAGAAAAATATCGAAGAGTCTTCCACAACTCTATTAATTCCGAGCGTAATCATAAGACTGCAACATTGTCGCGTAGATAATCAGTTACTATGATCAGGGCAGCATACATAGCTCCGTTGAATGTCATTATTGTTTTGCTTTCAGCAGATATTCATATGTAAACGTGGACAAGCTTTTGAGTTGAGGTTGTTGAGTTGGCCTAAGATATTATAAAATAAAGTAGAGTAAGACCGCAGCAACGCCCACGCATTTTTTTAATTCATCTGTTTCTGCTTGATCTCGTGGCCTTTCGGGAAGTTCTTTCTTAGTGCACCTTTATTGTCCTCCAGGAACATGACTGGAGAACGTAGGCCTTAGGATAAGCAGAGCCAAAACTGAATACATGTTCCGTGACTTTGGCGGCCTCTCTAGTCCAATCCCGGATACACTCGGCGGTATACCCCTACCAGTATGCTCCGACTTTCGCTACCTCAGTTCACTCCTGCAACACGACGGCGAAATTGATCGGGATGTTCGGCAAATAATGCCTTTGAAATTCAAGGGACGCCTATATAAGGCGGTTATAAGGCCTGTCGTATTGTATGGAGCTGAGTGTTGGGCTACTAAAAAGATCGATGAAACACGATTACATGTGGCAGAGATGAGAATGTTGCGATGGATATGTGAAGTTACGAGAATGCTTAATATTAGGAATGAATATGTGAGAAGTAGTCTGAAAGTGGCGCCTATAAACGAGAAAGTGAAAGGAAGTCGTTTGGCTTGGTATGGACATATTATGCGAAGAGATTATATGTATGTAGGTAAGCAAGTAATGAATATGAAGGTAGAGGGATGGAAAGGGAGAGGGAGGCCAAAGAAAAGATGGATGGACTGTGTGAGGATGGATATGAAAGAGAAAGGCGTAAATGATCAGATGACGGGAGACAGAAAAGAATGGCAACGAAGGACGTACTGCGCCGACCCCAAATAAATTGGGACCAGGGCAAGAAGATGATGAGTGTCCTGCAGGAACATATGTAGGTGCCAAATTTCAGTTTCTTGCGCCTTATAGTTTTAGCCGTAGCTTACCTGTCAGTCAGTCACGTAAAAAAATTATATTAACATATTAAGCCAGCATAATAAAACAGATTCTCGTCCTGTCATGTCCACAGACAAAGTCACGGGTGTATCAAGTATGTATAAAACACATTCTCATATTTACGTCCGCATGAGTTGAAGAAGTGCGCGTTATAACGGAGGCACTTACACAAATTGGCAGAACGTTACCATCTTCCCGCCTTTTTCCAAATGTACGGCACAATATAGGCCTGAATATTTTACGTAACGCTATAAAAAATAATGCGGATAGCGTAAAAAAGCCATATCATGGAGATTTTTTAAAGTTCTACGTAATAGGGGCGAGCCTGTTGATATTACTGGGCATATTGCCAGACTCCGTGCTGCTACTGAAAATGCGGAAAAACTCAGTAAGAGCTTTGCCCGACCCACGAATCGAACCCGGGACCTCCAGATCAGCAGACGCGTAAGCTATCCACTGGACCACGAAGGCAGTCAGTAAACACTGGAGCAGGCAACAAATACTTCTAATATAAAAAACTTCTACCTCTTAAACGAAAAGATCTTTCAACACTCATTACACTTTGGTAGGCTTAGCTGAATTTTCAAAATACGCGGAGCCTTTGTGCGATCGCATTTAGAAAAGCCTGTTTACTGGGACCTGTTTAAGCCTATTGTGATGCAAATATACTGATTGGATGTTGCGAAGCCTTCCCTGCGTAGAGGTCTTCGTAGACTACAACGAGCTACGCCGTAGTTAATGCTACGCAGTTGATCAAGAGTGTCGTAGCTATTTTGATACGCTTTATATGCAATGTAAAATGCAATTTAGATGACGACAACATAAAAAATATTTTTTATTACCATGTTAATAATAGTATCCTATTAACTCATGGTGCTTCTATGCAGCATATTAGGAGAGACCAGAATAAATTAAATCCTTACTAGGCCTTAACAGGTAACTGTGTCCAAGCAATGATAGGTACTACAAATAGTTACAGCCATGTCATGTGTTCGCTACAGAAAGTTCCGTCCCTAGCAGGAATGGAACCGATGATACTCAGTACAGTACGTCATGCGAGCGGTTAAATATTCATACGATAACTAGTAGATGTCTATAGGTTCTTGTTTATTGTAACGACACTTGCAAATTATATGGTTGGTGGCAACTAAGTGTTGTGGGACTCACAGTTATTTTATATTTCTAAACAGGTTGCAAATAGAAATATATGTATACACGATGTATTTTAAAACAGTGTTTTCCCGAAAAGTATATATACAGGCCATGATATAGAAGCTACCTATAAAATTTATTTTATAAATAACATGTTTTTTTACACTATACATTTTGTTTAAAAATTCATGGCGAAATGTGGGTGTAATATTTACACCTCTGCCTACCCCTTCGGGGATACAGGCGTGAGACTTTAAAAAAAAATAGGAAATAAACATTTTGTTTAAAAAAATCAGTAATTCATAGAACTATGAAGTAACGTGAACGAAGGTTGAGCTACTTTTTATGTTATAAATAAAGTGCATTGACCTTTTGCATCGACCGTCACGTTGTTATGCCAAAAAACAATATTTCGGCGAAAAAAAAAACCTTAAATAAAAATATGATAGGTTCATACATACATAGACTCACGCCTGTTTTCCGGAGGGATAAGCAGAGACTACGGAACGTCATTTGCCACGATCCTGACATACCTCTTTTGCTTCATTCACTTCCATCAAGTTTCTCATGCATGATCTTTTGTATTTTAAAATATTTTGAAAAATAAACGCTATCGGAAGCTTCTCTATCATGGGCTAAGTACACACTTTTCGGGAAAACACTGTGTATATATGTGTATAAAAAAACTCGTCTACGTGGCACTATTTTGGTCTATGCATAAAGACCTCATCGTTTGATAGCGCTAAAATAGGTCTCAAAGCGTGACTTCGCCTGTCTTTTGTTATTGATCAGCAAAGTTAAGCAACGCTTGCACAGCTCAACACTTGGATGGGTGACCGTGGGTGGCTGTATGTAAATACATCAGAGCGCTACCGTGCTTCGGAGGAAACGTAAAGCTGTTGGTCCTGGTTTTTGTATCAGAAGAAGCATCGTTAGCCCATGCTGGAGGCCTTCGGGCCGTCTGAAACCCCGACACCAAAGGTGGCCACACACTGACACGAATAAGAAGGAAATACAGTTTAGCTATATTATACATACATACATACATAGACTCACGCCTGTTTCCCCGAAGGGGTAGGCAGAGGCATATTAAACGCCCACTTTTCGCCAGTGTTTTGATCCCACGTAATAGGTGGCGATCCTATTGCCGCTTATCGGGATATTTTGTTTGCCAGAGCCTCGTCCGTTGATCGGCGGGTGCACCACTTGCAGGTGAGGTTGGCTTGGGACCCTAAGTTTTTGGTGGAAACCCTATGCACCCATTAGCTATATTATAGGCATACAAAATACCTATAACATAACTTAATTGCACGCCTTTTTCCCCCGAAGGGGTAGGCAGAGGTGTATTACACACCCACATTTCGCCAGTTATGTTTAGGTTCCAATGTAATAGGGGGTAAGCCTATTGCCATCTACCGGCCACATTATTAAGCGAGCGATAATTAACATTTTTAATACACACATAACTTTGAAAAGTCAGAGGTGTATGCCCGAGACCATCGTCTCGGCAGTCCGTCACGTTCACCACTGGGCTATCGCCGCTTCTATATAATTAGCCTATTCATCACAAACATACTAAAATACATATTCCACAGTTTTATAAATTATGTCTAGTATATTTTCAATCATTCAAAGGGAATTAAATTATTCTTTATTCTTGGCTATACAAATATACAAAATTTTATAATTTAAATAAAGCTTAGTCTAATTCTAATATCTAAGTAAGTATATGTACAAAAACACAAAAAAAGTAACTGAAAATATTTACACGATTTAGGCGTCGTAAAATGCCTCCGCATCTATGTCATCGGGTAACGTGCCCAGAAGGCTGGCAGTAAAGGGTGAATAGCGAACTGCAATATATTCTACATAATGTCCCTTGATGTCTCGAGTGTTCTAGTAGTTTCTCTTAAAGCACAAACAGCTAGAAATGAACATTGTA
Organism: Euclidia mi; assembly: GCA_944739405.2. NCBI lineage: Eukaryota > Metazoa > Arthropoda > Insecta > Lepidoptera > Erebidae > Euclidia > Euclidia mi. The sequence goes on from OX123206.2 coordinate 37,738,595, forward strand.
AAGTGGAATTCCTAGTATTATACAATTGTGTTATTTACAAACGAGACGCGAGGAACAAACAGATTGAAGTGCATTTGAACGTCTTTGAGTTAGTGATGTCATCAAATTGCAAACTCTATGTATGTATGCATCAGTGTAGAAATGATATGATGTTCATTGTAAAGATGAATACTTGCGTTAATTAGTTCTTATAACATTACATTACTTCACGCCATTATCCCCGAAGGGGTAGGCAGAGGTGTATTACACACCCACACTTCGCTAGTTATGTTTCGTTCCAATATAATAAGGGGCAAGCCTATTGCCATCTACCGGGCACATTATTAAGCGAGCGATAATTAACATTTCTTAATGCACATATGACATCGAAAAGTCAGAGGTGTGTGCCCGGGTACCTTGGAATCGAACCCGAGACAATCGCCTCGGCAGTCCGTTACGTACACCACTGGGCTATCGTCGCTACTTCAAACAGATTGTAGGGCATTTGAACGTCTTCGAGTCAGTGATGTCATCAAATTGTAAACACTATGTATGTGTGCATCAGTGTAGAAATGATATGATTTTCATTGTAAAGATGAATATTTACGTTAATTAATTCTTGTCTAAAGATAACTAAAGAGTGTGTTACATAGGAAAACAAAGATTCACTAATAATTGTAGAGTGTTATATATTACTTGATGAGCCCGCGGTTACACTCGCGTTATTTAAGGCTACTGCTCGCATGGGTCACAGTATAATGTTATATAGCCTTTTTCGACAAATAGGCTATCCAACACAAAAATAATAATCTAAATCGGACCAGTACTATCTGAGATTAGCGCTTTCAACCAACCAGACAAACTTTTTAAAGATAGTATAGATTAAATGATGATGTAAACTATTGAAACCTATTATACAAAGTTAGGAAGTATTGGTGCAGATCGCACAAGTTTAAAAGTACTATATATTACCTAATTTTAATCAAAACACCCACATTTTTTAGCCTTGCCACATTTTTACCCACCCCATCTTCAAATAAGAAGATTTTCTAATCAAAACTGTCGTTTCTAATAAAAATATGGCCAGTCTATTGCCTCACAAGGTCTTCAACATTACGTGCTTCGCATAGAACGTAAGCCAAGGCTGCAATCATCACATTCACGATATAAAATTCCACTTCCGAGTTGGAATTTCGCTACTAGAATGTCTCACAAGTTTCTGAATATATCCTGAACTATATGTGAGCATGTAAGCGGAATTCGTCCAGTTTAAGTAGAACTTTTTGTGCTGCAGAAATAGTTTTCCGTGATAGGTCAAGTTGTTTTGTTCAAATTATAGGTAGCATAAATTCCAAAGTAGCTACATCTATCTGTTATGTTTTAATATCTAAATTATTGGATCTATTTTTATGCAATGTAGAGCTCAGTAAGCTTAAAATTCAGAAGCGTTCACAAGTTATTTTATTTAAATTTTGTGCGTTCTTGACCTTTATCGAATTATTCACGGAAGAAAGAACGAGTTAAGCTGACGTAATGACAAATGGCAGCCCAAAGAAAGAGTGGAAGATTTTTTTAAATTTATTATTTTATTTTTAGTCTCACGCCTGTATCCCCGAAGGGGTAGGCAGAGGTATAATACTACACCCACATTTCGCCACGAAACTTTAGGTCCCACGTAAAAGGGGGCGAGCCTATTGCCGTTACCGGGTACATCACCAGACTCCGTGCTGCTACTGAGAATTTGGAAAAACCCAGTAACAATTTTGCCCGACCCGGGAATCGAACCCGGGACCTCCGATCAGCGGTCGCATACGCTATCCACTGGACCACGGAGGCAGTCATTTTTCAAATTTAATCATAGATATTGCCATTTTTTGGTCATAATCATTTCAATTTAACATTCTTTACCGGCAGCGATAGCCTAGTGGCGATACCATCAGACTGACATGTAGAGAGTATCGAAACCGGCGCGCACCACCACCTATTAAATTGTTAATTCTCGCTTGGCACGTCCCTCAGAGAGCAAGTTAAGCCATCGGTTCTGGCTAGCATGAAGATCTTCAATCCTTTATTTGTTAAAGCAAATCCTCATTTGTTTCCCAGTTTATCTGATGTTATTATACGTAATAGGCGTAAAAATAATTTATGTATTCGAAAAGCTAATACTGCCCTCTTATGGAATAGCATGTTTTGTCTAGCTCCAAAGATTTATAACAAGATACCGGAGGCATACAAGGAATTAAATTTAAAACATTTTAAGAAAAAGCTTAATATTTTTTTATGTTAAAGATGCTATTATTCCATCAACGATTTTTGTCTCAAAATTTTTTTAATTGATTTTATTACTTTTAATTATATTTTATTTTTACCCATGTAATTTTGTTCGCCGATAGTATTGGCAAGACACAGCGTTGCACTGTACTTTTATTTGTAAGATCTTTTTATTACCTGTGTTTAACAAAACAAATATAATTTTATTTGAATTTGAATTTGAATCGTTATGGTACGTGTTTATCCCTGAATATACTGAGGTTTGTCTTGAAGTATCGCTATCCCATTCGGGTGCAGAGGCCAGACGGCCGTCGCTCTGTGGAAAAGTTAATACTCTGTCAAATCTTTTGAAACTAGAAAGACGACACCGAAATCCAAGGCTACTGCTTCAAAAACCATCATAAGTTAATAGGTATGACTGTCATATTCACTTAAACTGTACCCCTATTATCCTACTCTCCGTGACTGACTGCCTCCGTGGTCCAGTGGATAGCGTATGCGACTGCTGATCGGAGGTCCCGGGTTCGATTCCCAGGTCGGGCAAAAGTGTTACTGGGTTTTCCGAAATCTCAGTAGCAGCACGGAGTCTGGTAATGTGCCCGGTAACGGCAATAGGCTCGCCCCCTATTATGTGGGAACTAAAAATTCAAGGCAAAACGTGGGTGTAATCTCACACCTCTGCCTACACCTTTGGGAATACAGGCTTAAGTCTATAAATAAAGAATAAAAATATTATCCTACATTAATATCCATTAAAACAATTTTTAGAATACTTATCATTCTTTATTCGTCTATTGTTGATTACGTAGTACCAACGAACCCAGTGAATGTACACAAAACGATGTAGGGCATGTCGTGTTCTCTGATGGCACGAATCTACGAAATATTTCAATAGCCGTCTCAACGATAAATACAAAACAACCCACCAAATTAAGTGACACACAATTTTATGCGAACATTTAAAAGGCATATAACATCTAAAACGGGTAGGTTGTTCGCAGAATCACGTAGAGTTTTCCACAATCCAGCAGATTTGGGGAGACAGTTATCTCGAGTTATGTTAATAGAGGTGAGAGCTTTTGGAATCGGTCGGTTATTGTCGTCCGGAGCTGCCCCGCCCACCGTAGCTACCCCTGAATTCATTCATTCCTCATTTGGGGTTCGCCCGTGCTGGGTGTCCGTGTCGCTTATCCGTCGCGAGTTTACGTGGAAAAATATAAACAATTAGTGAACCATTTCGACTGTTAAATGTGGTGATAAGGTAAGTGATTTTATTGACTATTTTCGATTTATAACAGATTTGTTTGTTCATAAGCGGGGTAATTGTATCGCCAAATTGACTTTATTGTGTACGCGTGTCTGTGCAAAAACAGGTTGAATGTCTTTGCCTTTCGATTTAAATTTGGAATTTTCCAAGGTATTTTCGAGAGGGTTTTACGGCTCTACCAATGATTGTTTTATATTTTTGATGCCTATGAATGTCGTTAGCGAAAAAGTTATGATGTTTTGATGCCAATTAAAATGATACAAAATAGTTCATTAAGGTGTAAGTGTTTACGGCATGTCAGATATTTGATAAATGTCTTTTATTATCAGTCCATTATTTTAATTATAGACCTTTTATTTTGATGCGTTCGTAATAACATGTATCCCAAATATCGCTAAAATAACAAAATAATTAAAAGTATCAACTAAAAGATTTAAAATAAGTTATGAATATTCGACATTTAATAAAAATAATATACTTATTTATATTTTTATAATGAATAGTTATTCTGAATTTTATTGTATTAAGAAACGGAGTTTTATTATTTTCATGTAATAAAAAAACCAGATATATTCGTTGTGAGTAAAATTATACTTAAAAGTACTTGTTCACCTCATAAATATTTTCATTAATTTAATATTTAAGCTAAAAGCGAATATAATATGTTCGACCGTATTTCTCTTAAAGAAATTAAACTTACTTTGTACTGAAACAAAGAGTAATATTTTCTTGGGCTTATTATAAGCATTTATTATTTATAATAACGCCCTTGAAGGAATGCGTAGACATGCATGCTACGCCAAGGTGAAAGGTTTAATGCCGATTCGTGGTAAACAACTTATAAACTATATCTCTCCATCAATTTCCAATAGAATATATATAATTATATACTCTTTATTTATAAACTCATATTTATATCATAGCATAACATAAAATAACTTCACGCCTTTACCCCCGAAGGGGTAGGCAGAAGTGTGTTACTTACAAACCCACACTTCACCATTTTTATACACTATCGTAAGGCAAGTCATAAATGGTCACAAGATCCCAAACTGAGCAAAGTTTCTATTATAAAAACATTATTCATTGTCCTCCTAGCAGTCCAGTTTCAACCCGGGGTCTGCTTACTAGTCTAACTTGATTTGTCTAAATATTAGCTTTTCCACGGAGCGAGTGCCTATCTGACCTCCGTAACCCGAAGGGATTGCGGTATTCCATGATTTAGACTAGTGTCAGTTTGTTCAGAGGCAGCGACTCCTAATTATGATTATCCAAGATCTTCATGACTACCGGGACCGACGGTTTATCGTGCTCTCCAAGGCAAGCAATAATTAACAATTAAATATGCACATTACTCTGAAAGTATCCGATTTATAGTAACCAGATTTGACAGAATATAAACATTTCTGACTTCCTCGTTGGTCTCGCGGCATAAATGTGTGCGCGTGGGACTGGGAGGTCTCGGGTTCGATTCCTGGGTCGGGCAAAGTGTTATTGGGTTTTTCCGTTAGGAAATTCTCAGTAGCAGCACGGAGTCTGGTAATGTGCCCGGTACGGCTATAGGCTCGCCCCCTATTACGTGGGACATAAAAAATTCATGGCAAAATATGGGTGTAATATTACACCTCCGCTTACCCCTTCGGGGATACAGGCGTGAGTCTATAAAAAAAAATATTTCTACAGAGTAACTGGTATTAGAGATCCACAACCAAAATAGATAGCATAAAGCTATGATTTAGACCAATTTATGATATTCGAACCCACGGCGCGCACCAATGACTTTTCGTAGTTATGTGCGTATTGAATTGTTAATTATCGCTTTTCCCGTGCCTCGGAGAGCACGTTAAGCCGTCGGTCCCGGTTGTCATGAAGATCTTTGACAGTCGTTATAGGGCGTCAGTACCTTCTAAATAAACTGACACTATTCTAAACCATGGAATATCGCTATCCCTTCGGTTTGCGGAGGGCAGACAGGCAGTCGCTCCGTGGAAAAGCTAATATTCAGCCAAATTCGGTTAGACTAGTAAGCGGACCCCAGATTGAAACTTGGATAACGCTAAGAGGATGATATGATATTCGAGGGTAATGACTACCGCTACGACAATCAAAGACATTATTGACAATGTGACCATGTTCTCAAAGGCAAGAAGCAAATAACCATTAATATAATAAAAATAATTTATTTCCAATAATAAATTTACATACCTACATTACAAAATATTTTTTTATAGATTCACGCCTGTATCCCCGAAGGGGTAGGCAGAGATGTAATCAACCACATTTCGCCATGAATTATAAGGTCCCACGTAACAGAGGGCGAGATTTCTGCCGTTACCGGGCACATCACCAGACTCCGTGCTGCCACTGAGAATACGGAAAAACCCAGTAACACTTTTGCCCGACTCGGGACCTCCGATCAGCAGTCGCATACGCTATCCACTGGACCACGGAAGCAGTTACAAAACAATTTTTTTACTAATTGAGATGATCATATCAAAATACAATGCAACGGTGACACCTGTACTAATGAAACATTGCGACACAACAAATTAACAATTTATGACAACCATAACTTCGAGAAATCATTCGGACCCGAGACATTGTATGGCAGTCTGATTGCTTCTCAATTAGTCTTTGACTTATACAGGGTGTAAAAAGACCCTTAACGAAAACTGAAATCCCATGTTGTACCAATCACTAGGAACATTTTTTTACTTCGGCCCATACCTGGGCAATTACAGGTTCAGAAGATATTGGCACTCAAAGTTAGTATGTTTTTTTTCTAATTAGGTACAATATCGAAGCATTTATACCGCCAATATGTTCTTTAGATGCCCTATAACCCCATGGATAAGTAGCTATTTCGATCATTGCACGCGCGCGCTTTTAATTGCGGTTTAAAAAAAGTGAAAACTTGAAAAAGAAAATTGTTTCCCAGGTATTCTTTTTGGTTAGTATGACTTGGGATGATGTCCACCACGAGTAGACTTCGGCTTGGTGATGGGTCTTGTGACACTCTGTATAAAGACTAGATGTCGCCCGTGGCTCCACCCTCGCGGTAGAATGCCTATGTCACTCTTCAGCCGCCTAACTATCGCTGCACAAAAATTATACCATAACATAGCTTTATTGCGAGTTAAAAGACAAACATACAAGCACCACAAACACACTGCATATAATATTAGTAGATAATATGGATTTAAATTATTAAGTAACCGATTATTTAATTATTTTGTTAAAATAATATAGTAAGCTTTATTATATATAACAAAGTTAAATTAATTGTATCATAAAACAATTATAACTACTTAAATACTACTACTAAAATTAAATTAAAATATTAAAATATAATACGATTAAAATATATATCCAAAGGGTGTCGTGAAAGTCCTCCACAACGCCGTCTATTGGGAACGTGCCCAGAAGACTGGCAGCATTGCCACGCTACATGGCAATGCTATTTTTTTGTGCTAGATACATACCAGCCTCCTGGTCACGCGAGGCGTCGACAAGTCTCTTCGCAAGCTCTCTATAGAGAGATCTAGCACTTGGGCCCCATCACACCAACGTGCAACGTTTCGACTCCAAACGGCTCAAATACATAATCCCCTACGAGATTTACGTATTTGCGCCGTTTTAGAGTCTCCGCTGTGGCAGCAGCAGCGCCCGTCCAACCCGCGGTGCTAGGAAGATGAGATGGCGCAAGGGTATCGACACACGTTGCGTCCCATACCAAAGGCCTACCCAAATAGTACTAGGTTAGTTTATGGGACTGTATATCTCGTCTTAAAGTAGTATTTCATTTACTGCTTTGGTATTTTGAGGTGATTTAATGTAATCTACAACCTATATATTACTGACATGCCAAATTTCAGCATGTTTCGCTCAATAACTTTGGCTTTGCGTTGTCTGTCAGTCAGTAATGAAAGAAATTGTCTACATATATACGGACTAGCCGTTTCCCGCGGTTTCACCCGCGTCCTGATGGAACTACTTTCTTTTTTTTTAAATAAAATATGTTACTCGCAGATAATGTAGCTTTCTAATGGTGAAAGATGTTTTTAAATCGGTCTAGCAGTTTTTGAGTTTATCCATTACAAACAAAAATACAATCTTTTCCTCTTTATAATATTAATTAACCGTATGAGTACATAATATAATAGTTATAATAATAATAATAATAAAATCTGTTTATTGCTGTTTTGGTACACAGTTACATAAACTTAACCTAAATCTTCAATAAGATTGAAGCTGCATATATTCTTAAATATATGAAGCGGCCTAGTAGAGTTACCGGCAGACTCCTATGCAGGGCATCAAGTTAAAACTACCCTGTGCACCGCTTACATTTTCGTGTCAGTACCTACTCTTACCAAAATATCCCGAGTGTTAAGGTCTTCGATCACAACCGGGCTAACGCTTGAATGACGATGATGTCAACTTAAATACATACATTAAACTGACACTGGTCTAATCCATGACATGTCGCTATACCATACAATCAATTACATTATTTAATAAGCTTCCTATATCATTTAAAAGTATTTACAGTGCAAATTTATTTAAAAATAGACTAAAAACATATTTATTGAGGAAAGGCTATTATAGTATTAACGAGTTCATAAATGACAAATGACATGACATACATAATGGTACAGTTGTCTATATATTATATTCTTGATTTTAATTATTAAAAAAAAAAGCGGCAGTAGCCCAGTGGTGTACGTAACGGACTGCCGAGACGTTGGTCTCGGGTTCCATCCCCAGGTACCTCGGGCACACACCTCTGACTTTTCGAAGTTATGTGTGTATTAAAAATGTTAATTATCGCTCGCTTAATAATGTGCCCGGTAGATGGCAATAGGCTCGCCCCCTATTACATTGGGTCCGAAACATATCTGGCGAAGTGTGGGTGTGTAATACACCTCTGCCTACCCCTTCGGGGATAAAAGGCGTGAAGATATGTTATGTTATGTTATGATTTTAATTTTAGACATTCCTCCATCTAGGTAATTAATTATTGTGTAATGAAAATGAAAAATGAATTATTTGCGTAATGAATTATATGTGTAATGAATTAGTTGAAATTGGTAGAATATCATTTATAGTTATTATTATCTTTTCTTTTTTTCTCTATTTTGTGATAATTTTGAATTTGGTATCATTACAATCTTATTTTGCGTACTTAGTTAATTTTACTGCCTCGTTGGTCTTGCGGCATAAATGTGCACGTGGGGTTGGGAGGTCTCGGGTTCGATTCCCGAGTCGGGCAAAGTGCTATTGGGTTTTTCCGTTAGGAAATTCTCAGTAGCAGCTCGGAGTCTGGCAATGTGCCCGGTACGGCAATAGGGTCGCCCCCTTATTACGTGGGACCTAAAAAAAATCATGGCGAAATGTGGGTGTAATATTGCGCCTCTGCCTACCCCTTCGGGATACAGGCGTGAGTCTATAAATAAATTAAAAAAAGGTTAATTTTATAGTGTATAAGTATTTTTCAACACAATGTACTTATTGTTATGAAATAAATTACTTACTTACTTACCTTTAGATAGCTGAGGTCATACGGCAGTCGCTTTGTAGAAAAGCTAATATTCTGCCAAATCTGTTTAACTCACCCCGGGCTCCAAGTTCAAAGTCTTGGATGCAACCATGATGATGTTTTGCTGAATATGAGTTTCATTGAACACGATTACAAGGAAGAGGAACCCTTGCACGGATAATTGGCAAATTCTTATGTCGTAAAAATTTCAATCACAAATACCTTTGTTGGAATTTGGTACGGAAAATTTCCCATTCAGTCATCGAATTTGCAACAGTTGGCACATTCGTAACGACGAGATGTGCTTTGAAATTACTGCGTGATATGAAATAAAATTTTATTACTCTTTACAGATTCTATTGCGGTGCCGAGAATGGCGTTTAATTTCAATACGTGAAGTGAGAGTGTTATAGTATGGACAATAATAATAATTGTTTATTTTCCTTACATGATGATTTGAATATAAACCTACCATTGCAATTCAATAACCGTACACACAAAAATATCCGTGTGGTGTCGGATCACAGAAGAATAACTAAAAGTTATTCTTCTGTGTGACGGATTAAGAGTACGGATTGTCACCACCCCATATCGTCCTGTGAGTGTCGTAAGACCCGACAGAGGGAACATATTATTACTGCAGAGAATAGCACTGTAAAAGAAGGAAACTTGATACAAACTCTATACCAACCCGTTTGGCCAGCGTGGAATAGTAGGCGAATTCCTTCTTCCAAAGGAGAGGCCTAGTCCAGCAGTGGACTTAAAAGGCTGATGATGATGACACACAAAAACAATACATGTTTATTACCTATTATTTTTTGTGTGTTCACTTGACGTAGCCAATAGGGTATTTGATAACGTAGACGGATTATCTCTATGAAAATGTAAGTGCGTGAGATTAGGTATCCCTAATTTACTAGGCGCCCATGCCTAATGGCTTTCTGCAGCCATGTCCGTCGGATCTCGCTTCTACAGGTCAGTACAATTTTTGCTAGAGTAGACAGTCATAACGAGCCTGTCAGATTTGTCTGAACGTTCGCGCGATCTTATTCTGTCTGTGCAGACACAGATAGTCCGTTTTTTTTAATACCCATATTTAAATCAAATACTTACTTTTCCTTATTTTTTCATCGAACTATAGGTATTAATGCAGCCGCAACTTTTGTCGTTACATGTTCAGTATACCTAATTTGTACGCACAATTGGCGATACAATCATTATCCGCGCGCCTCTACCGGGGAAATTTGGAAGTTGTCTGGGTACGACACTTTTGTCAGCTTTCAATACAAGTTTGCTTCGAGGTTATGGTGGTATTTGTATTGAGAACTGTCAAAAGTAGATCTGTATCTGTGAAAGGGTCGTACATGGACGACTTCTACTTCAAAAAACCGGATTCGCGTAAACGGGCATAATTCGTCGTGTTCGCTCGAGACGGTAGTGACATCGTGTCAGTGTAAACATGGATTCTGACAGCTCGCACTCATACGAGGTTAAAAGCGCGTCAACGCTCATACGAGTTGCGCGTGTGCCAATAGGCTCGCCTATACGCGCCTACATGCGCTTTCAAAAACGACCTTATACGCGGGTATAAAACGCTAATCTGAAACCACCCTTAGCATCGCCAATAAAACCTCCCTAGTTCACCTCATTAAATTGGCATTTATGATTTGTTCTGACTACAAAAAATAACAGTCTATGTGGAGAACCAGTGGACCTCTCTAGAATGATGATGATTGCAAAAAAATAATACTGTGACACCGCTTGCAATTATGGGCGATAATACTACGTTCAAATCTTAATATATAAAATCCTTGCGTTACTGACTGACTGACAGACACGCTGCAGCCGAAACTATTGGGCGCAGGAAGCTGAAAATTGGCATGTATGTTCCTTGGGGACCGTAGGGGTGCACTAAGAAGGGATTTCTCGAAATACCCACGGGATCGGCCAAAACGGGTACATTTAAAAAAATGCAGGCGTAGCTGCTGGCGTCCTCTAGTAAACTTATAAACTCAGTAGGTACGGAGAGAATTTCAAGCTACTGCTAGCATCTCTCACGAACATCTGTGATAGTCGATATTTGAATTTTTCTAGCTCCAAATCTCTCATTTATTTTTCAAATATCCCATCAAATCTTCGAGTGTTGTAATTTCTTTTGGTTTTGGAAATTTTTGTTGATTTGACAGATTTTAAGGCACTCACACTCACGAAATTTTTAATGTGTTGTAACATTACATTTTCACTGGCTCAGCAGTACAATTTAGAACCGTGTGATATGTCTGTTCCTTGTCATGTCGGTGATCTATTCTTCTTTATAATACAGCTGAACAGTTTGTTTGTTTATTTGGTTGGTTGAACGAAGCACTCAGGAACTACTGGTCTAATTTTAATAATTCTTAATGTGTAAGATAGCCTATTTATTGAGGAAGGCTATAGGCTAAGTAAGTAAGATAATTCGTAAGTCGATGCTCCTGTTACACAATATTCGCTGTTCGCATTGGAAGGCTAACTAAAACACATAATTTAGTAACTGCATTAATTACTTAAGTATTACGTCTGTAACTATTACTATTACTATTATTATTTACAAGTAATTTATTACAATGTGTAACAGTTGCAGCTCCTTGCAAAAATAAAAATATGTACCATAATATTGGCGATTGAAAAGAGTGGCCTCGAGTTTTATTGCCCGTTCTTTCTCGTGGCTCTACCTATTGCTTTGCGAACGAGGCAGTAAATGTAAATGTAGAAGCATTAAGTAATTTAATTTTAAAATTGACGTTCATAAGCGTCACCTTGTGACCTAGATGAATAAATGATTTTGACTTTTGACTTTTTTGCTATATGACATTAAGCTATGAACCACGAGTGTGGAGCAGTAGCCCCAAATAATGCGTGAAACCGCGGGATCAGCTAGTTTGCCATCAGACTATGATGATATGATAGCATTTTTAATTTCATATCTATATAATTTAACTACAAAGGACGTGCAAATTAACCTAATTCGCCAACTATGGATTGGGTAAGAAATTTTCAGAATATGTCATATCTAAAGAGGAAATAAATAATAATTTTTTAATCTAATAGATAATTTTCTATAAATTAGTGGAATTAGTATGGCTGCTATTTGTTAGTTTGAATGGTTATAAAATCTTCGGTGATATCCCTATATAAAAACGACGCCTAGGCCGCGTTTTTTTCTAAAAATCAATCTCTTTTGTTATAGAGATGTATAGAAGTACGAAAAAAGTCTGTTTATCCCTAGTGATGTCGTTCCAAATAAAGATAAACGAGTATTTATATTAGTAGTCGTCTGTCAAGTCGTTCCATATTAATGAGAAAGAAAACGCGTCGACGGCCCGCCCTAGTCGATCGCTCGCTATTAACACTTTGGAACAGAATTGAGGCCGGTTATATTATGGTACGTCTTTAAAACAAACTTTTTAAGCATTAAGAATTGTTGTTATATATTTCTGTTATAAACTCACGCATGTATTTCTGAAGGGGTAGGCAGAGGTGTAATATTAGACCCACATTTCGCCTGCTATGAGTTTGGAGGCCCCACGTAATAGGGGGCGAGGCTATTGCCGTCCCCGCGCATTTTGCCAGACGCTGTGATGCTACTGAGAATACAGGCAAACTCAGTAAATTTTTTGCCCGATCCGGGATTCGAACCCCGGACCAGGAGGCAGTCGTAAAATTTTTTGCTTATATTTTGCTATTTCAGATTAGTTTGAGATCAGAAGACCGGGAGTTGTCTGAGGTATTCTATTATATAAATCCAGCGCGACATTAAAAAACACGCGACTGCACGACTAGCATAATATTTTCCAACTCGTCTAAATATGTTTGATTTAATTCGACGTGTTCCAAGACAGTTAAACTTTCTCCAGGACTCCACGAGTGTCAAAATGTGATGTTTTATGGTCAGTGTTGCTTTTCACAAAGTAAACACCCACTGGGGTGTAGACCGGCGCGTAGGCCATACGTACAGTAAAATAATGAATCACACATTACCTTGTTCGAAAATATCAAAGTTGCAACACAAGTTAATACATACCAAACAGGCGACTGCTGAAACAATTGCTTGTTGCTGTTTTATTTCCGTGTGAGTGTCTGGTCAATTCTGGTGCTGGATTTTTCAGACTGCACGACGTCCCCCAACATTACCTAACGATTTTTGTCTGGGACAATTACCGGGATCGCCAGCTTTACGTACCCTCCAAAGCACGGTAGTGCTCTGGCGTAAATGCCACACGCAGTCACCCCTCTAAGAGGTGACTTTTTCAAGCGTCGCTTAACTATACCTATCGATTGGCAATCCAAGTCACGTCATTTAAACATCTTTTCGTCATATTTTTATGACCTAACAAGAATATAGGTATTCCCAATGTAATATCAATACGAAGACTACAGCCATGTCAGGCATAGTTAAATAGATATTTTCACTATACCTAGTGGAGGAAGGTCAGCTTGTGACCTGGATTAGACATTTTCAGTCGCAGCTCGGATTATATCTAAAATGAATTTACCCTCAGCATCGCGAAATGAAATTCAATGCCACTTTAATCAAACTTGCTACAAATTCATTTGATTTTTGCTAATATATTTATTTTATTTGGACTCTCCGGTTGTGTCACTTGTGGCGTCCCTTCGGACTATAAGAGTGAGAGGAATAGAGAGTGCACTTGTGTATGCGCACGCACTTGTGCACTACAAATATAGACAAGCCGCCGCGCGCCGCCGTGTCCGAAATCGGTCGGGAGGACATTATTTTATTTTACTAGGTTATAATACACAGCTACAATAGTGATGTTTAATTTAAGATCTGCATAATTTAATTTTACTGTATCGTAACCTACTACATTATCCGCGTATTAACAAAATTAATATGAAGCAAATGGAGCCACTAGAAGCATCACAACAAATTGCAGTAATATGTTTTAGAATAAAAAGAAAATAGGTAATTCTGCGTATCGTTAATCAATAATAATGTGGAATCAAGTGCTCATGTAATCCATGCAGCCCGTCTGGCCAGTGTAGTATAGTAGGCTTAATGTTCATATTGACTTTCAATGCTCTTTGACGTAAAAATTGGGCAAGTGCAAGTCGGACTCGCGCACGAAGGGTTCCGTATCATCATCTATAAAAGAAAATCACGTTCGTTGTATGTATACTTAAATACTTTTTTATTTTCTTCCTGTTTATTAAAATCGAGTAACAAATTACTTAAAAATTACGTTTGTTGTATGGGAGCCCCCCTTTATTATTTACTTTTTTATTCAATTATTTATTTTCAAAGGTAATATACTAACTACATACCTATTCTGTGAAAATTTAAAGCGTCTGCCTGTTACAGTTAGTAATTTGAGCAAAATATACGAAAAAATATACGTTTTTTTTATGGGATCCCCTTAATATTTTTTATTTTTAGTATTTGTTATTATAGCGGCAACCGAAATACAAATTTCAGCTTTCTAGCTATCACGGTTTATGAGATACAGCCTGGTGACAGACAGACAGACAGACGGACAGCAAACAGACAGACAGACAGACAGCGGAGGCTTAGTAATAGGGTCCCGTTTTTTAACTTTTAGGTACGGAACCCTAAAAACCAGAGGCCTATTTCCAGCAGTCAACTGAGAAATTATTATTATGTACTCTTTGCTAGGTATCATCTTGATTTTTTTTTCTAGAATAGAAATAAGTAATACTGTCCGAACATAAAGCTAGTTTACCAATATAGACATATTGAGCTTCATTATAAAATAAGATGAAAATATAATTCCTGACACGTTATTAGATTTCTTAAAAATCCTATGGAAGAAGGTAATTTTTTTGTCCGTATTTGTTAGTGTCGGAGTTCACAGAGGGCCCAAAGGCCTCTGACATTCTACACGATTCATGTCCTCATTCAACTAGTGATACTGATATCTCTACGTGCCCTCCGATGCACGATAGCGTTTTGATACAAATGTCAGACGCGGTCACCCATCCAACTAAAAACCTGTGCAAGCGTTGCTTAACTTTGCTGATCAATTATGAACGGCAAGCTGAGTCACACTGTGATTTCTTTTTCCGATTTGATATCAATAAAATAATACGCAATTCATAGCTAAGTTATACAAATATATCTACATACATAGTACCTAAATGTTCAAATAGTTGTCGTGGGCTCCCCGTATGACCTAGTAAACAATAAAGGTCTCGCAAAAGTTCACTTATTTTCGTCTACACTATGAATAACACTTGGAAAACTTGCTAGACTATGGATATAAAAAGCTATGAGGTATATGATACGTTTGGCCTAACTTAGGACATTTTTTTGCTAACTTAGGTAAAAATATACGACCAAACTGTGGAACAAGCTATTTGCAGCGGTATTTCTATACCAATTCGACATTGGAACTTTTTAGAAGCGTGCAGACGACCGGTTGGCGCAGCGGGAGTGTAAGCGACTGCTACGCCGAAAGTCGCGGGATCGATTCCCGTTCAAGTGGAACATTTGTGTGCATGAACATGGATGTTTGTCTTTGTCTGGGTGTTTCTATGTATAATATGTATGTATTTACAAAAAAAAGTATATAAGTATGTTTAGCCATTATCTAGTACCCATAGTACCAGCTCTGCTTAGTTTGGGAGTAGATGGTGAAGTGTGTATGTGGTAAAAAATATATATATATATATATATGTATATACATATATCTATATAATTCATTTTGTAAGCTCGGCAACTCACTTGTGTTCCTTCGGGCATTGCAAGCAGGTGACTATGGGCGGCGGTGATCACTTACCATGACGTGACCCGCTCGTTCATTGGTCTCCCTTTATATATCGACTAGCTGACCCAGCGAACTCCGTATCGCCTTTTTAAGAGTTTTATTTAATTCCCTTTTTCCAAGCCCCTTTTCCAAAGTTAGCATTGCCTTAGCGCTTAATCTCTTATCATGTCAGAGTCTATAAATGAGGAACAAACAAACACAGATTTTTATATTATAATATTGAATTATAATATAAAATTAAAATTAATTAAGAAACCAATTTGCAGAGCTAGATATTGACATCGATGATGCAGAAAATCAATACAACAACATTGTTAACAGCATAACAGCAGCCAGCAAAAGAATTACTCAAAAACGGAAAAATCTAAATAAATTATCTTCTACGACTAAAGCATTGATACAAAACAGAAGCACTTTTAAACTTGGATCGCCTGAATATAGAAAAATAGACATAAAAGTTAAGCGCAGTATTAGAAAAGATATCAGAAATTTTAATACAAATCTGATAACAGTGGCCATAACAACAAACAGATCACTTAGGATAGCGAGACAGGGAATGAGTAAAGGCAAATCGTGGATCACAAACCTTAAAGATGGAAACGGAACTTTACGAAGCAATCGAGATGAAATTAATAACATATGCACAAAATATTTTTCTTCTCTCTATTCAGACAATTCCAAAATTCATAATATCGAAAATTACGCTCATAATGATACAATTACACCAATAACAGAAGACGAAGTCAATAAAGCTCTAAAAACCTTAAAGTTAGGTAAAAGTCCAGGCACCGATGGTATAAGCACAGCAACCTTAATATTTGGAAAATCAACCCTCTTGCCATATATTACACAACTTTTTAATACCGTTCTACACAAATGCCAAATTCCAACAAAATTTTGCCATTCCAATATAGTTCTTCTGCACAAAAAAGGCGAAAAATGCAACATCGGCAACAACCGACCCATAAGTTTAATCTCTCATATTTACAAAACATTTATAAAGGTTATAGAAAATCGAATCGCTGACCAATTAGACCAACATCAACCCGTCGAGCAAGCAGCATTCCGACCCGGTTTCTCCACTATAGACCACCTCCACACCGTGAACCAAATCATAGAAAAACATTACGAATTTAACAAACCTCTGTACCTAGGATTCGTGGATTATTCCAAAGCCTTTGACAGCATTACTCATAGTGCAATAGAAGATGCCTTACGGAAACAAAATATAGAAGAGCCCTACATAAACCTTATTAAAGCCATTTACAATAATAGTACAGCAGATGTCAAGCTCCAACTTTCTGGTCAGTCATTTAAAATAGAGAGAGGCGTCAAACAGGGTGACCCGCTGTCTCCTAAACTTTTTAATAGTGTCCTGCAACAGGTTTTCGGCAGTCTGACGAATTTGTGGCAATCCAGAGGCATTGTGGTCGGCGGCAAAAGATTAACAAATCTTCGGTTCGCCGACGACATTGTTCTCTTTTCCTCATCAGCCTCGGAACTCGAGCTAATGCTTAAAGACCTCAGCTCTGCAAGTCTTCAAGTTGGACTTCAGATGAACCGGGCCAAAACTCAAGTAATGACCAACAGCACGAAACGTAGGGTCACGGTAGACGGGCAGACTATACATTATGTCGACGAGTATATATACTTGGGCCAGATTGTCTCTTTCAGCAACAGGCAAGACAAAGAAGTAGGACGGCGAGTCGAAAATGCCTGGAAGAGCTTCTGGTCAATGAAAAAGCTACTGAAGGGCAACCTTCCACTGACACTCAAGCGAAAGCTCGTCGATATGTGTATATTGCCCGTCCTAACCTACGGTGCCCAAACATGGTCCTTGACGGAATTCCAGAAGTCCAGACTGAAGATTTGCCAAAGGGCTATGGAACGTAGCATTCTCGGGGTAAAAAGGACCGACCGTGTCCGAAACACCACGCTACGTTCCCAAACACGCATAGCCGATGTTGGTTTAAAATCTGCCAGGCTGAAGTGGGACTGGGCTGGTCACCTCTGCCGTATGCACCCAGAAAGGTGGGCTTATTTAATAACCAGTTGGGTGCCTCATGATAGTCGACGACGACGCGGCAGACCTAAACGGAGATGGCGGGACGACTTAGATGCATTTGACAGCGACTGGCCGAACATAGCACAGGACAGGGATGAATGGCGGTCCAAGGGAGAGGCCTTTGCCCAGCAGTGGGACACATGTACAGGCTAAATAAAAAAAAAAAAAAAAAAATTAATTCCCCATTCCTTAAAATATTGGAGACGATACCCATATCGACTTCGACTAAAAAAATCCCGTCCGCCATCTTTGATTTCCCATCCACCATCTTGAATCACGAAACAGATGCTGTATTTGGATTCCCCATCCCTTTTAACAACGCAGACGATACCAATATTGATATTTTAAAATTTTCCCATCCGCCATATTTGATTTCTCATCCACCATCTTGAATCACGAAATAGATGTTGTATTTGGATACCCCATCCCTTTAAATATCGGCGACGATACCCATATTGATTTTAAAATAAATTCCCATCAGCCATCTTTGATCACGAAATAGATGGTGTTTTTGAATTCCCCATTCCTTAAAATATCGGAGACGATACTTTAAAAATTATCCCGTCCGCCATCTTAAATTTCCCATCCGCCATCTTTGCTCACGAAATAGATGTTGTATTTCGATTCCCCACACCATAAAATATCGAAGGCGATACCCATATTGATTTTTTAAATTTTCTCGTCCGCCATCTTTGATTTCCTGTCCGCCATCTTGGATCACTAAATAAATTTCATATTATTAATCAGCGTCCCGCAAATCTCGAAAACGATACCCATATAGATTGTATCCTATTCGTTTAGCCTTTTTTTGCCTTTGACCCAACCCTACCCCTTCTCGTTTGACCATTTTATTATTTTTGTCTGGCCTCTAAAAGTTGTGGCGTAATTTTATATAGCCTATAAGCCTTTCGGAATAATTGGGCTATCATAGCCAATAACTATTTTTTAAATCCGACTGCTACTTTCTGAGATTTAGCCGACATTATCTTTTAGCCTTTTGCCCGGCCCCAAAAGGTCGAAGCGTTATGTTATATAGCCTATAGCCTTCCGGAATAACTGGGCTATCGTATACAAAAAGAATTTTTCAGATCCGACCGGTAGTTCCTGAGATTGGCGCGTTCAAACAAACAAACTCTTCCGCTTTATTATATTAGTACTAGCTGACCCAGCGAACTCCGTATCGCTTTTTTAAGATTTTTTATTTAATTCCCTTTTTACCAAGGCGCTTTTCCTAAGTTACCATTGACTTAGCGCTTAATCTCTTATCATTTCAGAGTCTATAAATGATGAACAAACAAACATAGATTTTTACGATACCCATATCGACTTTAAAAAAAAATCCCGTCCGCCATCTTTGATTTCCTATCCGCCATGTTTGATCACGAAATAGATGTTTTGGATTCACCATCCCATAAATCATGAGAGACGATATCCATATTGAGTTTTTTATTTTTCCCATCCGCCATCTTTGATTTCCCATCCACCATCTTGAATCACGAAATAGATGTTGTATTTGGATTCCCCATCCCTTTAAATATCGGAGACGATACCCATATTAATTTAAAAAAATCCCATCGGCCATCTTTGATCACGAAATAGATGGTGTTTTTGAATTCTCCATTCCTTAAAATATCGGAGACAATGCCCATATCGACTTTAAAAAAATCCCATCCGCCATCTTTGATTTCCGATCCGCCATCTTTGATCACGAAATAGATGTTGTATTTGGATTCACCATCCCTTAAATCATCAGAGACGATACCCATATTGATTTTTTAAATTTTTCCCATCCGCCATCTTTGATTTCCCATCCACCCTCTTGAATCACGAAATAGATGTTGTATTTGGATTACCCATCCTTTTTAACATCGGAGACGATCCCCATAGAGATTTAAAAAAAAATCCCATCCGCCATCTTTGATCACGAAATAGATAGTGTTTTTGAATTCCCCATTCCTTAAAATATCGGAGACGATACCCATATCGACTTTTAAAAAAATCCCATCCGCCATCTTTGATTTCCGATCCGCCATCTTTGATCACGAAATAGATGTTGCATTTGGATTCACCATCCCTTAAATCATCAGAGACGATACCCATATTGATTTTTAAAATTTTTCCCATCCGCCATCTTTGATTTCCCATCCACCCTCTTGAATCACGAAACAGATGTTGTATTTGGATTACCCATCCCTTTTAACATCGGAGACGATCCCCATAGAGATAAAAAAAAAATCCCATCCGCCATCTTTGATCACGAAATAGATGGTGTTTTTGAATTCCCCATTCCTTTAAATATCGAAGACGATACCCATATCGACTTTTAAAAAGATCCCGTCCGCCATCTTTAATTTCCTATCCCGCCATCTTTGATCACGAAATAGATGTTGTATTTGGATTCCCCATCCCTTTTAACATCGCAGACGATGCCAATATTGATTTTATAATTTTTTTCCATCCGCCATCTTTGATTTCCCATCCGCCATCTTTGATCACGAAATAGATGTTGTATTTCGATTCTCCACCCCCTAAAATATCGAAGGCGATACCCATATTGAGTTTTTAAATTTTCTCATCCGCCATCTTTGATTTCTCGTCCGCCATCTTGGATCACTAAATAAATTTCATATTATTAATCAGCGTCCCGAAAATCTCGAAAACGATACCCATATAGATTGTATCCTATTCGTTTAGCCTTTTTTTGCCTTTGACCCAACCCTCCCCCTTCTCGTTTGACCATTTTATTATTTTTGTCTGACCCCTAAAAGTTGTGGCGTAATTTTATATAGCCTATAGCCTTTCGGAGTAATTGGGCTATCATAGGCAATAACAATTTTTAAAATCCGCCTGCTAGTTCCTGAGATTAGCCGACATTATCTTTTAGCATTTTTAGCCTTTTGCCTGGCCCCAAAGGGTCGAAGCGTGATGTTATATAGCCTATAGCCTTCCGGAAAAACTGGGCTATCGTATACAAAAAGAATTTTTCAGATCCGACCGGTAGTTCCTGAGATTAGCGCGTTCAAACAAACAAACAAACAAACAAATAAACAAACAAACAAACAAACAAACTCTTCCGCTTTATTATATTAGTATAGATTAGAGAACCGATCAAGCCGTATTATGCCACTCACAATATCGTGTCCCGCAGTCAAACTCTCAAGGACGCAATAATAAAAACCACAATCACAATAATAATTTTATCGGCAGCAAAAATAATTGAAGTTGGTCAACTTTACTAGTTAATTAGTAGAGCCCAATTAGCTGTGATAATTACCTTATAACTTCGTTATATATGCCTACATCCAGATTGGTTTGCGCGCACCCAAATACTACTAATTGGCAGTGGAGGAAGGGTGTGTTATATTTTTTTTGATGCAAGCGTGTGTCTAAAAAGGGTATCAGGTTCGAATCCACGGCGCGCACCAATGACTTTTCGGAGTTATGTGCGTATTGAATTGTTAATTATCGCTTGTCCCGTGCCTCGGAGAGCACGTTAAGCCGTCGGTCCCGGTTTTCATGAAGATCTTTGACAGTCGTTACAGGGCGTCAGTACCTTCTAAATAATCTGACACTAGTCTAAACCATGGAATATCGCTATCCCTTCGGGTTGCGGAGGTCAGACAGGCAGTCGCTCCGTGGAAAAGCTAATATTCAGCCAAATCCGGTTAGACTAGAAAGCGGACCCCAGACTGAAACTGGGAAAACGCTAAGAGAAAGCAAGCAAGCGTGTGTCTATAAAAAGAAAAAACATGTTTGACGTGTATGGGCACATATGCAACCACATTCGTGGTAGCTCCTCGGAAATCCTTTGCGTGCACTTACACCTAGCCTAGTAGCCACTAGAGCCTTGCTGATTTCAGCATGAATGGGCCGGCTCGACTGGGGAAGTACTACTATCTCACAGAAAATCGACGTAAAGTAACAGTACTTAAAGTGTTGCGTTTCGTTCGGTGATTGAGAGTGCCCGAGGCCCTATCCCCTATTCCTTCTCCCTCATCGCACTCCTCATCCTATCCCTTTTCCCATCCCCAAGGGGCGGCAACGCACTTGTAACTCCTGTGGTGTTGCTTGTCTCCATGGGCGGCGGTAAAATTGCTTACCATCAGGCGATCCGTCTGCTCGTTTGCCGTCTATTAATATGTAAAAAAAAACATCTTAAGCAGTTACGCTTAGGGTTATAGGCCCTTGCGCGTCACTGTTTCATAAAATTGCTAAGCAAATGCTTTTGTTAACTATCAATTCAATATACTGACAAGCGATGACACTGTACTACTTGACCGTATATTTATGTCAGCTAGACATAAAAACTAAAATACTTTTGCGATTTGTACACAAAGCGTGCTGTGACAAATCTTTTCTCTTGGCTATCAAAGTAGGTGCCGACATGTTTTATTGGTATGATCATTTTTGCTATGGGACTCCATTACTGCTTAAGATCAGGCGGCATGGAGTCAATTTGATTGGGTACAATAAAAAAACACATACCACTATTTATTTAATTGTGTAAATATTCCAAATCAAAGATGAAATACCTTGTCTTTGCTCCAACGTTTCGGCGTAAGTTTAACCAGCCATGGTTACATAAAAAGTTGTTTTGCGGTTTTGAAGGCGTGATTAATACGGATTCTAATTAAAACCTTCCCAAATTGCAGCTTCATAGTACAGATAATCTTCGACTTAAACCGCAAACAGACAGACGGACGTATTGAAACTTTAACAGTGCTGTGAGTTTACTACGGAGCAGGGCCGAGCCGCCCCTACGTGTAATGTGCGCGGCGCACACAGGCGCCAGGGTAAAAAGCGGTGCCGTGTGCCGGGTGAAATGCGTCAATTATAAAAGTTACTTTCGAAAAAGGATGACAAAAGGCACTACATAGATTTCACACACAGGTGCTGGATTGGGTCGGCACGACCCTGCTACGGAACCCTAAAAATGAGAGCTCTCGGAAAATACTGAGGCAACAGATTTTTTTGATGACAATCTTCCGTCAACTAGGGATAATCCGTGTCCCTGTGTTGGAGGAAACTTTGCAAATACTCAGCATAGGTAAAGTGTTGGGACACGGAACAGATGTTTCGGACTGACACTATATTTTTTACGTAAATCTGGAGATCTTTCACTGTAGAGCGATAATAAACGAGATGACTATACGTTTTCTGTTATTCCGATGGCTTGAAAACTAGAAGTTTACACGGCATTATTTTATCAGTATCAAGTTATCTTGAAAAGCGGAAAAGCCCGAAGCACCCGTAAGGGTTGAGCTACACCTATCTGCACCGCATCGCACTTTTCTATGCTTCTATCCTTTTCTGTCACTTAGGACCGTCATTTACTAGAGCGAGAAAGAGAGACGGAACGCTTCAGCACGCCGCGGAATCGAAAAGACGATCGTGTTCCCTCTCTCTTTCTCGCTCTAGTAAATGACGGTCCTAAGTGACAGAAAAGGATAGCAGCATAGGAAAGTGCGATGCGGTGCTGATAGGTGTAGCTCAACCCTAACCGGCGAGCATGTATGAAAATAATAAAGAATGTAGAGGAAGCGTGTAAGGTTTGTAAGGATATAAGCAAGTGGCGTTCTGTTGGTGTACGACGGTAAAAAGGCGTGAGCATATGTATGTGTGTATGTTATTGGTTTATAGTATTTGTTATTGTCAATGTAATCAAAAGTGTGGAAGTCAATTTAAATTCTAGACAGAAAGATAGGGAGATTGGTCTGTATGATGATGCATTATTAGCAGATTTATTAGGTTTTAAGACAGGAATAACACACTGAGTTTTCCATGATTCTGGTATAGCAGTAATGTCCCAAAGTTTGTTACTAGACAGGAAGATAGGGAGATTGGTCTGTATAATAATGCATTATTAGCAGATTTATTAGGTTTTAAGACAGGAATAACACACTGAGTTTTCCATGATTCTGGTATAGCAGTAATGTCCCAAAGTTTGTTATAAATATCTTGTCTTGTTGTTTCGAAATTAAACGTAGTATGTACATTATTATGAGTTGGTTGGAAGGCAATATATTAATTTAGTATAACGGGTTGTTCTGTTAAAGAGGAAAATAGTGAGACTTTTCTTTGATCTTTAAAACTGTCTAATTATATTGTGTAGTTTGGAAGTTAAGAGTATGACGTGGCTTGCATAACCTATTGCTTAAAAAGCTTATAATAAATAAATCAAGAAATATGAAGTTATTGACTTCAAAGATATCTCATAACTTTGGGTCAATAGGTGTTTGCACGATAGCAATGAAATAGGGACTTTTTATTTTCGTCTGATATGGGTATGACTGCTGCGATCTCTATTAATAGAAGTATTCGACGTACGACAAAATTGTGTATACCGTGGACACTTGAGTTGAATTTGGGTCATGTTATTCTGGGTAAATTTTGTTCGCTAGTAACACTTATTATATTCTCATACTTTATCACCTGTGTAGCAAGGTTCAGCAGCTGTGACCAAAGAAGACGCTGAGTTTTGATACTCGTGAAGGTCCAAAGAAAGCTTAACTATAGGTAAGTATATATTGCAACGATACGTCAACATTTCGGCAGATGGTTGCAATGTTCAAATAGCTAAGATAAATAATGTTTCTCATCCACTAATTGAAACTCAAGAAAATCCAAGACCCAGTAAGAATTTATAATAGCACCTTCGATGTCTTCCGCATAAACAATATTTTTTTCATCAGTGGCAGTAGGTATTAAAATAATTATGAAATTAAAGAAATGAAGTAGCCTCAGACATAGACATTTTATTGTTCCATTCGTGCACGGCACGTGAAACTTATATTTAACACTTTAAGCGAGCGGTCAAAACATAACTTAAGACGTAAAGATGAATACCACCTCAGTTTAATAATAATAATAATATTCTAACTACATTCACACAACACCATCACGCTCACGCCTGTATCCCCGAAGGGGTAGGCAGAGTTGTAAATATGTGTAATATTACATCCACATTTCGCCTTATGAATTCATCGGTCCCACGTAATAGGGGGCGAGCATATTGCCGTTATCACGCACATTGTCAGACTCCGTACTGCTACTGAGAATACGGGTAAACTTAGTAACACTTTTGCCCGACCCGGGAATCGAACCCGGGACCTCTCGATCAGCAGACGCATACATTATACACTGGGCCACGGAGGCAGGGTCCAGTTCCTGTAAAGCAAATAAAATAAATAAAACGGCGAGTAATAAAACAATGCCAGATTTTTCGATTTAATGAAATAACAATTAAACTAAAATAAACGCTATAAAATGTGTGAACAGTAGTTAAATTGCATCGTAAACAAGTTTCAATGATACTAGATTAGTTAATTGTATACAGTAACTGTGTTTCTACATCCTTGTCGTGACCATTTCATTCCATGAGTGTCGTAACAGGCAACTACATGAATACACAAAGCAAACGACGTCCGGTTGGTGAAGCGGGTGTGTAAGCGACTGCTACGCCGAAGTTCGCGGGTTCGATTCCCACTCAAGTCAAGCATTTGTGTGCGTGAACATGAATGTTTAGCTTAGTCGGGGTGTTTCTGTATACCTATAATATGTAGGTATGTATTTACAAAAACCAGTATATAATTAAGTATGTTTATCGATTGTCTTCAGCCTTCCGCATCCAGTCTGTCCCAGCCACCTTTTTCAGGTCGTCGGTCCACCTAGCCTAGTACCCATAGTACAAGCTCTGCTCAGTTTGGACTAGACGGTGTTGTGTGAATTTGGTAGAATATTATTATTATTTGTTTCTCTTTCTCGGGTATTATTCTAATTTGTTAGGACAAAACCCGGCCCTTTGGCAGGCGTACACGGAGACATAGGTCCAACGCGCAGAGGCCCTTTGAGAGTTTTAATCTAGAATGTGATGGGACACCTACTAAGGCGCCTCCATCACTGCACTATTAAGTGCAGTCACGGATTAGCCGCAGCAGGTGAGGGCCTATTGCTACTTATATGGAAACTAATTACTCTGGGCTACTGGGATGGGTGTTTAATGGATAGGTTTAGATGAAAACTATGGATGAATGCCGGCGTCTGCCCTAAGTACTCTTATAGTACGTCGAAAAGGGGCAGACGGTGACTCGCCAGCTCACTAGATGGACCCTCTCTAAATAGCCGCCAAGGCAAACAAACTCTACCATAAAGGCAACAAGAGGGCTACACCGGTGTGAGCGGCTAGGGGTGTAGAGCGGTGCGGCACCGGTTTCGCCATCGCGGGTCTCGTGACCCGGAGCGGGTTTCCCCGTAATTACGCCCTTGACAATGACACTTCCACCCCCGAGCAAATAGCTCTTGCGACTTCCCTCTGGCCGGCCGTCTAAGGCAAGCCAGAGTCGAGAGTCCTGCTGGCGCTCTTGGAAATCCACTCCGACCAGCCAGTCTTGCAAGCCGGAGACGAGGCCCTGACCGACTCCCTGAAGTATTCGGGACCGCAGTGTCGCCACACACATTCAACTCGCCACAAAGCTGCCCTGCGGTTTGAAAGCATTCTTTCTATCCTGTAATATATATCACAAGACAAAGGTGATGTTTGAAAGCTGTTACTCTGCCCTCTGAGATTGCGTTAGTCTCATGATGAGATAACGACTGCCCCAGAGGGGTATTATTATTATTATTAAACTTAATCTTTGGGAAGAGAGCGGCAAACTCGACATGAAATCAGTAAGCGGGGTATTTTTGACTGAAAATTATTGTGACTAGGAGAGCCCTAAGTCCAGCTGTGGACTGCGGCTGTATAGTGGTAATTATTGTTCTATGGGTCAAATATGGTCTTAAGCAAGTGCAATTTTCCATTGAACGACTTGCGGCGCGCGACTCTACTTCTTTATCCGCACGAGTGACTTTTCGAAGTTATGTGCGTATTCAATTGCTAATTATCGCTTGTTCCATGCCTTGGCGAGTAAGTCAAGCCATCGGTCTCGGCTGTAATGAAGATATTTGATAATCGTTTAAAGAGGCAATATTCTTGAATATAGTGGCAGTTTGGACGTGGAATATCGCTATCCTTTAAGATTAAAGAGGTCTAAAGGCAGTCACTCTGTGGAAAAGCTGATATTAAGCATAGCTGTTTAGGTTACATTACTTTTAAGATTTTGTTTAAGTTTGTTCATAGGTATAGGGTTTTGTTGTAATTGATGAATTTATTATTTGATTTTTTTATTCTTTTTTCGCGTAAATGAGTAGCAAACATCCATCCATTTATCCTCCTAACTTTCGTAGTACAAATTGTGCTTGTAATTAGGGTTGTCAGATTCCCCCCTATGTATTGATTGAAGCTTGTATCCTGATCTAGTTTATCATTCTGTTGAACTTTGTGGTTGACATTCTGTGAATCAATCAATATTATATTACAGTTACCTCACATATTCGATGAATTGAATCAATTGGCTCATAACTCATCACGAATCGACAAGTCATTTGATTGAATTGCTTGAAAATTATTGTTATCAAATACCTAATATTATTTGTTGATGATTTTCTGAGTGGGGTGAATGTTATTGTCTGAAATATAATAATAGAAAGAACATTAATTGTGGCTGTCTATAATTTTGATCAAACGCTTTGAACAAATCAATAGAACTTTCACAGAATTTGGGTTAAGTTGTTAATTTTATTGTTGTTTGGTCTATGGATTGAATAGCGCGTGAAAGCAGAGACAGTCCCAGTATTGCGAATTTCGTGACACAGAATCTCAAAACCATCCCCTTCAAGCTTGGATAAAAAAAAATCATAGAGCTTGATCCAAATTCTAGAAGCCAGTTTAAAAAACAACTTTACACGAAAAAAAGAACCTTCATCCCAAAAATTTCTAAATTTTGATTTTTTTAAACAAGTTTAAATACTTTGAAAACGTCATAGATTCAGACACAATCACAGGCTCGATCCAAAACGAAATATATCGGGCCACAAATATCTTAAACAAAAAAAAGAAAATACATTCTAAAATCAAATTCTAACACGTCATCTACAGCTGTTATTACACTGCACATCACTGCGTAATTCCATCCAAAGAATTCTTTTCTCCGTCAATTTATTTTCGTGGTAATAAGAAAGTTGTCAAATAATAGAGTAATCCCGCTGTACTGTAACATTGAGACCCAGTTTGCTCTGCTAATGACTTCTTTTGTACGAAGTTTGTACGCATTCAGTGGGTAAGACTTGTGGTGAGCTGTCAGTCTACCCCTGCGGGCTCTGGGAGAAATTATAGAGCGTTTTCACACGCCAACCGATTTGCTGCTATGATTTCAATAGCATTAAAGACAAATATACTTTGGCACATTTTTTTATAGAAACAATGTTTGATGTTCTGTAACTATTTGTATTACATTTGTCGAACTAAGAAAAACGTCAGTGTTCTATATGTTAATATACAATGATTGACGACCGGTTGGCGAAGCGGGAGTGTAAGCGACTGCTACGCCGAAGGTCGCGGGTTCGATTCCCGCTCAAGTCAAACATTTGTGTGCTTGAACATGGATGTTTGTCTTGGTCTGGGTGTTTCTATATATAGTACAAGCTCTGCTTAGTTTGGGA
Organism: Euclidia mi; assembly: GCA_944739405.2. Lineage (NCBI taxonomy): Eukaryota > Metazoa > Arthropoda > Insecta > Lepidoptera > Erebidae > Euclidia > Euclidia mi. The sequence continues at coordinate 37,767,037 of OX123206.2, forward strand.
CTAGATGGTGTTGTGTGAATGTATTTAGAATATTATTATTATTATAATGCATTTTTTTATTTTATGTGTAAGCTTCCACATTCTATCAGTTAAATTTCAATGTGATTTAAAAAACTCAATCACATTCTAGAGATTTCATTGCATTTCAAAATATTTTATGGACTCATACTCACGTCTTCCGTTACAACTACACTTTAATTTGTGTTAGGAAATATACAGGGTGTCAAAAGACCCAACACCAAGCCGAAGTCTACTCGTTTTGCACATCATGCGAAGTTATAATAGGATTTTTTCAAATTCTATTTAATTTAGTGCGCTCCTGCAATGCTCGAAATACCTAGGTACTTATTCATGGGTGTACAGGATATATATAGAACAAATTGGCGAGCTAAATTCATGGATTTTTTACCAGTTAGAAAAACTTTATGGCGACTTTGAGCCTCCATATCTCCTGAACTAAAAAATGTTCATTGGTACAATACGGGATTCCAATTTACATTAAGGGACTTTTTAAAGCACGTATATAAAAAGAAGTACGGTCATGTATTGTAATCGGTTGGTAATTTAATATTCATCACCATTTTAGCGTCTTCCCGATTGTCAAAACTTTCGTGAAGCCCTCAAACAACTTACAATAAAAAACCACAAAAGTGTCCAAGTAAAACCAAAAACATTGACACATTTTTCGTCAACAATTATTCTCTTTGACATCGTCCTTAGGGAATGAAACGCGATGTAAAATTAAGTAGACAAATTTCATCGCCCATTATGACCCTTTAAAATTACGTTACCGTTATATTAAGAAGGGCTTACAACACCCTCGAGATTTCATGTAACGACCTACTTTCTACCTACAGCAAACAGCATTATGGTGCTAATACATTATAGCATTCACTTGTAACAGAACAACGAACATTCACCGTTTTTTGTTTAGACAAACTGAACAAAAACATTTTTAAACATTTTACTGGTAGTAGAGCCTTGCTGATTTCAGCATGAATGGGCCGGCTCGACCGGGGAAGTACTACCCTCTCACAGAAAATTGACGTAAAGTAACAGGACTTAAACTGTTACGTTTCGTTCGGTGAGTGAGAGTGCCGGAGGCCCTATCCCCTATTCCTTCTCCCTCATCCCATTCCTTATCCTATCCCTTTTCCCGAGCCCAAGGGGTGGCAACTCACTTGTGACTCCTGCGGTGTTGCTTGTGTCCATGGGTGGCGGTAATTGCTTACCATCAGGCGACCCGTCTGCTCGTTTGCCGCCTATAACTAAAAAAAAAAACAACAACAAAGTCAAAGAAAATTGATTGTCCATTCACTAGAATGCTCGCCAGAACGCTCGATAGAATGCTCGCTAAAACACACTCGTTTGTTTTTCTGTTTTGTAACATACACAAAAATGCTCATTACAGGTGAATGCTCAAGTGTGTTACCACCATTCACATCTCTCACGAGGCTTAGGGAAAGGCTGCTTTACTACCAAATTTCATCAGTTATTTAAATCCTTCGTAATGTTGGGTTCTATTGTCATCTTTAACGCGCAGTTTGAGTTTTAAGGGTGCTGTGATTATGAGATTCTTTGGGTCGATATGCTAGGGTTTTCACAGTTTATACCTTCTTGAATTTGATCTTTGTTATTTGACAGGTATTATGAGTGCGAAGGTTGCTCAGATTTGATGTTTGTTACTCTTTAAGCACTGTAACTTCTTTTTCACTAAAGACCATTTTTCTAAAAATCAGAATTTATTTAATAGAGCACGTTTATTGAGAATCTAAGAATAACGTTTTGGTTTTATTAAAATGTTGAAAGTTACTCAAACTCAAACTCAAAATCATTTATTCATTTAGGCCACAAAGTGACGCTTATGAACGTCAAAAATTAAAGTTAATTACTAGATGATTCTAGATTTAAATTTACTGCCACGTTCGCAATGCAATAGGTAGAACCACGAGAAAGAACGGGCAATAAAACTCGTGGCCACTCTTTTTAACTGCCAGTATAATGGTTTTACATGTTATATTTGTAAGGAGCTGCAACTGTTTCACATTGTGAGTTATCTACTATTGCAAAAGTTAATAGTTATTGATATCTTACTCAAGCAATAAATTGTGTTCATTTAGTAAGCCTCCCAAAGTGAATATGGTGAAACAGGAGCATCCACTTACGTCTTTTGATGTAAGCAACTCGCGAACATGACTGTTCTGATCTATGGTGGAACAGTATGTTCCGAAAAGTAATGGTATATGCAGCAATTTGCAATCTATTAGTTAGCAGTTCATGACCACGAGTTACCCTCACCTTACAAATCCTATAAATTATAATAAAAAGAGTAGAACAAGAATGCAAATGTAGTATAAAAGAGAATACGGTAATTATCTACACTATAAAACTGCCTATTGACCTAATAATAAAAAGAAATTGACCTAATAAAAGAATATTTATTTCCAAGCGCACTTGTCGTCAAGATACTTATTTAAACTATAATATGCCTTTAGTAAAAGATTATTTTTAACAATTGTCTGAAACGACCTTAAAGGCAAGTCTAAACTATTACTCGGTATTTTATTATAGATTCTTATACTAAGCCCAATAAAAGAGCTATGCGTTTTGTGTAAACGGAAATATGGTACACATAATTTGTGCCTGTTCCTAGTATTAATATTGTGTATGTCACTATACATTTTGTAAGAATTTATATGTAGTCTTACATGCATAACACTGGCATAAATATATTGTGATGCTACAGTAAGAATACCAATATTTTTAATTTTTTCTTTAAGTGAGACACTTGTCTTTAACTGGTAAATGGCCCTAACTGCCCGTTTTTTGTAATATAAAAATATTTTCGATGTCAGCGGCCCTACCCCATAATAATATGCCATATGACATAACACTATGAAAATAGCTAAAATAAACCAATCTAGCCGTATCGACATCAGTCAACCTACGAACCTTCTTAATGGCATAAGCAGCTGAGCTAAGTTTCCCTGAGAGATATGTAACGTGCGCACCCCACTGTAATTTCGAATCAAGTGTTATTCCTAGAAATAATGTAGATTCAGATGTTTCAAGAACATCGTCATTTAGAGCTATACTAGGACCAAGGTTTCTGACATTAGGCAGAGCACACTTAATACATTTTGTATTTTTGGCGTTCAGTACTAGATTGTTTACATTAAACCATTTAGTTACTTGAATGAGCGCACCGTTTATTTCGTTAAAATGTTCCTTATTTCTATCTACTTTGAATATCAAAGAAGTATCGTCAGCAAACAGTACAACGTCACAGATGTTTTTCAAGTAAAAAGGTAAATCGTTTATGTAAACAAGAAACAAGAAAGACCCTAGGATGCTGCCTTGCGGCACTCCTAAATCAACAGGTAAGCCACTGGATTTTGAGCCGTTTATTTCAACACATTGGATTCTGTCACTTAAGTATGACTTAATGACTTCCAATGCTTTAGTCTAAGTTTGCATAAGAGCGTTTCATGGCAGACACAATCGAATGCTTTCGAAAGGTCGCAAAACACACCAATAGCATTTTGGGCATTCTCCCATGCACTGAATATGTGTTTAAGTAACGCTACTCCTGCATCTGTTGTCGAGTGACCCTTGGTAAATCCATATTGCTCACTATGAAGGAGGCTGTTTAGATTAAAATGTCTAAGTAATTGCTTGAGTATGATCTTTTCAAAAATCTTACTAAAGTCAGGTAGTATCGATATTGGCCTATAATTATTAGGATCAGTCTTACTGCCGGATTTGAAAAGAGGTATTATCCTACTGTGTTTCATAAGATCGGGAAAAACACCTGATTCAATACACTTATTAAATAAGTTGCTTAAATAAGGAACTTATTTAATAAGTACTTACTTGAAAGGCAAGTCCATTAAAATACAGACAGTACCAAAAAAGTAACACTTACCCCATGGTTCATTATTCGTTTAATTTCTTTCCCAAAACTTTTCCAACAAATATAGCTGTTAAAATGTTTCCAAATCACTTAAAGGTGTTGGAAGAGGCTTCAAAGTAACTTCGGGACAGAATAGCCTCAGGAAATTACAACGTCTTCATAGATCGTTACATAATGACTTTGAATTTGTGGCAACGTTGGCCAGACTTAGGAGAAAAGCCCACTATTTGGGACGTATAATATTATAGTGCACAAGAGGATGCACCAGTGCATTCTCTGTTCCGTTACTCTCATAGTCCTATGAGACGGCATTTACATATCTTTATCATTAGATAACTGTAAAGTTATTGGGCTTAGGACCAACGGACTAAACAAGCTTGCCGAAGCACGGGTATACAGCCTTGCCTGTCTCTGCTAATAATTTACTTGCAGCAGTAGCTTCATACCACTAATGCTATCTATTGTATCGTAGCAAAAACAATCAACACGGTGACATCTAGCGAGCGCCACGGAACTAAAGTATCGAATCGCGCAAGCAAAGTTTTCACATGCGATCAGTGTACATACAAGTTCTCAAGTACTTCCGTCGGAATGCAGTCCATCAAGCGAGATCACCTAGCCTAGTTAGAGGTTCCTACCTCTAGTTGGAGGAAAACCACACTCTTATCCCTCCACAGACTGAAAAATATGACTGCCTACGTGGTCCAGTAGTGTCTGCGGATCGGGAGATCTTGGGTTCGATTTCCGAGTCGAGCAAAAGTGATACTGAGTTGTTTTCGAATTCTCAGTAGCAGCACGGAGTCTGGCAATGTGTCCTATAACGGCAATAGGGTCGGTACCTTTTACGTCGGACATAAAATTACAGCTCTGCCTACCCCTTCGAGGATAAAGGCGTGACAATATAAAAAAAAATACAGAAATATCTAACATCATTTGTTTGAACTGGGATTGACTTTAACTTTTTTGACTTGGAATTATGTATGATACATAATCCCGTCCAGTCCTTTACGTCGCTTAGCCACCAAGGCAGTCAGTTGAAATTGCTACATATTTTCCGTTGAATTCGCTCATCTTTCCCTAATTTCTCGTTCAGTTTGCTCATTACTCGCTCCACTGGTTATGCCACCTCGCTAGGCGTACATTCAATTTCATCTAAGGCGTCAATTTTTATTATTACGCTCATAATATCTTACGTATAAGGGCTTGTAGAGGTCGATTTATATATGGATAAAAAATTACGGTCTCCTTTGTACTAGGGTCTAAGTTTGCTTATATGTTTGGCCAGTAGTATAGTTTCGGAGTAGATTGACTGATCGGTAGTGCTTTCAGGTTCTTACGCAAGTTTTAAAACATCATCATCATCATCAACCCTTTATACTGTCCCACTGCTGGGCACGGGCCTCTTCTCATTATGAGAAGGGTAAGGCCATAATCCACCACGCTGGCCAAGTGCGGCCTGGCAGACTTCACATGTCTTTCGAGAACATTATGGAGAACTCTCAGGCATGCAGCTTTTCTCACGGTGTTTTCCTTCACCATTTAGCAAGCGATAATTAACAATTTAATACGCACATAACTCCGAAAAGTCATCGGGGCGCGTGGATTCGAACCCGGACCCTCTGCGTAGCAGTCTGTCGGTCTCTCCACTAGGCTATCGCTGTTTTTTAAAACATAATAGGCTAATAATAAAAATAATTGTTACACGCGATGACGAAAGCATTATAATCATAGAAGTACTAACTTCACTCAGGACTTCATCTACATGAATTATACACCATTTAAAGGTAGTAGAGCCTTGCTGATCTCAGCATGAATGGGCCGGCTCAACCGAGGAAGTACTACCCTCTCACAAAAAATCAACGTAAAGTAACAGTACTTATACTGTTGCGTTTCATTCGGTCAGTGAGAGTGCCGGAGGCCCTATCCCCTATTCCTTCTCACTCATCCCACTCCTCATCCTATCCCTTTTCCCATCCCCAAGGGACGGCATCGCACTTGTGACTCCTGTGGTGTTGCTTGTGTCCATGGGCGGCGGTAATTCCTTACCATCAGGCGATCCGTCTGCTCGTTTGCCGCCTATTACTATAAATAAAAACCTAAACCTTCCTCAGGAATCATATTGATGTTATCCTTACACAAGTGCGTTCGTTAGTTTTTGCGTTTATAGCGTTCATATAGACAGACAGGCAGAAAAGGGGACTTCATTGTATAATATGTTTAGATTTTAGCTCACAGCATTTGGTTCAGAATAAAATAGTTCATGGTTTATAATAAGTTAGTTTCTTTAGAAAGATTTTAAGCAAAGCGGGCTAATTATAAACGAATGTGTTACGAGAAAAGACGAAGTCATAAATTCAATTGTATTTGTCTCTTTCTCTCCTACACTTTTCTCGCTCAAAGTGTTCATAATTGCTCCATCTAGTTTTAAGTCCTCCATAATATTTATAGTACGTAATTAAGTTTCAAATTGAAATTAAACCGACTTCATTAATGTTTAACGGTGTTACCAGTGCCAAATAAAGTCGGCAAGTGTGCCTGGAAATAGTCTATGTTGTAACAAACATAAAGGTACACATGAGCATTCAAATGTAATAGCCCGGCTACACGCTCCGTCTTGCCTGCGCAGTCCGGTTTGTGCAGTCATGACTGTGCAAAAAGACGGAACACACTGTAGTGGCCAAACGTGCAGGTAAGCTCGTGCAAATTTAACTGTGCAGTCCCTAGTTGTGTTTTGAGAGCTCTAATTAGTTAGTCTAGAGCTTTAGTTGTTTTTTTGTCTTTTACAGTATATCTATATCATTATAATGAATATCTTAAAAGATGTAGCAAAATTAAAATAATGCGTGAGAAAATAAATTCTTCTTGTGTAAATAATGTATGTATCGTCTGATGATGAGGAATAATAATTATTATCAATAATTATTATTCACGAATAAATCAAACGATTACTGAAATTAATGTTCCAAATAAAAGTGCTAATTTCACTTTTAATAACTGCACATTTAATAATTGTAAGTTTTAAATGTTTGTGTAATAAAACTTTGTTTTCATTAACTTGAGTTTTTATTTTGAGTACCTAGGTATATTTTATCATGGTAGGAAGATTGGTAGTTGAAAGAAAAGTAGATTATGCACCTCGCTAAAGTGAGTAATTAATGCACTCGTGTTAAGTTAGTGCCTCGTGCATTAATGACACACTTTGCGCTCGATGTAACAATCTACTATTATTTACGACGGCGGCGACGTGTACGTACAATCTCGAAAATAATTACGTCGGACTGTTGCGCGGCTTGAATAACCGGCCACACGTTCAAGTAATATCGTGCAAGTAAAGCTTGCGCAGTCCAAATCTTCAACATGTCGACGATCACACAAGCCGCGCTTTCAGGACTGCGCGCGCTACCGTCTTGCCGTCCACACGCGCGCGCTTACCTGCGCAAACAGGTTTGTACAGGCATGATCTTACGCAAGACGGAGCGTGTAGCCGGGCTATAATGGGCATTCTTCCGAATGTCACAAAACAGAATAACAAACGAGTGTGTTTTAGCGAGCATTCTTACGAACGTTTTGGTGAGCATTCTGGCGACAGTAAATTTGCTTTGAAGTTTTGTTGATTAGAGCGTTCGCTTAATTTAATTTATTTTATTTTTTTATAGTCTCACGCCTGTATCCCCGAAGGGATAGGTAGAGGTGTAAATATTACACCCACATTTCGCCGTGAATTTTTAGGTCGCACGTAATAGGGGGCGAGCCTATTGCCGTTACCGAGCACATCACCAGACTGCGGGCTGCTACTGAGTATTCGGAAGTAACACTTTTGCCCGACCTGGGAATTGAACCCAGGACCTCCGATCAGCAGTCGCATACGCTATCCACTGTACCACGGAGGCAGTTCGCTTAACAGATCGTGAAAATGTTCGTAGCGATTTGGCTCTGTTCGTTGTTGTGTTCGTCAAAACAAAAAACGGCGAATGCTCGTTTTCTGAACCATTTTAAACTTTCGCGATTAGTATTAGTTCAGCCGACTTGCTACGGTCATGGTCGCGGCGGGACCACGACCGCAGCAAGTCAGCCGAAACGTTGGCAAATACCGAGATATTTAACATAAACATAACTTCACGCCTTTTATCCCGAAGAGGTAGGCAGAAGTGTATTACACACCCACGTTTCGCCAGTTACGTTTAGGTCCCAATGCAATAGGGGCGAGCCTATGCCATCTACCGGGCACATTATAAAACGAGGTATTTATTCCTTTAATATCTTATTTAACACAAATAAGACCAACTGAAAAGCCTTGTATAATGTTCGTCGTTCTGTTACAAGTGAATGCTCAAATGTATCAGCACCTTATGTAACATTTTATTTGTTTTTCTGTTTTTGTTATTTCCAATTCGGAGTTGTTGCACGGAAGTGACGTAACCAGTGAATTGGTTAACTCGATTGGTGTCGCCGAAAGTACGATGCAAAATATAAAAATTGAAAACAAATGTTTTTATTCAATTTGTGGCGTGCTAAATATAAAAGCATATTGTCAGGAAGATATTGATTATATTGGAATATAGGTACGTATATATTTTGCGCTACCTTGTACTACGTGTATCACAGGGTTATTTACTAAAAAATACAATCAGTGACTGCCTCGTTGGTCTCGCTGCATAAATGTGAGCATGGGATTGGGAGGTGTCGGGTTCGATTCCCGGGTCGGGCAAAGTGTTATTGGGTTTTTCCGTTAGGAAATTCTCAGTGGTCTCAGTAAAATTCATGGCGAAATGTGGGTGTAGTATGATTTTTTCGGGAATACAGGCTTGAGCCTATATATAAAAAATAAAAGGAAATAAAATAAAAGCAATCAGTGACAGTAAGAATACTAGACACAAAGTTTTGTCGTGTTTTGATATCGAAACCATAACACTCGTTGCAGTGTTAAGCGGTGAAGAGACCATTTTAGGCGATACGCAATCCTGTATATATATTAGGGATGTTACGGAGTTCCGGCTTCGGTTCCGATATACCGAAACTTTCGGTTGATTTCACACCTCCGGTTTCGGCTTCGGTTCTGATTGATTTGAAACGGAGGTTGAAGCGGAGGTTATATACACCGGCCGATTGCCGCACGGCACGTACCTATCTATAAAAACAGGTCTGTACTTGTCAAAACACCCCACGCGATCAACTGTAATGTGCATCAATTACAAATATAATTTTAGCATTGTTTTATTCATTAATCTGACTCGGCCTTAACATAAGTTCTCAATTGTCCCCAACACTCCACGGTTCCCCTCCGGTTCCGATATCGGTTTCGGTTCCGGTTTCGGTTCCGTTAAAATTAATTTCAAATCTCCGGTTTCGACTTCGGTTCCGATAAAACCACCTCCGTAACATCCCTGATATATAACATACTTCACCCAACGTCTCTAACGTACAAAAAATCATTCTGTAGTGCCTCAGTTTATCGCGTTCTTAAAGACAGAGAGAAACTAGGAATATATCCATTTAGCAAGCAATTATAATTACTATACGAGTACCTATCATCATCATCATCAGCCCTTTATACTGCCCCACTGCTGGGCACGGGCCTCTTCTCACTACGTGAAGGGTAAGGCCATAGTCCACCACGCTGGCAAAGTGCGGGTGTGCAGACTTCACATGTCTTTCGAGAAAATTATGAAGAACTCTAAGACATGCAGGTTTCCTCACGATGTTTTCCTTCACCGTTTAGCAAGAGATAATTAACAATTTAATACGCACATAACTCCGAAAAGTCATCGGTGCGCGCCGTGGATTCGAACCCGGTCCCTCTGATTGATTAATTGATTGATAATTCTTTATTGTGACTACACTGTTGATACAAATCTGGTATAAATAAATTAAATGTAAATACATAGCAAATGCACAAGGGTGGCCTTATCGCAAAGTGCGATTTCTTACAGGCAACCTTAGAATGGACAGACTGTAAAAGAGAGAAAGTAGCAGTCTGTCGGTCTCTCCACTAGGCTATCGGGTATCATATTGCGTTCGTACAGATAGACAGAAGCTATGAATATATCCATTTAGCAAGCAATTATAATTTATATACATATATGTACAGCGATTTAAATAATCTAGACCTTTTAGAGGATCCATTTGAGTTATTCTTTTGTACCTAGATTAAGGATTTCATGCTGCGTTATTTGTTAATTAGTAGCTACCAGAACGCACACACGGTGTTTTTACCGAAATTTGCACTATGGAAGCTTAGATGCCCTGTCTTTTGTAGGTAAATACCAAACCATCCAATCTCTTTGGTAAATACAGACCAGTCGCGTTAACACACACTTTCAAATTAGACAGTTGGTTCAGACTGAAACCAGACACAGTACTCGAGGCTTTTTATTCTAATACGCTGACCGAGCTATGGCTGCCATTGTGTGAAAGGTTATAAGAAAACCAAACGAACGACGTGTTCCAAAGTTATTTAAAATTAGGACCAGTTGATAAAAATAAAGAGAATACACACACACTTACGTCCATCATTACAGTTACAAAAAAACGAATGCTATAGAGTAGTAGTAGTTACACCATACTCAACCATCACATATACATACATACATACATATCGTCACGCCTTTTATCCCCGAAGGGGTAAATAACACTGCCCGACCCAGGAATCGAACCCGGGACCTCCCGATCCCACGCGCACATTTATGCCGCGAGACCAACGAGGCAATCGTATAGGGTTTGATGTCGAGTTTTCCGTCTCTACGCAAAGATGGTATTGCATCGTGTTATCCCTTAGTCGCCTCTTACGACACCCACGGGAAGATAGGGGGTGGTGATACTTGTATTCTATGCCGTCAACCACACGGTACAAACACAATAATGACTAATTATTATATTAATAAATCTTAACGCATTACCCATTAGGTGACGTAAGGGAGAAATCAAACAGTTCTCTAACAAAGCAATAGAGGGCGTCAAATATACATACACACCTCGACAGATGAAGTATTCATTCCAAACATTGTATTATTATATCTCTAAGCAGCCTGAAAGTAAATCCCTATTATACAGCATAACCGCTAAATTGGAATATGAGCAAATTCGGTGTTCATTGTAAATTTATGAGCATAATGGCGTGTGGTTTCAGAATGATCATATTATTTCGCGGGAACGGTACGAGGCGACGAAATGGCGATTAGATTATAATAGGTTAGGAATTATTGAAGCTGTGTTATGTAACAAATGAGATGGAATTCACAATTTCTGTTTCATATTTTAGGTTTCGTAGTTTTGTGGGTTATTTTCAAAAGTTTTATGATCATAATGCATGGAAGTAACCTCAAAATGGTTTACGGTTAAAATTTATTTGCAGTCTCGAGATAGTGTCATTATGGCAGCGATAGCTGAGTCTCCACTCAGTATCTCCTTACTAACAGACTGCAATGAATAGGGTATCGGTTCCTTAACACTTTCACGGACAGTAAACGAGACACAATTGAAGTTTTATTGTTATCACGCCTATAGGCGTTTACTGTCCGTGAAAGTGTTAACCGCGGCGCGCACCACAGACTTTTTGGAATAAGTTAGTAGTTAACGGCTATTTCCAATATTCGATCCACACATGGATTTTGAGATTCGAAACATACTTCGTATACATATTTATATATATAACATATTTTGTATGGAGCTTATGTCAAAAACGAATCTAAAATCTACAGATCTATCTATAGTTCGAATATTGAATTTCGTAATAAGTAATTATCGCTTGCCGCGTGCCTCGAAGAGCACGTCAAGCCTTTGCGTCATTCCTGGCTGCCATGAAAGTCTTCGCCAGTTGTCATGGCGAGTCGGTACCCTTGAATCAAACGGACACTGGTTTAATCCAGGGTATATCGCTATCGTTTTGGGTTGCGGAGGTCAGGCGGCAGTTGCTCTGTGGAAGACCCAATATTTTGTCAAATCTGTTTAGACTAGGAAGCGGACCCCGGGCTCCGAGGCGCAAGTCTTAGTTGCAACTAGGATAACGCTAGGACGAAGATGATGATAGGTAAATAATGTTTTTAATATCGTTTGTAATTTTTCTGGCAATAATTGTTGCCAAGGTAAATAAAATTATTCTGTTCGGCATTGGAAATTGATTGATTGTTTCAGGCAGAACGGGAATTAAGCCATATTTCAAATGAACCATTATCACGAAATGACAATTATGTAATAACCAAAGATCGGAATCAGGGAGCTAACCATTACCAAGGATCGGAATTAAGGGAACTAACATTGTCAAAAGTATAGATATGCCTAATTTTTAATGTGTTTCCGGAACTAGATTACAGGAAATTTTGGATTTGAATGAAGGTTTTTTCAACAGTTTATATCACCTTCATTAAAAATCGGTAATTTTCCAGAATCTAGTTCGGGACACACATTTAAAAATTAGGCATATCCATACTTTTGACAATGTTAGTTCCCTTAATTCCGATCCTTGGTAATAACTGATAATAAGCATAGCTGTTTAGGTTAGAGTACTTTTAAGTTTTTGTTTAAGTTCGTTCATAGGTATTGGTTTTTTTGTTGTAATTGATGATGATGATACGTGTAATTCTGAATTCAGTATTTGTTTTTTTTATTCTTTTTTTCGCGTAAATGAGTAGCAAACATCCATCCATTTATCCTCCTAACTTTCGTAGTACAAATTGTGCTTGTATTTAGGGGTGTCAGCTCCCACCCTATGTATTGTTTGAAGCTTGTATCCTGATCTAGTTTATCATTCCGTTGAACTTTGTGGTTGGCATTCTGTGAATCAATCAATATTATATTACAGTTACCTCACATATTCGATGAATATTACAAATTGGCTCATAACTCATCACGAATCGACAAGTCTTTTGATTGAATTGCTACGAAATTATTGTTATCAAATACCTAATATTATTTGTTGATGATTTTCTAAGTGAGGTGAATGTTATTGTCTGAAATATAATAATAGACAGAACATTAATTGTGGCTGTCTATAATTTTGATCAAACGCTTTGAACAAATCAATAGAACTTTCACAGAATTTGGGTTCAGTTGTTAATTTTATTGTTGTTTGGTCTATGCATTGAATAGCGCGTGAAAGCAGAGACAGCGCCAGTAATGCGAATTTCATGACACAGAATCTCAAAACCATCCCCTTCAAGCTTGGATAAAAAAAAAATCATAGAGCTTGATCCAAATTCTAGAAGTCAGTTTAATAAACAACTTTACACGAAAAAAAGAACCTTCATCATAAAAATTTACTTAAACAAGTTTAAATACTTTGAAAACGTCATAGATTCAGACACAATCACAGGCTCGATCCAAAACGAAATATATCGGGCCACAAATAACTTAAACAAAAAAAAGAAAATACATTCCAAAATCAAATTCTAACACGTCATCTACAGCTGTTATTACACTGCACAACACTGCGTAATTCCATCCAAAGAATTCTTTTCTCCGTCAATTTATTTTCGTGGTAATAAGAAAGTTGTCAAATAATAGAGTAATCCCGCTGTACTGTAACATTGAGACCCAGTTTGCTCTGCTAATGACTTCTTTTGTACGAAGTTTGTACGCATTCAGTGGGTAAGACTTGTGTTGAGCTGTCGGTCTGCCCCTGCGGGCTCTGGGAGAAATTATAGGGAGTTTTCACTCGCCAACCGATTTGCTGCTGTGAATTCAATAGCATAAAAGACAAATATACTTTGGCACTTTTGTTTAAAGAAACAATGTTTGATGTTCTGTAACTATTTGTATTACAGTTGACGAACAGAGAAACAACGTCAGTGTTCTATATGTCAATATACAATGATTGACGACCGGTTGGCGAAGCGGGAGTGTAAGCGACTGCTACGCCGAAGGTCGCGGGTTAGATTCCCGCTCAAGTCAAACATTTGTGTGCTTGAACATGGATGTTTGTCTTGGTCTGGGTGTTTCTATATATAGTACAAGCTCTGCTTAGTTTGGGACTAGATGGTGTTGTGTGAATGTATTTAGAATATTATTATTATTATAATGCATTTTTTTATTTTATGTGCAAGCTTCCACATTCTATCAGTTAAATTTTAATGTGATTTAAAAAACTCAATCACATTCTAGAGATTTCATTGCATTTCAAAATATTTTATGGACTCATACTCACGTCTTCCGTTACAACTACACTTTAATTTGTGTTAGGAAATATACAGGGTGTCAAAAGACCCAACACCAAGCCGAAGTCTACTCGTTTTGCACATCATGCGAAGTTATAATAGGATTTTTTCAAATTCTATTTAATTTAGTGCGCTCCTGCAATGCTCGAAATACCTAGGTACTTATTCATGGGTGTACAGGATATATATAGAACAAATTGGCGAGCTAAATTCATGGATTTTTTACCAGTTAGAAAAACTTTATGGCGACTTTGAGCCTCCATATCTCCTGAACTAAAAAATGTTCATTGGTACAATACGGGATTCCAATTTACATTAAGGGACTTTTTAAAGCACGTATATAAAAAGAAGTACGGTCATGTATTGTAATCGGTTGGTAATTTAATATTCATCACCATTTTAGCGTCTTCCCGATTGTCAAAACTTTCGTGAAGCCCTCAAACAACTTACAATAAAAAACCACAAAAGTGTCCAAGTAAAACCAAAAACATTGACACATTTTTCGTCAACAATTATTCTCTTTGACATCGTCCTTAGGGAATGAAACGCGATGTAAAATTAAGTAGACAAATTTCATCGCCCATTATGACCCTTTAAAATTACGTTACCGTTATATTAAGAAGGGCTTACAACACCCTTGAGATTACATGTAACGACCTACTTTCTACCTACAGCAAACAGCATTATGCTGCTGGTACATTGAAGCGTTCATTTGTAACAGAACAACGAACATTCACCGTTTTTTGTTTTGACAAACCGAACAAAAACATTTTACTGGTAGTAGAGCCTTGCTGATTTCAGCATGAATGGGCCGGCTCGACGGGGAAAGGACTACCCTCTCACAGAAAATTGACGTAAAGTAACAGTACTTAAACTGTTACGTTTCGTTCGGTGAGTGAGAGTGCCGGAGGCCCTATCCCCTATTCCTTCTCCCTCATCCCATTCCTTATCCTATCCCTTTTCCCGACCCCAAGGGGTGGCAACTCACTTGTGACTCCTGCGGTGTTGCTTGTGTCCATGGGTGGCGGTAATTGCTTACCATCAGGCGGCCCGTCTGCTCGTTTGCCGCCTATAACTAAAAAAAAACTCACGAAGCCTAACATTGCTATGAACATTTTCGCGATCTTTCTAGCGATGGTTCAAATCAGCATCAAAGTCAAAGAAAATTGATTGTCCATTCACTAGAATGCTCGCCAGAACGCTCGTTAGAATGCTCGCTAAAACACACTCGTTTGTTTTTCTGTATTGTATCATTCACAATAATACTCATTACAGGTGAATGCTCAAGTGTATCACCACCATTCACATCTCTCCGAGGCTTAGGGAAAGGCTGCTTTACTGCCAAATTTCATCAGTTATTTAAATCCTTCGTAATGTTGGGTTCTATTGTCATCTTTAACGCGCAGTTTGAGTTTTAAGGGTGCTGTGAATATGAGATTTTTTGGGTCGATATGCTAGGGTTTTCACAGTTAATACCTTCTTGTTGAACACCGTTATTTTACAAGTATTATGAATGCGTAGACTGCTACGCAAAGGGTCCCGGGTTCGAATCTACGGCGCGCACCAATGACTTTTCGGAGTTATGTGCTTATTAGATTGTAAACGGTGACGGAAAACATCGGTGACGGAAAACATCGTGAGGAAACCTGCATGTCTGAGAGTTCACCATAATGTTCTCGAAATACATGTGAAGTCTGCCAACCTGCACTAGGCCAGCGTGGTGGACTATGGTCTTACCCTTCTCATAGTAAGAAGAGGCCCATGTCCAACAGTGGGACAATTTATATACAGGTCTGATGATGATGATGAATGCGAAGGTTGGTCAGGATTGAGGTTTGTTACTCTTTACACACTGTCACTTCTTTTTCACTAAAGACGATTTCTCTGAAAATCAAAATCTACATAATAGAGCACGTTTATTGGTAATCTAAGAATAACGTTTTGGTTTTATTTAAATCTAATGGAAGGAAAGAGGAACCCACCACGCACCCTCGAATTGACCACCCCAACTATTGCAATAGAAAAAGGTTGACAATATCGAACTCCTCTAAAAGGATAAGGGATATAGGAATGGTATGGGTTCCAGGAAGATACCTGACTTGCAGTATCCCGCTGTATGCGCCGACTATTCTTCGACACGTGTTTCGCCTCTGCACGAGGCATCCTCAGGAACGATGGGCAACGACTGAGCGCTTTCCAACCGTGGGCATGTGTTATAAACGATTGTACTTTCTAATCCCCTCCCTCCGTTGCTCGACTGATGTGAGTCATTATGACGGTGTGCGAATATATTCAGCAATGGGGACCCGTGACTCACGCACTTTGTGCGTTGTTCCATTTATCAAAACAAACAAGTGCGAGTCGGACTCACGCACGAAGGGTTCCGTACCATCATTCTATAAAAGAAAATCATGTTTGTTGTATGTATACTTAAATTTTTTTTAAGTTACTATCTGTTACCAACTGTTTATTAAGATCGAGAAAAAATTGCATAAAAATTACGTTTGTTGTATGGGAGCCCCCTACATACTTACATACTTATATACAATTACATATTCTGTGAACATTTTAAGCGTCTACCTGTTACCGTTAGTAATATTGAGCAAAAAAAATTAAAAGAAAAAAACACGTTTATTGTATGGGACCCCCTTAATATTTTCATTTCTTTTTTATTTTAGTGTTTGTTGTAATAGCGGCCACGAAAATACATAAGTCGTAAACATTTCAGCTTTCTAGCTATCACCGTTTATGAGATACAGCCTGGTGACAGACAGACAGCGGAGGCTTAGTAATAGGGCCCCGTTTTTTTTACCTTTTAGGTACGGAACCCTAAAAACAGCGTATTTTCGTTGTTCTGTTACAAATGAACGCTCAAATGTACCAGCAGCATAATGCTGTTTGCTGTAGGTAGAAAGTAGGTCGTTACATGAAATCTCGAGGGTGTTGTAATCCCTTCTTAATATAACGGTAACGTAATTTTAAAGGGTCATAATGGGCGATGAAATTTGTCTACTTAATTTTACATCGCGATTCATTCCCTAAGGACGATGTCAAAGAGAATATTTGTTGACGAAAAATGTGTCAATGTTTTTGGATTTAGTTGGACACTTTTGTGGTTTTTTATTGTAAGTTGTTTGAGGGCTTCACGAAAGTTTTGACAATCGGGAAGACGCTAAACTGATGATGAATATTAAATTACCGGCCGATTAAAATACATGACCGTACTTTTTTTTCATATGCGATCTGTAAAAAAACATCGCAAGTTAATTATCGCTTGCTAAACGGTGAAGGAAAACATCGCGAGGAAACCTGTATGTCTGAGAGTTCTCCATAATGTTCTCGAAAGATATGTGAAGTCTGCCAACCCGCACTTGGCCAGCGTGGTGGATTATGGCCTTACCCTTCTCATAGTGAGAATAGGCCCGTGCCCAGCAGTGGGACAGTATAAAGGGCTGATGATGATGATGATGTTTTAAAACTTGCCTAAGAACCTGAAAGCACTACCGATCAGTCAATCTACTCCGAAACTACACTACTGGCCAAACATATATGCAAACTTATACCCTAGTACAAAGGAGACCGTAATTTTTTATCCATAATTATGTAAATCGACCTCTACAAGCCTTATACGTAAGATATTATGAGTTTAATAATAAAAGTTGACGCTACTAGATGAACTTGAATGTACGCCTAGCGAGGTGGCATAACCAGTGGAGCGAGTAATGAGCAAACTGAACGAGAAATTAGGGAAAGATGAGCGAATTCAACGGAAAATATGTAGCAATTTCAACTGACTGCCTTGGTGGCTAAGCAACGTGAATGACTAGGGATTAGTCTGAGTTCGATTAACAAATGATTTTAGATATTTCAGTCATTTTTTATATCGTTACGCCTATATCCCCGATGGGGTAGGCAGCGCTGTAATTTTATGTCCGACGTAAAGGGACCGACCCTATTGCCGTAATCAGACACATTGCCAGACTCCGTGCTGCTACTGAGAATTCTAAAACAACTCAGTATCAATTTGCTCGACTCGGCAATTGAACCCGAGACCTCCCGATCAGCAGACACTACGGGACTACGGAGGTAGTCATATTTTTCAGTCTGTGGAGGGATAAAAGTGTGGTTTTCCTCCAACTAGAGGTCGGAACCTCTAACTAGGCTAGGTGATCGCGCCTGATGGACTGCATTCCGACAGAAGTACTTGAGAACTTGTATATACACTGATCGCGTGTGAGAACTTCGCTTGCGCGATTGGGTACTTTAGTTCCATCGCGTTCGCTAGATGTCGCCGTGTTTATTGTTTTTGCCACGATACAATAGATGGCATTAATGGTATGTAGCTACTGCTGCAAGTTAATAATTATCGAAGACAGGCAAGTCTGCATTCACTCCCGTGCCTCGGCAAATACTAAACAAGTACGTTGCTTGGTCCTAAGCCCAATAATATTACAGTTAAGTAATGATAAAGATATGTAAATGCCGTCTCATAGGACTATGAGAGTAATAGGGAATGCACTGGTGCATCCACTTGTGCACTATAATATTATACGTCCCATTTAGTGGGCTTTCTCTCCTAAGTCTGGCCAACGTTGCCGCAAATTCAAAGCCATTATGTAACGATCTATGAAGACGTTGTAATTTCCTGAGGCTATTCTGTACCAAAGTTACTCTGAAGCCTCTTTTAACACCTCTGAGTGATTTGGAAACATTTTAACAGCTATATTTGTTGGAAAAGTTTTGGGAAAGAAATTAAACGAATAATGAACCATGGAGTAAGAGTTAAATTTTTTGTACTGTCTGTATTTTAATGGACTTGCCTCTCAAGTTACTTTCAACATTTAAATAAAACCAAAACGTTATTCTTAGATTCTCAATAAACGTGCTCTAATAAGTAGATTTTGATTTTTGAAAAATTGTCTTTCGTGAAAAAGACGTTACAGTGTGTAAAGAGTAACAAACATCAATCCTGAGCAACCTTCACATTCATAATACCCGTCAAATAATAAATATCAAATTCAAGAAGGTATAAACTGTGAAAACCTTAGCATATCGACCCAAAGAATCTCATATTCACAGCACCCTTAAAACTCAAACTGCGCGTTAAAGATGACAATAGACCCCAACATTACGAAGGATTTAAATAACTGATGAAAGGAGATGTACCATTTGGCCATACATTATGGGCCTGGCACGGCCAAACACAACACCATGTGTGTTTTGAAGATAAATGACTACTCTATTAACCTGTATAATTTCTTTTTTAATAACTTTTGGTGGAAATAAGATACGAGATATCTGAAATGGAAATTATTCCGCAACTAAATATACCTCAAAATTGAATTTTAACGTAAATATAATACCTAGATGTAAATAAAAGTATGTCTTTGCGTCTTTAAGAACAAAAACTACATAAAGAGTGGCCAATAATAATGAATAATCACCTGTGTACTAGGGAACCTCGTACTATGTATACTCGTCCAAAAAAGCTAACCACAATCACAAACACCGCTGCATATTCTTAGCATGGGTAGAAGGTACTGATAATTATTATTGAATTTATATTCAATTACATTACATTAAAACCGTACGAAAACACCAATAAATCAGTGCAAAATATTTACGATACACAGTAGCAACACGAATGACATAACAGATAAAAAAAGTGTTGCAAATGGTTTGAAAAAATATTTCTACTATCGATTAAAAAACAAAACAATTTTTACCGATTAATAATTATGGAATGTATAATAAATTATATATTTCTTGATTCTTTTTACAAATATACTTACAAAGTAAATAAAATATATTGTTTTCTAATATAGTAATAAAAATATTATTTCCTTAAAACAATTTCTGCCTACCATACTTCATTTTATTTTTAATGCTGGCAACATAAGACATTCATCCGCTATTACCATAGCTTATTCAAAATAATTAATCTTTAAAAACTAAATTCTTTCACCGATACTCTATCAAGAAACGAAAACGATGTAAAATTTTTAAAAATTATATGTTTAATTTCAACGATTCACAACTTTCTGGCCGCTACAGGCCGTATTTGGTCTTTCTCCTTTGGTAATAAAACAGCCTTTTCTTAAGCCTCGTGAGAGATGTGAATGGTGGTAACACACTTGAGCATTCACCTGTAATGAGCATTTTTGTGTATGTTACAAAACAGAAAAACAAACGAGTGTGTTTTAGCGAATGTTCGACGAGCATTCTAGCGAATGAACAGTAAATTTTTTCGACCTTTTTGCTGATTTGAACGTTCGCTAGAAATATCGCGAAAATGTTCATAGCAATGTAATGCTAAGCGTGCACAGGTCGGCATTAGGCTTCGTAAGTTGTTCGGTTTGTCAAAACAAAAAACAGCGAATGCTCGTTGTTCTGTTACAAGTGAACGCTCAAATGTATTAACAACATAATGCTGTTTGCTGTAGGTAGAAAGTAGGTCGTTACATGTAATCTCGAGGGTGTTGTAAGCCCTTCTTAATATAACGGTAACGTAATTTTAAAGGGTCATAATGGGCGATGAAATTTGTCTACTTAATTTTACATCGCGAGGGTGCGTGGTGGGTTCCTCTTTCCTTCCATTAGGTTACAATGGAGTTCCGCCAAGTAACGCCTGATTCAATCAACTATATTTTATTTAAATGTTGAAAGTTACTTGAGAGGCAAGTCCATTAAAATACAGACAGTCCCAAAAATGTAACTCTTACTCCATGGTTCATTATTCGTTTAATTTCTTTCCCAAAACTTTTCAAACAAATATAGCTGTTAAAATGTTTCCAAATCACTTAGAGGTGTTGGAAGAGGCTTCAAAGTAATTTCGGGACAGAGTAGCGTCAGGAAATTACAACGTCTTCATAGGTCGTTACATAATGGCTTTGAATTTGCGGCAACGTTGGCCAGACTTAGGAGAAAAGCCCACTAAATGGGACGTATAATATTATAGTGCACAAGTGAACGCACCAGTGTATTCCTTATTCCGTTACTCTCATAGTCATATGAGACGGCATTTACGTATCTTTAAAATTACACAACTGTAACGTTATTGGGCTTAGGACCAATGGACTAAACAAGCTTGCCGAGGCACTTGTATATAGCCTTGCCTGTCTCTGATAATTATTAACTTGCAGCGGTAGCTACATACCACTAATGCCATCTATTGTATCGTAGCAAAAACAATAAACACGGTGACATCTAGCGAACGCGATGGAACTAAAGTACCGAATCGCGCAAACGAAGTTCTCACACGCGATCAGTGTACATGCAAGTTCTCAAGTACTTCCGTCGGAATGCAGTCCATCAGGCGCGAGATCTAGCCTAGTTAAAGGTTCCTACCTCTAGTTGGAGGAAAACCACACTCTTATCCCTCCACAGACTGAAAAATATGACTACCTCCGTGGTCCATTAGTGTCTGCTGATCGGCCTCGGGTTCGATTGCCGAGTCGAGTAAAAGTGTTAAGGAGTTGTTTTAGAATTCTCAGTAGCAGCACGGAGTCTGGCAATGTGTCCGATAACGGCAAAAGGGTCGGTCCCTTTTACTTAGGACATAAAATTACAGCGCTGCCTACCCTATCGAGGATAAAGGCGTGACAATATAAAAAAAAATACAGAAATATCTAACATCATTTGTTTGAACTGGGATTGACTTTAACTTTTTTGACTTGGAATTATG
The DNA here is from genome assembly GCA_944739405.2 of Euclidia mi. NCBI lineage: Eukaryota > Metazoa > Arthropoda > Insecta > Lepidoptera > Erebidae > Euclidia > Euclidia mi. The sequence goes on from OX123206.2 coordinate 37,788,782, forward strand.
TATGATACATAATCCCGTCCAGTCCTTTACGTCGCTTAGCCACCAAGGCAGTCAGTTGAAATTGCCATATTATATTTTCCGTTGAATTCGCTCATCTTTCCCTAATTTCTCGTTCAGTTTGCTCATTACTCGCTCCACTGGTTATGCCACCTCGCTAGGCGTACATTCAATTTCATCTAGGGCGTCAATTTTTATTATTACGCTCATAATATCTTACGTATAAGGGCTTGTAGAGGTCGATTTATATATGGATAAAAATTACGGTCTCCTTTGTACTAGGGTCTAAGTTTGCTTATACGTTTGGCCGGTAGTGTAGTTTCGGAGTAGATTGACTGATCCGTAGTGCTTTCAGGTTCTTACGCAAGTTTTAAAACATCATCATCATCATCAACCCTTTATACTGTCCCCCTGCTGGGCACGGGCCTCTTCTCATTATGAGAAGGGTAAGGCCATAATCCACCACGCTGGCCAAGTGCGGCCTGGCAGACTTCACATGTCTTTCGAGAACATTATGGAGAACTCTCAGGCATGCAGCTTTTCTCACGGTGTTTTCCTTCACCATTTAGCAAGCGATAATTAACAATTTAATACGCACATAACTCCGAAAAGTCATCGGGGCGCGTGGATTCGAACCCGGACCCTCTGCGTAGCAGTCTGTCGGTCTCTCCACTAGGCAATTGCTGTTTTTTAAAACATAATAGGCTACTAATAAAAATAATTGTTACACGCGATGACGAAAGCATTATAATCATAGAAGTACTAACTTCACACAGAACTTCATCTACATGAATTATACACCATTTAAAGGTAGTAGAGCCTTGCTGATCTCAGCATGAATGGGCCGGCTCAACCGAGGAAGTACTACCCTCTCACAAAAAATCGACGTAAAGTAACAGTACTTATACTGTTGCGTTTCATTCGGTCAGTGAGAGTGCCGGAGGCCCTATCCCCTATTCCTTCTCACTCATCCCACTCCTCATCCTATACCTTTTCCCATCCCCAAAGGGCGGCATCGCACTTGTGACTCCTGTGGTGTTGCTTGTGTCCATGGGCGGCGGTAATAGCTTACCATCAGGCGATCCGTCTGCTCGTTTGCCGCCTATTACTATAAATAAAAACCTAAACCTTCCTCAGGAATCACAATATCTATTGATGTTATCCTTACACAAGTGCGTTCGTTATTTTTTGCGTTTATAGCGTTCATATAGACAGACAGGCAGAAAAGGGGACTTCATTGTATAATATGTTTAGATTTTAGCTCACAGCACTTGGTTCAGAATAAAATAGTTCATGGTTTATAATAAGTTAGGTTCTTTAGAAAGATTTTAAACAAAGCGGGCTAATTATAAACGAATGTGTTACGAGAAAAGTCGTTATCATAAATTCCATTGTATTTGTCTCTTTCTCTCCTAAACTTGTCTCGCTCAGTGTTCATAATTGCTCCATCTAGTTTTAAGTCCTCCATAATGTTTATAGTACGTAATTAAGTTTCAAATTGAAATTAAACCGACTTCATTAATGTTTAACGGTGTTACCAGTGCCAAATAAAGTCGGCAAGTGTGCCTGGAAATAGTCTATGTTGTAACAAACATAAAGGTGCTGATACACATGAGCATTCAAATGTAATGGGCATTCTTGCGAATGTCACAAAACAGAATAACAAACGAGTGTGTTTTAGCGAGCATTATTACGAACGTTCTGGCGAGCATACTGGCGACAGAAAATTTGCTTTGAAGTTTTTGCTGATTAGAGCGTTCGCTTATTTTTTTTAATGTTTTTATAGCCTGTATCCCCGATGGGGTAGGCAGAGGTGTAAATATTACACCCAAATTTCGCCATGAATTTTTAGTTTCCACGTAATAGGGGGCGAGCCTATTGCCGTTACCGAGCACATACCAGACTCCGGGCTGCTATTAAGTATTCGGAAAAACCCTGTAACACTTTTGCCCGACCCGGGAATCGAACTCGGGACCTACGATCATCAGTCGCATACGCCATCCACTGGACCACGGAGGCAGTTCGCTTAATAGATCGTGAACATGTTCGTAGCGATTTGGCTCTGTTCGTTGTTGTGTTCGTCAAAAAAAAAACGGCGAATGCTCGTTTTCTGAACCATTTGAAACTTTCGCGATTAGCATTAGTTCAGCCGACTTGCTACGGTCGTGGTCGCGGCGGGACCACGACCGAAGCAAGTCGGCCGAAACGTTGGCAAATACCGAGGTATTTAACATAAACATAACTTCACGCTTTTATACCCGATGGGGTAGGCACAGGTATATTACACACCCACGTTTCGCCAGTTATGTTTAGGTCCCAATGTAATAGGGGGCGAGCCTATTGCCATCTACCGAGCACATTATTAAGCGAGGTATTTATTCCTTTAATATCTTATTTATCGCGAATAAGACCCACTAAAAAGCCTTGTATAATGTTCGTCGTTGTGTTACAAGTAAATGCTCAAATGTATCAGCACCTTAACATTTTATTTGTTTTTCTGTTTTTGTTATTTCCAATTCGGAGTTTTTGCACGGAAGTGAGGTAAACAGTGAATTGGTTAACTCGATTGGTGTCGCCGAAAGTAAAATTGAAAACAAATTTTTTTATTCAATTTGTAGTGTGCTAAATATAAAAGCATGTGGCCAGGAAGATATTGATTATATGGGGATACACGTGTATATTTTGCTACCTTGTATAACCTGTATTTTGGTTATTTACAAAAATGCAATCAGTAACAGTAAGAATACTAGACACAAAGTTTTGTCGTGTTTTGAGATCGAACCCACAACACTCGGTGCAGTGTTAAGCGATGAGGAGACCATTTTAGGCGATACGCAATCCTGTATACTGGGTGTAAGGGACGGTGTACCGAAAACTGATACCAGTGATTCAGTACAATATACTGAGACCCTTGGCGGTCAAATTATCCGAAACAATCTAAGAACTCGAAATTTAAAAAAAAATGCGATGTAAATAGGAACAAGCAAACTCGCACTATCAGCTGTTACGGTCCTAGAGCGGCGGGTGGTAGCAGTGATTACTTAGTTATTATTTCATTACATTATATGGCAAAAAGCGCACAAAAAAATCCGGAAAATTCGGCCGCCAATGGCCTCAGTATAATGTACTGTCACTGGTATCGGTTTTTGGTATACCGTCCCTTACACCCCGTATAACATACTTCACCCATCGTCTCTAACCTACGAAAACTCAGCCTACTAGACGGCAGACGAAAGGCGAACACTTTCTGACAACACGTTAGACTTATACGTCTTACATAAGACCAATCATAACACTAGATAATTATAAATTATGACGTTTCACAAATTAACCGGAACCGGAAAATTAGAATTTATTTTTGTAGCCCCCCTTGCCCCGCATACCTAACCGCTTTGACAGAATTGTTTGTTTGTAGAAATGAAAACATTAGGTGTCTAGTAGGCTGGGTTGTCGTTGTCTCTAACGTACAAAAATCCATTCTGTGTTTTTTTTTCAGTTTATAGCGTTCTAACAGTTAGAAAAAAACTAGCAATATATCCATTTAGCAAGCAATTATAATTACGATACATATATGTACAGCGATTTAAATAATCTACTTAATTTAGAGGAACATTTTGAGTTATTCTTTTGTACCTAGATTAAGGATTTCATGCTGCGTTATTTGTTAATTAGTAGCTACCAGAACGCACACACGGTGTTATGCAATTTGCACTATGGAAGCTAAATGTACTGTTTTTTGTAGGTACCTCACAAATACAGACCAGTTGCGGTAACACACACTTTCAAATTAGACAGTAGGTAACCGGACTGAAACCAGACACAGTACTCGAGGCTTTTTAGTCTAATAAGTTGACCGAGCTATGGCTGCCATTCGTGTGAAAGGTTATAAGAAAACCAAACGAACGACGTGTTCCAAAGTTATTTAAAACTAGGACCAGTTGATAAAAATAAAAAGTACAAATACAGTTACCAAAAAACTAAAGCTATAGAGAAGTTACACCATACTCAACCATCACATATAATGACTAAATATATTTATTTTATAGACTCCCGCCTGTATCTCCGTAGGGGTAGGCAGAGGTGTAATATTACTCCCACATTTCGCCATGAATTTTTAGGTCCCACGTAATTGGGGGCGAGCCCATTGCCGTTACCGGGCACATCACCAGGCTCCGGCTGCTACTGAGAATTTGGAAAAACCCAGTAACAGTTATGCCCGACCCGGGAATCGAACCCGGGACCTCCGATCAGCAGTCACATACGCTATCCACTGGACCACGGAGGCAGTCAGGACTAAATATTACATACATAGACTCACGCCTGTTTCTCCGAGGCGGTAGCCAGAGGCATATTATACGCCCACTTTTCGCCAGTGTTTTGATCCCACGTAATAGGTGGCGAGCCTATTGCCGCTTATCGGGATATTTTGTTTGCCAGAGCCTCGTCCGTTGATCGGCAGGTGCACCACTTGCAGGTGAGGTTAGCTTGGGACCCTAAGTTCTTGGCGGGAACCCTATGCACCCTATGACTAAATATTATATTAATAAATCATAACTAATTACCCATTAAGGGACATAAGGCAGAAATCAAACAGTTCTCTAACAAAGCAATAGAGGGCGTCAAACATACATACACACCTCGACAGATGAAGTATTCATTCATAACATTGTATTATTATATCTCTAAGCAGCCTGAAAGTAAATCCCTATTATACAGCATAAACCGCTAAATTGGAATATGAGCAAATTCGGTGTTCATTGTAAATTTATGAGCATAATGGCGTGTGGTTTCAGAATGATCATATTATTTCGCGGGAACGGTGCGAGGCGACGAAATGGCGATTAGATTAAATAGGTTAGGAATTATTGAAGCTGTGTAACAAATGATATGGAATTCGCGATGTCTATTTCATATTTGAGGTTTCGTAGTATTGTGATTTATTTTCAAAACTTTTATGATCATAATCATAATGCATGGAAGTAGCCTCAAATTGGTTTACGGTTAACATTTTTTTGCAGTCTGGGGATAGTGTAATTATGGCAGCGATAAGTGAGTGGAGATACTATATCGGGTTAATATCCACGGGACGCACCACTGACCTTTCAGAATTAGTTAGTATTTTTTTATAGTAATAGGCGCCAAACAAGCAGACGGATCGCCTGAAGGTAAAAAGGCAATTACCGCCGCCCATGGACACAAGCAACACCACATGAGTCACAAGTGCGTTGCCGCCCCTTGGGGTTGGGAAAAGGGATAGGTTGAGGAGTGGGATGAGGGAGAAGGAATAGGGGATAGGGCCTCCGGTACTCTCACTCACCGAACGAAACGCAACAGTTAAGGTACTGATACTTTACGTCGATTTTCTGTGAGAGTCGTAGTTAATTATCGGTTACCCTGTGCCTCGGCGAGCCCGTCAAGCCGTCGCGTCGGTTCCTGCTGTCATGAAGGTCTTCAGCAGTCGTCATGAAGATCACTACCCTTGAACAAAACTGATACTGGTCTAAACCATAGAATATCGCTATCTTTTTGGGTTGCGCCAGCTGCTCTGTGGAAGAACTAAAGTTTTGTCAAATCTGGTGGGACTAGTAAGCAGACCCTGGGCTCCAAGGCGAAAGGCAATACAAATTAGCTCACGTTAGGATGATGATGATGAGGATACTATAACTGAAATCGTTTGTAATTCTTTTGGAAAATGTTACATCCCAAGGTAAATAAAATTATCCAGTTCGACATTGGAAATTGAAGGATTGTTTCAGGCTAAACGGGAATTATTCCATATTTCAAATGAACAGGTGCATAGGGTTCCCACCAAGAACTTAGGGTCCCAAGCCAACCTCACCTGCAAGTGGTGCACCTGCCGATCAACGGACGAGGCTCTGGCAATCAAAATGTCCCAATAAGCGGCAATAGGCTCGCCACCTATTACGTGGGATCAAAACACTGGCGAAAAGTGGGCGTTTAATTTGCCTCTGCCTACCCCTTTGGGGAAACAGGCGTGAGTCTATGTATGTATGTATGTATGTATGTATGTTCAAATGAACAATTGTCACGAAATAACAATTTCTGAAATAAACTGAGATGAATGATTTAATTGCTATTTTATTGATTGAAAAGAATATGAAGTTTGTTGTTTGCATAAAAAAATACTGTTGACATTATAATAAGCTGTATGCCTATGTAATGGTGTAGGTTCGGTGGTTCGGTGACTTACCTGAAATTAGCTTTACTAGAAAACAACAGCGGATTTTATGATGCAGGCAAGGAATAAAACGAATTAAATTTTACGTATTTTTTACTTCTTTATATTGTAAAAGTAATACAGTAAGAAAAGGAATATTCTAGAAAAGTTTCCTTTAATACGATAACATACTACTGTGCAAATGGATAGAGTAAAATCGTCTGCAAATCGGGTTCCGGGTTTGATTCCCGGGTCAGGCCCAAAGCATTATTGAGTTTTTTCGAATTCTCAGTAGCAGCACGGAGTCTGGCAATGTGCCCGGTAACGGCAATAGTCTCGAGCTCTATTAGCGCGTTCCAATAAATTCGTAGCATGGTGAACTGTAGAATATTACACATCTGCCTAACACCTCGCGGATACAGGCGTGTTTATAAAAAAGAATTGACAACAAAGGTTCCGAAAATATAAGTAGAATACAGTTTCCTTTTAAAAGTAGGTACAGTTCAATAGAACCTTGAGGGTTAATGTAACTAGCCTTCAACTTGTCCTTTAAATTAAATATTAACAATAAGATTAACTGAACAGCTTCTAAGAAGGTCAAACGGTATCGAAAGAGTAAATATTTTGGTTTAAGTGGTAACGATATGGACACGCAATCATGCTATTTCATGTTAAATTAAATTGAGTGCTATAAGGGCTATACACATAAGTTTCAATCCACCACAAAAACTGGTATAATAGTGGTTTAAGCGGTCGCCTTTCCGCTTGGTACTGCGTTGCGTGTTGTGGCTTCGATTCCCACACGAGACAACACTATGTGTGATACAGAAATTGTTGATTTGAGTCTGGGTGTTATTTTTGTCCGTTGATTGAATGTTTGCGAAGTGGGACTGGGAATTGTCCATGACACAGGGTATATTCCAAATGCGGGAGATGTCTTAAAAATATAATATCAGCTAAACTCGTAATGTCAGTTTGTTGACCACGTAAAGTATTGTCCTGTTTGGGAAAGTATTTACATCTGTCAGTTCATGAGATTTTTTTTTTGTTATCCCCGTTGCATCTAAAACTTCGCCTAGGAGCCTGGAATCCGTTTACTACTCAGCAGATTTGACAGAATGTTAGTGTTTCCACAGAGCGGCTGCCTGTCTGACCTCCGCAACCCACAGGGATAGCGATTTCAAATAGTTCCGACCAGTGCCAGCATATTCAACCTGACTATACTCACCATAACGACTGTTAAAGAACTTCTTGACGGCCGAGACCAAAAGCTTTACATGCTTGCACGGATTAAATTTAACCATGTTATACAAAATCAGTCAGTATAAAACAATTTTCTTCGAATAGTGCCAATCTCTAGAGGATGATTAAATTCGTTACTAAGAATAATTTTTGTTCTCTCATCTAAACCTAACTTAAAAACTGCGTAAAACATTTTACAGTGTTCTTTGTTAGTATATTCTTTTCAGTTTTTGTTTAGTTTAACTAAAATATAAGCCACCTCGTACATTCAATGTAAGTAGACCTTCACTTACTTAGAACATCAATAGCATAGAGAGCTCTACTTAGAATAGCCTTATCTACATCTAATTTCACGCGAACGCGTACATAGGTAACCTCGAAAATGGATCATAAAAGAAATTAAATAGCATTGAACTGAATAAAATGGACGATTATTAAAGAATTGTGAAGCTTTTAAGGATTTTTTTGTATAAAATTGCTCCCAATTACTTTGACTTTAAGTAAAGATTCATCACTTAGCAAATTGTGTTCTATTTTTATAACGCAGGCTGTATTTTGGTACGCAACCGATTGTTCCTTGCAAAATCGCGTGTTTTTATCTCGGGAACAATCGTACCTTTTGTGTTTACTAATACTATCCAACCATTTAATCTGCAGCCTAGTTGGCTACAGATTGAAAGGTAGGATAGTTTTTTTTTATAGTCTCACGCCTGTTTCCCCGAAGGGGTAGGCAGAGGTGTAAATATTACACCCACATTTCGCCAGATTTATTTTAGTCCCACGTAATAGGGGGCGAGCCTATTGCCGTACCAGGCACATTACCAGACTCCGTGCTGCTACTGAGAATGTCCTAGCGGAAAAGCCCAATAACACTTTGCCCGACCCGAGAATCGAACCCGAGACCTCCCAATCCCATATAGTAGATAGTATAACACCCGCAAATTTTTATTGAAATTAAAAAAGTTGTTGTAAGATTAGCATTTACGAACATACATAGTTGTTATGTTTGTTATGGCGCCCAGCAGTTGGACAGTTTATATTACAGGGCTTATTGAGATGATGATATTATAGGACCTGACCGAACTAAGGTAACGTTCGAAAATTGGGCCAATACGAAAAAAAAAAGTCGAGATGTAGGTACGGTAGCAAACGAAACGTCGAAGCGAAAAATGTATGACATACATAGACAGACTCACGCCTGTTTCCCCGAAGGGGTAGGCAGAGGCATAAAACGCCCACTTTTCGCCAGTGTTTTGATCCCACGTAATATTATTATCTGGATATTTATGAATTTGTATGACAATTTGACATTTTAACAAATAAATAATAATAAATAAATATTCTACCACATACACATCACCATCTATGTATGTAGTCGCAAACTAAGCAGAGCTTGTTCTATGGGTACTAGATAATGGATAAACATACATAACCTTAAATACATTTTTTTTGTAAATACATACATATTATAGATAAAAACACACAGACCAAGACAAACATCGATGTTCATGCACACAAATGTTTGACTTGAGCGGGAATCGAACCAGCGACCTTCGGCGTAGCAGTCGCTTACACTCCCGCTGCGCCAACCGGTCATTTTGAGAGGAAGACTGGTTGGGCACCAAAACAGAGTATTTTCCTGTTTACATCAGTTCTAAGTACTGCAAGGCTATTGATTATCTGATTGATCATTCCAGAAACAGTTTAATGGTGCCATCAAATTTAGTCACTCGTAAACATTTTTGCGTAATCTTGCAAACAACGACGTAGACCAAACAAAATTTGTTTAGTGTTTGAAGAATTTATTGGCAGACACTTACAAAGAAGTCTTTTTATGATGTCTAGGTGCTTAAGACTCAAGTCCTTTAATCTTTAAAACTGTACAGAAGGTGTATATTTTACAGATTTTAAACTATGGAAAGCGAGTAGCCGAACCGTAAAAGAACTATTTTAGAATACATAGAAGAGTTTACAAGCTGGCATTACAGCTATGATTACAAATTACTTAAATGATAATTTTCCTAGCGCTTGCCCGCTTGCAGCTAAGATTTTTGCTTTGAAGTTAGATACACCTGGTCTAACCAGATTTGACAGAGTATTAGCTGTTTATAGAGCGACTTCCATCTGACCTCCTCAACTGACATGAATAGCTATATTCTATGGTTTAGACCAGTGTTAGTTTATTGGACTAGGTACCGACTCTCCGTTATGACTGTCAAAGATCTTCATGTAAGCCGGAACCGACGGCTTAATGTGAAAGAAGACAGATAATAATTCATCATCATCTATACTTCTAGCGTTATCCCAGTTGCATATTGGGATCATGCAACTTCAAGTTTTCGACTTGCCTTGATTGAACAAACTTCCCGCTATTTGGACACGGCACACCACACTCCTTTTCTCCCAACATTATTTAAAAAAAAATATCAACAAGAAAGAAAGAATAATGTTTGATAGACTAACTTTTGGCCATGATTTTGCCTGATCTGCGATACCTATTCATCCGCGATGTGAATCCTTATAATACAAAGTGTGGTATTTTCTTTATTTGGAGTTGTTTTTGAAAACATCTCCATGGAGCGGTGACGCGGTGAGACAGCGATCTACGATTTATTTCTATTTATAAGCATTAGAAACTTCCTTCTAGTTTATTTTCCAGTTGTTTGTGTATCTCGAGCTCTTGGTTGAAGGACTTTTATTTTTAGGGTTCCGTACCTAAAAGGTAAAACCTCCCACCCTATTACTAAGCCTCCGCTGTCTGTCTGTCTGTCACCAGGCTGTATCTCTTAAACCGTGATAGCTAGAAAGCTGAAATTTTCATAAATTATGTAGTCCGACTCGCACTTGTCCAATTTTTCTTAATTTAGATCGCATTGTTGTTTACTGTGTTCTTTATAGTATTCAGTGAGTGCTAGTATACTGTTTGCCATGTAGTCGGTTATATCTTAATGCATTTTTGGATTCTACGGGTATCGTTACAGGCAGCGATAGCCTACATATGTACATATGGACATATGTACATATGGACATATGTACATATATAGGCTATACGTACAAACACACAAAATTCAGAGAGTATTGCGTTAAACCCACGGTTTCTAAGACTAACTTTTAGAAGTTGTACACAGAGAGCATGTTAAGCCGTAGGTTATGGCAATCATGGAGACCTTTAACAGTTCTTTTGGGTAAATATGTGAACGCAGGTTTAAACTATGAATACTTTTTACTATACTATTAATATTTTGGTTGCTGAGATCAGACAGAGTCGCCCAGTGGAAAAGCTCTATTCAATCTGGTTAGATTGGTAAGCAGATACATGAGCACACGGTGAAAGTGTTTGATGTAACTGAAAGAATGCTAAAACGATGATGTTAAATCTGAAAATAACGAATTTCTGAAGAGACACATTTGTGCTCTCATGTCTGATTTTCCAATTATATTTTTATTTATTTTCTCGTTATCCTAAAAGCGTTATCTGTTAAGCATTATGGTGATGTAGAGATTATCGTTGGTGTGCAAAATAAAATAGTCTTCAAGTATAAATGTTAGATATTTTTATACAACTTTGGAAAACCCAGAGCTAACTGTGTAAAGATGCAATATTTAACGAGTCACATAAATTTGTCGAGGATAAAAAGCGTGCATTGTTCTGCGTTCGTATTTTCTGCTGGATTTTTATGATTTACGTCGTAAGGTCCCATTTGGGATTAGCTAGAGATTATGCATGTATGAATGAGTTTTAGAGTTATCATTTCAGCTGCTTTTTATGAATTTACTTCAGATAAGATGAATCTTTTGTATTTCTGATAAGTTTAAGTTGAAAATACATGAGGTACTTTAAAAGTTAAAAAGAAGAACAACATTTGTAACCAAACGCTTAGGTATAATGAGAATTTATTTTAAAGAAGGCAAATTTCGCATTTATATTATCACTAGCTTCTGTCCGCGGCGTTACACAGGGTTTAATATCAGGACAAAAGCAGTCTATAATAAGATGATTATTTATTATTGTGATGTTTGAGGTATATTACTGGAAAAGTTTAATAAAAATCCGTTAAGCAGTTTTGCCATGAATGACTATCAAACAGACTTAAATCCATCCATCCCCAAAAAATCTAGTTTATAATACAAAGTACATACACATACAAGACTAGAGGAGGCCCGCGGCTACATCCGCACATTTTTGCCTGATCCCATGGGAGTTTTGGGAAATCCTTTGTTATTGCACCCCTTCGGTCCCCAAGAAACACACATGCGAAATTTCAGCTTCTTGCGCCTAATAGTTTTGACTGTAGCCTGTCCCAGTAATGCAAGAATGTTATATATTTATACAGATTTAGGATTTCTCTGCAACCATAGCGAATCTGAGGGCCTGGTCACCAGATTCGTCTAAGCGGTAAGCGGCGCGGCAGGGGCGATGTACATGGGGTGTTTACTCTGAGGCGGCCGCGCACCGCGTAACAGTATTCAGTAAACGAGCCATGTACATCGCCCGTGCCGCGCCGCTCGCCACTTAGACCGAACTCGTGACCAGGCCCTACAACCCACATAATACCGCAGAGATAACGTGACAAAACTTCGTAAATACTAAATATAATAAAAAAATACAATACTATAGTACTAATAAGTCGCTAGAGCCCGCCTATTTGTGTACGCCATAATGAGTACTAAGTAATTATTCAACAGGGCTAAAGTTTCGCGTGTCATGTACGCAATAAAAAAGGATTATATCACGACAGCCTTTCACTGCAAATGCAAATTAAATCATTTTGACTACAGTTTAAATGGTGTTGATTGATGAAGGATAATAATGGATGATGAAGTGGAGTTTTCGATTATGTGTGACAAATTTGCGGGCTATTATAGTTGTGACTGCACATAATATGGCGTAGTGTAAATAGCCCAGTGGTATACGTAATGGACTGCCGAGACGATGGTGTCGGGTTCGATCTCCAGGTACCCCGGGCACACACCTCTGACTTTTCAAAGTTATTTTATTTTATTTTCGTTTATTAGGGAAACAAACAGAAAAGTAACATACATGGTATATAACATATAAGAAATGCACAATCCAGTGAAGTTTCCACTATTAGTTTTAACATAAATCAAGTAAGTGGACACAAAATAATAAAAAAAACAAAAGAAAACAAGCTTAATCTAAAACTAAAATACAAAATTTAAGCAAAAGCACAATTTGGTTGGAAGCAAAGGCAGTTTGGTTGATCGCTAAATTATAAATATAAATATAAATTAATTATCGCTCGCTTAATGATGTGCCCGCTAGATGACAATAGGCTCGCCCACTATTACACTGGGACCGAAACATAACTGGCGAAGTGAGGGTGTGTGATACACCCCTGCCTACCCCTTCAGGGATAAAAGGCGTGAAGTTATGTTTAAACCACTACCATAGAACTCAGATTTACAATAGAAGCACATTTCCTATGGGCCCTCTGAAGATAAACTTTCTACAACTTTCCTTGTTACATTTTAAGCCTAACTATTCGAGACGGCACTTCCGCGGTAGGATGTTGTGCCGGAAACTGTCAAACAAAATAAAAGAGAGCCGTACAATGTGATATGTCAGTTGAAGCCATCCATTCGAACAATACGTACACGCGACACGTTAGGGCCACGGCACACTGCAATGCGAAACAGTTCACAATGTAAAAATAAGTAGTTGGGTGTTTGTAAACATAGGTAAAATTTCTTATGTTTCATGTGATTTATGTGATTCTCAGCCATGGTCATGAGATAACAGGTAAGTTACTAAGTTATTGAAGTTCATAGCTTGTAGTGATTTCGTTAAACAGCGCATCTAAGATGAACTTATACAGGTATCTCTCTTTCTATTGTGGCGCTAATACGTATGTATTCTGTTCAGTTTATTAAATAGTATTATTAAATGAACTGAACAGAAAAAAACATAATTTTAATGGAAGGGGCAGAATACTGACCAAGTGATTAGAGTAGTGATTGAAGTGACTGCGCCCGCCACTGGACACTGCACCGAGTGTTGTGGGCTCGATACCCACACAAGATAACACATTGTGTGGTCTATACATTGTTGCTTCGAGTCTGGATGTTCTCTGACCAGATTAGAGACATCCTAAAACAGGACAGGTTAGAAGTACCCTGAACAGAAGAGCATGCATGAGGAATCTGCTGGGAGTGAATGAAGCAAGAGAGGTATGTCAGGATCGTTGCAAATGGCGTTCCGTAGTCTCTGCCTAGCCCTCCGGGAAACAGGCGTGAGTCTATGTATGTATGTATGAGTCTGGATGTTCATTATGGCCGTTAGTTTTATGTTTACAAATCCCCTGCGATACTGGATTTGAGCCTAATGCGGATATTGTCAAGAGATAATCGTCGTGTAGTTTGTACGGTTCATTTTTAAAGTTAAAAATGAACTGTACAAACAACACACTTTTTGTGTGTGTACAGTTCATGTTTATGTTTAAAAATAAACTGTACAAACTACACGACGTAGAGTTGCCAAGGCGCCTTTTCCTTTTGCAGTTTGTCTCACAATATCTTGTAGGATATCATTTAATTTTAGACAAAGAAAACTCTAAATCATCTGTACCTATATATAAAATTGTTGCGTTCCTGACTGACTAACAGGCAAGCTATAGCTAAAACTTTTAGGCTCAAGAAGCTGACATTTGTCTGTTCTTAGGAATTCTTGGATTTTCTGGAAATTCCCAGAAGATCGAGAAGAAAGAAATATGCTCAAGTAATTTATTAGTTAAGAATAATAATCAAGCAGTTTTAATTCATAAAAGACTCGTAAAATTTAGAGTTATGTAGCGACTTTTGTAGTTGAGTGTACTCGTCGTATGTAGGTAAATCTATACAAAACGTACCGGATACAAAGTGCACTTAAACCGCGATCGAGAAACTATGTCTTCTAAATCCCTCTTGGTATTGCTACGTAAGAGATTTTGCAACATATTTGCTGAATCGAGACTGCATTCTTAAAGGTTTGGTACGCAATAGACACCAGTTTAAAAAGACTGATCAAGAACCTATAAGTAAGTAATTTTAATTGAGTTTACTAGATAGTTTTTGGCCTTTTAGATGTGATATTCGCTCAATACAAAGGCACAAAATTTTCCTCACAAATACCTTGATTTTATAAGCTTGTCATTTATATGCCTGCTGCAATCTAACCAGTAGTCGAGACCGAGAGAGAAAGAGAGATAGTTATATAAGTCACTACAATTAGCCTCAGGTTTACGAGAAAAATAACGTTGTTTTTTACCTTCAAAACAAAGCGCAATTTTCCAACCCCTTCAAAGACTAACTAAATCACTTAATTTAGTACCTAACTGCATTAATTACTTAAGTATTATGTCTGTAACTTATTACTATTTACAATTAATTAAGAACAATGTGAAACAGTTGCAGCTCCTTAAAAATATATAAATATGTACCATAATATTGGCGATTTAAAAGAGTGGCCACGAGTTTTATTGCCCGTTCTTTCTCGTGATTCTACCTATGGCTTTGCGAACGAGGCAGTAAATGTAAATGTAGAAGCATTAAGTAATTTAATTTTAAAATTGACGTTCATAAGCGTCACCTTGTGACCTGACCATGAATAAATGATTTTGACTTTGACTTTGGAAAAAAAAGAAAACTAAAATGTGTAACATAATTTTTCTAGCAAATATTTCAATACGCGACACAGCTGTAGTTTAATACACTTTCCAATGTGCTCCAAGCACTAGTATTCAATATTAAATACAACTTTATATACTCTCGTTCGAAAAATGTTGTATGGAACATTCTAGAACTGCTGCTGTAATAGAATTAATATCAGAAGTGCGTTATAACGATTGTCAGTAAACTATACTAGAAATGTTCAACATCAAAGATTGCAGGAGTCAAGCACCGCTTGCACTTGTCACTACTTGGATGGGTGATCGTTTGGTGTAATATTTATATCGCAGCGTTACTTGATTTTTATTAAGCTTCTTATTTATTTGCCTGCTGCAATCTAACCATTAGTCAAGACTGAGAGAGAAAGAGAGATAGTTATAAAAGTCACTACAATTAGCCTCAAATTTACGAGAAAAATTGCGTTTTTTTTACCTTCAAAACAACGCGCAATTTTCCAACCCCTTCAAAGAAAAGAAAACTAAAATGTGTAACATAATTTTTCTAGCAAGTATTTTTCAATAATAAAGTTCACTGATGGTGCGCTACGCGACACAGCTGTAGTTTAATACAATTTTCAATGTGCTCCAGGCACTAGTATTCAATATGAAATACAACTTTATATTCTCTCGTTCGAAAAATGTTGTATGGAACATTCTGTAACTGCTGCTATAATAGAACTAATATTAGAAGTGCGTTGTAACGATTGTCAGTAAACTATACTAGAAATGTTCAAAATTAAAAGATTGGAGAAGTAAAGCAACGCTTGCACTTGTTAGTACTTGGATGAGTAACCGTTTGGTGTAATATTTATATTGCAGCGTTACGGCACTTCAGAGCGCATCCACCAAGGGAAAATCATTGAATGATCAATCCTATGATTTAAACAAGTAGTTACGACGCTGTCAAAGATTTTTGTGACAGCCACGGTTTGACGTGCTCCATGAAGCAAGAGGCAAAAGTAAAAGGACCGCGTAATTATATTATAAAAGGAAAAATCTGTATATGTATATAAAATTCTTACGTCAGTGACTGACTGAAAGCCAAAACACCTGTGCGTAAAAAGCTGAAATTTGCCATGTTACATTAAAATAAAACGGGCGGGCAAGGACGTTCTCTGACCAAATTAGAGACATCCTAAAAAAAGGACAGGTTAGAAGCACTCTTACCGAAGAGCATGCATGAGAAATTTGATGAAGTGAATGAAGCAAGAGATATGTCAGGATCGTTGCAAATGGCGTTCCGTAGTCTCTGCCTACCACTCCGCGCAACAGGCGTGAGTCTTTGTATGTATGTATGTGCGGGCAAAGCTGCGGGCATCATGAAGTACCTTTTGTTTCCCTCGACATTTCGGCATGGGTTATAGGTTATACAAATAATTACGCGATATACACAGTTACATAAAACACCCTTGACTTAGCAAATAGGTTCCCTATTTGAGTTTGAAAGAAACGATCCTGAAACTAAACGTATAAACAGTACGGGCAACAAAAGGTAGAATACATTGTTTGATACCATTCGTTCCGCTTCCTAAACTATAAAGTGGTTTCTTCGAACATTCGTACTCTCGTACTCTCGCCTCAAACGTTTGAATATTCACGAGACGAACCCTGAGTGCTGTCGCACGCCGTAATGGTGTTTTATTCAATTTAAATGCAATGTGTTGTGTAGGAGTGAGTGTCTTTGATGAGATATAGAACAAGCGGGGTCTTTGACAAGTCGAGAAGATTGTAATAATTTTTTAAAATTATAATGCCTGCTCTAGGTCTTAGTCCTGTTCCGCAAGGGCTTTGGAAACATACTACTATCGGACACAATGAACATCCAGACTCAAAACAATAATATAAGGATCACACATCGTCTCGTGAGGGTATCGAACTCACAACACTCGGCGCAGTATCAAGCAGTGAGGCAGTCGCTTCAATCACTACTCTAATCGTGCAGTCAGTATTCTGCCCCTTGCGTTATAATGATATTTTATAATGTGGTTTGTTTATTTTATAGTATGTATCAGCGTCATAATAGAAAATAAGATACCTGTATAACCATACCTTAGATAAATGCTGATTAACGAAATCACTACAAGCTTTGAATTTCAATAACTTAGTAACTTACCTGTCATCTGATGACCACGGCTGGTATAACCCATACTTAAACGTCGAGGAAACATAAGGTCATCATCCTCTTAGCGTTATCCCAGTTTCAATCTGGGGTCCGCTTACTAGTCTAACCGGATTTGGCTGAATATTAGCTTTTCCACGGAGCGACTGCCTGTCTGCCCTCCGCAACCCGAAGGGATAGCGATATTCCATGGTTTAGACTATTGTCAGTTTATTTAGAAGGTACTGACGCCCTATAACGACTGTCAAAGATCTTCATGACAACCGGGACCGACGGCCTAACGTGCTCTCCGAGGCACGGGACAAGCGATAATTAACAATTCAATACGTACATAACTCCGAAAAGTCATTGGTGCACGCCGTGGATTCGAACCTGATACCCTCTGCATGGCAGTTTGTTGGTATCTCCACTAGGCTATCGAGGAAACATAAGGTATTTTACCTATATTTACAAACAATCAATAACATACATCATACAATATTATTTAGCGGGTCTTACTCGCGATAATTGACTTACTTAAAGGTATAAATACCTCTGTTATTCTCTTACGTTTCTACCGGCTTGCAACGGTAGAAACGTAGCAGCTCAATAACGTAGTTTTACGTTGGGAACCGTTTCGCATTGCAGTGTGCCGTGGCCCTAACGTGTCGCGTGTACGTATTGTTCGAATGGATGGCTTCAACTGACATTCCACTTTGTACAGCTCTCTTTTATTTTGTTTGACAGTTTCCGGCACAACATCCTACCGCGGAAGTGTCGCATGTCGTCTCGAATAGTTAGGCTTAAAATGTAACAAGGGTAGTGAGTTGTATTATACATGTTTTCAAATTCTGGGTATAGAGTGCGCAAAATTTTTACTGTGGTTTCTGTTGTATTATATTTTTTTACAAAGTCTGTGTATAGGATAACCAAAAATTTTGAATTTGAGCGTTTTCTGTTTCAATAAAATCTTTCGTTATTTTTTTCTTTTACTGCCCCTTTATTTACTAAGTACAGGCTCATAAATGTGTACTCTGTGCTTATAATGTAATGTTAGTGCTTTTAGGGTTCTATATTAAACTAAAAGGAATTATTAAAGTTTCGCTATGTCCGTCCGTCTGACCGTACGTCGTTTTACGCAGGAAATATACATATGATGCTCCTGTTACACAAGATTCACACTGGAAGGCTACTACAGCACTTAATTTGGTAACTGCATTAATTATTTAAGTATTATGCATGTTCCTATTTACTATTTACAAGTAATTAATTACAATGTGTAACAGTTGCAGCTCCTTACAAAAACAAAATATGTACCATAACACTGGCGATTAAAAAGAGTGGCCACGAGTTTTATTGCCCGTTCTTTCTCGTGGTTCTACCTATTGCTTTGCGAACGAGGCAGTAAATGTAAATGTAGAAGCATTAAGTAATTTACTTTAAAAATTTGACGTTCATAAGCGTCACCTTGTGACCTAGATGAATAAATGATTTTGACTTGACTTGACTTGAATAAGCATGATAGGGCTGAAAGCAGGCAGGGTTATATTTTATTATGTGACTTGGTATGTTATATTATTTTTATTTGAATTATTGGACAGTGATCAACCGAAAGATGGCGGTCAAACCATCCGAACCTGGCGGAAGTAAATCCCAAGATGCTAGATAGGCAGCAGCGTCCAGCACTAAAAACTGCCGCCACTGCGATCGCCAATACGCCTACCAAGCGTGGCGATTATGGAAAATCCCCCCATCATGAACCACATCAACAAAAACCGGCCCCTAGTCCCCGGCGGCCCCGCTGGTCCTGGTTATGGTAGCGGCCATGGTAACGGCGGGTAAAGGGGTGCGAAGAATCTCCGGAAGATATCGGGCTACCACCACCAACGACAATTGGCCCTGGCAACACTAAACACGCGCACACTGCGGACCGACGAGAAGATCGTCGAGCTGGAAGAAGAATTGAGCAAGTTGCGATGGCATATCATAGGCCTATCTGAAGTCCGAAGACAGGGGGAGGACTCGATAGTTCTCAATTCCGATAACTTGCTCTTCTACCGGGAGGGCGACCAACAGTCCCAAGGTGGTGTCGGGTTCATCGTCCACAAATCTCTCGTGACCAACGTGGTAAATATCGGGAGTGTGTCGAGCAGGGTAGCGTACCTTATACTCAGAATATCTAAGCGGTATTCGCTGAAGGTCATACAGGTATACGCTCCGACCTCGACGCACCCCGATGAGGAGGTGGAGGCCATGTACGAGGACATATCTCGGGCTATACATGGCTTCAAAACCCATTAGACTGTGGTCATGGGAGATTTTAACGCGAAACTGGGCAAACGCGACGGTGATGAGCTGAGAGTGGGGCAATTTGGTTATGGGCATCGGAATTCCCGGGGTCACTTGCTGGCTAGCTTTATGAAGAAGCAAGGTCTCTAGATGATGAATTCCTTCTTTAAGAAGCGTGAATGCCGTAAGTAGACCTGGGTAAGTCCAGACGGTGCCACCAAAAATAAGATCGAATTTACCATGTCGACGAAGAGGCAGATATTCAATGATGTCTCCGTGATCAATTCACTTAAAGTGGGGAGCGATCACCGAATGGTAAGAGGCACATTGAATATCTGTACAAGCCTCGAACGGTCAAGGTAAGATATATAAGATAAAGTCCACGCTGCGACCGGCACCGGTTCATATCCAAAACCCCGAGAGCTATCAGCTCGAACTCAAGAACCGTTTCGAACGCCTGGGCGAATGCGTAGATGTGGACGAGTACAGTAACGGGTTCGTGGATGCTGTCCATAACCAGCAAGATCTCGGGTCCGACCCTCGAGCTGTTAGAGGAAAGGCGCAAGATGGTTCTGCTATCCTCCGACGACATGCCGAAATATCGGCACCTCAACAGACAGATCTCTAAGTCTCTGACTTGCGATCTCCGCCAATACAACACTAAATGTGTTCATGAGGCGATCGAGCAGAATAAGGGATCCAAAGTGTTCCAGAGGGATCTCTCTGTTGGGCAGAGTCAGCTGATAAAGCTGCAGACGGAAGATGGCAGAATTGTATCGTCCAAGCCTGAGCTCTTGGAGGAGATCGAAAGGTTCTATGGACAGCTATACACGACAACGCAACAACCCGCAAGTACTCCAGCTTCAGACCCTAGAGCTGGATTCACCCGACACTATACCGAAGATATCCCGGACGTCAGCATGCACAAGATTAGTGTGGCTCTCAAACAGCTTAAAAACAACAAGGCGCCGGGTGATGACGGAATTACGAGCGAGCTTCTGAAGGCCGGCGGTACACCCGCTAGAGAAGCCCTTCGGAAGCTATTTAATTCCGTCATTCTCGATGGTAAAACGCCACAGACGTGGCACAGAGGTGAGGTGGTGCTTTTCTTTAAGAAAGGGGATAAAACGCTCTCAAAGAACTACAGACCCATCACACTTCTGAGCCACGTCTACAAACTGTTTTCGAGGGTCATCACGAATCGTCTGGAGAGTAAGCTAGACGACTTCCAGCCTCCCGAACAAGCCGGTTTCCGTAAAGGCTATAGTACCATAGACCACATTCATACGCTGCGGCAGGTTATACAGAAGTCCGAGGAGTATAACCAGCCCCTATGCCTGGCGTTTGTGGACTATGAGAAAGCCTTCGATTCGATCGAAACCTGGGCGGTGCTACAGTCTCTCCATCGGTGCCGGATTGACTACCGATATATCGTGGTGCTGAACTGTTTGTATGAGAACGCCACTATGTCAGTCTGCCTCCTTTACCAGAGTTCGAAACCTATTCAAGCGAGGGGTGAGACAGGGGGATGTCATATCCCCGAAACTGTTTACCACTGCGCTGGAGGATGTTTTCAAGCTTTTGGACTGGAATGGACTTGGCATCAATATTAACGGTATTTGTGGTGCTTGTTATTTTCTGGTGACATATATCTATATGTCACCGGAACAATCACGCGTGAAACTGTTATTACCGCGATTCATATTCGATGGTTTCTTCGTAGTTCCATCAGAGTACGTTAGATGTCGCCAGGGTCTGTATCTTTGACATTATGCGATGGGTTTTCTCTCTTATTGGAGGAAATCCAGACCTCTTTTCAATAAACCTAAATGAATTTATGTTGTACTATCATTTTACAATTTTGGCTGCACAGGGGGCGTAGTAGTATACTAAATTAAACTTACTAGACATCAGTTGTATTAAGTTTTCGTTACAAAGATATCCCTACGACGATAATTTAACCATTATTATGTTGACAGCTTTCTTGAGCCATTAGTCCATGTCACTCTCTCTGTGAGGTCGTAAAGTATTTTTCTTGTTGCCCGATGCTCTCCTCCACACCCATTAGATAAATAAAGATAAATTGTTTTCTTTGAGAACTGTGCCTGATTCCGGTTGTAGTCTATTTCTATTTCATTAGTTCTAAGGCTTTGTGCCATAACATTATTAAATGAGACCGTGGCCTCGTCCGGGTGGAACTCTGTATCTATAACTATAATACATTCTGAATTTTTGAAGCCATTTTCCATTAACATTCATGGTTCAAAAGACATATCTCTTTTTCAAAATTACACCTCTTCGTTGCTCGTTCATAAAATAATGCAGCAATGATGTCTCACTGCACACAAAAACTGTGGCTTTAGCTATTAAAGTTTAATCTGAGGAATTTATAATGAGGATGTGCAGAGTTAACGTTTGGATTATAAAGGAAAGTTTGCTACGTTCGTTACATATTTAACTAAAGCAGCAAGGAATGGTATGTTAGTCTACTAATAGCCCTGATTGCTGAGCTGAAGGGCGTGGGTTAGATTTTATTAAAAAATATATGTTTTGACTGCTTCCGTGGTCCAGTGGATAGCGTATACGTCTGCTGATCGGAGGTCTCGGGTTCGATTCCCGGGTCAGGCAAAAGTGTTACTGGGTTTTTCCGAATTCTCAGTACCAGCACGGAGTCTGGTGATGTGCCCGGTAACGGCAATAGGCTCGCCCCCTATTACGTGGGATCTAATAATCCTTGGCGATATGTGGGTGTAATATTACACCTCGGCCTATCCCTTCTGGGTCACAGTCGTGAGTCTATAAAAAAATTAAAAGAATGTTTATTAAATGAAAACTGGCTTAAGGTGGTGGTATACCCACATTCCCACTGCTGAACTACCCGTGTAGCCTGGTTTAGCCACAGTTATCATAGCAGTCACCGAGTTTTGACACCCGTGAGGTCCCGGGGAAAGTTAAACTGTCTTGGAACCCGCATCGAATTGAATCAATCAATATTGGAAAAGTTGGAAATAATTGATCCACTTCCCTCTTTAGCAAAGCGGGAGACAACGAAGAGGTGTAATTTTGAAAAAGAGATATGTCTTTTGAACCATGAATGTTAATGGAAAATGGCTTCAAAAATTCAGAATGTATTATAGTTATAGATACAGAGTTCCACCCGGACGAGGCCACGGTCTCATTTAATAATGTTATGGCACAAAGCCTTAGAACTAATGAAATAGAAATAGACTACAACCGGAATCAGGCACAGTTCTCAAAGAAAACAATTTATCTTTATTTATCTAATGGGTGTGGAGGAGAGCATCGGGCAACAAGAAAAATACTTTACGACCTCACAGAGAGAGTGACATGGACTAATGGCTCAAGAAAGCTGTCAACATAATGATGGTTAAATTAGCGTCGTAGGGATATCTTTATAACGATAACTTAATACAACTGATGTCTAGTAAGTTTAATTTAGTATACTACTACGCCCCCTGTGCAGCCAAAATTGTAAAATGATAGTACAACATAAATTCATTTAGGTTTATTGAAAAGAGGTCTGGATTTCCTCCAATAAGAGAGAAAACCTATCGCATAATGTCAAAGATACAGACCCTGGCGACATCTAACGTACTCTGATGGAACTACGAAGAAACCATCGAATATGAATCGCGGTAATAACAGTTTCACGCGTGATTGTTCCGGTGACATATAGATATATGGCACCAGAAAATAACAATCACCACAAATTTATACATTTCCTAGGCAATTTAAAAACTTTCGCAGGATTGAAAACGGGAGATAAATAATTGTATTATTTTACGCCCAGATTTTTGGAAATTGATTTCAAGTGGCAAGTTTTTCGAAAATATTCGGCAGTTGCGGTCTGCTGGGCTCGATGACTGGCTTAATTCAAAGAATCATCCTTCCAGTTTAAGGACCAGATCTCTTACCCCAAAACCCGAGAAAATAAAAATCAATATTTTATTCTTTTTTTTTACAATTATGATTGCACATAATATGGCGAATTCGTTTAAGCGGTCACCTCATTGTTTAAAATTGCGCCGACTATTATACATATAATAACCACACGGGAAACACTTCGTGTGAAAAAAAAATTCTTGTTATAAGTCGGGGTGTATATTTAAACTCCCTTACGATATAAAATTTATATCTAGCTCGGGCGTTGCTTAAAAAAAATCCTTGAAGATAAGTTAATTCTAAGCTTTTTCTCCTTCTACACAATATTTTTTTTAACGGATTGCGCATTACACATCTTTATCTATTTAAGAGACTGAAAGTTCATGAGTGTAACAAAGTAACAGCTGCCATCTGTGCCAATGTGCCCGTTCCTTTAGAAAGCAGCTGCGTTTCTTTGCTTTCAACATTTCGTTCCAAGTCTCTGTCTTTTTCTTTTTAGATTTCTTTAGTAAACTACAAGGAACTTTTAATACTTTTATATTTCGCAACGCCAGAATTTTTCCAGGTTCTACTCAGAATCTATAGATATTAGACAACTAAAATTTGTCACAATTATACGTATACATATATTAAGATAACGTCTGATAGAAAATAAGTAAAAAAAAATATTGGAGTTACAAAAGTCGACCCGATCTCTAATATGTCTGCCTAAACATCTCTTGACAAGACGTTACAGATATTGTTGAATACCAGAGGGTCTTTGCCGAATTTGGACTCGATTGTCACGATGACTAATGACTTGTTGGAACATTATCCATGCCTCCTAATGAACATCTGCTTCTGAAATTGTCCAAAACAGGACTTCTGTTTTCCAAAACAGTCAGATAGGCAAATTAAATCTATTATTGTACAATAGGGCATGTCATAGTGACAGTATTTTATTTTTTGACACTAATATTTTTATTAGTAATTTCTTTTTAACAAAAGATACTATGTATCTTTCTTATGTACATAGGCGACAACTTGCTAAATTATTAGCATTTAATTTATATACTGACAGGAGTACTACTAGAGTACTTAGGAATTTGGTAGATAATAGTTATACCAATAGTAGTATTGACACATCTATTAGTTTAAACTATTAGATGAGACAACAGATAGGCCTTCATGTGTTTTAAACTTCGTTCATCAAAACATACAAGGCCTATCTGGCAAAGAATTAGAAATAGATTGATATCTTATGTATTACAGAACATTGGTTGCGAGGTGACCAATTAATATTTAACAATCAACATTACTCAGTTATAAGTTATTACTCAGTTATAAGTTATAAGTGCATTCGTAAGAAAGAAGGCTATTCGTGGTGGCTCTCTAATATATGTATGTAATAGTTTGAAATGTAAAGAACGTAAGGATATAGCTAAACTTTCTATCGAGCGCACTGCTGAGATTTCTTGTGTTGAGCTTGAACAACATATTATAGTGTGTGTGTATCGACCACCACAAAGCGACTTTACTCAGTTTGAAAGCATTATTGAGGATGTCTTAAAACACATAATTTCTAGTAGGAAGTCTATAATCGTATGCGGCGATTTTAATGTCAATTTGTTAGAAAAATCACCAATTTGTACTAGGTTAGTAAGCTTATTTAGGTCATTTAATTTAAATGTTTTGTTCTCTGAACCAACTAGAATAACCTCACATTCGTCTACATGCTTAGATAATGTTTTTTGCAATTGTCTTTATTTAAGTAAGGCTGTTTTAACTGACTTGACATCGGATCACTGCGGGCAAAAGGTTGTAATTCCAACTAATACAATGACAAAAATAAATGACCTCTGCTCGCCTAAAACACTTTAGTAATGATGTTGCTGCCAAGATCGCCAGTATTGACTTAACCGTTGATGATCCTGATGAATTATATAAATGCTTATTTAAAATTGTTAATGATGAGTACAATAAAATTTTTAAACTGAAGACGTTTGCAAGTAGCATTAAAGTAAATTTTTGTGATTGGGCAACAGTAGGTATATACAAAAGTAGAGCTAGGTTGTATGATCTATATGGTATGAAGAAATACAATTTTAATCCTGAATTTATTCAATATGTTAGAAATTATTCAAAGGTTTTTAAGAGGACATGTGCTTTAGCCAAATCCTTATATTTAAGCAATAAAATCAAAGAATCCAAGAACAAAATTAAAACTACTTGGAGCATTATTAACAATGAGACTGGTCGAGCTAAATTGGTAGATAACAATAATGAATTAAAATTTAATGGTGAAATTATTACTAGGAAAACTGATGTTGCTCAGACATTTAACAATTTCTTCATAAACATACCAGTGAACACAACCAGCTGTCTAGATTCATGTCCAAGCAAAGCAGAAATGTTGGTTAGGGGCAATATGAATGAGTGTGATGTGCTTTTTAATTTTAAATATATTGACACCAATGACATACTGAAGGTATTCAAGACGCTCAATAATAAAAAATCTGTTGACTTATGGGGCATTTCTGTTAAACTTGTACGACAAATTATTTCTAGCTTAGCTCCATATTTAGCTGCAATATTCAACAGATGCGTAGATACAGGAGTATTTCCTGATCTAATGAAACACAGTAAAGTAATACCATTATTCAAAAAGGGATCAAAGAGTGACCCTAGTAATTTTCGGCCAATTTCTATCTTGCCTGCTATTAGTAAAATTTTTGAAAAGATTATTTTGCATCAACTAGAGAGCCACTTTCACACAAATAATTTATTTCACAGTGAACAGTATGGCTTTACTAAGGGTCGCTCCACCGTTGATGCCGGTGTAACTTTGTTAAAGCATATTTTTAATGCTTGGGAAAACTCGAAGGATGCCATTGGTGTTTTTTGTGACATATCAAAGGCCTTTGACTGTGTGGAACATAAAACGCTTTTACTTAAATTGAAACTTTATGGTATTAGAGATACCGCACTCAATCTTGTTGCCAGCTACCTTAGTGATAGAATTCAGTATGTAGATGTTAATGGGAGTAGGTCTCTAGGTTTGCCAGTAGGAATGGGCGTTCCACAGGGCTCTATTTTCGGTCCATTTCTTTTTTTAATATATATTAATGATTTGCCGTTTTTTGTACAAAATTTATGTGATATTGTTTTGTTTGCCGACGATACGTCACTATTTTTTAAAGTTGATCGTAATTTAAGTAACTTTGATACCGTCAATAACACTCTTGCACAAGTATTAGATTGGTTTTCGACAATTAATTTGGTACACAACTCAAGCAAAACCAAATGTGTTAAATTATCTTTGCCTAATGTCCAAAGTGTTCCTACTAATATAATTTTAAATAAGGAAACAATTGAACTAGTCGAATCAACCGTATTCTTAGGTGTAACTTTAGATTGTAAGCTTCAGTGGGGCGCCCAAATATCCTGTCTCGCAGTAAAACTTAGTTCTGCAGCGTTTGCAGTTAGAAAAGTTAGGGAATTCACAGATATAGATACTGCTAGACTAGTTTACTTTAGTTATTTTCACATCGTAATGTCTTACGGAATAATGTTATGGGGTACAGCTGCTGATATACAGACTATTTTTGTCATTCAAAAAAGGGCCATACGTGCAATTTATAAGTTAGGTGCTAGAGATTCTTTACGTGATAAATTTAAAGAAGTAGAAATATTGACAGTTGCATCGCAATATATATATGCTAACTTAATGTACATTAAGAAAAACTTAATTCTATACCGCAAAAATAGTGATTTGCACAACGTGAACACAAGGAATAAGCATAAACTGGTGGGAACTAACTACCGTCTACATAAAGTTCAGAACTCATTTGCGGGAATTGGTATACGATTTTTCAACAAATTGCCTCTTGAAATAATGAATTTACCCATGCACAAATACAAACGGACGATTAGGAACTTTCTTTTACAAAGGGGTTATTACACTATTAAGGAATTTTTAAATGATAAGACACCGTGGGGATAGGCTTAGGCTTGTTTAACTCACGATTATTTTATTTACATGTTAAGTGGAGGTGCCTCGTGAACACATGATTTTTGCAGGATTTGGATATTTTTATGATTTGTTGAATGTAGTTTAACATTATTTATCTCTCATATCATTCTCTGATCATATCATTGTTCACTTGTCACCTTCACAAAATTCTTTCTACATTTGCATTCCTTCTCGCGTTCCACTAACTTATGTTAATAATAACGATCTGGAAAATGGAGGTAATTGGCGGTCATGGTCAGTATACCAATAGATTGTTTCTTACTGCTGGTTCGTATACCGTTGTCGTCATGCTCACTAAAATGTCATTTCTTGTGGTGGCGTCGTGTGTCGGGTCATCCCTGTCCCTCTAATATGGAGAGAGGGATAATGGCTGGCACATGCGTCATACTCGTGAACGGGTGCTACTTGCGATGACTGGTCCATGACGGTCTTGCGGGCTGGTATTAGATTTTAATATTTAACTGCATCATTTCCATCATGGTTCTGATCACTTTCGCGGATTGCCTGCATTATTAGGTATATATAATGTAAGTGGATGCTCCTGTTTCACCATGTCTATTCTGAGGAGGCTAACCAAAAGTATTATGCTTGAGTATTATGATGTACAGTAAATATATACAAGTGATATAGAAGGTGTAACAGTTGCAGCACCTTACAAAATGTAAATTGTGTATTATGCAAAACCTGGCGATGAAAAAGAGTGACCGTGAGTTTTATTGCCCGTTCTTTCTCATGGTTCTAGTGGCAGTAAATGTAAATGTAGAAGCATACAGTAATAATGTTTTAAATTTGAGTATAAGTAATTATTTTATAAATTTATTATTTTGACGTTCATAAGCGTCACATTGTGACCCAAATGAATAAAGGATTTTGAATTTGATGAAAACAAATACGTAAGTACGATAATACAACGTAAGTGGCCATTAAGTACGTTTTAATTTTTAGGTGAACTGTCTTTCACACGCATGTGTATAATTGAATAACTTTACGCCGGTAAATGTTGGACGAATTTGCTCAAATTATATCTAGACTTGACGCTTGGCTGTGATACAACCTTGCTGCTGTGGTTTTTCCTGGATATTAAATCAAAGGGCTTTAAGAAGGGAAGGGATTTCGTAAAGTCCATGGTACGCGAATATGCCTTTGGTGCTGGTTGGTTGGTTTAGGCTGTATGTTTTTGTGAATTACCTAGTATGAATTTTGCACTCGATTGCCACGTTGACTAGTTAATGGTCACGGGAACAATTTTGATGAAACAATTTCAGAAGCAGATGTTCATAAGGAGGCATGGATAATGTTCCAACAAGTCATTAGTCATCGTGACAATCGAGCCCAAATTCGGAAAAGATGGTATTCAACAATATCTGTTAACGTCTTGTCAAGAGATGTTTAGGCAGACATATTAGAGATCGGGTCGACTTTTGTCACTCCAATATTTTTTTTTACTTATTTTCTACCAGACGTTATCTTAATGTATAATTGTGACAAATTTTAGTTGTCTAATATCTATAGATTCTGAGTAGAACCTGGAAAAATTCTGGCGTTGCGAAATATAAAAGTATAAAAGTTCCTTGTAGTTTAATAAAGAAATCTAAAAAGAAAAAGACACAGACTTGGAACGAAATGTTGAAAGCAAAGAAACGAAGCTGCTTTCTAAAGGAACGGGCACATTGGCACAGATGGGAGCTGTTACTTTGTTACACTCATGAACTTTCAGTCTTTTAAATAGAGAAAGATGTGGAATGCGCAATCCGTTAAAAAAAACTATTGTGTAGAAGGAGAAAAAGCTTAGAATTAACTTATCTTCAATGAATTTTTTTAAACAACGCCCGAGCTAGATATAAATTTTCTTATAACAAGATTTTTTTGATCACACGAAGTGTTTTCCGAGTGGTTATTATATGTATAATACTCGGCGCAATTCTAAACGATGAGGTGCCCGCTTAAACCAATTCGCCATATTATGTGCAATCAAAATTGTAAAATAAAGAATAAAATATTGACTTTTAAGGGTTTTGGGGTAAGAGATCTGGTCCTTAAACTGGAAGGATGATCCTCTGAATTAAGCCAGTCATCGAGCCCAGTAGACCGCAGCTGCCGAATATTTTCGAAAACTTGCCACTTGAAATCACCAAAAATCTGGGCGTAAAATAATACAATTATTTATTTCCCGTTTTGAATCCTGCGAAAGTTTATAAATTGCCTAGGAAATTTATAAATTTGTGGTGTTTGTTATTTTCCGGTGACATATATCTATATGTCACCGGAACAATCACGCGTGAAACTGTTATAACCGCGATTCATCTTCAATGGTTTCTTCGTAGTTCCATCAGAGTCCGTTAGATGTTGCCAAGGTCTGTGTCTTATCGTATGATCTCTGACATTATGCGATAGGTTTTCTCTCTTATTGGAGAAAATCCAGACCTATTTTCAATAAACCTAAATGAATTTATGTTGTACTATCATTTTACTATTTTGGCTGCACAGGGGGCGTAGTGGTATAGTAAATTAAACTTAGCTCAGCTAACTCAGTTGTATTTAGTTATCGTTGCAAGGATATCTCTACGACGCGAGTTTAACCATCATTATTTTGACAGCTTTCTTGAGCCATTAGTCCATGTCACTCTCTCTGTGAGGTCGTAAAGTATTTTTCTTGTTGCCCGATGCTCTCCTCCACACCCATTAGATAAATAAAGATAAATTGTTTTCTTTGAGAACTGTGCCTGATTCCGGTTGTAGTTTATTTCTATTTCATTAGTTCTAAGGCTTTGTGCCATAACATTACTAGATGCGACCGTGGCTTTGTCCGGGTGGAACTCTGTATCTATAACTATAATACATTCTGAATTTTTGAAGCCATTTTCCATTAATTATTATTCATGTTCAAGGGACATATCTCTTTTTCAAAATTACACCTCTTCGTTGTCTCCCGCTTTGCTAAGGAGGAAAGTGGATCAATTATTTCCACCTTTTCCAATATTGATTGATTAAATTCGATGCGGGTTCCAAGACAGTTTAACTTTCCCCGGGACCTCACGGGTGTCAAAACTCGGTGACTGTTGTGATAACTGTGGCCAAACCAGGCTTCACAGGTAGTACAGCAGTGGGAATGTGGGTATACCACCGCCTTAAGCCAGTTTTCATTTAATAAACATTCTTTTAATTTTTTTTATAGACTCACGACTGTGACCCAGAAGGGATAGGCCGAGGATTATTAGATCCTACGTAATAGGGGGCGAGCCTATTGCCGTTACCGGGCACATCACCAGACTCCGTGCTGGTACTGAGAATTCGGAAAAACCCAGTAACACTTTTGCCTGACCCGGGAATCGAACCCGAGACCTCCGATCAGCAGACGTATACGCTATCCACTGGACCACGAAAGCAGTCAAAACATATTCTTTTTTATAAAATCTAACCAACGCCCTTCAGCTCAGCAATCAGGGCTACTAGTAGACTAACATACCATTCCTTGCTGCTTTAGTTAAATATGTAACGAACGTAGCAAACTTTCCTTTATAATCCAAACGTTAACTCTGCACATCCTCATTATAAATTCCTCAGATTAAACTTTAATAGCTAAAGCCACAGTTTTTGTGTGCAGTGAGACAACATTGCTGCATTATTTTATGTGCTGCGCGTCAGTTTTTCGCTGCAATGTAATTTTGTTCGGTGTTATAGCAACCTTATGGGACCTTCACGCCTGGCAGAAGATTTGTTGCCTATTGTCGGCCGTTAATACCTACCAGAAAATTATGTTACGTAACGCTTAGTGGACAGCCTTCTGGACAGCGGTGCTAGCTGAGAACTTGTATTTTATATATTTATATATAAAATAGAAGTTCTCAGCTTGTGCCGTGTGGTTGACGGCATAGAATACAAGTGTCACCACCCCCTATCTTCCCGTGGGTGTCCGTAAGAGGCGACTAAGGGATAACACGATGCAAATACTCTCTTTGCGTAGAGACGGAAAACTCGACATCAAACCCTATACGACTGCCTCGTTGGTCTCGCAGCATAAATGTGCGCGTGGGATCGGGAGGTCCCGGGTTCGATTCCTGGGTCGGGCATTGTTATTGGGTTTTTCTGTCACGAAATTCTCAGTAGCAGCACGGAGTCTGGAAATGTGCCCAGTACGGCAATAGGCTCGCCCCTATTACGTGGGACCTAAAAATTCATGGCGAAATGTGAGTGTAATATTACACCTCTGCCTACCCCTTCGAGGATACAGGCGTGAGTCTATAAATATAAATGAAAAAATAAATAAAAAAAATTGTGACAGTTAATTTTGCCGTTATTTTGCAACAGAATCATCGCCAATATATCACCCAATTAGTTAGGAACTTAGTTTAAAACAAAACTGTAATATTTATAAGCCAATCTGTGTTCTTGTACTATGTTCTGTTTTGTGTACCTAAATAAAATAAATAAATAAAATAAAATTGTAGAAAACGCTACGCCTACACATCAAACAAAGCCTCCCAAAATAGCAGTTATATTAAAAGAACCACGTGGCCTCCAGTGATGGAGAATAATTTATTTACTGCATGTATTGATCAGCGGCCATTTGTGTCCATGTTCACGTCCAAGTTAAAAGCCTTAACTTTGGAAATGTCATGCTTTTATGTTGAAAAAGTGGGTACATTGATGATAAACTGAGTGTTGTCTAAAGGATATATAAATGAGTATTAAGGTAGAATTCCGTGCATCGCGATCGATCGCAGCCGCGCGCGGCCTACGACTGTCGTCGATCGCTCGCGACAATAGTCAAAGTATGAAAATGTATGGCACCGCTGCCGAGGCCCGCGACTGACGCGCGCGGCCGACGAATGTCGTGAGCCGCGCGCGGCAGTGTCTTGAAATTAGTAGTAATGAAAAAAAAATTCGGAAGTTTTGCCGTATAGTCGGCAAAACTTCCGAATTTTTTTGGGTTTAAAAAGACCCTTAACGAAAACTGAAATCCCATGTTGTACCAATCACTACGAACATTTTCTACTTCGGCACCATACCAGGGAAATTACTGGTTCAGAAGATTTTGAAGCTCAAATTTAGTATGGAGTTTTTATAATTCGGTACAAAATCGATGCATTTACCCCGCCAATATGTTCTTTAGATGTCCTGTAAGCCCATGGATAAGTAGGTTTTTCGAGCATTGCACGCGCGCGCTTTTAATTGCGGTTTAAAAAATGAGAAAACTTTAAAAAAATAAAACGTTTCCCAGGTATTATTTTTGGTTAGTATGACTTGGCATGATGTCCACAACGAGTAGACTTCGGCTTGGTGATGGGTCTTGTGACACTCTGTATAAAAACAATTCAATTTTGTATTATCGTTCCAAACTTCCAACATTTTTTTTCATTAGGTACAATATAATTGCTTTTGAATCAATATTTGCTAGTATCCTTTTTCATTTCTGCTTTTAAAGAGACTAGAGTACCAATCGACCCGATTGGTACTCTAGTTTCATAATATAGCAACAGCAGCTCGTCATTCTCCTCTTCTTCTTCAAGGATGTCAACTAGCATTTCGACCATGATTTTGACTTCGCTAGACACACGTCTAGAGGGAACTAACGAACAACATCTACTAATTTCAAGACACTGCCGCGCGCGGCTCACGACATTCGTCGGCCGCGCGCGTCAGTCGCGGGCCTCGGCAGCGGCGCCATACATTTTCATACTTTGACTCGCGACAATCGCGAGCGATCGACGACAGTCTTAGGCCGCGCGCGGCTGCGATCGATCGCGATGCACGGAATTCTACCTTTATAATATACGACGACAACTTATATACATTTATCAGGTACCAAGCTGGCAAAGCCTGTGTTATGGTAACCAAATGACTGATAATCATAGTAATATACTTCTATTTATATGTATAATGTACGAATGTATGTATGTATATATCTAATCTATATGTGTGTAAGTATTTTTATGTGTTATGTAAATGTATGTATGTATTTTATTCAAGTGTTTATAATTGCGTATCTATTGCATTAACTACACCATCGTCCCATAAAACTGCTAACATCATTCCTGTCCATCCAAAGGTTGCCTGGAAGAGATCGCACTTAGCGATAAGGTCGCCGATTGTACATTACTCGTAGTTTTTAAGCCTAATGTATTGTATTGTAGACATTTCTTTTGGTGTACAATTAAGTATAATCTAATCTAATATATTTTTAAATACATACAAATTATAGACAAATTACATCCAGACACATACAAAGAGTAAGGCTATATAAAAAACAAAATGATGAGAGTGAATGAAGCAAGAGAGATGTCAGGATCGTTGCAACTGGCGTTCCGTAGTGTCTGCCTACCCCTTTGAAAAACAGGTATGAGTCTATGTATGTAGCTATATGTATGTATATTAAAGCGCATGCATATAGTTATTTCAATGTAAAAGTGTTTTTAATTAGTAACTCATGCTGTGCGATGTATTGTACATACATACATACATAACGTCGCGCCTTTTATCCCCGAAGGGGTAGGCAGAGGTGTATTTCTACACCCACTTTTCCCGCCAGACCCACTTTTCCTGCCAGATATACTTTAGTCCCACGTAATAAGGGGCGAGCCTATTGCCGTACCGGGCACATTTCCAGACTCCGTACTGCTACTGAGAATTTCGTGACAGAAAGACCCAATAACACTGCCCGGCCCAGGAATCGAACCCGAGACCTCCCGATCCCACGCGCACATTTATGCCGCGAGACCAACGAGGCAGTCGTATAGGATTTGATGTCGAGTTTTCCGTCTCTACGCAAAGATGGTATTTGCATCGTGTTATCCCTTAGTCGCCTCTTACGACACCCACGGGAAGATATGGGGTGATGACACTTGTATTCTATGCCGTCAACCACACGGCATGCACGTGCGATGTATTGTTGAATAGTTTTTTAGGATTCCGTACCTAAAAGGTAAAAACGGGACTCTATTACTAAGCCTCCGCTGTCTGTCTGTCTGTCACCAGGCTGTATCTCATAAATCGTCATAGCTAGAAAGCTGAAATTTTCACAAATTATGTATTTCCGTTGCCGCTATAACAACAAATACTAAAAATATTTAAAAAAAAATATTAAGGATATATATTAATATATATTGTTCAATATTACTAATGGTAACAGGTAGAGTTTTGAAATTTTCACAGAATATCATCATCATAAGCCTTTAACAGTCCACTGCTGGACTAGGCCTCTCCTTTGAAAGGAGGAATTAGCCTACTGTACGTAATTTTTAAGCAATTTTTTACTCAATTTTTATAAACAGGTAGAAACTTAAAAATATTTAAGTATACATACAACAAACGTGATTTTCTTTTATAGATGATGGTACGGAACCCTTCGTGCGCGCGTCCGACTTGCACTTGGCGATTTTTTTATAATAATGTTACTAGGCTTTGGCCGCGACTCCGGCCGCGTGAATTATACGCCTCAACCTTCCTCAAGAATCACACTATTCTTTGGAGAAAATCGTACAAAAACCCGTTAACCGTACAAAGACCCGTTCGGTCGTTTTGAGTTTACCGCGCTCATACATGCAGACAGGACGAATAAATATGTGCATTTTATAACTGTTAAAGGAAATTTTAAAAGTTACTTCATCTTGGAGCTTGCTCTAACAGTTTTCAAATTCATCATTTACATTAAAATTCATCCCGTGCTACTATTGGCCGTTTATCTCTTTCTTACCAGATGTCAGTGCCCTCAATGATTTTTGACGCAGTTTATGTCTGCAGAAAAATTGGTACTGAACTGTGATGATAATCTCTTCAGTATAATCTGGTGGACCCCTACCATCACCTAAAGCAACTTCGAAAACTAGGCAAAGATAACTTTATATCAGGCTCATTAGGGCCCTAAAAATTAGTCGTTCATTAGAACTAATTATTATTGTCATACATTTGTAAACCATATTTTCAAAAGTGATTTAATAATTACTTTTTTAATGTGGCTATTAAAAAATCATTAACTCCTGCATCGATCAAGACATTCTTCATTTAGTTATAGGCGTCTTGCCAGAGTAGACAAAATGAAATATTTATTTCTATTTTTTATTTGTGTTATAATTTTAGAAATTGTAGTCGGTCATCCGCAACTTCTAAAAAGTTCTGACGGTACTAATGAAAATGGAGACAATGTGCTTTTAGAATTAAAACCAACTATTTACATAAGGTCAAAACCAAGTGGTCCAAGACAAACAGAGAAGAAATCAAACAAACTTGAAGAACCAGACAAAAACACCGGTAAATACAAAGCTGTACCCCAAGCGGCCTTTGTAGCAGATATGTGTGCTTCAGGCTTAGTAAAATTCAATGGATTGTGTATTAGTGATGAGTAATTAAATAGTTTTAGAACCACTTTTGTATTTATTTTGCAATCGGCAACTGTATTATTGCTAATCAAAGTGATTTTAAAACAACTGAAATGAGGAGACATATTTTTACTATCTGTGTTTAATAGATTTACATTAACTTTCAGTAAGTACGTGCTATGCTTTGAATTGTTTATTTTCCAACTCCTCCAATATACTTCTGATTAAGTTCGTTTCGGGTTTCAAGACAGTTTAAATTTCCCCGGGACTTCACGAGTGTCAAATTTCGTTGATGACTGAACCTGTCTACACAGGTGATACAGTAGTGGGAAAGAGGATGGGACTAGTCCCAAAAATAAAAAGTACTTGCTATGTATCTTAGTTACGATAATCCAATTTAAAATTATTTGAACAATATGTCTACGAATTCCTATATTTCCATATTTTCGGTAAAGGTAGGTACCTCAAAAACGACTATTAAATTGTTATGGGTAACATAAATACAGTTATCTAACAATTACACAAAACCTTATAAAACAATTAAGAACTCGTTAAAGATCAATTTATTTATCAGCCATCTTTGATATATTTGTTATTTAATAAAACCCTTTTTAAAGACGTGTCCTAAGAAACGATAAAAATGAAATATTTGATTCTCGTTTATATTTTAATTTTGAAAGCGATTATTAGTAAATCAAAAGATGAAATACCTGATATAAAATTTCTGAATAATACTACTGAAGATACAGATGTAGCCAAATTGGATAATGAAAGAAAAGGAAATAAGGAAGAAAATAAAAGTGATTCTAATCACAATGAAGTTACTGACTCAGTGCATCAAGCGGACAAGACGACTTTAGCTCCTGTGATTCTAAGTAAATATTCGGATTTTGTAGGCGACGAATGTCCAACTGGTAAAGCTAAGTTTAACGGATTTTGTGTTGATATTGATTAATAAATACTTGTGTGCTGTAAAAAGTCTTTAAGTTATTTTCAAATAATAACTCTCACACTAATAATTAATTATTTTTTACGGGTAAGTTTATATTTCAAAATTTCTATCAACCAGTTTTCAGACACTCCATGCAATGTGCACGAAATAATTTCCCAGAGTACTTCATGAACAGATTGACATCTGTACACAAACATACACTTACAACAGAAACATAGTGCTAGTTCTTATTCTCATAATAATATCTATGCAATAGATATTGCTTAAAATCTTTCACATCTTGTCACTGATTAATTGTGTCACCAGCAATAATTATTGAGACTAGCTTATCAGTCTCTTCTTTAACATACTCAATCAAGAGTCAACCAAGGATCAATAAACGATCTCTAGTCATAATTTCAACTACCTAATGTGGTTAATTTAGTAACTTTCCTTGCAGTTTCACCCGCGCTATTTCTCGTATCCGGATCTCGTATGTGGCTCTATCCACAGAGTTTAATACTGCATTTAACCACATAGGGACCCACTCTAACAGAGATACAATATTTCAGGAACATTCACATGTACATTGAATTTATGAATGTTTTTATTCAATAAAAGTCTAAAATAATTGCAAACTGGCAATCTTGAAAGTAAAAATAAATATGTACATATGCCCATAGAGTCATAGAACTAAAATATGGAAATGAAAGTCCTGTAATTTTAGTTGCAAATATAATTTAATCAGCATCAATACACCTTCCATTGAATCTCGTCAGACCACTGGCACAGTCATCGCCAACAAACGCTGAATAAGCAACTGCCTCTGGAATAACTGGAACATGCAGTTTCCGATTTCCTTTCTGCTCCACAATGGCAGACATGCCAGAAACATCCGGATGAACGTAGTGTCGTTCACTTGCATATGTAGTCCGGGTGGGCACTCGATGATATAAATTGTTCAAAAGAATTTCAAAACCAGATCCTGGAGTAATTTTTCCCGAATTTGGTAGTACCACCCCAACCAAATTAGGATTATGTTTCTGCGATAGGTTTATTCCACTTTCATCGATAAAACCAGGCACTTTCAAAACATTGTTCTTAGCACTAACACATTTTAGTATTAAAATACAAATAAAAAATAAATAAAAGTATTTCATATTCTCGGTTTAAGTTAGACGTTTATAAGAAAGCAAATTAATTTAATAAATGAAGAATAGAAGTCTGCCAATGATAGCAGACTCTAATGACTTTTTAATTACTCTCGAAGAAGTTTGAGATATTTAAATATAAGTGAAAACTAGATTTTTGTACTCATAATTAGTTATTACAGTAATGGTAATTAAATAAATTAAGGAGCCCATTAAGGTTACAAATTCTAAACAATATATCTATAAAATGGTCGCTAAGTCTGGACCTTATCAGAAACCTTAAGGTTACTCAAAACGCAATAGAGATGCGTTATGCTTGGAGTTTTGCTGCGAGACCGAATGTAAAATGAGATCTGCAGGCGAACCAAACTCATATAGCTATTAGAACCGATGGCTATTGCTGCAGAAAGATTCTAGTGCAGTGGCCACGCATCAGCCACGACTTATAAATTCTCATCTATTTCATCTAAGGTATTGCATTGCAGATCTAGTCGGCAAGAATAACTTATTAAACCTAAATATAAAAGTGTCCGGTACAGGCCTTTATCTTTAAATAAAGAAAATTGTCCATATCATATTTTAATTTATTATAAATACTCCACAAAAGTGCTTTACGATATTTTTTAAAACAATTAAGCTTCTTAATACCTTCTTTAAAAATAAGTCCTAAGTTTAATCCTGGTTGGAGTAGGGCCGAGCGAGATAAATCAAAAAGTCCCACTAAGCCGCGGTCAAACTAAATGATTTATAGGGGAATTTTCATTGAAACTTTTCAAGTATAAAACTTAGACGTGCTGCTAAAAGCAGCTATGAGTCATGAAACAGGTGCTTTAGTCAGTAAAAACGGTGGATATCTAAAAGATTCTTTTAAAGAGATTTTAAATTATGTGTGTGTTATTTCGGGTATTAATATCTGCAAAATGAGGGCAATCTAAGTCTCTGCTAGTAATGATGTGATGGGTCTCTATCTGTGTTGTGATAGATTAAAAGAAAAAAAAAGAAAAGAAAAAAAATATTCTTAACACGCACACAAATAAAAAACACGATGAAAAAAACAGTACAAAAAACAATAAAACCAATTAAAAAATATATATAGGTGTGGCGTGTCAGAACAGGGCATAGTTCAGCATTTGTCAGGCAGATGCCCGACGCTGATTTTCAACTATGCCCTTGAGTTAAGAATACAAAGTATCGCTAGCCCATTTCAATCCATCAGAATCAAAAGAGACTGCTACGGAAAATACAGTATCTTGTGGCAGTGACTGAAGTACAAAAGGCTGTATGGTGGGTCTCACTCAAGTAATAATTTCATAATAAATGTGAATTACCTGCTTTACTGCTGGACCATTTCTTTGAAACCTACAAATTCTAAACCATAAATATTAATAAGCCTAGTACACCATAGGCTAATTAATCTTGTTATGTCATATTTCTTAGCTTGTAGGCCTTTTATGGCATCTGGAAACCGGAGCGGTACCTACTAGAAAATTAATCCAACACGTTATCCCAGCTAAAATAATAAGCATTTTTTTTGCAGGAAAAGCATTCTTAACACGTTGAATGTGAGACTTTAAAACTACAAATTACGTTCAGTGCTATACATATCAATTTTGACTTGTGCCGTTTTTTAATCTAATGCGATACAAGACAATAATGGTTTGTAAACAAATGAATAAGTTTTGGCTAATAAGTCTTTGATTTTTACAAAAATATAAAATTTTATGCTTGCAATAGCAAGTTGACATAATTATTCAATTAGATACATTTGTCGTCGCCACAGAATGCAAACTTTAGTTTGGTAATTATATTACATTTAAATTACAATACGGATTCGTCTTGTACCGCATCACGGTGGTAGAGCAAGGTTTGTTATGTCGATAGTTTTATAGGGAAGGGAAATATAGTGAAACAAAATATCGACATCGATGTTTATAAATTCAAGGAAAAAGTAATTCACAAAACCTAAATATTCTTATGCGATTTTTTGTAGCATTCCAAACATATCTTTTTGTCGCATTCTTTGCAGTACGTATCAACTCTTCTTACTTTCTTGTCTCTCTGCTATTCATTGTTTTTCTTAATTGTTGACTTTTTAATTTTATCAGTAAGTTTAGTTTTGGTCAGAGCTTCTATTATAGATTCAGTGAAATTCAGCAAGTTAACTTTTTATCGCCTCTTGTGTTATAGACGAAATACGTCAGAATGTATTGACTGCACTAGCCTATACTGACTAGTTCCTGTGGTGCGATACAAGTCGGTAGCGTACAAGACAGTTTGGGCTGGTACCGCACCGATTGTAATTTTTTATCATCTGGTGCGGTACAAGTCTAATTTGTCTTGTATACTTTAAACCTACCTATTAGATACATTTTAAAGTAACAAACCTAAATGTATACTTGTCTCTTTCTGGATTAAAGGATTTCAATGGGAAATCATCCCGCACCTGACAGAAAACACCTACTTTCAACGCCGCACCAAACAAAAGTATAAGTACGAGATAAGTCAAAATTGGCTTGTACCGCATTCAACGTGTTAAATGAGATTGAAACCACCGGGTATAGGTATAAAATGTACAATAAAAATGAGGTAATAAAAGGAACAATAAAAATAAACCTAATGCTCTTTAATTTAAGATACAATTTTCGTTACATCCCACTATAGGTAGTGTCAGGATGAATATTTCAAGCGTCCTTCGTGACCGTACCCACTAAGCCTCGAAGTAGTTCTGTCTCGTTCCGAACAAACGACAACTTCAATTGCTCTGGAATTGTTCTTGGAAATGCTACATAATGGAAGTCTTAGCGATCTGTGATGTTTGGTCTTATTTTTGGAGTTTGGCGAAAATGGATAACGATACTGGATAGAGTAATTAAAGTGGTTACAAATGGCTATGCGTATAACTGTTTATATCTTGCAAGTTCAGGTGCTTCAAAGTACATAAGTATTTTTATAGCCTCATGCCTGTAGGCAGCAGGAAGAAATGTAATACTATACCCACATTTCGCCATTTTATGATTCTTTGGATCCCACGTAATATTGAAAATTCGGTAAAACTCAGTAACACCTTTGCTTGACCCGGGAATCGAGCCCGGGAACTTTGGATCAGCAGACGCATACTTTCATTTCATCACCGAGTCTCAGCAGTATCAGCCTTTAACAGTCCACAGCTGGACTAGGCCTCTCCTTTGAAAGAAGGAATTGGCCTACTATACCTACCACGCTGGCCAAACGGGTTCGTATAGGGTTTGTATCAAGTTTTCCTTCTCTTACAGTGCTGTTCTCTGCATGATATGCTCCCTTTGTCGGTTTTACTTTCATTTAAAGGTAAAAAAAAACGGATATCATACTCCGAGCGTTACCCCAGTTTTCATTTCAGAATACGGGTCCTTAACTATAACTAGACGCTTAGTGATAGAAAATTCAATAACATTTTCAGAGAAGAAAGTCATTTGGATTATAAACGCGGCCTCACTGTATTCTTTTCAAAATATGTAATGTATGAAATTAATATTTCTTTAAATAAACTGCAGACCTTTACTAAAATCTGTCCAGTAGTTTTTGCCTAAATTAGTAACAAACCTTCATCCATCCATCCTCTCAAACTTACGCGTTTATAAAAGTAATAAGAAACATTAGAACAGCACATACCATACGACCCCAACGTACATAGCCACCGCGGCTATGTACGTTGGGGAGAAGCTAGTAAAAAATAAACTATGTTTATGATATAGCAATATAATATGTCGTCGAGTATTAAAATCGAACAGAATGCGGTAGAAGCAATTATTTCGTCAATAACATTTATTGATGTGACGTGTCACGGGCCTTGTACTATAGAGGTCAATTAATATGATATTCAAGCTATTAAAATGTACTGACTACTGAATAAAGTTTATACTTTTTAAGTATAGCTATTTATAAAATGTATATCTATTAAAATCAGTTTGTGCGGAGAGACTTGGGCACCTAATTGTCTATAGCACTATGTCCTAGCATTTGACGTTTTTCGGCTCAAATGATAATAGCTATTAATACTTGAACAGAAATCCTTCTATTATTGTGATATTGGCAATAGCCAATATCGTATGGATGGTATCGTATAGATGTGTATGATAAGGAATATAATTCCTCGTACGAGATTGTCATATTAGACACAGTTAAAGGTTATGTAGCACGGAATGATTGCTCTTAAAATGAAGGATTTAGTAGATCACTACGAAACTATTGGATTCGGCATAGTTAAACGATTTATGGAGTAGGAGTTCCTAAACTATTCTCCGTGAGGCCACAAGAATAACTAATATTATCATCTAAGCATAGTGTACATATAAACTGATTCAGAGAGCAAACCTAAAATTGTTATAAATTTGTGCATCATTTATTTGTAGAATTTTTTAATATCATGATTTCTTCAAACAACTGGGACTCCAGAAGTAATATTGCACGAATTTATTATTTTCGCGACTGGATGGATATTTCTTTACAATAAATAATAATTTATATTCAAACTGATAATAACAAGGCTTTAGCCCTCAAACTATTGCAGTAAAAGAAAATAGATTTCAGCATTCACCATTAGACAGTTTGTTGACAAAATTAGATATCACAATCATTAATAGTGAAGATTTATTTCGATGTCTTCGAAACTGCTGAACGAATTGTTTGAAATCACTTATTGTCACGAACTATGTTGGTGTTTCAAAGTAATAAGGCCACGGTAAAAAATAGTTTCCCATGGTTTGCGGAGGTCAGACAGTAGTGGCCCTGTGGAAAAATATGCTGTCAACTCTGGTTAGACCAGTAAGTGGATCCCAGAGAAGTACTGACTCCCCGTGACGACTGTCAACGATAAGATAATTCTTTATTGTGCACTGGTCTGTTGGTACAAACCTGGTATACATAAATGAAATTATACATAGGTACATAGCAAATGCACAAGGGCGACCTTATCGCAAAGTGCGATTTCTTACAGGCAACCTTAGATATAACAGCCGCAGCCGGTACCGATGGTTTAAGGTGCCACCCGAGGCACGGGGCAAGCAATAATTAAATGTTTATTGTTAGAGTAATAAGATTTAAAACGCGAATAAAATAAACAATAAAATATGTAGC
Source organism: Euclidia mi (assembly GCA_944739405.2). Classification (NCBI taxonomy): domain Eukaryota; kingdom Metazoa; phylum Arthropoda; class Insecta; order Lepidoptera; family Erebidae; genus Euclidia; species Euclidia mi. Next base: position 37,831,674 of record OX123206.2, read on the forward strand.
ATTTGTTGGTTAGCATTTAATTAGAAAGTTTAAAGCTCTTACTGTTTGTTTTAATTACTTAAATTCCATAAAACTCCATTGGCTTCATACAGATAAGGGTCACTCCCTTGAGAAAAACCGTGATATATGATTACATTATTATGTTCTGGATGAAGCTTACAGAGGGCTTACACTGTATTTTGAATGAAATGCGATTTGATTTTGAATTTTTTCACAATTGGTATTATACTATACTAATGTCATTTAATGTCTTTATCGTCTTATTTGACACGCATAGTTCGAAGTTGACTCAGTATAGAAGCGCAATTCTTAAGGATTTCGTGTGCCGATTCCAATTGGCGTGTTGACGACACGTCAGTGTAGCTCGTGGTTGGCGGCGCTGGCGTCGTTCTCCCTCTCTCTTGCTCTCGTAGTTAAGATACACAGGAGAAACGTTCGTCTCTCTTGCACTGGTAGAGACAGCTGTCACAGCGCGACTGCCACGCCGCCAAGCGACAATTTGGGTCACAGAAAGTTTGTCTTCAGAGCGCCCATAGGAAATGCGCCTCTATGTAAATATCTGAGGTCTTTGCTCATACTTTGACACTTTGTTCAATTTACGAGCGAGTCGTAATAACATTCAAGTATCGGTTAATTTAGAAGAGTACCATTTATGAAAAAATCTGACACAGAGACTAGACTGAACCTGCATTTTGAACAAATGTAATTCTAAAGGAGGGAATAAAATATGTCGTTTGTGCAACGATTAGATATATTGTGTTCTATAAAATACGGGTTACATTGGTTATATCTATACTTAAGTCTGAACTCTACACTACATAATAACGAAACTTTGTATTTTCTTTTGAATGTGTAGATACATAGTATAGGTACTACCTATACTATGTACATACATACATACATAGACTCACGCCTGTTTCCCGGAGGGGTTGGCAGAGACTACGGAACGCCATTTACAACGATCCTGACATACCTCTCTTGCTTCATTCACTTTCATCAAGTTTCTCATGCATGCTCTTAAACTATGTATCTAAAGTAAATACTTAGAAAGTTACTACACTGTTGTATTAGGTTGTAACCTGTGATGATAGTTGTAAGTGGATATAAATAAATAAATAAATATTTAAAGATATTGTGTATAAGTGCCATCCAAGGAAAACCTCTTTTAGCTTTTCATTTAATTCGTAGACCCTACTCTCCGTATTTCTCTCTCATTATATTTGCTCTACAAACGTAGCTTAGAATCAGATGATCACTATAGCAGTAAACTTATGATATTCTGCCATTTTATTAGCATGATATTAGTATAACCAGACTTTATAGTTAGACACTGTACTTATTGACTTACTAGAGGTTGCCCGCAGCTATTCCCGCAATTTTTTAAACCCAATCCCGTGGGAATTTCGGGAAATCGCTTCTTAGTGCACCCCTACGATCCCCAAGGATCATACGTATGCCAAATTTCAGCTTCTTGCGCCTAATAGTTTTGGCTGTAGCTTTTCTGTCAGTCAGTCAGTAACGCAAGAATTTTATATGTACATAATGTTTAATGTTTCAAAGTATATGACGGTCTTAATCTCGGTGGTAGCAACGGAATCGTGACGCAGCCGTTCTTTTGTGTAGCGAGTGCCTCTTCAACTCACTGGCGCCGTGCTCTGCGTTTTATGAAACTTCGCCAATGAGGATTACGATGCGATTAAAGAGCTAAAGTTGTGTATCGATTTAGAAATATATTATTTATAAATCGATACACAGCTTCAGCAATCTGAAGAATATTGTTTACGCACTAGGTGCACAGTCAAGTGTAACAAGCGTCAAATTTCGATCTAAATACCTATTACATAGTTTCCAAAAAAACTACCCTTGATACTCATTAACGGCCATTTTCAATATTCGAACTATAGATAGATCTGTAGATTTTAGTTCCGTGTTTGACATATTTTGTATGGAGCTTATATCAAAAACTGTCAAAAACGAATCTAAAATCTACAGATCTATCTAAATTTCAAATATTGAATTCCGGTGTTAGTGAACAAACACTTATTGAATAAAACAGGGCAGTTATTTCTTATATATTCTGTATCGCGAAGGCTTTACAAACATGCAGCCAACGGATACAAAGTACACCCAGACTCGCAACAACAATTTTTGGATCGCTCAAAGTGTTGTCTCGTGTGAGGATCGAACCCACAACATTCGGCGCAGTGTCAAGCGACGATGCGGCCGCTTAGACCACTGCGCTAACTACACAGTGGGGTGTGTGATGTCTCTGACATTTATACTATATACTAATAAAATCTAGAACGAGCGTACTAAAAGCGGGGTGTGATTAATCCATTTCAGAAATTAAAATTCTAACCGTGCGACCAAATTACTAGGTGAGTGACAAGAAATAAAGATCTATTTATTTATGAAAATAATCTCGTTCACTCGGGAAACTTAATGGGTTATGTTAGGTTTTCTGCTAGTGTGGTTTTTCTATTACGAAACACTTCATTTCATAAATAAATCATTTGCCAAATAACGACCACAAAATTAAATTAATTTTAACATAAAACAATTATAACTACTTATTTACTACTTACTACTAAAATTAAATTAAAATATTAAAATATAGGTACAATACAAAAAAGAAAATAAAAAAGAAAAATAAAATCAAAGGGCGTCGTGGAAGTCCTCCACATCGCCGTCTATTGGGAACGTGCTCAGAAGACTGGCAGCATTGCCACGCTGTATGGCAATGCTATTTTTTTGAGCTAGATACATACCAGCCTTCTGGTCACGCGAGGCGTCGACAAGTCTCTTCGCAAGTTCTCTATATAGAGATCTAGCACTTGGGCCCCATGAACCCAACGTTTCAACTCCAAATGGCTCAAATACGTAATTCCCTACGAGATTTACGTATTTGCGCCGTTTTAGAGTCTCCGCTGTGGCAGCAGCAGCGCCCGCACAACCCGCTGTGCTAGGCAGATGAGATGGCGCAAGGGTATCGACACACGTTGCGTCCCACACCAAAGGCCTACCCAACTTCCAAGGCAGTAGAGACATTCCATCTGGTCTTTTACCATCGTTGCGTGCCAAACCCTGAGGTTCAAGTTGGGCTGGAACGCCAGCGGTGACAAGAGCCCGACGGAGAATGTCATTCAGGTTGCTGTGTCGTGAAATACGACCTGCGCTCCTGCTGCATGATACCACAGTGACAACGATGTGGAGCGACACATATTTGCCAAATATTGAAAAAACTGCAGGACGTAACGTCGGCACTCAAACAAATATTAGGTCACACAAATATTATGAAGCTTCTCATTTTGTGATAAAAGTAACTCAAATTAATGTTTGTAAGTTGCTGTTCTGTAAGTAAGTTGATTTCTCATCACTCGCAGTCAGTAGGTCACTTAGTAATTCTATAACCCAAATTGATTACTTTTGTCACTCAAAACTTTAATTTACAGTCACTCGTTTAAATACTACCCATAAAAAAACATTAGACTTACAAATTACACTGCTATCATTTTTCTTTTTGTGTTTCGAAAGAGAAAGGAGATAATACTAGTAAGTATCTCACCTTATGTGTCGGTTAACCGGGTTAACCGCCGGTCATTGAACTCTGCAATGTCAAGGTTATTCATGAGGCTACTGTCTGACGTCTCACTCCTTTTGTGAAAATACTTAACAGCATATTGTTATTAGACATCATAAAATTTAATGGAAACGGGTCTTAATCGCGATAAAAATGTGACGATAGCTGCCGAAATGCTTCACAAGGACGGCGCTGATATGACATCAGAGCCGCCGTGACTACGGCTGTTTTAAGACGACCGAAACGTCGGTAAAACAGAGGTATGTATACCTTAAATTAATTAAATATCGCGCGTAAGACCCGTTTCCATAAAATTGTACGATGTATACAAATCGCTAAAGTTTAAAATAAATAATTATATAGTTGAGTAAAAAAATGTTATTTTTAAGCGTGCTATGTGCTCGTTTATTATTTTAAACTACGAAAAAGCAACTTCTTATTCCGTTAAATTTAACCAAACTCTTTCATGGAGGACTTTGCCTAGAAGTAACGATGGGCACTTCAGCTACTAAGCAGTATCCGTACTTAAACTACCAAGTGTTAAACACATTACTGAAATTTAAATTACAAGAGCTATAGTCTAAACTACCACTTGTACCATGTAATGTGAGCCTTTATACGGTTTATCATCGTAGAGAGTCATTTAAGACGTGCTTAACTTTGATGGGCAAACAATAGAGACTCCATACTATCATCTAAGGACAGCATACAGTGACAAGGCAGCCATTCATTATATAGACGTCGGACGTAGATGCATTCAAGTGTATGTACTTCAAACTAATCACTTTCATACAGCGGTAGCCATTTACAGCTAAAGGCCTAATCCCTTTAAAGAGCCTTTAGCGGCCACTGCTGACCGTTACTAACCGCTAAGGGCGTTTTTAGATAATGTATGAAGAAATGTTGTCATTGACAAACAACTCAAATGCAAACCAGTCGTGTGTAAAGTACAGTGGTGAAACATAACCACTAGTGACATCTAACGGACACCGACGGAACTACGAAGACATGATGATCTTGACTCGCGCTATTAAAATTCTCGCTCTCGACTAATATGAGTACAAGCTTTTACTAACATACACAACACCTAGCTGCCTAGCCTGGTCAGCAAATCCTCATTCTAATTGGAGGAACCCCAAACCTTTTTTTCCTCTAAAAAATCATAGGTAATTTGAGTTTTCTCGACCTTTCTTCTCTAGAGGTTATTTAGCTGGGAAAAGTCGGCATCATCTAGATAGAATAAGGCTCTTGAATTGTATAAAAGTTGTGAGCAACCAAAATGCTGAAATATATGGCATGTGTCTTTTTGTACTTATGATTTAAAATAACACACTTTACTCCCAATTAATGTTCTTACCCATAACCCTTTTAATCTCGTAGTAATCAACTGATATATTCCCGCCAGTTAAACAAACGTACCACGGCTTTGAAGCGAGAAATATCGAGCTTCCAATTATAGTTCTAATCTCAAACGTATTCGTTAATACCTTGGAATCGGGATCGTTTTGAACGTACGTTTCGTTTGAGGCCATTACTAGGGATTAAAGCAATAAAACGATTCAGGGTTGCCAAAGGCTGGAAAACCTTTGAATGAAAATGTGGCGAAAATACTCTACGCCCGTGTGTGTTATGTATGGCAACTAAAGTAAATATATGGATATAATAAATGGATTGCCTCATTGGTCTCGCGGCATAAATGTGCGGGTGGGATTGGTAGGTCTCGGGTTCGATTCCCGGGTCGGGCAAAGTGGTATTGGGTTTTTCCGTTAGGAAATTCTCAGTAGCAGCACGGAGTCTGGTAAAGTGTCCGGTACGGCAATAGGCTCGCCCCCTATTACGTGGGACCTAAAAATTCATGGCGAAATGTCGGTGTAATATTACACCTCTGCTACCCCTTCGGGGATACAGGCGTGAGCCTATATGTAAAAAAAATGGATAGATAAATAATATCAGTAGTATATTATTGGGCATTCTATACCACTATAGGCGAGTTACAGCTGTTACAGTCGCAGCCGATAGTGGTATAGAACGCCCAATAATATACGATCGCCTCAGATATCACATACTTGTATTACTGTTAGCACTTACTAAAAAAAAAAAAAATTTTTTTTTTACACATTTATGCCGCAAGACCAAAGAGGCAGTCTGTATTTAAATACTAATATAATAAAGCTGAATAATTTGTTTGTTTGTTTGGTAGACGCACTAATCTCAGGAAGTACTGGGCCAATTTGAATAAAACTCTTTTGTTGGATAGCTCATTTATTCAGAAATGCTATAGGAATGCAGCACGCTAGCGTAATGTACTTAACCTGCATGTATATAACCTTCCTCGGTAAATAGGTTGTCCAGCACTAAGTACAATAATTATTGAAATCGAACCAGTAGTTCGTGAGATTACCGCGCTCAACCAAACAAACACACAAACTTCATAGCTTTATTACATAATAATAACACAGTATAAAGACTGTGATAATAATATAATATATTATGTTGAGTATATTTTACTTAGTTCTTAATGAGAAAAATTACAAGCAAATTAATTGCTACCCTTTGTCTTTCAAAAAACGCCCCACAAACGCTACAAGTCTTTTTTCCCAAAACAAGGGTAATTCGGATTCCTCAAAAGCTAGCAACTCCGAACGCTTCTGGCCTTTGATTGGACTCAATAGATCGTCCGATTGGAAGCTAATTGCTTACTGCGAGGCTCAGTTAACTGGCGATTGGTTCTAACCTTACCTTTGAAAACGGCTGAATTATTTTGCCTAGCAAGCGACTTTGAACATTTTTTTAAAGTGCCTTTTGAGTTTTAAGTTGGTATCAAATAATTATTATAAGTTCACCAGTTAGTATGCTTCTAAGATGTTTTTCAGACTATCAGATAATTATTTACTAAGATTATATTGACTGCCTGTGTGGTCCATGGATATCGTATGCGTGTGCTTGTCCTGGGTTTAATTCCTGTGTCGGGCAAAGTGTTCCAGAGATTTTCCAAATTCTCAGTAACAGCATGGACTCTGGTAAAGTGCCCAATAACGGCAATAGGCTCGCCTCCTATTACGTGCGACCTAAAATTCATAAGGTGAAATGGGGGTGTAATAGACCCCTGCCTACTTTTTGAAGATACATATAAAAAAAGCTTCTTATTTTTCAAGTGACTAATAACTTAAAAGATGACTAAATGTTTGCAACTAATAAAATAACTTGCTAGCGATTAAATATTTTCGCAAATATTATATTAAATAAGATTAAAAACTAAGAGTGTTATAAAGACTGCCTCGTTGGTCTCGCGGCATAAATGTGCGCGTGGGATCGGGAGGTCCCGGGTTCGATTCCTGGATCGGGCAATGTTATTGGGTTTTTCTATCACGAAATTCTCAGTAGCAGCGCGGAGTCTGGAAATGTGCCCGGTACGGCAATAAGCTCGCCCCTTATTACGTGGGACTAAAGTATATCTGGCGAAAAGTGGGTGTAGAAATACACCTCTGCCTACCCCTTCGGGGATGAAAGGCGTGACGATATGTATTTATGTATGTATGTATGTAGTGTTATAAAAACTTAAAACTAGCAGCTGCGTTTAGGTAGCAAATAAACTATACAAGTCAATTGAAATATTAGCCGAGGAGCTATAAATACTTAATGACTTGGTGACTAATAATGTTAGTAGTAGGTTATGTTAGGTTTTCTTGAGACCCTGTATCCAAAAATAGGATTCGCAGGGCACCGTCAACTTGGCTTAAAAGACTGAAGCGTCTTATTTACTAATACGAAACACTTCATTTAAGATATTTAATTTAGACAAATATTGGTACTATTTATGAATGCCCATTTTCTATTTTTAGTCATCATGAAGTTTCCGTTTAGATACTAATTCAGTACCCCAAAAAAAAAAAAAACTGCTAGTTTAAATTAAAACGAAGCTTATAACTGACATATTAATATGCTAACTTTTACTTATTACGATACTCCTTATTAGCTGCCAACCCATTATATAATATGGTACCCACTCTAATTATTAATTATACACTCTAATTATATTATTTTTGAAACTTGTATTCGTATTACTTAGATGCTGCATTAAATACATGCCTATAAAAAATTATACTAAATAGCTTTAAGGTACAAGATCGTAGTCGACCGCAGACCGCAGATGCACGTGACGTGACGCTCATTCTAGTCATGGTTTGGAACCGAACCTTTCACCTTAGGGATTTGCTCACCTCAGGCTTTGGATTTTTTCGAGATGATGATAAAAATATTACCGAGCGTTTTCTTTGAAGATAAAATAATGTTATGGTTCATGATTTGAATTCGTAACTCACTTCCTTTACTTTTATTTTTTACATTCGATATTTATGTTAGACGCCTATGTTTCTAATATATGTATTTATATTCGGGTATAGATACTTGGTATCTGAAGCCTTAATTCACCACAAATAACCTAATACCAGCGTATTAATAATTCCGGTCTGACAGACCGACCGATGTTATTTATTGCTGCCAGGCATGAAAAGGGCTAAGTACAGTTTATGTCATGTCAATAACAATTAAATTAATAAGTCTTAGGAGTAATTTGAATTGGTTCTTATCATCTTTAGGCACGACAATGTCTGATTTAAATGCCGGCATTTAAATTGAGACTTATTGAAATTCTTTTTTCTTTTGCATGTGGGTGTGTGGCCAACTCTGAGTTTTTAGACCTACCGAAGGTTTCTGACGAGGCCTAACGATTCTTCTCTGGAGATGAGAACAACGACCGACAGCATTGAATGCCTTCCAAAGCACGGTAGCTCGGATATATACGCCACACGTGATCACTCATCCAAGTGGCAACCTGTGCAAGGGTTGCTTAACTATGCCAACCATTTACGATATTGAAAGTGTTTTTGATTGTTGAAAATTACATTCAGACTTATAACTGATCTGATCTTTTTTAAACCTAACACATGGGGAAGTCAAGGAGCAAGCAGCGATAGCCTAGCGGAGATCCCAACGGACTGCCATGCAGAGGGTATCGGGTTCGAATCCACGGCGCGCACCACTGACTTTTCGAAGTTAAATGCGTATTAAATTGTTAATTATCGCTTGTCCCGTGTCTCGGAGAACACGTTAAGCCGTCGGTCCCGGTTGTCACTAACATATTTAACAGTCGTTACAGGGCGTCAGTACCTTCTAAACAAACTGACACTAGTCTAAACCATAGAATATCGCTATCCTTTCAGGTTGCGGAGGTCAGACAGGCAGTCACTCTGTGGAAAAGCTAATATTCAGCCAAATCCGGTTAGACTAGAAAGCGGACCCCAGATTGAAACTGGGATAACGCTAAGAGGATGATGATGATGGGAAGTCAAGGACACCACGGTGGTCTCTAGTGCGATGGTCAAACATGGGAAATACTTTTTAGCAGGCCACAATCTCAACTTTGGATATGAATTTATGTGGTCACTTAAGTGGTTGACACTCGCTACAATGGGTTTCATCGCAATACACAAAAAAATGTCTATTGGTATTTAAGTACATTAATTAATATGCTTTCACAAAACTATAACGAAATTTATGAAATAATAACTCTCATTTCTCTCTTAAAAGTCCCAAGTACTTAAGGCAACTTTCATAATTAAATGTCTGTATACGTCTGCTAAAAGTTATTTTTTAATTAAGTTCTGAAGCAATATTATTACAGAAAATATCTTATGGCAATATTTTCATTAGATAAGAAAGAATTTAATTCTGATTATTTATTAGTAGATTCAGACAAGTAGGAGTAACATAATTATGTACAATAGAATAAAGCTAATTATATAACTAAACTATCCTAAACTATAAAAAAGCAAAAGAGGAAATAAATATTTAATTCTTATATTTTATTTCTTTTGTTTTTTCATATTCTAGGCAGCTAAATGTTAATTATTGCTCGCTTAACAATGTGCCCGCGCGGTAGATGGCAATAGGCTCGCCCCCTATTATATTGGGCCGAAACATAACTGGCGAAGTGCGGGTGTTTAATACACCTCTACCTACTCCTTCTGGGATAAAGGCGTGCAGTTATGTTATGTTATTCTAGGCAGCTAAATACTTTATTTCGCAAGTTTGCCTTGAAGAGGTCTCGCTGTAAAACTCAGAAGTAGGTATGTCTGTGGGGATTTAACATGCAGATAGAAATAAAGTCATGTGGTCAGCAATAGCCTAGTGGCGATAGCAACAGACTGCCATGCAGAGGTCTTAGGTTCCACGGTGCAATCCATTAACTTTTAGGAGTTTTGTGTGTATCTATACCTAGTAGTTGTTAAATATCGCTTGCGCGGTACCTTGGAGTGGTCATTAAACCGTCCATTCTGGCTGTCATAAGGATCTTTGACAGTCTTTATGCGGGGTAAGTACTTTTAGATTTTCTGACATAGGTAGACGCTATGGGATATTGCTATCCCTTTGGGTTGCGGAAGTCAGACGGCAATTGATCTGTGTCAAAGCAAAACAATCTTAAAACGATCGTAGGCACAATTGTGATGAATAAACTAAAAGTAATAGCATTCTTTTTTGGATACAATATGTCAACTAGAAAACAGAATTACGAATTCAGCAAAATAAACTACAAAAGCTATACTCCGGCGGCAGACGCCAAAAGCCTATAAATTTTGTACTATGGCCGGAAAAAAGGGCTAATAAAATGTCAAGATTCATGTGAATCTAGTACAAAACTGTACTTTTATCCTCCATTACAAAAACTACAGAATGTTTGCTTAAAATGAAGTATTAAGATAGCCTAGTGAAGGACTAACGCTATTCAGATTTCTAATAATTTTGATTTTAGTAGTAGAGCCTTGCTGATTTCAGCATGAATGGGCCGGCTCGACCGGGGAAGTACTACCCTCTCACAGAAAATCGACGTAAAGTAACAGTACCTAAACTGTTGCGTTTCGTTCGGTGAGTGAGAGTGCCGGAGGCCCTATCTCCTATTCCTTCTCCCTCATCCTACTCCTCATCCTATCTCTTTTCCCAACCCCAAGGTCGCGGTAACGCACTTGTGACTCCTGTGGTGTTGCTTGTGTCCATGGGCGGCGGTAATTGCTTACCACCAGGCAGGCATCTGCTCGTCTGCCGCCTATTATTATATAAAAAAAAATTGTATCTTAATTCAAATTTAGTCCACTAAGTACTTTCCACGCGAACTTTCTATCAAAAGATCAGTGGACGGACTAACGGACAAAAAAAAACTGAATAAAATATTTGAACTTTTGGAATCCCAAAATATATTTTTATTCAATTGGTTAGTTTAAGTTTCCATCAATCTAAGTAATTTCCAAAGAGTTCTGGCATCTTCAAGAAGATGTTTTTTTTTAAGATTATGTATTTTTGTACTGCTTTTTTTTTATTGTATTCTGTGACTTCGATATAGTACTGCAATTACACTGTCAGTCATAATTAAAATAAATTTATTAATTTCACCCGTAAAGTTGATCGGTTTTAATTATTGAACCGGTCTAAAAGGTAAAGGTTAAAATTCTCTCCACTTGTTATTAAAAACCCGTCAACTGTAAAATTTATGTAAATGCGATCTAATACAAACGTAGGCGTCTGTCCTATATAACTTAATTACAAAGCTATTTATTTAAGTTTCCACTAGCTGTGTGTCCATCTTTTCTTTTCTTTACTACAGATACATTTGACAAATTTCTTAAGAATCTTATGTCAAATAAAATGTATTTAAAGTAGCAATGGATAGAGAAAATACTGGGACCGCCCCTTAAAAGCGTCAAGGTTTATACTTCATGGGAATGTAATCACTAATGTCCTATAAAGCGGGAGATTTTAATGCAAGCAGAATAGAGATAGGATGACGATTTATCTTATCTAATACTAATATATAAAGCTGAAGAGTTTGTTTGTTTGTTTGGTTGAACGCGAAAATCTTAGGATTTACAGGTCCGATTTGAAAAATTGGATAGGTCATTTATCGAGGAATGTTAAAGGCTGTATAACATCACGCTATGAGCCACGGGAGCGGAGCAGTAGCCTAAAATAACGCGGGTGTAACCGCGGGCATCATCTAGTTCATCATAAAAGATATCACAAAAATTAGAAATATATCTTGCACAGTGAAAAATTTTAAAACTTTTACCCATAAAACAAAGAACAATGAGATTCGCAATTGCAATCTGTGGATCGCACAAGTGTGATCCAATGAGGTTCGAATGACTGTCATTCAGCGTCCATACGAGCAGTCAGATGTTAACTGTACAGAGGCCCTAGACAAACGGCATTCGCTCTGATATCTACTTTCGCTAACGCTTAGTTGCCATGGCAACATAAGGAAATCCTTCATTGTTGACCACGTGATATAGCGAAGGCTTATGTCAGTTCCATACATTTTTGCACTTAGCGATTACCGATATCGTTAATCGATATCGTTTGGCTAAGGGGGCTGACTGTACTGTTGGCGTAGTGATTCAACTAGCTGCCTCGCCGGTTGACAGTGCACCCAGGATGTAGGTTCGATTTCTACACGAGGCAACACTTTGCGAAATCGTCGTGTTCATTGTGTAAGTTGTTTGTATGTTTGTAAAGTCACCCACGACATGCGATTTATTCCTAGAGCAGTCGTTGTCTTTGAAAAGAACAAAAAAAATGTCGGTCTAATTACTGTAAATCTCAATATAACATCATTCATTTTTTTAACATAGTAAAGTTTTGCATCTATGAACGTTAAGATATTTTATTTCTTTGTCAAAAGACGAATAATTTGTGATTAGAAACATATTTGTTCCACGAGTCATTTTGTATTCGACATCCAATTGGACACTAAGCAAGTCTAACATCCAAAATACTTCAAGACCAAAATCAACATACTTATCTAGACAAGTTATGTAAAGCCTCGTTATCAAGGTTCTACAGGCTGTATCCATTTAATTAAGTCTTGTCATTAAGACGATTTTGGCAAGTCTGTACAAGGCGGCGATAAAATAGATTCGTACCAAAAGTCATTGCTGAATCATGAGTTGCCTATAGTTTTATACAACCCAAAGTTCAGACGTTGCGTACAATTCAATAGCGATTTCGTATTAAGTTATTCAGTAATTCATTCGTATTACTTTATAACTAGATGAGCTCACGATGACCCTCGCGTTATTTAAGCCTACTGCTCCACTCCCGTGGTTCATAGCGTAAAATTATATAGCCTATAGCCTTCCTCGATAAATGGGCTATCTAACACTGAAAGTATTTTTCAAATCGGACCTGTAGTTCCTGAGATTAGCGCGTTTAAACAAACAAACAAGCAAACACACATGCTCTACAGCTTTATATATTAGTATTAGATTATTTGTAGCGATTATAAGATGCCCGCAGCCACGTTCGCACATTTCTTTTTAATTAAACCACTTCTGTCTGATCCCGTGGGAAATTCGGTAGAAAAATATTTTCCTATTACACCCCAATATTAGTACATCTGAAACAGTTATAATTCATCATCATCATCATCAGCCTACCGTAGTCCACTGCTAGATATAGGCCTCTCCAATGGCACGCCACTGAGCCCGATTTTCGGCTTCTCGTGTCGAGCCGCTGCCAGCCACTTTGCGTATATCGTCACTCCACCTAGCCGGAGGGCGTCCTATATTACGTTTTAGTTAGTTATAATTAATCAATCGGTATTCATAAATATCAAACTCTTCTGTAAATGATTGATAGCAAGATAATTACAGCCGAAAATAATGGATTTAAGAAGTTTAAAGATGACATGTATGTTCCTTGGTCAGAAGGGGGAGACCCAAGAGATCCAAGTGTTTTTTTTTAATCTCTCCCAAACTGCGTAAAACGTCCCAGGCAGAGTTGCAGGCGAAGTCTTGTTTAAAAATAAAAGCTACTTTTAGGAGCTGATTCGTTAAGGTTTATTTTTAGAATATAATAATATTTACTCAAGTTTGTTATTTATGCGTAGGAGGCTTGTATTAATTAAATCGCTACCTATGTATAAACATTGAAGTGTATCGTGTAGTAATCGATAGCAACTGTAGTTTGTGTACAAAAATGGGGTAAAGGTTTGAGTCATTGTCAGGCTGCTATTGCTTTGTTTTCTTATTTTAAAATATTTCCCGCACCAGGAATAAATCCTGTATCGTAGAGGACTTTATAAACATTAAAACAATGGACACGAAAAACACCCAGACTCGAAGTATAAATTTGTGGATCATACAATGCCTCGTTGGGAGGTCTCGGGTTCGATTCCTGGGTCGGGCAAAGTGTTATTGGGTTTTTCCGTTAGGAAATTCTCAGTAGCAGCACGAAGTCTGGTAATGTGTCCGGTACGGCAATAGGCTCGCTCCCTATTAGGTGGGACCTAAAAATTCATGGCGAAATGTGGGTGTAATATTACACCTCTGCCTATGCGTGAGTCTATAAATAAAAAATAAATAAATAAACAATGTAGACTCTCGTGTAAGGATCAAACCTATACTGCCATGAGGAATTTGTAATAAAAAGCTATTTGCTTTGTATGTTATCGCTGTTTCATAGACTTCAAAGTTTTCTTTATATTGATAAGTAGCTGATTCCCACGGTTTCACACGCGTTACTTAAGGTATCTCGACAACAGCCGGGTCATATTATAGCCTTTATGTTGCCCTACAAAGTCTTCTATCATCTAGTGAAAATCCCATTAAAAGCGGTTCGACCTTTCCAGAGATTATCCCGGACTAACAGAAACACAGACAGGCATATCAACAGACAGACAAATAAAAATAAAAGTTTTATAACTTGATATCATGTAAGTAACCAACAATATGCAATTGAAAAAGATGTATGTATACCTAGATATAAAAGATGCGAAGTTAACTATTCCATTTACATTCAGTAACTACAGTCGTTTATACTGAATAAACAGTAGCCAATAGTAGCGGTATAGAATAATTCACAACGCAGCACGTTTCATAAACGTTTTGTGATTACAAGCGGCTGTGCTATCTAAATTCAATTTAGCAGATCATATTTATGCTGAAAGATACATACATAGATACGTTAATGTTGCAGTCAAAACTGCAAACCAGTAAGTAGTAAATAATGTAGGAAATTAACATTATTTTTAAACTATACATATGTTGAGAGGTACATATATATTATGTAAATGTTGCAGCCAAAACTGCAAACCAGTCAGAAGTAAATAATATAGGAAATCAACGTTAGTTTAAAACCATATTTATCTTGATATTTAGTTTTAAATTTTCTTTCGAGATATTATACCACGTACATTTGTTCCGAGTATTCGATATTACGGCACTTCTGCAACCACCGTGATTGTGAGAAAACCAATCAGAGGTATTTTAACTCATATGTGATAGGGTGACTATGTGCCTGTTGATATGATCTCCGGAGAAACTCGTGGGTTCGATTCCTATACAGGACAAAATAGCATTGTATTCTTCTTGTTCTTCGTGTCAAAGGTTTCAGCTAGATATATGAGACCTGCATAATATTTGGCCACTCTTATTGCGTTAGGAGTGGCCTCCCAGAACTCAGACACAGTGCATGTACTCGGGCAAGAAGGGCATATCAGCAAGTGATCCATTGTCTGCTCCAGTTCACCACATTCACATTGGGCAAGGTCGCAGTCCCTGAACCCCCATCTACATAAGTTTGCTCTGCAGCGGCCAACCTGTGTGCGCAGTCTATTTAAGGACTGCCATACGGGCCAGTTCAGGTTGTGTCCAGGTGGTAGGGATTCTAGTGGCTTATGGTTAGAGGGTGAAGGATACTTTTCGGCCTGCATTTTGATGCCGCCTAGCATTGTATAGTCTGTTGTGCGGAATAAGAATGGGTGTGGCGAAAATTGGAACTAACATTCGTTCGAGTCCCTTTAGTCATTTTTAACTTATGTACGTACGATTGAAAACCCTTCTGTCTGTCTGAGTAACACAGCCTCAACAGATCAAGATTTTTAGTCGCACTGTAATAAATTAACAATGTTGCCAACATGAGAAATACGGTAAGTACGTATTGTTGCGCCCTCAAATCAAAAGTCTGTTCTCTTTCCGCACAGACTCTATATGTAATCGCGATTATTTGGTCTGTGTGTAGGTATGCATAACATGTACATGTACATATTTATGCAATGCACATTTCTCATGTCATCATCATTTCAAACGAAATAAGTCCACTGCTGAATACAAACCGATCTCAAGCCGCCCGCATATAATCACTTCCTACGATCCCTAAAGACCGTCGGTCCATCTTGCGGAGGTTCTGCCTAATTGCCATAATTCAGGCTCTACATTGTTTGGGATTTGCATAAGACAACCTTATTTAGAATTATTTTGCTAGTAGTTCTACAGACATATTATAGGAGGCCTGCGAAACTAGACACCGTCATCATTTGTACCTCTTAATATGACAAATAATGTACATCAATATTATACTCACGCCTTTTTCCCGTCGGGGTAGGCAGAGACAACGGTACGCCACTTGCTTCTATCTTTACGAACCTTACGCGCTTCCTTTACATTCATTACTCTTTTCGTACATGCTCGCCGGTTCCGGGTGCTTCAGACCTTTCCGTTTTTAAATAATAACTAAGAGTAAAAGTCTTCCTTTTCACTAAATATTACTTTTGCCCGATTAAAAGTTTGACTGTTTGATTATGAGTTTTGAACTCCAATTAAAGTTAAAAGATTTTCTCGCTATTTATTTTGATTCTGATATTGTTTCATATAACTGAAAGATTTGAAATTATATTTATAAGTCTTACAGTGACTGCGATTCTACCCCTCCGAAACGGCTTGACCTATATTTATGATATTTTGTGGATTTCTGAGAATAAAGTATTAGGCTATTTTTAGAGCCCTAGATGATAGTTTGGTAAATTTTCAATATTTTTATAATTTGGTTTAAATCTACCATAGATTTTCATCCTTCTATTCAACTGCTCTTTTAGTATTACGTGGCAGAAAACGTTTGCCCGGCTAGCTGGCAACTACATACTTTTCTAAGATGGTTAAAATATTTTTTTCCTGATTATGAATTTTGACTGCGGCATGGACTACACACAACTGTCCGCGACATTTATGAATAATGGAATGGCGTCTCATAAAGTAATACGAATACGTCACAGTGTACTACCGTGTATGTTTTGGGTGGGTGTATACGCGGCACATGTCTGTAATAGGCTTTATTTGAAAGGTACGAAAAAGCGTACATAACATATAACATAACTTCGCGCCTTTTATCCTCGAAGGGGTAGGCAGAGGTGTATACCACCCACATTTCGCCAGTTATATTTAGGTAACAATGTAGGGGGCGAGCCTATTGCCATCTACCGGGCACATTATTAAGCGAACGAAAATTAACCCTTTTAATACACACATAACTTCGAAAAGTCAGAGGTGTGTCTGGGGTACCTGGGGATCGAACCCGAGACCATCGTCTCGGCAGTCCGTAAAAAGCGTATGTTTATAATAATAGGCAAAAATAAAAATACTTTATTCCTACCTTTTGTTATTCCTACCTTCTTTGTACCAACATAAACTTACAGCCTAACCTAAATTAAATTGAATCGGTTCTGGGAAGCGGAGCAGTAGCCTTAAATAACGTGGGTGTATCCGCGGGCTCATCTAGTTTATATTATATATACAAGAAAGAAATACGCTAAATGTAAACATTTGATCTCAATTGATTACTTCACAAGGCCGACCGTTGCTACGATACTCCCAGGGACGGAACAAGGACGATAAAGGAGCTCACAATAATTTAATTACAATGTACTCTAAATAACATGGTTCTGAACGTCGAATTATCTGCTACAATTTGAATAATTAACATGTCTTTGTACATTGCTAGGCCGAATTATATGCTCAGTTTGAACGTAAGCGGGACTCGGAGCAGAAAATCTCTTTAGTATTATTATTTACCTAGACTTCGCCAACAGCTCCACTTCCGTTGGATTTTTTACTTCCACAGTGTTGGACATACATACATACATACATATACTCACGCCTGTTTCCCCGAAGGGGTAGGCAGAGGCATATTAAACGCCCACTTTTCGCCAGTGTTTTGATCCCACGTAATAGATGGCGAGCCTATTGCCGCTTATTGGGACATTTTGTTGGCCAGAGCCTCGTCCGTTGATCGGCAGGTGCACCACTTGCAGGTCAGGTTGGCTTGGGACCCTAAGTTCTTGGTGGGAACCCTATGCACCCAGTGTTGGAATTACCAAAAATCCTCTCTTAGTGCTCGCTACAATCCTCAAGGAACATACGTACAAAAATTCCACCACTTGGATGGGTGAGCACGTGTGGCATTGTCATTAGAGCACTACCGTGCTTCGGATGGCGCGTAAAGCCGTTTGTCTTGTTCGTGGATAAGAATCGTAGGGCTATGTTGGCGGTCTTTGGGCGGTCTGAAAACTCCGACACTAGAGTAGGCCAAACACTCACACGCGAAAGAAAAACCAACCTGGAGAGACCCTTAGCATGTTTTAAGCTTCCTTAAATACAGCTCTTGATATCCGACCTACCTTTATATTTCTGCAAGTAAAGACTGTTCTTAGTTCTTAAGCGTCTATATTACAATAATCCTTTGCTTTGTCGACTTTGATCTGCCCAGAGCTCGCCACCAAGTGCTGGTAAATCCCAGGCTCAACTTTTGCCACAAATCTTATAAAATTCAATTTGACTGTCAAGATCCGTTGTCCGATTGTGGATAAAGCGCTGCAGAGTGATCCCGGTTATCCGAGGCGCCACTTCAAAAACTCGAGGGATTTCGAGAGCCTTTATGAGGCTGGTGACTTTGGAAGTATTTTGTCGCCTTCACAAGATCCTTGCTTGATTTAAGTTGGTAAAATATACCCCGGATTTGGGTTGGTAATTCACCGACTTACTTCCAGATTTTGGTTTATAAATTGTTGATGTTTTGCTGAAGTTTCATGTTGCATGTGGAATAATTTTTTGAAATTAGGTTAAGTTAGGTAATCTTTCATGGCTATTAGCTTTTGTGAATGTGTCTAGTACCTACAATTTTACTGCATGGCATACATTTTTGTTATTGAACTATCTTTTGTTCAACATCAATACCAGACAAAACAACCCTTCTCAATTATAACAATTTGGTCTAAACCCTTCAAATCCATGACAGGTATAATAATAAAACATAATTAGTAAACGTGTAGGTATAAAACAGGATTTTCGAACCTTTTTACTATCATGGACCAATAGTAAAATTTATACCAACATACGGACTCCTTACAATAAGCCATATCTAACTTATTTGGACGCCTGTAGGTATCTACTTTTCGGAGTCCATGGACCACAGTAAAAGAAACTTTAATATACACAAATTTTATGAGATAATCCAAAATGCTTGGATTTTGGATTCTCTGATAAAATTTGTACATTGTACATTTGCACATAAAAAATACAATAAAAAAAGTTTTTTCGAAATTACTCCAGCCGTTTAGGAGCAGTTACAGTCAGTTCTTACTAAAACGATCCGGCTGTTGTTTTTTGTCGTCGCAATGAGAACAATATAATTTAACTTTTACTCATGTAGGTCTTTTTAAACGGTTGTTCCCAATATTCTATCTTTCTAAATTTTATAGGTATATTTATTTGACATCAGCTCCATACAAAATATGTCAAATATATATCATCATCATCAGCCTTTAACAGTCCACTGCTGGACTAGGCCTCTCCATTGAAAGTAAGAATTGGCGTACTATACTACGCTGGCCAAATGCGTTGGTATAGGGTTTGTATCAAGTTTTCCTTCTCTTACAGTGCTGTTCTCTGCATAATATGCTCCCTCTGACGGCTCTTACAACACCCATGGGATGATATGGGGTGGTGGCAATCCGTATTCTTAATCCGTCACCCCACGGACCAATATAATTATATATGTCGTAGTCAAATCCATCGACAGACAAAACATTGAGACCGCTCGAGACAAAACATTGAGGCCCTTAGGTGACAAAGTACAGAAGAATAATATATATAAAGATATATGTTTATCCAATCACCCTAATCGTTTCTGAGAAGCTTTTAGCTTTATAATCCTTTATAAATTGTTACAATAATTGGCTTACTCCATGCGGCAATAGAATAGATTCAAGGGATTTGGTTGCCGTGGCTACTGTACGAATGGTTGGCGAGATTGCTCTATAAAAAAGGTTGTACGTTTTATGTATTGGAAGGACTTTTTGTGTTGATATCTGGAAGTTTGTGCAGCATTATGTTTTGTGTAGTTCAAGTTTCATTTATTTACTGGAATCGACAAATTTTTTACAAGATTTTTGTAACTTGTAAGAAATTTGCATATTTAGGCAAATACAATTAGCAACTGAAGCAAGTTCATAGATAATTCGTATCAATCGTAAATAATTTCTATCATCATCCACCTAGCGTTGTCCCAGTTTCAAGTTTTCAACCTGAGGTTCCGCTTACTAGACAAACCGGATTTAAATGAATATTAGCTTTTCCACAGAGCGACTACCTGTCTGACCTCCACAAACCAAATAACTATATTCCATAGTTTATAACGACTGTTAAAGATCTTTTAATAGCCGCTACTGACGGCTAAACGTGCTCAGCGAGGCAATCGATTATAAGTTATTATATTACCTACATCAAAAAATATATTATGCTAGAGGATACTCGCAGCTACGCCCTGATATTTATTTTTAACTGAACCCTTTCTTACCGATTCCGTGAGAATTCCTGAAAATCCTATCTTCGTGCACCTCTTCGGTCCCATAGGCACATAAATACCAAATGTCAGTTTCTTGCGTGCAGTAGTTTTTGCTGTGCATTGTATGTTAGTAACGCAAAAATCTTATATATCCAGATAAATATTTAAAACTAGCGGCCCGTCTCGGCTTCGCACGGGTGGACAATTCTATTTATGAGTTTTATGACATACCTATAATACATTACCCTACAAACTTCGACCTTCTCTAAAATGATGCTACCCTGTTACTTTTCAATATCCTAAGCTACAATGAGATATTTTCAGGATGTCTGTAGCTTTATGCTCCCCTGGTACTTTTCCTGCGCATGCGTTGTTTCTTTCAATAGGTAGATTTGTAACTTTCCTACTATACTACAAACTTCGACCCTCTCTAAAATGATGCTACCCTGGTACTTTTCAATATCCTAAGCTACAATGAGATATTTTAAAGCTGCAGGATGTTTGTAGCTTTATGCTCCCCTGGTTCTTTTCCTGCGCATGCGTTGTTTCTTTCAATAGGTAGATTTGTCCCTACGAACTTAGACCCTTCCTACAATCCCTCCTCATCTAATTTTTGCAACTAATTGTATCCTATGTGTTTTCTGGTTCTTATCTACCTCCCCATAAATTTTCAGCCAAATCGGTTCAGCCGTTCTTGAGTTATAAATAGTGTAACTAACACGACTTTCTTTTATATATTATAGATAAACAATTTTACGCGGGACGCGTAGGATGCAAATTGTGGGAGGATAATCTAGAATATCGTTTAAACAGATCATTGCTCTCTGCATTGGCGATCACGTTACCTTAGATACCAATTTAGTATTCAACATAGTAAATGTCAGCGTGGGCGCTCAAGTAAATGACGTGGATTGGAAAATAGGTCCTGGCAAAAGTCTTTATCTTTATTTTAAATTATCGTTGTGCGTCTATTTAAGCCTCTTCTTTGCATAAAAGGCTCACTTGCTTAATTAATTACAAGTCAAAGTCTGTAAAAACGATATTCTTCGGTTAATAATTTTATTTATTGTCTCTGGAGAAACATAAAAAAGCTTTTTCCATCCCTGGATGAGCCTTCTCCTTATTTAGTGAGACTAGTGCAACACTCGTTTAAAATACTTTTTAACCTATTTTGTTTCAGCCACAGTGACCATTGGTG
Source organism: Euclidia mi (assembly GCA_944739405.2). NCBI lineage: Eukaryota > Metazoa > Arthropoda > Insecta > Lepidoptera > Erebidae > Euclidia > Euclidia mi. Next base: position 37,853,117 of record OX123206.2, read on the forward strand.
ACAACGAGTTTTAACAAAAGTCCCGGGGAAAGTTAAGCTATCTTGGAAGTCCTAATAAAGTTTAAACCTTTTTTGATACGAGATAAACAGAAGTAATATTTATAAACTTGGAATATCTATTTTCTTTGCAGTATTTTACCTAAATAGTCTATGTACGGATGTCAAAACAAGGTTCTTATAAGTTAGTGAAATGGTTTGCAATAACAGTATCTGAACATGCATTCAAGTATTTGTGTCGTGAGTAGAGTTGTCTTACGATGGGAATTCTAGATGAGCTCGATCACGGAAGGCCGTCTTGTGCTCGATACATTCAGCAATATTATGCTGCTGATACATTTGAGTATTTACTTGTAACAGAACAGCGAGCATTCGCCGTTTTTTGTTTTGTCGAAGCGAACAACGAACAGAGCCGAACATTGCGACGAATATTTTCATAATCTTTCTACCGAACATTCTGATCAGCCAAACCGTCAAAGCAAACTGTCAATTCACTAGAATGGTCGCCAGAACATTCGTAAGAATGCTCGCTAAAACACACTCGTTTGTTTTTCGGTTTTGTAACATTTTTAAGGGTACTCATTACAGGTGAATGCTCAAATGTATCAGCATCATTAGGCTCAAACCACACAGCAATATTAGATACTGTCAGGGTAACAGCGAGCAGTATTTATGTCAAACAATGTTGAACTTTAATTTTATTGTCAAAGTATGTAATATAGCTTGCAGCATCAAGTGCTGTGAGACCAATTTCGGAACCGTATGCAATCACATGCGAGCGGTCGCATAAACGATATTATGCACTTTGTTAATCAGTGTAAAGTTTAAAATTATTTGGCCCTAAAAGTACGTGTGAATTGAACAACTGCGCAAACTTCTTTTGGCACCATCTTGTTCTAGAACGGACACCGCGCCTTGATAAACGTACTGTAGGACGCCCTTCGGCTAAGTGGCATGACTATAAACGAAAAGTGGCTAGCAGCGGCTGGACACGAAAAACTAGTATTCAACCATCGTAGAGGTTTGCAGCCAGCAGTGGACTACACAACGAGCTGAAAATAGAACTCAGTGGCGTGCGTTTGGAGATGATTATATCCAGCCGTGGAATCGCCAGACTGATGTTGACGTAACACCTTTCAAAATCGTGTGCTCTTCGTAGAACACAGGCTATTGAAAAATGAAAACCCTACCGCTCTAGCAGTCTGCTAAGTGAGCCTGTTGGATAAACAGCTTTACCGTCAATTCTTTATGTTAACAGCCTAAGCTATAAATATCTTAGAAATATATAAAAAAGGCTGAGACGTCTAGATAATGTTAGTCACCTTTATATAAATTCCAACCGAACCAAACATAATAAATAAGCGGCGACGCTTAGTGTCACGACAGTCCCAAAACAAATAAAGAGAAAAAAAAAAACAACGACAACGATGTGTCGCGAATGTGTTGTTTTCAAATATAGGCAGTTTCAGTCATAGGCGACTGAAACTATCTATATTTGAAAACAAAATTAAAATAAATTTCGTTTACTTATTCAGCGCAGTCTACAAAGACAAAAGCTAAGTAATGCAGCTTGTAGCACGATTTTATTACCAAGGGGTAGGCAGAGGTGTATTTCTACACCCACTTTTCGCCAGATATACTTTAGTCCCACGTAATAAGGGGCGAGCCTATTGCCGTACCGGGCACATTTCCAGACTCCGTGCTGCTACTGAGAATTTCGTGACAGAAAAACCCAATAACACTGCCCGACCCAGGAATCGAACCCGGGACCTCCCGATCCCACGCGCACATTCATGCCGCGAGACCAACGAGGCAGTCGTATAGGGTTTGATGTCGAGTTTTCCGTCTCTACGCAAAGATGGTATTTGTATCGTGTTATCCCTTAGTCGCCTCTTACGACACCCACGGGAAGATAGGCGGTGGTGACACTTGTATTCTATGCCGTCAACCACACGGCAATATTTGAACTAGATTATATTTGAACTAAAATATTTGAACTAGATTATAGTTTATAAGTATTTAAGAAATGTTTGTCTTAATCTTAATATATAAAATCCTTGCCTTACTGACTGACTGACAGACACGCTACAGCCGAAACTATTGGGCGTAGGAAGCTGAAATTTGGCATGTATGTTCCTTGGGAACCGTAGGGGTGCACTAAGAAGGGATTTCCCGAAATTCCCATGGGTTCGGCCAAAACGGGTAAATTTAAACAAAATGCAGGCGTAGCTGCTGGCGTCCTCTAGTAAGATTATAAAACTTCGGTTTGTTTAAGAGACAGCGTGTTCCTGTATTTTTTTTAGATATATATTGTATACCAATTTTGTATTTAAATGGTATAGTCCAGTCATGTGGTAGTTTTAGCTGGAAAGTTTCCCGGGAGTTTTGAAAATTAGTGATTTTATAAATTTCAACGTGCTCCTTTCAATTTTTTACTTTGCCACCTCGTATCTTTGCCGCTCACACCGTCATATTGTAAAATGGCCGAACATCTATCAAGAAGAGTCATCTCACCACGTATATTTATAACAACTATAGATATACGTGCTTTACAAAATCAACATGTAAAAATAAGTTTAAATTGGGTCGCTGCCACCGACAGAAGCAGCAGCACGTCAACATTCGTTCCGAATCTATCACCAGGTTCAGCAGTGGTATGGAGTTGGAAAAATCCAGAGCAATGGGAATGGAAAACAAGCAAGAATGAGCTGATTTCTGTCACCACACTCAAGCCCCCAGCTACGGAAACCTTGTTGAAACTTATTCCTTGCAAATGCAAAACGGAATGTCGGGGAGCCTGTGGATGCAAAAAGGCTGTATTAAAGTATTCCGTTATATGCACCAATTGCAATAGTACCTGTGATAATTCGTACGTTCCACAACAAGATAGCGATGAGGAGGAAGACACATAGTCTATTCTCGAGCAAACGTATCAGAAAATAAGCAAGAAAATTACAACGGAGATGATTGTGATAATTCCATCGCGGATGACGTGGAAGAAATTTATATTTGTGACATTTCGCTCAGTATCGAAGACGATGAACTTTCAGAACCTGGCCCATCAAAAATAGCAAAGCGAAGGAAATTGCGCTAAATTTTGTAATAGTGTATAACAAGTGGATTAGGCCTTCTGGGGATACCACAAAAAAAACGCACAACTAACTCAATCTCATGGTGGTGCAGAAATTAGTTTCTTGGCGAAAACGCGTGTTTTAGTGGACTTTGCGGCTCTCGTACGCCGAAACTATTGATTTTACAAAAAAAGTTTACAACAGAAATTGTAGGAAAATTTCTCTAGTTTAATTTAAATTTTTTTTTTAGAACGGAGTTATTCTCAAAAACTTGTATTCGGGTGCCATTTTTCCAATATGGCGGCGCCAGCGGCGAAGATGCGAGGTGGCAAATGAAAATTCGAAAAGAGCACGTCGAAATCTATAAAATCACAAATCTTCGAAACTCCTGAAAAACTTTCCAGGTAACCCCCTTTTTGAGCACCAAGTGACTCTACTATTATCACATCTATTATTGTGGTTCAACAAACAGTAACATATAAATACAGTACGATTTTTTTCGAGATCTTGCATTCTTGTGTGTGTTAGTTGCAAACCTGCAAAATCACTGCATTACAGAAATTATACTTGGTGGGGTGTTTTTACCTTTATAAATAATATGCATTCTTATTTCAGAACTAATGAAAAGAATAACATCTGTTTACTGCAAGAAAATTGCTATCTCAGACATAGCTTCATGCTAGCAGTTTTTCATTTCACATAATATACATTCCACAAGCGAAATAATATTCAGATATTCTACGCACGAAGCGCAACAGACACCTTACTGCAAAACGATATATCTTTACAGAATTTCATCAAATACAACTAACATCAACAAATCTGAATATAAGCTTTAAACCAATAAAATAAAGTCCATTTCAGGTTGCGCAAACAGCTGTTTACTTTGGTCCAGGGCTGTATGACTGCCGCCGAAACAACTGCCAGGGTAAAATGTAAATAAAACAATATAAACGTTCAACAATAAAGGTTATTTTTGTTTGTTCGGGTAATAAGGTGTTTATGTAGTAGAATATGTTTCATGTGAGCAAATAAAGGCCGATTCACACATATCAGTGAAGTGTCAGTTCCGGCAACGTGTCCGCACAGGTCAGTGTCAGTGCTACAGTGAGGCGGCAGTGCTTCAATTCACACATGTATCAGTGCCCGGATCGGAAGCACTGAGAACGGTGCGACGATAGTTGGTGATGATATTTGCTATGGCTCTATTTAACAATACGGTACTAGCAATAATAGCCATTACTTTAGACGAAGAAAAAGAAAGGCAGCATTAAGGAAAAAAAAGGAAATGGGTGCATGAAGCATGGCGATTAAGAGAAACAGAAGGAGAGTTCATGACATTATACAAAGAATTTATTAAAGAAGAAAAGAAATATTTTCAATATTTTAGAATGTCGGAAAGCTCTAGCTGTCTATTTCAATAACCTCAAAATGAGACAAATCATACAAAACATTATTTTCACGAACCAATTCTATCAGTCGCTCGTCCTGCATTTTGTTTTACGGACACCGGCGTCCGTGATCCGACAAAAAATATCGTCGCCACCGATTACGTCAGTGATCGCCGGCGCCGGCCTGTCACTGAGAGTACTGTGTCGTCACTGACACTGACAGGTGTGGATACGTTCATAGAAAATGTATGAAAGAATAATTATCACGATGCCGGTACTGTGCCGGAACTGTGACTTCACTGATATGTGTGAATAGGCCTTCAGTGCGCGGCTCGGAAGCACTGAGAACGACGCGACGATAGTCGGTGATGATATTTGCTAGGGCTCTATTCAACAATACGGAACTAGCAATGATAGCCATTGCTTTAGACGAAGAAGAAGAGCAGCAAGGGAAAAAAAGAAATGTGTGCATGAAGCATGGCGATTAAGAGAAACAGAAGGAGAGTTCATGACATTATACAAAGAATTTATTAAAAACGAAAATAAATATTTTCAATATTTTAGAATGTCGGAAAGCTCTAGCTGTTTCAATTATCTCAAAATGAGATAAATCATACAAAACATTATTTTCACGAACCAATTCTATCAGTCGCTCGTCCTCCATTTTGTTTTACGGACACCGGCGTCCGTGATCCGATAAAAAATATCGTCGCCACCGATTACAGGCCGATTCACACATATCAGTGAAGTCTCAGTTCCGGCAACGTGACCGCACAGGTCAGTGTCAGTGCTACAGTGAGGCGGCAGTGCTTCAATTCACACATGTATCAGTGCGCGGATCGGAAGCACTGAGAACGGTGAGACGATAGCTGGTGATGATATTTGCTATGGCTCTATTCAATAATACGGAACTAGCAATGATAGCCATTGCTTTAGACGAAGAAGAAGATGAGCAGCATCAAGGGAAAAAAAGAAATGGGTGCATAAAGCATGGCGATTAAGAGAAACGGAAAGAGAGTTCATGACATTATACAAGGAATTTATTAAAGACGAAAAGAAATATTTTTAACCGACTTCAAAAAAAAAAAAGGAGGTTCTCAGTTTGACCTGTATGTATGTATGTATGTATGTATGTATGTATGTTTGTCCGCGATTATCTCGCGTTTGGCTGAGCCGATTTTGATGCGGTTTTCAGAAAAGTATTTGTTACACTTAGGAGAAGGTTTTAGGCCCTTAACCGACTTCAAAAAAGAAGGTTCTGAGTTTGACCCGTATATATGTAAGTTTCCCCACGATTAACTCGAGTTTGGATGAACCGATTTTTATTCAGTTTTCAGAAAAAGTATTTGTTACACTTAGTATAAGGTTTTAGGCCCTTCACCGACTTCAAAAAAAGAAAGTTCTGAGTTTTGATATGTAAGTTTGCCCACGATTAACTCGAGTTTGGCTAAACCGATTTTTATGCAGTTTTCAAAAAAGTATTCGTTACAGTTAGGAGAAAGTTTTAGTATTTTAACCGACTTCAAAAAAAGAAGGTTTTCCGTTTGACCCGTATACATTTAATGGTTCTTAGTATGTTTGTATGTATTACGTGTGTGTGCGCGCACGCGCGTATGTGTATTTGTATGTGTACCTACGTGTGTGTGTGTGTGCGTGTGTAGGTGTCTATGTCTCTGCGATTAACAAAAAACAAAGAAAGTCGGTGAAAGAATCTAATGCGAGAGCATATTTCTCATTCTTGTCATTTCGGATAAGGCTATGTTGTCGTGGGGATGGTTGAGTAATTGGTTCGAGTCAATATCACTTAAAGCCATGCCTTTTAGGGATTTGACCCGACTCTAGGCAACAAAGCATTGGCCTTTAGCAAAGATTTTAGGCCCTAGGTCGATTACTGCGGAACTAAGTGTACATCCTTGCAACTTAATTGTGTACCGTCACAGCCCAACTCAATTTGACTGGCACCATCCGCCTTTCGATATCACCATAACCGCGATTACCTTGATAGGTCGCTGTCACTGGAGCTATGGAAATGTATCCATCATCATCTTTAAGACGCAATGCTATTGATGGATCATCAAATAATATCAAAATGGCATCAGCCAGTTCAGCTGCCTCAAGTTGATCTCTTCATAGTGCCGGCCATTTAAATCCTTTAGGAACACCGATTGCCCCGTTCGCTAAGCCATCCGTTATTGGCATATTTCTCCGGAGCATAATACGAGAGCTCACAGCCAATTCAATAGTATGTACAAGTCCGCCGCATTTGTTTGGATCAGCCGGAGCAGCATTTGCGGAGGGCTTCCTTCCGTATGTAGCTGATTCCCTAGACTCATCTCTCTCTTGCAGCATCAAGCCTAAGTCCATAGGCACACAGAATAAAAGAAGGTACCTATGTTAAAGTCATGATTACAGACTGATACTAGCAGAAAACTTATCACTAATATAATTGATGAATCTAACTATAAACAAACTATTAATTAGCCCAAAACTTAAAGTAAATGGAGTACCTATCACTAAAAAGTATGAAATAAAAAATAAAAAAAATCAAAACGAAAATGAAAACTTAAAAATCGCAACAAAAATGTTAACTAGGTAATTAGTTTCTTTTTAAAAAAAAGAGAACCGCCTTCAAAAAATCGACCCACTGAAAAGTAAGAAATAAATTTTACATACGCTACAGTTATACATTGGGTTTGCGAAGGTCAAATCTGGGTAGGTTAGAAATAGCGTACCCCTGGCTGCAAAGGATGCATCTGGGATTATACGCTAAGGTGATGATGCAAAATGTAACCATGGCTATATTAATTTAATCATATTGTGACCACTTGGTCGCCAGCTTAACAGGTTCAGATCAGGTAGATACTTAAAATCAAGGTACTTATATTTTTGTATGGTGTATTTTGATTCTATATATTTCATATTCTTTAACAGGTACGAAAATAAAGAAAAATGGAAAAGAAAGGTTGGAGCTTGGCCGTATGCTGATTATTCGCAAGAGATATTAGATATTGCTGTAGAGTTAGTAAAAAGCAAAGCGATGTCGTCTTATGAAGCTGAAAAGCGCTTTGGTATTCCACGACGTACAATTTTGAACAAATGCAATAATAGACACGACAAAGCAATTGTTATGATTATTCTTTTTCGCCAAAATAACAACAGTCAATTTATAACATAGTAGATGCTGTTTTTTTCAATAAAGTTCGTAAATATTAATGATTTTCTTTTTTTGTAGCAACCCTAACCGTGATTATGGCTTACTATGAAGGAACTGCGCAAATTTGCCTAAACCCAAATCAACTTTGCCTACCTGTTAGAAAAAAAAATATTTAGACGTTGGCCATCATCTAGACATCAATACGTTAACACAAGATCTAGCTTTTACTCATGACTAGTTTTGAATGTGGTATTTGCATATTTTTTCTGATAATTATCCAGGCAAACTTACGCCATTTCCCTCCAATTTTGCCTATAACTTTGACTGTTCCTGAACACCAATCTGACGTCAGTTTTGGCATTAGGGAGCTTAACACGTGAGTAATAAGTCTTGAATTTGCTAAATGTTGTAAAACCAGCACAGATAATAAAATTGTTTCTAGTGATATTAATGAAAAACATTAAATTTCGTGCAAAGTTGCAGCATTTTACGGTACTTACCAGGTAGGTAGGTACACTACTAAAAATGTAATATCTTGAGACAGATCTAGCTTCTGCTGCATTTGAAAGGAATGCTGATGACAATAAAGCCATTTTTCATAATAGGAAACGAATAAAGTAAAGGAATAAATAAAAACAGTGATTATGCATTATTCAATATCTTCCCGTAAGGGAAAGTAGGTAGGTAGTAGTAATACTACATCATCTAAGTACTCAGCAGGGGGCCCATACAAGGTATCACACCAGCGCAGCGTCATCACATGAGTTAAACAGTTACAACAATACTCTGCTATACCTAATCTATTATTCTCAATTAAAATATATACATAATATTGCTTTCTACATATTATGTGTCTACATTTTATTTTTCCACGTATCAGAGTATTGTCATGACTTCCTCTTAGATTGTATCCATTAAAATCAATATTTTCACTCGCCACTTCAATCCTATACCCCCATGAAATCTAACATGTTCCCCATAGCAAAGAGCTCTGTATTCATTGCCATAGTACGAACGTACTTGTGTTATCTGATAAGAAGGACTAAGGAAGGACTGCGCGGTGCCGCGGTAAAACTAAAATGTAAACAAACGCGGTTTGACAGTAGTCGTATTAAAATACGTTTCGTTTTATCAAATAGTTTAAATTGTAAAAATGTTCAATCATTAAAACCTTTTTTGAAGCAATCATTGATATATATTTTATTACTTAACAAACACTTATTATGATACAAAATCACTGTATTATTGTGTGAAGACAAAACTAAGAAATTCCAGATTTAAAAAAAAAATATTCTGTGTAAAATGAAACACACGTCACAGATTATGTCAGAAACGATTTGGATGCGTTCCAAGTAAATGAAATATAGAAAAAAAAAACAAAACGAAAATGAAAACTTAAAAATCGCAACAAAAATGTTAACTAGGTAATTAGTTTCTTTTTAAAAAAAAGAGAACCGCCTTCAAAAAATCGACCCACTGAAAAGTAAGAAATAAATTTTACATACGCTAACCCTAATCCTCTCAAATTTCCTTTCGAATTTCTCCCAAAAACTATTTACTAAATTTAACTAAATATTGAGACTTCAAAAACTAAGTATTTAGTTAAATTTAGTAAATAGTTTTTGGGAGAAATTCGAAGGAAATTTGAGAGGATTAGGGTTAGCGTATGTAAAATTTATTTCTTACTTTTCAGTGGGTCGATTTTTTGAAGGCGGTTCTCTTTTTTTTAAAAAGAAACTAATTACCTAGTTAACATTTTTGTTGCGATTTTTAAGTTTTCATTTTCGTTTTGTTTTTTTTTTATTTTTTATCAATATTTTAGAATGTCGGAAAGCTCTAGCTGTTTCAATAATCTCAAAATGAGACAAATTATACAAAACATTATTTTGACAAACCAATTCTATCAGTCGCTCGTCCTGCATTTTGACACCGGCGTCCGTGATCCGACAAAAATATCGTCGCCACCGATTACGTCCGTGATCGCCGGCGCCGGCACTGTCACTGAGAGTACTGTGTCGTCACTGACACTGACAGGTGTGGATACGTTCATAGAAAATGTATGAAAGAATAATTATCACGGTGCCGGTACTGTGCCGGAACTGTGACTTCACTGATATGTGTGAATAGGCCTTCAGTGCGCGGCTCGGAAGCACTGAGAACGGTGCGACGATAGTCGGTGATGATATTTGCTAGGGCTCTATTCAACAATACGGAACTAGCAATGATACCCATTGCTTTAGACGAAGAAGAAGAGCAGCAAGGGAAAAAAAGAAATGTGTGCATGAAGCATGGCGATTAAGAGAAACAGAAGGAGAGTTCATGACATTATACAAAGAATTTATTAAAAACGAAAATAAATATTTTCAATATTTTAGAATGTCGGAAAGCTCTAGCTGTTTCAATTATCTCAAAATGAGATAAATCATACAAAACATTATTTTCACGAACCAATTCTATCAGTCGCTCGTCCTCCATTTTGTTTTACGGACATCGGCGTCCGTGATCCGATAAAAAATATCGTCGCCACCGATTACGTCCGTGATCGCCGGCGCCGGCACTGTCACTGAGAGTACTGTGTCGTCACTGACACTGACAAGAGTGGATATGTTCATAGAAAATGTATAAAGAATAATTATCACGGTGCCGGTACTGTGCCGGAACTGTGACTTCACTGATATGTGTGAATAGGCCTTAAGTCCGTGATCGCCGGCGCTGGCACTGTCACTGGGAGTACTGTGTCGTCACTGACACTGACAGGTGTGGATATATTCATAGAAAATATATGAAAGAATAATTATCACGGTGCCGGTACTGTGCCGGAACTGTGACTTCACTGATATGTGTGAATAGGCCTTAAGTCCGTGATCGCCGGCGCTGGCACTGTCACTGAGAGTACTGTGTCGTCACTGACACTGACAGGTGTGGATATATTCATAGAAAATGTATGAAAGAATAATTATCACGGTGCCGGTACTGTGCCGGAACTGTGACTTCACTGATATGTGTGAATAGGCCTTAAGTCCGTGATCGCCGGCGCTGGCACTGTCACTGAGAGTACTGTGTCGTCACTGACACTGACAGGTGTGGATATATTCATAGAAAATGTATGAAAGAATAATTATCACGGTGCCGGTACTGTGCCGGAACTGTGACTTCACTGATATGTGTGAATAGGCCTTAAGTATTTTTGTCGGATACGATAAAAGTCAAATAGAGGATCGATTTTCTTAATACCAATTTCGTATTGTTTGTTTTTTTTTTTATATGACTCACGCTTGTATTCCCGAAGGGGTAGGCGGGGGTGTATTAATGTACCCACAGTTCACCATGAATTTTTAGGTCCTACGTAATAGGGGGCGAGCTGATTGCCGTTACCGGGCACATCACCAGACTCCGTACTGAGAATTCGGAAAAACCCCGGGATACGAACCGGGGACCTCCAATCAGCAGTCGCATACGCTATCTACTGGACCACGGAGGCAGATGTCCTCTACGATATTTAAGTGTGTATGACAGTGACAGCTTATATCATCATACATCCTTTCGCAATCCACTGCAGCCGAACATATGACTCTCCCAATGAGGGTGTTTGATACTTCTTCTACTACCAGACACTTAGTATGCGTCAGGTCCAAACTGACGTCAGATATGTACAGACGCGTACACACACATAATATAAACAAACACAGACGTACGAAAATATAGGGGCTTTGACAGTTTTGACAGGTTTCTGGACCTGATGCCTCAGTGCTGCCGCATAGTGAGCGTCATTTCATTCCTCATTTGCAGCACAATAACATTATGAGTCAATAGGACGATTATATATTTATTTATAGGCCTACTTTACTACGCTGGCGGGACAAACGAAGACGGGTTGGTATACACTTTGATGTCGAGTTTTTTTTAAGATACTGGATATGTGTATTTTCCAATTATTTTTCTAATTTATGTGTTCGTTTGGTTAAAGAAAACTTTGCATGGGAACGTATATAGAAATCTCTATGATGTTCTATAAGTAGTAGAGAAGCCTTGCTGATTCCCGCATGAATGGGCCGGCTCGACCGGCGAAATACTACCCTCTCACAGAATACCAACGTAAATATCAATTATGTATCTTTACTAGTGCGTTTAGTTTGCGGAGTGAGAGCGCTAAAGGCCCTCTTTCTATTTCCTTCTCCCTCTTTCCGCTCCTCTGATATCTTTTTTTTATTCTAGTCGGCGACGCATTTGTATTTCCTCTGATTTAGCGGTTTTGCTTCTATCACATAAAAAATAAATATGACGTAAGTCAACCCGCGCTTCGCCTGCATGGTGGACTAGCTTAAGAGCGGTTTCAGACTAGCGTTTTATACGCGCGTAGCGTTTTTAACACTTCATAATATACTAATTAGTAATACGGTTCATGCCTACACATGGCAAGCCATTTTTAATCGATTATTATTTTATTTTCATTTTCAATATCCCATTTAGTATCGCTAAAACGCTTATACCACCCATTATATTAGATAACGATATAAAAAAGAAACTTCGGAAACAAACAGATACCTATTAAATTAGGTTTATCTCATCAAATTTATTGCTATCCCTAACAGATCAGATAAGAGAAAAAGAGATAGGTATAATAGAGAAAATTTCGCAATTCCGTAGCTCTTCTAATTTACTTTTGCCGTCTAGACATGTAGGTTGTTATTTCGGGATGCGGATGGCATTTTAGGGTACGATCGTAAAATTAAGGGGGATATTTTCTCTTTCTTCGTTTTGTTTTAGAAAGGTGTGGGTAGTATTAGTTTTATAGTGGGCCTTATGTCTAAGGGCCCTTCCGCACTATGCAGTGACCGCAATAAAACAATTGTATGGGAAAGTAGTTTCTATTCGCACTACGTTACGGCTGCCGGCTGACCGCTCCGGTAGTTCTGAGCACTGCGGCCAGCCGGACGGTTGCCATACACAGTATGCGGATAATGCTAGTTTGCGGTTGCTCGCCATTGAGGTGGAATATTTTACAGATAATCAGGACTTACGCACTATGCAGTTAGCCGGAATGCGGCCAGCCGTCCGGCTAACCGCAGGACGCGGATGCGCTTGCATGCATTGCGGCTAACCACATAGTGCGTAGGAGCTCTAACTTGACATTTCCCACGGCTACGCCCGCGTGGGACTATTTTACCCCCTTTGGGTGGGAATTTCTAAAAAACCCTCTCTTAAATCACATGGAAAATTTTAGCTTCTTGCCCCCAAAAGTTTTGGCTGTGCGTTGTCTGTCAGTCAGTCAGTAACGCAAAAATTATACATATACTAGAGGACGCCAGCAGTTACGCCTGCATTTTTTTGAAATTTACCCGTTTTGGGCGATTCCGTGGGAGTTTCGGCAAATCCCTTCTTAGTGCACCCCTACGGTCCCCAAGGAACATACATGCCAAATTTCAGCTTCCTGCGCCCAATAGTTTTGGCTGTAGCGTGTCTGTCAGTCAGTCAGTAACGCAAGGATTTTATATATTAAGATATACTGATTAGAAGTCCGTGTGGTGACGGATTAAGAATACGAATTATCACCAACCCATATCATCCCATGGGTGTCGTAAGAGCCGACAGAGGGAGCATATTATGCAGAGAACAGCACTGTAAGAGAAGGAAAACTTGATACAAACCCTATACCAACCCGTTTGGCCAGCGTGCTATAGTAGGCCAATTCCTCCTTTCAAAGGAGAGGCCTAGTCCAGCAGTGGACTGTTAAGGCTGATGATGATGACTGATTAGAAGAACATAGTTTTGAAACGAAGTTTAAAGCACGCTGTAAAATATTTTGTATAACATTTCTGCCAACTCCATAACTGCATGGATTGAAGTTAAGCGTGCACAATTAACATCAAGTGTCGACCCTGTCTCGGTGACTGACGTTCGATTAGTAGCAACGTTCGACTTCGACTCACTGGATTGATTTTTGTGTCGACGCCGTTTCTGCTTATGGTCAAAAAAGTTGAATAACATATTTCTAGACTAACAAGTATATGGTATTATATAAGTTACATCTAAATAGATAAATTATAATTGTTTATTATTCGATAGACAAGTGGATATATTATACAAAAAGACAGCAATGCAGGCGGCACATAGTAGGGTTCCAATCCACGGCGCGCACCATTGACTTTTCGAAGTTATGTGCGTACTTACTAAATAGTTAATTATCGTTGTCCCGTGCCTCGGAGAGCACGTTCAGCCGTCGATCCTGGCTCTCATGAAGATTTTTGACAACGTTATGGGGAGTCAGTACTTCTAAACAAATTGACACAAGTCTAAACGATCAGACGGCAGTCGCTATGCGAAAAATTTATATTGAGGATAATCTGATTAGACTAGTAAGCAGACTCCACCCCGAAACTGGAATAACGCTAGGAGAATAAGTGAATCTTTGACTTGCCAACTCCCACTTGGTCAGCCCACTGTTTTGTGCCTTAGTGTGTCAGCCCCGTAGAATATCAGCCAATATCTTGTCATAATGAGAAGAGACCTGTGCCGAGCAATGGCACATAATTATTATAATACAAGGCTGATTTTGACGACATTGTACGGTTTTCATCAATAGACAGCGTGATTTCTGAAGAAGCTTTCTCTGTAGAAAAACAATAGGTACATTTTGGTTTCCGCTTGCAAGATTTGATCCATACACAAACTAAGTAGGCAACTTTACCAAAAGCTAATAATATAACGGCCTTTTGCCCTTCTATGGCAGACAGTGAAATCCATTTGGTAAATAAGTAGACGATATTAGTAGTATTAGCTAATACCGAATGACTGAACGATTTTGTCCGCCGTTGTTATTCTGTTCGTGTTGAATTATAAATGTCCATGTTGCTGGTAGAGGGTGAAATGCGAACTTTTGATAAATGCCTGTGATAGGAAAAATTACAAAAGATAAGAAACTAGACAACAAAGGCCCACTCAGTAAAGTACTATGCAGTATCTTGAGCCACTCCATAGCGCTTTTTGCCGTAAGTAGTATCCCAGATTACCACCGAATAATAATAAAACTAGTATGAGCATAAAAAACAAAAGTCTATAGATTTAAATATAATTATTATAGATTTTAATAAGCGAATATTTAGTGCCAACTTAATTGCATAGGCAACAATTTTATCATCACGTGTGGTTGAGTCGCATAAATGACATTATCTTTATATATAAAATCCTTGCGTTACTGACTGACTGACAGACATGCTACAGCCGAAACTACGCGGCGCAAAAAGCTGAAATTTAGCATGTATGTTCCTTGGGGACCGTAGGAGTGCACTAAGACGGAATTTCCCGAAATTCCCACGGGATCGGGCAAAACGGGAAATTCGAAAATATGTGCGTGCGAAGCCACTGGCGTCGACTAGTGTTATATAAAGCCACAACAATTTGTGAAGTCAATAGTTAGCTTCTTAGTCTTGACAGGCATACGTAGGCAATCCACTTGTCGCTACCAGCAAACTGGTCTCAGTGTCACAGTACTTGAGGGTATCCACTCTCCGTTATGATTGGCAAAGATCATGCTAGCTGGGACTGCACGCATGAGGCAAGGCGAGGCAACGTTCAATAACTTTATAGAAGCTACGTGACAGTGTCGTGATCGCACTACTGGGTTTTCACTGTTTTTAAAATAGCTCATTCTCATATTTATGTCCTTCTTGCCATATCCACTTGCCGTATTCTCATATATGTATTTTAAGCTTTGGGAGCCCACTCTTAACGCAATTAGAATGACCAAGCAGTATGCGCGTCTCATATGGTTCACACCAATGAAACTACTGACACGAAGACGAAGACTGTTTAACCAAGTATCAAATGATAGTGCATGATATTACCGCACCATTGCAAGCGTCACAATCATGAACGTACTTTAACTACTTAATTATTTGCCAGCGGATATTTTTCTCTTTTACAAAAAAGTTATAAACGGCACTGGCAACAGTGCCAAAACACCAAACATCTAAGTTATTATATCCAGATACTGGATGTTTTCCAAAACATCTAATTTCATACTTGCACAGCAACATGGCCGTAACATCAAATATTTTTAGCGTTAGGTCAGATTGTCTTATGATTACGATAATTCCCGACATTCGGTATACGCGTATTGATTTTATATATTCGGCATTACACTGTTCGGTTTCATTGTTTGAAGTGATACGTTATAGTTTTTGTATTTAGATAAATAGCAAGTAGGCTACTTCGAAGAATATTTTTTGTTAATAAGTGTATTTCAACACATTATGCAACAAAGTTATGATTAAAAAGAAAGATTAATAATGTATCTATTTTAATTGTTAATTATCGCTTGCTTATCGATGAAGGAAAACATCGTGAGGAAACCTGCATGTCTGAAAGTTCTCCATAATGTTCTCGAAAGACATGTGAAGTCTGCCAACCCGCACTTCGCCAGCGTGGTGGACTTTGGCCTTACCCTTCTCATAGAGAGAAGATGCCCGTGCCCAGCAGTGGGACAGTATATTGCGCCGAGTGTGGTGGGTTCGATTCCCTCACGAGATATCGCTTTGTGTGATCCATAAATTGTTGTTTCGAGTCTACGTATTCATTGTATCCGATGGTTGTATGTTTCTAAAGTCGGCATAGGATTTATTCTTAGTGAAGAAGATGTCCGTCAACACGCATTTGGCCAGTGGTGGACTATGGCCTTATCCTTTAAATAGTGAGAAGAGGCCCGTGCCCAGCAGTGGGATAGTTTCTATACAGGGCCGATGATGATGATGATGATGCGGTAGATGATTTAAATAAAATTATAGTTAGAATTGAGTGAACACGCGACGTATCTATGTTTATATAACTCGTGTTTGCGGTCGTAGCGGTTATTGCGGCATTGCGGTGCGCGTTTTACATTTACCTCAGTTGTACTGTTTCTAACCGATATTTTTGGTGGAATATGCCTGTGATATATTTCGCTACGTGAACTTTTGGAATAACACTCACGCCTGTTATTCCAAAAGTTCACGTAGAGAAATATTTACGACTGTTTATATATGTGTAAAAGTGAAATGATTGTTCGTAAGTTATTATTAGAAAAGTTCCACTGACGAATATCAGTTTTTTAATCACCATTTTGGGTACTTGAAAATTCATAAACCAGTTAATTATATCGCACGTTATGGCCCTATATATGTTTGTTTCTTTGTTTTCGTGTGAGTGTGTTGCCAACTCTAGTGTCGGAGTTTTTAGACCGCATGAAGGCCTCCGACGTGGCCTAACGATTCTTATCCTGAGACAAGAACCGGGACCGACAGCTTTACGTGCCCTCCGAAGCACGGTAGCGCTCAGAATGTAAATGCCACACACGGTCACCCATTCAAGTGGCGACCTGTGCAAGCGTTGCTTAACTTTGCCGATGTTACGAACAGCAAGCCAAGTCTCGCTATGAGCGCTACAATTATTAAGCCTCTATATGTTATTAAATAGTTCTCATTTAAATTTATCTATTGCTACCTGTATCTAACGCGTAATGGTAATAGGCATGGTGATGTTTTAGATAATAATGTTAAACTAAATCTAAGTTTCGTACCTCGAAATTTACAGCTCGTATTTGATTGTAAACAAGGTTTGGAAAACTCGCCACCTTTTACACATTTTTATTGACACAGAACCGCTCTTATTCCCTCCAATGAACTGGCAGAATAAGCACACACATTGTTTACATTTATCTTTAAAGAAATACTAAACGATCTGAAAAATAAATAAACTTCATTACTCAATTTCGAATCCAAACTAGCGTGGTTTACCATACATTAGTTATAATTTGTTTTCGTATTATTATTTCTCTTCCTTCACATTGTACAAAAAACACTTCCAAATACATGGTAACATCCATATCGCTTGAAGACATAAACAACGCCGTTTGTCAACCCCAAAGACTTATGGCAAATGTGTTTTCTTAGCCTAATAGTGATCTAGTCCTATTATTCTGATAAGCTCAAGCAAATATAGAAGTTTCTCGAAATATTCTTATTTTTGTTGCGGCTGTATATAAGAGACTAGTGGCCTATTTAGTTGTTAGCGATATCTTCGTAATAAGTCAAAAGTGTTGTTAGGGAAACCCATCCAAGCTTTTAGCTATCTTGTAAATTAGAAGGTCCGTGTGGTGACGGATTAAGAATACGGAAAGTCACCACCCCATATCATCCTATGGGTGTCGTAAGAGCCGACACAGGCAGCGTATTATGCAGAGAACAGCACTGTAAGAGAAGGAAAACTTGATACAAACCCTGTACCAACCTGTCTCCAAGGCCAATTCCTCCTTTCAAAGGAGAGGCCTAGTCCAGCAGAGGACTGTTAAAGGCTGATGACGAAATTATTATTATTTATTTCAATTAATAAACAAAGAATACAATCCATTTATCAGATCAAAGGTCTACAAAACTGTGTTAAACAGTTTGACTGTGGACTCAGTCGAGTCTCATTCCAGCTTAAGTAATAGAAAAATAGTACCTAATGGTTTTATGGAATTATTAATATGTATATGTGTATTGTTGATTATATTTACGTTATATACTATCTAATAAGAATGTTTTTAACTTTCTTTTGAATTTGTTTTTATTTTGTTCTCTCCTGATGTCCACAGGTAAACTATTTAATACATAGGGTATACGTTTTCTTAAAGTCCTATCGCCGTAATAATTACTGACAGGTACATCATATTTACAATTTGTAACAGATCTCGTAATATGAATGTGAGATGCATGTGATAGGTTATGCTCTTCATTGCCATGTTGATTAGTCAATAGTAGGTATTTGATATTTATATTAGAAGGCCGTGGTCCAGCAGTAGACGTCTCCAGGCTGTCAAGGTACCTTTGTTAAAGATGCTATCACGGCTCTAGCCTGACCATTTATTGTACAATCAAACAAGTCGGCGGTGAATCAGTCAAAAACATCCCTTGGCTCGCTCATAGAGTCGAGGCACACTAGAAACTGGTTTTGTATACGAGTGTCAATGTTTGTGTAAAGTAGCACTGCAAGCGACGATGTCTTGCTGAGCGATTCTCGCCATTATGGTGGTCTAGCGGGAACTTGTTCGACTGTACTTACCTATGCTTTTATGGATTTCGATCTGTATGATCTATTTTATTTTATAGTTTCGCCCTATTTAGACCATACTTTAAGGTTTTGGCAGTTATACATTCTGAATACACGGACAAAACATATTTATTGTTCATAGTCAAAGTCGAGGTCTTTGAAACACAGGTTCTTGTTAACTAATAATTATTTAGCAAAAACCCCGTACCCCGTTTATATTTACCCCAGTACCGTAGTATTAAGGTAAATATAAACTATGCTCAATGGTGGCTTATATGATGAACTTTTAATAAAAAATATAACGGCTCATAAGACTTTACCGATTAAGTTAAACTTACATTTGCAAGCGATAC
The DNA here is from genome assembly GCA_944739405.2 of Euclidia mi. Taxonomy (NCBI): domain Eukaryota; kingdom Metazoa; phylum Arthropoda; class Insecta; order Lepidoptera; family Erebidae; genus Euclidia; species Euclidia mi. The sequence continues at coordinate 37,872,147 of OX123206.2, forward strand.
GATGAATTTTGTGATCCTTAGGACATTACCTAAGTAAGGGCTACAACGAAACTCTACATTGTGTATGGCTCGACCTGCACTTGGCCTGTTTTTATGTATAACAATAATAGTATGTTATCTACCACATACACACATCACTATCTAGTCCCAAGCTAAGCAGAGCTTGCGTTATTGGTACTAGATAATGGATAAACATACATATATATACTTTATTTTTTGTAAATCATACATATTATACATAGAAACACCCAGACCAAGATAAACATCCATGTTCATGCACACAAATGTTTGACTTGAGTGGGAATCGAACCCGCAACCTTCGGCGTAGCAGTCGCTCACACTACCGCTGCACCAACCGATCGTCTCATTAATAATTTTGTCGCGATAATCAACCCCCACGCGACCGATCCTGCTTACGAAGTCTAGTTTTCATTGTTATACCACAAAAAATTACATTACAATAAAGTTTTGTTATTCCTACATATATCACCATTTTCTTTCTTTCTTTCCTTTCTTTCAAACCTCGTAACACAAGCAAAATCTCTCTCTAACTTTGTATAATAATAAATATTACAGCTAACAAAATCCCCACTTTTCACGCGCGACGCAAATTGTCCCAAACTTCCAAGGGATTTAGGGACTCTAACAAACCACTTATAAATTACAATTTATTGCTCACTCAAAGGGATACGAAAATAAAAGTTTTCTCATGCAGAATGTTGGCGTAAATCCTTCTTTGCTCTTTTTGGTGAACGTTGTGATTCTGAGAGCTGAAATGCTTTTAAGGTTACATTTTGTAAGCACTTATGGCTCAGGCAAAGAGGGTCGAGTGGCAAGAAAGGTTAACGCAACTGTTGTGGGGTGTTCTTTGATTCAGGAGCATGAGCTAGGCTGTGTCTACTGTTGATGTGTAGATAGATGAGCGGTGTGCAAGGAAAATATTCACGAATAAAACTTGGTAATGTTTATGTGACGGATCTCAATCGGTCACGGGATGACCAATTGACTACGATTGGTGTAACTTATGTCAAATTGTCAGTATAAAATAATACGTTATTTCACCCTTATCTAATAGGTACTGTAATTTATGAAGCTGAAGAGTAAGTTTATTTGCTTGGGCGCGCTAATCTTAAAAACTACTGGTCCGATTTGAAAAATCCTTTCAGTGTTAGATAGCCCATTTATCGAGGAAGGCTATAGTTTTATATAATTACGTTATTTGAGTATGAAAATCAGAAAATTATGACACAAAAAAATTATGCTGAACGAGTGTAGGATAATGGAATATAACTAAACATTGTCCTTGCGTATCGTTGAGCTGTGTCGCATATCGCCAATGATAGCTTTTCATCATCATCAGCCTTCAACAGTCCACTGCTGGACTAGGCCTCTCCTTTGAAAGGAGGAATTGGCCTACTTATACCACGCTGGCCAAACGGATTGGTATAGGGTTGGTATCAAGTTTTCCTTCTCTTAAAGTGCTGTTCTCTGCATAATATGCTCCCTCTGTCGGCTCCTACGACACGCATGGGATGATATGGGGTGGTGACATTCCGTATTCTTCATCCGTCACCACACGGATAACAATGATAGCTTTTAGCACATTGAAAATTTTGCTTTGATTCAATGAGCTAAAATGTGATGGGTTACCGCATTTTAACATGTCTTACCTATACTAATCCTGGTCATGGGTCCGAAGATCCTTACGGCAGGTGTAATTAATTACATCCTGAAACATCACAAGGGCCTGGACTGTTTTTATTGACGTAATACGACCTAACGATGATTGTCAACGATGAAGGTCGCGGGTTCGAGTCTTGCTCAAGTCAAACATTTATCTGCGTGAACATGTTTGTTTTGGTCTGGATTTTTGTATCTATACATATAATTATGTAGATATGTAGGTAATTAGAAAAAAAGTATACAGAAACAAGCTCTACTTAGTTTTTAACCAATGGTGGTATTTCTGGTAAAATATATTATCAAAATAAATTATACCGTGTATACAAATCACAAAACTTTTATTCTGAAACATGCAAATTTTGAAGCAAATTCTCTCCACTTGACAATGCCCCGCTTCCTTTCCAAAAGCTAGAACTAAAATGTTATCCGCATGCGGAATAATTCATTGAAATAAAGTAGGGGCTTGACATAACTACAATGAGAGAGAAACTATTTAGTTTAACAATGTGATATTCAGATAAAAGAATCTCATGAGCGACTGTTATGAAACTGTCAGATATATTGGGTTTATGTTTTATTATCTCGCTTTTTTCCTGTAGAGTAAAATGCATGAAAAATCGTTTTGTGATTACCAAGTGGCGTAGCCAGAGTGACATAAAAAGCGGTTGGCAACCAACAAAAAAATAATCGCCTGCCTCCCATTGGGGTAGGCAGAGATTAGGGAACACCAAATGCTCCGTTTCAAACACACCTCTTTCACTTCCACGATATTTATTAACTTCATCGTGCATACTCGTCCTGTTAAGGGTCCTTTTGATTTGGCCCTTTTTTAGTACGTCACCTATTTGGTTGGTGTCTTGGGCGTCCTCTACCGACGTCTTCATTCACACTTTGACTGCACGGTTGGCCTAGTGGTTTAAGCGGCCGCCCCACCACTTGACACTGCGCCGAAGTGTTGTGGGTTCGATCCCCACACTAGAAAACACTTTGTGTGATTCATAAATTCTTGTTTCGAGTCTGGGTGTTCACTGTGTCCGTTAGTTCTATGTTTGTAAAGTCCCCCGCGACACAGGAATTAGTCCTAACGCGGGAGTTGTCTTTTTGAAAATGAAAAAAGAAAATAAACTTATACATATGTATTCTTACACGATACACTTCTTTCGTATTTCTTCTTTCATCCATCCGTTCCAAATGTCCTCAATGCATGTGTCTGAAAATCCTCATACCACTGTAAAAAGTAAAAAGATTAGTGACCACAGTTGTAGTCAGTCTGACATTTTATTATTTATTGCTTTCCCGAAAAATTACAGCCCTGACACTAAAACCCAGAAGCAAACGAGACACTTACCTCCTTAAAACTCTCCCTCTTTTAACCGCATCATCAAAATAATCCCCAATATTTAATAACTTAGTAATAAAACATTTTACGGTTTTCCGTAAAATATTTTACGTATGTAAGGAAAATCTATTACGGCGGCAAACCCTAAGTCGTAAAATATTATAGGTTATATTTGCAAGTTGGCACTAACTTTGTACCACCTGGCCACAAGGTTGGGTCGACGAATTTTGTGCCAAATTTTCCACATAAATTCACCATTTAGTGTCTTTTAATAGGTTTCACTACGCATTTGTTACGGGCAGCGTATAAAATTCAATTTAGTTCATTTATGCGTAAAATTATGCGTAAAGTTTGTGATCCTAAAAGTTTAGCAGGTAGGAAAATGTTACGGAAATTTTTACTATACGTTTACAAGGCATAGTAACTAGTTACTATCCCTTGTTGAATCTTTAAAATAAGTTATATTATCCAGTTTTACATAAATTTACAGCTAGTACTGCAAATTGAAGTGCAATTTTATTTCTTTATTAGGTATTTCATTCATTTTAAACAAATTATTGATGCAGAATTATTATCGATAAAATACTTGGACTGTAAGAATATTTTAGTACAGTATTAACTGCACATATTTGTTATATAAAAAAATTCCTAAAAATTCCTGGCGAAATGTGGGTGTAATATTACACCTCTGCCTACCCCTTCGGGGATACAGGCGTGAGTCTATAAATAAAAAAAAATTATATGCATTTCTGATACAACTCTGATCGATCCTTAAAATGTTTCCTTATAAATTGTATGTATTATATAATATAGTAACAGTGTTCTCCTTTTGTTTCAGATGAGCTGAGAAACCTATATAAATAATCCCAAATGAAACGAGCACAAACAAATGAAATAAATACGTAAAATTAATTAACAATAGATATTTAATTCCGACAATAAGCCAGGCCAAATCAATTAGTTATTAAAAAAGTAATCTTCATATTTATTTTTAAAAGTAAATTTTACTCAAAAGCTTATTCAAATTAGTGAAGTGACACATTTATTTATTAGAAATATCGATAGTAAATTTAAATTGATATAGTAGTCGATTTTTTTGATAAAATGAGTATCGATTCTAATTCGTCTGCCAAACGGCTGAACTTAGAGAGGGCCACAAATTTTATGAGGCAGTTTCGTGATCCAGACTCAAGGGAGCTCAAGAAATTGTCCGCAAACCAGTTCATGGAAGTTTGGAGTCATTACGACCGGGATGGTAAGTTTTGCTGTCGTAAAATAAGGATAGCATTGTGTACTTTATTGGGTTGGATGTAAAAACTATTACTAGGTGTATAGTAAGTTGCTGAAACTTTCTGGGGTTAACGCGAATGTTACAAATTGAAATTAAACTACAGCTTACGGTTCAGTGAAACCAATGCATCCTGATAGAATCCGTAAATTGTAGTTTTATTTCAATAGTAAGATAATTTATAAAAGGTAGATATGTAAATATATTTTTGTCTGCTTTTGGATGTTTGTAATAATTTGACTGCGATGACTACGGCTAACGCCTGTGGAGATGGGTCACCTTCAGCAACTAATCTTCACAAGGAATGCCGCTGCGTCAAAGTCCTAGTAATTCCATGAGGAGACTAGCGCCAGTCAGTTTAGTCTATCTTGTCATACATACATACATATCGTCACGCCTTTTATCCCCGAAGAAGTAGGCAGAGGTGTATTTCTACACCCACTTTTCGCCAGATATACTTTAGTCCCACGTAATAAGGGGCGAGCCTATTGCCGTACCGGGCACATTTCCAGACTCCGTGCTGCTACTGAGAATTTCGTGACAGAAAAACCCAATAACACCGCCCGACCCAGGAATCGAACCCGGGACCTCCCGATCCCACGCGCACATTTATGCCGCGAGACCAACGAGGCAGTCGTATAGGGTTTGATGTCGAGTTTTCCGTCTCTACGCAAAGATGGTATTTGCATCGTGTTATCCCTTAGTCGCCTCTTACGACACCCACGAGAAGATAGGGGGTGGTGACACTTGTATTCTATGCCGTCAACCACATCTTGTCTTAACTACTTTTAAACTACCACGATTTGTACACATATTAAAAATTATGTAACGGGTCTGAATCGTGTTAATAAACGAAGAGAAAGATGAAATACCTTTCTATTTGTCCCGACGTTTCGGCATGGGTTACACCATACAGTCATCCCGTGACCACGGCTGGTGTAACCCATGCCGAAACGTCGGGACAAATAGAAAGGTATTTCATCTTTCTCTTCGTTTATTAACACGATTCAGACCCGTTACATAATTTTTAATACACATCTTGTCTTGTCACTATCTTGTCATCTTGTGGTATCGTAGCTGCAGATCCGCAATGAAGTAGTGGAGGCAGAGACCTCTTGATAAAACAGCAAAATTATGAGAGAAAGAGAACAATCATATTTAGACTCTATATTTTAATTATGTTAACTTTATTTTCTTTTTCTGATTAGGTTGTATCTTAAAAAGGAAAAAAAAATTATTGATTTTTCTTCTTTTTTAATTTTCTAATCTAACCTTAGTTATAATTTTATTGTAATTCTGTAATCTTGTATATATTTGTAATTTTATTTAATTAGTGTTATTGGCTAGCCGACGTTCTAATTAAAAAATAAATAAATAGACCATAAAGCTCGTAATCAGAGGAAAACTAACTACAGTACTAGGGAAGTCCCACTTTACGCTTCTACAAAGTGTTGTTAGTCTCTATCCACAGAGCACCAAAATAGTGTAAATTGAAAATCGATGTTCAGAGTATTAGTTTTGCTGCAAGAGTCTTTTTTGATATCTGTAATTGTGTTACTACTAAAATACGTTTGAAAACGATAAGAAAAGTTTTGAATGAAGAATGATTTCTCATTCAACCCTCCATAAAACAGACTAGGTAGTTTGTTTAATAGTCAACTCGTTATTAAATCAATAACAAAGTTCGAACAACAACTTGAAACTGGGTATCAAAACGGTTTGTTTCGAACAATCGGGCTATTATTATAAACGTTTACGTCTATTACTGAGTTTATTATGTATACAGTTTGTTTATTTATTCAATGGTTAGGTCACAGCGGTTATAGTACTACATAATAATATCGATATAATTTATCAAAAAATGTCATGTTAGGTATTAAGGTAATATCAGTCTATATGACTAATATTAGGTATTAGTTGGATACAGGCAAATTCTAAATAAAATTATTATGGAATATTAACACTGCTTTCAATAATAAGAAGAAGAGGCAGCCTTAGCGTAGTGGAGATACCAACGGACTGCTATGCAGCTGTATCGGGTTCAAATCCTCAGTGCGCACCACTTACTTTTCAGGATGATGTGCCTTGCCTCGGGGAGCACGATAAGCCTAGAATCCCAAGGATCCCGGCTGAAGATGAAGCTCTTTGACCGTCGTTATAAGGAGTTAATACCTTGGAATAAACTGATAATACTCTAAAGCATGAAATATCATTGTCCCTTTGGATTGCGGAGGTTAGATAGGCAGTCGCTCTGTGAAAAAACTTCTATTCAGTCAAATCAGTTAGTTGTACTACTAAGCGGACCCCGGATAATTATTAAAGTTGCTTTGAAATAAGACGGTTTAAAGCTAACCGAAGTCATTTGTTTTTGGTTTCTCTCTATCAATGGGTTGAAAGTTCAGTTAGAGCCTGGAAGAATAAGTATATACGATTCCCAAAATATGTTCGGCCTAGGCCCTTAGAATCATCGCGTCGTTCTCGACCTCACTTAGTAGCAGGGTCAAATAAATCTACTAGAATTAGTCTCACAACCGCAACTCAGACAGGTTTCGACACGCATAAGTGGTCCTCGCTGTTGGTCAACTGATGGCTACTTCAATCGGATTAGTGTTGCAAATACTAGACGCAAGATCGTAGGGCAGTATTTCAGTCCAGTAGAGGGTCACCAATGATATAAAACCGTTCCTGCGCCGGAAAATACGCTGCCGGTTGTCGTAACATTAGCATCAATACTAACTTCCGCTACAGCATCAAATAAGAAAATGCTACTGTGAAACCCACAACACAACTGATGACATCTATTGTAAAGTAACGAATAAAGAACTTCTGACGACATCTAACGGACACCGACGAAACTACCATGACAACAAGCGATTAAAAACCTAAACCACGCTATTAGAAGTTTCACATGCGACTATTATACAAAGGTTTTATCACCAGTGTTTTGTAAAACCTGCCACAGCTTAGAAGGAGGAGGAAGGTCCTTTATTCGCTAAGCGATACAATTGTAACCTCCACAGCGTAATTAAAAATAAATGGCACATATTCAGACCTAAATGTCTTTATTTTATCTACATTGCAGTAGGTGCTAAAAATATTTCTCTTCATGTTTCCTTATCGTGAAGAGCGTCAAGCGTGCTCATACGCCACCGTGTAGCCCCTTAGTTACGACAACAACTCTTGAGGCAGTGCAAGCGTGAGACACTTGGCTTTCCTTTACGTTTACAACAACTTTTTTGGTATTCTGTTACATTTCTGCTTGCCACATTTTCGTGAAAGTGTGTAGACATTCAACCTAAATTATATTTTATTCCGGCATTAAAATCAAACCCGGCTGGTACTGCCAATAACTGAAGTGGCAGAAGGCCCTAAATGGGTATATGCCTGAATGGGTATATGCTAGAAGAGCTGATGTCCTCTGCAGAGAGGCTGGTAGGAGAGAAGCTGAGGTAGGCCTCCCGTAAAGTGGACGGACGATTGTATTAAAATAAAAATATGCGAATGAGAAAAGAGCCTTCAAAGTTAAATTGTTAATTATCGCTTATTTATTCGAAATAATAAAAAAAATGTGTGGAATTTTGCATGTCTGTGAGTTATCCATAATGTTCTTGAAAGACATGTTAAGTCTGTCAACACATACTTGGGTGGCATAGTAGATACACCAAGCCAACTCATATTCAGACAAGAAATCTGTGCCCAGATTTGGGACCGAGTATAAACAGGCTGATGATGATGATAGTGATGAAATAAATATAGATGAATATGCCTCTATTTTAATATGCCAATTTTAGTTGACGTGGTATTGTAATCAAATGCACGTAAATCCAGAATATTGAGCTGTGATTGCTAGTACACATTATATAGTTATACCTATTTATCTGAAATCTGTGAAGGTAAAAGCGCTAACGACAAAAATACAAGCACTCAATGCTTAAGCGTTGTTCAGAGAGAAGAGCCCATTCTCAATGTTTCGAGATCGGCTTAAGATGAGGCCTCGTCGTTGCCTTGACTTGAGCACCCATAAACCATGTGCCCAATATTTTATGTTAATATCAAGAAGTATTAATATACAAAGTATTAATTATTGATATAAAAAGCTAAATTGTATAAAGCTTTTAATAAGTTTAAATTATCAGAGGACTTAGTCATACGTGGCAACGTGCCACAAGTGACATTTGATCAGCGATATCACTATTCGCTATGTGCAAAAATGTTTCATACATTTTTGCACATAGCGAATAGAGAATTTTCACTGGCAGAGGCCATACAAAATAAATTAGCGGGTCTTAATCGCGTCCAATTAACTTATTTAAGGTATAAATACCTATTTGTTTCCGACGTTTCGCTCGTCTTGCACCGAGCGAGGTCGCGGAGAGGCTGATGAAAGCTCAGCGCCGTTTTGTGGAAGTGCGGGTTTCGGCACCTACCCTCACTTGGTCTTTATTTAAGTTCGCAATGTCTGTACTCCGACACACTACACTAATGACGTCTACACACTGTTGATATTTATCACTGCGGCGGTGTTTACATTTGCTGATGACTGGATTCCAAGTAGCTAATAGTCTATATCCATCCTCCCGGTTGAAATTGTTATGCTTTCTAATTTCTACCGCTTCACGTACTATCCTGGAGTAATAGTGACGATCGGTGGCTAAGACTTGTGGTTGATGCAGTTCTATCCTAGTTCTAGTGGTTTGTTCCAGACTCCAACAAATGCTCAGCTATAGCCGGCTTATTAATATCGATACCTTTGGGTAGAAATGTCGTATAAACCATTTTGGCCAAATTGAGTTATATGTACCATTTTTCTCGTTGTCCGTGTGGTGACGGACTAAGATTACGGAATGTCACCACCCCATGTCATCCCATGAGTGTCGTAAGAGCCGACAGAGGGAGCATATTATGCAGAGAACAGCATTGTAAGAGAAGGAAAACTTGATACAAACCCTATACCAACCTGTCTGGCCAGCGTGGTATAGTAGGCCAATTCCTCTTTTCAAAGGAGAGGCCTAGTCCAGCAGTGGACTGTTAATGGCTGATGATGATACCATTTTTCTCAGATTTTTTTTCTCAATCGAACTGTATATACGAAATGCTGAAATTCGCACAAAAATGGTTAATACGACCCAAAAATTTTCGGTCATGGCCTCTTAAAAATATTAATTTTCAGTGTAAAAGCCGAATGTTTTATTTTTGTAGTTTTGTTATGATGTACCATAATTTTACCCATAACCATAATTTTTATTAACTCAGGGCATAAAAATAATCGTTAATTGTAAATAGTTTATACACCCTAACGTGTTAAATGCATTACCTAAGCATAGTTTAAATTCGACGTCGTAAATTCTTATTGCATATCGATACCTTTGGGTAGAAAGGTCGTATAAACCAAAACCCGACTTTTCAGGAGAGCAGAAAAAGGATTTTTTATATAAAAATTCATAACTTTTTTGTTTTTGAAGTTGTAAAAAAAATATCTATGAGAAAGGTTCTTACAATTTGCGAATGAAAAAGGTTAAATCATCAAAACCTATCTATCTTCTTTAGTTTGAGCTTCGATTTACGTCTAAGAAAAAAAAAAAAAACTTGGTTAATACACCCCATGAAAATGTACTTAAAAAATACTGTATACGTCGTATATCCACTTTTGATAAGCTTATGGTCACATTTACCGTCGTAAAAACCCATACATGCAGTTTTTTTTGTATTAAAAACCATTTAGAATCATAGATCAATTGAATTCTGACTAAGAAACAATCCTGTTACTCTCAGAATTAGTAGGAACTCAATTATTATTATAAGACCCAAAAATGGTCGATTCAAATAAAATAAAACTACCTGAAATACGAAATTTAATTCAATAATTTATTGAATTAAGTACATTTAAATATATAACTTAGTAAGTATGTAACTTAAATAAATAATAAACCGAAAACCGATACCAGTGATTCAGTGCATGATACTGAGGCCCTTGGCGGTCGAATTTTTCCAGTTTAGGGTAGACATTTATGATTTTAAATGTGACCATTAGCTTACCAAAAATGGATATACCATCTTTACAGTTTTTTTAAACTACATTTTCATGGGGTGTATTAACCAGGAATAGACTTTTTCTTAGACGTAAATCCAAGCTGACTTTAAAACTAAAGAAAATAGATAGGTTTTGATGATTTAACCTTTTTCATTCGCAAAGGTCATTGGGCCTTATACCTTAGTATGGAAACCATACCCGTGGCGGACACAAACGACATATAGCAGAGTGTATTCATCTATGGCTCTCATTTACTATGGCATTAGTTGCATTAATGTGAGCTACGGGAATCTCAAAAAATTCAAGTGTTATCTATGTATATATTCTTTATCTCTGAAACTACTGATCCTATTTGAACAATTATTTTTGGCTACTTTTTATTCCGATATTCCCGCGGGATCACTGAATGAGGCCGACGAAGTCGCGGGCGTCCGCTAATTAATTGATATAGGTAAGAAAAATAAAATGCTAATTCATTAAAATATTTTTTATTCAATTTGATCCAAAGCAATCATAAGATCATTTAAAAAGGCAGCGGGTGCCTCTGTTGCTTCCTGGAGTATGGCCCAAGACAGATAATAAACAATGCTAGCGATATGGGCGCAGCTATTAAATGTGCGAAAAAATCCTGTTCAGTGTGCGAAAGAGACATCGTATAACATATCTCTAAACATTAGCTAATCCATGCACCACACTGTACGGTTACCATATTCTTATTATGCCTTTATAAGATGAAATTAAAACCTTTGATACCGTTTGTTTTCTTTTTTAGAGGATCCTGTACATTTTTCTCCGACAATTTTTAATCAAACAATTATATGCAATGAAAGGTCATATTATTCCCATTTGTTTAAAACTATTTTGGTTAATGTTCGCCACTGTTCGCAAAGCGGGTCAGATATGCCCAATGACCTTTTAAGAACCTTTCTCATAGATAATTTTTTATAACTTCAAAAAGAAAAATGTTATGAATTTTTAGGTAAAAAAAATTGGTTTTGGTTTATACGACCTTTCTACCCAAAGGTATCGATATGTTTTTTGGCGGCATAAGCCTTCGATGCCACGTGGTTGACAAAGCATGAATAGCTTATGTTACTTAGGCTTAGAAAAGTGGCATTCACTCCTCGTATATAACGATCTTAGAAGTGAGGAGCGCATGCCATTTTTCTAAGCCTAAAAGCTTTACAAATAAATTTATATGATTGAGTTTTGTACAAGTCGTAATCCCAGACACAGACAAGGTGGATGGATGTAGTGCTAAAGGACAAGAGGGAATGCAAGGTTACTGACGAGAATGTCACGGATAGAGCGAAGTGGAGGAGAAAAATAAGGAAAGCTGACCCCACCACCATGTGGGATATATAGCTAGGAAGAGAGAGAGATCAATTATTCTCTACAACTTCCGAAATGTTTCATGTTTATAAATTCTTCATGTTTCTCAAACTTTCCGATAAAACTTGTCGCGATCCTTTCGTTCCAATTTTGAATTTATCTGGTAAATAAGGCCTATTCAGAGGTGATGGAACTGGGCGTTAATCGCGGCGAAATTATTAACTTACAGACAGGTGTCAGAATTTCATCCTTGTCGTAATCTTCTCAGACTCATTGAACGCGCGCGTTATTAACCTAATTATCAGTTTCAATCCTCGCATCGTATAAAAATATACTATAATAGCATTTTAGTAGCAAGAAATTTGTGTGAAAACGTAAAACATCCAATTAATTTATTCAGATAGAAAAATACCTTGAAAATAAGTAATACGTTTAAAACAAATAGTGACGGAGAGACACGATCATCATCCAAAAACTCTTTACGGAAATGTTATTCGTGCTCAAAGAACGTCTATAAAGAAGAAGATGTGTCTATTTCTACCTATCTAACCTAGTATCTAACAATAATGTGACCTTCGTGGTTTAACGAAAATTCTGCTAAACTCGGTCATTTCTATCCTTATAGTCCCATTTTCTTTCATGAAAAGCGTTAAAAGGAATTTATATGATAATGCCTTTGTTTGGCATAAGTATAGGTACTATAGGTAGATGGGTAGTGAGGGGAGAAACATATTTGTATGTTTATCGATATCGATAGCACAATCTTTGTGATTGAGAAAGACTGAATATGTAAGATACATACATACATACATGGACTCACGCCTGTATCCCCGAAGGGGTAGGCAGAGGCATATTAAACGCCCACTTTTCGCCAGTGTTTTGATCCCACGTAATAGGTGGCGAGCCTATTGCCGCTTATTGGGACATTTTGTTTGCCAGAACCTCGTCCGTTGATCGGCAGGTGCACCACTTGCAGGCGAGGTTGGCTTGTAAGTTCTTGGTGGGAACCCTATGCACACCTATATGTAAGATAAGTTACTATATTTATGTACGTTACTAAATTACTATATTTTATGTACAAGCAATTTTACATCAAAACCAAAGCACATCACACAACACATCCATCCACTATCACAAACCGGGTTTAAAATAATAGTAGGATTATTGCAGATAAAAATGTAAAATGTTGTTTGAATAACAGGAAAATATTATCATAAGCTATTTGCCAGTAAGTTTCAGCATGGTCACGGCATGACTAATATCTCGTTTTAGTATATCGACATTGTCCCTTCCCTATAGCATTTTGTTTGTATACCTGTATCTTATGCATAATAATATGGCCGTGTTTACGTATCTCGACTTTGTTCTAAATAAACATGTTTTGACGCAAACACATTTCTTAGAAAATGTCGCTGTTATGAGAGTATCGCGGTTATTTACTAAATTAGTTCTCGTTTATATTAGAATAGTGTTATTTACTCGGAAAGGGCTTAAAATATCACATATAATAATGCCCCATTTTATGCGCCCGTTGCGGACTTCAAAAACAGCGTCCTTTAAAAATGTTATGACAGATATTTTCGACCTTCTAGGGTCTGTGCCCTGTACCTGGCCACCGCTAGCACAGCCCCAGTTACGGCACTGGAGATGCACAGAGTAATCTATACATTGAAATATCTTAATAATTTTGAGGCACTAGAGCTTCATGGCTTCTTCTTCATTATATGTATTAGTTTTTGGGTGCTGTTACTCATCGAATGCATAGTAATTTTAATACTTTTTTTATATACTCACGCCTGTTTCCCCGAAGGGGTAGGCAGAAGTGTAACATTAGTAACATTACACCCACATTTCGCCATGAATTTTTAGGTCCCACGTAATAGGGGGCGAGCCAATTGCCGTAACCGGGCACATCACCAGACTGCGTGCCGCTACTGAGAATTTGGAAAAACCCAGTAACAATTTTGCCCGACCCGGGAATCGAACCCGGAACCTCCGATCAGCAGTCGCATACGCTATACACTGGACCACGGAGGCAGTACATAGCAAAAGTAATACTCAATTCTAATATTGACCCTCTGTGTGATGGTTAATCCATTCAAGCTATTACTAGCATAGACCAAAACTATTATAAAAATTAGCTATAAATGCATATTTAAATAATTGAGCATTGAAAAAAATTCCTGTTCAAAAAGTAGAGCCTCATGAGAAGAATCAAGCAAGAAAGTCAGGACCACTCTTTTCATCGTCCTGTTTTATACAATTTAAATTTATTCAATAGGTCTAGGAAGGTCAATATGCCTCTCAAGACATTACCTACCGTTACCGCTATTGGTATAAGGAAGATTTCTTCATTAAGGCTGCTAATGTCTTTATTTGTAGTTTCTTTGTAAGCCTCGTTTTAATTCTGAATGTCACCTGGTCTGTTTTAGAAGAGTTGGTATTAAAGCTTTTATATTTTCAAATACTAATTCGATCTGAAAATCGAAACTGCTGTCCTTTACAATCTAGCCAATTTATATACGTCGTCTTTTCATTACGTTACGGTAAATAAACTTGACTACTACTTTCTGTAAATACTAGTTGGCATCAATATTATCATCCTGTCTGAGAAATTTCTGTCACACAACAACTTTACCTCGGTGCCAGTATCTGATTGCTGATTTGGCAAAATATTAATATTTACTAAAATTTATTTTCAAAAAGAAAGTATAAAAAATCTGTGCTTGATAACTGAAAAGTTACTTACATAAAAACTGCGCACCAAATTTTTATCACAAGAAAAATCAAATGGCATTTAAAAGGAAAGAAGAGATGACAATTCGATACCGAAAATGTTGGGGCCGAGATAAAACGGATGCAAATTTAGAATAACGACAGTGAATTTGACCGAGTCAATTTCCGTGAACCTTGATGGCATGGGCCACGAAACACAATAAATGGCTTTTCATTTAAATTTAAGAATATTTTTTATCACCGTGCTTTCTTGTATTTTTTTCTATTCCTAAAATTTTTGCATTTGTTGGCGGTGGTTTAAGTTCGTTTTTTTTCTCATTTGTTTGTTAGCAGTTAGGAGGATTTTAGTTACAGATATTGTCTGCGTATTCAATTGTTAATTATCACTTGCTTATCGGCGAAAGTAAACATCGCGAGAAAACCTGCATGTCTGAGAGTTTTCGAAAGACATGTGACGTCTGCCAAACCGCACTTGGCCACCGTGGGCCTTACCCGTCTCATAGTGAGAGGAGGCCCGTGCCCAGCAGTGGGACAATATATAGGGCTGATGATGATTGTCTGCGTATAATAATATAGCGTAGATTTTCAGCAATCACTCATCACTTAACACTGCGATTGCTGTTTGTTCAATCCCTGCAGAAGACAATATTACACTCCAATTTATACAATGTTCGTGACTGTTATATGTGGCCGTTGTTTCAATGTTTGTAAAATATTTACTTCTAGTACGAGCAATCTGATACACAACGAACTCGTACTGATAACTGCATGCACACACAATTATAAATTTAATTTAATTTCCTAAGTGTCGAGCGTAAGATAAGACAGAAATGCATCGCACCATTCACAGATTTGCAAATATTACATATTTATGTTATGATGTTTACTTAGAGTAGGTTATATTAAATAAAGGAAGATAATCCTCTCTCCATTTCAATCCATTGATATGCCATCAGCACTAGATATTCCGATGACAAAATAAGTAAATATTTCGTTAAAATCTCTGCCCGCCAAATTCGCGGCCCCACACGTGAAACGTGAAATCTCATCAAATACTTGTCCTTTATCTGGGATGATCTCGACCAGTGATAAAATCTGACACGGCTACTTTACTAAACTGTGGAGACTACCATCTTATTTTTGTCTATAGTTCTGTAAGAATCGGCGATAGAATTCTTACCGATATTTTTATCTCGATGAAAATCCTTAGGTACGGGTCCTCCTCCATCACACAATGTTGAGTTTTGAATCAGATGGAGGTAGAATACGTAACCATCGATGGATGTTAGGCATAATTTTATGGCGATTGAAATCTGTCTTCCCTATTCAATGTTATGTCTCGAGTCTGGTGGAAGGAGTATATGCGACTACCGAAAGATGTTGGGCCTACTTATGGAAACAACCGTGGTGTCCTGGACTCCCCTAAGTGGCAGGATTACGTGAATTTAACAGTGTGGTATAACATACGCGATGATGTTTTTTGGTTTGCGAGGGCGGTGATGTTCCTTCTCCTACTCCATCGTCTCCTTGCTCAACATTACTGCCATGCAGAAGGAGATGGTGGCGTTTCAGGCTCTCCCACTGCAAATGGCTGGTACCAATATGCGAACGATAGCCTCGTGGAGACACCAACAGATTGCTATCCAGAGGGCATCGGGTTCAAATCCACGGCGCTTACCACTGACTTTTCGAAGTTACTTTGCGCCTTAAATTGTTAATTATCGCTTGCCTCGTGCTTCGAAGAGCACGTTAAGCCGGTCTTTTCACTCAACCTTGCTGTCACGCAGAAATAAAAGGCTCTCCCGTTCCGGATCATGGCTGGTACCAATACCGATGATTCTGATTTCTGATTATTTAAAACTTGATCAAAATAAACAGTTGGTTTTGTGCGTTTGTTCTTTTTGTTTTGAGGTATTGAGGCAGCTGTAGTCTTAGCTATTTACCGTTCAACTGAGGATAACATTATATGATGAGGTATTTACTGCGCCTTCATGTTGTTTTTTACTTGAGAGCGAGCGTTGCAAAATGTGTACTTAAGTATCTTAGCACAACTCACACGATCACTCACATAGCAGACATTATTTGTACACTAGCTATCAGACGAAATACAAATATACAATGTACCTACTTGATAAAAATAATTATTAACAAATAAAAAATTAAACACACAAATAATTATCTTGGGTGAGCATCGAACTCATGTCCTCTGGCTTAACAGATAAGATTGTAACTATTGACTAAATAGGCATTGTTACAAAACAAGGACTAAATCAAACATCATACTTAGCCCTAGGCCTGGTTGATTTGTTCCAATGAACACTAGAGACAAATGCCACACAAAAATTAAGCAATAGAGTATATAGAGACTGCCTCTGTGGTCCTGTAGATAGCGTATGCGACTGCTGATCGGAGGTCCCGGGATCGATTCCTGGATCGGGCAAAATAGTTACTGGGTTTTTCCGAATACTCAGTAGCAGCCCGGAGTCTCGTGATGTGCCCGGTAATGGTAAAAGGCTCGCTCCCTATTACGTGGGACCTAAAAATTCATGGCGAAATGTGGGTGTAATATTTACACCTCTGCCTACCCCTTCGGGGATACAGGCGTGAGACTATAAATAAAAATAAATAAATATAAAATATAGAGTATATACAAAGATACTTTTAGAACAGTATAGTTACTCCTTCTCCTAATAATATAATTATGAATGTCTTTTGTTTTGGAATATTGCCGAAATCGCAAATAAAGAAATCTACTGTTTCATACATTTCGTCGAGGTTGAAATTAAGTTCATATAGTATATTAACCTCATCTTATTTCGCGACGTTGTTTAATAATAATGAATACAATCAGATGCTCCTAGAGCTACTAAGGAAATCGTTCTATAATTACTTTTACAGCGCCAAGTCCTGAACTGACTTACAAACTATTTACTCCTTATATTATAAAAACCAGCGATAGCCGAGTGGAGAGACCGACAGACTGCTACGCATAGGGCCTCGGGTTCGAATCCATGGCACGCACCAATGGCTTTTCGAAGTTAAGTGCTTATTACTTTTTTAATTATCGCTGCTTACCGGTGAAGGAAAACATCGTGAGGAAACCTTACAGTTCTCCATAATGTATTCAAAAGACATGTGAAGTCTGCCAACCCGCACTTGGCCAGTGTGGTGGACTATGGCCTTACCCTTCTCATAGAGTGAAGAGGTCTGTGCCCAGCAGTGGGACAGTATATATACAGGGCTGATGATGATTATAAAAACCAATCAACTGATCTATTATAACATTTTGTGGTCATATTGCTTTTACATTTTCTTACGGGACGTACCGACTTTTTTTTGAGTAACCGATATTTCGGCACTGTTGCAAGCGCCATGTTCACGGATGTGAAATATCTGCTACTCGAAACATATCACGTACCTTTAAGTACACATATCAACAAAGTCTAGGGATATTTTATATTTCATCAAATATCTAAAAATCTATGAAGAATTTTCTGATACAGTAAATAGAAGAATCATAGATTATTTTAAGGTCTTTAATAAAAATAAAAAACATTTCGTGTTTTTTTTTGTTTTAAATAAAAAAAATAATTTTTTTAATCATCATGGAAAATTAGTATGATAACAACAAACATTTCTTCTTAAAAAACTATTAATTTTAATAAAAATGGAAAAAATCTTGTAAAATCTAATCATTAATAATCAGTGTTGCCACCTCTTACATTGATTACACATCGACATCGATTGTTAATACTTAAAATTAAATTGTCAATGTCTTGCTGCGGTATGAGGTCCCATGTCCTTTGCAAGTGTTCGTAAAGTTGTTGTTCAGTCGTCAAATTTGGTGGAAAATCTCTCAAAGCTTTTCGTTGTAACATGTCCCAGGCATGCTCGATAGGATTTAAGTCGGGCGACTGTGCAGGCCAATCCAAAACTTGAATATCGTGCTCTCGGAGAGCGGTCGATACCAGCCGCGCCGTATGGCAAGGAGCATTATCGTGCATGAGTAGAAATTCATGGCCTATTTGAGTTCTGTGTGGGACAATAACGGGCTCTACTACCTCCTCGTGGTATTTTTGTGCAGTCATGCTGCCTTGGATCCAAACGAGTTGGGTTCGTCCGCCAAGACGAATTCCTGCCCACACCATGATTGTCCCGCCTTGGTATGGGTGGACCTCCTGAGGGTGCCGTAGACGGCTAACTCTCCCTGGAGCTCTCCAAACGCGTGTTCTTCGTGAATCCGGGTGAAACCCAAACCGGGACTCATCGGTGAACAGCACCAAAGACCATTGTTCGTCACTCCATGGTAAATGCTCCCGAGCCCACGAAAGCCGCCGACCGCGATTGCCACGTCGCAATGCTGGAACACGCAATGGTCTTCGAGCATGAAGATCAACTTCATTTAACCTTCTTCGCACGGTTTGGTCGCTTACCAGCAGCTGGTGGTCCTCCTGGAGCCTTTGCACTAGTTGCAGCGCTGTGATATTGGGTTGTCTTCTGGCGGTCATTTGGAGAAATCGATCCTGTCTCTGCGTAGTAACACGATATCTACCTGTGTGCTGTTCGGCCACATCTCCAGTACTGCGATAACGTGACCACAACCTTGATATCACATTTTGACTGGTATGTAGGGCCTCAGCAACGACGCGTTGAATTGCACCATTTTCTAACATGCCCACGGCTCGTAACATTTCATCTCGACTCAAATGACGACGTAACATGACTTTTAAAGTTCGTACGTCACGTTAAATTAAAAAAGAAAAACAATTAAAAACCCTTTTCATTAATAATTATAATAAAACAGTTTTAACTTTCTTTAATGTAACGAATTACTAGCAAATTTGCCGCCATATTTTGTTTATTATTTTGTTTTTTTTCTTTCCATGTTCAAATTTTGAAAATAGAATAAAAGAGGTTTTAATCTGTATATAAACTTTTTGTGGAAACTAACAAGGTTCTAAACTATAAACTCGTAAATAATTTAGGATTAAGATATCCCTAGACTTTGTTGATGTGTGTATGTGGTATATATCCCGTAGGAAAATATCAAACTGATGTTATGAAATTAATGAAGAAAATGTCTTCTTTCAAGGTAATGGCTACATCGAAGGAACAGAACTGGACGGGTTCCTCAAGGAGTTCGTATCAAGTGCCAACTTCACCGACATCAGCCCTGATGTAAGTAATAGATTATAAGTTTTATATACTATTGCTTATATCATCGTTTCAGCTAATGTATTTTATATGTGTGTTCTGAAAAAAAACCTATTTAAAGAGATTGTGCCTTTGTGAGCAATGGCACAAATGTGCCATTTGACGTATGTTTTGGTGTAAAGACATTTCTTGGTTTGTTTCGCACGTGAGGACGATGTTTCTTATGATCTAGGCTGACTTTTTAAAAATAGGAGTGCTTTCTATTTTACAGCGGTATAAATATGACTTAGGCCGCCCACACATTAGGCGTCAGCGTCATCGCAGCGGCACCGCAGCGTTTTAGCGGCGTTGACGCCTAATTGCCGCTGCGTTGTCACTGATGCCTAATGTGAGGGTGGCCTTAAAGGACACACACTCGTCTAAACTTCTTTTAGCGATAAAGATTTACCTGTTTCTAGGAAACTTTGAAAAGGTGCGATATATCTTCACATTCACCGCTAACACATAATAAGATACGACCTTATAGAGGACATAATTACTTGTGGCTATTCATAACAGGAAAATAGAGTAAACTTTTTGTTTACTGTTAGCTTTCTAAAAAATATTTGTGACATGTCTTATGAAATAGTGTGTAGACAAATCAAAATATCCCACTCATTTACAATTCCTTTTAATGTTCCATCGCATTGAAATACAAATAATTCAATATCAAAGAAAATATCGTCAAAATATCATTAATACAAAAGACACAATAAAATTTCAATAATAAGATCTAAAATCCAATTTTCAATCCACGATTAATATCCATCCGATTTTCCCCAATCCAACATTCTCGTGCACCGTTTATGCCCATTTGCTTTAACGTCCCCAGATTTCTACCAAGTAGTAATACCCGTAACCTCTGGCAGAAGTAAGTCTGATAGTGACATTGCTTCTGCCCACACCTCCAGCAATAATATAGGCATTGCCATACTGGGTATAGCCAACTTCTGACACCTGGACGGCAGAAATCCTGGTAGACCTGTTGCCACGGTAAATTATGTCTTGGGATTGTATAGCGTTGCGGATTGGATATTTCTGGAAGTAATTTCTGGAAAAAAAGAGAGTTATGAAGTTTGTGATCTTATCAAGGTTGTAAATGGATGAAATATTGAAGTGAGAGTATCTGAGGCATTGTATTTATATTGTCTAGCACACAGCGCGCTGTGAGTTAGACAATACAATGCCATAAATAAAAATTAAAGTTTCTACATTAGTCGATTTAAATGTAATAATTTAGTGAACATCGCAATAAAATCCGTAAACTGTAGTTTAATTTCAAAGTGTAAACTTCGCGTAAATCCAAGAAGATATTAAATTTGTATAATCTTTTTAGTATACTTAGCTCAATGTAATATTTATGTATTGAAAATAAATGATCAATTAATTTATTTATTTGACCCATTTTATGACCGCTACATTTTATGAGAACGGATGTCATCATGCAACCATGACGCATTTTGAGGTAAAATTGTTCCATTTCTTACTTAGTAGATATTTGAACTTTTACGATGGCAACTTTTAAAGGCAATTTTGTCGTGTATTGCCACACCTACTGTTACGCCCTGGTTTATTTCGTGCTGTCCATTTGCACATGTCAAGGTATTGTTAGGACATATTTTGTTGAACGCGTCTATTCGTACTAACTTACAAGAATACATACGTACGTTAGAATATGTATGTTAAGTATAACCATTGAGGTTAAACTTCAAAGATGCCTATTCAAGAATTGAATTTATGAAGACGATGCTTCTAATTGAATTTCGACGTCTTGTCAGTTCGAAAGTTTGTTGGCAAAATAAAGAGTATTGGACCGCTATAATTATTATGTCCAGTAAACACCCAAATTTCTAACAAATAACAAGGAACCACACAGATTCCCCCAATTGGGGATCGAGTCCAAAAAAAACACATAACCATTACTTTATACTACGTTTATGTTACAGCGATCTATTTTTTAATCTATTGTGGAATTCGGCAGCAAACGAATTTTAATAGTAAATTCAATTTCCATATACCTTTGTTTCTTTTTATTTTTCTTTTCAATTATTATTGTGCTGATTAACGTCCGTGCGGCATTTAAGGTGCACACAGAATAACAGCGTTGTATTGTGGATACTACCACAATGCAACATTAAAGCTGAGTGTGCACCTATCTGTCACAGATTACTCTTAAGGGTTGCGATGTTTTATTTTATATGTTAAACTTTTTCTGTGTTCTGTGACAAATAAATAGTTTTTCTTTCTTTTCTTTCTTTCTTAATGACTCATTAATCTTCGTTTAACATATTATTACAGATCCATTGTATTTGTATTTATTTCTCACTGCAATGAGTAATGAGTACATAAGTACTCGTTACTAAGTTACTACATTAAGTTATTGTGACACAATAAAAAAACAATTATAGTGGGTTGATACCTGAACTAGGATGATTCCTGTATCTAAGTTTATGACACATTTGTTTAAAGATCTTACCTGTACAACAATCTATCTCCAGGGCTAACCCACCCGGTACTCAGATCAGATCTTCCAGTTGCATAGTTTGGATGTACTACCGCTCCAAAAGAGTAGGCTGATAGAACGGCCAGGGCCACGAACAGGACTAGATGCCTCATCTGTAGATAATACAAATATCATCAATTATATTAGCCGTGTGGTTGACGGCATAGAATACAAGTGTCACCACCCCCTATCTTCCCGTGGGTGTCGTAAGAGGCGACTAAGGGATAACACGATGCAAATACCATCTTTGCGTAGAGACGGAAAACTCGACATCAAACCCTATACGACTGCCTCGTTGGTCTCGCGGCATAAATGTGCGCGTGGGATCGGGAGGTCCCGGGTTCGATTCCTGGGTCGGGCAGTGTTATTGGGTTTTTCTGTCACGAAACTCTCAGTAGCAGCACGGAGTCTGGAAATGTGCCCGGTATGGCAATAGGCTCGCCCCTTATTACGTGGGACTAAAGTATATCTGGCGAAAAGTGAGTGTAGAAATACACCTCTGCCTACCCCTTCGGGGATAAAAGGCGTGACGATATGTATGGGTGTATGTATATTAGTAGTTATTGATTTTAAATTTTCGCGATTTGTATACATCATACTAAACGTCTGAAACAAATAGGTATTTATACCTTAAATAAGTTTTAAACAATAGGACCCGCTAAATTATTTTGTATTATTATTCTTGCTAGTTTTGTTCTTCTGAACTAAACTAGCAAGACCATGACCTGCAATTTAAGACACAGATAAATTCTAACCTTGTATCTAACGTGAATGACCGTTAATGATGTACAACGATGCCATGCGATGCGACGAGAAAAACTGTCAAGCTATTAGTAAAATATAAGGTGATTTATATATTATCAAACTAGAGGACGCCAGCAGCTACGTCTGCATTTTTTTTAAATTTACCCGTTTTGGCCGATCCCGTGGGAATTTCGGGAAATCCCTTCTTAGTGCACCCCTACGTTCTCCAAGGAATATACATGCCAAATTTCAGCTTCCTGCGCCCAATAGTTTCGGCTGTATCGTGTCTGTCAATCAGTCAGTAACGCAAGGATTTTATATATTAAGATAATAATCAACTAGAATGAATACAAAGAGACCATTTCGAGATAATGGTCTTAATATTATTATGAATTTCATTACCTGATTATTAGTCATATACTTACCAACCTACTGTCGTAATGACGTTTCAATTGGAAGGGCAATTAAGTGTACAGTTTTGTGGTTCATTAATGATCTAAATTAATTACGTACGGTATTTTTTAAATTTGTTGCATATCAATGAAATGTTGAGTGCCAGTTTAGTTATTATTTATTTACTACTGCCAATTAGGTTGTCATTGATTATATGTATGATACGCTTTTTAAGACAACCTCTGTATTTCATTCTGCCTTACGGAGGACTCAACAAATATTCCACTGACACAAGGAAGACGGTTTCGAAATACAAATTAGAGTAGATTGTGATCTCCTATACTACTATACCTACTACGCGTGTCATAGTATTGTTCCCTGTGAGAATAGAACACACAACAGGTGGCACATTGTCCAACGGCAAGTGGACCACTAAAACCACTACGTTTACCTTGAAGTCTTTAGTCTATAACTACATAAAGTCATTTTTATTTATATGTTCACAATTTTTAAAAATAAAAATGAATCACCAATTATTTCTAAACAGATGAACGAAATTGGATAGTCTTTCTTTTATATTATGTTTGTTATTGTGACGAGCAGTTTTGTATAAAAACAAAGCATGGTGGTATGAAGTTCACCGGTTCAGTAAGTATTAAATAAAATTGGGTATTAAAAAAATGGCATTCGTCATATTATACTCCATGTAACGATATATTTTTTTTAAACAAATATATATTATGCACCATTGCAAGTGTAGCCGCAACAATGTTTTAAGGTGCACCCAGGCTTGAAACAACAATTTGCGAATCATTCAAAGTGTTGTCTCGTGTGGGGACCAAACCCACAACACTTGATACAGTTCTAAACGGCGATTTGACCGCTTGAACCACAACGTCTTACGAAACTGTCTCAGTTAGTAAGTAGGTACATAATCTTAATTCTAAACATACCTTTCCAATTTTATCCTTGACTGATATTTTTGTTTTCCTAAGCAACTGTTCAGTACACTGTTACCGTAAATTCTAGCACACTGAATGAAACCATCTCATGTCAGATTATTATATTGAACAGAACAGATAAGACACTCTTATCAGTGACTCATGTTTCGTGATGTGTTTTCTCATTTGCGGTTGCAAGAATCAATTGTCTTCGTTAGCTCACTCATACGGTAATCAAGTGCTTTGTTTGAATGAGGATAGAGGTATATGGAGTACGCAAGAAGATAGGGAAAGTAAATATGACGTCTTATTGGAATACCTTTTCTTTTTGTTCTATCTTTCTATCGTCATGCCCATCGGGGTAGGCAGAGACAATGGAACGCCAAATGCTCCAGTTTAAACACACTTCTAGTTCTACCGCTTCCTTTACATTCGTTAACCTCATCATGTATGCCCGTTGGTTACGGGTACTTTTTAATCGGTACCCATATTCTTTTTGTTATTGACTTAGAAACCCTGTTGCAGACTATTCCCTCAGCTACCTTATAGAGCTGTTCGCAATAAGACAAACAGTCTACTTCCCGGTTCGTCTAAACTAGTCTAAAGGATGGATATTATGCCAATACACAATACATGTAATATAATATTTGTTGCAAATGATTTAATTTTGGGACAGTTGAAGGTTCATGAGATTCTTGCGATGAAAACGATGCGACGATCACCACGTAATACAGAGACATCCTAAAAAAGGATGGACATGGAGCATGTATGAGAAATTTGAAGAGAATGAATGAAGCAAGAGAGATATGTCAGGATCGTTGCAAATTAATGGTGGTCCCTAGTCTCTGCCCACCCCTTCGGAGTTCGGGAAACAGATGTGAGTCTATGTATGTATGTAATACAGAGAAATGTGCTTTGACCTACACATATCCTCCTTAAGGTCACAACTTTATAATTGCGTGTTATGCTCCTGCGGTAAGTTTTCAGGGTCGGCGATAAAAACGCAAATAACGTTTTATAGTCAAAACAAATTCCTGAAAGTAAAGTTCTTTGTTATTATTATAGAGTTTACGGCTTTTTGTTGATTTCTCGTAATAACTACTGTTAAAATACTCGTTTATACAAATACAAATTTTGGGGTAGTACCTCTTGTTCCTCGACCGCCATCTTGGATAGAGAAGAGGAGCACTCTCTCCAAGATGGCGTCTCTCACTCGTTGATCTTGTTCGGCATTTTTGCAGCAATTTAAATTCCCTACAACTTTGGTTCTGATACTTGGTCGTAAAACCAGAAATAAAAAAGTTTATTTATCATATTGTGTTATTTCGGTAAATATAACGTGTCTTCATGTGTATTGTGTCCTCAGTTTTTATATGAGCCAGGTTGCGGCTTAGGGTCTCATAGAGCGTCGCTATTAAATTGCAGATGAAGAGCTATAGAGGAAAGTCGCATTTTTGTCGGTAATTCATTATCTCACTCTATTAATTTTGATAATGCCGATTATTTTGCAGCAGTTCTTCCCAGAACATTGCGACAGTTTATATCATTACGGTTTCCTTCGCATGAGCAGTATATCAAGTTTACAAGCCATGAGGGTGCTGTAGATTTAGAGCTTTGTCCATATTTTGCCAACCCATATTTTCAGGATTATTGTAATAAGTGAAAATTGGACCTCTTGATAGCTGGAAGCTGCGGAGTTTCGTTTCGGTTAAATGGGTCTTGTTTTGGAACAAAATAAGGACAAATTAAATGTAATCGATTTGAACTGCCGCGATTTGTATAAATCACAGTACAGTTTTATTATAACGGGTCTTACTCACTGTGTTTCATTAATTTAGGGTATAAATACCTTTGTATTACCTGACCGTTTTAAAACGGCTATAGTCCCACCGCAACCACGTCCGTTGTAACCGTTGGTTGCAACAAAAAAGGCGACATATATGCAGGTAAGTATATTCCTTCGCACGAATATTTTTCGTATCATCGTTTTCGGTTCCTTGATATGCTTGAGTAGCTATGAAATATAGCTTATGTGTAGCCCTGCTACGTCTCTGTGTTACTCTATAAAGTTTCATCAAAATTGTTAATGCCATTTGAGGTAAAACAGCCACCACACCACTTTCGTTGCTATCAGAGCCATCTACCGCATAGCTAAACTACAACAGCCACCACACCGCTCTCGTTGCTATCAGAGCCGTCTACCGCATAGCTAAACTAGAAACTTTCTCTAGCCCCCACCTAATACAATTGTAATTAGTTGTTAGTTCAGCCCGTATATAACAGATGTCGCTATTCTTAAATTAAATGAGCTTATGTAACGAATCTTTAACTTTAAAGCTCTATGCCAATACGTATTCGCACATGTCGTAACATTCCTTAAGTATTAGCAAAGTTATACGAAGTAGGAAACCTTTTACTAAAACAAAATTCTACAAAGTTGTATTTTAGGTTATATAACCCCTAGGATTGTTATCGTGAAAAGTAGTTACGTAAATCTAGTAGACCAATAAACGTGAAATACCCTCCGGCACGAAAACTCAGAACTGTAGATTGGCAAGCATCCAGAATCAGTTTCGTAACACTCCTGATTCTGTATATAAAGTAGGTATTCATGTGCCCATTATTGCGTATTATTGCTGAATGCGGTTTAAGTAATACGTTGGAAAATATACAGATACAAAGGTCATTGGGCATATCTGATCAGCTTTGCGAACAGTGGCGGACATTAACCAAAAAAGTTTTAAACAAAGGGGAATAATAATTATGACCTTTCATTGCATATAATTGTTTGATTAAAAATCGTCGGAGAAAAATGTACAAGTTCCTTTAGATATTATAATATTATATTATATTATATTATATTATATTATATTATATTATATTATATTATATTATATTATATTATATTATATTATATTATATTATATTATATTATATTATATTATATTATATTATATTATATTATATTATATTATATTATATTATATTATATTATATTATATTATATGTCTTGGGCCATACACCAGGAAGCAACAGACGCATCCGCTGCCATTTTAAATGATCTTATGATTGCTTTGGATCAAATTGAATAAAAAATATTTTAATGAATTAGCATTTAATTTTTCTTACCTATATCAATTAATTAGCGGACGCCCGCGACTTTGTCGGCCTCATTCAGTGATCCCGCGGGAATATCGGGATAAAAAGTGGGGTATTCCTGAAAGCGCAACTATTTTTGAGCGCAACTAAAAAAGGCGCAACTACTTTATTCCACAAAGCGCAACCGCGTCGAAAAATAGTGAAGGGCATAACAGATTCTTAAAGGACTATTTACTATCGATAGGATTTGTAAATCGTCTGCCCATTTTTTATTTATTATATTATGGTGATCGTTTTTAAAAGTACCAGAATAACAGAAATGAACAGAGGTTAGAAGTGTTTATAGAATCTGGTAACAAATATCAATCAGTAAAATGTTTGGAAAAGTACCAGGGTAACATAAATGAACAGAAGTTAGTAGCCTAATAAAAACCTGGTTTTAGGGTCATGAATCAGAAATAAAGCACTGGATGGTACAGGTAAAACTCAGGCGCACAGCGACAGCTAAATTATACTAAAATGTCCTGTCTTATCAACTATCGATATTTTCCGTTTGTTATTAACCAGCACTATTGCATCTTGATATTTAGTTGCGCTTTGTGGAATAAAGTAGTTGCGCTTTTTTAGTTGCGCTCAAAAATAGTTGCGCTTTCAGGAATACCCCGGGGCCTGGGGATGACCTTTCTCATGAATGTGGCTACCACACACAAAAAGATTTTTTCAAATCGGATCAGTAGTTTCAGAGATAAAGAGTATGGATATATACATAGGTAACACTTGAATTTTTTGAGTTTCCCGTAGCTCACATTAATGCGACTAATGCCATAGTAAATGAGCGTAGAGCGAGGGCGAGTGGAGCTTTCTTTAAGTTGCTTTATTTCACCATTTCCTCATCATCATACAAACCTTTGCTGGATATGAGCCCGTCTTAATTTGCTTCATATTAGAAAGTTTGAGTCCATCATTTATAGGATTTGGCCTACTATACCACGCTGGTCAAACGGGTTGTTGTTATAGCAATAAATACAGATTTACATAGAAGCGCTGTTCTTAAAGATTTCGTGTGCCGATCCCAAGTGGGGTCTGGCCCCAGTTTAGTTCGTAGTTGACGCCGTTGGCGGCGGTGGCGTCGTTCTCCGTCTCTCTTGCTCTAGTAGAGATAGCTGTCACAGCGCGACTGCCACACCGCCAAGCGGCAATTTGAGTCGCAGAAAGTTTGTCTTCAAAGCGCCCATATGAAATACGCCTCTATGTAAATATCTGAGCTCTTTGGTTATAGGGTCTAATGCTGAGACTACCGTTTCTTCGCAAATATACAATTTGCTTTATCGCTATCCGTAGCTACCCTCGGAATCAAATGGCGTAGTGAAAATTTGTATTCTTAATCCTCACCGCAAGTAGTCACAGCGACACTTCATGTGGAGTGATTTTGGTACATTTGAAATAATCCTTACTCTCTAGCACATCAGCCACTACGCCTGAACTTCAACACAATAACACCCTACAAGTAAAGTCCTGACTTTTGTTACCCAACCGGCACTGGCAGTTTGCCAATACGTGCAACGCCATCTGTCAATTGCATTAATATGGCCATTGAGTTTCATAGGTTACTGAATGTAGCTGTTGTTCGACTGTAAGTTATGAAAGTAATATAATAGGGTTTAAAGTTTTATTGTAATAGGTACTTTGAATTGACATAGAATCTTCATGGTTTGAGGTTTTTGAATGAAACTTGTTTCACATGGTTTCTATGATGTTCTTCTTTTAAAAAAGTGAAACATTTGAATATCGCCTTTCAATTGTTTCTGTTATTCAACTTAGACAAGAAAGATGGGTAGTGCAAAAAATCGAGTGATTTTTGCATACGAGTTCCGATGCGAAACTAACGCGGCAGAAACATCCCGCAATATCAATGTTGCGATTGGAGAGGGGTCTGCTAATGAACGCACCGTGCGATTTTGGTTTAAACGCTTTCGCGATGGAAACTTCGACTTGAAGAACGAGCCACGAGGAAGACCGCCCGCACAGGTGAATAAAGATGAATTAAGAGAGATAGTGGAAGCCGATCCTGGTCAAACTACCCAGGAATTAGCGGCATGGTTTAACGTTACCTTACCCACAATATTGACTCATTTTCGTCAAATCAACAAAAAAAAAAACAAAAAATGGGTGCCTCATGATTTGACTGATCTGCAGAAAGAAACGCGTGTTGAAAAACTTGTGTGCCTTGTTGAATCGTTACAGAAATGAAGGAATATTGGATCGAATTGTGACATGTGATGAAAAGTGGAATCTTTATGACAACCGTAAAAGAAAAATGCATTGGCTGACCCCAGGTCAAACGCCACAACAGTGTCCAAAAGCAAAGCTTACCAATAAAAAGGTAATGGTAACTGTTTGGTGGTCTCAACATGGTGTTATTCGCTTTAGTTTTCTCCGATCTGGTCAAGCAATAACGGCAGATGTCTATCGTACCGAACTCCGAACAATATTGGCAAAACTAGCACTAAAACAGCCCCGACTCATGAATCGATCTTCACCATTATAGCTTCATTAAAACGCGAGAGCTCATACAGCACGGGAAACCGTTTTGACCCTTCAAGAACTGCAGTTAGAAACCATTCATCATCCTCCGTATTGCCAGACCTTGCTCCAACGGACTACCATTGTTATCGTGATTTGGACAATTATCTACGTGACATGAAGTTTTCTTCCCAGGAGACAGTAAAAAATGCTTTCGACAGTTTGTGCAGTCTAGATCCTCAGAGTTCTATCGCAAAGGCATTAATGACCTTCCTATTAGGTGGCAGCAATGTATAGATAATAATGGTAACTATTTTGATTAAAAAATAAGTTAAAAAATAAACAATTTTGATTTTCAGTACAAATCGGCAATTTCATACTTTAGTTTACATTTTTTACTTTACATACACCCCTAATATGAATAATTTAATAATTAAGCTTAGGAGCTTGTTCGTATGCAAAAACTTGTAGGTGATATAAAACACATATATTGCTTCCAGGTGATCAAGATAAAGTTAATTAACAAAATTTTATCGTCCACAACGTCTAAAAATATTTTAATTGTTGATATTTGCAGATCTTTCTTGATATAAAACTTAAGTCGTGTTGGTCAAAAACGTGAAGTATTACTTATGCTAAACTAAATTTGAATACATACACCAATACATTTACAAAATCTCAGTACGTCACAAGGGCTCCCACTTTCCCGGTTCTATTCAATTTTATTGAGGCGTTACCAAAAGTATAATGTGTGAAGATTAAACCCAAATAATAATTTCAAAGGTTGAAGTTCTTGTTATTTATGATTTGTTCTGCCTGATGACAGGTCTATATGCACTCATAGTCAAACACACTAAGGAAAATAAGATAATAATTACAAGAACTAAGTACAGTCATTATTGACTTCACTGCAAATCAAACATGAAATCATTTTATATGGTGTCGACGATTTATACAATATGGCCTCTTATCTAAATGTTTATAAAGACAACAAATACAAGATAGGTAGCTGTTATACAGATAAACGTCTGATTATAATAATGTTATAATGAGATTTGCAAATAATGATTCCTAATAAAATCGATAGTAATATTGTTGAATCATCTAGATTGTCACCGTCTTATACATCATCTTTTTAGCGTTATCCCAGTTTCAGTCTGGGGTCCGCTTTCTAGTCTAACCGGATTTGGCTGAATATTAGCTTTTCCACAGAGCGACTGCCTGTCTGACCTCCGCAACCCGAAGGGATAGCGATATTCCATGGTTAAAGACTAGTGTCAGTTTGTTTAGAAGGTACTGACGCCCTGTAACGACTGTCAAAGATCTTCATGACAACCGGGACCGACGGCTTAACGTGCTCTCCGAGGCACGGGACAAGCGATAATTAACCATTCAATACGCACATAACTCCGAAAAGTCATTGGTGCGCGCCGTGGATTCGAACCCGATACCCTCTGCATGGCAGTCTGTTGGTATATCCACTCGGCTGTCACCGTCTTATACAATGTTGTTTATTGAATGATTGAAAGAGACCGAAGATTCAAACAGAAATCAGCCCCGTATCACCTCAATGATATCGTCATCGTATCAAGTTATAAGAATTGTTGGTAAAAAAAAGTGCAGTAGGTACTTCAGAGTCATCTTCATCATCATTGTCATTATTCCGGTTGTAGTCAATATTTTCGCCTTGCACCCCGCGGACCGCATTCTAGTCATAAATAGTGTCTTATCTCAAATCTGTTTGATTCGACTGTAGAGTACTTCGAAATAGTCTAAGAATATTTATGTACCTATTCAAATCTGTTATTTACAATTTTCTTTTAAAAATATTTCCTTATCTATTATAATTTTCTTATCTGTAAAAGTCTTGCGAGTGTTTTCCATGAGCTGGTTACTAAATCACAAATAATTTTGGTACCTGTTATGTAGTAATAGAACAAAAAAAGTAATTTTAATTACTTAAATATTAAAATACATGTCATGTTCTTTCAAAGATTTAATATTAAAATCAAAAGTTACAATTTGAAAAAAGAAAATCTGCCCGAATATCCACCCATATAATAATTTGTATGAATGAGATTAACGGCCCCAGATTTCAACTAAGAAGTAGTATCCATATCCTCTAGCAGAAGTAAGTCTGATGGTGACAGTGTTCCTATTGACACCACCAGCTGTGATGCGAGCGGTCGCCCACTGGGTGTATCCGTACTCATTCACTTGGATAGCACTGATCCTGGTGCTAGAATTGCCACGGTATGTGATGTCTTGAGACTGGACCGCGTTGGCGATGGGAGCCTTGTAGTAGTAATTTCTGAAATTAAATATTGGATTTTTGTAATCACTTAATAATATTTGACATAATATCTGAAGTGGCATATTATATTAATTATATTATATTCATCGATTGGGCAATTACTAGTCGTTCTTCCCCGGTTGAGTTGTTGACCATAAATAACAAAATATCACTGATTATTATTTACCGTGAGTGAGTCACTTCACCATAGTCTTATAACTCAGTACCTAGGACTGAAACACTGTCGTGAATTATATTTTCCAGTAACTTTTCCTCTTCCAAAGCTTTATATATAGTTGGCAATGACTAAAAATCTTGTTATCACTAGTATAGAATCATATAAATTATTGTTTGCCTCAGATAAGCTACTTGCTTGCTTTACGAATATGAAATAATGTCGCCGTCCCCAGCGAATAATATCGTAATCAACTATTGCGATGGAAGTGCTTTGTGCTATAAAGACACGTTGTTCTATTTTAACGTTCTATTTTTACTAACCCTAAGCTGTCTGCTGTCAACTTGCCTTTTTTTAAGGGTTGACAACACTTTACTGCTTTAATGGTGACAAATTCAAGAATTGCGACAGAAATACGATCATATTCATAAAAAAGGCTACTTCAAAACTACTTATATTAAAAAGTTCGTCATGCAACTGACATTGTTACCCATATTTCTGAAATCTTAACTATCATATCGGGATGCTTACCTGTGCAACACCCTGTCTCTCGCATTGATCGATCCTACATTCAGGTTACGGATCACAGCATTACGTTCAACTCCTACTGACAGATCTTCTATTTCCACTGCATCAACCACTTCCACTGGTCCAGCCACTATCTCCTGTTCAAATTCAGCCCCGTGGGCTAAAACTGCCACGACTGCCAAAACGGCAAAAATATTTGGTTCTTCATCTGAAAATAGACAAGAAGTTTGAATTTTTTATCTAACTTCTTAATCATGTAACTAGAAAAGTGATTAATATGAGAGCTGGGGGGACATAAAGCAAGAAGGAGACCAAAGAAAAGATAAAGCCATGAATTGTGTGAGGGATAAATAGAATGAAAAGGAAGAAGTGAATGTTCAAAAATGACGTCTGATAGAGGAGAATGGATGAGAAAGACATTATGTACTAACACCAAGTAATATGGTAACAGGGCAGACAGATGAAGAAGATCTTACTTATCGCTAGATGCAAATGAAGTAATATTATATCTCCATAAGTTAAGCTGGCAAAATAGTTTAATTTGTAATTGCTGAGGAGGATTCAGGGTATAGGTTTGCTTTGCCTAGGTAAGGGTAGGTCCTGTCAAGGAAAACACACATTAGAAGGTGAGCTACGACCCTTAAGTTGAATGATACTGTTTATTAAGTCTTACCTTTTTCAGTTGTGTTTAGTCTCGCCTTAACACGTCTGTACAATGGTCACATCAGTATCTCTATTATATAGTAGCCAGCAAATAGATAAATTATCGACTTTGGATAACAACAACTGATTTTAAAGGAAGTTGTAGTTTTGATTGTGTGCGAAATTGATAAGATTGGCATCAATCTTATTTTTATGTAACTGGTTCCTTTGATGTCGATTTATTTTAATAAAAATAATAAAATTGCTATCCATACCGAAATAAAAATTATTGGCAGGGTTATTGAAAACCATGTTATTACAAACAAAGTCAGATCTAGGACAACTTCTCTTTGTTTCCTCCTCTTCCTTTAGTCGTGCGCTCACTACTAGCTATGCATCGTGATGTTCCCGCTCTCCGTTCGCCCTTTCGTGTTTTAGCAGTCGCCACTTGCCACGATCAAACGCACAATATATGGCCTCGCTCAGTCCAATACTAAGTTGTTCGGACACATCTTTGTTTAATAGCCCATGTACTGAAAATGTTAATGTATGTATAAGCTACTGAATATGCTCGGAGTTTCCCTGCGAGTTCGAATCAGCAATGAGGAGATCCACAGCAGAACCAAAGTCACCGAAATAGCTCTCCGAATAGCCAAGTTGAAGTGGCGATGGGCAGGGCACATAGCTCAAAGAATCGAAGTTTGGTACATTTGGCAGTCTCGGGTGATACACAATTTGTTTGCAAAACCAGTATCGTGCTTTCTATACGTCCTTCGCTTACTCCATGGCTTCGACCAGTAATAGTATACTCAAGACTTCTGACTCCATAACGATTGTCATAGATGCTCATGACGTTTGGGATCCTGCCCTCCGAAGGACTAATTAATAATTTACATGTGACTTTGTTAAAAAAGGCTGTGCCCCGAGATCAGCCACAAGTACTCTTGCCAACAGCTATCTATGGTTACAAACTAAATCAACTGCTCCAAACTAATATTTGCACAAAAATATCAACGTTGTAGCACTTTGCATCGCACAATAACAATAGCTCTTTGAATTTGGCAGAGATAGCTCTTTAATTTGAGAGGAAACCTTCTAAAGGCTGTCCAGTCTCTTAGGGGGGAGGCCGAGTTGTGTGGGACTTTAACGCACTAAAACCTCCTCGGTGGCCATCTTCTACACAATAGGGAGGGCTCTGGGGAATGATTTATGCTACTGGTGCTCCTCCTGTACTACGCCGTTAAGGCACATCACGGTGTGCGGTCCGGCTGACATGAAGATCTTCGCCAGTCGGTACGAATAGAAAGTACCCCCAAATAAACTAATACCTGCTGCTCTAAATAATAGCTCTGAAAACAACGCAGCCAGCTATCCTCGCAGGTATCAGGTAACGCAAGAAAAGGCAACATATATGTTATTCCCATGTATAAACTATATTTGTGTAAAACGTCATGAAAATGCATTCAGTAGCTTTTACGTGAAAGACTTACTTCTATAACGGAAGTACGATTGGATTACATAAGTGTTGCAACTTTATAGATAAATAAACTAAAATGACTAATTTGGACCGGAAAGACAAGACTTATGATAATGCATAAATAATAATCTTTTAGATATAGAACTGTTTCTGTGAATGAAAATATAATACCCACAATCAGTTGTTAACAGATAGTAGTTATCTTTAATCCGATTTGTAACCAATATATAAGCGCAGCTGAAGTTGTACTCTTCAGTAAACAATAGCCAGACAGCGTGTTTGATCAAGTTTGGAATAAATATTTAAATTTAAAGGTAAGATAATTCATTGTTCTTCTACAATTCTAGCAATTCATTCTATTCTTTTTTCATCAGTATTACTTGCATGGAGTTGTGATTGGCATATTTCGTATAATATTCAATTTCATAGTACTGTACTACCAATTTAAGAAAAATAAAAGTTTGAAAGGGGTACCTAACAGGGAAAAATAATAAGTCCTAAATAAAATTGGAAATAAACTGGACCAGGACTAGATATTGTATTTATTCGTGTTGCAATCGTATTATTCTCATTTTCAAGAATAAATAATTTGAACAATGCACACTTAATGTACAAAGATAATAATTATAATTGATTTACTTTTAAAACATTAGTTTTTGACGAGTTTTTGATAAGCTTTTTATTTTAGATGAAGAACCAAGTATTTTTCGCCGTCGTGGCTGTTCTGGCAGTGTTTGCTAGTTGAGCAGTCGTCGAGCCTGAGGTACCAGTAGAGCCAGTCAAGGTAGTGGATGCTGTCGAAGTGGCCGGCCTTCCTGAAGATCTTGAACGTTCTGGTGATGCTAACCGCAACCTGAACGTAGGATGGATCAATGCTGGAGATAGATTGCTGCACAGGTAGAAAATATTTTTTGGACCTATTAATAGCTCTATAAGACGATTAGAAAATGTTCATAGCGTTCCTTGGCTTGCCGTTTGTAATATATTGACACAGTTAAGTAACGTTCACTGAGGTCATATCTTGCATGGTTAACCGCTTGTGTGGCATTAAGTTCGAAGAGACCTAAAGTCCATCTACAATAAAATCAATGTCAATATCCATAAAATGGCCATGTTCTTTTTATGTATGAAATTTTAACAACCTTGAAGTGTAGAAAATGTATATTGGCTCCGATCTTATTAAGTGTACAAGATGCTCCTGTATCAATAATGATCCGAATGATACATTTTATATCTCGTGCAACTGATGATAGCACTGAGTGAAGCTTTCGATAGGCAAAATCGTCAGTTTTTATCTGAATTTTCTTGACGAACAGTATTTTTGAAAATTGTATTAACATCAAAGCACATTCTCTGACTTGGGTGAAGTCAAATGGGCGTGTCTGAATCGTCTCAAAATAATACTATTATAACTATAACTGCCGTTTACTAAAAGGCCTTCTGTTTTCCAGAAATTACTACTATAAGGCACCAATCGCGAACGCGATCCAGACGCAAGACATCACTTACCGTGGTAACTCAACCACCAGAATTACAGCAGTCCAAGTGAACGAGGTCGGGTACACCCAGTGGGCGACCGCTCGCATCACAGCTGGTGGTGTCAATAGGAACACTGTCACCATCAGACTTACTTCTGCTAGAGGATATGGATACTACTTCTTGGTCGACATCTGGGGTCGCTAAGTTATAACCGTCAAAGATCTGATAGTTAAGACGTATTTATGTGATAAGTCTATTTGAAACATAGTCGTATTTTGAAAAATTGATGTATAGGCTTTTAATTTTAAGGAATAAATTACATATTTATAATTTATTGTTTGTTTGTATCCCACAATATTACTATTACAAAAATATCATATGATAACAAAGATAACAAATATATGTGATGCCTGTCACTTTGCATGTGTGGAATACAGTCTTTAGAACGCATACAATATTTTTTATGAACCCAGGTAGTTTGAATTTAAATATTCTCGCAACAAGGCAGTTGTTTGCTTGATTTGAAACGTAGAGACTGTAGATTAAGAATTAATTTATATTATATAGTCTCAAATGCCTCCTTTCTGCTGATGATCGAGAGATTAATACTTGAGTCTTCAGTGGAGGAGATGGTAACAATTATGAAGGGTGCTTTGGAGAGGAAACGAATGAAGGTCAATTTAAGTAAGAAAAAGGTTATGGTTTTTGAAAAGGAGGAATGCGACAAGGTTTTTAATATTGTGATCGATTGACAACGAGTGGAGCAAGTGAATTGTGTTGTATGTTTAAGTACGCCGTTTAAAATAATGGCAACAACGAAGATAATATTGAAAGGCGAGTTAATGCTGGTAAATAAGAATGCAATAGGGTAAATGACGCTTTGAAGGCCCTTAAAAACAGCCAAAACGTGTCCAAAATGGCACGTTTGGCTGCGAATATAGGGGTGTTAGTGCTTTCACTTGTGATTGGTAGTATGAAAGTTAGGTATGGCAGTACGGACTTGAAAGTTGAATAAATGCCGTAAAAATAAGAGCACTGAGAACTACGGGTGGTGTGTTGTTAACGATAGAATAAAGAATATCATGCAAAAATTAAATAAAATAGGATCTTAAGGGGACTCTCCATACATGGGACAGATATAAGATTATTTTTTTGACTGTCGTGTACATGCTTGGTGTTTATTATTTCTTAAAGTCGATGGTTTGAAAGATATGCGCTTCCAAAGCGGTGGTTTTCATAAAAAAATGGGCAGTCCTCCAATTTAACTTTTAAAATAAATGAGTGACAAATCTCGAAAAAATAATTGCTTTTTATAGATAATTTTTTTATTTACCCGTTTTGGCCGATCCCGTGGGAATTTCGGGAAATCCCTTCTTAGTGCACCCCTACGGTCCCCAAGGAACATACATGCCAAATTTCAGCTTCCTGCGCCCAATAGTTTCGGCTGTAGCGTGTCTGTCAGTCAGTCAGTAACGCAAGGATTTTATATATTAAGATTATCTGATTTAAATTTTTTGTCTGGGCTAATTACCCGACTACGGCGAAGCCAAAAGGAAGGGTTATGTTTTTGGCAGTCTATGTATGTATGTATGTTTGTAAGTATGTATGTATGTTTGTATGTTCCACCGTAGCGTTTAAACTACTAATCCGATTTTAATAAATGAAGTGTCAATAGATTCGTAATAATGGCCCGGATCACATAGACTATATAAATTTTATCTATATTTTCTATTACGGAATTAACACCTCAGATTCCAACCTCAACAAAATTAAACTGAGATAATCATTACGTGTTTGTTATCAAAAGAAAGGTATTGGTGAGCACATTACAAATATGTACATATATTATACTGCTTGAGTCAACATATAAGTTTAAAACGCGGTTGTACTTACAATTCGCGCGGTACAGACGCTTTGCGTTACCTATTTTTCTTTCTTTCTTCCTTTAGGAATATTACAATGTAAATATTGCACGGTTAGTTTACATGGCCTAACGGATACGGAAAAATATTAAATAAAAAAATAAGTTTCAAAACTATAACCCGACTACTTAAAAAAGGGGGTTTAAAAAGGACGAAACAAGAAAATAGCTCATTCAGATATTAATCCAGAAAAGTACTTATAAGTACAGAAATGCTCAAACTAGAGCCGTAGTAGCACCTATTGTATATCTAATGTGGGTGCCAGAAACATTTACCTGCATTAAACAAACATGGCAGGTAACTACATGTACACACTAGTATATTTATTTTATTTATTTGGCACACAAAACAAAACATTGTGCGGGAATAAATTCTTAGAAGCTATTTTACAGTTTCCTCTTAAACTATGTTTCTAACTATGTGTACACATCATGGTTACAAGATACACGGTACAAGATGACACATTTAAGCCAGTACAAGATGTCGTTGTGTGATACAATACTTACCTACTAATTGTTACTTAAATACGCTAAAAGATGGGAAGTAAATGACGATAAACTAAATCATAATAAATAAATAATAACGCCAAACAAAAGCATTATTGATACGTTATCATGTGATGTTCGATGCTGTGAGGACGATGACATAATATGCCTCACTTTATTTTTAAATTGTGTAATATTACAATTGAAGACATCTAGTAAACATGATATCTCGGTAAAAGGTCATTATACAAACGACACATTAATTCTGACTAACGGATTATAAAAAGACGTGTTGTTGATGTGAACGTCCAGAATGAAGGTTTTCAAGTGTGGATGGCGCGATCTGAATCTAGTGTTAATGTTTGTTTCGAGTCGAATGCACAATCTTGTGAAGATACGTAAGATCCATGCAATTGCGGCGTGATTCAAGACAGAGTAAATTGAAATATTTTAATCGTTCTTCATAAGAGTGCAGACTATGATTGAGCCGGTGTTTGTAACACAATATTCTCGTCATTTTTCTTTGAATTCTCTCTATAACAATAGGCGCATCTATTGTTTGAGCACACCACGGCACCAGTTTGAGCATTTCTGTACATACACTTTTTTTACTGTACTACTTACTGTTTGGCTGAATATCGTGAAAAACCTTTCTAGTGACTTTTGACTCCGTGTATTTTTCCAGGGTTTGGATCAATGAGGACTTTTTTAGATCTCATTTATAATGGTGTTTTAAACAATCCTACAAATTTACAGCTGGGTGCGAATTATTGTAATCTCACCCCAGTTTTGACAAATTAGATCAAACAATTTGATTGATTTTTACGTAATTAGCATCATATTACTTTAATGCTACCGTCACCCTACCAAGTTATAAGATTTGTAAATAAAACATTCTTTATTATTGTACTTCAGAGTTATCTTCATCATCATCATTATCGTCCTAGCATTATCCAGGTTGTATAGCATATTTGGACATTCACCTTGATCCGCTTTCTAGACAAGTAATAGGATCTAGTCTCAAATCTGTTTGATACTTCAAAATTATGTAAACTAATGCAAAATATCTCATTTTGCAATGTTTGATGAAAATATCTAAACAAGTCTTGTCTGTATATTCAATAGATTTTAAATTGCAGCTATTTGTATACATCATAACATTTATCATAACGGATCTTACTCACAACGTAAAAGAAAATTGATAAAAAATCTAATTTAAAAAAAAAAGAAGAATTGACGTTCATAAGCGTTGCTTTTGTAACCTATATGGATAAATGAGTTTGAAAATTGAATGTTTAATTAATTTAAGGTATAAATACCTTGGTATTACCGACGTTTTACAAAGACAGTAGTCCCACCGCGACCACGGCCATTGTAACAAAGAAGCTGGCGTATATATACCGTCTCCCTTAAATTTTTTGTATAATAGTTTGTCGGGACCCTGATACGGTAGAATGCCGATAAAATGTAGCTTGAATGTAGTCCTGCTACTCCTCTATCTTACTCTATAAAGCTTCGTTTCATTAAAATTGGTAAAGCCATTCCAGGTACGAAGGCTACCCCACAAAAAAACAAAGATCAAAAATTTGGCATGAGAAAGTTCCACCCCCAGCGAACTATGTAGAATCCATTCGGTCTACACGCAGTGCGACTGTGGCACTCCAGAACAGACCATGAGTCACCTGCTGGAGTAGGACTCTCCGAATGTCCGTACAGATGTTCGGAGGCCGATATATGCCGAGCTACCGAAAATAAATTGCTGTGGTCACAAACTGGGCTGATGACAGGTCTATTTGCACTTATATTCAAACACACAAAAAATGAACTTAATAATTACAAGAAGTAGGTACAGTCATATTTAAGATAGTGTGGACGATTTATACAATATGGACCCTTATCTGCATGTTTATAAAGACACCGGATACAAGATAGGCAGCTGATATACAGATATCACAATCTTATAATGAGATTTGCAAATACTGATTGCTAATAAAATTAATAATAATATTGTTGAATCATTTAGATTCTAGATTGTCACCGTTTTATAAAATGTTGTTTAATGAATAATTGAACAAGGCAGAAGACTTTGTATCACTTCAAAGATATCGTCAACTGAGCAAGTTATAGAAATTTTTAATAAAACATATTGTATTATAGCGCTTCCGAGTTATTATCATCATCATCATCGTCCTAGCATTATGCCTGTTGCATCCAACAGTTACAACCCGTGAGCCGTTTTCAAGTCTGAAATCTGAAATGTTGCATTGAAATCGGTTACGGATTAAATCACGAGTATTATTATTTATATTTTGTGACAACGGTTTCTGTAAAGAAATCGAAACGTCGGCTGGTAATAATAAAAAATGTAGTTTCAAAATCCTTCAGTTAAAAAGTTATATTTTAAAACCAACATATTGCGATAGAATCCATAAACCGTAGTTTGTTTTCAGTATAATACTACACTAGATGAAATAATGTACATTCTTCTTCTTGTTTCAAAAGCAACACTTGTCATACAGTTTTAGACCAGTACTCGGCAGCGGGTATCGCATTTGGCCTTGCTTGATAGATGTTGTCGAGTGTGCACGATTCTGGGCATGCGGTGCACGTCATATGGCTCATTATCTGTGGTGATACGCTGCAGTCGCATTTATTCTCGCTTAGGTTGATATACCTTGACAGATTATCTTTAGATCTGCCAACCTGGGTGAGCAGCCTATTGAGCGCCTTCCAAGTTGGCTAAGGAAGTTAATATCCTGGAGGTAATTTTTTCGGTTTATAACCTGGCGAATGAATGTGGGGATAGAAAATTTGTCGCTCCACAAGCTGATTCTATCCTTAGAAGCGCTGTTAGCCGTTGTGGATATAGTGTGGAGAAAACTGTTCCGACTTTTTAGTCTTTTGGCTGCTGGGTCTGTGCCATAAACTGGGTGTCTTGAATCAGTTCCCTGTTTCCACTTTTCAAGCCTAGTAGCTACTTCTCTGCAGATAGCTGGCGGGGAAATACCTGACAGTGGAAATAACAACTTTACTGGAGTTGGTTTCAGACATCCTACTATTTGCCAGCACGTGTTGTTGTGTGCTAGATCTTTTTTTTGTCGTGTGTTGATCGATGTACATTAATTTATTACGATTTCCGAAGAAAAGATCTGAACAAGTCTTGTATGTACTTTCTATAACCTGATTACTAAAATCACAAATATTTTTGGCACTTGTTAAGTAGTAGTAGAAAATAATAAGTAATTTGAATTTAATATATATTAAAAGACAAATCATATTATTGCAAAGGATTTATTACGAACATGAAAAGTTACAATTTGAAAAAAGAAAATCTGCACAAATATATATATAATAATTTGAATGAATGAGATTAACGGCCACAGATTTCAACTAAGAAGTAGTATCCGATATTTATTAGATCTTTGAAGGTTGTAACTTAGCGACCCCAGATGTCGACCAAGAAGTAGTATCCATATCCTCTAGCAGAAGTAAGTCTGATGGTGACAGTGTTCCTATTGACACCACCAGCTGTGATGCGAGCGGTCGCCCACTGGGTGTACCCGACCTCGTTCACTTGGATAGCACTGATCCTGGTGCTAGAATTGCCACGGTAGGTGATGTCTTGAGACTGGACGGCGTTGGCGATGGGAGCCTTGTAGTAATAGTTTCTGAAATGAAATATTGCAATTTTGTAATCACATAATAATATTTGAAGTGGCACATTATGTTATATATTCATCGACTGGGGAATTACTGGTAGCTCTTCCCCGGGAGAGTTGTTGACCTTAAATAACGGAATATCACCATTTTCAATTATTTACATATGTATATTATTGGCGGCCTTTTATAAACTGTAGGTCATTAGGCGAGTAAAATATGTTATAAGTTAAAGATATCTACAGAAATACAAGCTAACTCAGCAAATGTTATTTTTGCCATGGACTTATATTTACACGAAATCCTCTATTGCCTATTTTCTGGCCTACCAAATACAATAAAAAAGGTCGTTAAAATTGGTCAAGTGAATTAAGAGAAGTGCAATAACAAACACTGGGACACGATTTTTTTATATTTTGGATGTTAATATTATGATAATTTTAAAGAGAAGACTATTTCAAAAGTACTTCTATAAATATATACGATATATAACTATCGGGATGCTTACCTGTGCAACACCCTGTCTCTTGCATTGATCGATCCTACATTCAGGTTACGGTTCACAGCATTACGTTCAGCTCCTACTGGCAGATCTTCTATTTCCACTGCATCAACCACTTCCACTGGTCCAGCCACTACCTCCTGTTCAAATTCAGCCCCGCTGGCAAAAACTGCCACAACGGCCAAAACGGCGAAAAATATTTGGCTCTTCATCTGAAAGTGGGAAGAAGTTTTAATTTGTTTAACTAGAATAGTGATGAATATGAGAGTTCAGGGACTTAAAGCAAGAGTGAGACTAAAGAAAAGATGGATGGTTGTGTGGGGTAAATGAAGGTGGAATTGAATTTCTAAATGACGTCTGATAAATGACAAAAAGACATTCTGCGCCGAACCCAAGTAATACGGGAACAGAGCAAGTAGAAGAAGAAAATCTTACTTTTCGCCAGATGTTTATAAAATATTATCTCCTTAGGGGCTTAAATGCTGGCAGAATTGTGTTATAAGTAATGGCCAAGAGTTCGGATATAGGTTTGCTTTGCACAGGTGAGGGTAGGAATGATACTATTTAGTAAGACTTACCTTTTATAGTTGTGTGTAAAGTTTCGCCTTAACACGTCTGTTCAATGGTCACATCAGTATCTCTATTATATAGTAGCCAAGAAATAGATTAATTATCGACTTAGGATAAAAACAACTGATTTTAAAAGGAAGTTGTTGTTTTGGATGTGTGCGAAATTGATAAGATTGGCATCAGTCTTGTCTTTATCTAACTGGTTTCTTTGATGGCGATTTATTTTAATTAAAATAAGAAAATTATTATCCATACCAAAATCAAAATTATTTGCAGGATTATTAAACACAATGGTTATTACAAACAAAGATAGATGTAATAAAACTTATCTTTGTTTCCTCCTCCTCCTTCAGTCATGCGCTCACTGCTGAGCATCATGATGTTCCCGCCCTCCATTCGTCCTCCGTGTATAAGCTGTCGCCACTTGCCACGATCAGACGCACAGTATCTGGCCTCGCACAGTCCAATACTAAGTTGTTCGGACACATCTTTGTTTAGTGGCCCATATACTAAAAATGTCTGTACTAACTATTATGTGTGTACCAACTATTAAACACAAGGCCAAATATAAAATACCTGTAGACAAATAGGTGTATAGCTGCTTATTTGAACAAAAGTAAAGAGAACAAAATAATCCGCTTTTTGAGTTAATTTTTCCATTTACTTCAATAAAAATAGTTTGATAACAAAGTAA
The DNA here is from genome assembly GCA_944739405.2 of Euclidia mi. Classification (NCBI taxonomy): domain Eukaryota; kingdom Metazoa; phylum Arthropoda; class Insecta; order Lepidoptera; family Erebidae; genus Euclidia; species Euclidia mi. The sequence continues at coordinate 37,916,376 of OX123206.2, forward strand.
TTATTTCTCTTTGAGAATTCTGTCTCACAGTCTGGTATATTTGGCAGGCTCGGATGACAATGGGATCTGAGGGCAGTTTGAGATATGCAACCCAAAGAGGTTAGACAGCAATCGCTCTGTAGAAAAGTTGATATTCTGTCATATCTGGTTAGATTAGTAAGTGGACCTTTGGGCTCCTAGGCGTAAAGTCTTCGATGTCACCGGGATAGCGCTTATACGATGATGAACAATAATTTCTGAAAACGCGGCTCTGCCCTCCTAGGTATCAGTTGTCATAAGAAAAGGTAGCATATATGTTATTCCGATACGTTCAGTACTTTTTGCGTGGAAGGGTTACGAATTTTTTTTTTTTACCAGAAAATGTCGCTTTTATAAGAGAAGTAGTATAACTATAGGTGATTACATAAGTTCTCCAATTTTTAAAAATAAATAAACAGAAATGACTAATTTGGACCGGAAAGACAAGATTTCTGATAAAATTATAAATTATCTTCTTTAACATATATATGTAAAGCAACCATTTCTGAGAATGATTATACATATATTTCTCGATGAGTCAAGTAGTAAGATAGTAGTTATCTTTAATCCGATTTGTAACCAATATATAAGCGCACCTGAAGTTGTACTCTTCAGTAAACAATAGTCTGTCATCGTGTTTGATCAAGTTTGGAATCAATATTTTCATTTCAAGGTAAGATAATTTATTGTTTTCTACCATTCTAGAATTTTGGTTGTTAGTATTATTTATATTTAGTATTAATTGAAATAAACTTATCATTGCCAATTGTATAAAGTACATTAATTTATAAACTAGACTATTTCAAGCTATTGCAGGAATCACTGAAAAGTAAAAAGATTTGAATAATTTAGCACAAAACTGAACACCAGAATGGTTTATTTGTGTAATGGTTGTATTCATTTATCTGATTTTTCGTGAAGTGGATAAGTTTCGTGAGATTAAAAATAAAACAGTTATTACTATTTAAATAACTTTAAATTACTATTAAGTTACATAGTGACCAGTTTTCTCAATTTTTTGTTTATTTTAGATGAAGAACCAAGTATTTTTCGCTGTCTTGGCTGTTCTGGCAGTATTTGCTAGTGGAGCAGTCGTCGAGCCTGAGGCACTAGTAGAGCCAGTCAAGGTAGTTGATGCTGTGGAATTGGCCGGCCTTCCTGAAGATCTTGAACGTTCTAGTGATGCTAACCGCAGCCTGAACGCTGGATGGATCAACGCTGGAGATAGATTGCTGCACAGGTAGAATATACTTTTTAGACCTATTAATAGCTCTATAAGACGATTAGAAAATGTTCATAGCGTTCCTTGGCTTGCCGTTTGTAATATATTGACAAAGTTAAGTAACGTTTACTGAGGTCTTATCTTTCATGGTTAACCGCTTGTGTGACATTAAGTTCGAAAAGACTTACAACAGTAATCTTCTTATCCATCTACAAGAAAATCAAAGCCAATATCCATAATTTAGCATTCTTCAAGCGTGTTAAATGTATTTTGGCTTCTATCATATTTGGTGAACAACACACTTAACTATCTATAACGTTCCGAATGATAATTCATATCTCGTGCAACCGATAATAATGCTGAATGAAGCTTTCGAGAGACAAAGTCGTCAGTATTTATCACAAGTTTCTTGACCAGCCAGTATTTTGGAAATTGTACAATGATCCTATCGCAGACTCTGCCTAGCGTGGAGTCAGATGAGCGTGTCTGAATTGTTTCAATATAATTATGAATAAAACTATAATTTCCCGTAATAACCGTTATTCTGCTTTCCAGAAATTACTACTACAAGGCGCTAATCGCAAACGCGATCCAGACGCAAGACATCACTTACCGTGGTAACTCAACCACCAGAATTACAGCAGTCCAAGTGAACGAGGTCGGGTACACCCAGTGGGCGACCGCTCGCATCACAGCTGGTGGTGTCAATAGGAACACTGTCACCATCAGACTTACTTCTGCTAGAGGATATGGATACTACTTCTTGGTCGACATCTGGGGTCGCTAAGTTAGAACCTTCAAAGATCTAATAAATAATTATTTAATGGCGTTTTTCCTGTGATAAGATTATTTGAAACATTGTCGTATTTTGAGAAAATGATTTGGTTTGAGTGTTTTGGTTGGAGTGAAGTGGCTTTAAATTTAATTTTAAGGAATAAATCACATATTTATAATTTTATTTTTGTTTTTATACCACATTATAACCTTTAAGATAATTGCCTGCCATTTCATACATGTGGAATACAGACTGCAGTGCGCATACTATATTTTTTGTGAACCCTGAAAGAATGTAAAAAGTGACATGAGCGTTATCAGCATTGTTGGCAAGTTATATGCAAAGGTTTGAAAAAGAGAGATTGCAAAATTTAAGAAAGTAGCCGACAAGAAAATATGGGATGTACAAGTGGGATTGCGTAGGGGCATGTAGTTGACAGATCAAGTTTTTCCTTGCGATATACAGAAAATATTTTTTTGACCAAAGGTTAAAATAAACAGGTCGTTCACTGACTTGTTTACGGTTCAGACGGGTGTTAGACAGGGATGTGTAGCGTCACCGTAGCTGTTTAACCTTTTCATGGACAGTGGTTTGGAAGATCTAAAACATAGTGACTTGGTTTAAGAATGAATGTGTTTATTCTCAAATTCCTACTTTTTGCTCATGATCAGGTTATACTTGCTTCTTTAGCGGAGGTGACGGTAACAATTATGCAGGGTGATTGGAGAGGAAAGGAATGAAGGTCCACGTAAGTAAGACGAAAGTCATGGTTTTTGATAAGGAGGAATGCGTTACGGATTGTAATATTATGATCGAGTGACAACGAATGGAGCATGTGAAAGATTTTGTATGTTTAGATACGCCGTTTAAAAATAATGGCAAGTATGAAGAAAAATAAAGAATGAATAGGGTGACCATTCACAAAGACTTCCAGAGCTTCATAGCTCTAAAACCCTTTATGAACATTCGAAACGTGTGCTAAGGGGGCACGTTGGACTGTGAATGGAGGGGTGTCAATGCCTACACTTATGTATGTATGGTGTTGAAAGTTTGTTATGGCAGAAGGGACCTGAAAGTTGAATAAATGCTGTAAAAAAGAGAGGATTGAGAAGTATGAGTGTTGAGTCTTTGATCGATAGAATAAAGAATTGTGTGATAACAGACTATTGCGGCGTAAAAGACGATGTAGTTGCAAACATAATTATTATCTATATTTCTAAAGACAACGGATACAAGATAGGCACCTGATATATAGATGAAGATAAAAGTCTGATTACTACAATCGTGTAATGAGATTTTGCAAATAGGTACTGATTTCTATTAAAGTCGATTAAAATATTGTAGTATCATATAGATTGTCACCATCTTATAAAATGTTGTTTATCAAATAATAAAAATAATTAGCATCATATCACTTCAACGATGTCGTCACCCTAGCATGTTATAAGTTTTGTAAATAAAACATAATTTATTATTGTGCTTCGGAGTTATCTTTATCATCATCCTAGCATTAGCCTGGTTATACAGTTTTTTTATAGACTCACGCCTGTATCCCTGAGGGATTAGGCAGAGGTGTAGTATTACACCCACATTATACAGTATATGTGTACTAACGCCTTGCAGCCCTTGATCCACTTTCCAGCCATAAATAGTTTCTTATCTCTAATTTGCTTCATTTTTTAAATACTTTCTTCTTAAGAATCACATTAATGCAAAATATGTTATTTTGCAATTTTTTATGAAAAATTTCCATATTCTTTTCCCAATTTTCTTATAATTTTTTATTTACATATTACATTTACTTAATTATATATACAACAAAATTTTCCGTGTGGTGACGGATTAAGAATACGTAATGTCACCACCCCATATCATCCCATGGGTGTCGGAGGAGCTGACAGAGGGAGCACATTATGCAGGGAATAGCACTGTAAGAGAAGGAAAACTTGATACAAACCCTATAGCAACCCGTTTGGCCAGCGTGGTATAGTAGGCCAATTCCTCCTTTCAAAGGAGAGGCCTAGTCCAGCAGTGGACTATTAAAGGCTGATAATATACAACAAAATAAAACTACTTGTAGAACTAAACTAATCTAAGCTACAGAAAAATAAAAGAGGAATGATAATATAAACCTGTAGTTTTTCTATAACCTGGTTACTAATAAAGTCAAAAATCTTTTTAGCACCTGATATACAGTTACGGAACATAATAAATAATTTGAATTACTTAAATATTAAATTAAATATCATATTGTTTAAAAATATTTAATATCAAAATAAAAGATACAATTTGAGAAAATAAATTCTGGACAAACACTTATACCAATAATTAATCTAAGCACTAATAATAATTTGTATGACTAAGATTAACGGCCCCAGATTTCAACTAAGAAGTAGTATCCATATCCTCTAGCAGAAGTAAGTCTGACGGTGACAGTGTTCCTATTAACACCACCAGCTGTGATGCGAGCGGTCGCCCACTGGGTGTATCCGTACTCATTAACTTGGATAGCACTGATCCTGGTGCTAGAATTGCCACGGTATGTGATGTCTTGAGACTGGATCGCGTTGGCGATGGGAGCCTTGTAGTAGTAGTTTCTGAAATGAAATATTGGATTTTTGTAATCACTTAATAATATTTGACACAATATCTGAAGTGGCATATTATATTAATTATATTATATTAATTGGTTGGGATTATGAAATCCCCTTTTTATTAAGGTTGCCAACACTTTACTGCACAAATGGTGAAAAATTCAGATCTTGCGTTAGAAGTATGATATTTTTTATGGAAAAAGCTACTTCAAAACTACTTATGTTTAAAAGTCCATCACGCAACTGACATGGTTACACATATTTCATAAATCTTAACTATCATATCGGGATGCTTACCTGTGCAACACCCTGTCTCTTGCATTGATCGATCCTACATTCAGGTTACGGTTCACAGCATTACGTTCAACTCCTACTGGCAGATCTTCTATTTCCACTGCATCAGCCACTTCCACTGGTCCAGCCACTACCTCCTGTTCAAATTCAGCCCCGCTGGCAAAAACTGCCACGACTGCCAAAACGGCAAAAAATATTTGGTTCTTCATCTGAAAATAGACAAGAAGTTTGAATTTTTCATCTCACTTCTTAATCTACGTACCTAGAAAAGTAATAAATACGATAGCTAGGGGGACATAAAGCAAGAGGGAGGCCAAAGAAAAGAAAGATGAATTGTGTGAGGGATAAAAATAATGAAAAGGAAGAAATGAATGTTCGAAAATGACGTCTGATAGAGGAGAATCGAAGAGAAAGACATCATGTACTAACTCCAAGTAATGTGGTAACGGAGCAGACAGATGAAGAAGATCTTACTATTCGCTAGTTGCAAATGAAATAATATATCTCCTTAAGTTAAGCTGGCAAAATAGCAAAATAAATCATTGCTGAGGAGGGTTTAGGGTATAGGTTTGCTTTGCTCAGGTAAGGGTAGGTTCTGTCAAGGAAAACACACATTAGAAGGTGAGCTATAACCCTAAAGTTGAATGATACTATTTATTAAGTCTTACCTTTTTAAGTTGTGCTTAGTCTCGCCTTAACACGTCTGTTCAATGGTCACATCAGTATCTCTATTATATAGTAGCCAACAAATAGATAAATTATCGACTTTGGATAACAGCAACTGATTTTAAAGGAAGTTGTAGTTTTGATTGTGTGCGAAATTGATAAGATTGGCATCAATCTCGTCTTCATGTAAGTGGCTCCTTTAATGGCGAATTATTTTAAGAAAAATAATAAAATTGCTATCCATACCGAAATAAAAACTATTTGAAGGGTTATACCATGTTATTGCAAACAATGACAGTAGATATAGACCTTTAGTCGTGCGCTCACTGCTCGCTATGCATATCGTGATGTTCCCGCTCCCCGTTCGTCCTTTCGTGTTTTCGCTGCTTGCTACGACAGGCGCACAGTATAAGGCCTGGCTCAGTCCGATACTAAGTTGTTCGGACATATCTTCGTATAATGGCCATGTACTGAAAATGTTAATGTATGTATAAGCTACTGAATATACTGAGTGTTTCCCTGCGAGATCGAAAAAGCAATGAGGATATCCACAGCAGAACCAAAGTCACCAACGTAGCTCACCGGGTAGCCAAGCTGAAGTGGCAATGGGCAAGGCACATAGCTCAAAAAACCGATGGCCGTTGGGGAATGAGGGTTCTGGAGTGTCAACCACGTACCGAATGACGCAGCAAGGGAAGGTTAAGATCACGGAAACCCGTTGGATGTACGCGGCTCAAGATTGGTCTGTATGGAGAACCTGGGACAAGGCTTATATCCAGCGTCACTAGGCTGACAAGATGAAGGTACTAAAAACACATGGCTTAATATAATTAAAGTACCTGAAAATTTAGACAATAGTTGTATTAGTAGCTGATTAGTAAAACAAACTATTCTGCTTTTCGGGGCAAATTTTCCAATCACTGTAATAAAAATATTTTGATAATAAAGTTATTATATGTCTTTAAAAAATCTGTCTCGGGTGATACACAATTTGTTTGAAAAACCAGTATCGTGCTTTCTATACGTCCTTTGCTTACTCCATGGCTTCGACCAGTAATAGTAGGTATACTCAAGACGATTGCCATAGATGCTCATGACGATTGAGATCCTCCTCACCGAAGTAGGAAAAAATAAACTATTTTAAAGGAAGAAATAATTTACATGTGACATTGTTACATAATGCTATGCCCCGAGATCAACCGCAAGTACACTTGCCAATAGCTAGCTATTGGTTACAAAAAATATCAACTGCTCCAAATTAATTTGCACAATAATATCAATGTTGTAGCATTTTGCATCGTACCATAATAAAAGCCCTTTGAATTTGGCAGAGATAGCCCTTTTTTACGAGGGGAAACCATCTAAAGGCTGTCTGGTGTTCTAGAGGGAAGGCCGGGGTGTGTAGGATTTTACCGCACTAAAACCTCCTCGTTGGCCATCTTCTGCACAATAGGGAGGACTCTGTGCTACGCCGTTAACACACATCATGGTGTGCGGCCCGGCTGACATGAAGATCTTTGCCAGTCGGTACGAAGAGAAAGTACCCTCAAATAAACTAATACCTACTGGTCTAAATAATAGCTCTGAAAACTACGCGGAACTACCCTCGCAGGTATCAGTTATCAAAAGAAAAGGCAGCATATATGTTATTCCGATGTATAAACTATATTTGTGTAAGACGTCATGAAAATCCATTCAGTAGCTTTCACGAGAGAGACTTACTTTTATAACGTTACTACGATAGGATTACATAAGTACTGCAATTTCATAGATAAATAAACTGTAATGACTAATTTGGACCGGAAACACAAGACTTATGATAATGCATAAATAGTAATCTTTTAGATAGAAAACTGTTTCTGTGAATGAAAACATAATACCCATAATCAGTTGTTAACAGATAGTACTTACTTATCTTTAATCCGATTTTAACCAATATATAAGCGCACCTGAAGTTGTACTCTTCAGTAAACAATAGTCTAACAGCGTGTTTGTTCAAGTTTGGAATAAATATTTATATTTAAAGGTAAGACAATTCATTGTTTTCTACAATTCTAGACATTCATTCTATGCTTTTTCCATCAGTAATTACTTGCATGGAGTTGTGATTGGGATTAACAAGATATTCAATTTCATAATACTGCCACCAATATAAAAAAATAAAAGTTTGAAAGGGGTACTTAACAGGGAAAAATAATAAGTCCCAAATAAAATCGCAAATAAACTGAACCAGGACTAGATATTGTATTTATTTGTGTTGCAATCGTATTATTCTCATTTTCAAGATTTATCATTTGAACAATGCACACTTACTGTACAAAGATAATAATTATAATTGGTTTACTTTTAAAACATTCGTTTTTGACGAGGTTTTTGAATACACTTTTTATTTTAGATGAAGAACCAAGTATTTTTCGCTGTCGTGGCTGTTCTGGCAGTGTTTGCTAGTGGAGCAGTCGTCGAGCCTGAGGCACCAGTAGAGCCAGTCAAGGTAGTTGATGCTGCGGAAGTGGCCGGCCTTTCTGAAGATCTTGAACGTTCTGGTGATGCTAACCGCAACCTGAACGTTGGATGGATCAATGCTGGAGATAGATTGCTGCACAGGTAGAATATATCTTTTGGACCTATTAATAGCTCTATCGGTTACTTAGAAAATACCCATAGCGTTCCTTGACTTGCCATTTGTAATAGATTGACCAAGACGTCATGGTCTTATCTCGCATGGTTAACCGCTTGTGTGGCATTAAGTTCGAAGAGACATAAAGCAGTAATCGTCTGATCCATTTACAAGAATATCAATATATTTACAATAGAATATATTTACAGTCAATATCTATTAAATGGCTATGTTTTCTTTAAGTATGAAATTTTAACAAATGTGAATTTATTTAATTGAAGTGTGTAAAATGTATATTGGCTCCAACCATATTAAGTATACAAGATGGTCCTTTAAAACTAATGATCCAAATGTTAAATTTCATATCTCCCGCAACTATAAATAGCACTGAGTGAATCTTTCGATAGGCAAAATCGACAGTATTTATCGGAAGTTTCTTGACGAACCAGTATTTTTACTAATTGTATTAACGCCATGGCGCATTCTCTGACTTGGGTGGAGTCAAACGGGCGTGTCTGAATTGTCTCAAAATAATACTATTAAAGCTACAATTGCCGTTTACTACGTCTTCTGTTTTCCAGAAATTACTACTATAAGGCACCAATCGCGAACGCGATCCAGACGCAAGACATCACTTACCGTGGTAACTCAACCACCAGAATTACAGCAGTCCAAGTGAACGAGGTCGGGTACACCCAGTGGGCGACCGCTCGCATCACAGCTGGTGGTGTCAATAGAAACACTGTCACCATCAGACTTACTTCTGCTAGAGGATATGGATACTACTTCTTGGTCGACATCTGGGGTCGCTAAGTTATAATAACCATAAAAGATCTGATAGTTAAGACCTGGTTAAGCCTGTGATAGTTTATTTGAAACATTATCGTATTTTGGAAAATAGATGTATAGGCTTTTAATTTTAAGGAATAAATTACATATTTATAATATCTTGTTTGTTTATATCCCACAATATAACCTTTACCAAGATAATTGCCTGCCACTTCGCACGTGTGGAATGCAGTCTATAGCGTGCATACAATATTTTTTATGAAGATAGAAACCGAAGATCTGAAACGTAGAGACTGTAGATTAAGAATAAATTTGTTTATGCTCAAACGCCTCCTTTCTGCTGATGATTAGTTAGGTAATACTTGCGTCTTCAGCTGAGGAGATGGTAACAATTATGCAGGGTGCTTTGGATAGGAAACGAATGAAGTTCAATTTAAGTACGACGAAGGTTATGGTTTTTGAATAGGAGGAATGCGTCAAGGCTTTTAATATTGTGATCGATTGACAACGAGTGCAGCAAGTGAATGGTTTTGTATATTTAAGTACGCCGTTTAAAATAATGGCAACAATGAAGATAATATTGAAAGGCGAGTTAATGCAGGTAATAGGGTCAATGGAGCTATGAAGGCCTATAGATATGAACAGTCGATACGTGTCACAAAAGGCACGTGTGGCTGTGAATATAGGGGTAATATTGCCTTAACTTGTATATGGTAGTGACGATTAGGTATGGCAGAAGGGAAAATTGAATAAATGCTGTAGAAATGAGAACACTGAGAAGTATAAGTCGTGTGTCTTTGAACGATAGAATAAAAAATTGTGTAATAAGGGACTATTGTGGTGTAAAAGACGATATAGTGACAAACGTAATTATTATTCACTTATTTATAAAGACAACGGATACAAGATAGACACCTGATATACACAGGGTAAAAGCAACAAAAACAAAAAAATGGTCGTATCAGCTAGATTGGCACCGTCTTATAAAATGTTGTTTATCGAATAATTGAAAAGGGCAGAAGATTTTTAAGTAATTAGCATCATATCACATTAAGATTTGTAAATAAAACATAATTTATTATTGTACTACTTCAGTGTCATTTTCATCGTCATTATGTCCTAGCATTATCCCGGTTGTATATTTGGACATTCGCCTTGCAGCCCATGATCCGTTTTCTAAGGTTCTAGTCACAAATGTGTTTGATTTGTCACATACTTCAAAAGAATGTAATTTTTTTTTATAGACTCACGCTTGTATCCCCGAAGGGGTAAGCAGAGGTGTAATATTACACCCACATTTCGCCATGAATTTTAGGGGGTTCAATATAATGACCACCATAAAATGCCTTTTATTTAATTTAATTTAACCAAAAATATAAACTTAACACCAGAAAAATAAAGTCTAAAATTTCAATAGTACTAGCTATTTTGGTCACGACTGCACTTCAAATTGTATTCGAACACCAAATGTAGTAAATGATCACCAAATAAATAGGTTATATTAGGTTCTCTTGTGACTCTTAATTAAAAAATACAATAACGTCAACTTAGTTTATTAAAGTAGGTGGTGTAACCAAACCCAATTTAAGTGTTGGTATTTCATACAACTTACAAAAAAGCTTTGCTTATAATTTTACATTAAAATGCTGTTTTAATTTTGGTGATCATTTACTACTTTTGAGTTAACAATGATTTATTTGGAGTCATCTTTCCTAAATAGGATAGCGAAATGTTAAAACTTTGGTTATAATTGTACATTAAAATGCGGTTTTCATTTTGGTGATCATTTATAATTTAGTCTGTTATATGTAAGTATATCTGGTGGTAAGATAAACAAAAGCCAATTTTTAGGTCCCACGTAAAAGGGGGCCGAGCCTATTGCCGTTACTGGGCACATCACCAGACTCCGTCCTGCTACTGAGAATTCGGAAAAACCCAGTAATACTTTTGCCCAACCTGGGAATCGAACCCGGGACCTCCGATCAGCAGTCGCATACGCTATCCACTGGATCACGGACGAAGTCAATTTATACAAATGAAATTACATTCTTTTAACTGAACCTTTTATCTGAACAAGTCTTATCTGTATTTTACTCCCACCTGGTTACTAAAATAACAAATATTCTGGGCACGTGTTAAGTGGTAATTGAGCATAATAAGTAATGTGAACGACTTCAATCTATATAATTATATATATGTAAATGAATCCCTTTTCCCTAGGTCACGGCGTCACGCGTAAACGTCTGGACCGACTTCGCTAATTCTTTTTGTTGTGTTAGTTATTGTCTGGAGAAGGTTCTTATGAAAGAAAAGAAATATGCGCAAAAAATAAGAAAATTTAAGAATACTTATTCACCATATTAGAATATCTGCTACCTTTAGACAATATAAACTTTTTAATGTAACCTAACTAACCTAAGCGTATGACATAATATTGACAGAACAACATCTGTCGGTGCAGCTAGTATTAAAATCTATCAAAAAATCTATGAAGAATGATTAAAATACATATCATATTATTCAAAAAGATTTAATAAACAGAATAAAAAACTGCTTTCCGTAGGCCGCTTTTCGGAAAGCAGTTTTTTATTCTGTTTATTAAATCTTAAGTCAGAAGTACCCTTAACAGAAGAGCATGCATGAGAAACTTGATGGGAGTGAGTGAAGCAAGTGAGGTATGTCAGGATCGTTGCAAATGGCGTTCCGTAGTCTCTGCCTACCCCTCCAGGAAACAGGCGTGAGTCTATGTATGTATGTATGTATGTAATAAAAAACTCTGTATTGATTACAATTTCATAAAATAAATTTTGCATAAATATAAACAAATATAATAATTTGTATGAATGAGTTTAACGACCAGAAATTGCAACTTTGAAGGAGTATCCATATCCTCTAGCAGAAGTAAGTCTGATGGTGACAGTGTTCATATTGACACCACCAGCTATGATGTCAGCGGTCGCCCCCTGGGTGTGTCCGTACTCAGTCACTTGGATATGACTGATTCTGGTGTTAGAATCGCCACGGTAGGTGATCTCTTGAGACTGCACCGCGTCGGCAATGGGAGCCTTGTTGTAGAATCTACTGGTAACAAATGCCCAACCCGGTCCACCTCCTCCTGGCAAATCTTCTACTTCCAGATCAACCACATGCACTCGCCCAGCCACTATCTCCTGTTCAAATTCAGCCCCGCTGGCAAAAACTGCCACGACTGACAAAACGGCAAAAAATATTTGGTTCTTCATCTGAAAATGGACAAAAACATAATTTGTCTATCTTACTTTGCGCTCGATGAGAATGAAATATATCTCCTTATGACTTAAACGCGGGGCAAATAGAGTAATAAGCAAAAGTGGAGGGAACAGAGGTTTGCTTTGATCAGGTGAGGGTAGCTCCTGACAATGAAAACACTAATAGGTGGTTTGCCTTGAGAGAACTCGGATACCTTTGGGTAGCATGATCCCCTCTTGGATTCATCCCTGATATGTAATAAAATTCAAATATTGCCAGCATTTAAATTGTCAAAGAGATTAGGTGAGCAACAACCCTTAAGTTGAATGATACTGTTTATTAAGTCTTACCTTTTTCAGTAGTTTTTAGTCTCGCCTTAAAACGTCTGTACAATGGTCACATCAGTATCTCTATTATATAGTAGCCAACAAATAGATACAATTATCGAATTAAGATAACAACAACTGATTTTAAAAGGAAGTTTTAGGTTGGAGGTGTGCAAAGTTGATAAGATTTGTATCAGTCATGTCTTATCTCACTGGTTTCTTTAATGGCGATTTATTTTAATTAAAATAATAAAAACAACTGATTTTAAAAGGAAGTTGTAGTTTTGGAGGTGTGCAAAATTCATAAAATATGCGATTTAATGGCGATTTATTTAAATTAAAATAATAAAATGGCTTTCTATACCGAAATGAAAATTAATTATTTGCAGGGGTTTTTTTTTTTTTTTTATTAAAAAAGCCTGTCAAATTGACTTCACGCTGCCTGATGGTAAGCTGACAGTGAATTCCTATTGTGAAGGCCACCATCCCCAATTGCTGGTTAAGCAATGTGACATGGCGGCCCTCACTTTGACGGCCTTGAGAGATGCTTTTTCACGCCCCGCTTAAAGGACCCAGGATCAAGGGAGGAAGGAAACACGTGAGCTGGCAGTGAGTTCCACATCTTTATGGTACGGCAAAGATAAGATGTACCGAACCTTTTCGTACGTGACTATATCTGTTCTACCGTGTAAGCGTGGCACCTTAACCCGGCACGTGTTGTTCGGGATAGGAAAGGAGAGGGTAGGATGAGTTGAAAGAGTTCTTCTGAGCACTCACCGTGATACAATCGGTAAAAGACAGCCATTGAGGCTACTTCCCTGAGTAATTGCAGAGATTCAAGGGTCTTAGTAGCCTCAAGGTCACCTATGATACGGACAGCATGCCGCTACAACCTATCAAGGGCATCTAGCAGGTATTGAGCGGAGCCGTTCCAGAGATGAGAGCAGTATTCCACGCAGGACCGAACCTGAGTCTTGTATAATAGACACAGCTGCTCCGGCGGCTCCTCACTCTGTTCAGGACTCCGAGTTTTCGAGATGCCGGTTTAATGACACCCTCGATGTAGTTTCTCTGGTTGAGATTGCGGCGTATGTCCATATCAAGTATATTTAGACTGTCCTGTATCGGTAGTGGAGTGTCCAGAAGAGAAGGTTGGGGAAGGAATGGAGATAACTTTGCTGAAAATGCGCACACCTGTGTCTTCTTGGCGTTGAACTTGATCATGTTTTCATCACCCCAATTCAAGATGCTGTTCAAAACCTGGTCAAGCTCAGCGACAAGTTTTCGCCTATTTTCCTCAATGTCGGTCGCAGGATGCCGAGATACCGCCCATGCACGGTAATGTCATCTGCATAGCAATGTATGCTCCCAAAAGTGAGCATATCATTGATATGCAGAAGAAAAAGTGTGGGCGATAAGACGGATCCCTGGGGCACACCAGCATTTACCTGCATAAACTTTTAATTTTGACCTTCGTAAATAACTCGAACACGTCGCGTCGTTCATGCAGGAAGCTAGCAACCCAGTTGCACAATCGAGGTGGCAAGCCGTAAGCCGGAAGCTTGGAAAGAAGCGCACGATGCCAGACTCTATCGAAGGCTTTAGAGATGTCGAGGCTGACAGCCAACGACTCCCCGTGCCTGTCCATAGCCTCACCCCAAAGTGAGTGACATACGCTAGAAGATCGCCCGTTGATCGTTTCGGTCTGAAGCCATATTGTCAATCATTGATAAGAGAGCGATCTTCTAGGTAGCGAACGAGTTGATAACCCGTTCGAATATCTTGCAGAGAATAGGGCTGATGGCTATGGGTCGATAGTTAGCTGGATCAAAACGATCCCCCTTTTTGGGAATCGTTGTACGTTCCCCTCCTTCCAAGCCTGCGGCACGACGCCAGAGGAATAAGACAGGCGATACAGGCGTGTGAGCGTTGGAGACACGGCTGCACATTTCTTAAGAACAACCGAGAGACCGCAGTATCGCGCGAACATCGCATTGCCTGATGCGAACATCAGGAGTGGCCGCAGTGGTTTATAGATGGCGGCTGCGAACCACGGTCATCAATTCGGAGTTATTGAACACCATGTTATTACAAACAAAGACAGATCTAGGAAAACTTATCTTTGTATCCTCCTCAGTCCTCCTCCTTCAGTCATGCGCTAACTGCTGAGCATCATGACGTTCCCGCTCTCCATTCGTCCTTTCGTGTATAAGCTGTCGCCACTTGCCACGATCAGACGCACAGTATATGGCCTCGCTCAGTCCGACACTAAGTTGTTCGGACACATCTTTGTATAGTGGCCCATCTACTAAAATTTTTCGTTAATGTACATATGTATGAGCTATTATAACACAATACCAAATATAAAATACCTGAAGACAAAAGGGCTACAGCTGCTTATTTGAACATAAGTAAAGAGAACAAACTGTGTGCGTCAGGATGGCTGGACCATGAGAGATTTTGGAGGTTTGAGCAATACCAAACTTTTGTACCTATTTTATACTATTTGGTACCAGACATCAATCAAAAATCTTGTACCTCGCTAAAGAGGGAAAACTATTACGAGGAAAGTGGCCAGCCATTCTGACTTCAGAATGGCTGGACCAAACCGGTTTCACCTAGTTGTAGGCGTTATAACTAGTTCATCTTTTCGTTAAAATATAGTACCTAATTGGTACCTGAACATATGTTTTTCTTATATTTTTTCGATAAGCCGTAAATAAGTTACACCTACAAGAAGAATTCGCACTTGCCCGGTTTTTCTACCCGACTGCGGCGAAGCCCAAAAGGAGTGTTATTTAAGCCAGTAGTGAAAAACTATTGTGAAATTGCATGGAAAATCGAAATACAATCAAAATAGTAACAATTTTATTTTCCCAAACAAACTGTTCCTACCACAGAACAGTTTAATTAATATATCTATGGTTCCTACCTATCAAACATTTTATGCGTGCGTTCCGAAGGGATAGGTAGTAGGTAGGTAGTGGGTAGGCAGTGGGTAGGCAGTGGGTAGGCAGTGGGTAGGCAGTGGGTAGGCAGTGGGTAGGCAGTGGGTAGGCAGGAGGTAGGCAGGAGGTAGGCAGGAGGTAGGCAGGCGGTAGGCAGGCGGTAGGTAGGTAGTAGGTAGATTATCGAAAATAAATCATAACACACATAAATAAGTGGAGATACCAACAGACTGCCATGCAGAGGGTATCGGGTTCGAATCCACGGCGCGCACCAATGAATTTTCGGAGTTATGTGCGTATTGAATTGTTAATTGCCTCCGTGGTCCAGTGGATAGTGTATGCGACTACAGATCGGAGGTCCCGAGTTCGATTCCCGGGTCGGGCAAAATTGTTACTGAGTTTTTCCAAGTTCTCAGTAGCAGCACGAAGTGTGGTGATGTGCCCGGTAGTGGCAATAGGCTCGCCCCCTATTATGTGGGACCTAAAAATTCATGGCGAAATGTGGGTGTAATGATACACCTCTGTCTACCCCTTCGGGGATACACGCGTGAGTAGATGATTGATGATGAAATTATGAATTGTCCATTATCGCTTGTCCCGTACCTCGGAAAACATGTTAAGCTGTCGGTTCCGGTTGTCATGAAGATCTTTGACAGTCGTTACAGGGCGTCAGTACCTTCTACAAAAACTGACACTAGTCTAACCTATGGAATATCGCTATGCCTTCGGGTTGCGGAGGTCAGACAGGCAGTCGCTCTGTGGTAAAGCTAATATTCAGCCAAATCCGGTTCGACTAGGAAGCGGACCCTAGATTGAAACTGGGATAACGCTAAGAGAATGATGAACGCTTTAAAAATAAGTAATTAAATTAAAATAAAACAAGTATTTAACTGCCTACTACCTGCCAGCTACTACTACCTACCACCTACATAGTCGTCAAGTTTTCTTAAATGTAATTTCAATTTCTGAACGCACGCATAAAATGTTTGATAGGTAGGAACAGTTTGTATGGTCAAATAAAATTGTTACTATTTTGATTGTATTTCGATTTTCCATGCAATTTCACAATAGTTTTTCAGTACTGGCTTAAATAACACTCCTTTTGGGCTTCGTTGCAGTCGGGTAGAAAAACCAGGCAAGTGCGAATTCTTCTTGTAGGTGTAACTTATTTACGGCTTATCGAAAAAATATAGGGAAAACATATGTTCAGGTACCAATTAGGTAATATATTTTAACGAAAAGATGAACTAGTTATAACGCCTACAACTAGGTGAAACCGGTTTGGTCCAGCCATTCTGAAGTCAGAATGGCTGGCCACTTTCCTCGTAATAGTTTTCCCTCTTTAGCGAGGTACAAAATGTTTGATATCTGGTACCAAATAGTATAAAATAGGTACAAAAGTTTGGTATTGTTCAAACCTCCAAAATCTCTCATGGTCCAGCCATCCTGACGCACAACAAACTAATATTGTTACTTATCGCTTGCCCCGTGACGCAGAGAACACGTTAAACCGTGAGCTCCGGCTGTCATGAAGATCTTTGATCTTTGGCAGGCAGTACCCTCAAATAAAATGATACTGGTCTAAGCCATGGAATATTGCTATCCTTTCGAGTTACGGACGTCAGACGGCAGTGCCTCTGTAGAAAATAGATATTATGTAACATCTGGTTAGATTAGTAAGCGGACCTTGGGCTCCTAGGCGTAAGTCTTTGATGCCACCGGGATATCGCTAGACAAACAGATAGTACTATCTTTAATCCGATTTGCAACCAATATAATATAAGCGCACTTGAAGTGCTACTCTTCAGTAAAGGCTAGTCTGACATCGTGTTTGATCAAGTTCGGAATAAATATTTACATTTTAAGGTAAGATGATTTATTATTTTAGCTAGCGTTTGGGATATATTATATAGTATTATTACATTTAGTTTAAAGTTGGATATACAAAATAGTTCGTATAATTTTACTGCAAGCAATTCACACATCAAAAACATATAAGCAAAACAAAAAATTTAAAACGGGCTTTTTTTCTTAAATTAAGGTAAAAGGGAAAAATGTATTTGTCCCAAATAATATCGCATGTAAACTGGACGAGAACCAGATTTATTTTATTACAATACAATACAAATCATCTTTTTTGTACACCGAAGTAATACAATTTACTATACTCATTTGTAAAATAAAAGTTAATGTACAAATGGTGGCCTTATCAGGGCCTATCTGTATATACCTAGGGTATTTAATAAGCAATATCTTCCAGGCAACCTTTGGATGGACTAGAAAAGCAAGGAGCCTGGAAAAAGGCCAGTTTGGCGATACTGATGATTTATACAAATTTATTTACAGTAAACACAATAAAAAAAAATAAACTAATATTTACATACAGTGTTAAAAATACACGTACACATATAATACTGAATAATATACTACAAAGACATACATAAATAATTACAAAATATGTAATACATACATAAAGGTGGAAATGGAAGACAGACATTTATTGTATGGATATTATAATTATATATTATTTTTTTAAGATTAATTGTTTTAATAATGTACCCTTGGTGCACAATATTAATAATTATAGTACTTTTAACATTTACTTTTATTATACTTAAAAAATTCTGAGGCGTGTTAATGAACAATATTTTTTTTGGACCTATTATTTGCTCTATCAGTCAGCTAGAAAATGTTCATAGCGTTTCTTGAGTTGACGATTGTAATAGATAGCAAAGTTTCTTACCAGCCAGTATTTTTGGAAATTGTACAATGATCATATAGCAGACTCTGCCTAGCGTGGAGTCAGATGAGCGTGTCTGAATTGTCTCAAAATAATTATCAATACAACTTTAATTTCCCGTTAATAAACGTTCTCCTGCTTGCCATAAATTACTACTATAAGGCACCAATCGCAAACGCGATCCAGACGCAAGACATCACTTACCGTGGTAGCTCAACCACCGGAATTACAGCAGTCCAAGTGAACGAGGTCGGGTACACCCAGTGGGTGACCGCTCGCAATAATGACTGACCCAGAGGGGGTTTATTTATTATTATGTTTCTCTTTTTCACGGCTATTCTTCTAACATTTGGTGTTAGAAGAATAACCGGTCCTTTGGGAGGCCAACACGGGAATATGGATCCAACGTGCAGAGGCCCGTAGAGAGTTTTAATCTAAAATGGAATGGGACACATGCCGCGGAGCCTCCACAACTACACTACTGAGTACAGCTATGGACTAGCAGCATCACGTGTAGGGCTATTGTTTTTAGTGGATCTAATGAATACGGGTTATGGGGATGGGTGTTTAGTGAACTGGTAATTAATGCTATGGATGAAAAACGGCACCTGCCAGTGATACTCCTATAGCATCCGTCCGCGTGGCAGGTGGTGACTCGCCAACTCACTAGATGGGCCCTCTCTAAACAGCCGCCCAAAGCAAACAAACTCTGCCATAAAGGCAGCCAGAGGGCAACACCGGTGCGAGTAGCTAGGGGTGTCGAGCGGTGCGGCACCGGTTTCGCCATCGCGGGCCTCGTGACAACGGAGGCCCGGAGCGGGTTTCCCCGTAGTTACGCCCTTGAGAATGACACTTCCACCCCCGAGCTAATAGCTCTTGCGGCTTCCCTCTGGCCGGCCGTCCAAGGCAAGCCAGAGTTGAGAGTCCTGCGGGCACTCTTGCAAATCTACTCCGGCCAGCCAAAAAAGGCAAGCCGGAGACGAGGCCCTGACCGACTCTCTGAAGCATTCGGGACCGCAGTGTCGCCACACACATTCAGCTCGCCACAAAGTTGCCCTGCGGTTGTAAGCTTTCTTTTCATCTTGTAATACATTTTTTGTTTATATTACACGATGAAGGTGATGTTTGAAAGCTGTTACTCTGCCCTCTAAGATTGCGTTAGTCTCATGATGAGATAACGGCTGCCCCAGAGGGGTTTTATTATTATTCTCTTTATTTAAATATTCTCTCATAAATTATATTTTACATTTTTATGTGATTTAGAAAAAAACAATATAAAAATATAAAATAAAATTACGGGGCTCACCGGTATCAGGTTCAGGGACCAAGCTACCGGTGGTTAGGGCTCCAGAGAGAGGAACTTCCTGACGATACGAGCCGTGGCCAGCAATACTGCCTTCTATATAGAGGACTTAATCCAACCGTCTAACGCGAGCCTCTTGAGGTGGTGATCGAGGCTCTTGGCAATGAGACCATTAACTGACACGACTATCGGTACAATGATCGCCGAGTCCACATCCCACATGTCGACAATCTCGTGAGCCAAATCCAAATATTTTATTTGTTTATCTTTCTCGGCTTTCACGAGATTCTCGTCATGGGGAATGGTGACATCGATGATCATTGCAAGGCGCTTAGATCGATCTATCACTACTATATCTGGCTTGTTAGCCACAATAGTTCTATCAGTAATGATAGATCGATCCCAATACATGGTGGCACGACCATTTTCAAGAACTGGGTCGGGCACATACCTGTAGTACGGTATCTCAGTGTCTACAAGATTGTACTTTAAGGCAAGTTGCTGATGGATGATCCTTGCTACTTGGTTGTGCCTGTGCAAATATTCGCCGTTGGCAAGACGAGAACAACCAGATACTATATGTCTGAGAGATTCACCAGGCTGGTGACATGCTCGACATATGTCAACCGTCCCATCCCTCAGGATATACTTCCGGTAGTTATTCGTCATGACAACCTCGTCCATAATCGCAAAGACAAAACCTTCTGTTTCGGCGAACAGATCGCCAAAACGTAGCCAGGACACAGAAGCTGGTAAGTCTACATCGGGTCCATGCAGGGCCCGATAAAAACGTCCATGCAGCTCTTTACCTTTCCATACCTCCTTGCGCTCCTCAACACCAAGTACGGCAGGTTTGCGCCAGTTCTCCTTAGCCAGACCCAACGGGGTAAGCCCGTTGTCCATAGTGACCACATCACGGTGGACACCCGCGTCAGTGCTGAGAAAATATTCCCTGAGATTGCACACCTCGCGGTTATGGAGGGTCTTGGCACTTAAGAGGCCGCGACCCCCGCACTTCCGCGGGATGTACAATCTCATTACTGATGACCGCGGGTGATGCATCCGGTATGTAGTCAATAGACAACGGACTTTTCTATCCAAAGCATCAAGTTCTGTTTGAGTCCATCTAAGTATGCCGAAGGAGTACATTAAGACTGGCATGGCCCAACCGTTACAGGCGCGCACCCTGTTACCGCCTGATAAAAAACTATTTAAGATTTTTCTCAGACGGCCAAAGAAGCGCTCCTGCAACGCCTGTTTCATGCCAGCCTCAGCAATACCTAGTGCCTGCGACATACCTAGATATTTGTAGGTTTCGGTTGCAGATAGAGATCTAAGTTGTGTGAAATCTGATAGTTCTATACCATCAGATTCCACAACCCTGCCCTTCTTTACATGCAAGACCGCACATTTATCTACACCGAACTCCATCTTGATAGACTTACTAAAGTTTTCAGTTACCTTTATTAACTCTGTCAACTGGAGGTCAGTGGATGCAAATAGTTTTAAGTCATCCATGAAAAGAAGGTGAGATATTACTTGACCTCTGCTGTGCAACCGATAGCCTAGCCCCGAATTCTCGAGCAAAGTGCTAAGAGGATTCAGTGCTAGACAAAACCATAAGGGACTCAAACTGTCACCTTGGAAGATTCCTCGTTGGATCCTTATAGGATCGCCGCATCCGAGAGTCCGTCGACACCCTGGATAGCGAAGAACCGTACTCCACTGCCCCATACACGTCTTCAGGAAAGTGCATAGAGTTGGATCCACTTTGTACAACTCTAGCACTCTCAAGAGCCATGTATGTGGCACAGAGTCGTAGGCCTTCTTATAATCTATCCAGCATGTCGCTAGATCCTTTCGGCTACGGCGAACCTGTTGGCTAATGGTCATGTCTATAAGGAGTAGCTCTTTAGTACCACGTGACCCACTTTTACATCCATTTTGAGAACTTGACATGATTTTGTTAGTATATATATGTTTGTTATTTGATTTATTATTATTATTATTAGACACACAGTACAGACATAATAGTCCTATAATTAGATGCCCTGTGATTCGTAAAGCATGATTCTTGGCATTCATGAAGATGACAGCCTTTGGGGATAAAGTACCCTTGAATAAACTGCATCAGCTCTAGTTATCAAATATCTTTTTAGATCGTGGAGGTCAGAAAAACATAACATTGTTTCTGTCACATCTGGTTAGACTAGAAAGTGGGCCTGAAGTTCCAACCCCAATGATGACACATGTATGCGTCTATGCGGTTTGGTACGAAGGAGCCAGTTTCCTTTGATCCTCATCGCTGTGTCACCTGCGTAGCCAGAATCAACAGCAGTGACCAAGGAAAATTCAGATTTTTGACACTCGTGAAGGAATTTTTAAGAATAGCATGGGCAGGCACCTCATATAAAACTTGAAATACTGATTGGAAAATCTATTAAGTAAAGTGCTCAAACAAAGTGCTTATTCAATCTATATTTATTTATTTATTATCTTTATATACACTTAAAGGTATAAAGGTGGACTTAATGCCTTAGGCATTTTCTGCACCACTCTAAGGTAGACTACCTTAGAGTGGTGCAGAGATTAATGGTAGGTGTATTTTAGAAGTGAAGTTTGACTTATATATTTAATAGACATTAATAGATATGATAAACGCATACATTACATAACATTTAATCATTATAATATATAAATACATATAATAACATACACATACATATTATTTATACAAACATAAATAATTATATAGGTACACAAGTAATAAATATATACGTAAAATAAATAAATAAATGTTACGATACTTCTGCCAACTTAACCAATAAAAGCTGCTTTGCCTTTGTCTTTAAGCAGTGCCCGGTGGTGGACGTCCTGATTTCGAGAGGAAGGTCATTCCAAAGAAGAATAGCTTGAGTAGGAAAAGAAGAGTGGATGAAAGAAGATCCATGTGAAGGACAAAGAAAAAGAAGGTTATCAGATGAACGAAGGTTACGATCGTGGTTGCTGCATAAGTACTGAAAGTAAGAACTTAAATATTTGGAAGTATTATACTATACTTCGTATATATATATATAGTCTCCCTATATATATATATATAGGGAGACATGAGGATAGAATAGAGGGTAGTGAGAGCACGCAGACTGCGTCTTTGACGAATAGGAAGCCACTTCAACTGGGAACGATAAGTAGACACGTGGTCATACTTGCAAAGATTGAAAATAAATCGAATGCAGTTATTGAGAAGACGGTCAAGTTTGTTAAGAAGATCTGCATTCAGGTCATAGTAGCATACATCACCATAGTCGATCAAGGGAAAAACCAAAGTTTGCACAAGCATTGTCTTAGTTTTGGGTGGTAGGAAGTTTCTTAGGCGATTGATAGCACGTAGAGTACCCGTAATCTTTTTACTGGTTTGAGTGACATGGTTTCGCCAACTTGACTACTGGGCACATATCTATGATGTTACCATTATAAACTAGTGGTGGCAAGGTTGAGACGTCTAATCTTTTAATAGTCCATTGGCTACCAATTATAATTGCTTGGCATTTGCTAGGATTTACACACAATCCAAACTTGTCCGACCAGCTCTGTATGGCACTTAGATCGCGGTTAACTTCCTGAATTGCGGATGGGACGTCCTCAATAGATGCCTGAGAGTATATCTGCAAGTCATCGGCATATAGATGATAAGCGCATTGAAGATTTTGAGTTAGGAGATTAATAAAGAAAGAAAATAATAAAGGGGAAAGAACACCGCCTTGAGGAACACCAGAGTTATTGTCACGCCACTTCAACGATGACTCGTCGAGGCGCGCAGACTGCTGGCGTCCTCGAAGATAACTTGAGAACCAATCCAGAGCTTTGGATGAGATCTTAAGATGGGTAAGGAGGGACAGGAGGATATCGTGACGGTATTAAAGGCATTCGAAAAATCGACCAAAGCCAACACAGTGACTTTGGTGTTCTCCATGCCCTCCCTAATATCGCCAGTCACTTTGAGAAGGGCGGTTGTAGTTTGTAGTACTGTGTCCAGGCCTAAAACCAGATTGGTACGAGCTTAATAAGTTATTTAAGAAAACAAATTTAAACAATTGCCTTTGGACACAGGACTCTAGGACTTTGGACAAGAAAGGAAGAATAGATATGGGACGAAAGTGATTCGGGTGTGAAGGGTTTTGGACTTTAGGAAGAGAAATAATATAAGCTTTACAGGGCTGGAAAGGTGCCAGAAGTAAGGGAAAAGTTTATGATGTGGGAGATGGCTAGAAGGAGTTGGTCTAAGATAGCAGTGATCATGCGCCGGTTGATGTAGTCGCATCCCACGGCATTGGACTTTATAGAAAGGATCTATAGTGCAAACTTTTGAACAAACCCAGAAAATAAACTACTTGTACACATTTCTTGCGATGCAGGTAGTTAGCACCATCTCATTTTAGTTTATCACCATTTGATGAAGAAGCATAGGCAAAATTATTTTTCATAAGAACATTTACAAGTTTCCTAATCTTGGGCATTTTGTCAATGGTAGGGGAGACCGGGTGTGGTTGTCACACTGGTTGGTTGTCACAGAGGCCATAACACACAATTAAACGGTATGGCAGGAGCGAGGCAGTAGCACATCCATTTGTACCTCATGTCAGCGTACTCCGATATGCCGTTTAATGGACTTATTCGACCACTCGATGTTCTATTATGACCTCTGTGACAACCAACCGGTGTGACAGTTCAACCAAGTCGTGTGTTAGTTGTTATCAATACTTTTTATCCAACCTGCGTTAACTAAGTTTTCTCGTATTGGCACGGCGGAAAAAATGGGTTAGGAATACCCAGGCATATACATGGGACCTTGAAGTAAAAATTTTGCAAATATATTTATGAATATTTTATTTGCTTAAAATAAAATTTTAAAAGCATTATCCAGAAATAAGAGCCTGGTTCCGAAAGTCCAAAAATAATATCACTCGAAAACGATATTTGATCATTACTTAGCGACCCCAGATGTCGAGCAAGAAGTAGTATCCATATCCTCTAGCAGAAGTTAGTCTGATGGTGACGTTGTTAGTGTTGACTCCACCAGCTGTGATGCGAGCAGTCGCCCACTGGGTGTACCCGACCTCGTTCACTTGGACTGCTGTAATTCTGGTGGTTGCGTTACCACGGTAAGTGATGTCTTGTGTCTGGATCGCGTTAGCGATTGGGGCCTTGTAGAAGTAATTTCTGAGAAAAAAGAACATTATTTAGTGAGGAGCAATTGGATATTGAATCATTTGTGACCGTGATTATTGTTTAGGTACATGTAGAACTAACTGACCCAACCACCTAAGAAAAGATTTTCTGCAACTGTTACTACATCAAAATTTGTCCCTTAATTTTCTATTTTATGAACCTAACTAAAACAGGAAAATTTGAGAATAAATTGTCGGATTGGTGCAACTGTCGCGTTTCTTAAGTATCAGATAAGTCGATGACGACATGTTCCAATACATTATCTCAAAATTATCATCACTTATTCGTATATCGATATATCACTAAGCAAATTGTAGATACATGATAATTCCGTAAACCAATTACTGACGTCAAAGCACATATTATGAATACTAGAAGAATAGTCATGTTGTTCATATTTATTTTGTTCATAGCCTTGAGTATATTCTGAAAGAATCCACATTTGACTGAGTAACTGTTTTGATGTCTTACCTATACAACAATCTATCTCCAAAATTGATCCATCCAACGTTCAGGTTGCGGTTAGCATCACCAGATCGTTCAAGATCTTCAGGAAGGCTGGCCACTTCCACAGCATCAACTACCTTGACTGGCTCTACTGGTGCCTTAGGCTCGACGACTGCTCCACTAGCAAAAACTGCCAGAACAGCCAAGACAGCGAAAAATATTTGGTTCTTCATCTAAAATAAAAAGCATATAAAAAAACTGGCCGTATGTTAGTAGGTGCAAATACATATTTTAAATATATTATTATAAAACGATTGTATACTAAGAAAAAAAACTACTCTTGCTTCAGAAGAATTCAATTCTGATAAATACAATTTCTGTACAAATTAAACTCAGATTTCCTTTCTGTTAATGTACCAAATTAGTAGTAATTTAAATAATACTGAATCACAAAAAACGAAATAAACAAAAAAACAATGTGTGTCCTTACCTTTGAAAATACTTTTTTTAAATATAATCAAACTCAATATGCGACTATTGTTTACTGAAGAGCGCCAGTTCAGCTGCGCTTATATATTGGTTAGAAATCAGACTAAAGATAAGTACTATCTGTTAGTAACTGAATCATCGAGTATTATCACATTCACAAATATAGTTGTTTTTGTATCTGAAAGGTGATAAAACTTATCAATGATATTGTCTTTTCTTTCTAAATTAGTCACAGCAACATATATAGCTATATCAAACACAGAATTAAAATGAGGAAAAAGAACTTGAAAATACAATGCTGCGTAGTGCTAAATGTTTCTCCCAGAGGGACACGACTTTTTTCGGGAATCGCACATACTTCTTCGACCAGGCTTCGGAACTTCAGATGTTATAGAGAAATTCATTACAAGAGCTTGTCACCACGACGACTCACGCGTGCGAGACCAGCTGAAGCCTCGGGTACATTCACTTAGATATTTAACTAAAAAATATTTATTACTAGCTCTATTAATGTGTGTATTTAAAACTCGAATTGTATTGGGTGGCGTGACCAAGTAAATTGTCGCTATATGAGAACAACAACACTATAAATTTTGCAGAAACTGTCTTTGCACCCGCTACACTAGAAAGATATTATAAAATGTGTCAAGGATATCAGTACTACCGGCCTGTCCACCTTCTATAGCAGTAAAGACACGCCGTCTTTGTGCCGGATTTGTAATTAATTACGTACGTTTGGTACGTAATTTTGTAGGTATATCTCGACCTATGCATATTATTATGCAATAAATAATTCGGACTACCTCTGTGGTCCAGTAGATAGTGAAGGCATCTGCTGGTCGGGCAAAAGTGTTACTGAGTTTTTCTGAATTCTCGGTAGCGGCACAGAGTTTGGCAATGTGCCGGTAAAGGCTCGCCCCATATTACGTGGGAAAGAAATACAGAAATTTCAAATATGAAACTATAATGTAAGCATGCAACCCCTGCTAAGGTTATGGCCCCTTCATATCTATAAACAAGCAACGCCATTAAAACTAGTACTAGATGAGGTAGCTATTTAATGCACTAGATCAGCATAGAGAACAACAAAAATTACCCGTACAACAATGAAAGCAGAAATAAAAACAAAAGAGTAGGATTAACTTTTTGCTACAATCCATACAATCAAGTTACATTCTTGACCTAAGAGCCTGTCCAGAAAGCGCGATTTACGCGCGTGTCCACTCGCGCGTAGGCACTCGCGCGTTTTCGAGATACTAGAGCTACATACATCCCGTCCAGATGCTCTCGCGGGTTAACTCACACGCGCGTAAAACGCTTGCAATGAGCGGGACTTTCGACTCGCTCGTTTTACGCGCGAGCGCCGCGCGAGTCGAGGTATTCCGGCGCCATTGCTGCGTCCAGTACTACGCGCGTGTCCGTGGCGAGTGGACGTATTCGATTCTGTTGTAATATATAAATATTATAATATTATGTAGCGGTGACAACCTTTTACTCCTTATCTCTGTTCCGTGGTCTGTTAAAAAGCGTATTGACATGTCGCACTAAAGTATTATATAATAAAATCAAAGAGATTGGATAAAATGTACCTATGTATCAAGCTTAGGTATCGGTATCAAGTATCCGCATATTTTATTTTATAATGAACACTATTCAACAGATTCAAAATGGAGCGTGATAACTTTGACACGGAACTTTTTATTGATAAAATTGAGAAAAGGGTAGCTATATGGGATATGGAAGCATCAGATTATTCTAATAGAACCATTAAACGTAGGAACTGGGAAGTAATAATATTTTTTTTGTGAACCTGGTGATTCCGAGGAGATAAAAAACTTCCTTTAAGCATTAAAATCATCACTGCAAAATTCATTATATAAAAATATATTAAAATCTCAATCCAATCTTGACAATCAACAAATGGGATAGTATGAAACTGAAAATTCATATTTCACGTAAAATGGTTATATTTTATATTATTGTTATTAATATCAAAAACAGATAGCCTGTTTCGTATATTTTCACACAGACATACATACATAACGTCACACTTTTTATCCCCGAAGGGGTAGGCAGAGGTGTATTTCTCCCACTTTTCGCCAGATATACTTTAGTCCCACGTAATAAGGGGCGAGCCTATTGCCGTACCGGGCACATTTCCAGACTCCGTGTGGCTACTGAGAATTTCGTGACAGAAAAACCCAATAACACTGCCCGACCCATGAATCGAACCCGGGACCTCCCGATCCCACGCACACATTTATGCCGCGAGACCAACGAGGCAGTATATTTTCAATGTTCAATTCATTACCAAAACTATTAGTTAAATATTTATTAAAAATGCATATTCCTAGGGACAGCTCTAAAACAGCAATGTGTCATTTAAAGTGAAAATGCCCAAATACGTCTCATCACATGCCCGCATAAGAACGCGCGTGAAACGCCGCATCTGGACGCAATACAAATCAAAATGCGCGAGTAGACGCGCGCGTAAATTGTGCTTTCTGGACAGGGCCTAAGCATGCAGTATGACCCCAAATGTGTTAGTATTTTGGCCCCGGGGAGGCAACATATGCACAATTGTTATTGTATATTATTATGACTTTCTATTTATGATGCCTCTGGCAATTATTTTTTGCATTTTAAATAAAATATAATAGATTACACCTAGACACAGAAAAAAAGATTTCCGCATTTGATTAGTCTAGTTGACACATAGCTTGTCCTATATGGTAATCAAACATACAACTTTTAGCTTAGTAGTGAGGGTCGTTAACCACTAAACTGAAGACATAATCAATACCGAATAACATACAAATTGTCACATCTTCTTATATAAAATCCTTGCCGTACTGACTGACTGACTAACAAGCTACAGCCAAAACTATTAGGCGCAAGAAGCTGAAAAGATAATGCAACTTTTCCTTTGACTGCTGGTCCGAAAATATGAAACCTGTTGTACATAATTGAAACTTATTTGAAACAAAAGTACTAGCCATTTATTGCAACTTTTACTATGGGGCCAAATAAATCTATCCAAGTAAAAAAAAAGTTACAGGGTAACAAAAGTATTAAAAAGTATGGATATTTTTATCACTTAACTATAGGTTTTGTTTGTCTTAAACAGATTTAAAATGTTGCCAATTGCAAACTTAATGGAGATAAGATCACCTAAAATAGGACGTAGGATAGGATAGGTAGGATAGGATAGGTAGGATTCAAAATAAAAAATAATATAACCGAGACATAAAATGATTCCCTGCCGCCACAGAACAGTTAAAAGAAGTAGAATGGCCATGTGGCCATGACAAAATTTGTTTGACCGGTCAACAATCGCGCTCATATTGCGACAGCGTACGAAGCTCCGAGAAAAAAACAATTATGCCATCTTGCGCTGTTATAACGTGTAGAAAAAGAAGCCAGGCATGTAATGTGGCTCGAGAAGGGATTTATTTTCACCGGTAAGTCCAAAAACCTTAAAATACAAATGATATTTGTAATAATTGTAGTTATTACAATAGTATTATGTAGTTTGTAGACAAAAATGATACTATCGCAAGCAAATAAAAAAAATATACATTGCGGGCAATACGTGGGTACCATCTAGTACTACGTAGTATTGTATTTACGTATAATGTATTTCGTTCACTGCGAACGTCGCTTGCGACTAGCCAATGAATACATCGCGTAGACCGGCCACTGCTACTCGAAGCGGCCGGTCGACGCGTGACCGATTTTAGTGATGTGCTTGTGCAGATCTACTGACGTGATAGCGTTAAATGTTCTTGTGTGAGTAAGTTTGACGGCGCATGGTAAATAAACGCTATGTTTGACAGGCTAAAGTCTATAATTGTTTTTTTTGCACGTTCTGATTTAAAAAATGCAAGTGTGTGCACGACTGCGTTTCTATTGATTTTACTAAAGTGTATGTGTAGTAGTAGCCGTGTGGTAGGGGCAAACTGGCGACACAGGTTTCCGATACATTTTCGTCTAGAGGGCATATCTACTATAATTAATATATCTACTATAATTAAAATGGGATGCACACCACATTTGTTAGAATTCTTCGTAAGCTACATGAAAGATCGTCAGCAATACGTTGACTGCAGTGGATATGTATCTGATACATATTTTACTAGATCAGGTGTGAGTCAGGGCAGCAATTTGGGTCCGCTAGAGTTCATCATAATGATAAACGATTTGCCCGAGGTAATAAAACATGCGACGTGTTTATTGTTTGCTGATGATCTTAAGTTGATGTTGGAAATTAATAATATTTCTGATTGTGAACATCTACAGGAGGATATAGATAGAGTAGTGGAATGGAGTCAGCAGAACAAACTCGTATTTAATGTATCCAAATGCTCTACAATGTCATTCACCCGCGTCCGTACCCCTATTACTTATGACTACAAGATAAGGACAGAACCGATGCAAAGAGTCTGGCAGGTAAAGGATTTGGGTAAAGGATTAAGAACCAAAATCTGCAAAAAAGCGTACAGAAACTTAGGATTCGTCCTTAGGCAATCACGGTACTTCACCAATCTGAGCACGTTAAGGGTTTTATACGATGAGCTTGTTAGGAGTCATCTCGAGCATGATGCTGTTATATGGGCTCCCCATGAAGCCAAATACAGCGTCATGCTTGAGAGAGTACAAAATAAGTTCACAAGATACTTATACATGAAAATGTATGGAGTATATCCATTTTATCCTTTAATGTACCCCACATTATTTGTGCTTGGAATGGTTGGGTACAACGAGTTGAGAGTGCGTCGCGAGTTTTCGTTGGCAATGTATGTGATCAAACTATTGCGGAACCAGGTGTGTAATCAGACGGTGCTGGGGCACCTGGGCCTCTGTGTGCCCGACCGCTACGTATGGAGGAGACGACGTCCGCCCCTACTAGCTGTCCCGGTTGCCAGGACTAATATAATGGCGAAAGCGCCTCTAACCCGGTCAATCCGAGTAGTTAATGAAATAAGTAATAGAATAGACATTGTAACGGATGCCAGGAATCGAACCTTTGCTAGTCCGCTACAGTGCGCTGGTAGTGTGCTGCTAACGTGTGCCTACGACGATGCGTGTTCTTCTATGTGTGTGGACTGTATGGCTTCGATGTGTAAGGGCTTCAGAAATGAAACATCTTCATACGTTGAGCGATGCTGTTCAGGTGTGCGGTGCTTGATGGTTACATAGGTCACAAGATGGTGGTTGGGACGCCAACAACTGGCCGAATACATGGTCGCTTAAGTACCTCGAAACTTTACCTTATCGACGACCATCGCACCGAACACGTGCACAGAAAATCTTTCGTTTATTTTTATTTCAAATATAGTACAAATGTTACGTATGATTCGTTCCTATTATATACATACATACATGTTCTATACATCGTTAGATAGGTCTCATTTAGTTCTATCTATTGGTATACAATACCTAAACCTAACTATTAGCGTTACTAAGTTATTCCATAAAAACTCCCAAAAAATGCTGCCACACAAGGGCCCGCCCACTATATTTTCTATTAAAAAACTATTGTATACTAAATTTATATATATAATTTTGGCAGGCCGTTGTGTGCAACTATATGGGGCATCTATTAAAACAAACACCATGAAAATATCTTTATTCAATTCGAACCTATTACATGATAACTTTGAATCATAAAAAAATTACAGAATTTCTTAAGTAAATACTATCGTAAGTAAACAAATTTATGATAAACATACGAATGTTTGTTATTATGCTTATTTTAACTATATAAGGTAATAACTAGCAATAAAAAGGTATCTAGACATGATTTCAAGTCTATATGAAGCTAAAAAACACTTATAAAACTATAAAACGAATATGTAAACAAACAGCTGTTTTATGAAGCATTAACTCTTATCTGTCACTACTGATAACGCTATTTATGATTCGATATCTAAGGTCCCTACAGTTAGCACAAGTTTAAGACTAATGTTCATGTATTACATAGTTGTTGTATATTAACAATCTAACCATCTACACAATTTTAGCTATTTTGTAACGTTTTGACACGTCCGGGTACCGAACCCGGTGTACCGCACGATTAGATAACACTGATTTTATACGATTTTCACTCGCGGTTTCGAATACACTATTCACTGTCATAGTTTTAATGTCTGTCGCGAACATCTCTCCCGCCGTGCAGCAACGCGCGTGATCCGTCGTGTGGCGGTGCTGCAGAGCACCCGGTGAGCGACGCCTCGTCACTTGGGCAGGGGGACCAGCTTCTTAGCCGGCCGTTTGAGGACGCCTGCTGCTGTGCGCACCTCGACAGTGCGTATGGCGCCGTCGGCGCCCGGGTAGACAGCCACAACTCGACCGCGCGGCCAGGTGTTGCGCGGGAGTTGGCCGTCGGCGATCAGGACGGGGTCGCCGACCTCGGGGTTGAGCCCAGACCCATGGGGCTCCCGCCGGTGTTGCAGCTCGGGTAGGTACTCGCGCACCCAACGGCGCCAGAACATGTCGGCGAGGATTTGGGCGCGCCGCCAGTGCTTGCTGCTGTTGAGGTCAGCCTCGCTGAACTCGCCCAGCGGAGGGAGGCGAGCAGAACCACCGAACAGGATGTGGTTCGGGGTGATGGCCTCGCTGTCTGCTGCGTTGACGGAGACGTGTGTGAGGGGTCGACTGTTTACTGTGTACTCGACCTCACACAGTAGTGTAGCTAGGACTTCTTCGTGCGGATGGCGCTCGTGAAGGACCGTATAGAGGGCGGTCTTCACGCACCTGACGAGGCGCTCCCATGCGCCCCCCATGAATGGCGCTGAGGGGGTGATGAAGCGCCATATGATGCCACGGCGACTCGCTTCCTCGGCGACGGCGTCTCTCATCTCTCGGTCGGCACCGTGCATGTTGGTGCCGTTGTCCGAGTAGATCTCTGCGGGGCAACCTCGGCGCGCTGCGAACCTGCGCAGCGCCAAGATTGCGGAGTCGGCGCTCAGGCTGGCGGCGACCTCCAGATGTACTGCCCTGGAAGTGAGACATGTAAACAGTGCCACATAACGTTTGTGACGCTGTCTACCGACGGTTACGGAGAGCGGCCCGAAATAATCGAGACCCGTGTAGGTGAAGGGCCTCTGATGGTGAGCAAGGCGCGTCTTCGGATGGTCCCCTGTGGCTGGCTCAGGCGGCTGCGTTTTTCTAATGCGGCATGGTAGACATCTATGTACTATTTTCTTTGTAGTCGGCCGCAGACGAAGAATCCAATAGTGTTGGCGTATTTCATTGATTACCAACTCTGTACCGCTGTGATGTAATTTTCTATGCGTCCAATCTATGTATAGCTGTGTAATACGATGATCGCCGTCTAAGATCGGCGGTCTCTTTGTTTGTTCGGAGATTTCTTCTGTAGCTATTATACGACTGCGTAGAGTGATCATTCCGTTGTTCATCTCCACGGGTAACGAATACAGGCGGCTGTCTCTGGCGACACCTCCTCCGCGCCGCAGCTCCCGAAGGTCGGCGCCGAAGGAGTCCTCTTGTACCGCCTTCACAAGAAGGTCCTCGGCGCCGCGGGTGTGTTCTGCGGAGAGAAGCACGAAGTTTCGGGAGTCGGCGGCTGGACGAGGTGCCGCTCTGCCCGACTTGATGTTGTGCTTCGTCTTCGTCACGTGACGCCAATCTGGATCCTTCTGTCTATTTTTCTGCGATCTTTTATATAGAACCTTCTCTGCGGTTTTCTTACATAATGCTATAAATTGTAGAACTCTTGCTGTTGCTCGTAAGAGCCTCTCCCATTTGGAAAATCTATACGGGTCCGGTACGGCTTCTATAATTCTATATGTTTGACGTTTCTCTACAGCTGTCAGTGTGCGCTCTTCGCCTGTCGCGTCAGGGGCGATGTGCTTCTCCACGGGCCATAGTGACGGGTCTTCGTACAGGAACGACGGTCCGGTGTACCACTCGTGTTCGGAGTTAAAGCTGTTTGGCACGTCGCGTGTAGCCGCATCCGCCGCGTTCATCTTCGTAGGTACCCAGCGCCAATCTTCAACTTTACTATGCTCTTCTATGGCGGCTAGGCGGTGTGCGACGAATGGTTTGTACGCCCGTGCTCCTTTTCTTATCCACGTTAGTACGGTCTTGCTGTCCGTCCAGTACACGACGGCCTCGGGTTTGACGCGATGTTCTTCTATTACCGCTTGAGCGACTCGCGTACCCATGACGGCGGCTTGCAGTTCGAGTCTCGGGATTGACACCACCTTAAGCGGTGCCACTCTCGCCTTCGCTATAACGAGCGTCACGTGCACACGCCCATCTGGTGTAGTCGCTCGCCAGTACACCGCTGTTGCGTAGGCCGCTTCACTGGCGTCCGTAAAGACATGTACTTGGAGTGTACAGGCGTCACTGTACCCGGGGTAACACCGCGGGATGCGTATCGACTTCAACTGTTCTAAGTGCTGTATCCACGATGCCCATTGCACTCTGAGGCTTTCGTCAAACTTCTCGTCCCAATTTGTACCGAGTCGCCAGGCTTCCTGTAGTATCTGTTTGGCTCGAACAGTTACGGGCGATGCGAGGCCGAGTGGGTCGTATAGCGACATAACTATTTTCAACGCTTCCCGTTTCGTAGGCGCTTCGGTGCCGATGAGTCCGTCTGGAAGCCGTGCGAGTGTAAGGTTGAAGCTCAGCTCGTCCGCGCTCGTTTTCCACATCAAGCCGAGAATTTTCTCTTCTTGCCCCTTGCTGGCGAGGCCGACTGTCTCCTGGCGATGTTGACTTGGTTCTATTGCTTCGATGACGTTTCTAGAGTTCGACACCCATTTCGTGAGGTGAAAGTGCGCTTGTCTGTGTATGTCTCGCACCCGTGACGCTATACTCGTCGCTTCCTGTTCGTTCCTGAAGCTGTCCAGATAGTCATCCATGTAATGGTTATCTATGATGGCTTCTGCTGCTTCCGGGTACTCTTCTGCGTGCTTGCGAGCGTTCCAATTCTTCGCGAATATAGCTGTACACGGTGAGCTTGCCGCGCCGAAGATAATGGACTTCATACGGTATTCCTGGGGCGGTCCCTCCCGCCGGTCACCTCTCCACAGGTAGCGCAGCGCGTCTCGGTCTTCTGGGCGTACTCTCACCTGCATAAACATCTCCGTTATATCAGCTGAGACGGCAACGCGGTGTCGACGGAACCTCATCAACACCCCCGGCAACGATTGTAGCAAGTCCGGTCCCGTGAGCAGGTAATCGTTGAGTGACATACCTCTGGTCTTCGCGGCGGCGTCGTGAACTATACGAATCTTCTCAGGCTTCATGGGGTTGTGTACATCGAAGTGAGGCAAGTACCAAGTCTTCCCTGGCGTACTATTCATGGGAGCTTCTTCTGCGTATCCCTTTTCTATCAGCGAGTTTATCTGTTCTGTATATCTTGTTTTCAACTCTATGTTTCTATCTAATTTTTTCTCTATGTGTGCGAGCCTCCTTGCCGCGTTCTCGTAACTATCTGGCATGACGATGTCTTCTTGTTTCCACAGAAGAGCCGTCTCTATATGTCTATCTTCTAATTGTTTCGTATGTTTTTCTAACATATCTGTAGCCCGCTTCTCGGGGTCCGAGTTCGGTCGACGTGGGTTCACTATGAGCGATTCCAGTGCGAAATATTCTTTCAGTTGCGCTTCTATGTTTTCATCTATAGCGGAGAGACCGTTGACGAAGTGTACGGTGTTTCCCAAGGTGCGTGAGCGTGCGCCGTACAGCACCCATCCCAGCGACGTAAGCGACGCCACCGGTTGATCGTTGGGTCCTCTTCGTACTGCGTTCGCTATGAGCAGGTGCCAGTTGTCTTGTCCTATTCGCACCTTCGGCACGCCTATGTCGTACACCAGCTTCTTCTTGATGCCTTCGAGGTGTTTGCAGTCTATCAGGTCCTCTTCGGCGATCTTCTGCGGCGACAGGTGTAGGCTGGCTACGGTGCGCGCACACAAAGGCACTTGTTTGCTGTCGGCGCCGGCTCCTCGTATTTGTATGTCTACGCGTCGCGACGTTGGCATGTCGATCGACGTATCGCCTATGGCACGGATCGTAAACGGGTCCAGGTTCCCTTCCGCGCCGACTTCCTTGGCTATGTCTTCGTCTATGAGCGATACGGTGCTTCCGTCGTCGAGTAGGGCGAACGTAGACGCCTCTCCCGCCGGTCCGACTATCTGCACGGGCACTATCTTTAAGTATGCTTGAGCCTTTGCACGTATGCACGAACTGGCGACCGTTTCTTGCTTTTCTATGTTCACGTCTTCGGTCCTATGGGCTCCTCTATCGTAGTGAAGCAACTGGTTGTGTGTAGCGCGGCATCCCTCTACACCGCACTTCTTGGGCTTGCACGAGTGTTCTATTTGGCGTATGCGTAAGCAGCGAAAACACAATCCATGCTGCTTAGCTAGCTGCCATCTCTTCTCTGCGTTGGCGTTACGAAACGTGCTGCAGGCCGACGAGTAGTGTCCTTCGCGTTCACATATCCTGCACTTCGCGTTAGACGTGTCCGTATGCGTTGGCTTCTCCGTCGCCGTGTACGTCCTCTGCACGGTACGTCTGCTTGGCGGCCCATCGGTGATGTTCTCAGCCGGTGCGAACGCGCTACAGTAACGCGCGTACTCTGTCACGAAGTCACTGAATCGGCTGAGATCTGGCTTCGACTGGCACTTCTCGGTGTACGTCTTGTACCACTGCACACGTAGCGAGTTCGGTAGCTTCTCGGTCAACACACGCACTAGCTCCGCATTGATGAGGTAGTGTTCTTTTTTCAACGCACGAAGTGTGACGACGCCGCTTCTAATCTTGCTCGCGAACGCGCATATGTCCTTAGGTGCTTCGCTACAGCGTGGCAGGGTCCTCAGCTTGTCCGTCTCTGCCTGTGCGATCGAGTCTGGTCGTCCGAACTGCAGCTCCAACTCCTTCATAATCTCATCTGGTCGCGCATGCCCAATCAGTTCAGAGCTAACTGTTTCTAACGCTCTTCCCTTGAGACTTCTTCTCAGTCTCGCTGTATTCTCCACGTCGTTGAAGAAATTCTTGGTGGTGTCGTATATCGCCTTGAACGACAGCCACTCGGTGTGCGCGCCGCCGAACGTCGGTAGCGTCATGATGACTTTCGAAACCGCCGGGTGTGGTGCAACTATCGATGTGTCCGGTGGCTTCCTGTCGGCGAGCGCGGCGATCGCGGAGGTGAGATCCGTGATGAACGGCTTCAGCGAATCACCTCCCTGTTGATGAACGTCCATCTTCTGTGAGGGCGGTCCATCTTCTTTATCTATCTTCTGTGCCCCGTCGACGTCCCTCTTCTTAGTGGGCGCCGATACCACTATATCTATATCTTCAGGGCCGGGCTGGGGTTCCGGAGCCTCTTCCAACCACGAACGTATGTAATCTTGCTTCGACTGTCCATCCTCGTCGTAGTCATCGGAGTCCGCCTCCTCTTCAGCCTTCTGTAGTGCTAACTGTAGTTTTATCTTCAAAGCTTCTTCTCGAGCCAACATCACATTTCTCTTGGAGCGTCCCGTAGCTGCTGAGCGTTGGTCGCGTTCCCTCGTTGGCTTCTTTCTATCTCTATTTTCTATTATACTATGTTGCGCTGTACAAACGCTCGATCTATCGGATGGTTGCAACGTCCTTTCCTTGCCATCTTCATTTTTCGACTGCACCTCTGCTCGCTCCCTTGCATCTTGAGTGATGTTTCGTTCGTCCCTCCCCGCGGGGCCGGGGGGGGCCGGCGGCGGCGCGTCGCTCCCGACTGTTGTCGACGGCGATCGCAGTGGCCCGTCGTGACGGACGACCGCGGCGGCTGGGTTGCGGGCAGCGGCGGCGCGGGCAGGGGTACTGGAACTAGGCCCGGCGCCGGCCGCTCCCCCGGCGACCTCGGGAGCACGACCTCTTGAACGTGTCGTAGGCATTTTTCAATCCGGCTCGAAGCGACCAACAAATGGTCGCTGCAGCAACAGGCGATCCGGCTTCGACAGGACCAACAAATGTAACGGATGCCAGGAATCGAACCTTTGCTAGTCCGCTACAGTGCGCTGGTAGTGTGCTGCTGACGTGTGCTTACGACGATGCGTGTTCTTCTATGTGTGTGGACTGTATGGCTTCGATGTGTAAGGGCTTCAGAAATGAAACATCTTCATACGTTGAGCGATGCTGTTCAGGTGTGCGGTGCTTGATGGTTACCTACATAGGTCACAAGATGGTGGTTGGGACGCCAACAACTGGCCGAATACATGGTCGCTTAAGTACCTCGAAACTTTACCTTATCGACGACCATCGCACCGAACACGTGCACAGAAAATCTTTCGTTTATTTTTATTTCAAATATAGTACAAATGTTACGTATGATTCGTTCCTATTATACATACATACATGTTCTATACATCGTTAGATAGGTCTCATTTAGTTCTATCTATTGGTATACAATACCTAAACCTAACTATTAGCGTTACTAAGTTATTCCATAAAAACTCCCAAAAATGCTGCCACACAAGGGCCCGCCCACTATATTTTCTATTAAAAAACTATTGTATACTAAATTTATATATATAATTTTGGCAGGCCGTTGTGTGCAACTATATGGGGCATCTATTAAAACAAACACCATGAAAATATCTTTATTCAATTCGAACCTATTACATGATAACTTTGAATCATAAAAAAATTACAGAATTTCTTAAGTAAATACTATCGTAAGTAAACAAATTTATGATAAACATACGAATGTTTGTTATTATGCTTATTTGAACTATATAAGGTAATAACTAGCAATAAAAAGGTATCTAGACATGATTTCAAGTCTATATGAAGCTAAAAAACACTTATAAAACTATAAAACGAATATGTAAACAAACAGCTCTGTTTTATGAAGCATTAACTCTTATCTGTCACTACTGATAACGCTATTTATGATTCGATATTTAAGGTCCCTACAGTTAGCACAAGTTTAAGACTAATGTTCATGTATTACATAGTTGTTGTTTATTAACAATCTAACCATCTACACAATTTTAGCTATTTTGTAACGTTTTGACACGTCCGGGAACCGAACCCGGTGTACCGCACGATTAGATAACACTGATTTTATACGATTTTCAGTCGCGGTTTCGAATACACTATTCACTGTCATAGTTTTAATGTCTGTCGCGAACAGACATATTCTCGTGTCATCTGAGTGAACTCGCAAAATTGATACTATATGTAATATCATATGATTGAGTATTGTGGTCCTGTATTATTATGCTTGGGTCTTAGGTTATGTTTAAGTATGTATAGTAGTAGTCCTGTAATGTTTAAGTAGTAATTGTGTTTTTCATTGCTTTTTAATTTGATTTATTATTATTATATGATTAGCTGTTTGTGTAATGTGTACTATAGTGTAGTTTGTGTTGTATTCATTTGTTTTGTTTATATAAGTTGCTATAATTTGTTTTCATTTTTAACCCCACAATTGCATTGGGTAACCTGTAATAATTGTGTTGAAATGTGTGTAATAAATAAAAAAATAAAAAATAAAATCTATGCCTGCCGCAATAGATAGGGCGCGGGAGGAAGGCGCGGAGCGGGGACGCCAGCGACTGGCTACCTGTCGCTCTATCGTATATCGGTACAACAGCAGCGCGCTCAATAAACACACTTTAAACCACGTGCCGCTGCAATAAATGATTATAAAAATTCATATTTTTTAAAACGTTTGTTACCCAGTTTATATTTTTTATTTTTTACTGCGTTAGATTTATTTGGCCTCATAGTAAAAGTTGCAATAAATGGCTAGGACTTACATTTAGCATAGGTTTCAATTGTGCACAAGGGGTTTCAATTGTTTGGGCCAATCGGTTGCATTGTCTTTTGGCATGTATATTCCTTCGGGACCGTAAGGGTGCACTAAGAAGGGATTTCCCGAAATTCCCATGGGGTTGGCCAAAACGGGTGACTTAACAATAATGTGCGGGCGTAGCCGCAGGCATCCTCTAGTGCAAACAGAAAAAAATACTAACACCGGAAATAACAAAATTTTACTTGGTCAATAGGGGTCATTAATAAAAAAAGCCGTAGAATAAAATCGATAGATAACATTTATGAAGATAATCAGTGCTTTATACCTTCTGATACTATTAATTCTTCTATTCTAAGAAAATAAGCCACATGAGTATCTGAGATACTTACAATACAGATAATACTTCAAGCAAACCTTTTTTGTCATTCGTTAAACACAAATATATTGGTACCATTTTTTGTAAATAAATAATCTTAAAATCTAATATAATTTTAAACAATATTGAACATACCTATTCGTTTCTTAGTGTTGATAAATTTAGAAATGCCTGTACAAGCAAGATACACAGTCATCACTCTTGTCAATCAAATATTTACCACTTAATAAACTAAAAAAGCAACACCTGGTGTGTAGCTTTTTTAGTTTATTAAGTGATGTGGCCATGAGCTTATTTAAGAAATAAGTGCTTATTCATTATTTGATTTGAATACTTTTTTATTTAAAGAATTTATTGGCCTTGTAATTGACCTTTTTAAGGTACCGTAATATAATATAGGTACTTAATATAATTTGTGTGCAAATTGAATTTAATGAATTTATTAGATATATGTAAGTAGGTACTTGAACTGAATTTTATTATTTATTATTAATTTAAAATATTGTTTTTTTGTTAAATGAATCAAAGTAACAATATGTAATGTAAATTATGAAATGTAAATTATGAAATGTAATGTAATGTGTAACGGGTATGTGTACCTGATAATAAACAATCATTATTATTTGATTATGTTCGCACACCAACAGCTTTTAGGCGAAGTGCCATGTGAATTCAAATTCAAATTCAAATTCTTTATTTTTCAAAAAGTTACATGCACCATGAACACAGGTATAGCCCGTGCCACGAGAACATAGACTTTTTGTAAACAAATAATTTTTACTAAGTTACTTAGCGATAGTTCTGTCAAAAACAAATAATGTCAAATCCAATGAGCGCAACGGTACATAGATACGTGTCATTGGAAACTAATATGTCAATGGATCGGGTTTTTATCGATATTATGCGCTGTCAACAGGATCTTTTAATGTTTTGAGGTACTGACGCCTAGAATGTCAACATTTGGCGTTAGTTCATTGAAATGTTACATTCTTGGGCTTAACATGCATTTATCAGAGGACATAATTAAATTTTTAGTTATCAAGACGGGGTAAATTTAAAGTTAAATACAAGTTTATAGGATTGCAACGCTCTTCCCGCTGCCAGTATCTCGAAAAAGCGGGTGCAGAATAGCAGTTGACAGAAAATTATTTATACCTAAAAAGAAATTGCGTTTTCAGACTACCGTAACTTTTCATGGATTTTGTTTTTAAGTTCATTCTGACGATTTGCCCTTGAATTGCTCCATGCCCAGAAAATTTTATGCAATATACTAGCCAGTTATCTGTAATATTATTGATTGTTGGCCAATAATTTAATATTTTAGGATAGGTATGCTACTTTGAGCAAATGATTTATTGTCTATGATTTAAAAAAAACGTGTCAATAATAGAGTTACATTTATGTACTCTATCATTAACCTACATAGTACTGTATTTTTCCTTAATTTACAGAATAAATTACGTTACGTAAACGACAAAAAAATCGGCAAATTTATGAACATTCGATCATTCAAACACAAAATCAAATATTTTTATTTCATTAAAATTCAACAATATAAATTTAAAAACATAGTGGCATAATTAGGCATTGAAAAAGAAATACTGATCAAAAAGTATAAAATCCAAAACTCAACTGTTTGAAAAAAGGTTGTGAAGCCCTGAATGTTTGTTTACAAAAAGTCTATCTTCTCGTGGCACCAACTATAGATGATCTCAAACAATTTTATTGGACATTGAATAATAACGTCAACACCGGAACGGACACCCCGAAGAACACCTGCGCGCACATAGGTGCGTCTCAACCCGCCATCCGCGTCCTCAGTCAACAAAGACGCAGATGACAGGCCGAGGCGCACGCAACTCATTAAGGTGCGCACAAACGAGACGCCCACCCCAGTGCTAACGCCATTATTCGAATATCTGCCATTTTTGTATAAAATCTAAACGCTAAAAAGCTAAAAGTAAACATAGTTTAAAAGAGATAATTTAAAATTGTTGGCCTATGTCCAGCTGCAGTAGTCGTATCTAGCCACCGTTTTATAGACTAGCTTAGTAACTTTTTATTACTGACTCCATGGTTGGCGTAGTGGTTTTAGCGGCCTCGCCGCTTGACAGTGGGCCGAGTGTTGTGGGTTCGATTCCCACACGAGACAACACTTTGTGTGATCCATAAATAGTTGTTTCGAGTCTGGGTCTTCCTTTTGTCCGTTGGTTGTATGTTTGTAAAGTCCCCTGCAACACGCGACATAGGATTTATTTCTAGTGCTGGAGTAGTCTATTTAAAAAAAGGAAAAGCAAGAAAATAAGTATAATGAATACTGAATACTTTGTGTCTTATCAATATATAACAAGTCCTTAAAACTAAATTATATAATATATTATATAAAAATTGCATTTGAATTGAGCAGAGACAACATATTATATTACATTCTCTCTTACATCCTTTTGGTCGGCAGCTAGTACCCACATATAGGTAACATAAATTTTAAAAAAGAACATTCATATAATTCATAGCATGGTATTCATGGTGCATAGGGTTCCCACCAAGAACTTAGGGTCCCAAGCCAACCTCACCTGCAAGTGGTGCACCTGCCGATCAACGGCCGAGGCTCTGGCAAACAAAATTTTCCGATAAGCGGCAATAGGCTCGCCACCTATTACGTGGGATCAAAACACTGGCGAAAAGTGGGCTTTTAATATGAAATGAAAATCTTTTACTTGCATCTCCACACAAACTTAAGAAACACTTAACAAACAAACTAAACAAACAAGTAAACTTAAACTACAGGTACTGGTACACTAGAAATATATTAAGTAAGTACATTATTACTGGTGGCGTTACGTGGAGGACGAATAAGGCGCTGCGTCAGCTATTGTTGCAGTATAAACTACAACGCTGGTATTCTCGCAGGCCGAGTAAATAAAGTAATACACCTAAATAATACACACATTATATACATAGGATAAGTAAATTGGATAAAGAACAATAAAATACATAGCATTCTTAGTAAATAATATATGAACTATACCAATATATTTCATACTTGACATATATATATATTGTTTAGAGTTTGGCTAGAAAGCTGGGAAAGGTTTGCAAAGGACAGTGGAAGCGATTAATTCATCCAGTCTGGTCTAGCCAAGGCAAAGATCTAAACACCTATGTACTGTGTTTCACAGCGATGAATTCAAAGTAATAGGTAGGTACAAGTGCAAACTTACCTGATATCTTCACTGATGTCAGGCTTGAGCTAAATTAGTCACATCATACAAATATATTGGCCAAAATAGATCCGCAGGGTCCAGTTCGGCGTCTGGTCCAATTCCAATGATGTTTTCGGGCAGGATGCACACGTGGGCGGATTCACACAAGCTTTATAATGTTCAATATGTTACAAGTTTATCTTTTATCATAAAACGATTCGCGAAGCTACCAGGATGTGCTTTCCAAAAAGCGATCAATATAATTCAATTCCAAAACGCGAAAATGCAAGACGGCGTTAGCGCAAGACAATTTTTATACCGGACACGACCAAAGAGTATACAAATACTACGTAATGCTCGG
Organism: Euclidia mi; assembly: GCA_944739405.2. Classification (NCBI taxonomy): domain Eukaryota; kingdom Metazoa; phylum Arthropoda; class Insecta; order Lepidoptera; family Erebidae; genus Euclidia; species Euclidia mi. The sequence goes on from OX123206.2 coordinate 37,959,772, forward strand.
GCCACACTACCTTACCGTCTACCGGGCTGTTACCGCCATAATTATGGCAATAAATTACCGTTAAATTACTGCGTGAAGTCGTGTGGTTACACTAGAGTTTACCGAGATATGCCAATAAACTAGGCGGTAAAAATATCATTTTTCAATATGGCGGATGAAGCTGCAGCTGTTTGGTATTTTATGAGTGCCAATTATTTTAACATGAATCTTTTAAATTTTTAGCTTTCTGTCGGGTATCCCGGAGAGGCGGTTCGGATTGCAATAACTCCAAAAATTCGAGCGCTTTTTCATTTGACCACTCCATATCGGTAGATAGTGTAGCTACGTGCGTCGTCGTCGAACTCGTGTTGCACACTGAACAAACGGTAGTGTGGCCACAAACGCAATAATTACTGCGGTAATCTTCTTTGATGTGCGAAAAAGACCGCCGCCGGAGCTATTGCCTACCGGCATATGCCATATTGATTGGCATTGTAAAATTATGGCCATAAATCGCGGTTACACCTAGGCGTTGTTGAAATTATGGCAATAATTATTGGCATATCCCGGTAGTGTGGCCCGAGCGTCAGAAGAGGCGGATGTGCTATAGATCCAGCGAGACCTTCAGCTTTGTATGAAACGTGCATGGAGAACTCGTACCAACATAAAGATACTAATTGACGTCGTTTTTATGTTGTCAGCATTGTCATATTCATCAATATAGGGATGTACCGTCTAGTAATTAACTAAATATCGATATCGATAATATTCGGTAAAAGAATATATTATAATAATGTTTCCACTAGAATTATACTTTTCCAACACAAATAAAAGATGTATTTAATATTAGTGTCTTTATTTAAACAAATTAGCCTATTCTATTAATCTATTCTAGATTAGCGAAAAAAAATACCTACGCGGAACTAAAAGATGTATGTACATGTAATGGAAAGTCTTTCAACATTTCTTCTGTAATAGGATTTAAAGAAATGTCTTTACAAGACACAGCTGTTTTTCTGACTTGATTTCCCTTTTTCTTGAAGTCTTTCGGCCTGAAATGCTTGCCACACACAGTATAGTTCTTTTTCAATGGCCACATAAATTAAATCTTGGTTTCCAGTTGCTGCTAGCCATTTTTTACATCTAAAACGAAAAAAAAAACAATTTAATTTTTTAGTCCTTGTGTAAATTTCGTACTCACCACTTATCTTTTAATTTCGAAACGTAAGTATAACGGATTATCGATAACTGACAGGCAGCACTATTGTTTACTTACAAAGTACTAGGTTGATACTCATGAAACTTTAGAATATTGCCTTATTTTTTTGTATTTCATTGAAATATATCACATTATAAAATTATAAATACTCACCGATCTTTATCTTAATCGAAATTTTGCCATAAATACCCTTTTTTCACTGTCTGACCGGCACATTGTGTTATGGCATATTTCGCTCGTAATTTGGCTCGTTTTCATTACGCTCCTTTCAATGCTAATCAAATAAATATAGTAACACTAACACTAGGAGTGTAAAATAACATTTATTTGGTATACACAAAGCACTTTTGTCTTATCACAGTATATTTTTAACGTTTTAACAAACTACATATAGCGGCAAAGTTCAATCTGGGTAATAATGTGACAGTTGTGACATTTGACACTATTGACAGCCATGGCGGTGATGTAAGTATAACCTGTTTAACTTTGAAAGTATACTGTTCTAAGGGTACATAGTGAATAATGCTATCTTCACGTTTTATACATATAATAGTAGCCATTAAAAAGATAGCACGTTTCATACTTTCGGTTTTTTCTTAGGAACTTGCGCCAGGCTGGGACACGACAATGAATCAAAAAGAGTAAATGATTTGACAGTTCATAATGTGACCATAGTCAGAAATTTACAATGGACAAAGTAACACGCAACTGAACTGATATAATCGATTAAACTTATCATAAACTAGAGGACGCCAGCAGCTACGCCTGCATTTTTTTTTAATTTACTCGTTTTGGCCGATCCCGTGGGAATTTCGGGATATCCCTTCTTAGTGCACGCCTACGGTCCCCAAGGAACATACGAGTACATGCCAAATTTCAGATTCCTGCGCCCAAAAGTTTCGGCTGTAGCGTGTCTGTCAGTCAGTCAGTAACGCAAGGATTTTATATATTAAGATAATATTTCTATTTCAAACATACAGGGTGTAAAAAGACCCTTAACGAAAACTGAAATCCCATATTGTACCAATCACTATGAAATTTTTTTACTTCGGCATCATACCTGGGAAATTACTGGTTCAGAAGATATTGAGGCTCAAAATTATTATGGAATTTTTCTAATAAGGTACAAAATCGATGCATTTACCCCGCCAATATGTTCTTTAGATGCCCCATAACCCCTTAGATAGGTAGGTATTTCGAGCATTGCACGCGTGTGCTTTTAATTGCGGTTTAAAGAATGTGAAAACTCAAAAAAAAATCGTTTCCCAGGTTTTATTTTTGATTAGTATGACTTGGCATGATATCCACAACGAGTAGACTTCGGCTTGGTAATGGGTATATATACATCTATATATACACACACTTAAATATACATAATAGAAATATTTATAGAAATATGATATGATGTTAACAACACTGTATGTCTCAATTTTATTATGTTAACCGCAAGAACCATTTCTCGTGTTTCCGAACGCAACTCTAAACTAATATGCCTCTGCCTACCCCTTCGGGGAAACAGGCGTGAGTCTATGTATGTATGTATGTATATAATTCATAGCTAGTACCTAAACTTTACATTAAGTTGAAAAATAATCATATTATAACTAAAATTTTATTTTATCCACATATTTTAATATGTCTGATCTGTGTGCTTAATAATTATGTCTGGGTTATTGTACATTCGCCACAAAGTAAATTCGTCATATTTTGTAAACTCCATACATTGAAAGTGTATTCGTCACATGCATAAAAAATATGTGTAAATTCGTCACAAGTCTGCATAGGTCCATATTTTTTGCATAAAGTACTGATAGAAAACAAAGTTATTGATTTCTAGCGCTCGAAATAAAAATGATTTCTAATTATTTTTCTTCTGCACTCCTGCACATGTCATGCTATCACGCGCTCGCTCCTTCGATGTATCTATCTCTTTCTAGTCGCACCGATCAATGGATCAGTCCAGTCACCCAGTGACTCACTTGACCTTGTCGATGCGCGTGTGGTGTTCTCTACAATAATATTATAGCTTTTTTGGGTGTTCTGTTGCAAATGCTATCTTCTTAATATTGTAGTTATCATAGAGTCATAAGAACAAAACACTTATGCCTCAAGTGTATGAAGAAGCTTTTCAACCAACCAATGATGCGGGTTATGAGATATTAAATGCCATACCGAAATTTTGGAACACTTCGCGAACACTATACAATGTGAGGAATCGTGAACTAAACGTGCCCAAAACACATTTTTCAAGATGCGAAGATGTCATTATTCCACAAAAATATAAACATTATTTTTTATTATTCGATGATGACAGCGAGCCTGAAAATATATAATAGCTTTCTGCAATGAGACAGCTCGTGAAACCATAACAATATACAAACATTCTTTTTGGATGGCACATTTTCAAGCTGCTGTAAACCATTTTATCAGCTTTATTGTATACATGGAGACGTGAATAGCGATGATAATTATTCGAGCATAGTCCCACTCATCTACGTTCTTATGCCTAATAAGCAGGAACGGTCTTATGAACGACTTTTTACATCACTGATGCAAAAAATACCTACTTGGACACCGCTTACAATGATTGTTGACTTTGAAATTGCTGTGATAAATGTCATAAAAAATATATTTCCTGATGTTAAACTACTTGGATGTAATTTCCACTTCAAACAAGCACTGGCCAAAAAAGCTCATGCCTTACAATTGAATGACATTGCAGAGAAGAGACACTTAGCCATGTGTGCTGCATTGGCCCATATAAAGAAACAGGACATTGAAGACGCTTGGTACACATCATGGCAAATGCTCCACAGAACGATGCACTCACAAAATTCAACGACTATTTTGTAGCCCAGTGGATAGATAACACTAGTATAGAGTTTATTTGGAATGTACATGGGGCTCGCCATACAATACATCTTGCAGAGGTATGGCATAAATGTTTGAACAATAAAATGGGTAAAAGAAAACCTAAAATGCTTCAGTTTCTGGATACTCTTAAAAATGAGGCTGATCATATAGATTGGAAATTGAAACATTTTATTTTAATACACCACTAAAGTTGAGAACACGTCGATCTTTTGCATGTGACAAAGAATTAAAAACAAATTTGGACAATTACAATAAAATGTCCCTGGCTGAAGTCCTTAAAAAACTTTCTTTTATGCAGCATTTTAAAGAATTGTAACATACGTAAATTACCAAAAACAGTGATTATTACTGTGATTTAATTATCTTTCTATTGTTTTTGTTATAACTGAAATGTTGCAGGCAAATCCGTCTATTGCAATACATCTACACAATATATATTATACTTGTAAGTAAAAGTGCGATTTTTATGTGGATGCAAATCATAAAAAAAATGTGATTATTACTGTGATTTCATTATCTTTTTACTATTTTTCTTATAATTGTAATTGTTTGAAATAGAATTAGTTTTTATTATACGTCAAATCGATTAGATCGTTTGAGTGACATTTTGTTTGGTCTATTGAAAGTTTCTGACAATGGTCACACTGAACTGTCACTTCCGTCCTTCCCTTGAAAAATTAACACGCCGTTTGCACTCTCGCGTGCCTCGTACCTAATTAAATAATTGATCGCCATTTGAAAAGCACATCCTTGTAGCTACGCGAATAGTTTGTGAAATACGTAATTGCCGCTTTTGACTTCCGGCAAAGTTTGGTGTAAATTGATGACATATTGAACATTTGTGAAAAGTTTTGTGAACCGCAAACGTGCATCGTGGTCTGGAGAAGGACTTCGCCGAATTGTACACTGGTATCTATTGATTCTCTTGTTATTTTGGCCAAAATTATAGGTTAATCTATAGGTCTACTTCAAGAACATCACCAGGATATATAAGGTAAAATTTTCATGTACCTACTCAATACTTTACTCACTGTGCAACGCAGTGCATTGTGTCTGGATATATTGTCTATCGTGGTCAGGTAGATGTATTACACCTTCCACTGCGCACTTCTGATACACCTTCCTGCCTGGCTACGGTAATTCTAGACATAATTTTGGTAGCAGAGCGTGGTTGAAATTTAGCCGCTGTTGCATTACTGAGTATAAACTCAGATTGGTATGAGCTTGTATCTTATCACCTTGTAGACAGTACTGTAGTGTTTGTCAGGTCAGTTATTGTCTAAAATACATAATATTTAATTGTATAACTTGACCTAGATAATTTGAAACACATTGTCACATAACCGCAATCAGTAATTGTTTATTTGTATTGTTGAAAAATCTAACTTAAATTTGTTGTTGCATTAATAAGTCAGTTTGTTTGGATACATAACAGCTGTATGTATCAATAAATTTAGTAAATTTAGTTCATTGCATATCGACGGTTAAAAGGCTAATTGGTCTAAGCGACATTTTTTAAAAGTTACAGGAGAGCGATTTAAAGTTTCGTTTTTCGGAAAAAAAATCATTAAAAAAAACTACTGCGTGGATGTTGATCTAATCAATACAGTATTTCCGTAAATACAATTATTGCACCTTCCTAAATGGTTTTCATGAATATATAGGCTTTTTTTAATGAAATAAATGTCGCTTGACTCAAAATGCATCGAATTATTTTTTTAATAGAACAAGGAAAAATGGTCTAATTGCCAGTGATTTATATTCAAGTTAAAAGTAAATTAGTTCAAATGTGGATATGGATATGAAACAGAACAAGGAAAAATACCATAAACTACACGCGTCCCTATGCATTTAGCATGTCAAAAGAGTTTAAGTAACATGTGAACTTGAACTGGAGTAAAATAAATTAATACAAACAACAACAAATGTTCAAACAGAATAATAATAATAATAATAATAATAATAAGTCATTTATTTCTCTCTCACACAGAAATTCTTACAAAGAGATGCCTTATAAATGTAATATACAGGTGATGTCTGTGCGAGAGACTGGTATCTGTACTAGGTAAACCTGTATGACAGATTACCAGCCTCTCCCGACTGTAAACAATGTTGGTGCTTGGTAAGTAGTCTAGGTGTATTATTATGTGAGGGATGTGTAAATGCTAATCTAGTAATAGTAAAGATAAATATACAATAATGTGTGAGTATGTGCGTGTGTGAGTGTGTGTGTATGTGCGTGTGTGTGTGTGTGTGTGTGTGTGTGTGTGTGTGTGTGTGTGTATGTGTGTGTGTGTGTGTGTGTGTGTGTGTGTGTTGTGTTAGTGTTTGTGTGTTTGTTTACTTATGATGGAACGTGTAGTAAATTTTCTGTATCATCATAACTTAAAGATTTTAGCCAGCCAGAAACCCTTTCTTTGCAGCGATATTTTGTAAGAGAATAAACGGATAACTCCTTATTTACTTTATTGTATAAATATCCTCCCAAAAAACCAAAGAACCTTGTTGCGAACGATGTGCACCATTGGTTGTCTAGTGACGAACAAATTTTATGTACCCGACGCTTGGTTGATTGGGATGAATTGAACGGAAGCAGGGAGTGCTGCTTTAGAACGGCGCTTAGGACATACAGTTGGCGCACCGTCAGGACGTCCGAAAGTTGGTACAGATCTCGCGTTGGAAATAGGAAAGGCAAGGAGTGACTGACCTTGAGGACTGCCCTTTGCGCTCTTTCCACCTTTATCAGACTTGTTTTGCAAGCGCCGCCCCATACTGATATGCAGTACGTTAGCACTGATTGGCATAGAGATGTATATGCTAGTTTTATGACTGCTTTATCTGCACACAGGCGTAAATTTTTAAATACATACATTAACTTGCGTACTCGTGATGAGAGCAAATCAATGTGGTGCTTGAAACTTAGGGAGGTGTCGATTATTACTCCTAGGTATTTAACCTGTGTGGCACGTACTAAGCGCTCACATGTGCAGGACTCATTTGGTAAGCACGAGTGGGCTATAATGTAGTGGTTATCGAGACAAGTGGACTGGGTGTTATGTAACGTGAAAGGTATGTATATAGTTTTATCAGTATTGAGTGTCAGTCCATTGTTCTTGAGCCATAAAGTCACCGTGTTAAGACCAGTTTGTGCAATATCGTATGTGTCATCCCAGGTTCTACCATGAAATATCAGTGCAGTATCATCAGCAAAGGTTACAATTTTGCCATTTTTTAGTTTTATGCTACACAAGTCATTGATATAGGCTAGAAAGAGCGTAGGGCCCAACACGCTTCCCTGCGGCACGCCAAATGCAATCGGTAGGTCATCGCTGGTGACCTCTCCGACTCTCACCCTTTGTTGTCTGCCTGTTAGGTAGTCAGTAAACAGCTTAAGTTGAGTATCGCGAATACCCAGGCCTTCCAGCTTGTTCAGTAGGAGTGGGACAGAGACTGTGTCAAAAGCTTTTTTTAAGTCAAGAAACACTGCCAATACTTTTTCCTTGTTATCCAGTTTACGCACTACATGATCAGTTAGTTCATGCACCGCGTCAGTAGTTGAAAAACCGGCCCTGAAGCCAAACTGGGATGTTGATATGAGGTTTTTGTTTTCAAGGTACTCAGTCAAGCGTTTGTTTAAGAGTTTCTCAACCACTTTAGATACGGTAGGTAATATCGCGATTGGTCTATAATTATTGACACAGGCTCTGTCTCCACTCTTGAATATAGGTATAACTTCTGCAAGTTTAAATACCTGCGGAAAGACACCAGTACTGAACATGAGGTTGAATATGTGGGTCAACGGGGGAACTAGTATAGAGTGGTATCGTTTTAAGAAAGCTCCAGAAATATGATCCCTGCCTGTAGTGTTTACTTTCTTTAGACCTAGTATGCAATTGCGAACCTCTGTTTCAGTGGTAGAGTCTAGCACAAATGAGGAAAGCTGAGAATCGACGTACGATGCGCGGGGTGGGCTTTTATTGTGGGTCCTATCAGCTAGGTTTTCACCAATCGACACAAAAAAGTGATTTATGTTGTTTGCGGAGGATATTTGGTTACTAGTGTTTAGGAGATCTGTAGCTGGTGCGGGTTTTTTACCATAATGTGTAACCTTTCTTATAGTGTCCCATAAAGTTTTACTATTGGTCTTAGCTGCATCCTTGAATAAAGATTTTTCATACTCTCTTTTGAGGTTTTTCAGTATTGAGTTACAAAAGTTCCTATAACGTAAATATGTAAGCCTTATAACTTCATTGTTTGGGTTTTTTCTATATTTCACGTGAAGTTTGTCTCTATTTCGCATGCACTTCAGAAGGCCCATAGTTACCCAGGGTTTTCTGACGCGCCTGCGATTTGGGATTGTGATGGTATTTGTGTTGGATATGATGATTGTGTTTAAGTTTGAAATGAGGTAGGAAGTTGCTACATTAACGTCATTGGAGTCGTACACTGAATCTAAACATAGATTATTCATGTCGATATCTAAACGTTCATAGTTTATTTTCTTAATGGTGTGCATTTTTTTGTGCTGAACATTATATTTTAGCGCAATAATTGTACAGTTGTGGTCAGTTACCGAGGACTCAACAACATAACAAAAGGCTGGTAGTGTACTTTTAAGCATAACATGGTCCAGGCAGGTTTTGTTATGCGTGGGTAACTGGTGTGCGGGTAGGATGCTATGCGAGGCAAGAAGATTTAGATATTTAGATGAGTTGGCGTCTTTGCTATTTGGCATTATGTCTATGTTGATGTCTCCTGTAAGAATAATGTTTGGTGATTTTAAGCCACTAAGCAAGTCATTTAATGACTCTATGAAAGGATGTATATTTTTATATCCTGGTGGACGGTAAATTGCAATTAAGGTCGTGTTGCGGTCCAATGCCAGCGTTATACAGTTAGCATCTTGCACAGGAGTCTCTGAGATAGTTAGGCGCATAGTGTTTTTATAGTAAATTAGGACACCTTCGTTTTGCGTTAGGTTATTAACAGTGTGGGTATAACTGTACCCATCAATTTGCGGAATGTAGTGTGTGTGTTTTAACCAGCATTCTGTTAACACAATGAGATCCTACTCAGTGTTTGATCTATCTAGAAGTGTTAAAAGTCCATGGAAGTTACGGTTTAAACTGCGTATATTTTGGTGAATAACTTTTAGGGTCGAGTGTGGTGTGTCCAATAATTTAGCACACTCCTCCATTTCGCAGGTAGCCGCTGTAGCGATTTGGAAGTGGTCTAGAAAACCATTTATTTCGTTAACGCAATCGAATTGTAACACATATAATAGCAGGTAGGTGGGTTCCAACGTAGCGAAATCAGTTGTGTATAAAAATCACCATCTTCGACATAGCTGCAGTAAGGATTATGGTGTGTATGAAATACGGATTGGTTTTGGTACATAATTATGTATAGAAGTTTATGGGTGTTGTTTGATTGTATTGTAGGGGAAGATGAGTTTAGCAGTACGTCTAAAAACGTAATCGTTGTAGATGAATATGTAATGCGGTAGTGTGAGTATGGGATGAATAGTGTGTTGCATACAGTTGAGTTAGGTATATGTAGTACATATAAAAGCGCCAGTGTGAGTGGTATATATGTAGTGTGGTTACGTAAGTTAGCAGTGTAATGTGTGTGATAAAAGTGTCTTATGATGTACTGTAAATAGGGAATAGTAATGTAATGTAAGTGTAATTGAATGTATATGATTGATGTATAATTAGGACAAGTGTAAGGATGTAGTGTTAGTAATATAAACAATACTACGAATATAAATAGTAAAGCAAGTAGTGAGTTACAAGCATTAAAATTAAACACTGATAGTCATTTAGTAGTAAGAATATTTTTAAAATCTTGTTCGCAATCAATGCGTAGTGCTGTTGAGTCGTGTGACTTCTTGATGAAAACCTTGCCGTAAGAAGTCCAAGTGCCGTGGTAATTGTGATCCTTGACGAACTGTCTTGCCAAATATGCAAGCTTTCTCCCAAGGCTTGTAAGCGACTCGTCGACAAAGATAGGTTTTGACGGTCCAGGTAAGTTCAGGTGAGTGGTATTGAGCTTATTCTCTTTATTACTTTTATTATAGTTTTTGCAGTTCTTAATAAAGGCGTCTTTACATGAGGTAGATACAAAATTTACCACAACATGGTTGCTAGTCTCTTTTTTAGTTCGTAGGCGGTAGATGTCCTGAATATTACTGTCCGATATAGGGTGTTGGATAATCTCGCCTATGTTTTTGACCAACGAGCTTAGGGTTGTTTTATTCTCGGTGCTGTGCTTGGGGATGTTCCTAATTTCTATGGTAGTTGCGCGCGAGCTACGTTCTAGCAGTTCAATTTTATTTTCCAATGCTAAAATTTTGTGCTCGTAAGTTTTATTTATTTGCTCCAAGTGGGCCATTCTTTCCAGCATGTCATCATATTTCGTAGACAGAAAGTCTACACTTTTTTGTATTTCTATGTTTTGGTCTTTGATAGCCATAACGGTCTCGATAAGCTTTTCAAATTTGGCATTCTGCTTTGTCTCAAAAGACGCAAACATATCCTTCATTTGCTCCATTATACTGGTATTATCTAAAGACTTTTCATTCACATCGAGATGTTTGCGTTTTACTCTACGAGTAGTGTTCAGTTCCGTTAGATCGGAAACATGTAGTTGTGGATCTGACCCGTAGGAAGTAGCTGCCGACGTTGCTAAACTAGGCTTATTCTTCGACTTTGGTGGCGTATGTTTGAGAGACATTATTTTGTAGGGCAGTCGGAAGGTAGATAAAATAAGTATGAATAGAGTACTCACGACTCTCCGGAACGAAGCGACGTGTAGGTAGGTGTGGTAATTCCTTGTTGCGCGAGCGCCGTTCAGATTGGATGATGGGCGCGGCTATCTGCGTCGATGCGGTGGGTGGGACTCGCAGCGCTGCCGAGATGTTGTTGTTATTCCGCTCACACTTGTACGTTCTCGTTCTCTCGCGGAGGCGCGTCGATGACGTAGTGGGGTCGGTCGCTGCGACCGTACGCTAACTATCCTCGCTGCGTCTGCTCTCCTAGTATTAACTCGTAATTATTTTACGATTTATTTTCGAATTTGAACGAAAAATTATATAGCGGTTATTGTGAACACGACCGTACGCCACGGTATCCAGAGGGGAGAGGAATCAAGTAAAGTGAATGCTTGCTATCATAATATTAGACGTAGGCTCTTATACTGTTCGCGACAGACATTAAAACTATGACAGTGAATAGTGTATTCGAAACCGCGAGTGAAAAATCGTTAAAATCAGTGTTATCTAATCGTGCGGTACACCGGGTTCGGTTCCCGGACGTGTCAAAACGTTACAAAATAGCTAAAATAGTGTAAATGGTTAGATTGCTAATATATAACAACTATGTAATACATGAACATTAGTCTTAAACTTGTGCTAACCATAGGGACCTTAGATATCGAATCATAAATAGCCTTATCAGTAGTGACAGATAAGAGTTAATGCTTCATAAAACAGCTGTTTGTTTACATATTCGTATTATAGTTTTATAAGTGTTTTTTAGCTTCATATAGACTTGAAATCATGTCTAGATACCTTTTTATTGCTAGTTATTACCTTATATAGTTAAAATAAGCATAATAACAAACATTCGTATGTTTATTATAAAATTTGTTTACTTACGATAGTATTTACTTAAGAAATTCTGTAAAATTTTTATGCTTCAAAGTTATCATGTCATATGCTCGAATTGAATAAAGATATTTTCATGGTGTTTGTTTTAATAGATGCCCCATATAGTTGCACACAACGGCCTACCTAAATTATATATATAAATTTAGTATACGATAGTTTTTCAATAGAAAATATAGTGGGCGGGCCCTTGTGTGGCAGCATTTTTTGGGAGTTTTTATGGAATAACTTAGTGACGCTAATAGTTAGGTTTAGGTATTGTATACCAATAGATAGAACTTAATGAGACCTATCTAACGATGTATAGAACATGTATGTATGCATAATAGGATCTAAACATACGTAACATTTGTACTGTTTTGTAAATAAAAATAAAGGAAAGATTCCCTGTGCACGTGTTCGGTGCGATGGTCGTCGATAAGGTAAAGTTTCGAGGTACTTAAGCGACCACCAATTCGGGCAGTTGTTGCCGTCTCAACCACCATCTTGTAACCATCAAGCACCGCACACCTGAACAGCATCGCTCTCAACGTATGAAGATGTTTCATTTCTGAAGCCCTTACACATCGAAGCCATACAGTCCACACACATAGAAGAACACGCATCGTCGTAGGCACACGTCAGCAGCACACTACCAGCGCACTGTAGCGGACTAGCAAAGGTTCGATTCCTGGCATCCGTTACATTTGTTGGTCGCTTCGAGCCGGATTGAAGAATGCCTACGACGCGTTCAAGAGGTCGTGCTCCCGAGGTCGCCGGGGGAGCGGCCGGCGCCGGGCCTAGTTCCAGTACCCCTGCCCGCGCCGCCGCTGCCCGCAACCCAGCCGCCGCGGTCGTCCGTCACGACGGGCCACCGCGATCGCCGTCGACAACAGTCGGGAGCGACGCGCCGCCGCCGGCCCCCCCCGGCCCCGCGGGGAGGGACGAACGAAACATCACTCAAGACGCAAGGGAGCGAGCAGAGGTGCAGTCGAAAAATGAAGATGGCAAGGAAAGGACGTTGCAACCATCCGATAGATCGAGCGTTTGTACAGCGCAACATAGCATAATAGAAAATAGAGATAGAAAGAAGCCAACAAGGGAACGCGACCAACGCTCAGCAGCTACGGGACGCTCCAATAGAAATGTGATGTTGGCTCGAGAAGAAGTTTTGAAGATAAAACTACAGTTAGCACAGTTAGCACTACAGAAGGCTGAAGAGGAGGCGGACTCCGATGACTACGACGAGGATGGACAGTCAAAGCAAGATTACATACGTTCGTGGTTGGAAGAGGCTCCGGAACCCCAGCCCGGCCCTGAAGATATAGATATAGTGGTATCGGCGCCCACTAAGAAGAGGGACGTCGACGGGGCACAGAAGATAGATATAGAAGATGGACCGCCCTCACAGAAGATGGACGTTCATCAACAGGGAGGTGATTCGCTGAAGCCGTTCATCACGGATCTCACCTCCGCGATCGCCGCGCTCGCCGACAGGAAGCCACCGGACACATCGATAGTTGCACCACACCCGGCGGTTTCGAAAGTCATCATGACGCTACCGACGTTCGGCGGCGCGCACACCGAGTGGCTGTCATTCAAGGCGATATACGACACCACCAAGAATTTCTTCAACGACGTGGAGAATACAGCGAGACTGAGAAGAAGTCTCAAGGGAAGAGCGTTAGAAACAGTTAGCTCTGAACTGATTGGGCATGCGCGACCAGATGAGATCATGAAGGAGTTGGAGCTGCAGTTCGGACGACCAGACTCGATCGCACAGGCAGAGACGGACAAGCTGAGGACCCTGCCACGCTGTAGCGAAGCACCTAAGGACATATGCGCGTTCGCGAGCAAGATTAGAAGCGGCGTCGTCACACTTCGTGCGTTGAAAAAGGAACACTACCTCATCAATGCGGAGCTAGTGCGCGTGTTGACCGAGAAGCTACCGAACTCGCTACGTGTGCAGTGGTACAAGACGTATACCGAGAAGTGCCAGTCGAAGCCGGACCTCAGCCGATTCAGTGACTTCGTGACAGAGTACGCGCGTTACTGTAGCGCGTTCGCGCCGGCTGAGAACATCACCGATGGGCCGCCAAGCAGACGCACCGTGCAGAGGACGTACACGGCGACGGCGACGGAGAAGCGAACGCATACGGACACGTCTAACGCGAAGTGCAGGATATGTGAACGCGAAGGACACTACTCGTCGGCCTGCAGCACGTTTCGTAACGCCAACGCAGAGAAGAGATGGCAGCTAGCTAAGCAGCATGGATTGTGTTTTCGCTGCTTACGCATACGCCGAATAGAACACTCGTGCAAGCCCAAGAAGTGCGGTGTAGAGGGATGCCGCGCTACACACAACCAGTTGCTTCACTACGATAGAGGAGCTCATAGGACCGAAGACGTGAACATAGAAAAGCAAGAAACGGTCGCCAGTTCGTGCATACGTGCAAAGGCTCAAGCATACTTAAAGATAGTGCCCGTGCAGATAGTCGGACCGGCGGGAGAGGCGTCTACGTTCGCCCTACTCGACGACGGAAGCACCGTATCGCTCATAGACGAAGACATAGCCAAGGAAGTCGGCGCGGAAGGGAACCTGGACCCGTTTACGATCCGTGCCATAGGCGATACGTCGATCGACATGCCAACGTCGCGACGCGTAGACATACAAATACGAGGAGCCGGCGCCGACAGCAAACAAGTGCCTTTGTGTGCGCGCACCGTAGCCAGCCTACACCTGTCGCCGCAGAAGATCGCCGAAGAGGACCTGATAGACTGCAAACACCTCGAAGGCATCAAGAAGAAGCTGGTGTATGACATAGGCGTGCCAAAGGTGCTAATAGGTCAAGACAACTGGCACCTGCTCATAGCGAACGCAGTACGAAGAGGACCCAACGATCAACCGGTGGCGTCGCTTACATCGCTGGGATGGGTGCTGCACGGCGCGCGCTCACGCACCTTGGGAAACACCGTACACTTTGTCAACGGTCTCTCCGCTATAGATGAAAACATAGAAGCGCAACTGAAAGAATATTTCGCACTAGAATCGCTCATAGTGAACCCACGTCGACCGAACTCGGACCCCGAGAAGCGGGCTACAGATATGTTAGAAAAACATACGAAACAATTAGAAGATAGACATATAGAGACGGCTCTTCTGTGGAAACAAGAAGACATCGTCATGCCAGATAGTTACGAGAACGCGGCAAGGAGGCTCGCACACATAGAGAAAAAACTAGATAGTAACATAGAATTGGAGGATAGGAAAATAGAGACGGCTCTTCTGGGAAGACAAGAAGAACACGTCGGACCCGATAGTCAAGATGACGCGGCAAAGGGGCTCGCGGATATAGAAAATATAGAACAGAAGAACTCGCATATAGAAACGGGTATAGATAAAGAAAATACGGCACAGACGCACTCTCTTATAGTATCGGATAGAGGATACGTGCACTCTCCCATAGATTCGAAGGCCGTCGTAAAGCCTACCGTCGCAAAGACAATAGGGGAGCAGTGCATTACGTCCTACATGGAGAGTCGTCGACAACATAGTATTATAGAAGCCGTACCGGACCCGTATAGTTTTTCCAAGCGGAAAAGGCTCTTACGAGCACCAGCAAGAGTTCTACCGTCAATAGCTTTGTGTGAGAAAACCGCAGAGAAGGTTCTATATAAAAAAACGCAGAAAAATAGACAGAAGGATCCAGATTGGCGTCACGTGACGAAGACGAAGCACAACATCAAGTCGGGCAGAGCGGCACCTCATCCAGCCGCCGACTCCCGAAACTTCGTGCTTCTCCCCGCTGAACACACCCGCGACGCTGAGGACCTTCTTGTGAAGGCGGGACAAGAGAACTCCTTTCGGCGCCGACCTTCGGGAGCTGCGGCGCGGAGGAGGTGTCGCCAGAGACAGCCGCCTGTATTCGTTACCCGTGGAGATGAACAACGGAATTATCACTCTACGCAGTCGTATGATAGCTACAGAAGAAATCTCCGAACAAACAAAGAGACCGCCGATCTTAGACGGCGATCATCGTATTACACAGCTATACATAGATTGGACGCATAGAAAATTACACCACAGCGGTACAGAGTTGGTAATCAATGAAATACGCCAACACTATTGGATTCTTCGTCTGCGGCCGACTACAAAGAAAATAGTACATAGATGTCTACCATGCCGCATTAGAAAAACGCAGCCGCCTGAGCCAGCCACAGGGGACCATCCAAAGGCGCGCCTTGCTCACCATCAGAGGCCCTTCACCTACACGGGTCTTGATTATTTCGGGCCGCTCTCCGTAACCGTCGGTAGACAGCGTCACAAACGTTATGTGGCACTGTTTACATGTCTCACTTCCAGGGCAGTACATCTGGAGGTCGCCGCCAGCCTGAGCGCCGACTCCGCAATCTTGGCGCTGCGCAGGTTCGCAGCGCGCCGAGGTTGCCCCGCAGAGATCTACTCGGACAACGGCACCAACATGCACGGTGCCGACCGAGAGATGAGAGACGCCGTCGCCGAGGAAGCGAGTCGCCGTGGCATCATATGGCGCTTCATCACCCCCTCAGCGCCATTCATGGGGGGCGCATGGGAGCGCCTCGTCAGGTGCGTGAAGACCGCCCTCTATACGGTCCTTCATGAGCGCCATCCGCACGAAGAAGTCCTAGCTACACTACTGTGTGAGGTCGAGTACACAGTAAACAGTCGACCCCTCACACACGTCTCCGTCAACGCAGCAGACAGCGAGGCCATCACCCCGAACCACATCCTGTTCGGTGGTTCTGCTCGCCTCCCTCCGCTGGGCGAGTTCAGCGAGGCTGACCTCAACAGCGGCAAGCACTGGCGGCGCGCCCAAATCCTCGCCGACATGTTCTGGCGCCGTTGGGTGCGCGAGTACCTACCCGAGCTGCAACACCGGCGGGAGCCCCATGGGTCTGGGCTCAACCTCGAGGTCGGCGACCCCGTCCTGATCGCCGACGGCCAACTCCCGCGCAATACCTGGCCGCGCGGTCGAGTTGTGGCTGTCTACCCGGGCGCCGACGGCGCCATACGCACTGTCGAGGTGCGCACAGCAGCAGGCGTCCTCAAACGGCCGGCTAAGAAGCTGGTCCCCCTGCCCAAGTGACGAGGTGTCGCTCACCGGGTGCTCTGCAGCACCGCCACACGACGGGTCACGCGCGTTGCTGCACGGCGGGAGAGATGTTCGCGACAGACATTAAAACTATGACAGTGAATAGTGTATTCGAAACCGCGAGTGAAAAATCGTTAAAATCAGTGTTATCTAATCGTGCGGTACACCGGGTTCGGTTCCCGGACGTGTCAAAACGTTACAAAATAGCTAAAATAGTGTAAATGGTTAGATTGCTAATATATAACAACTATGTAATACATGAACATTAGTCTTAAACTTGTGCTAACCATAGGGACCTTAGATATCGAATCATAAATAGCCTTATCAGTAGTGACAGATAAGAGTTAATGCTTCATAAAACAGCTGTTTGTTTACATATTCGTATTATAGTTTTATAAGTGTTTTTTAGCTTCATATAGACTTGAAATCATGTCTAGATACCTTTTTATTGCTAGTTATTACCTTATATAGTTAAAATAAGCATAATAACAAACATTCGTATGTTTATTATAAAATTTGTTTACTTACGATAGTATTTACTTAAGAAATTCTGTAAAATTTTTATGCTTCAAAGTTATCATGTCATATGCTCGAATTGAATAAAGATATTTTCATGGTGTTTGTTTTAATAGATGCCCCATATAGTTGCACACAACGGCCTACCTAAATTATATATATAAATTTAGTATACGATAGTTTTTCAATAGAAAATATAGTGGGCGGGCCCTTGTGTGGCAGCATTTTTTGGGAGTTTTTATGGAATAACTTAGTGACGCTAATAGTTAGGTTTAGGTATTGTATACCAATAGATAGAACTTAATGAGACCTATCTAACGATGTATAGAACATGTATGTATGCATAATAGGATCTAAACATACGTAACATTTGTACTGTTTTGTAAATAAAAATAAAGGAAAGATTCCCTGTG
Organism: Euclidia mi; assembly: GCA_944739405.2. Taxonomy (NCBI): domain Eukaryota; kingdom Metazoa; phylum Arthropoda; class Insecta; order Lepidoptera; family Erebidae; genus Euclidia; species Euclidia mi. The sequence goes on from OX123206.2 coordinate 37,977,550, forward strand.
CACGTGTTCGGTGCGATGGTCGTCGATAAGGTAAAGTTTCGAGGTACTTAAGCGACCACCAATTCGGGCAGTTGTTGCCGTCTCAACCACCATCTTGTAACCATCAAGCACCGCACACCTGAACAGCATCGCTCTCAACGTATGAAGATGTTTCATTTCTGAAGCCCTTACACATCGAAGCCATACAGTCCACACACATAGAAGAACACGCATCGTCGTAGGCACACGTCAGCAGCACACTACCAGCGCACTGTAGCGGACTAGCAAAGGTTCGATTCCTGGCATCCGTTACATATACCATTGTTAAGATTGATCATGAATACGTAAAGATGTAATGATAAGAGTTCATTTTAAAATAAAACCAATGATTGAAATAGAAAAAAAAAATATTTGGACTATCCAAATCCTTTAACAAAAATGAATGAAATTAACAAAATTAGCTGAAAAGTTTAAAACAAGATAATTAATTATTAAGATTACAGATTGCAATAATACAACTAGTGCAATATACTTTGCATCATAATCTGGTTTATGATGGGGCATAGCGTACGGAATAGTGCGAGTCTTAATTTTTTACTATTAAGAATAAATGAATTGAAATTAACAATAAACGAAATTATGCAAAGTGTTAAACTTAAAATTGAATAATCTTCTTTTTAAAAAAGTATCAACTTAATCTTAGTTATACTTATGAGTATTTGTTAATTCAGTCTCAGGATTCCCTATATCACCACATCTAATCACAATGTTGTCTAAAAATATAAACCTTTGAGGTATTAAAAAAATACAGCCTCTAAATATTTTAATTAACAATAATGCCTAATTAATCAGTCATGGCTTTTTACATTATAAAAATCAAAATCCTTATTCTTTATTAAATAGAATCAGAAATTAAAGGCGAAGTTTCGTCGTCATCTTCAATATCTGTGTCAAACACAAAACATAGGTATATCACTATTATTATAATGGTTTGTTTTTACCGTATTAATTTGCGCTCATACACAAGAAAATGTATTTTATTTTACGAAGCTAATAAAACGTGACCATAATACATAGGTCTTGAAAATTTTAATTTGTTTTCTTTATTGTTAAGCTTTACCACAACATGTCATGTCTACTAATTTTCTTCGACTACTAATAACATTTCAACTTCATTGTGTTATAAAATTATTATTGACGCTTTAGACGGTAGATCATCTTCAGAATATGCCATTTTGTCATGTCCAGCACACGCAGTTGTATCCAGATTCCAGACACATTCCATAAATGGAAAGTATTGAATATTAATAAACACCTGTTAGAATGTTCGAAGACCTTGATAACATTACTTAGGTACTTATAATAAATATATCTAAAAAATACTAGATCCTGATAGACGATAGCTTACTCACTGTTGTATCTGTAAAATATAGCCAGTATTAAATATCTACTCCTTCAAACGTCTAACAAGATTAATTCAATTACAATCAATAATCGCGAACGAGCAATAAAATCTTCAACCTGTGGGCAACAGATAAATAAACAATTCCTTGTGTAAATATATCTACGCATCGTATCATAGAAATTAATTAGCTTTCGATTTTACAGCTCAGTTTTCTCAAAGTCAATTAAAGTAGGGTTATCCATACTAATGTTGGCACCCCCTCAATGATTGGCACTTCACCGTTTTTTCTGGTTATCAGAATATTTTCTGTATTGTGTGAAAGAGTTACACAATCATAAGGAAAATGCACAATATCTTGTACTGCTAACAATTATTTAATGTGTCCAAAGCCAAAGATTTATCTGTAAAAGCTGTTATAAATATGTGCGTGACCAAATCTATAAAATGTTTACGAAAAGTTTAAGTTCAGTAGCATGATCGTAATCAAAATAGGGATTACGTCTAGCGGGTGACTGATGCGCCCGCGAGGGGAAATTTCACAGTAAAGTACCTTAATTCATAATCGTACGACAATTTTTTGTTTGTTTCAAACGACGTTAGTATAATCTTTATTACTATTTTCTGATGACTTAACAGGTAACATTTTTCAATTTCAATTTAAGTAAAATGGTGTAATTACCGAAACTATAAAAGTTTGAGCGTATCTCAGAAGGATTATGTAACATTATACATCAATACCAATATAAGCAAAAATGGTTCAAACGTCATTACAAAATAAAACTGGGCCAAGTTGAAATGGTTCAACCGACCAGGCCTCTTATTAAAATGGAAGCAAAATGGTTCAAGCGACATAGCCTATCTTTATTACGTAATGCAAAAATGTCTCAAGCGACAAAACCATGTAGTCGAGCAAAAGGTCAAATGTCTTAACGCGCATTGGTCATTCAAAATAGTTGTAGGAAAAATGAATCAACCGACGTATGAAAAATTCTGGGTCTAGTCTAAGTTACCAACTACAAAATATTGCTCAAATTTTGTGGCGGTTAGACCATAGACGTCCAAAATGAGAGCAAAGTTAGTGTGGGGTTCAAGCGCCAAAAGTATGCTCATAAAAATTTGAAACCTAATTCAAAAGACGCAGAAAAATTCGCTGATTCCAAATATGTATATAACTCAATATCGCAAAAAATGTCGCTTAGACCAATTAGCCTTATAACCGTCGATATATTCATAAACATTGTAATAATCAAACTTGACCTTGCCACTTGGGCGGGTCACGTTAATAAACTTTGTTTTGTTATAATATAGATAATATTGCTAGGTAACACATATTCTGTGCTTATTTACTATTGTATATCTCAAATAACACAGCTAGTCTGTCTGTTGCAAATATTTAATTAATTAATTTGAAGTTTCAACTTTTAATTTGTTATAAGTTATAACTTTTGATAACTCTTGTGTTTGTTTCAATATTGAAACTATTAATTTTGTTGGACAGTAGATACCTGTCACTTGCCTGCACTTGCAGTAAACAGGCTAATACTTTGTTGGTTTCAAAGAATTGAGAAAAAATAAGTTTTGATTGTTAATATTGTATAACGCTTGTCCGGGCTCTTTTGAAATTTTGATTATGTCAGCTATCAAGGACTTGCGTGCGGCTGCTGGTGCCATTGCATCAGATTTGCGCTGGTTTGCCTCGGCCAGTGCCTTAGTGAACCGGCCTGATCGCCAGCAGGCCTTACTACAAAGGTACGAGCGGATTGACGATCGCCTGGCAAGTGTGGAACAGCAATTCCGCACTTTCAGCACTTGCTGTCTTGAAGTGTCAATCAATGATTTCACCGCTGACCAGCGAAATAAGGTCAGCGAAGACTATGCCCAGGTCTTAGACCTGTATGATGCTGTCTCCAATGGTGCGAGACAACTAGTTGCCGATAGGGAAGGGCAACCCGGCCTGAAGCAGGAGCTTCCTATGTCAGCACCGGGGCTGGTGAGTAGGCTCCCTACTTTGGACCTCCCCCATTTTGATGGCTGCCTAGGAAGCTACCTGGGCTTCGTTAATTTGTTCGACAGCCTAGTCAATGATAGGGCTGACCTTCGGCCGGCACAAAAGTTGGCCTATCTAATGTCGGTTCTGGATGGGGAGGCTAAGGGCCTCATCCAGCATCTGCCCGTGTCTGACGAGGCGTACCAGACGGCTCGGGACCTAATCACCCGTAGGTACCATAATAAGCGTGGCCTCGCCGACACGCACATCGAGCAGATTTTGGGTTTGCCGACGCTCACCCGGGTCTCTGGGTTGCGCACTCAACTTTTGAACCCGCTTTTGGTGGCCATCAACGCACTTAAGTGCCTTGACCTGCCCGTGGACCAATGGTCCTATCTATTGGTGCACATTGTGCTGAAAAAGCTGCCTGCCGACCTGAGGTCGCGTTTTGAGCAGCGCTTTGGTGGGGATAGCGCGACCCATCTGCCCCCCTTTGCTGACCTGGAGGATGAGTGCCGGGTCTTGGACAACTCCGGTGGTGACACGCCGGCTAAGTCGCAGCCGCCCAAGGTCAAGGAGCAGGCTCGCGTTCACACCCGAGCCAATGTTGACCGGCGCCCTCCTCGCTTTGCGGTCACGCAGAGCCCAGCGGAGTGCTCCTACTGCAAGGTCAAGGGGCACAGAACGGCCAGTTGTAGGGCATTCTTGGACCTACATGTCGCCTCTCGTAGGCGCATCGCGAATGCCCGCCGCCTTTGCTTCTCTTGTTTGGGGTCCCACTACCAGCGAGACTGCCCAAACTCTCGCCCCTGTCCTCACTGTGGAGGACAGCATTTGGACATTCTCTGTATGAATGCCAGAGAGGTTGGCCGCTTGTCCAACCAGCCGACGCCGCGCACGGGCGGGTGTTTTGAAGGTGGCAGCCGAGGCTCACCGGCGCGTAGCCGAGAGTCGCCTCGCTCAATTGATCGTCACTCGCCCCATTTGGAGAACCGTAGCGTGCGCACGCCTCCTCTCTCTCACGCACCTGAATGTGCTGTTCAGCGTCACCAGCACCATGACTGCTGCCCCAGGTATTCCCCTCCTATGGCGGAGCGTCCCCGCCTTGACTCGCGCCCACCTCGTTTTGGGCGGGTGCGTCATTATGACCCCCCACAGATGGCGCGTGGATCGAGTCATCGCGCTTTTGAGGACTTCAAGCCGCACCTACATTTTGACTTGCCTGGTCCAGGCCAACGGTCGCCGCCCAGGCAACAATAGGTCATTGACCCCTGCCCTATAACGCCAACCTCCCATTGAGACCGTTATCCTACCAACGGTTGCTGTTAGGGTCTGGGGACCCACGGGGACCTCTGTTGTTGTCCGTGCTATATTGGACACAGGTTCACAAGGTTGCATTGTTTCCATTTATTTGGTAGGGCAGGTTAAATTAAATATGGGCTCTTTTCCAAATTGTATACGGGGCATAGGGGACGTAGCCTCTAATGTTGAAGGGCAAGTTAAGGTTTTGTTTGGCCCTGTTGAATCTTCACACCCGAGGATTAAAACCTCGGCTATTGTGCTGAAGAATATTTTGGGTATGCACCCACAGAAACAGCTACCCGCTGCTGTGGTGAATTTGACATCGGGATTGGAACTGGCAGACCCCAAATTTGACACATCGGGACAAATCGACTTGTTGATTGGCTCTGATGTCCTCGGTGGAATTTTGATTGGTGGGAAACGGGTCTTGGTGCCAAATGGTTTGACTGCCATCCCGACCATATTTGGATTTGCTTTGATGGGACCTGTACCTAGGGACCCCCCTCCACCCGAACTTGATAATTTGTTGGCTGTAGGCTCTGCTCTCTCTGATGCAGTTCAGAGGTTTTGGGAGGTAGAGGAGCCCCCTCAAGTTGCCCGTTTGAATCCAGAACATGAGGAGTGCGAGCTGTTCTTCCAGAACAACACTGGTCGACTCCGTTCTGGTCGGATCATTACGAGGCTACCCTTCCTGTCTGTTCGGCCTCCGCTTGGTGAGTCACGACCTTTAGCCGAAAAGAGGTTGTTGGCCATGGAGCGCCGCATGGGTCGTGATCCGGAGCTCAGACAGAAGTACATTGAGTTCATGAGGGAATATGAACAGTTGGGACACATGTCTGTGTCAAATTTGGATTGGCGTTCGGTGGAGCACTACTTTCTCCCGCATCATACGGTATTGAAGCCATTGACTGGCAAGCTGCGCACAGTGTTTGATGGTTCTGCGCAGACTTCAACAGGCGTATCCTTGAACCAGTGCTTGCATTCTGGTCCCAAGTTGGTCAAGGACCTTTGTGACGTCATCACCAGCTTCCGACGACATCAGGTTGTCTTTGTGGCCGACATAAAAATGATGTTCAGGCAGACTATTATCCACCCTGATGACCGTCGCTTCCAGCTGATCCTTTGGAGAGAGTCTCCTCGCGATCCCATGGTCGTCTACGAGCTCAATACGAATACGTACGGGTTAAGGTCAAGCCCCTACTTGGCAATACGTTCTCTTTGGGAGCTCGCAGACCGCGAAGGCTTACGTTTCCCACGAGCCTCCGCCATCTTGAAGGACGATATTTACGTCGATGACATTTGCTCGGGCGCCTCCACAGCGGACGAGGCGATCCTCCTGCGGGACGAATTGATAGGTATTTTGGCCTCCGCTGGTTATGAGTTGCGCAAATGGATTTCCAACTCACCAGCGCTTTTGGAAGGCTTGCCAGAGGATCATCAGCAAGATCCACATTTGTTTGAGATTGTTGACAACCCCGCCATGATGGCTGTTCTAGGCGTTCAGTACAGACCAGTCCAAGACATCTTTACGTATAACGTAGACCTGAAATTGCCTTGCTCTTGGACTAAACGTCTCGTATTGTCTACTGTCGCCAGAACCTTTGATCCGAACGGTTGGATCTGTTCAATTATATTTTGGGCAAAATGCTTCTTGCAGAAGCTTTGGACAGCAGGATTGATCTGGGACGAACCTCTGCACGGCACTCTTTTTGAGGAATGGACCTCTTTTGTATCCTCACTTCCTGCCGTCAATGAGATCTCCTTGCCTCGTCCCATCCTTCCTCCCGGGAAGTACAAGGCCACCCTTCACAGGTTTTGTGATGCCTCGGAACGTGGTCACGCGGCCGTGGTGTACTTGCGCACAGTTAGTGCCTCAGGTCAGGTGAGAGTTTCCCTGATCATGGCGAAGAGCAAGGTTGCACCCCTTCGGACATCTCTGACCATTCCGAAATTGGAGCTCTCGGGAGCAACCCTACTTGTACGCTTGTTGAATCACGTGTCCAGTACCTTGGGTAAAAGCATTTGCATTAATGGGACCTACGCCTGGACAGACAGCCAAATTGTTCTTTGTTGGTTGAAGGTTTCTGTCCACACCTTGGAGATATTTGTCGCTAATCGTGTTTCCCAAATACAAAAATCTGAAGTCAAGCTTGTTTGGAGACACGTGCTAGGTGAGCTCAGGCCCGCTGACTGTGCCTCGCGCGGATGCTTGACGCCTAGTTTGATAGGCCATTCGCTGTGGTGGTGTCCGGAATGGTTGAGTCGACCAGAAATTGATTGGCCTCGAACGCCAGTTTTGAATACTTCTAATTTGCCGGGTCTACGAACACTCGCTCTTGAGAAGGTGGAATGCGCCTTCGACCCCGATTTTTTGTTGAATCGTTTCAGCTCCCTCGACAAGTTGTTAGGTGTCACTGCTTGGATAAAGCGTTTTGTTTTTAATTTTAGGCACCCACAACAGAAACGACTGACACCGTTTATCTCACCACAGGAACGACAGGAGTCCCTCACCTTTTGGGTTCGTTCTGTGCAATTGGCGCATTTTGAAAGGGAGATTGTTATCCTTAAGTCAGGGAAATCGAAATTGTCGGGAGCAATATCTAAATTGAACCCCTTTTTGGACGATACGGGTCTCTTGCGCGTTGGAGGACGTCTCAAAAACGCCAACCTCCCTTACGGAGCACGTCACCCCCTTTTGTTACCTAAGGACGGTCACTTGGTAGGCTTGTTGGTAACTGACCGTCACCTTAAAAATTCGCATGCTGGTTGTAATGCCTTGTTGGCCATTTTGCAACGCGAATTTTGGATCTTGTCTGCCCGAAGAATTATTCGGAGTGTAGTCTTTCGCTGCATCCCTTGCTATAAGCTCAAGGCTTCCACCATGCAGCCGTTGATGGGGGACTTACCGGCAGATCGCGTAACTGAAAGCAGGACGTTTGACGGTGTTGGCACGGACTTCGCAGGTCCCTTTTTGGTGAAAACGTCGACACTTCGAAACAGCAAGACTGTCAAGGCCTACTTGTGTGTTTTTGTTTGTCTTTCCACAAAGGCCGTACATTTAGAACTGGTCTCCTCGCTTACGACCGAGGCGTTTGTAGCCACATTTGACAGATTTGTATCCCGCAGAGGGCTGCCTTCCTTGATCCGTTCTGACTGCGGCACTAACTTCAAGGGCACCTATAATTATTTGAATGATGTTGTTTATTTCCTTGAAACCAACAAAGCTGATATAGGTGATAGGCTTGCCTAACGTGGGATAAATTGGTTGTTTTCCCCACCAAATTGTCCACACTGGGGTGGTATATTTGAGGCCGCCGTAAAATCGGCCAAAACACACTTGCGCAGGACAATCGGTGAGTCTGTCCTTACATTTGAGGAACTCACAACTGTGTTTTGTAAGATTGAGGCCGTTTTGAACTCTCGGCCATTGTGCCCGATCTCCTCAGATCCGAATGATTTGGAGGCCCTTACGCCGGGCCATTTTTTGATTGGTCGCCCACTTGTCGCCTTGCCTGAGTACCACTATATTGATACAAGACCTGGTCGTCTCTCGCGTTTTGAATTGGTACGCCAGATTACTCAGAGCTTTTGGAAACGCTGGAATTTGGAATATTTGCACATACTCCAGCAACGCGTTAAGTGGACCGACAAGACCGATCCACCCAAGATTGGTGACCTCGTTTTGATCAAGGAGGCTAACCTTCCGCCACTCAGATGGCGCAGGGGGCGCATCCTTCGTTTGGTAACTGGGGCTGATGGAGTTCCCCGATTTGCTGAGGTCTTGGTGGACGGTTCGATTCTGAGGAGAGCGGTTGCAACATTGTCACGTCTACCAACCGATTAGCGGACCGGTAGGCCGGTCCGGGGCGGGTGGATGTTTGAAATAGAATTAGTTTTTATTATACGTCAAATCGATTAGATCGTTTGAGTGACATTTTGTTTGGTCTATTGAAAGTTTCTGACAATGGTCAAACTGAACTGTCACTTCCGTCCTTCCCTTGAAAAATTAACACGCCGTTTGCACTCTCGCGTGCCTCGTACCTAATTAAATAATTGATCGCCATTTGAAAAGCACATCCTTGTAGCTACGCGAATAGTTTGTGAAATACGTAATTGCCGCTTTTGACTTCCGGCAAAGTTTGTTGTAAATTGATGACATATTGAACATTTGTGAAAAGTTTTGTGAACCGCAAACGTGCATCGTGGTCTGGAGAAGGACTTCGCCGAATTGTACACTGGTATCTATTGATTCTCTTGTTATTTTGGCCAAAATTATAGGTTAATCTATAGGTCCACTTCAAGAACATCACCAGGATATATAAGGTAAAATTTTCATGTACCTACTCAATACTTTACTCACTGTGCAACGCAGTGCATTGTGTCTGGATATATTGTCTATCGTGGTCAGGTAGATGTATTACACCTTCCACTGCGCACTTCTGATGATGACTCTCTGATGTTGTAAGCAATTCATGTTTATTTAGGATAAGGCATGTCACGCAGTCCGTGACTACGCGGCTCAAAAGTGCATAAAACCAGACAGACAATATTACCTTATATTTTAGCTGTAAGTAGAACTGTGATTTTTATGTGAATTTCTGTAATTATGAAAATAAAGAAATAACGTTTTATTCTTCATTGTTTGATTTTTCTGCTGTCTGTACGGCAATAAACAATATGGCGGATTTTCTTTCATAAAAATAGAGTTGTGGCGAGTTTACACATACTTTTTTTCGTGACGAATTTACTTTATGGCGTATGTACAACAACCCTTATGTCTGATCATAAACAGAGTCTGCTGTTTACAAACTTGATGGAAGTTTTTAATACCATAGTAACAAAGCTTAATGGAAAATGCCTTTGTTTACGTGAAAAATGCCTATTCTATGGAAGCTGTAAGCCTTTAATCACCTTTTATTACATCAGCCATTCGGGATTGTTTGTTATAGCGGCGACGAAAAGCAACATAGGTACGTGTTACCCAACAGAAGCTAGCTCTTCGTTTAATTTAAATTACTTAATAACTATGTAGGAGTGTGTTTCCTTATGTGCACAGTCACTGTATATTGTTCAGGGTGAGTGTATGGGATTCCGGTGTCGGGAATTACCTGCCGACCCCAAATTATAACACGATTACCGATTAACTAATATATATATTTTATAAACGTACGAGTGGTCCGTACATAGTACAACAGGTAACTGGCGAACCCAAGTCGCCTCCGAACGTTTACAATACATGACACCTTATAGATATGTATGCACGTCGTATATCATAAGCGTGTGTGCATATAATATGCACCTACACTACTCCCCCCCTTACAAAAAGAATACAAAACAACCCCGTAAATACGTAATAATATTAAAGCAGAATTACACGTTACACAAAACAAAACAATGTTTAAAACACAAACAGTATAAAATATATAAACCTGATTTAAGATAGATAATAACATTACCTACATATAACCGTTAGTCTGTTGTGCTGCTTGTGTTACACTTGGTTGCATGTTGGACACAGGGTTACTAATTTTAATAGAGGATATTGTCTCCGTAGTGACTGCCTTGTTCACCTGTTTACGGAGCCAAGATTTCGTTCGCTCAGCGAAATGTCGCCACACGAAGAACACCACAATCAATGCGAATAGCGCTGCACACACCACTAAAAGGATCTCGTACTTGGTGGTTTGCTTCATTACCTCAGTTTCACCAACCGCCTGATTGACAATAACTTTCTCTTCCTTACTTTGATTGTACCCCAGGATTTGTCAGTAAAAATAATATTAAATAACTAGTATGTTATCGTTCTAACGACGTCTTAGGCAAACAAGATGAATATAATTCATTCGTATAGAGAATGAAAACATTTATATTAGCAGTCGTAATACGTTACTTATTTATTTATTTATTTATTTATTTGGGATAGACAAACAGTTACATATTGTGTCTTAAAACTAATCTTACATAATATATAGATATAAATATGCAACTCACACCGTTATCCACAACTTATAACTTTACTATACTTATAACGTTACTTCCGCATAGTAGTGTAATTGTTTTATACAATAACCTAGATTTACGAAGTGCTATGTTGCATTTCTTACCACTAAAAATATTAATATAAAAAGGATATTTCGGGAGGAGTTACCTGCCGACCCCAAATTGTAACACGATTACCGATAAACTAATATATATATTTTATAAACGTACGAGTGGTCCGTACATAGTACAACAGGTAACTGGCGAACCCAAGTCGCCTCCGAACGTTTACAATACATGACACCTTATAGATATGTATGCACGTCGTATATCATAAGCGTGTGTGCATATAATATGCACCTACAACTACCTATATTTTTTCTTTTTTGTTTATTGACTCGTTATGAAAGCACGCATTATGAAAATATTTATATAGCCAGTGCAGTAACCCATTGTAATATAATTACGATGATTGGGCATCATTGATTCAGTTGCTGAAATAAATTTTGATTCTATTAAATGCTTATGGATTTGGCGACAACGAAAATGTATGTTTGTATTTATATTTGTATGCCAAAACTAGTCAAATGTGATAATCTATATTTGTTATATAAAACCTGAACAAGTACTTTATTCAGAGCAAATAAATTATTGGTATTTCTATTCACTTTGGATTTGATGGACTGAACCACGGGATGTGCGCAGTCTCCTTTATTTCGGTTATTTATGCATTTTTTTGGTCTCTCCAAAGTTCCTTTGCTTGCCTTACTACTACTGACCGATGCCTCCTTGATACTTTCACAGAGGATATTTTGTTGTTGCTGAACTGCAACTAACAGAAATACGTACATAAACGTCAAAAAAACTCAAAATTAACTAAACTAAAAAGGCACAGGTTACGAACATGGGAAGGAACCTTTAGGTCTTCATACACTTATGCGTACTTAAGATAATTACAACAGACCTTAATTAATTCAAAATCTCGGTGACCAGCAACCAAGAAAATTTATCTGTATTTTGTTTTTTTTTTTTTGCAAAAGCAATGTAAAGATATCTTAAATACAATACCTACCAGAAAATGCCAAACTAGCTATATTCAATTTTAAACTTTCGCGATTTGTATAGGTACATCATACAAAATAAATAAGCGGTCTTAATCGCGTGCAATTAACTTAATTAAGGTATAGATAGCTACATATATTAGCTCTTCGGATTGTGTCTTCCAATATTCCTCGTCAATTTGCCTGCGAGACATCTGGCAACCCTACAAAGGTGATTCTATATAATCATACGCCACAAGCCTGACAAATCTGTCTAGTTGGTTGGCAGTATGCCAATGTCGTCCACACAATAACACCAATATATGCTGGTCTATCTCTACATAACAAGCTTATGCTTATGTTTTAATTCAACCGTTGCTGCTCGATTTCGGTTGAATTTCGGACAATCTCTTCTTAGTGCAGCCCCTACAGCCCTCAAGGAACATCATGTCAAATTTCAGAATCTTGCAACTAATAGATTTCACTGTGCCGATAATGTGAGGATGATGATAAGTGAGATTAGTCCCAGCGGCAAAAGCTATTACTTTATTGAGTGACTCGACACATTTGTAAAAGTAATATTACCTATTCTTGTGTAATATCTAAAGACTTGATGAGCCCGCGGTTACACCCGCGTCTTTTAAGACTACTGCTCCGCTCCCGTCAATCATAGCGTGATGTTATATAGCCTATGGCCTTCCTTGATAAATAGCCTATCTAACACTGAAAGAACGACTAACAATTTGGACCAGTAGTGCCTGAGATTAGCGCATTCAAGCAAACATACAAACTCTTCAGCTCTATATATATGTATAGTATTAGATCAACTTTTTTTAAAGTCAGGTCGGTATTGCCTGAGAAAAAAGTATCTATCGTTTTTTTTAATACTGATTAGGTACTGGCTATAATTAAAATTATCTGTGCTTGAATTATCAGCCCTCTTCTAATGAGGTGATTCATTAAAATAATATGTCAATCGTACGATTATTATGCATATTATATTACGGATACACAAAGGAAATAACAACACAACGCCAAATTACAACAATCCAATATAATGATAATTCTACAATGTTACTATTGGTTCCTTAAATAGAGCTTAATAGAAAACGTATCTAATCATCATCATCAGCCTTTAACAGTCCACTGCTGGACTAGGCCTCTCCTTTGAAAGGCGGAATTGGCCTACTATACCACGCTGGCCAAACGGGTTGGTATAGGGTTTGTATCAAGTTTTCCTTCTCTTACAGTGCTGTTCTCTGCATAATATGCTCCCTCTGTCGGCTCTCACGACAGCCATGGGATGATATGGGGTGGTGACATTCCGTATTCTTACTCCGTCACCACGCGGACCTAATAATAATAGCATCATATTCCTTAGCAGTCCTTATAGGTAGTAGAGCCTTGCTGGTTTCAGTCTGAACGGGCCAGCTCGACCAGAGAAGTACCACCCTCTCACAGAATATAGGCTGTGCAAAGTAACGGTATACAAACAATGTTGATCTGCATTTGCAAAATATTATAATCACACAATATACAGAGTATACTTATTCACCTAAAATTATTTGCAACGGTGTGCGATGATATTAGACCCTATTTTCATTAAATGATACTTTGATAGTAATTATGAATAAATTGATGAATCGTGCAAAATAAGACTGTACTGCGCAGTCACTGTAGGTACGTGTGCTTGTGTGTGTTAGGCACACAGAGCACCACCACTAGAGACCGCATTAGCTAATATTTGTTTTGATTCGAGTTCACTAAATTTGCGGACTGCGCGGGATGCGCGGGGCGCACGTAATGCGTTGTGATTGGCTATTGCAAGGTCAAACTTAGGACATGCACTCTAGTGCACTGTACCGTAGTGATGGGACAGGGACGGAATATTGATCGATAGAATTTGGTTTGTATTGATTATATTATTGATATATTATTATGGATAATAAATGTTTCTTACCCGTCCGTTAAATATTATAAAGCATTTTTAATCTTTGATTTTGTGTATAGACAAGCTTCCGTCACTCTTCGGTGCGTAACGCTATAAGTACTAGTGATGAAACGGATACCGGATAGCCGGATATCCTGCCGAACATAGACAACAAAAGTAATCGTCCATGATCATGGAAAACACGATCTCATGTAACATTGTTTTTTTACTTGAAGTTAAAGCAAATTGATCATGCATGACCATAAGTAACCTGACGACTATATTTGGTGGTCAGCTAATTTTATACTCTAACTACTCTGTGATTGAAATTTTGGCACTTAATTTTTAAGACTTAATTTTTAAGCTGGTCTTGTCAATGAAGAAATGTGAAAATAATTGTTGCCACATAAGAGCGGGTAATCATCGATTTTTCATAAAAAGTTGCTATCCGGTATCAAGTATCCGATCAGATTCTTAAAGTTGTGTCTCTCCGATACCGTAAGAGTACCATCAGGAGTCACCTAACTCTTTCGGGTGTTGCGCTTTGGATAACATGTTGTCGCGTATAACCCAATGTCATCAGGTATCCCGCAATATCATCGTGTGTCCCGCAATGTCGTCGAGTGTCACCCAAAGTCGTAAAATTTAAAACGTCGGTGGCAGTCCAATACCGTTAAGTATCTCCTAACACAATCAGGTACCACCGAATCCTACCGGGTATCAGCCTTTGTCGTCGTATGTCAACCAATAGTATCATCAGGTGTATCGACAAACTCCATTACGTTGGTGATCCGTCAATACTATCGGATCCCCTAATACTATCGGGTTTCACTTAACACTATTAGGTGTCACCTAACGCTATCGGATGTCATCTAACCTATCAGATGTTACCAGACACTGCCGGGTGCTACCCAATGCCGTCGCGTGTCACCTAATGCCCTCGGGTTTCAATCAATGTTGTCAATGGGGATCGGCTAATACCATCGGACAACACCATACTATCGGGTATCACCCAATATAGAAGGGTAGCACCCCGATATAGGAGAGAGTCACCACAATACCGTTGGGTGTCACTTAACACTATCGCGTGTCATCTTACACGACTTTCAGGTGTCACACTTAATAACATCATGTATCACACACACCCCGAATACAGTCGGGTGTCACCCCAATAGCGTCGGGTGTCCCCCACTACCATCGGGTAACATCCAATACGGTCGAAAGCCACCTCAACACTGTCAGTTTAAAATTCCGCATGTCTACAGCATTTATTTATGAATACTTATCTAAACTGAAAGATCTCAAATTACATAATTCCACTATTCTGAAATATCTCAAATTCTTTGTTTTTTTAAGATGTGGACACACCCACAACCATCCTGACTAGGTTTTTGTTAAGAACATTTACGTCAGAAAAAGTGAAAATATCTACGTAATATCCCTTATTTCTAAACCTGCAGTACGCGCAGTTTGAGCGTACTACAGTTTGGTTTAATTGCCCGGCCCCACTCTCCTCGCTTCCTGCCACAAAAATGACCCTGTTTGGCCGCCGAGTCAAGCCACATACATACTCACATTGTGTTATGATCTTCGTAACATTACCACGAAAAATATCGACAAAAATATTGACTTCGAAATCACAACACTATCGATACACGTGCCAATGTTAGACAAGGACGACTATTGCAATTAACGTAATGAGTGAAAAGGACTTTTCGAAAAGACATCAACGAACGCATTATTACTATTATTGCGCACGATTTGGTAACCAGTATAAACTGAGCTCCGATGCACTGGCTGTGGGTTTTATTTATGAATAAAAACTTACTTACCGATGAAATGTAAAACCATCTTTTTGATAATTTGACGTCTTGGATGTCTTGCCACATTTTACCGCACAGGTAGCCATTTTTACGTGTTTTGGGCACTAAATAATTTTCAAATATGAACACAACGTGTACACGCATAAGGGTCACAGACTTGGTCGACACTGATGTTTTGATTCGTGCCGTTACTTCATATACTTCCGAAACCACGAATGTCTCGCGCGCGTTAGTTGCCTGCTATTAGGTGTCTAGTGGGGGTGGTCTGTGGTTAGGCACCTGCAACGGCGAACAGCTGAGCGGCGACGACCAATAAACCGAGTAAATTTTCAAAAAGTATGACGACGAACAATTTTTTTTTTACTTTTGGTGAGATTTTTATGTATTTGCATTCTATTATAGTAGTTTAATCACCCCTTAAAATATTTTGCAAATGTTTAATCACCCCCTAAAATATTTTGCAAATGCAAATCAACATGCTGTATAACGTTAATTTGGTCAGTGACAGTGTCGAAGGCCCCATTCTCCACCCCTCCTCCAATAGGAGTGTTGTTTTTTTTTAATCTTCTACGAGTACAAGAAATAGACATTTCATTCTTACAGACTAGAAAATTGGACTGTGGTTTATGTGGTTGCTATAATATTTATACAAAAGAGAAAAATAACTTAATAAGAAAGCCTAATAACTTATATAATAAATAAAAAATGGGTGTATATGTATATTATGTTGCAGTCAAAACTCTTAACCAGTCAAAAGTACTATTGACTAGCAACAGGTTGGTCAAAAGTGGTTTAGACAAAAAATTATTGGTTATTAGTACTTTTGATTGCAAATTTGCGGTTAAAAGTACTTTTGACTGACGCTCTTGACGAAGAGCGTCAGTCAAAAGTACTTATAACCGCAAATTAGCTAACGTAGCGTAGTTTTAACTGCAATAAAGCATCAGTCAAAAGCACTATTAACTCGTTAGATGTGAATAAAAATTACCTAGTCGCCCAAGAAGCTAAGTAGACCTATTTTCGAGTGCGGGGTCACAAGAGAACCTAACATAACCTATTAGGTAAGTACCTACACATAACTAAGTATCCGGGGCGGGCGAGAACTTTTCATAATAAGTAGGTAGGTCAGTCAAAAGTACTTTTAACCAGCTCCATTGGGCAAAAGTACTTTTAACTGTTATTTTAGTCAAAATAATTATTGACTAAAGCATACGGTCAAAAGTACTTTTGACTGATTTTGCTAGTCAATAGTACTTTTGACTGGTTAAGAGTTTTGACTGCAACATAATTATATGATATAACAAAGTTGACAAAGTAGCTCTATATTATGCACTAATCTTAAATATATGTCTGCGATACGTGTTGCAACTGTACAATATATTATGTTCATATTTATATTTGTTGTTGATTGCATTTTCCCTGTGTCACTTACTAGTACTGTAGTTGTTTATTTACAAGTTTTACAGCGTGTCATGACGCAACTTAGACTAAACATTGCAAGATTTTAAAATACTCTAGAACAGGGTTTCAAAGTCAAAGTCAAAATAATTTATTCATTTAGGCCACAAAGTGACGCTTATGAACGTCAAAAATTTAAGCTAATTACTCGATGATTCTAAATTTACATTTACTGCCACGTTCTCAATGCAATAGGTAGAACCACGGGATAGAACGGGCAATAAAACTCGTGGCCACTCTTTTTAACTGCCAGTATAATGGTTTTACATGTTCTCTTTGTAAGGAGCTGCAACTGTTTTACATTGTGAGTTAACTACTTATGCAATTTCTTAAACTTTTTGCAGTCACAGACCACTTACAGAATTTAAAAAAATCCATGAACTAACGAATAAAACTTAGGGTACAATAACAATCCTTATTTATACAAGATTATATAGATAAATATAATAAGTGTTACCTGAGCCACTGCGGACCCCTGGTACTCATTTTACTGAATCCTTAGGGGTCCGTGGACCTCACTTTAAGAAATCTTGCTCTACAATTACCCTTCTCATAGTGAGAAGAGGCCCGTGTCCAGCAGTGCGACAGTTTATACATATTTTTTTTTAAAAGACAACCTCCGCAGTAAGACAAAATCCCATCTCGCGGGGGACTTTACAAACATACAACTAACGGACACAATGAACACCCAGACTCGAAACAACAATTTATGAATTACACAAAGTGTTGCCTCGTGTGGGGATCGAACCCACAACACTCGGCGCAGTGTTAAGCGGCGAGGCGCCGCTTAAACCACTACGCCAACCGTGCAGTCGTATATATACAGGGCTGATGATTAATATACTGTAGATATAATCACGTTGGCAGTGTAGGCGATTGTGTCTCAGTAGAAAATTGACTCCAAACAACAGGATTGGCGTTAAAACTGGCCCCATGTCGCGTCAAAGTGCCTAATTCAGCTTCAAACAAAGTATCATTTATGATTTTCTCAGCATATAACCTCTGTTCTGGAGTAAGTTTCTTAAGCTTTATAGCCCAGCATTTCGCCAAGATGTCCTCTTCAGTTTCTTTCTTATTCAAAGATAATGGGTCTGTAATTATGCTTATCTTTTTCCTTTTTAAGTTGCGCAGTCTGATGTGTGATGGCAGTTGTTGTGGTTCGTTTTTCTGTAAGAAAAATCATCTATCAATAAATTATATGAACTACTTTCTCGTGGCTGGTATAATTTATGCCGATAAGCCGCGATAAAAACGGGCAAGGTAGGCAGGCTACTGCGAGAATTCTTCCATAACAGCTTGACAATATTTGTTGTTACTTTTATTTCTTATTTATTATTTTATTGTTGTTAGGTCTGAGAGTAATGTTGGGTCTTAAACATAATATTAGATCGTGGGCTATTTATTTTAACATTGTTTTCTATTTTAATAATTTGGCATAAAATACCTATACGTACCTAAAACACCGAGTTAAATATGTCGCAACAGGATTTGAGTTAGCTAGTAATAATATGGTACCCTATTATAATTATCCTAAGACAGATCAAACGCGGTCATCTGATTCTATAAAAACTAGGAAGAGTATGTATGGCATGGCTTCATCTATATATAGCACACAAAAACCTAATACATTATCGTTATTTGCTCATCATATATTACCACGACGTTCGGCACCCGGGCTCTTTTTTTTTCTCTTTTAAAAAAAGACAACTCTTAGCACTAGGACTAATTCCTGTGTCGCGAGGGACTTTACAAACATACAACTAACGGACACAATGAACACCTAGACTCAAAACAACAATTTGTGAATTTCACAAAGTGTGGCCTCATGTGGGAATCGAACCCACAACACTCGGCGCAGTGTCAAGCAGCGAGGCGACCGTGTAAACCACTACGCCAACCGTGCAGTCGACCTTGACCGTACAGTTGAGCTAAATCTGATTTTGTTGTATAAAAGACAACTATCACACCAAGAATAAATCAAAGTTCGCGGAGGACTGTAAAGCCATTCAATCACAGAGACACACCCAGACCCGAAACAACTAATGAAAGGGATCGAACCCACAACACTTAGTGAAGAGCTAAAAGGCGAGGCGACGCGACGTGTAGATGTATAAAAGGCATTATTTTTACAATTTTAGAGCCACTTAGACATATTTGTATGGTACATATTTTGGACTGGCTCCGTGGTCCAGTGGATAGCGTATGCGACTGCAGATCGGAGGTCTCGGATTCGATTCCGGGGTCGTGCAAAAGTGTTACTGGGTTTTTCCGAATTCTCAGTAGCAGCACAGAGTCTGGTGATGTGCCCGGTAACGGCAATAGGCTCGCCTATCATTACGTGGGACCTAAAAAAAATTATGGTGAAATGTGGGTGTAATATTACAGCTCTGCCTACCCTTTTGGGGATAAAAGGCGTGAGACTATAAAAAAAATATAATAACATATTTTGTCAGTCAAAGACATACAAATACAAACATATACTTACAGTAATAATTATAAACTGTACCTATAATAATTACCAAAATAGTTTTCTTCGGTGGCACTTCCTGGTCAAGCAAAAACGCCATCTCATTATAATACCACAGAGTTGGCCTAATCTCTTCATTAGGAGACCTCGAATGCCTTAGCTCAATTTTATTTCGCTCCTTATTAAAATTAGTTCTCAAAATGTTCAATTTCTTCTTCAACTCATCTACGTTATAATCTGGCTTGTACTGCTTTAATGATTCGCATATCTTTTGTAAAGCGACAATCCTCCTGTATTTGTTTGTATAATGATCATCTTTAGCATTCCAGAGTAAAGGGTTTTCTTTGTACAACGCAATAAGCTTTAAAACGAATTCGCGCTCCACCACATCACTAGTTGATTGACGATTTGGCAATGTCTCTTCATTATCTGACCCAGACGCCATCTTGGTTTAAATGTCAATAATTTACGCGCGAAAATATTATAAAAGATTTACACTGAAGTTAACGTGAAAACTGAATAGGCAAAACTTATATTGCATACATATTTATTTAGCGGGTTATAATAATAAATCTTGAGTAAATAGCTTAAAATACAAATACCTTTATTTTAATTGATATTGACGTGTAACCGCGTTATTTCAATCCGACATTGAATGCGACACTGACGGCCATTGACGCAGCAGTTGTGCGCGGAACGGCAACGTCGGGCCGGTAGAAAGAGACAGGGCTATACATGTTGTGTTGAGTGCGAGTAGGACGGGCTATCGAGAACGGCGCATACTGCATAGCGATGTTTTGACGAGTAGATTGTCAATTAGGTTGCCAGACTGCCGCGCCTCAATCGATTTCAATTGTTGTGTTTACGTTCTGTAGCACGATGGCGAAAATGTTGAAGTGACGTAGTCTTTTCGCCGGGAAGGGTGTAGGTTCGATTTTTCAAAACGAGAAACATAATTTGTGATACTACAAAATCTTTTTAATTGATTACATGTTGAAACGCTTGAAATTGGATCAAATATTTATAATATCAGAATATCTATAATTTACTGAACGGTTTTGAATGAAATTTAACAGTAACATAACTTATATACCAGAATATTAAGTATATATGTAGCGATAGGTAATATCTACGCAGGTGAAATCGCGGTTGTATTTACATAGGGTAAAACCGCAGGCTCTAGTATTATTACGAGCTTTTAATTTGAAGCCGTAGTGGTTATTTGCTTCGTAATTATACAGCGCCAATCTGCGAATGAATAGTGCGCTGTGAAACATTCTGTTCGACGACCCATGAGACGCCTAGCTCGCAATAATAGCCCATGTACGAATGAAAAAGCAATGCTTCGTAGTATCGTAGTTATCGATATTTTATACCTACTTATACCTAAGTATATTTCACAGAGAAAGAATTTCTTTTTTACAGATCCACAATTCAAAATTTTTACACTTAAGTAAAGATTTAATACATAGTAAGTATTAATAATTTTAATAATAGAAACGACTTCTTTCCGATTTAGATGAAATTTTGCAGTGAACTGAAAACTGCAATACCAGGGTTTTTATTTCCCAGATTACCAGAGTAAGCGCATAAAAAAAGTATTTTCACACATATTAAAAGTGCTTACTCTATAACGTGGAGGCAGAGATGGCGTAAATGTACGTTCTTCCTCTTTAAATCCATAGGTGATTTTTAGTTACACCACCCTATCAAAAGCGGCGATAGCCCAGTGGTGTACGTAAAGGACTGCCGGGACGATGGTCTCGGATTCGATCCCTAGGTACCCCGGGAACACACCTCTGACTTTTCGAAGTTATGTGTGTATCAAAAATGTTAATTATCGCTCGCTTAAGAATGTGCCCGGTAGATGCCAATAGGCTCGCCCCCTATTACATTGGGACCGAAACATAACTGGCCAAAAGTGGGTGTGTAATACATCTCTGCCTACCCCTTCGGGGATAAAAGGCGTGAAGTTATGTTATGATATGTTATGTTACCCTATCAAAGATGGGCGATCATCCCCTACGTTGTAAGTATTTAGTGGGCTGCTAACAATCCCCTGATGCCTAATCCATCACTTCATCTCTATATGCATTCGTGCCATGGATTAAAAAAAACTAGAGACTGTCGCCTGAATCTCCAAAGGGCTAGCTACACCCACATTTCGTCATAGTATGAAATTGTACGTCCCACGTATTAGGGGGCGAGGCTATCGCCGATACCGGGCACTTTACCGGAGTCCGTGTTACTACTGACAATGCGGAAAAAAACAGTAACACTTTGTCCGTCCTAGGAATCCAACCGGGGATCACCTGATCAGAAGACGTATACGCTATCCACTGGACCACGGAGGCAGAAATAAATAGTATCGAAAGCATTCTCGCACAATTTTCTAAAGTAAAAATATACTTATCATAACACAATCTAATCAGGCAAAGGCAGAAAGTTATTCAGCCAGACGTCGTGCTGTGAATTCATATTTCAAACGTGAAATTTGAATTTAATGCGAAAACCAGAGAGCACTGGCAACTTTGAAATTGCTTCCCATTGAAATGGTTGACGAACAATGGAATCTCGCTACAGCAGCTGCACGGAAACGAAACCTATATTTGTATAAGATCTAGAATTTAGATACACTTGTGTTCAAGGTTGTTAAGGTTGGCTGGCTGTTGGATTGCGGCGACTGTTTAGCGACTTTACATTAATCAAAAGTTTATTACAATACTTTTCTTTTTTATAGACTCACGCCTGTATCCCCGAAAGGGTAGGCAGAGGTGTAATATTACACCCACATTTCGCCATGAATTTTTAAGTCCCACGTAATAGGGGGCGAGCCTATTGCCGTTACCGGGCACTTCAACAGACTCCGTGCTGCTACTGAGAATTCGGAAAAACCCAGTAACACTATTGCCCAACCCGGGAATCGAACCCGGGACCTCCGATCAGCAGTAGCATACGCTATCCACTGGACCATGGAGGCAGTCAATTATTACAATACTGAAGGCCGATAATATCGATAATAATCGATAACCCAATGGTAAACGTAACGGACTGCCAAGACGATGGTCCCGGGTTCGATTCCCAGTTACCCCGGGCACACACCTCTGAATTTCCGAAGTTATGGGTGAATTAAAAAAAAAAATTATCGCTCGCTTAATATTATGCCCGGTAGATGGCAATAGGCTCGCCCCCTATTACATTGGGACGGAAACCTGGCGAAGTGTGGGTGAGTAACACACCTCTGCCTACCCCTCAGGGGATAAAGGCGTGAAGTTATGAAGTTATGTTAAGGCCGATTCTAGTAATTCAACAGAGACCGACACTGTATTTTGAATAAACTGCGATTTGAATAGACTTACAATTTACAGTTCCATTTATTTAAAGTTCCATCTTCAAATTTCAATTAAAATGGCTCCATTGTTCATTTAAGTTTAATTCGACTCATATATATAGGGATGTTGACACATAGTTTGATACTTTGGTCAATTTTCGATCTAGTTACCATAACATTCAAGTGTCAGTTCATTTACAGAAACACCTTACACAAACATTTACGCAAACAATTTACAGAATAAAATGATTAATAATGACGAGGAAGTCGCACTCGCATTCAATAATTTTTTTGCTAGCATACCTATTGCTACTACTATAGGTCTAAACTCATCAGCTTCAGTCGCAGTAAATTTATTAGAATCTAGTGTAGAAAAATGTAATGTATTATTTAAATTCAGTCCTATTAGTTCTACTGACATTATAAACACTTTCCAATCTCTAGAATCTAAGAATACGGGTGATCTCTGGGGAATATCTGTGAAGATTCTGAAAAGTATAATAGATATAGTAGCACCTTATCTAAGTAACTTGTTCAATAAGTGTATAGAATCAGGCGATTTTCCAGATTTAATGAAACATAGTAGGATAATACCTCTGTTTAAATCCGGCAGTAAGACTGATCCTAGTAATTATAGGCCAATTTCAATACTACCTACTTTTAGTAAAATCTTTGAAAAGATAATACTCAAGCAACTTCTGAAGCACTTTAATTTAAACAGCCTCCTTCATACTGAGCAATATGGTTTTACTAAGGGTCACTCGACGACGGATGCAGGAGTAGCTTTACTCAAACACATCTACAATGCATGGGAGAACTCTCAGAATGCTATTGGTGTGTTTTGCGACCTTTCGAAAGCATTCGATTGTGTCTGCCATGATACGCTCTTATGCAAACTTAAACATTACGGTGTCCAGACTAAAGCATTGGATGTTATTAAGGCATATTTAAATAACAGAATCCAATGTGTAGAAATAAATGGCTCAAAATCCAGTGGCGTACCAGTACAATTGGGAGTGCCGCAGGGTAGTATCCTAGGGCCTTTCCTGTTTCTAGTTTACATAAATGATTTGCCATTTTACCTGAGAAATATTTGTGACGTGGTATTGTTTGCTGACGATACTTCATTGATATTTAAAGTAGATAGAAATAAGGAAAACTTTACCGAAATAAACAGTGCTCTTATTCAGGTGACTAAATGGTTTACTGTAAATAACTTAGTACTGAACGCCAGAAAAACCAAATGTGTTAAGTTTGCTTTGCCCAACGTCAGAAACCTTGGTCCTAACATAGTTTTGAATGGTGATGTACTGGAAACAACTGAATCTACATTGTTTCTAGGAATAACACTTGATTCGAAGTTAAAGTCAAAGTCAAAGTCAAAATCCTTTATTCATTTAAATCACAAAGTGACACTTATGAACGTCAATTTAAAAAAATAATTACTTAAAGCTTCTACATTTACATTTACTGCCACGTTCGCAAAGCAATAGGTAGAACCATGAGAAAGAACGGGCAATAAAACTCAAGGTCACTCTTTTTCATCGCCAGGTTTTGCATAATACATACAAATTTAAATTTTGTAAGGTGCTGCAACTGTTTCACCTTCTATGTCATTTGTATATATTTACTCTACTTAATACTCAAGCATAATGTAGTAAAATTTTGATGTTCATTTAATTAGCCTCCTGAGAATTGACATGGTGAAACAGGAGCATCCACTTACATTAAGTACCTAACAATGCAGGCAATCCGCGCAAATGTTCAGAACCATGATAGAAATGATACAGTTTAATATTAAAATGTAATACCAGCCCGTAAGACCGACATCGACCAGTCATCGCAAGTAGCACCCGTTCACGAGTATGACGCATGGGCCAGCCATCATCCCTCTCGCCATATCAGAGGGACAGGGATGACCCGACACACGACGCCACCACAAGAAATGACATTTTAGTGAGCATGACGACAACGGTACACGAACCGGCAGTAATTAACAATCTGTTGGTATACTGACCATGAACACGAATTACCTGCATTTTCCAGATCGTTAATATTATCATAAATATGTGGAACGCGTGCAAAATGCAAATGTAGTACCTATATTTGATTGATTGACATGATACTTTTTGAAATATAACCACCGATCGAACTGATTGCCTACACGATTATAATACATTATAAAAAAAATAACAAATAAAAGTATCTAACGAGATGAGTGACATTTAGTAATGTGGTGGCGATTCCAAAAACTATCATTTACATGATTTTAATTGGAATGGAATAATATTTAATTACATGTCAAGAAACTTATCATCTACCTATTTACTGTATAATATATGAATTATGAAACATTATTTCCAAGCGCATTTGTCATTCAGATATTCATTTAAATTATAATATGCCTTTTGCATTAGGTCATTTTTAATCTTTATCTGAAATGCGTTAAAAGGCAGGTCCAAAATACTTATCGGTATCTTGTTGTAGATACGTATACTAAGTCCTATAAAAGAACTATGAGTTTTGCACAAACGAAAATACGGAACACATAATTTATGTCTATTTCTTGTATTTATAGAGTGTATATCACTATTCTTTGAATATGAATTTATATTTTTACGTACATGCATAACACTAGCATAAATATACTGAGACGCTACTGTTAGAATACCGATTTCCTTGAATCTTTCTTTGAGTGAAACTCTTGTCCGTAATTGGTAAATGGCCCGAACTGCCCTTTTTTGCAATATAAAAATACTTTCGATATCAGCAGCTCTACCCCAAAGTAATATGCTATAAGACATAACACTATGAAAATAGCCAAAATATACCAATCTAGCCGTATCGACATCTGTTAAATTGCGCACCTTCTTAATGGCATAAGCAGCCGAACTAAGTTTCGCTGACAGATATGTAATGTGTGCGCCCCATTGTAACTTCGAATCAAGTGTTATTCCTAGAAACAATGTAGATTCAGTTGTTTCCAGTACATCACCATTCAAAACTATGTTAGGACCAAGGTTTCTGACGTTGGGCAAAGCAAACTTAACACATTTGGTTTTTCTGGCGTTCAGTACTAAGTTATTTACAGTAAACCATTTAGTCACCTGAATAAGAGCACTGTTTATTTCGGTAAAGTTTTCCTTATTTCTATCTACTTTAAATATCAATGAAGTATCGTCAGCAAACAATACCACGTCACAAATATTTCTCAGGTAAAATGGCAAATCATTTATGTAAACTAGAAACAGGAAAGGCCCTAGGATACTACCCTGCGGCACTCCCAATTGTACTGGTACGCCACTGGATTTTGAGCCATTTATTTCTACACATTGGATTCTGTTATTTAAATATGCCTTAATAACATCCAATGCTTTAGTCTGGACACCGTAATGTTTAAGTTTGCATAAGAGCGTATCATGGCAGACACAATCGAATGCTTTCGAAAGGTCGCAAAACACACCAATAGCATTCTGAGAGTTCTCCCATGCATTGTAGATGTGTTTGAGTAAAGCTACTCCTGCATCCGTCGTCGAGTGACCCTTAGTAAAACCATATTGCTCAGTATGAAGGAGGCTGTTTAAATTAAAGTGCTTCAGAAGTTGCTTGAGTATTATCTTTTCAAAGATTTTACTAAAAGTAGGTAGTATTGAAATTGGCCTATAATTACTAGGATCAGTCTTACTGCCGGATTTAAACAGAGGTATTATCCTACTATGTTTCATTAAATCTGGAAAATCGCCTGATTCTATACACTTATTGAACAAGTTACTTAGATAAGGTGCTACTATATCTATTATACTTTTCAGAATCTTCACAGATATTTCCCAGAGATCACCCGTATTCTTAGATTCTAGAGATTGGAAAGTGTTTATAATGTCAGTAGAACTAATAGGACTGAATTTAAATAATACATTACATTTTTCTACACTAGATTCTAATAAATTTACTGCGACTGAAGCTGATGAGTTTAGACCTATAGTAGTAGCAATAGGTATGCTAGCAAAAAAATTATTGAATGCGAGTGCGACTTCCTCGTCATTATTAATCATTTTATTATTATCTAGCAAGTTAAAATTGGTATTCCTAAAGGTTGCCTTGCCCGTTGCTTCGTTAATAGCTTGCCATGTGGCCTTAACTTTATTAGAAGAGTTTCTAATTTTATCACTTACAAAACGTGTCTTAGCTATATTGCATACCTTTTTAAATATTTTTGAATAATTTCTGACATACTCAGTGAAGCTCGCATCAAAATTGTATTTCTTCATACCATACAACTCATACATCCTTGCTCTGCTTTTATAAATACCTACAGTAGCCCACTCACTAAATGCTCTAGACTCCTTGATTACTTTTTCCTTGGTTTTAAAAGTACTTCTAAATTCGTTGTGAACTAAATTAAACATAGTTTCATAAATCTTATTTGGTGACTTAAGCTCCATCATATCAGGATTCATACCTATTAAAATTTTGTTCCTAAACTCATTAAATTTATACCTAGGTAATGGCCTAACTGTCACCTTACGTACAGCATTATCATTTATATATGAAAATCCTGCCAATTGACCACAGTGATCTGAAGTTAAGTCAGTAGTAACTAATTTATGTGATACTGTATGATTACTAAATATATTGTCAAGACAAGTGGAAGATGATGCAGTTATTCTAGTAGGTTCAAGAAATAAATTTGTCAAATTAAATGATTTAAAAAGATTTAAAAGCCTACTAGTCATTGGTGAACTATCCAGTATATTAATATTGAAATCTCCACAAACTATGATCCCTTTTTTATTGGTCCTAATTTTACCAATTGCATCTTCCATAATAGATTCGAACATATTAAAGTTACTTAAAGGAGGGCGATACACACATATAACAACATACTGTTCCAGTTCAATACAGGAAATTTCTACAGTGCGTTCTACAGACAAGGTGCTTATGTCCTTTCGTTCCTTACACAGTATGGTATTTGAAACTAGTATCAAGGATCCACCATGGATGGCTTGACTCCTAGCGAAAGCACTTTGCACAGTGTAATGCATGTTATTTAAAAAAGATATTTGATAATCCTTCAACCAGTGCTCCGTTATGCACATAACTTTTATATCATGACTTTCTAAATATAAACTTAATTCTAAATGTTTGCCAGATAGACCCTGTATATTTTGATGTCCTATATTTAATTGACAATGTCTATCCTTTGTCCAATTCTTAAGTTTAAAGAACTCGTGTCAGTATTTAAAATAGAAGACATGGTAAAGACAGAATTATTTACAGAAATCATTTCCTTGGATACCCTACATGTACCTGTGTCACTTTGTATATTATATGCTAATAATTTAGCAATTTGTCGTTTATAAGATAGCGAAAGATACATAGTATCTTTGGTCAATGTGAAGTTATATTTATTAATAAATTTATTTATGTCAAAATATAAAATAATATCTTTATATTGCCATGTCATATTGTAAAAACACAAATTGAGGTCATAGATATGTTGATTCACCTTTCCATCTAGTGTACCTGAATAAGGTAACGCACAAGTAATAAATTGACATCCAAATTTTTTATGAAGTGATAAAATTACTTCTGTTAAGTTATAAATATCTTTTTTGGTCACCATTTGACTGTCACCATACACAATTACTATTGTTGACTGTCTATCAAATGTGGTTATTTTTAAAATATCTATTAAGTTTGTAAAAGATGACCCTGGATAACAATAATTAATGATATTGTGTTGTTTTAAATGACTATTCATTAAGCTACCTAAACCTACACCTAACCTATCTGAAAACATGTAAACTTTTTTTGTGCCAGAGTTGTCAACTAAGGGTGTCCTATCCTTCGTACTACTGGTTGTACTGGAACTAGAACTAGAACAGAGACCTGAATCACTATCACCAGACTCGTTAGCTAACAAGGTAGATTTTAAACAATTTGAGTAACTATTTGTGTTTGTCAACGCCTTTACATATTCCAAATTACTCTTTCCAATTCGTGCAATCTCATCATATTTATTTATATATACCTGAACCTCTTTCTCATACTGGGTATTCATCCTATTTAGTTGAGATTCTAAAGCACTGATTTGTGATTTAAGGTCCCTTGTATGCTGATCATACAACATCCTACCATTAATTAATTCAATATTATAATTTTCTAGGTCCTGTAACAATTCTGTATGTTCAGAAACTAATGTTTTGTATTGCTTTGTTGTCATTTTCATTTTATTATATTGTTTTAAGTTCAGTACCAGTTTAGTAATATTTTTATTTATTTTATATAACTTCCTTTGTTGTTTAAGCTTTTTGATACTACTTTTTAGTTGTATCCTATGTCTATTTGGCCCTAAGCATAATTTATCACCTAAAACCTCTGAATAAAGGTTCTGTGTTGCATCACTGTTAAGTACCTGCACAGTTTGCTCTAAAGATTTTATCTTTAATAATGCCTGTTCTAGATTGCTTTCGAGTTCAGTAATACGACTTACAGACCAGGAATATGTGTCATTGCAAGTTGTTAATGTATTGATTTCTTCCTGCAACCTGTCTCGCTGGGCAAAAGTGTCCATATACTCAATATGAAGTTCAGCGAGTTGTGCTTTCAAGTTTGAAACCCTGTCATTAACAAGCTTGATATCTTCCTCACAATCAGAACGCTCTTTCAGTAGGTTGGTATTTTCTTCCTGGCACTTTCTTAATTCCATTAAGGCTATTTTGAGCTTATTTTCCACATCCTTTGCTGTGGCCTTACGGGTCATCATATAAGTGCTCATTGTTGCAGCAAATTGTAAACCAAACACCTAAGGACAGAAAGAAACAAGATGACAGGAGACAGACTGTTCAGTAATGTATAAAAGTACCTATACAATAGGAGCAAGAATGAAGAGAAACAATTGAGGAAAACTGAAAATAAGTAATTTAAAGGTGTTATTACAGTTAATATTCTAGAATTATGTACAATTATATTTTAAAATGAACTATTCAGTAATGTAGGTAGGTAAACAATATAAAAATAAATTAAGTATTTTAAAACTACTTTAGAACAATTAGTTATTTGTTTCTAAATTATTGTTAAGTATCACAAAAAAATAATCTTATTTCGTGTATTGTGCTAAGTGATGGTTTGTTTTTCTTTATAAAATCACTTCAAGAATAAAATTTAATATTAAGGACTAAGTAGGTAGGTAAGTGCACATGAATGTTATGAGAATTGTGTTTATGCTATGTGGATTAGTAAAATAAAGATAATTCTATGTTGTGCTTTATGAAAAGTGTGAAATGTTAGTATGTCTTATATAAATTAATATACTCCCTGGATTTTATCTAGGTTTGTAAAGTTCTTCAAACGGCCCTTGTAACTGTCAAACAGCTGTTTTGGTTGTAAAACGTCGTTTTTAACGCTGTTTGTAATTTTTATATGCTGCGAACATTTGTTATCACTATTCTTGTTATTTAACTATAACTTTGTACATTTATCACTGATTATTTTCAATAAAATTAATTAAAATTACGGACAGTAACAAATTTGAAAGTTGCTTGGCCGATGTTGCCAGCGCAAAAAAAAGACAAAAAAACAAATTACAATGGGGCGCACACATTACATATCTGTCAGCGAAACTTAGTTCGGCTGCTTATGCCATTAAGAAGGTGCGCAATTTAACAGATGTCGATACGGCTAGATTGGTATATTTTGGCTATTTTCATAGTGTTATGTCTTATAGCATATTACTTTGGGGTAGAGCTGCTGATATCGAAAGTATTTTTATATTGCAAAAAAGGGCAGTTCGGGCCATTTACCAATTACGGACAAGAGTTTCGCTCAAAGAAAGATTCAAGGAAATCGGTATTCTAACAGTAGCGTCTCAGTATATTTATGCTAGTGTTATGCATGTACGTAAAAATATAAATTTATATTCAAAGAATAGTGATATACACTCTATAAATACAAGAAATAGACATAAATTATGTGTTCCGTATTTTCGTTTGTGCAAAACTCATAGTTCTTTTATAGGACTTAGTATACGTATCTACAACAAGATACCGATAAGTATTTTGGACCTGCCTTTTAACGCATTTCAGATAAAGATTAAAAATGACCTAATGCAAAAGGCATATTATAATTTAAATGAATATCTGAATGACAAATGCGCTTGGAAATAATGTTTCATAATTCATATATTATACAGTAAATAGGTAGATGATAAGTTTCTTGACATGTAATTAAATATTATTCCATTCCAATTAAAATCATGTAAATGATAGTTTTTGGAATCGCCACCACATTACTAAATGTCACTCATCTCGTTAGATACTTTTATTTGTTATTTTTTTTATAATGTATTATAATCGTGTAGCCAATCAGTTCGATCGGTGGTTATATTTCAAAAAGTATCATGTCAATCAATCAAATATAGGTACTACATTTGCATTTTGCACGCTTTCCACATATTTATGATAATATTAACGATCTGGAAAATGCAGGTAATTCGTGTTCATGGTCAGTATACCAACAGATTGTTAATTACTGCCGGTTCGTGTACCGTTGTCGTCATGCTCACTAAAATGTCATTTCTTGTGGTGGCGTCGTGTGTCGGGTCATCCCTGTCCCTCTGATATGGCGAGAGAGATGATGGCTGGCCCATGCGTCATACTCGTGAACGGGTGCTACTTGCGATGACTGGTCGATGTCGGTCTTACGGGCTGGTATTACATTTTTAATATTAAACTGTATCATTTCTATCATGGTTCTGAACATTTGCGCGGACTGCCTGCATTGTTAGGTACTTAATGTAAGTGGATGCTCCTGTTTCACCATGTCAATTCTCAGGAGGCTAATTAAATGAACATCAAAATTTTACTACATTATGCTTGAGTATTAAGTAGAGTAAATATATACAAATGACATAGAAGGTGAAACAGTTGCAGCACCTTACAAAATTTAAATTTGTATGTATTATGCAAAACCTGGCGATGAAAAAGAGTGACCTTGAGTTTTATT
Organism: Euclidia mi; assembly: GCA_944739405.2. Lineage (NCBI taxonomy): Eukaryota > Metazoa > Arthropoda > Insecta > Lepidoptera > Erebidae > Euclidia > Euclidia mi. Next base: position 38,009,254 of record OX123206.2, read on the forward strand.
GCCCGTTCTTTCTCATGGTTCTACCTATTGCTTTGCGAACGTGGCAGTAAATGTAAATGTAGAAGCTTTAAGTAATTATTTTTTTAAATTGACGTTCATAAGTGTCACTTTGTGATTTAAATGAATAAAGGATTTTGACTTTGACTTTGACACCATTTATGACACTGAGACTAAACCGAAACTAGAATACGAGAATGCGTTTTAATGAAAAACTGTCTTCCCTTTTTTACCTTGTAAAAGTTTTTCCTCACTGTTTAAAACTTTTGTTTGTTTTAGGATAGTTTCGAATGCAGGATCATCCAGGGCATTCTAGATTCTAATCTAGAACATAATTTATTTACAAATATATTTATTTATACATGTATTTATTCATATTTATATACCTAGATATTTATGTACCTTTTAAAATATGCAATATTTATTTACACTTATACCTAGCATTGATTAAAGTATTATTCTAATATCATTACTCATTATCTAATGTCGCACCTATTGTTATATTATCTCTGCATTACCTTGCGGCCTTATCAGACTAGCGGTTTGGGAGCAGTTGCGGGGCGGAGCGGACGCGCAGCGAATGCGTCGCGAACACGCCGCGGCTGCGCAGCGAAACAGCCGCGGAGGCGTGGCGAATACATTACGTTTTCGTCGCGTGTTTGTAGCAAATTATCGACGTACAGTACATCCAGTAACTAAATGGATTCCGACGAGGAATTACTGCTGTTGGCTTTATTACTTTTACTCGTTGCACGACGCTTTTTACTCGTCGCGCGACGCTTTTACTCGTTGTGCGTCCGCAACGAATTCGTTGCGCATGCGCGGCGTGTTCGCTGCGAGCCCGTAAAGAATTCGTTACGCATCCGCTCCGCCCCGCAACCGCTCCCAAACCGCTAGTATGATAAGGCCCTTAGGTTGACTAGTAGAGAATACCTAAGGCATTAAGTCTGCCTATGTAGGTACCACGTTTTTGTAGTGCAAGAAGTTAAATAAATAAATAATTTGTTCCGTGCTGAAAATAAATTGACTGCACATAATATTACTTAGTGATTTAAGCGGTCACTCCCATTTAGGGCGGTTTCAGACTAGCGTTTTATACGCGCATATAAGCTCGTTTTTGGCACACGCGCAACCCGTACGAGCGTTGACCACAGAGTACCTTTGTATATAGGAGGAGTTGACGCGCTTCTAAGCTCGTATAAACACGAGCCGTCAGAATTCATGTTGACACTGTTAAGATCCCACTACCGTTTCGAGCGAACACGCCCGTTTACGTGAGTCTGGTTTTTTAAAGTGCGTAATTTAGCGCGCGTGTAAGCGCGTATGCTGAAATGACCGTATACGCGCAGAAATATACGCTAATCTGAAACCGCCCTTAGTACTGTGTCGTGTGTTGTGCGGTTGGCAGCCACGCCAGTCAACACTTTGAGTGATCCACAGATTATATCTTTGTGGGTTCCATGACAATCCTCAATTTCCTTCACTAGCCCCACAGAGTACATTGGTATATATAGCCCAAAAATGCCTATCGCATCAAGTAGTATAGAATGCTTATATTAACTAGAATATGTTGCTTGTTCGCAGGCGGTGTCAGATGAAATGCTGGTAGAATTAAAGGCATGCTTCATGGAGGCTTACGACGATAACCAGGACGGCAAGATTGACATACGAGAGGTAAGTGCTAGTCTTAGATTCAGTAAAAAAGCGACATGAAGCAAATACACTCACATCGATTAAAATAGAGAGATTAAAAATAAATACACGCCGTTGTTCCTTAGATTGGGCGAAAGTTACGAGTTTTATTTGAAAAATTAAAATCGACTGCACGGTTGGCGTAGTGTTTTAAGCGGTCTCCTCTCCGCTTGATGCAGCGCCGAGTGTTGTGGGTTCGATTCCCACACGAGACAACACTTTGTATGATCCACTAATTGTTGTTTCGAGTCCAGGTGTTCATTGTGTCCGTTCGTTGTATGTTTGTAAAGTCCCCCGCGACACAGGATTTAGTCCTAGTGCAGGAGTTGTCTTTAAAAATAAAATAAAACCGCTCTTTATATAATACGTGTTATTGAGTGAGTCGTTGGAACTGCAGAGTTTTTGAACTTCGGCCCCAAAATATGGTATTCTACTTAATTATTTTGATTTGGGTTGCAATGTATAAAAGCAGGGTAAATAAAGCACTTTGTTTAAAATATAATCTGAGGTGTAATTATTCACGGGTCATAGAATACATCATCAGCCCTGTATATAAACTGTCCCACTGCTGGGCACAGGCCTCTTCTCACTATGAGAAGGGTAAGGCCATAGTCCACCAATCTGGCCTAGTGCGTGTTGGCAGACTTCACATGTCTTTCGAGAACATTATGGAGAACTCTCAGACATGCAGGTTTCCTCACGATGTTTTCCTTCACCGTTTAGCAAGCGCTAATTAACAATTTAATATGCACATAACTCCGAAAAGTTATTGGTGCACGTGCACGCCTTGGATTCGAACTCGGACCCTCTGTGTAGCAGTCTGTCGGTCTCTGCACTAGGCTATCGCTGCAATCATAGAATTAGAGTAAATAAAATAGAGCTGGTGTAATACGACCTGAATGTTGCCATTTAATTCTGTTGGATAAAAAATATCTCTTTATTGTTATTTCAGCTGAGAATTTGAATATGAAATAAGAGGCTACTTATAGGAACTCCATAAAATAACAATTGCTGAATAGAATAGCAATAAAACTGAACTAAAACTGCAACGATGTTGGTGCGACAAAACCGTAAGCTAAGATTTTTCCGATACGAAGAAATTTCAATTGTAATATTATGTAATTAAGCTATATTTTCTTTGATACAATAAAACTCTTAACTTGTTGTCCTATCATTAAGCAGCAGGCAAATAATTAGCAAGCGTACTTATAGTTGATGACAATGTATCTAACTTTGGTTTCAGTTGGCACAGTTACTTCCTATGGAAGAAAATTTTCTGCTGCTCTTCCGATTCGACAATCCGTTGGAATCCAGCGTAGAATTTATGAAGGTAAGTCATATAAGGGTTTAATAATAATAAACATAATTAGGTATACTTATAATAATTTTTATTAAACAGCTTTAGCTGTAGTAATGATCTATGTCATGACGGACTTTAGAAATATAAGGCCTAAACAAAGGTTTTTTTGTATAATTATGTAGGATGGATTTAAGAAAAATGTACTTAAACGTAAAGCCGCAGGATCCTCTAGTTATGTTCATATATTCTAACCATGGAAATAAAAACGACTTTGCATAGTTAAGTCAATGGAGAGAAAAATAAACTGAAGGTGAATTTCCAATATTAAGCTAATCATTACGAAACGTACGAGCCGAAAGATCACCCAAAAGTCTCATAAAAACATTTATTAGGACATATTCACACATTTATTTAAATATCTAATATTTGTCTTGCATTAATAAAATATAAAATGGTTTATAGAAATTTTATTATTTGCCCGTGTACTTCATTCGAGCTGTCTTTTTAAACGCCGTTTATTATTGGGGTGGGGTTTATTAGTGGGGTGCATAGGGTTCCCAGCAAGAACTTAGGGTCCCAAGCCAACCTCACCTGCAAATGGTGCACCTGCCGATCAACGGACGAGGCTCTGGCAAACAAAATATCCCGATAAGCGGCAATAGGCTCGCCACCTATTACGTGGGATCAAAACATTGGCGAAAAGTGGGCGTTTAATATGCCTCTGCCTACCCCTTCGGGGAAACAGGCGTGAGTCTATGTATGTATGTTTATTATTAGTGCCATTGCTGGATAATAGACATGTCTGTCTATTATAATTTATAAGAGTAAGCCATGGTCCGCCTCAATGCCGAAGCCAAGCTCCTCACGAAGCTTATTTTACATTTAACAAGGCAAAATATAATTAGCATTTAAAAAAGTCTCTGGTTTCCGTGACTTGAGATCCGCTGTGTAGCATTCTGGCTAGGTCTACCGATTAGGGATCTAGGACTTTATTTACTGCAAGTAAGCTTATTACTGCATCGTTAGTCTCGCAGCATAAATGTGCGCATGGGATTGGGAGGTCTCAGGTTCGATTCCCGGGTCGGGCAATGTGCAGCTCGGAGTCTGATAATGTGCCCGGTACGGCAATAGGCTAGCCCCCTATTACGTGGGACTAAAATAAAGCTGGCGAAAAGTGGGTGTAGCAATATACCTCTGCCTACCGTATATAGGTGTGAGACTAATGTATACATACATACATATGCTCACGCCTTTTTCCCGTAGGGGTAGGCAGAGACAACAGATCGCCACTTGCTTCTATCCTTGCAAACCTCACGTGTTTCCTCTACATTCATTATTCTTTTCATACATGCTCGCCGGTTGCGGGTGCTTCGGACTTTTCCGTTTTTCAAGACGTCCCCAATTTGGTCCACGAACGTCTTCGAGGTCTGCCGCAACCGGCTTGCCCATACACTTCTGCCATATATATTTGATTCGTCAATCTTTCTTCACTCATTCTCTCCACGTGTCCAAACCATTTCAGCATTCCTTTCTCATTCCTTGTCACGACATCTTCTTTCAGGCCACATCGCTCTCGTATTACTGCATTCGGAATTCTATCAATCAGTCTCACCCCACACATACTACGCAGTGATCGCATCTCAACTGCGTTAATTCTGCTTTCATGCTTTTTCTGCCATACCCAACACTCACTTCCATACATGAAGGTATATACCATAGTATATACCCATACCAGCACTCCATTATGAACCGCCAGTCGCGCCTTTTTTGGCACGGTTTGGCCGTTCATATAGGCATGCAGCGCTCCATTCACACTGTTCCCTGCTGTCACTCTCTTTTCAATATCACCTTCACATCTTCCATCTCTTGTAAACATGCTTCCCAAATATACAAATCTTTCAACTTGTCCCACATTTTCATCTTCAATCGTAATATTACACTCGGTCAAACTTTCATCCTTCTCAAACACCATCACTTTCGTCTTTCTTGCATTAACTTTCATACCGTTCGCTTTAAAACTCTCGTTCATGCAGTCCATCATTTGTTGCAACTCATTTGCCGATGATGCAAGAATGACTTGATCATCGGCGTATAAGAGGCACTTAACACGCAATCCTACCATATAAATCCCGCAATCAATTTCCCTCAAATCTTTCATGCAGCTATCCATGAATAAGTTGAACAACCAGGGCGAGGCTGGACACCCCTGTCTGACACCTTTAGAGATGTCAAACCAGTCCGTATAGGCACCATTAATTCGGACACAGGCCCTCAAATCCCTATAAAGAGATTTTAGAGCCCTTATTATAAAGTTGTCCACCCCATACATAGATAGCACCTTCCATAGTTCCTTTCTATTTACCCTATCATAAGCCTTTTCCAAGTCTATGAACGCGCAATATACCTTCTGGTTTTTTGCCAGACATTTTTCGGTAACGCAACGCAAGGAAAAGACTTGATCCGTACATCCCATTCCCTTCCGAAATCCCACTTGCACATCCCATATCTTGTCATTAGTCACGTTTACTACTCTATCAATCAATATTCTGGCATACATTTTTCCAACAACACTAAGAAGGCTGATCCCGCGATAATTTTGACATTCCTGCTGCGAGCCTTTGCCTTTATAAATTGGCACAAGCACTGCCTTGGTCCAGTCATTTGGAACTTGGCCCTGTTTCAAGGACAGATTAAAAGGGCGATGCAGCAGGTTTACTGTAAGTCCCTCGCCAGCCTTCAACATTTCAGACGTCACTCTATCGCACCCAGCAGACTTTCCTGACCTCATACTTTTTAGAGCTTTCATAATTTCATCCTTTCTAATTTCGTCATCCGGGCCCACACACGTATCTTCTATTATCTCTTCTCGCTCTGTTTCACTCATGTCTTTCTCAAATAAACTCTCAAAATATTTTTTCCAGCAATCCAGTACCATTCTTTCTTCATTCATGACCTCACCTTTTTCATTCCTAATCACTTTATGTATTCATATTCTTCCCTCGCGCTTCTTTGACGAGTTTCCAAAACAGATTTATATTGTCTTGGAAACTTGCACCGAATTGCTTCTCATATTTCTCCTTTTTCTCATTCTTCTTCCTCTCTATACATTCTTTAACTTTAGCTTTCACACACCTATATTTGTCTTTCATTTCTTTAACACGATCTTCATTCATACCACCACTAGCTCTATTTGTTGCCTTTATTGCTAGGATATCCAGCCATGTTTTTTTCTTTTCCTCAACCATACTTCGAATTTCAACATCCCACCAATCAGCTTTTTCACTTTTCTTACTTCTTCTTTTACTCACTCCGCATACGTCTTCAACACATCTCACTACGTTGCTTTTAAATACCGACCATACATCGCTCACACTTTCCTCATTTACATCACTCCATATTGTATCCAGCCGTTCACTCAATTGCTTTTTGTACATCTCTTTCACACGCTGCTCTTTCAATCTTTCCACTTTTATAACTCAGTGGTACACACTTTAATTCTGTGCCGCCAGCGTTTGAACAGACCACTAATTCTACTAATGACTAAATAGTGATCAGTGCCAACATTAGGTCCACGATACGCTCTAGTATCCACTACTTTCATTCTCATTCTTTCATCAACTATCACAAAGTCTATCATGCTTTTTACCACAACATTTCCTACCTTCTTTTGCCACGTGTACATATGTATCCTTTTGTGCTGAAACTACGTATTCGTCACTGACAAACCCATCTCCACACATACATCTAACAAGTATACTCCGTTCTCATTCACATTCTCATCTCCAAATGCCCCAAGTACATTTTCATACCCATCGCGCTTCACTCCAACCCTTGCCTTAAAATCTCCAAGTATGACAATACGTTCATTCGCCTTACGCAATAACACTACCTCTCTCATTTGTTCCCAAAATTCCGCTCTTACCGCCTTGCTATAGGAGGAGTCCGGAGCATATACAACTACCAAAAATAGAGGTGTCAGGCCTACTTTCATCCGGACCCAGATAAGACGCGGACTTACGCACTCATACTCACGCATGCATTCTGCCATTCGCTCTGAAAGAATTATACCGCGCGACGCCTTTACTGCCATGTTCTTCATCGGCAACCCCCGACCATATCTCTGTGAATGGGCCACGCATCAGCATGTCTTTCCCCTTACGCTTTGTCTCATTCACACACAACACATCTAGTTTTCTTTCATTAATTACTTTGTAAACATCATCCATCTTCTCATTCATTCCTCCTCTAACATTTAAAGTCGCAAAACGGCATTCCGTTGCCCACTTTCCGCCCCGACGTGAACAATTCCGCATAGGATTTAGATGGTTTTGGCGTGACGTATGGCGAATATCGTCGCCGCCTACTAGCTGTAAGGTTGCTCCCCCCAGAATACGAGGAGCAGCCTCGTCCTGTAACTACAGGACGAGGAGGGGATTCTCCGGCTCCACCGGTACCCCCCTGGGATAAACTTACAGAAATATTACCTACAGCCATGATCACGTCGGTTAATTATTTGACTGTATGTTCTCTTTAGGGTTTAGCAGTCAGTACCTAACGGCGGGGCAGACTGCCGGATTTGTTTCAAGTTTTCCTTCTCTATGGTTAAAGACGTCAATATTATATTTGATGATAATGCGTCCGTCGAAATGCCTTAGTCGCCTTTTACGACACCTCGGTAGGAGAGAGGGAGGGCTATTCTACTCCGCCGGACACCACACGGCACCCGGACACCATACGGCACTATGAATGTATATAAGCTTATTATGCAAAAAGAAGCATAATAGTATGATATCCATCAATGTTTTGTTTCAGATTTGGCGAGAGTATGACACTGATGGCAGTGGGTATATTGAGGCTGACGAACTAAAGGTAAAAACTTGTCACGTCTTAGTAAAACAAAAGAAATCCAAGTATAACATCAGACTAGATTTTGATTATTGGGCTGGTTTGCAAACAAGTTCGTTTGTTATTTAAATTTGATAATAATCGTGTTAATTTATTTTAGTGAATTGCGTCACAACAATGTTCTATTAGCTTACTGATAGTAACTCTATCTACTACTACTTCTAACAGACATGGCTAGGACTAAATTTGCATCCAAAATAACGTTTTTTAATATGGAGGTAAATGTTCATATTTGCTTGTATCCCAGACTGTGTCTGGAAGTAGCTGGTTTTGTAATCCTAATATAATTTAGACCTTTGCAATAAAGTTCCGCTCCACTTTGTGACATACCTGACCTAAACAGATTAACAAGTCATTAGAATTTCCATAGAAAGACTGCCATCTTGCCAGAGGTATCCGCAAGCCAAAGGGATGACCATTTTCTAAAACTAAGTTAGTGTGCGAAGATGTGAGTGTATTAAACCTTCGGAGCTATGAGAAGATTGTTCACAAAAACGAAGAATGACAGCTGAACATCCTGCCCAAGGGACTACTTTAATATGTACATAACATCAACCAAGAAATAAGCCAATAGTACGCATTGTCGCAATCGCAATCTATGTGGCATTTCTTGCTCTCCTATGTCATCACTATATTTTTGCTTTAAAACATTGTCGACCCACAGAATGTCATAAACTGTTAAAATGAAAGGAGAGGGGAGTAATTCGAAACATAGAGTTGGGATTCATCTTTGAAAATACGTCATTTACTTTGGGACGTTCAGATTAAAAGAGTTTAATGTCATTATTTTTCAGAATTTCCTACGTGATCTTCTAAAAGAAGCGAAGAAAATAAACGACGTATCAGAAGACAAGCTTATAGAATACACAGACACCATGGTAAGATCATTAGAACATCGTTATTTTATGTGTAAACAAGAGGAGAATCTTCAAATAATAATCAGTTGAAATGATGCGCGTTCTGAAAAATTCGACCGCCGAGGGCCTCACTATCATGTAAATCACTGGTATCGGTTTTCGTAACACCGTCCCTTACACCCAGTATATGTGCCGGCCCTAAGGGGAAGGGTTTAGTTTCCTTCTAAATCTGCCAATACTGATGCCATTGAAAACTAATCTGGCCGTGGATTTCATGTTGTCCATATCAATCCACTATCGGCCATTTTCAATATTCGATCCATACACGGATTTTGAGATTCGAGATTCGTGTTTGACATATTTTTTATGGAGCTTAGATATGTCAAAAACGAATCTAAAATCTACATATCTATCTATAGATCGAATATTGAATTCCGTAGTATTATATGAACATATTTATGACACAACCCATAGGTTGTGTCATAAATATGTTCAAAAAGCACATACGACTCAGTATACCCTTACTAAGACATACTTACAACAGCTTTATGGACTTTATAGGCTTCCATAGACTTATATCGTCTTTATATTTTTTGTTTACAGCTTCAAGTTTTTGACTCCAATAAGGATGGCAGATTACAACTTTCAGAAATGGCAAAGTAAGTTACCTATTTTTACGTGTACCTTATTTTAATGGATTTTTGTTGTCTTTTGCCGAATTACATAATATGTTATTTGTATCGCTAGGGTCTTTATGAAATCGAGTTCATGATACAGAAACACGTCGTAGACCAGAGGCCCAAATCTTGTATTATTATATGACATTGATATTATATTTTGAATGGACTCAAAAGCGGTATTTTAATAACCTAATGTCATTATCGTATAATTTAAAATAAACAGTTCGTCGTTGACACATATTTTGACAGTTGTTTCAATCTGCGATCTCGTTACGATTTCTTTCAATTAAGTATAGAAGAATACGATTTTTGTGACGTAGTATGACACTGACATTATATCGAAACTGTATTTATTTAGGAGAATTGGGCCAGTGGTTGTGAGCTAAGGCTAGTATGAGGTACGCTGGGAGCTTATTTGGTCCCAAACTCCCAACGCCAAACAACTGTGTTATAATTTCACCTATAAATGTAACAACTTAAAACGGTAGGCTATGTCACTAACGTATCGGTGTGTACAGTCACGAAAAGAGCTGCGTCACACATCTTTACACACCTTGAATCTTCTGTGATAGACGCTTAAGTCTATGATGATATCAAAATTAGAACTAAAAAGTAAAATACTTTAGTAGGTTCGTAGAAGTTCCGGTCCTTCATTAATAATGAATCTTTATTGGAGTTTGGTGTTCGAAAGAGTCTTCAATTATTTTAATTAGGTAAGTTTGTGGATCGACAACGGTGGACTAAATTTGGAGATTCGCTATTGATCTTGATTGCTGCTATAAATGTTATAACCATGGTAGTTAATTTTTTTAAACTTTTGAAAAGTGTACATTAATACATTTTAAACACTCGCGATTTTAGTAGACAAGTTTATTTAATGGGTAGTAATTGCGTATAATAATTTAGGTTACGTATAAATACCTCTGTGTTCTCTGACATTTTTTTCGAAGGCGGTCGAAACTTCGGAGAAAAACAGAGGTATTTATTTATTTATCATCATCATCATCAGCCCTGTATATAAACTGTCCCACTGCTGGGCACGGGCCTCTTCTCACTATGAGAAGGGTAAGGCCATAGTCCACCACGCTGGCCAAGTGCGGGTTGGCAGACTTCACATGTCTTTCGAGCACATTATGGAGAATTCTCAGACATGCAGGTTTCCTCACGATGTTTTCCTTCACCGTTTAGCAAGCGATGATTAACAATTTAATACGCACCTAACTCCGAAAAGTCGTTGGTGCGCGCCGTGGATTCGAACCCGGACCCTCTGCGTAGCAGTCTGTCGGTCTCTCCACTAGGCTATCGCGCCTCTTTTTATTTATAATAGATTGAATTTACAAATGTTATCGTTTTTACTATTTCTGGTAATACAAAATAGAACTTGTCATCCGTATGGTGACGGATTAAGAATACACAATGTCACTAGTTCACGGTAGTAGAGCCTTGCTGATTTCAGCATGAATGGGCCGGCTCGACCGGGAAAGTACTACCCTCTCACAGAAAATCGACGTAAAGTAACAGTACTTAAACTGCTGCGTTTCGTTCGGTGAGAGGCCCTATTCATTCTCCCTCATCCCACTCCTTTTCCTATCACTTTTCCCAACCCCAAGGGGCGGCAACGCACTTGTGACTCCTGTGGTGTTGCTTGTGACCGTGGGCGGCGGTAATTGCCTACCATCAGGCGATCTGTCTGCTCGTTTGCCGCCTATTGCTATAAATAAAGTACATTTGACTGCGTGGGTGCCATAAGGCACGACTAAGGAAAATACACAAAACAAATAGTAGGTTTCTTTGCGAAGAGAAAACTCACACACGCAAAACGCTTACACCCAACCATCTGGCCAGCGTGGTATAGTAGACCAAATCCTTCTAGGACTCCGAGCTACTTAACTGTGAAGCATATTTAGAGAGGCTAAAGTCGAGTATTTAATAATATTCTACCACATTCACACAACACCATCTAGGCCCAAACTAAGCAGAGCTTGTACTATGGGTACTAGATAACGGATAAACATACATAATATATACTTTTTTTTTGTAAATACATACATATTATACATAGAAACACCCAGACCGAGACAAACATCCATGTTCAGCACACAAATGTTTGACTTGAGCGGGAATCGTACCCGCGACCTTCGGCGTGCCAGTCGCTTACACTCCCGCGGCGCCAACCGGTCGAAAGTATTGGACTGCGAAAAGCTGCAAATGATCAAGTTGTTAAATAGTGTAGCTGTGTAACGTGGCATAGGCACCTGAAAGGCAAGAATGCCTTTGTATTTGGGACTCCTGCGATATTCCATGCAGAAAAGGAACGTACGTAGATACTAGAATCTTCTTCTTTCTCTTAGCGTTATCCCAGTTTCAATCTGGGGTCCGCTTACTAGTCTAACCGTATTTGGCTGAATATTAGCTTTTCCACAGAGCGACTGCCTGTCTGACTTCTGCAACCCGAAGGGAGAGCGATATTCCATGGTTTAGACCAGTGTCAGTTAATTTTTTTAGAAGGTACTGACGCCCTGTAACGACTGTCAAAGATCTTCATGACAGCCGGGACCGGCGGCTTAACGTGCTTTCCGAGGCACGGGACAAGCGATAATCAACAATTCAATACGCACATAACTCCGAAAAGTCATTGGTGCGCGCCGTGGATTCGAACCCGATACCCTCTGCATGGCAGTCTGTTGGTTCTGTTGGTTCACTCGGCTATCGCTGCCCTTGTAGATACTAGAATATTTAATCAAATAATTGCATGTTTCAGATTGCTGCCAGTTAAAGAGAATTTCCTTTGCAGACAAGTTTTTAAGGTGAGTGGACCTGATTTGAACCATATAATATTATCATGTTTGTTTCGACCTTCATAATGTGTCTACTTGTGGATAATGTTAGTATACGGTCTACTATGGTGGAATTGCCGATAAAAATATATTGTAGCTAGTTTGAAGCTGTCCTTCTCTTGCAAAATGGATAAAACAAGGATAGCATGCGAATTTTTGGCGCTAATTGCATTGCGTTGGTCAATCACTACTAATTTAAAAATGCACTGAACACTGAAGCTAATTTGGTGTTCTTTCTTGCTACAAAATTGAAATCTTCTGAATGAATACAGTCACTCGAAAAATAAAACTAGGTTTATTTATAACCTACAGCTTCACTGTTATTAGATTATCTTAATTAATTCGTCACGATAATTACTATCATTATCTGCAAGTTATTAATAAATAAAAACTATAATTGAAAGTATTAAAACTTAAAATAATAATTATACAACCATCATCATTAATTATTACTTGCCTACTTGTTGAGTGTTAAAAATATATCGTAAACTCATTTCATAATATTTTTAATAAAAAATTTATTTTTAATATTAAAGGGTATATCACTTTAAGTAATATAAGTCATGCTAATGCCGCACATTTTCACGTAATTATATTTATTTATTTTAATTTAGAAAAATCTATCGATGCTCCAAGCTTCTTAGAGAACGCATGATTTAAAGTTTATAAACAGGAGATGTCGGCCTAGTTGAGTTTCAATTGCTTTTTTCCATTACAAAGTTATCATTAATTTAATATATAATCATGTTTAAATTACATATACCTAAAACTTATCAAAAAGTAACCGAAAGTTAAAAAGGGGATAAAAGAGGGAGATAACTATATTGCTATATAAATAATTTCTTCTAACTCTGTAATGTGACTTGTGGTGTACAATTAAGAATTATCTCATCTTATCTTATTTGACATCTCCTATTTATATACTTTGAAATAACCATAGATTATTAGCATAACATACCTGTATAGTTTTAATATCACTTTTCCTTTCCTGTTTTTGTTTCGCTTGTATTAAAAAAAAAACAATCTTGAATTGTTGCTGTTTAACATTCTTGGTTTTTCACACGTACATTTCCATTGACAAATAGGTTGTCATACTGTACATACATTGAAATCACATATAACGAGTTTAAAAGCTTTATAGGCGTACCCTTCCATACAAGTTATGAAACATTACTATCATTTTATTTTTGGAGGCGTTTTTATAGTGGTACATAAGGTTTTTGTCCGGCATTCTACAAACAAAGTCTTTATTTTATGTTCAATATAATTGGTAGCAAATAAAAAAAAATGGAAATCGGTTGAAGACAGAGAAGAATATATTGAGAGATTTGCTTTAAAATTTGCATGTTTTATGACGGCAAGTAATAGTTGACCACATTTGACACTTTGGTGTCAAATCATTGAATTATTAAAAAATATTGAAAAGAGTTATTAACACATACCTACAGAAATTAGTGTTTGGGTTTATAACTGCATTTTTTGCAACTCACATTTTTCATTTATTTCACTATATGTTTATTAAAACCGCAAACACTTATCCGAAAAAAGTAAGCAGTATTACAAACGTTTTTGATTTATTTAAATTATTAATTCAGACTGTATTCATTTACCGATTAAAGTTTCTAGTACCGACTCAATAAATATATGAAATATGTACCTTAATTTTTTATACAAATGTAAACTTTTATACCAACTAAAGTAAAACTTAAATAAAGTTGACGCTTTATAAAAACGCCTAAATAGGAATCACACACTGCCACACATACCTTAACTTAGTAAATATATACATCCACATATCTTACATTGGACAGTTTATCCGAAGAGTCTCTACAACCAAAATAGGCGTATCTACGTAGCACATTACTATCATTTGTTTGCCTGTCTGTCTGTCTATCCTAACACTAACGCTTGTGTCCGCACTACGCACCCATAGGAGGGCATCGAGGTGAGTCCTCACAGTTTTAGATTGGACAGTATATATGTGGTAGCACTCAAGTTATTCTATAACTATTTTGTAAAAAAAGAACCTTTTGAATTTTCGATTATAATGTGTAGCTAGTAGGTATTTGAAGAATATAGTTTGTATACAATCTTTAAAACTATATTTATGTATTTTTTATGAAAGTTTTAGTTACTTATTTACAAATTTTTACTTTACTAACAAAAAAAGCTAATGACACACAGTTTCTAGATTTTGTTACTTAGGTTATATTTTCTACTTTTACTATACTTGCCAAAACTTGTAGCTTACTCTATTATTTTTATATTTTGCAAGGTTTTTGCACTCTTATACTATACAGAACTTAAACATTATAAATAAAATAATTTTGTAGTATTTCCATGGTAAGTAAGTATTATATTTCGCAAAGGGAGCTCAATAAAAATAATTTTATTTATTATGCTAATGAATACAAAAATGAGAAACATACTTTATTTCGGATTGCAGTTTATAATGAAACCATTACACAAGTTCTCAACTACTTATAAAACATACAATATGGCAAATTGTATATTTGAATTTTATCTGCATATTGAAAATAGTTTTAACGAAATTGATTATATTATTAACAATTTATTTAAACCAAATAACTGAAACGAAATTGTAAAAATGAAAAACTGTTATCACTATATCTCAAAATTTGTTTATTGGGTTCAGAATGAACATTTAACCAAATTTTTTACGTAAATGCGAAACAATATAAAAAGTGAAATAAAGGGAAAAATATAGTATATACATTATAATTTTATATTTTCAGGGCGCAACAAAACTGACAAAAGATGACATCGAAAGGGTCTTCTCATTGTACGATCGGGTAAGTTGTTTTTTTTATTTAAGTCCAATTTCTTCACTCTCTGATAAGTATCTGTTAAATATATTTTTCAGATAACTGAAATAAATTTCGGTCCAATTTGGTATTTATCTGGAAGCTCTGGCCCTTTTAGAAGTGCTGAAACCGGACTATAATGTTCGTGGTCGAAATAAGACGATTTTTTTGACTGACATCCTTAAAGCCCGTCAATATTTAATTCATTTAAAATATCTAGGCAGAACATTCCGTTGCAAACGGAATAAATAGATAATTTGTGTTCTGCTGATGTTTGTCATGTCAAATTCGCTGAATTTTGACTAGTTAAGTAAATTATCGACTACCGCGATTTTGCAGGACGATCTTAATATCATTATTAATTAATGAACTATGGGCGTATTAATAACTTTTATTTTCCGACATTTCAACCGGCTTACGCCAGGTGTAGTCACAAGCTTACTGTGCATGTAGGTATAGCCTGTGCATGTAGGTATTCCGTGTGGTGACGGATTAAGAATACGAAATGTCGCCACCCCATATCATCCCATGGGTGTCGTAACAGCCGACAGAGAACTGCACTGTAAGAGAAGGAAAACTTGATACAAATCCTATACCAACCCGTTTGGCCAGCGTGGTATAGTAGGCCAATTCCTCCTTTCAAAGGAGCCTAGTCCAGCAGTGAACTGTTAAAGGCTGATGATGAGGTATAAACCATTTGATACTTACGAGTATAATGCTGATATATATTTTTTAGGGTCTAGGTTAAACGTACAAATACAGCCTCCATCCAATATAAAATAACGGAGGCAATGCGGAAAAATATCAGTTAACCCGTGCCTTTTGTAGGGATTTATGTGTTTCCGATAATAGACTCTATTGAATATAATGCTTATCGAAAGATGCGAGTGCTAGATCCCTGGATATAAATCTGTATAAAGAACAGAGATTCTTAGGGCCAGTACTATTTATTTTACACATTATTGTACACAAATAAAAGCATTATTAGCAATCGTATTACATCAGAGTCCTTTGGGCGCCCTTATCACTAAAAGCGATTTCTACCAGGCAACCTTTGGTTGTAGATATTATTGGTAGGAGAAAACGGTAGTTGCATGTGTAAGAGTAAATAAGTGGATCCCGGGATCTAAACTCTTGGATGCAACCGGAATAACGATAGGGCGTTGATGATACGAAGAAGAAGCATGCAGCTAACAGATTATTATAGAGTTTGTAGTTGACTTTGTAAGCAGTTACTTAGGCAACGAACTCAGATTTACGAAGCATCGCAGGCCTTAAGGATTTTGAGTGCCGATTCCAAGTGCGGTCTGCCCCCCGTTTAGTTCGTAGTTGGCGGCGCTGGCGTCGTTCTCCATCTCTCTTGCTCTCGTTGTTAAGATACACTGGGGGAACGTCTCTCTTGCTTTTACACTGGGGTAACGACTGCCACGCAGCCAAGTGGCAAATAAGGTCGCAGAAAGTTCGTCTTCAGAGCGCCCATTGGAAATGTGCTTCTATGTGTAAATCTTAATTCTTTGACTTAGGTTTAAAATTAATGTAACGTAATATAGGTTTTTAAAATGAATATAGAAAACATAATTACTTCCGTGCCAAAATTAACCAAGAAGTGAGACTAACGCAGTTAAGTTTGTTATAAATATTCATGACAAATTAATATTTATGACTCAGGATGATATAAGGCTTTATATGATGTCCAATAAATCCAAAACTATTCAGGAATCTAGATGTTATTGTAAAAAAAAAAACTGAAATACCTTCAAAAGAATTTTAAAACATGCCTCTCCCGTTTGAGCAGTTGCGTAGAAGGGTATTTACAGTATTATTCGATCCCATTACGTAAACCAAAGTTCAGACTTCAGAACAGAGCAGTTTCAGTTCTTACATAATAATTTATCGACTTACTTTTTCTAACAGTTATAGAAAAAATTGTCTTACGAAAGTCGAAATAATATTTGCGGTGTCAACAAGAGTTTGTAGTTGAAACTCAATTTAGTTTGTTACGTAACGAGACTATTCAAGTAACTATCTCATTTCAGGATAACAACGGCTCCATCGAAAACGAAGAACTGAGAGGTTTTCTCAAGGACTTACTAGAGTTAGTCAAAAAGGTCAGTATAATATAAAATTTATTTTTCTAGTTTTACTAGTGCTTGCGTAGCGGTCGAATTTCGACCGCAAATAGCAGAGCAAAAGTTTAATTGATATTACTGAGCCTGTTATAAAAGTTTTATATTTATTTGATATTATTGAGAAAGCTTACACTATCACATGATATTCTTATTATCTCTGCATGTGTTACCAAATTTTTGCTTTTTGAAATATTGTACTACTAATTTCACAAATTTTCTTTTTGATATATTAAATTACTAATTTCCTTGACATTAACGGGGCATTAAGAAATCATTGATCAAACGTGTCCCTTTGAGAATTTGAATCCTGACTATGATGATTCATCTACGTTATCATGTTCATAACACAAAGTTTGTCCTTGGAATAGAATCTACTACCGCCAGTTTAGCACACATTGTCACTTACCACTAGACCAACAGGCCAGTCATAAAAAAAAAACTAACACACCGGTGATAACCCAGTGGTGTACGGAACGGACTGCCGAGCGATGGTCTCGGGTTCGATCCCCAAGTACCCCGAGCACACCTCTGACTTTTCGAAGTTATGTGTGCATTAAAAATGTTAATTGCTCGCCCCCTATTACATTGGGACCGAAACATAACTGCCAAAGTTTGGGTATGTAATTCACCTCTATACCTACCCCTTTGGGAATAAAGGCGTGAAGTTATGCTTTGTTAAAATAAAATATTTAAATTTCCAGGATTACGATGCGCAAGACCTTCTAGAATTTGAAGAGACCATTCTCCAAGGCGTGGAATACAGCAGCGAAGGGAAAATCAGTAGGAAACAGCTCACAATGATACTCTTAGCGTTGGCCAAACATCATCAAGAAGAGGAACCCGCCACTCCATAAGTGTAGACGATGATTAAAGCCACTCCGTCCCGTCATCCGAACGAATTTCTAGCGTCGATTTTGACATATTCATCGCCCTTCTGTATAGACTACATAATTTTTTTATATACGCATACAATATTTCAATAATCATTATACTGAAATAACTAATACATGAAAGCAAAAAAAAGAATAGAGAAAAATTTAAAAGGCGTCAGGAAAATCCTCCACTTCGCCATTGCCACGCTATATGGCAATGCTGATCTTTGGCACAAAATATAAGCCAGCCTTCTAGTCACACGAGGCGTCTACCAGTCTCGTTGAGAGATCACGAACTAAATTAATCTGAAATAATTTTTAGATCTGATTATATATTTTTTTATACATCTGGATTATAATGCGTATTCGGATTTCGAAATATAATATACAAGAGAAAGTTGCTGCGTTCCCATATTTTTTTAAATTCAACCAATTGTTTCCGATCCCGTACGAATTTCGGACAATCTTTTGATGCAGGGGTGGTCCAGTACAGGTGCACTAAGAGATTGATCCCTAATACATGTCAAAGTTCAGCTTTTGGCAGCCAATAATATTGACTGCGCGTTGTCTGTCAATCAGTCCGTAACGGCTGAATTATATATACGTCGATGATGGTTGATTAGCAGCAGTTCCATTACTACATTTTGAATACCGCATGAAATGCCTGCGCAAGATACACCACCTGGGCCCCCCGAGATAAGAAACGAAAGAATGATGTTTATTACCATGGGTTATGTAACGCCACTAGTATCTGCCTGTTTTTTTTATAACCGTGCACATAACTACGTACCTATGTTACGTACACAATGGCGATGAATATGTCAAAATTAAATAGGGCTGGGATAAATAGTTGTAATAATATTGTTATAGTCGACTAAGCGATGGTAAACTATAATTGATTCAAATCGATTGAGAGATTTCTGTATCCTGCACGTTAAATAATTGAAAAGATTGTCACTGCTTTTCTAAGAAAATAATAATATTGTATTTATTTTTTTATCCCACATAATATTATGATGATAGTATTTTTAAACAATTCTTCTTTAATAATTAATATATGAAATCTTTTTATTTTATCTATGTACGCACAAATTTCTCCTTAATATAAATCTGTCATCACATTTTTATCTGCACTAATTAATACTCGACTAATTGATCGAATTCGACTATTTATCTTAACTCTAAGTAGTTGCTTAGTTATTTTATTTCTAACTCTTTATTATTTATTTAAAATGGCTGGGTTCCGCGTTTTAATATATAATGACACACGTTAAATAGAGAGCGAATAAAATAACTAGATAATTATTATTAATATCATCTACAAAGCCAAATCGTATGCCAAATATTTTAATGTAGCTAATCGATTGAAAATGGATTCTCTTGGTCTAAATGGAAATTGTTTTACTTTCGTTACAATCCAAAGATTTATCTAGGCAAATACTAAACATGGACTGACCCAACTTGGTCGTTACTATCTTCTCAAAGAAGTTTGAGGTATGCAATGTCTGTACCATTGCGTTTTGTGCGGCAAGCAAAAGTACCAGATTCTCAATCACTAGATGTCGATCCAGGGTTATACTTTGAGGGAGTAGGAGTTGTTGCTCTGATCAACTTATTGAGTATTTATAGACAATTTACTGAATGTGTGTGTTTTTAGAGGGGAATGTTACCCTTCGATTGATTGAGTCGTCTAGACAATCCTGGATATACTATAGTGTCTCTGCTATGTTTTTGACGGGGCGCGTTCGAAGTGATTCAGCTTTCTAGAGAGTCCTGTTTCTGTTAGTGTACCTTTCTTTGTTCCTTCCTCGCGGTACTTTCTTGCCAATAAGGATGCCATGGTCACTTCTGTAATGATGATAAAATACTCATAGATTCACATGAGGCTGGGACGCTAACAAAGGTCACCGGATTGTATATCAGCATCTCAGCCAATAGATTTCTACTGCTGGACAAAGGCCTTCGTCAACCTGAGTGCCCCAAGGCTTGCCACATAGACCGGTCTTGAGTTTCTCGCAATCATCTGCTTCACGCTATCCTAATAGATCATTGGTCCCCTTTGCGAGAGGTCTACCTCTATTGCGACGGCCGATGCGTGGCCACTCCAGAACCTTTCTGCTCCATAGTTATAATATAATGAAAGGACAACATAAAGGTTAAATTCTGGAGTTACTGGACTTTGGGTTGCTAAGATTAAGTCTGCAATTTTTAATTTTTTTTTTTAAAGACAGCTCCCGCACTAGGCCTTAATCCTGTGTCGCTGGGGACTTTACAAATATACAACCAACGGACACAATGAGCACCCAGACTCGAAACAATTTATGGATCACACAAAGTGTTGTCTCGTGAGGGAATCGAACCCACGACACTCGGCGCAGTGTCAAGCGGCGAGGCGGCCGCTTAAATCACTACGCCAACCGTGCAGTCACATAATTATAACCTGTCTTCGTTTTCATCTGTTGTTCTCTACTGCCCCTTATATTTTCCGGGCATACGTTAGTATTTGTGAGAAGCGGCGATAGCCCAGTGGTGAACGTAACGGACTGTCGAGACGATGGTCTCGGGTTCTATACCCAGGTACACCGGACACACACCTCGGACTTTTCGAAATTATGTGTGCATTATAAATTAATTATCGCTAGCTTAATGATGTGCCCGGTAGATGGCAATAGGCTCGCCCCCTATTACATTGGGACCAAAACATAACTGGCGAAGTGTGGGTGTGTAATGCACCTCTGCCTACCTCTTCGGGGATAAAAGGCGTGAAGTTATGTTATGTTATATTAGTATTTGTCTAAATATCTCGAAGAAATACAATTTCCATTTTTAGCAAGAGTCCATTATTTAGAAATATTTTCATATAACATTTTAATATCGCCTAATAAGTTACATCATAATAATTAACGATTCTTGTACAGACATATCATTCCAAAGCATTGGGGTTTTACTGAATGTTACGTACGTTCTTTAATGTCATCATGCTACAATTTAAATTATTGCGTATCTATACTAGAATCAGCAAGAAAGCGCTAGCTTAAATGGGGAAGTGATACACTCACACACCAAATGATATAATCATAGCAATAGCATTATCGTGGTAAAATATACAATACGGCCGCCTACATCTAGGGTGCAATTGCTTTTTAATTGATAAGATGATTATGATTGGTCTTGGCGCCATACTCCCGGCCAAAGGTAAATAAAGAACGTATAGCTTTATCCTGTAGGAAACCATTCTCAAGCTATAGACAATCGCTAAAAATGCTATAGTGCTTTTTTAGACTTGACCAAGGCGTCTGACACCGTGTCTATCCCAAAACTGGTGGCCAAAATTGAGCATATAGGAATAGGTACGCGGCATGGTTTTATATTGAAAAATATTAGATTCGACAAATACAATGTCTTAAAATTGATTCCACTATCAGTAAAGAAGAGATACAAGTAACGGCATCGCACAAGGGAGTATTTTAAGTCCGATTTTGTTCCAAATAACATTAACGATGGTGTCAATTGCCGCTCCATCAATGTGACATATTCTCTTACTCTGTTACACTGAAAATACAGCTTTACTAAGAGGTATATTTCTGGCATTGGAAAAGGACTCTTAAAAGGATACTGAAGAGGCTTTGCGAACAGTAATAAATTGGCTTTTCTCTACTAACCCTAAATCAGACCTACTGATTCGAAAGATATGAAAGGAGATGCATGTCAAAATTCGTCACAGTGAAAATGTGTGAGCCTAACTACGGCAACTGAAATCAAATATATTATGTATTTAGGAGTTCACATTGACGAAAAATTTGATTGGCGCGTACACACGACACTTATTTATTATAAGATTTGGAAGCTGATTTATCTTTTTAAGAAACTGAGACATTCGGCTATTATTGAAACTACATAAGTTATAGCATATCACTTCCTGTGTGCATTTAAATTACATACTGTATTCCAGTTTGGGATGTTGCTTGTATTCCCTTCAAATCAATAATTCTTAAGGTGGAACGGTCACAGCGCTCGTCCCTAAGGACATAATTTAAAAAAAAAGAGAACATAGCATAATATCTTCTTGGGTTTATGCTAATGTTACACATTGAAATTAACAGTTTACACATAAGCCCTATGATCTTTGAAATAAAACTAACAGTTTACGGATCATCTGTAAATTGCATTTTAATGTCAAAGGACAAAACATCCTACATAATTTAATAAAACATTAAACAACGTACATAACTGAAAATCTCTCAACAAAATTGTTTACTTATCAAATAGACGGATCGATATTTTAGTAAAATTTTATCCTCTGCAACGTAGAAGCAGTAAGCTACAAATTGAAAATAAGTCAAAGTACAAACCTGAGTTATATAATTTAATCATCACAGCTAACTAAGCTAACCTGAACATACGGACTCCCGCAACACGCGCCACAGTACACAGTTCTCAGCCTTCCGCAACCAGTCTGTCCTGGCCACCTTTTTCAGGTCGTCGCTCCACCTAGCCGATATCAATTACTTTTGCTGATCGTCGTGGTCATCATATAGATAGGCTTAGTGAAATTGTAGATAACTTAGTCCCTTGTAAGATGATTTAGTTCGCCCCAGGGGCGTGTTGTGAGGCCTGTGTTACCACATATTCTTAGCCTAAATGACGAATTCAGGGAGACTAAGTCAGTTTATTATACACAAAAATATGCACAACTTGTTACAGCTACAGCTGAACTCGCTGAAACTTTAATATAATGCGCACAATATTTATTGTTATTGGCGATGCTCAAGTGTCAACCATCGAACACTAGGTGCGGCAATTTAACAGATCAAAATTAACTAGAATTGATAGACATATTGTCTGATTTGCTGCTTAGCACTTTGAGGATGCAATTTGAATTCTTGCTAAGTATTGACCTTGCCTATTCATGTATCTCTTTTTAAAATCGATATTAATGTCTATGGCTAGTAAGTCTAGATAATATTTTGTTTAAGATCCATATGCCATTTTCATCCCAGCATACATAAACCATTTTAATCATTCTGTATCTATTTTCCAACCTTAAAGTGATTTCCCTGGCCCAAACACTGATCTATCCTTCTTATATCGTACAAATTAGACACTTAGACTTTGAACTTCGTCCACAATCTAGCATGAAATAAAAACTTCTCAAGATTCGTGCTGAAAATCATTAGAATTAATAGGTGTAGCTTTAAATTGTCTTTCTAGAAATTTCTCTCTTAATGTCCTCGCTTATCAAATTATTGTATAGATAGGGTGTTAATAAAATGTGATAAATGGATGGAAACACTTATAAGTTGTTACCTGGCAGAATGGAATACGTTGACCACAATAATTAGACTTTCAAAATCCTTTGGGCGGCGGACATATAGCGAAGCGAAGCGGAACGTAGCGTATTTTTCACTGTGAAACTATTATCGACATATTTTCATCATTCATTTTAAATAATGTCCAAAATCAATTAATTAAACTATGTTTACAACACATCAGCACACTCACACACCAACAACTATGATGGAATAATCGATTTTGGACAAATTCAAATAGAGAACAATTTCGAATGAAAAGTACTCTCCGCTGCGCTTGTTTAAAATGCGCCGAGCCTTACTATTATTTAAATAAAGCGTTATAGCAGTCTTAAACTTTATTTAAGAGGGGACTACCGAAATAGCTTTCGTAAGAAATAAGCTGATTTGTTAAATAAAATTAGTTTTTATTTTTGAGAATAAAGTATATTTGTCGGGCAAATTGTTATTCAGTTATTCTGCAATATCAATAGCATAACGCCTGGAAATACTGGAAATAGGGATTTTGGCAAAAAAATAGATATTGTAACTTTTACGGTTCCTTAGCTAAAAAGCAAAAACTTAACCCATTTTTAGCTAAGGAACCGTAAAAGTTACAATATCTATTTTTTTGCCAAAATCCCTAGATTTGCCTGCCTTATAGATTTTGCAGTCTGTCTGTCTGGTCGTCAATATGTTATTTTTGTAGAGATATCACCGTGTTAAATGTGTCTTGATTTTTCTTAGTTTTATTTGTGATTTTGCTGGTGTGTCCATAATATACACTAGCTTTATTTCAATTCAATTATTTTACAACTTTATACTTATTTACATTTAAACTAACTAATATACAATTTAAACTATGCATATTATACTATATAACTTAAAAGAAAACAAATTAATATATATTATATTATGATATACAAAAGGCAAGGCATTAGGCGTTTAGGCGTCGTAGTACTCCTCCGCATCACTGTGTTTCGGGTATCGTGCCCAGAACGCTGGCAGCATTGCCACGCTGAAAGGCAAAGCTGATTCTTTGAGCAAAGAATAAACCAGCCCTCTGGCCACGTGAGACGTTGATCAAGCGTTTGAAGATATCTCGGTACCAAATACCAGCGCTCGGACCCCATGAGCCCAGCGTTTCTACCCCAAACGGCTCGATACGTAATTGCCAACAACATTTCTGTATTTGCGCCGTTTAAGGGTTTCCGCCGTTGCAGCAGCAGCGCCAGCATAACCTGCTGTGCTTGGAATATGTGATGGCGCTAGGGTGTCTACGCACGTTGCGTTCCACACCAAAGGCCTAGCCATTTTCCAGAGCAACAACTACATACCGTCAGGTCTCTTCCTGTTATCTCGTACCAAACCATTTAGTTCGAGTACAGGTGGTACACCAGACGTGACAAGAGTACGACGAATAATTTTATTCACTATCTTAAGTTTTATTACGAGTATACATTTGTCTTAGTAATTATCCATGGAACATTTTAATTAGCGTAAATACTTACGAATCTCATACACTTTTAATTATTGTGGTCAAGTACGAACGTTCGAAAGATACGATAAAATATTATTGTAAACAAACTTACTGAACTTAATATGAATGTCTGTTGTCTGTGTCATTTATTTATTTTATGTTTTATTTTACCCTGGTATTTGTATTAAGGATGACACCATCTTTGGTCTAAGGATACTCATTGGAAGTCCGCTCATTATACAGAGTGTTTCTTAAATCTTGTAATTTCTGCAGAAAGGTTTTAAATTAGTTAAAACTTTCTTGCAAAAGTATAATTTACGGGCCTCAATGGCGTTATTATTTGATAGTTTAAGTATTGCTCCGTCATTTCGGTGTTACTTAAACAGCCGCGATTGCCATGTGATGTTTATGTTTTGGTGTCTTCCTTCACACCTCAAAGTTGATTTCAACACTGTTTACAATAATTTAATTACTAAGTGCGAAGCAGGCCTAGAGCTCTTATTTTGGGAGTCGCACGTACTTGCTCTACCAGAAAAGAGGGAGATCATGCGACCCTCGAGAAGGTTTATAAAAGTCATGAAAGACCCTCGCGGTGTAAGGAATGGGCCAGGGCCAGGTTATCTGGCCTGGCCTGCCAGACGCTATTGAGAGTTGTTACAATAAAAATAATTAATGTATTTTATTTGAAATTCTATTAAATAAAGCTTTTTTTTAAAACTGAATATAATGTGATGTAAAATAAATTAATGAAAGTAGAGTTTTGTATAAAACGCGACTGGAAAAATAAAAAGCGTTCGGCATGGGTAAAAAAAAATAGAATTTATATTTTTTTATTTTTCTGGTCCGAGCTTAAATTGGTGTTAAATATTAAATTAATATAATGTAGTTATTGTTAAAATTCCCTGATTGTGTGTAGAGGCCTTTCGTGTATTTGTTTTAAAAAATAATCTTTGTATTTAAGTATTGTATTTATTATATGAATAATCTAAATCTGTGTTGTGATGGTATAACATTTAGCTTTAAATACATACCAATGAGTTACATATTATAAATCTTGCACATTGGAACATAGCTTAAAGTATGCAGAAACGAGTGAAATATATCATAACACCAAAATTTGGATATACCTGTTACTTTTTGTGGTTTCATTTAAATATTTTAAGGTATCTTGTGTAAGTCACTGGATTTTTCGATATTGGGACGTGAACTAAGTTGTCCTTGAAAGCTAAGAAATAATTACAACAAAAAATGTGCGAAACCAACTCTGATCTTTTTTAAACGAGTGGGTTTGAACTCCTAAATTCTCGCTTAACCTGCCTACGGCCATCGTACTTGCATATTTATTTGTGCAGTGAAAACATACGTCTCAATAAAAATAATTCCAACTAGTCAACCTCCCAAGGTAGATCACAAAAGTGACTATTTTAGGATAGACGTTATGGTCTTATCAAACAGGGACTAAATAATCCTTACCTGTGTGAAAGATTTGCATTTTTTTTTCGAAAAAATGTAGAATTTAAATCAATTTAATAATCGTCTGTTTTGGTTATAGTAATACTAGAACAAAAACTGGTGTTACATTATTCAGTCTTTGCTTTTAACCTCTTAACCGCCGCCATACCAGACACTCGAAGTGCAACTCGAAAATCTATTATGTCTCGCACTGATCAGTGCATCGGCAGTCAAGGATAAGGCCTTAATTTTGTTTATCTTGTTCAGAATTTGTTAATGTTCAAAAGTGTTACATTATTTTTATAACGTTACTAAACTTATTGTAACTAAATATTATTTGAAATGAGCAGTAACCAAATGTAAAGTATACGAATTTGAGAAACCGTTGACCTCTTTGTAACATCCTGTACATTATAAGTTGTTTTAAGTTATTTCAATTCAATTGAATTTATTCATAAAATTAAATTGTATATGATTGACGAATTTGTGAATATTTTCAATTCAAATCTCTTTATACATTTAGCAATGTGTTGAAATAATTTGTATTTGTTCGCCTGGCACTAAGTGTTAAATATAAGGTTGGATACGATGATGTTTGTTATAAAATGTTTATATTTGTAAATTATTTGTTTTATTTCTATTCTTCCCGAATTTTCCGATCACGTGAGCATTTCGGCAAACCCCTTAGTTCTTAGCTTACCTGCCCAAAGAAAATACATGCCAAATTTCAGTATCTTGCCTAGAGTTTCGGCTGTGCGTTGACTGTCAGTCAGTCAGTAACGCAAGAATTTTATATATACGGATTGAAATATTGACATAATTACATTAATTTTGCATGATCACGCACAATTCAGTCAGTAATTTGGATAATTCAGCACTATTACGTATAAATAAATAAATTGTCATAGGTTCTGCTTAAAGTCCAACAGATGTAAAAAAACAAATCATTGCTTTGCGTTCAGTTGCTCAAATTCTAGTTAGATGATAGAAGATGGTATCAAATATACACACTACGTAGTATTTGTATACTCTTTGATACACACCATCTTTCATTTTTATCATAGCCATTCATATTTTAATTTTAGTTCTATACAATGTTTAATTATTTTCTGGAATATCAATTCGGAGGTGCTTTTTCACATATGAAATGACGAGCGTGTTTATTACAATGATCCCAGTCTAGATGCAAATATTTGTCCATTGTCACACAGCCGTCTCCATAGGTTTCATTATAAAGCGTGCCCCATATCTATCTTATATATATAAAAGAAAGTAGTGTTAGTTACACTATTTATAACTCAAGAACGGCCGAACCGATTTGGCTGAAAATTGGTGGGGACTTAGCTCAGAACCAGGAAAAACACATAGGATACAATAAAATGCAAAAAATAATCTGAGAGGGATTTTAGAGAGGGTCGAAGTTTGTAGGGACAAACCTCCTATCTATTGACAGTAATAACGCATGCGCTGTAAAAAATGAGTTGCTGCGCATGTGCTATATTATCTGTCAGTACTGTCACATTATACATTGACATAATTATGATGCACTGTCATCATTACTTCGTTCGCTTTAAAGGTTCGCTTACTTAATTAAACTAATAATAATTATTGTAACAGCCTTGGCACTACTAATGTTAGGTACTTGCTGTGCCCGCGGCTTCGCCCGCGTGGAAATCGGTATCCCTTAAATACCCCTTTCTATGATATTCTGTCTTGATAATGTAAAATAAAATAATGATCGGTTGACGAAACTCGTACTCATATTTAAGTTTCTTACTTACTGTAGGTATTAGAATAGTAGGTAGTAACCTGTACCTGCCACCTAAATTCTTAGCTCTTTCTTTTAATAAATACTATCTGGCCGGATTACATAATTATTAGTTAATTTGAATCTTTGCACTGAAAAAGTAACACTCGAATAGTAAGTCTACGGTGCTCTACTATCTTCTATACTAATATAATAAAGCGGAAGAGTTTGTTTGTTTGAACGCGCTAATCTCAGGAACTAAAAAGATAATGTCGTCTAATCTCAGGAACTAGCAGTCGGATTAAAAAAATTGTTATTGCCTATGATAGCGCAATTATTCCGAAAGGCTTATAGGCTACATAAAATTACGCCACAACTTTTAGGGGCCAGACAAAAATAATAAAATGATCAAACGAGAAGGGGGAGGGTTGGGTCAAAGGCAAAAAAAGGCTAAACAAATAGGATACAATCTATATGGGTATCGTTTTCGAGATTTTCGGGGCGCTGATTAATAATATGAAATTTATTTAGTGATCCAAGATGGCGGACGGGAAATCAAAGATGGCGGATGAGAAAATTTTAAAAATCAATATGGGTATCGCCTTCGATATTATAAGGGGTGGGGAATCGAAATACAACATCTATTTCGTGATCAAAGATGGCGGATGGGAAATCAAAAATGGTGGATGAGAAAATTTTAAAAAATCAATATTGGTTTCGTCTGCGATGTTAAAAGGGATGGGGAATCCAAATACAGCATCTGTTTCGTGATTCAAGATGGTGGATCGGAAATCAAAAATGGCGGATGGGAAATTTTTTTAAATCAATAGGTATGGATATCGTCTCTGATGATTTAAGGGATGGAGAAACCAAATACAAAATCTATTTTGTGATCAAAGATTGCGGATAGGAAATCAAAGATGGCGGACGGGATTTTTTAATGTCGATATGGGTATCGTCTCCGATATTTTAAGGAATGGGGAATTCTAAAACACCATCTATTTCGTGATCAAAGATGGCGGATGGGATTTTTTTTTTAAATCGATATGGTATCGTCTCCAATATTTAAAGGGATGGGGAATCCAAATACAACATCTATTTCGTGATTCAAGATGGCGGATGGGAAATCAAAGATGGCGGATGGGAAAAATTTTAAAAATCAATATGGGTATCATCTCTGATAATTTAATAGATGTTGGATTTGGATTCCCCATGAATCCAAATCCAACATCTATTTCGTGATCAAAGATGGCGGATGGGAAATCATAGATGGCGGATGGGAAAGTTTTAAAAAATCAATACGGTTATCCTCTCCGATGTTTTAAGCTATGAGGAATGCAAATACAACATCTATTTCGTGATCAAAGATGGCAAATGGGAAATCGAAGATGGCAGACGGTTCTTGCTGGGTCATCTATCTATACATATAGGTACCTATATAAAATTCAATCTTCGTTTGTATACCTTTGTAAGTTCTGAAATTTTAGATTAAGCATTGGTGGCTTTGGTAACTTTGTTCAGAATTTCCTGGAAAAGTGGTTAAAAAAAAAAGAATAAGCAAAAAGACCTTTAAAAGGCGATACAGGGTTCGCCGGGACAGCTAGTATTATAATAAAATAGGTTTTCCAGACTATCACCTGAAATAGCAAATATTTTCACGACTTATAGGTACTCATACTAATGTTTATTTCAATAAAAAAAAGATAAAAAATTATAAAGTAAATAAAATAAAAAATCAAGTGAGGGTGAGTGCAACACTGAGGCATCAGGTCCAGAAAACTGTCAAAACTGTCAAAGCCCCTATATTTTCGTACGTCTGTGTTAGTTTGAATTATGTGTGTGTACGCGTCTGTACATATCTGACGTTAGTTTGTACCTGACGCATACTAAGCGCCGTCTGGTGGTAGAAAAAATATCAAACACCCTCATTGATATAAATTCAAGAGCTTGTAATAATTTAGTATTCAACTTACGGATTTTTATTACATGATCCTAGTGTTATCTTTGTTTGCACCCAAGATTTTCGATTTGAAGGTTAAGTGAGCTGTATAGAGCCAATGCCGTCTAATCTCGCAATCAAAGAAATAACCATCTTTTATGTTTTAGACCAGGTTAAGAATACTTTGGGTCCTTGTATCAAGAAGCAGAGAGTCTGGTACGAGTTGGTACTCGACTGACACGGTGACTAGGGACCTTGTCGACGAGAACAATTCATATACATTTTCTAAATGCACCCCCTGGCGGTCTCTAGTTTCAAAAAACGTATGAAAATGTTTTCGTCGATTAGACACTAGTTACGGTGACGGTCGAGTGCAAAACTCATACTAGACCCCCAGTTGGCCGACGACCGGTTGGCGCAGCGTTAGTGTAAGGGACTGCCACACCGAGGGTCGCGGTTTCGATTCCCGCTCAAGTCAAGCATTTGTGTGCGTAAACATGGATGTTTGTCTTGGTCTGGGTGTTTCTATGTATAATATGTATGTATTTACAAAAAAAAGTATAGGACGTTTATCCATTGTCAAGAATAGTACAAGCTCTGCTTAGTTTGGGATTAGATGGTGTTGTGTGAATGTGGTAGAATATTATTATTATTATTAGTTCATACCTACCAAAAACTGTGTATTAAAGTTATCATTTAGCAGTCATTATCGACTACAGGAGTGATCATCATCGCTGTCATAATGTAACCACAACGTCTTAAATCATAATAAAGTGAGCCACAGAGCGATAGGTACGATGACTTATTTTGTTCTGCCTGAAGCAAGATGATAAATGCGATGACCAAAACCATCGTCAACCATCAACTGAACATCCTCCTAGCGTTATCCCAGTTGCACCACGCTTACTAGTGTAACCGTATTTTACTGAATATTAGCTTTTCCACAGAGCGACTGCCTGTCTGTGCGTGTGGTGACGGATTAAGAATACGGAATGTCGCCACCCCATATCATCCCATGGGTGTCGTAAGAGCCGACATATTATGCAGAGAACAGCACTGTAAGAGAAGGAAAACTTGATACAAACGCTATACCAACCCGTTTGGCCAGCGTGGTATAGTAGGCCAATTCCTCCTTTCAAAGGAGAGGCCTAGTCCAGCAGTGGACTGTTGAAGGTTGATGATGATGACTGCCTGTCTGACCTTCGCCACCCCAAGTAATTCGCCATTTCATGGTTTTGACTAGTGTCAGTTTATTCAGAGCTATTGACGCCAGCATATAATGACCATCAGGAACCTTCATGTCAGCCAGGACCGACGGCTTTACGTGTTCGCCGAGGCACACACTGTAGGCAATACAATACATACATAACTTAGAAAAGTCATTGGTGCGCGCTGTGGATTCGATCCCAATACTCTATGCATGGCAGTCTGTTTGTTACTCCTTGAAACTATCAACTGAACAACGATCAAAATTGTATAAATAGTTTACCATAAGGACTCATCCTTTGAAATTCAAATTGCAGTCTGCGGGCATCCTCTAGTAAGTATCCCCTAGTAAATAAAATAATATCAATAATTAGCAAATAAATTACCATCATAATCATGTCATCAATCAGGCTGATTGTCACTGACTGGGTTATAACACAAGTACTGGAGTCGAGTCCAGCGCGGTACTAGTCGTATTCTTCTCTGATCTATAGCCGAACAATCTCCGCCTAAAATTTTCAATTGACATACCTGAGAAATTGTCAAAACAATAAGTGCAACAGTTTTCACCTTCTGAATACCTCTCATATGGCTAAACGATTCCTGTTCTGAGAAAAGAACCAGGACCGATAGCTTTGTATGCCTTTGGCATGGCAGCGCTCTGATGTAAATGCCACATACGGTCACCCATCCAACTGATGACCTGTGCAAGTGTTGCTTAAATTTATCGACCTATTACGAACTGTCGTTCATCAATTTGGCGCTACGCACGGGTTAGCTGTCAACGTAGTTTATTGTCGTGTGATTTATGTTGCATAAATGAGAATGTACTACTGAACCTTGTCAAGAACGACACGATTGAAGAGACTGGTCATGTAATGTATGTATGTACACAAATAAAAAAAAAACCTTCAACGAACAAAAATGTTTCGGGTAACTGACCCGCCCTTACGCCGATGTAATACTTTCTGTTCGCACTCATCAGAAACTTCATTACGGTCAATACTTTTCCCTTAAGAGGTGAAGCAAGTAATTAATCCACCTGTTATATATACAAATATTTAAAAAGGTGGTTGTTTTTGGTGTCGAAGATGTGGACGGATCTTGGCATTAAAATTTTATACTATTTTGAGTATTGACAGATACATCTATATCTATACATATAATAAAATGGTAGGAAAGTCAAAACTGTACATTGAATATTTTTTTTAAAGAATACTTGGGGTGTGATCTACTATCGATACCGAGGCCAAAAATATAGTTTTTAGAATTTTTGTCTGTTTGTCTGTTTGTCTGTTTGTCTGTTTGTCTGTTTATCTGTTTATCTGTTTGTCCTTATATCCGGGATAAAGTAAAAAAGTACTGCATGGATTTACTTCAAATTTGGCACAAGTATTATTAAAAAGTCGGGTCACCACATAGGCTACATATTATCACGCTATGACCTACAGGGAACGAGCAGAGAACCTTTATTTCTTCAACGCATTCTGTAACAACGTGTAATGTAACAATGCATATTTGAATGTTGTTATTATGTTAACTATGCTATAAGCTAGCTTCACACTATAAAAATTACGCAATATAAGTAACTTAGGCTGATAAACATAATTAATTCAATTTATGTAGAATCAAGACAATTTTAATGCAGCGCCATCTAAGAGAGTTCAAAAACATCAAGTCGAATTACATGTGTAAGCCCTTTTTGGATATAAATAATTTAAATTTTAAAATGTTGGCGACGTTAATAGTTGCTTTCAAAAGTCATAGATGGAGTTGTACATTTTCTTCTTATAAATTGTATTTTTAATTCGTTTCAGAGATGAGCAAGACCACATGAGTAGATAAACGGAACAGAGACACAGCTTCATACAACAGCGCGAATCGGTTGTACTACTACGAGCACGCGGCTTATGTGTGCGTGACCACTGGCCGCTTGTCGTGTACGCGGCGAGACTGGAAAGAACCGGTTTACGTAGGCACAGGCAGTTGACAATCTTAGGGTTATTACGATGCACGTTGGTTGTTTTGTACGTTGCAAGTTTTAATATTTTAATGTAAAAAAGTGGTGTTTTATTATTAATAATGGTTGTTTATTGTACTGTGTGTATGAATAATACTAGATGAAATAATTAAATCATTATAAAGATTTTAACAATGGTAACGTACAATTGGGTTTTTTAATTAGGTATAACTCCTGATAATTTTGTCGCATTTGTTGAATTGCTCGAGCAAAAGTTTCGCGAATATTTCAATCTTGAAATAAATATTGTCAATGTTGGCAACGAAATACTTAAAAACTCATTAGTTGTGAAATTGTGTAAAAGCAATTAATGTTTACAAAACCAATGACTATCAGAAAGTGATCAGCCATCGATAGGGATTACAAAAAACAGGTGCATGCGATTTTCCACCTTATTGACGTAACTCAGAATTTATAATATTAATAACGTATCAATGTCAGAAAGCAAGAAAATACCAAAAAAAAGTCTGTCATGAATTGTCAATAAGGTCGAAAATCGCATGCACCTGTTTTTTGTATGCCCTATCGATGGTTGATCATTTTATAGTCATTTGTTTTGTAGACGTTCATTTGTCTTACACAATTTCTTTTTAAACTTATTTTAGATACCTATCCTCGTGGTAAAACTAGTGGCCATAATAGCCAAAGGGGATTCCTATGTTTATTAGCAAAATAGATCATATTACCAGAAAATATTCAACACTATTAGTGGTATCGTTGGGAATGTCAAATAAATCACGTCGTCACGTCGTGTCCTTGGTAACAAATGTATATTTTTATTCTGTGCTTTTAAAAGTTTCAGGTGCATGCCTTTTTTTGGTTTCACTCGCAATTTTATTTACAACTGTACTTCTGCCGTATAGCGAATCCGTCGAGTCCAAGAATCTGCCCAATCCACGAATCTGTCGAGTTGGGAATCTGCCAAATCATGAATTTGTCCAATGCAGAATCTGTCGTATACCGAACAAGCGATTTGTCTTAACCTATTGTGACAACCCTGCCAAAATAGGTAACAAATTTACAAGCTCTTAAGAAGCTGTCTCTCTGTTCGGTTTATTTACTCATGTGGCAAGACTATTAGTTGAAGTTATTTAATTAATTAACTACACCATCGCCACACTTGATTGCTTACATCATTACTGTCAGAATAAATAGTAATAGAGTTAGTACAAAATACACATTTTGGTCACATTGCTATTATTATTGTTGCTTCTTATTTAATATATTTTCATGTCGCATGTAAACTTGCTTTAAATTGTCTTCCGGGATATACATCTAGCACGTACCTTTGTTTGGATTAACTGTATATAAACATTAGTGAGATGCACGACCACCTAGAGAACGGCCAGCGCATATATTTTGATCCCGACAGCGTTGCTGAGCACTTGGAAAATCCGTGTCTAACAACTCTCTTGGCATTTTTCAGGCTCTGTAAAATCGATCAGTTTGGGAGGTCTCTTACGTATGACGAGATGCCTTCATATTACACGTACGACAAGCAAAAGGGTGTATTTAACCGACGTTGACGAGGAGGTGCTGTGGAAGGTTTTCCGGGAAGTTTCAAGGACACCGCATTTTGTAGAGTTTATACCGTACACACAAATAATGTCGAATGCTATTTTCTGCGGTTATTACTTCACACGGTCCGAGGCCCAACGTCTTTCGCCTTTCTGAGGACATTTGATGGCTTGGAGTATCCCACTTACCGCACAGCCTGCGTAGTACGTCACTTTCTCAACGGTGACCAATACTGGGATGACAACCTCGCGGAGGCGAGCGTTAGTGACAGTCCCAGCCGCATGTGTCATCTGTTTGACGTCATCTTGGTGTTTTGTGATGGTTTGTATCAAGTTTTCCTTCTCTTACAGTGCTGTTCTTGCTCCCTCTGTCGGCTCTTATGACACCCATGGGGTGATATGGGGTGGTGACATTACGTATTCTTAATCCGTCACCACACGGACAAGGTGAGTGCTTCGTTGAAATTATCTTTGTTGTGGTCACGAGTTCGTATGCTGCGCTTGCCCATTAATATGAGAGCTCAGCTTGGCGTCAATGCACGTGCTCAACAATTCTAAGATGTCTTTCTAAGTCTTGGCCAAGACACTCTACCAGAGGAGAGAGGTGGACAGGTGGTGCTTCCAGAGTCTCTCAGTAGAGTTGTATCCAGCTTAGAATTATACAGCTGTATACCGTAATAGCAGAATTCGTGAGTGTTTGAGTGGCCTATTTTGACGCCCAAAAATGATCAGGCTGTAGCAATTAACGAATGCATTCTCTCGGATATTGAGAGGAATGAAGTGGTCTACACCTCTATAAACACTGTCGTCGAGCAAGAAAACGCCACACATTATCCCGTGGAATTTCTGAACTCCCAGTCAGCAAGTGAACTTCCAGCGCATAGCATCAAGCTGAAGGTCGGTGTCCCGATTATGCTTCTTCGGAACCTATCTCCTCCGAAGTTGTGTAACCGCTGAAAGTCATCTCGCTCCACAGACACACCATTTAGGAAATTCTTACGGGTTATGGCGTCAGCGAGGCAGTATTTATACCACGCATTCCTCTCATACCTCATAATTCAAGCGCATACAGTTCCCCGTGAGTGTTTGCTTCGCGATGACCATCAATAAGTCGCAGAGGTAGACATTGAGGGCAGCGGGTGTCCTGTATGTCGCTTGCTCCCGCGTCACCAGTCCTGACTCTCTTTACATTTTGGCTGCGGAGAGCCAAACCACTAATCTTGTATATCGAGAAGTCCTATAAGTATGTATTTTACCCTGTTATGTATTCCTTATTTTCTCCATCTGCTTCAGTCACAACTTATGACTTAATTCAGCAGAATCACCATAGAGTCATTTATTCAAAGCAGGCTGAAAATCAGCACTTTTTGAAGGTCAATTTTACAAAAAACTGTCTCCCTCTGTTACTACATTTTCTGCAGGTATGAAATATAAAGAAGAAACGGGTAAATGAATGTTATTTTAAAAGGTAATCTTCTCATATCTTCACGCCTTATATCCCCGAAGGGGTAGGCAGCGGTGTATTACACACCCACACTTCGCCAGATATGTTTCGGTCCCAATGTAATAGGGGGCGAGCCTATTGCCACCTACTGGGCACATTGTTAAGCGAGCGATAATTAATTAATATTTTTTAATACACACATAACTTCGAAAAGTCATAGGTGTGTGCCCGGGGTAGCTGGGGATCGAACCCAAGACCATCGTCTCGGCAGTCCGTTACATACACCACTGGGCTATCGCCGCCGCGTATTTTTTAAAAGGTATAATCGTAGGTATTTATTTAATAGTTAGGTGCTGTATAGCGTTCACGCAGACGACGTCGCGGGCAGCAGCTAGTACATCATAAAAACCCATATTTAATCCTATTTTTATGAATTGTGTGTGGTTAGTGAATGACAGAAGAATATATATTGATAAGTTTCTCTGAGATCTGTGACCAATGATCCAGGTGTCTAAGGGCAAAATTTTTCAACACCTTGAGCACATCTCAATTGTCTGTGTGGTGACGAATTAAGAATACGAATTGTCACCACCCCATCATCCCATGGGTGTCGTAAGAGCCGACAGAGGGAGCATATTATGCAGAGAACAGCACTGTAAGAGAAGGAAAACTTGATACAAACCCTATAGGTACCAACCCGCTTGGCCAGCGTGGTATAGTAGGCCAATTCCTCCTTTCAAAGGAGAGGCCTAGTCCAGCAGTGGACTGATAAAGGCTGATGATGATGATGATGCAATATTTAAAAAGGTGGTTATTTATGGTGTCGAAGATGTGGACGGATCTTGGCATTAAAATTTTATACTATTTTGAGTATTGATAGGTACATATATCATCGAAACCCTTATTTAATCCTTTTTTTAATGTATTGTGTGTGGTTGGTGAATGATAGAAGAATATATATTGATAAGTTTCGCCAATCGGTGACCAATGATCCAGCTGTCTAAAGGCAAAATTTTCAACACCTTGAGCACATCTACGCCCGTTTTCAATATTGTATATATCGCTGAATATGTTAGACATATTATTTCGTATGAAGCTTATCATTTGCATGAAATGTCAAATTATGCATATTCATACATATTACCTTCCCTCGGACATTTTGTATTCGCTTCGTCCCACGTCCCAGATAACGTCTTGTGTAACGAGATCTTATAAGTAAGCGTCGTCAAGTTGGCATCGGCGGCATCTGTAAGTAAGACGTCATAGGCGTAGTATTTGTATACTCTTTGGTCATAGGTATATAAAAAATCCTTGCGTTACTAGCTGACTGACAGACAAGCTACAGTCAGAACTATTGGGGTGGAAGCAAAAAGTTGGCATGTTTGTCCTTGGGGACCACCCGTAGAGGTGCACTAAGAAGGGATTTCTCAAAATTCCCGCGGCTTCGAGAGGAAACGTTTAACTTGCAATAAAATGTGCGATTGTGCGGGCATCCTCTAGTAATACCTATTCTTTATGCCACATACATACAAAACCACCTAGTGCTAAGCTTAGCAGTACCACGGGTACAAGACACTGGATAGACATACCTATTATACATAGAATACACCCAGACCAAGGCAAACATTCATCTTCATGCACATAAATGTTCGGCTTAAAAGAGAATCGAATTTAATGACTAATGTCATATTAATGGGATCCAAGTTTAAAATTTTTTGTCTAACCATTTACTTCAATAGACAGATACTTTTCTCAAAGTACTGCCGTTGTAACCTATGACTTTGCAACTCAAAGGCATGACAAGATATTTGAGGGTTCTCACAATAACTGTCAAAAACTTCAAAACAAGCAGCACTGACTGATTTGTATGCATTAAATTACTGGCAATCTGTCAAAAATCCTGAAAGTCAAAAATTTGGAGCAAGCATAAGAGGTGTTGACCCATAATGCTTACCATTTTTCTGAAATAATATCAAATAAAACATTTTTAAATAATTCTTTAAGGAATCAGGTTGTGAGTTTATCTCGAGAGACTGCAAAGTGTAATAATTATAAAAGAATAAAGTACTCGTCCTATCAAAATAAGTAATAAATCAAGAGTGACCATTATGACTATTGTTATTCCTATAAAAGATTGCAAAGAATTTAATACCTATCTGTCTGCGTGTTAACTATAAAAAATTAAGAGATATTTCATAGAACACTATGTCTTAATACAGTGTATGGTGTAATGCTGTCCACATTTTCTTTGGCTGATTTTTTAATTACTATTTACACACATCAGTGGATTATCCTTATATTACGTTACGTAGGCACCTACTAAAGAAGGCATCCTAATATTTAAAGTTAAACATAAAGTTAAATGGAGCTGATATTTTGTTCGAGATGCCGCTGATTTTAAAGTTAGCACCGTTAGGATGGAGGGAGCAGCAGGTAATAAGTATAAGCCTGTTTTTTTCCTTATCTCCTGTAGTAACAGATCCATTCAATGTATTGTCCCTCACAACTCACACAATATAATATAAAGTTTCTCTCGCATAAACACTCCTTATTATCGTTTTGTCCCAGTTGTGATTTAAAACAGTCGCCTTGGAGCTCAGGGTCCGTTTTGTGGACTTATTAGATAGCAGCGAAAGCCTAGTAGTATATGATGATGATGATGATGTCCTCCCGACCGATTTCCGCCACGGCGGCTTTCGTCTATATATGAGACTTGCCAACTGCGCGGGATATATTATAGTGCACATGTGTGTGCGCAAACACAAGTGCACTCTCTATTCCCTCACTCCCATAGTCCGATGGGACGCCACACCACATGCGACACGACCAAAGAGAGATTGGGTGCAGGACCAACGGCTTAACGTGCTTTCCGAGGCACAGGGGAGTAACACCGCCAATTTCCTGACTCCGAAGTTCTATTGGATGAAAGAAAAACCCAATATCACTTTTTGTTCGACCCGAGAATCGAACCCGAGACCTCATGATCCGCAGTCGCTAACACTACCACAGCACCAAAGAGGCAGTAATATACAGGGTGGCGCTACCATAGGGGCACTTTTTGAAAAGAGGCATAGCGTACAACATTCTGAAGCCTTGTACCAAAAATCAATTAAATCGGTGCAGTAGTTTAGCCACAATATCGATTTTAAGTTCCGCAATTTTTGCACATGCTATGAATTCCACACAGCTGATACAAAACGGTCAACGACCCTACGGCACCGGCCGGCACAAATATAGTCTAGGTATATGTTCTTAGATAGGCTTGGTTTAGGCTTAGATTTTATTTATTGTAAATTGAAACAACACAATATTATTAACTACTGTATATAAAGATGAGAGATTTTATTTTAGTTTTTGACATAAATAATTTTATTAGTAATTATACATTGACCAAAGATATAGAATATAGAAGACACGTTGTTAAAATATTAACTTAAAATATACTAAAAGACACAGGTACATGTAGGGCAACCAAGAATTTAGTTTCTGTAAATAAATAGTTCGACAATCTTTATAATTCTTCTATGGCAAATACTGACACTTGTCCGTGTGGTGACGGATTAAGAATACGGATTGTCACCACCCCATATCATCCCATGGGTGTCGTAAGAGCAGACAGAGGGAGCACATTATGCAAAGCAGCACTGTAAGAGAAGGAAAGCTTGATACAAACCCTATACCACCCCGTTTGGCCAGCGTGGTATAGTAGACCAGTTCCTCCTTTCAAAGGAGAGGCCTAGTCCAGCAGTGGACTGTTAAAGGCTGATGATGATGATGATGATGAAATACTGACACAAGTTCTTTTCTTGTACCGCAGCTCCACCCGCACCTATTAATTTAATTTAAACCCCTTTTGCCCGATCGCGTGGGGATTTTAGTCACCCTCCTACAGAAAAATACATGCTAAATTTCGGCTTCTTGCGCCGAATACTTTGACTGTGGCTTGTCTGTCAGTAAGTCGGTGACGCGAGATTTAAAGATATTCAGCAGATAGGAATAGATACCTACTTACCTAGGCTAGATGAAGTTTTATCAGTTTTACAAAAACCACGTGCAAATCAGTTTGGTACTTCTAAAGATGTGAGCGAACAGACAAACAGACACATTTCGCTTTATTTAGGTATATGTAGAGATAAATTATGTGGCTTTGTGATATCTTTAATTAACTTAACTTTCACTCATATTTTCTCGTCAGTTTGTTCATAATGTATTTGTTTAATTTGAGAGAAATACCTATTTATTTAGAAATACCTATAAGGTTCTATAGTCGAGATTAAATATCTTAAAATCTCATTTAGATGAGAGAAAAGTAAGACTGATTTTAAGTTGTCTTTTGAGATATACACGTACCTTAATTTTTGAGAGAGTTTATATTTTGGCACTATTGCAACCACAGAAATTAATGCAACTGTGATTTTCATCATCGCTTAGTGGTATTATATTATCTGTGGCTTAGTCAAAACAAATTACGTATACTTAAAGGCAAATTAAAATAAGTGGTAAAGTGCCCGGTACGGCAATAGGCTCGCCCCCTATTACGTGGGACTAAAATATATCTGGCGAAAAGTGGGTGTAGTAGGTAATACACCTCTGCCTACCTCTTCGGGGATACAGGCGTGAGACTATGTATGTATGTATGTAAAATAAGTGTTAGTGACCGCGTAAATTTCTATATTGAGCACAAGTACGGAGCGGAAGTACTCAATTATGAAATAACAAAATGATATTGTAAGTTAACGGTGAAATAACAGTCTATCAATTTAGTCAAAGTAATATTAACAAAAAATCACACTAAACAAAAGTAAACATCACACGGACAGAGTCTTGTTTCGCTTTATACTTATCTTACAGAGACTTTTATGGTCACTTTTAATTTATTACTGGTACTGATTGATGCACAGAGCACTTTATAAAACAGTTTGCTATCTTTCGAGCTTCACTCACTTGTTCATTTCTTGAAGGAATTAAATAAAAATGTCTCGTATTTTAATAATTTGTGCTGCGGTTCTTTTCGCGAACATCGGTAAGTCAGCTTTATTAATATTATGAGGGTGAAGAGTTTGTTTAGTTGAACGCGCACATCTCAGGAACCACTGTTTCGAACTGAGAA
Organism: Euclidia mi; assembly: GCA_944739405.2. Taxonomy (NCBI): domain Eukaryota; kingdom Metazoa; phylum Arthropoda; class Insecta; order Lepidoptera; family Erebidae; genus Euclidia; species Euclidia mi. The sequence continues at coordinate 38,050,551 of OX123206.2, forward strand.
ATATTTTTGTGTAATTAGCTGTCCTGGCGCATTCGTTGTTCCATTCAATCCATAAAGCATTAAAAATATAGATTTTGGACATCGATTTTTCCAATCACGTAGTAGGTAATTAACATTTTTTTTCATCGTTTACTGTCATATTTCCTCCGGATTCGTTCTTATAAGTCTTGTTTAGTTATGATGAGTAACTTTGAAACTCATGTCAGTGGTGAATATTTCATATAGGTCTCGTAATATGACTTTCAACTTGAGAAGCTGCTGCTATTGAACTTTTCTGTACCGGCGACTATGAACTAAAGTTTCTCTTAGTTTTTCTGACATTGACACTGAATTTTGATCGAAATTCTATTACATTTTTAATTAACCCAGAATTGGTATTCCGCTAACTTAATATTATTATCGTTTAATTTGCCATACATAGTATAATCTAGTTCTTCGATTTATAATTTTAATTTACGATCTAGTCACTACATCATTCAATACATACATACACACACACATACACTCACGCCTGTTTCCTCGAAGGGGTACGCAGAGGCATATTAAACGCCTACTTTTCGCCAGTGTTTTGATCCCACGTAATAGGTGGCGAGCCTATTGCCGCTTATCGGGATATTTTATTTGCCAGAGCCTCGTCCGTTGATCGGCAGGTGCACCACTTGTAGGTGGGGTTGGCGTGGGACCCAAAGTTCTTGGTGGGAACCCTATTCAAATATCAGCTAATTTAGGAAAATACTATTTATGATATAAGATGACACTGGCACTAGTTCGAAACTGTATTTTGAACCGCTCTGACTTCAGTACAATGTCTTTTTCTCGCTGCAGATGGATTGTACACTAAAACTACTAGTCGGGACGACGAAGCCACAACTTCATTGAACCTATTATCAACTACAGAGAAAACAATAACGTTTAAAGGTAATTATAGCGCCAATGAACTGCTGTCAGAGAGTTTAATTTGGTTATGTCTACTGCCAACCTTCAGTGGGATTGGACGGGCCACGTAATGCATCCTAGCAGGATGGGCAAGGATCATCGGTAAATAGGAACAGAGGCAGACGCCGAAAATGATGGTGTGATGATCTAATTAACTTTGACAGGCTCAGGCCCAACTTGACACAAGACAAATACTTGGAAGAGTAAAAGAGACTTATGATCGGCGGTGGGACAGCGTAGGTTAAAAACAATGTCTACTTATGCCAAAGGAATGTGGAAATAAAACATCTTTCCATGCCAGCTGGCCTGTATATAATAAATGTGTAGAGAATTAAATAACCCCTTTTTTGTGGTCTTCACAGACACGTCAATTGCCGATACTCGTCCATATCCTGAGGGGATGACAGTTTACAAAGAAGCGATGACCTGGGAGGACGCAAATCAAAGATGTCAGAAAAAAGGTAACGTATGCTCAACGCGCATGGATCGATGTTGTTGAACGTTTGTTACATTTTTTATAGCAACAGGCGGCAAACGAGCAGACGGATCGCCTGATGGTAAGCAATTATCACCGCCCATGGACACAAGCAACACCATAGGAGTCACCAGTGCGTTGCCGCCCCCTGGGGTTGGGAAAAGGGATAGGATGAGGGAAAAGGAATAGGGGATAAGGCCTCCGGCACTCTCACTCAACGAACAAAACGCAACAGTTTAGGTACTGTTACTTTACGTCGATTTTCTATGAGAGGGTAGTACTACCCCGGTCGAGCCGACCCATTCATGCTGAAATCAGCAAGGCTCTACTACCTATTGAGTTACTGTTTCTCGCAAAAGTTCTGAATGGATTTTTATGGAACTTTGTAGAAATGTAGTTTATACGCCACAATATTTATTTTTCGATAACGAAACCATCTTTTTTACATTTATAATAATAATATATTTAATAATAATAAAATATTGATATCCGTACTTATCTTTAATATGTATTTTTTATTATCTACACTTGTTTTTCTCAAAATTCATATTGAATCTCATACTATTATTTGAACAATATAATTATTCATCTATAGGTGCTGTGCTGGCTTCTCCAATCAATACAAAAGCATTTAATTCAATGATGTACGTGATGATGGAGAGGAACACACTATATTTTATTGGTACAAGGTTCAATAAAATTGGATTCAACTCTGTGGAAGGTTCGTACTAACTTTGAGACATTTATTTACAGTAAAAAGCCGTTCTAGTTTCACTGCGAAGTCTCTCGCCTCCAGCAGACGAAAATTAAATAATCTTTTGCAAAATATCTATATAAAGTAGCACTATTGCTCGTTGGTCTCGCGGCCTAAATGTGCGCGTGGGATTGGGAGGTCTCGGGTTCGATTCCCGGGTCGGGCAAAGTGTTATTGGGTTTTTCCGGTAGGAAATTCTCAGTAGCAGCACGGAGTCTGGTAATGTGCCCGGTACGGCAATAGGCTCGCCCCCTATTACGTGGGACTTAAAAATTTATCGCGATACAGGCGTGAGTCTATAAATAAAAAATAAAGAAATTGCTTAGAGGAGAATTATGGTGTCCTCGCCATTAACGTGACGTTGAGGACAACAGGCGAAATAGGCAGGTCCAAGAGAGTTTCCATCACGTCACAATAGTACCATTGCACTAAAAGATTTTCTTATAAATTTGCTGTCAAGTTTATGTCACGTATGTATAGCCTTATGGAAAGCTGTTTTTAAAGCTGAAACTTGTTTTATGTTCGTTTTTGTTCTATTCTACACAGGCTGGAATAAATGGAACGAGCTTCTCAGCTTCGCACTTTTGCCATCTAAAGGGGCTAAGTATGCCTAAAGAGTCACCCCGAGCACATCATTGCACACAATGCAAGCAAGACTGTTTAACTCACACTCAGAAGCGTCAAAAGTCTTTAACATCCCAGTCACTGCTACTGAAACTGGTTACACAGCTAATATTAATAAGACTGCCTCCATGGTCCAGTGGATAGCAGATGCGGCTGCTGATCGGAGGTCCCGGGTTCGATTCCTGGGTCGGCCGGCCAGTAGCCGCACAGAGTCTGGTGATGTGCCCGGTAAAGGCAATGGGCTGGCCCCCCTAGTACGTGGGACATAAAAATTCATGGTGAGATGTGAGTGTAAAATTACACCTCTGGCTACCTCTTCGGGGATACAGGCGTGAGTCTATAAAAAATATTAATAAGAAATTTGGTGCGACGGTCTTACAAACACTTCCTCAACAGCATCAGTCCTGTATATAAACTGCCCTTCTGCTAATCCTCTTCTCTCTATGGCTTAATAGTTGGAAAATACAAAAAAAGCACTTTTATTCTGAATCTTTGGCAAACAGACGTGAGTCTATGTATGTATTCTGAATCTTATTTTCAGGTGTGCGGCTGTATGACATGGGTCCTGCCGTAGAGTTGGTCGCTAAGCTAGACCAAAGGGACGGTGATTGTCTGGCAATGAGCAAAGACGACATACGTGCAGTATCTTGCTGTTCTCATCTACCTTTTATATGCTACGACCCAAAAATCTACAAGGTAAGTAAACTTAACTTATTTTTTTAAATACTATCCTACGAAATATATACAAAAGAAACAAAACGCAAAAATAAAATTATTTAGAGGGCGTCATAAAAGTCCTCCACGTCGCCGTTGGCCGGGAGCGTGCCCAGAACGCTGGCAGCATTGCCACGTTGTATGGCAATGCTAAACTTTTGGGCCAAGTACACCCCAGCCACACTGGTCACACGAGGCGTTGACCAGTGTCTTTGCGAGATCTCTAAAAAGAGATCTCGCACTTGGACCCCATGGCCCCAAACGGCGTTTCGCCCCCAAACGGCTCAAATAAAAAAAATATTTTAATTTCCCTCCTCTTTTCTTCCTGTCTGTCAGAATGAACGCAGTAAACTCAAAAACTACTGAATAGATTTGCGTACCGTTCTTACCAACAGATAACATGATTCCTGAGGAAGAATTAGGTGTATCATTTACAGAGTGATATCGTGGGGTAACTCTAGTATATTATTATAAGACATGTTTACCGCTGAGATCTTGCTTTACAATTTTTCCACAGTCCTTGAACGGTTGTTTAACTTTCTTAGAAAAAAATATGGAAAGTAGTGAGTTTATATAGCTTAGCAGTATCAGAACAGCGCTTAAACTATCTTTTGTCGCGAGTGACTTCTTTTGACTAGAGATATATATTCGACATTAGCTCTAACAAAATCTCCCTTGATATCTCTAGTTGTCAAATCCATCTATAGATAAAATATTGAGACCAGCCGTAATAGAACGCCACTGAAATCGATCTTCAGATTTGTAGATACAAATGCTCTCTTCTGGAAAATAATAAATAGGAATATATATTTTCTGATATTTTTTAATTGTTTCAGACGATGCCATAGAGGATATTAAAAATGTTTGGCCCAATAAATTAAGAAGATTGCAAATTCCTAAGTTGAACTTCTTCGTCACTTGGATATCCTGGTAAAAATGTTACCACACAAACGACTCGAAGAGAAAATGTCATAATTTTTATAACCTTCAATTGCAAATATAATAAAGTATAATTAATATATTATGTGCAGTTTTATTCCGTACTAGAGGACGCCAGCAGCTACACCTGCATTTTTTTTAAATATACCCGTTTTGGCTGATCCTGTGGGAATTTCGGGAAATCCCTTCTTAGTGCACCCCTACGATCCTCAAGGAACATACATATGCCAAATTTCAGCTTCCTGCGCCCAATAGTTTCGGCTGTAGCGTGTCTGTCAGTCAGTCAATAACGCAAGGATTTTAAATATTAAGATTAGCTAAGATCGCTGTTACACTCGCGTTATTTAGTGCTACTGTTTCGCTCCCTTGGCTCATAACGTAAGCCTATGAATCCCGCATGGCTTTCCTCAATAACTGAGCTATCTAATGTGAAAATAATTATTAAAATTGGACCAGTAGTGGCTGAGATAAGCTCGTTTAACCAAACAAACTCTGCAACTTTATTATGTTAATAGTTGTTTTGTTGAGTTTATCCCCTTTTAATAGTATTATAGTTTTTATAGATACCGAGAAAACGGGTATCGATTAATATCGTCAAGACCTTATTTATATTATATAATGTTTAATATTCATCATCATCAGCCTTTAACAGTCCACTGCTGGACAAGGCCTCTCCTTTGAAAGCATGAACTGGCCTACTATACCACGCTGCCCAAACGGGTTGGTATAGGGTTTGTATCTCGCACAAGCTACAAACAAAGCATCTGACAGGCATAATAACCGGCCACTGTCCACTCAACAAGCACCTATTCAACATAGGCGTTACGGACAGCCCACTGTGCAGGGGCTGCATGGAAACCGAAGAAACACCCGCTCACGTCATTCTGCACTGCACAAGTGTGAGCGACCAACGGGCAAAGCTGCTGAACAACCCCAGAACCATGTGTGAGGCTTTGAACGACATCAGCCAACTAATGGCTTTCTGGAAGGAGCTTAGGTGGTATGAGTAGTCGGCGACAATCAAGTCGCCACTGGCCGCACGCACAATGGCCCAAATAAGTGGCTAAGTGCGGAAAACCCACGACTAACTAACTATCTAACTAAGGGTTTGTATCAAGTTTTCTTTCTCTTACAGTGCTGTTCTCTGCATAATATGCTCCCTCTGTCGGCTCTTACGACACCCATGGGATGATATGGGGTGGTGACATACCGTATTCTTAATCCGTCACCACACGGACATTTTATAGTATATTACGCTTTATATTAGTATAGTCAATACGTACTTTGCCTACATAGAGGTCCTTAAGCACTTTCTGCACGCCTATGCACAAATAAATAATAATTATAGTTAGTTCTGCTTAATTTAAAAGTGGGTCTAGTTGAACAAAGAAAAATAAGGAAACCAGTCAACTCATCCCGCGTCGAGCTTAGTGTAGACTATTTAACAGTAGTGGATGCTATTTAATTCTTCTTCTTCCTCTTAGCGTTATCCCAGTTTTCAATCTGGGGTCCGCTTACTAGTCTAACCGGATTTGGCTGAATATTAGCTTTTCCACGGAGCGACTGCCTGTCTGACCTCCGCAACGTGAAGAGATAGCGATATTCCATGGTTTAGACTGGTGTCAGTTTATTTAGAAGGTACTGACGCCCTGTAACGACTGTCAAAGATCTACATGACAACCGGGACCGACGGGTTAACGTGCTCTCTGATGCACGGGACAAGCGATAATAATTAACAAATCAATACGCACATAACTCCGAAAAGTCATTGGTGCGCGCCGTGGATTCAGAATCAGAATCAGAATTTTTATTCGTTAAACATAGGTGAATGTATACAATAATGGTCTTAAATTAGTTTAAGTGTGCTATGTTTTGTCCAAAAAGACATACAAATATTGTTAAAAGGAATGATATTACATTTTGATTAATATACATTTTTTGATCATGAATAAATTAAAATATCAATTAAAATATAAAACTACAATGTCAAATAAAATTATAAATTATTGTTGTGTATAGTATAAAAGTATAATGTCAGGTCTTAAAACTAGGTTAAATGATCATTTAGAAAGTCATCAACTGAGTAATAACACTTATCTATTAAAAGTTTAGTCAATGAGGATTTAAATTGTGATGTGGACATATTTTTAATCCTTTCAGGTATTTTATTGAATATTTTAGGTGCGAAACCAAAAAAGCTCATTTGTACAAGAGCGGTTTTACATTGTACCTGACATAATTTGTTTACATACTGATATTTTTGCAAATAAGTGAGAATTATTTTTTACAAACATAGCTGTCTCAATAATGTAAAGCGAAGGTAAAGTTAATATCTTCAGTGACTTGAAAAATGGAACACAGCTGTCAGTTGTTTTTAATCCACACATAGACCTGATACACCTTTTTTGCATCCTAAATGCGAGCTCCCGATTAGTTGAGTGACCCCAAAAAATAACACCAAACCTCAAAACCGACGCCACGAGTGCATGATAAGCTGTTAGTAGTACTTGACTCCCTACTTTTTTCGACATCTGCATAAGCGCAAAGGCTGACTTACATAATCGTTTACACAATTCTTCTATATGGGGTTTCCAATTTAGTTGCTTGTCAACAATAAATTTAACTTTATCAATATGTTCTATTGCAAAATCATTATAGTTGACATTAATATTCGGTGCTTCACATCTTTGGTGAAAACTCATTATTTTTGTTTTAATTAAATTAATTATTAAATTATTGTTATTAAGCCAATGTATTATGTCAATTAGAGTATTATTAATGGCATTTTGATATTCATGTTGATTAGAACATTTTACTATACAAGTACTGTCATCAGCAAATAGGACCATTTTATGTTTTGTACATTTGGGGAGATCATTTAAGTAAATCAGGAATAATAAAGGTCCCAGTACGCTTCCCTGCGGTACGCCATAATGTATAGTTCGCGGTTGGGATAAATATTTCTTTTCTAGTTTACTTTTAAGGCGAGGATTTCCCAAAATACAGTGTTATATAGCGTGGTCAAACGCGTTTTATTTGTAAATAACAGAGATTTAAATTCGGAAAAAAATATATGTTATTCTACAGCATTAAATCTATATTTTTCGGCAATTCGAAACACGATTACTGTCATTTGATACGATAGAAAATAATCGCGAATATAGGTCTGTTTAAAAAACTTTTCCCGTTTCATTTGAGTTGTATTGGGATTAGAATTTTCAAAAGTATACCAAAAGAAAAGTCATGTAAAAGCGGATGGGTCTCGGCCATCTCATTATGAATTTTAATATATACAAAAATATAATACCGAAAATACGTAATTTCTTACTGCCGACGCGCTCTCTCCGGCGTCGTTCAGTCCCGAGCGGGATGTAATGGAGACAGGACGTATCGCTAGTTTGCAGAGCGCACCGCAGGATTACGAATTATTTTATCGTCAGTTACGAATGTCATCATCACTTATTGATAAATATATTGCATCTAGGTTTAGTTTGTAAATAGGTATTGTACATTTTTAGTAAGTAATAATAGTGTATATAAGTAAGAAGTATAGTTTTAAAAATATCGTTTTGATTATTGGACAAGATAACGACTTGATAACAACGGCATAGTTAGGTAACAGTACTTTAGAAAAATATTGATTTGTTGTATATTGTGGATGATTTATATTATTATTGTTGTATTGGGAACCTACCTAATACAATAATTCATACTTTTATTCTGTGTACCTACCTATATACGGAAATAAAATGTGAGATGTGCCTAAAAGCTATACAAGCGAATTTTATAGGTACCTACCTACCCAAATAAATACAAATATACGCAGTTACCTACTAAGTGGTATTTATGGTTACTGCCCCACCCTCGTGGGTAGTAGCGTGATGTTATTTGGTATAACCTTCCTCAACAAATGGGCTAGAGAAGCAAATAAATCTTAGAAATTGGCCTGCTAGTTCCTAAGACTAGCGCGATCAAAAACAAAAAAAAATGAATTTTCGTCTATTCAATAATTCTATTGACTATTTCCACCAATAATATCATTGATTTCCACACTTTAACCAAACACGGAACAATGGACACCTAATAATATTATAGTCATTATTTATCACGCCGAGGAAGAATGCACTGGGGTCACAGACTCACAGCTTAGAAATGTTCGGTAGGTAAGTATATCAATTTGACTGACAAATAGTAACGAAAACTAGAGTTTATTATTGGTTGGCGGAAAAAAAGCGTTGTCGATACACCGACACCCGATACTCCTACAGGAGTACCATTTCGTACGTATGTATGTAGGTAAAATTGTAACTTTTTTCACTACTACTTGCCGATGGCAGCGCCTAAAGGAGATCACCCAAATTAGGCTAATTTTTATTTTGCCGGCCAATCAATAAATTGTGTTATTTTAATAGAACACACTGTTCTAAACATTTTAACTATTACACCAAACTTCTAAGTCAATAGGCTTGTGTCCACTAAAAATAAATCGGTTTGATTGTAGTATCTATAGATCCATTATGATTTTAAGATGTCAATAAAGTTTATTATTTATTATAAAAAGGTAAGATTAATGTAATTTTTAGGATTCTAAAACTAAAAAATAATGTTTTTATTCTTGTGACAGTGAACACCAATCAGAGAGCATTACGTCAAACAGTACGTCCGCCATTCATGTTGTTGACGTTTTAGTAGTAAATACAACTAAAACGTAAAAGTTTCTACCTGTCAAATCGAATATAACAAAATAAAAGTGGGTGCATCAGACCAGACTTCATTCACGGATTGTTTTGTTTTGTACTTTGTGATATCACTCAACCGCTATGATGGTTTACAGCGTTTTCGTGTCAAATTCAAAAAGTTTTTTAAAAAGCCGTAATTAGTAATATTGCTGATTGTTTTTTGAAGAAAAAGTCAGGTATTTCAGTTTAACATCTAATAAAGGAACGAATCAATCGCTAATTATATTTTAGGATACAAGCGTATTCTCCGAGACAATATTTAGGTTTGAATGTATGTCTCAAAGTACCGTAGAGCAGTTTTGTTTTGACAAAAGTGGTAAATCAAAGAGGTGTAACGGTAGTCAACTATACTTTTTCAGCCTACCGTGAAATACGTGAGCCTTAAAAAGGAGTGAACTCATTAAAAAAGTAAAAAAACATATTTTTAAATACTCCTGACCAAATATAAAGATATCGTCTAAACCTTTAGTAGGAATGTCTATGACCGGTCAGGTACTGACCACACTCAGTCTTGCATACAGGCATGGCACCATGTGGTTGAAGAGATGTTGCGTCGCGACGTTCTCACTTTCCAATGTTTCGGCCGGTTCTTGTAGAGAAAAGGCCAGGAGGAAACGCCTGGATATCACTATAGTGACAGCAGCCGCAACCCTGTCCAAGAAACGGCGCTACAAATGCTGGCGGAATGCCCCGCTTATGCGCCCCAGCGCCGTGAACATCACCATCTTAAGCCTTTTCCGGCCTTTTTGATGTAGACCTCTACAACAAATTCCTTTCCGTTCTGTTTTGGGCAGTCTTCAACCAATCACTGCCTGGTATCTTTATGATGTCTTCTTTCCATCTCATTTGCCGTCTTCCAGCTAGTCATTTACAATCCCATGATTGCCATTTTAATATTTGCTTGCACCATGTTTCGGGATTTCTGGCTACATGTCCGGCCGCTACTCTTTTGGCAACATCTGGTACTAGACTTTCTTTTCGGAGCTATTTATTCTTCGTTCTGTCTCTGAGTGTCACTCCTGCCAGTTTTCTCTCCATTGCCCTTTGAACAACTTCAAGTTTTTGTAGCGCTGCCTCTGTAGTAACCCAAGTTTCGGCTTCGTAGGTGAGCACTAGCAGGACGCACTGGTTGAATATTCTTGCTTTTTGTTGCTTCGTAAAAACAAATGCCAGTTTATCGAAAGCAGCCCAACCCAAATGGATACGTATATCAATCCTGTTCACTTGGTTTGCTTTGCCCATCTTTATTTCTTGCCCTAGGTATAATATACTATTTATTGAAGAATTCTAATCGGGTACATCCTACTGCAATTGTTATTCCGCAGGAGTTTTCACTGGTCATGTTTCGAATTGGCCGTAAAGTGACCGCGGTAATTGTTACATAGACTACAGGCCCATGTCCAAAATGGACGGATCATATGAACCACCAGGTGACGAATATAGGACGATATAAGAGCATCAAATAATAAGATTCAGCACTATGCCGTCACTTGTAAGCTGTCCAACTGAGTGCTGGTGAGAATTTGATTTTCTGACAATTTCCAAAAAATTACCGACTTTGTAGCGCATCATTTTTTACGGCACTGCGCACTTTCTTATTATTTATCATGGATCTATCGAAGGTCATAATGCCGTACAAAAATATATGACCGAAATGCGTACTCACTCTACCTGCACTTTTGAATTCTCACCAGAACTAAGTTGGACAGCTTACAAGTGACGGCATAGTGCTGAATCGTATTATTTTATGCTCTTATATCGTCCTATATACGTCACCTGGTGGTTCATATGACCCATCCATTTTGGACATGGGCCTGTAGTCTAACAGTCGTACCCTCGCTACCTGCCCTGCCCATAGTCTGGTGTGTGATGGCTTGGAGCGTCACCGTCTCTTTCTGTGAGGCAGTAATGCTTATCAATCAGATATTTCGCTCTTGGCTTACTACCTGTCATTACCTGATGCCATTTAAATTGCAACATGCACGTTATTTTAGGCAAAAAAATAACAGTAATTACTTAGGATTTCTTTTAGGAACAGAATAGATTCTTTGAGCTCGAATATGATCTCACAGACTGCACTTAGAACCTTAGTGTAGTAATAAAAAGTATTTATTTCGTAATATTCTATAAGTTTATTTTAGTTGGCCGGCACCATTGACATATATTTAGTACATATTATTATATATCAATGGCCGGCACTTTTAGAATAAAAGCCTAAATTCGTATGGAGCTGGGTGATCTTCTTTATTATGCATGCACGTGTGTTTGCATAAGTATATTGCTATAACTATTGCCTTGTAATAAAATCTAGTGTATTATTGATCTTTTTTCGGTACTTTTTTGACAGAGTAGTATCTTAGAGATTGCATAGTTAAAATAAATATAACAAAATGTAATCATTGGTGCTTAAAAGTAGCTATGAGTATCTTACCCTTTATGTGTATTATTGGTTCTATGCCGTTGTTTTGCTGACAGTAGCAACGAATTAATTAATTTATAGTAATTTAATCCTTTTCCCTAAGATTGATATTGAACAAGCGATACTTTCGCATTGCGAGCGATCATAAGTTTTTTTATAATTAACAACAAACATAATGTTCATAAAATTATCTACTGATTACTATTGTCACAATAAGCAAAAGCAATTTTGTAAAACTACTTTCGAATTTCATAAAGGTTTATTCAAAACAGAAACGTTGCAAATTATTTATACTCGATAAGTAAGTTTATATTTCAATTGATATACTGCTTCAATTTTCTATACTGTGGCTCGAAAGTGTTATACCTACATATGGCGGCAGTGGCGTCGCGTCTCGCGTCGCGATTGATCGTAATTATACTCGCGAAGACGCGAACTGGGGAAGAGGGGAGCCTCAAAAGCTTTGAGCGCTCGGAAATCCTCGCCTTAATGCAAATTCTAGATATTTCCGTGCATTGAACTCTGTTACTTAGATATGATTCAAGTAATTTAAGTGCGTTTCCCCTAATACCATAACCATATAGTTTGTCAAGTAGGACCATGTGATGTACATAATCGAACGCTTTTGTCATATCTGTGTAAATGGCACAAACTGGCGTTTTTTTATCTACGAACATAATGACATACATACATACATACATAGACTCACGCCTGTTTCCCGGAGGGGTAGGCAGAGACTACGGAACGCCATTTGCAACGATCCAGACATATCTTTCTTGCTTCATTCACTCCCATCAGATTCCTCCAATAATGACACTGGACAATAAATCATACATGGCCATATTTATTGTTGTATTTTTCAGAAATCCCTTTTGTTCTCTACAAAATAAATCATATTGACGTGACAACGTCTTATAAATTGGTTTGCCGGGTGACACTTCAAGAAACTGCGTTACGCTCCGCTCACGTTATGCGCTCACAATGAGAGCGAGTGAGAGGCACGCGTCCCGCCTAAGAGCGAGAGAGACAGACATAAAAAGTGAAAGGCACGCGTCTTTCATCCTTCTTCCTACTATACGAATGAATATTCACATTAAAATTATTTTACCACTCAAAGTCGTTGTCACGTAAAACTTTCGCCCGTATACCGACTTTACAGGCAACCAATTTTTTTTATTTAAAAAATTGTATATGGAATTATATATTAGTTTTTCAAAAACTTTGGAAAATACTGGAATTTTTGCTATTGGCCTATACTTTTTAATATCTTTTTTGTCGTTTTTCTTATGAAGAGGCCTAACAATTACGTTTTTTAATCTAATGGGGTATACACCTTCAGTAACACTTAAATTGAATATGTGGGATAATGGTGTTGCTATCACTTCCTTAACGAATTTTATAACTTTCGTACATACACCATCGTAACCCACTATACTTGTGTTTTTAAGACTCGTTATTACTTTTAAAATGTCATCCTTTGTCATTGGTTCCTTAAATAAAGATTGCAAAGTCAAATTATTAAAATTATTATTATTAGATTTTATGTCATGTTTAATATTATTTGTAATGTCATTAATAAAATAATCATTGAATTCATTGGCGAAATTGCCAATGAATTCAATGATTATTTTTTGTCCGGGTCTGTTATTAATAGATTATTTTTTCTTATAGTCATAATGGGCATTTCATTATGGGCACTTTGCAGTTCCTTAGACATTTGCTCTAGTTTGTCTTGCAGATCTATCACCGTTTGGCTGCAATTAAGTGATGAGTTTGGTAAGCTCATTATAGTTGTATCAAATAGATTGGAGTCATTATTAGTTACATCATTTAGTGAACTAGTTCTGCTTGGTTTACGACGTGTCACATAGTCATCCATTTTCATAAAATTATTTAGGCAATGTCAAAAAACTAAAAATGTCATAGGTATATTAGTTAAATTATTTTAATCATATGTCATTATTATTCAAAGTATGTCAAATTGCAGAGATAATGTCCAAAAAGCGGTTGTCGTTACCTTTAGGATTCGAACTCACAGTGACGTATTCGAACCCGATACCCTCTGCATGGCAGTCTGTTGGTATATCCACTCGGCTATCGCTGCCTAGTGCATGCTATTTAATTAAAGCCCTTTAATTAAATAGCCTGCACTAAGCTTAGTGCTCAGTGCATTCCCTCCAAATCCCATGGGTCCAGCTGGTTCCATGGGATTTGGAGGGTATGCTTCGAGGGAAAGGTTATCATCATCATTGTCCTAGCGTTATCCTGTTGGCATCTAAGGGTTGAACTACACCTATCAGCACCGCATCGCACTTTTATATGCTTCTATACTTTTCTGTCACTTAGGACCGTCATTTAAAGGATAGAAACATATAAAAGTGCGATGCGGTGCTGATAGGTGTAGCTCAAACCTAAGACTTGCACGCCTTAGAGCCCGATATGACATATATATGACAGAATATCAACTTTTCCAAGGGGGAAAGGTTATCGTCACATTATAATAACGAGTTACGTACATAAATCGTAAATATTTTACTATCAAGAAAAAATTATTAAATAATAACAGGAATTAATATATTTTTAATCAAGCGTTTCATACTCTATACCTACATATAAGATCAAAGTACTCGTGAATATAAATCCCTACTAATATTATAAATTCGAAAGTGTGTATGTATGTATGTTCCGTTTTCACGCTAAAACGGCTAACCGATTTTGTTGAAATTTGATATAGAGGTATACTGGACCGTGGAGACGGACTTACCTCATGGAAGTAAGAACGTATGCGCTATAATAATTGAATGCGCATGTGCGTATACCTGTCAGTACTGACAAATCATACATAATGTATGATAATATTGGACATGTATTGGAACATGGCTTTAGCATTTGACTGTATATAGGATAGGTGGGTATAGGTACGAGGCGATGTTATTATGTACCTTTAGGTAGATATAATGGTAGGTATATATATAGTGTCATGAATACTGACCGAGCTACTTTGTACCCTATAGAGTTTCTGAAGTCTTTAGAATCAGGAGATTCAGGAGTGTCTTCACACAACTTGAGACTGAAAGTAGAAATGTGTTACCTCGAATTTAACGCTCGCGAAGCCGCGGGCAAAAACTAGTTAGCATATAAAGGATAATTATAATAAAATTATGCTCTTGTCAAACCCCACCGCACTCCACAAGTCCACAGAGAACCTTTGTATGAGCCGCACTCTTCTTCCACAATATCGTAAGTCAAATATAAGTTAAAACTTACTTTATTGTGGTTTCAAAAATAGCTGCTAATTGTCACTCTTCCAGGATGTTTACGCGGGTTACAGACACTCTTCGGGTATTTATACTTGACGCGGTAACGAAACCATAGCGCGATTCAGCCCTCCAGTACAACGCCATCTATCGAGCGTACAGGTAGTTTCTTTTTATTTGATTCGGAGCAAGTATATGCAAACCAAACAAGGGGAGTATTTTTCTATTGCCAATGAAATAGTGGTTTACCTAGCCTATGGCAAAGAACTCAGATTGACATAGAACCGCAGACCTTAACGATTTTATTGGACTTAATACATGAATAGAAAGAAAATTTAAATTTAGCGCCAATCGCATTTAGTTCTAATTTTCACCACTAGGTAGAAGCACGGTCATTTCTCATTTGTAACCATAGATTATACAGACATACAAATTAAATTAAATCAAATCATTTATTGCGTTTCAAGTGTACACATTTGTTACATTATGAATATAGAATCTTTATACATGTACATGAAACCCTGTCAGGGCACAGCAATTTTAAAACATGCATGAATTTATAACAATTAATTTAAAACTAGAGGTCGCCCAGTGTCGAAATTCGACCATAATTTATTAAAATATTAATTTCTACATTATTAAGGATTTTTTTGTCAAAGTCTCTACAATTACAGACCTTGCCGCATAATGAAAATAAGTCAAAGTCAAAATCATTTATTCATCTAGGTCACAAGGTGACGATTATGAACGTCAAATTTTAAAGTAAATTACTTAATGGTTCTACATTTACATTTACTGCCTCGTTCGCAAAGCAATAGGTAGAACCACGAGAAAAAACGACCAATAAAACTCGTGGCCACTCTTTTTAATCGCCAGTGTTATGGTACATATTTTTTTTTTGTAAGGAGCTTAAAATAGTAATTAGGAACATACATAATACTTAAATAATTAATGCAGTTACCAAATTAAGTGCTGTAGTAGCCTTCCAGTGTGAATCTTGTGTAACAGGAGCATCCACTTACGTCTTATAATGTAGGCAACTCGCGATCATGTTCAGAACTATGATGGAAATGTATGTTATATATATATATATATATATATATATATATATATATATGACTGAATAACTCATAATTTCAAGTTTCGAGATAATCGCGATTTACTGTTTTTCTGACACTTTTTTTTACATTTCTAAGAAATGGAGAACAATTTTAGCGTCGGCGATTTTATATGCTTTAAGCATGTTTGTCGTCGATTCTATGCTTGATTAAACTTACTTTTATCATGAACCAAAAAAATAATAAAAATAAAAAACCAAGTTATCCAATTTTGCCACACCAAGATATTGCAAATATACCGTACTTAGCTAATTCTATATTGTAGTTATTCAGTTTTCCCACACGTTAAATGAATGTGAATACATGAATTTGGGTAAACTAAGTACACTTATTGAGTTTTCAACCTAAATAAATATTTAAACACAAAAGTTAGGCATTCTTAGTGAAAGTTTATCTGTGAAATTTTATCACTGATTATTGATCGCACATGAAATTAAAGACCTGGATTGGAAGTAGTAACATTGTATATAAAAAAAAACTAAAAAAACCTAAAACTACAATATCAAATTAACAGAATTAGTATGGCAACAAAATATTATAATTATATAATAATAAATTACTTATTATAAATCTTCTAAACTCAACTAAAACAAAAATAACTTTCCTTTGCATTAAAAGATACTAGGGTGGTCTAAAAAGTTTCCCACCTGAACCTGAAGGAAGCAGCACTCGTCAAAAAAAGTGTTGTAGATGTAATTGAGTACAATTGTACAAGACTTGTGGCAGTTATCCACCAACATTTCAGCTGTTTTGTACCAGTAATTGCTGTTTGACAGCCATACGATTGAGTTGATGTGAGTGTTTTTTGTGTAAATGGGAAATTTTGTGTCGAACTGACTTAGGTAGCGGGCGGAGGCCGAAGGCTTTTTAAAAAGCAAACAAGGTGTTTACCGCTTGAAGAGCAGATACAGACTGATCATTTTATTAAACAAGATCTTACAACTAACTTATCTTAACAAAGGGTCGTTTCATATGTATAATGATTCACGTAGTAACCATAAGCATGTACTCTTATATATTTCCGGGCAGTTACTCCGGTGTTATCTAAATAGCCTAATTACAATGAGTAGTATTTGTATGGTGTCGTAGTTACGGCGACATAACTCCTCCCCCCTTAAGATGGAGGCGCACCGAAGGCAGCGACTGATGTTGGAGTTCTTCGGCTTCAGGAAGCTGTGCTGAGGTTTGCGCCGACTTGGGTTTCCACCAGAATTTGTAGGCTGCTACTCCAACTCCGGTCAGGAAGACTGTGATGTATAGTGTTATGGATGGCCAGCTGGGTATGCTAGGTATGAAGACTGGGTCCTCTTCGGCGAGTTTTACCTCTTCTGATTGGTGCAAGGCGTTTTTCAATTTGTCTAGTTCGACGTTTTCTAAGTTTATCCTTGTTGGTATAGGTTTTGGTGTTTCGTGTATACGTGGTAGAGGTATGGTTTCTTTCATGTTAATGTATCGTTTGTGCGTCATTAGTGTTTTCTCTCCGATTTGCACTTTGCAATTATTGTCCGTGGTTATAAGAAATACACCGCTATTTCTTTGATATTGTACATCGTTGCCGCAAGTGGTTTTCATAACTTCTTCCTGTTTCAGTACTGCGATCCAGGAGTTTTCCCGTATCTGTTGAATTATGTTGCTGCGATAGGTTGCCGTCGCGTACGTGCAGTTGTGTGGTTCTTGATGTTGTATTAATTGGGCAATGCAGTCCGTTGAGTGAAGGAGTGTTTGCCATTCTAGATGTTTACAGATGACTTCGTCCTCCGCTATGTTGGTGCATTGCTCATGAGGATATGCAAACTCGTTATTTCCCAAGATTAGGAGAGGACTTTTAGGGACTAGTATTGTGTTGTTATTGTTGGGTATAGAATACAGGTGAAGGAGATTATAGGGTTGTTCTGCAACTATCGGTATTTCTAAAATAAAGTTAACTGTTTCGTTAGTGCTATATGCTTTTGTTGTTATTGCTTCTTCCCATAAGTGAATGTATTTTATGTTTGGTGGAAAGGCCAGCATTACGTCTAGTTCATTTTGTATTAAGTTAAGTTCTTCTATTAAGTATGACGGTTCTATTATACTCGGGTGCATTTTACCAAGGTGTGAGAATGTCAAAGCGTTTACTAATGTTTCTAGTCTATCGTAGAGTTGTTGAAGCGAGCTCTCTATGTTGTTAAATATTCCAGTTGTTACAGAATTCATTTCAAATTCTGTGTTTTTATTCGAATATCTATCTATTGCCCTGTAGATTTCTTCTTGGTTGTGTTTTATATGTCTTAAGTTTGTTTCGTATTCGTCCATAAAGGTTTGCATGATGCTCATAGTTCTTTTTTGATTGAATCTGTTGTTTTTTATTGAGGACTGCAGTGCTTTGATTTCATTATCGAATTTAATCGCGTCCTCCTGGTCTAAGTTACCTGTGATCGCTTTTACTATAGAGCCTAGCCCGTTGACGAGACCACGCTTATTTCTATAAATCGATTTTAAACCTAAGGTATCCGAACCTAAGTAAACTAATCTACTTTCTATTGTATCTATTAAGTAATCTATTTGCTTAGTGGTAGTAGAAATATTTATTGAAGAATTCTGTTTTAGTTTCATAGTGAAGTAATTACTGCATATATCTATATAAATATCTTTTAGTTTTGTTACGTTGTAGATTATAGCTAAATGGTAGGTATCTACTTGATACTGTGCTTTGCTTCTGTCAGTACCAATATTCCGTTGTGGTTATCTATTGGCTGTATGATTGCCGTTGCTGTGGCGAATCGGAGCATTGCGATGCAGGCGATGGCGTTCCTGAAACATTTTCAGGGCGCCTTAGTAAGCGGAAGTGGACTCTAATAGTTTTTGCGTTTACGTGTTTGCCTACTATTTCAGCTATTTGTTCTGGGTGAATACGTACTATTGTGTATGGGCCGAGGTATTTTGGTTCGAGTTTGTTATTTCTCGCGGTTTTAGCTACCTGTTTGTACACTGTGTCTCCTACTTTAAATTGTGCAACTTCCGTGTTTTTGTTTGCTCTTTCTATTACCTGCTGTTTGTCGTTTGATAACTTTTCGCTTATTAGTTTCTGTGTATTTTCCATAATTTGTTTGTGCTTAAGCACGTATTCCTGGTAGAATTCTTTGGGACAGTGTAACTCTAGTGGGTTTCTACTATCTGTATGTCCATATAATAGCTCAAATGGCGTAAAACCGGTGGAGGAATGAATTGTATTATTGTAAGCTATGATTGCGTATTTGATTAGGTTTGTTGGTTCGTCTTTATCGGTTAATCTTTGGATTCTTATTATTTCTGCCAAGGTAGAGTGTAACCTTTCTATTGGTGAGTTAGAATTTGGGTTATACGGTGTGGTGAAGTGTATGTGAATGTTGTGCATTGCGCATATTTCTGTTATCACTTCGTTGTCAAACTTTGAGTCGGAATCGGTTGTAATTTTCTTAGGTACGCCAATGGTTGAGAATAGGCTCAATAATGCTTCAGCTATATGAATACTAGTTGAAGCTGTGAGTGGTAAAGCTTGTGCGTATTTTGTAAAGTTATCTATTAAGGTTAAAAACGTTGTTGCTCCACTGCTGTAGAGGTCCATGAACATATGTTCCATTGGTTTGTGTGGGGTATCGGTAAGAGATAATGGTAGTTTTAATGGATTGCGTTCGTATTTGCTCTTAAGACATTGATCGCATTTATTGATAAATTTTTGTATGGAAACTAACATATTTGGCCAATGGTAATTTCTATGAATGTGTTTATAGGTTTCCTGGATGCCTCTGTGGATGGTTTTACCCTCGTGATATTTTCTTATTAAATCTATCTGTTCTGAAGGGTTCTCTATTAGGGTGACTCTATTTAGGCATCTAATTAGTTTTGGTCCTCGATTACCGGATACGTTTTTGAACACTTTACAAAATAATGGGTAGTATTCTTCGTGGTGAAAGTAGCAGTGGAAAACTCGATCTGGGATAGTATGTTCTTTTAGGAATTGTGTTATTTGATCCTCGGTGTTATTAATAGGGATCCATATGTCTTTTATTATCGTTTTTCCTTTTGATCTATCGTCTACTCTATAGCTTTCTCCTGGTGTTTTTCTGATATGAAATTGTTTTTGCTGTCTGTCAATTGCGTCGTCTATCTCTTGTATTTTGTCTGTTATGGTTTCATTATTTTGTGGTATACCTAATAGTGTACGAATGTCTATGTTTGCTAGGTCCGGGTCAATGTTAGAAGTGCTAGGTTGTGGGTCGTTCGCGTTGTTATCTAGAACGTTTTGATTATGGTGTAATATCTGAACTCTAGATAATGCATCGGCATTGGTGTTAGTGCCTTTCTTATACTGTACGTCGTAATTGTACTCTGCTAGTCTTAATCGCCAACGTGTGAGTTTTGAGTTTGGGTCTTTGATAGTCATTATCCATGTTAGAGGGCGATGGTCTGTGTATATTGTAAACTTTTTTCCGTACAAATAAGGGCGAAAGTATTTGGTTGCCCATACTATACTAAGCAATTCTTTTTCTATGGTCGAATATCGCTGTTCTGTATCTGAAAGTGTTCGTGAGGCATAGGCTATGGGTTTATCGGAGCCTATTTGACCCTGGGATAATACTGCGCCTATAGCTACGTCTGATGCGTCTGTTGTGAGAATAAACGGTTTATCAAAATCTGGGTATTGCAAAATAGGTGCGTTAATTAGTACTTCTTTACATTTTTCAACGGCTTCTATGTATTCGGGCGTAAGGTTTATTTTACTGCCTTTTTTTAAGCATTTTGTGAGGGGTTTTGTTAATTTGGCGAAGTCCTGTATGAATTTCCTGTTATATCCTACTAATCCCAAGAATGATTTAATTTCTTTCTGTGTCTTAGGTATGGGAAATTTCTTAACAGCTGCAATTTTATCTTCGTTAGGCTGAAGCCCTTTGTCTGTGAGTGTGTGTCCTAGGAATTTCACCTGTTTTTGGAGGAATTCTGATTTATTCAACTGAATCTTTAGGTTATGCGTCCTGAAACGGTCGAATACTTGTTTACATTTGTCTATATGTTCCTGTTATGACGTAGAGTATATGATTACGTCATCAAGGTATGTTAAAACGTTATCTATGCCGCGTAGTACTACGTCCATTAATCTTTGGAATGTACTTGGTGCGTTTTTTAAGCCAAAGGGCATTCTAAGGAACTCATAATGTCCGCGGTCTATTGAGAAGGCTGTTTTTTCTATGTCTTTCGGGTGCATTTCCACTTGATGGTAGCCAGAGGCTAGATCTAGTGTTGTAAAGTATTGTGCTCGTCCTAATTTGTCTGGTATATCCTCTATGTTGGGTAGGGGGTACTTGTCTTCAATAGTTTTATCGTTGAGTTTTCTGTAATCAATTACTAACCTATACTTTTGTTCGCCTGAAGCATCGACTTTTTTGGGTACTATATGAACTGGGCAGGACCAAGGTGAGCTACTTTCGCGAATTATATTTTGGTCTAGGAGTTTATTAATTTGTTTTTTAATTTCCTCTTTTTGTTTAGGTGCCTGTCTGTAATTACGGACGTAAATAGGTTTATCGTCTGTTACTCGTAATTCGTGTTTGATGTCGTGAGTAAATGTTAAAGGTATTTCTTCGCAGTGAAATATGTCACGATAGTTATAGCATAGTTTTTTGATTTCCCTGTTTTCCTCAGGATTCATGTGATCTGTATGAAGTCTTTCTAAGTTTTCTCTTTGAATTTTGTCGATGTCCTTCGCGGGGTTATGTGATTTATTACTGTTTTGTTTAATCGTTAATCTTTGTAGGTTTAAGTGGCAGCTATTTTTGAAAATTATTTCTTTATCTGATGTGTTAATTACGGTGGTTAGAGCGTTTCCGTTTTTTACTGAGATTAAAGCTGGTGGGCAGACCAATCCGGTTTTAGTTGTTACTCCTTCTGCAAAGTATTCGCCTTCTTTATAGTTACATAATAGGTTAATTACTTGTTCGCATTTAGGTTTTATTTTACTGTATGATTTTATGTCGTTCCTTATTGGTATATCCGCGTTTCCTGTACGAAGTACCATGTTTTTAATGTCAATTTTACATTTGAGTGGTATTAATAAATCTAAGCCTGTAAAGTCTGGATCGAAATTAAAAATAAGGAATTTGTGTGTGATATCCCTGTTAAACAACCTTTAGGGAGTGTTATGTATGCAACTCGTTTATGCTTTGAGGTCCCATGAGCTGTCTTTATATAATGGGTTTCGTTTTTTATTTCAAAATTAATGTGTTTTCTATTTTCTAGTATGCTGGGGTTTATAAGTGATTGTGAGGCACCTGTGTCTAATAGAAATCTGCCGCCTAGCTCACTTATGTATATATATGGTAAGCGATTCTGATTACGTGTATTATTTATAAAGGCTACATTGTCAAGTGGTTTTGAAGGTCTAGAAGAAAATTTTCATCGTCTATTTCGTCCGATACATTTCCATCGTTGTCTTGTTCGAATGACGATTGATTATCGTCATCGTTCACCGGTTCACTTTGGAAGTGTATTTTCTTTTTATTTGCGTCCGCGTTCTCCGTAGATGGTTTATTTTTCGCGTATTGATCTTTTTTATTGAATGAATTGTTAAATGAATTTGATTTTTGTGATTTGTTCGCGGAAGGTTTATATTTTTCATTGGATTTAGTTTGCGCGGCACGTCTATTGCGTAGTTTTTATTTCTTCTTGTTTTGCTACTGTTATGGCTTGCTCTAGATTTTCTACGTGCCTTAACCTAATTAAAACCGCTGTGATCGGGTTTAGCTTATCTAAAAATGTTTCGAGAGCCATTTGTTCGTAATAAACGCGTTTGGTAGGTTCTGCTCATATCAATGTACTCATTAAGAGTCTAATTTTATCACCAAATGCCTCTAAAGAGCTCGAATCTTTAGTGACGTTCACTAGTTCCTGTACTAATTGGATTTCTGTTCTAAATTCTCCGAATTTCTTTTTGAACACTTCTTTAATTTCTGGCCACGTTTTTGAGCCAGGATTCTCCGAGAGGGCTTCGACAGCTTTACCTGACAACTTGTTTCTTTCAAGACATGCAATGCAAGGGTCGTCTTTGTTGGCAGAAGTTCGAGAGCACTCTCCACACCTTCAATATAGTATGCAAGTGTTCTCTTGTTCCCGTCATAGCTGGGTAACAATTTTGAGAACGTTGAGTAGTCGGTTGTTACCGGCTTCTCTTCTAAAACAGGCTTTTCCTCAAAGTACCTTTTTTCGGTGGCCATTTTAATCCAAAACCGCCTAAAGGGACTATTAAGTGAAGAAGCAGCGACAAAAATATGTTATCAGATAAATTGGGTATCTAATACGATGCAACCTGGACACTAGATGCGCTAAAGTATTATACAAATAGTTGCAAAACTGTGTCGAGGAAGGTAAATAAGGAAATCTCGGGAGTAAATAGAGTTTACACTTACCCCACGAGCATTGCCGATGAGAGGCTTGTAGATTTTGGTGAGTCTGTTGTCTTCCAGCCGTTCCTGCTGCTAGCTCTGGACTGCACTGCGCCCACTGTAGGTTCTTTGCTCGCGCCGCGGAAACTTGGACTTCAAATATCTTCAAAGTTGCTGTGACCGACAGAACGCGAGATACCGACTGCGCCAGTTAGGTAGCGGGCGGACGCCGAAGGCTTTTTAAAAAGCAAACAAGGTGTTTACCGCTTGAAGAGCAGATACAGACTGATCATTTTATTAAACAAGATCTTACAACTAACTTATCTTAACAAAGGGTCGTTTCATATGTATAATGATTCACGTAGTAACCATAAGCATGTACTCTTATATATTTCCGGGAAATTACTCCGGTGTTATCTAAATAGCCTAATTACAATGAGTAGTATTGTATGGTGTCGTAGTTACGGCGACATAACTACTGTCATTAAGTTTTTGTTTTTGAAATACGCCGACGCCATTTAAATTTGATTAAAACTCTGTTTATGGGGACTCTCGGCTCCATCATCATCGCCCTGGCGTTATCCCGGTTGCAACCAAGACTTACACGTCTTAGAGCCTTATGTTCGCTTACTGGTCTAACTAGATATGACAGAATATCGACTTTTCCACAGAGCGACTGCCGTTTGACCTCCGCAACCCAAAGGGACAGCGATATTCCACTAGTCTACAGTATCAGTTTATTTGAGGGTACTGACTCCCCGTAGCGACTGTCAAAGATCATCATGACAGCCAGGAACGACAGTTTAACGTGCTCCGAGGCACGGAGCAAGCGATAATTAACAATTTAATACGCACTTTACTTTGAAAAGTCATTGGTGCGTGCTGTGGATTCGAACCCGATACCCTCTGGATGGACTGCCATTGGTGCCTTCACTAGGCTATCGCTGCCTCTCTGTTCCAATCAGTTACCACAATGAAATTTTGGGCAGCTGAATTTAAACTTGGTCGTAAGAGCTAGGGAACAGATGAAGGTCCGGGACGACCAAAAACTGCAACCACTGACGATAACCTCTCTAAATTTCACCAAATGGTGCTAGACGACCGCTGAATTAAGTAAGAGAGATAGCAGAGGCTATGAAAATGACTAACAAATGTATTAGCTACATATTAAATCAAGATTTAAGCATTAGCAAGCTCCCAGCGCGACGTTTGCCGCGTTTGCTCACGTTAAGACTAAAACCGCGTTCGAATGAATTTTTTTTAATGATCTATTTGCGTAGATTAGGCCTATGATCCAAATTTTGGTATAATTATTGACTGTAGATACAACCTGGATACACTATTATACGCCCAAATCAATAATACATACTCGTACATTCCAAATAGTAAATTGCTAAGGAGGAACCGACTACAAGGGACAAAGGCGTTTTTCGGCTGGGAAAGTGATGCGAACTGTTTTTTGGGATATTCATGGAGAGATCGAAAGGGATAACTATTACAGCAGCATACTACGCTCTATTACTAGACAAATTGAGGGTAGAAGTTGTGCAAAAAGGTCCATATTTGCAGAAAAGACTATATTACTGTCATAAATCTTCGTATACTTTATATTTATTTTGTCACTGATTGTCTACGTGGCCCAGTAAATAAGCTATGCGTCTGTTGATCGAGAGGTCCTGCGTTCAATACCCGGGTTAGGCAAGAGTGTGAGTAACTGATTTGTTCAAATTCTCAGTAGTAGAACGAAGTCGGGCAATGTGCTCGGCAACGTCAATAGACCCCCTTTTTACTTAGGACCTAAAATACATGACATGGCCAAATGTGGAGTACCTCTAGTAGTGCCTCTTTGGAGTATCGGTTTGCCACGTCACGCCTTGCTCGCTATCACGCGAGGTATTTTCTCACCTTCAGGCTTTAATAATAGGAAGAAGGCGTGTAATGGTCAAACAATTATAATATTAACTTCTTCTTCTCATTTAATCGATTTTAAACTTTCGCGATTTGTATACATCATACAATTTTATTAAGACGGGTCTTATTCGCGATAAGACCCGTCTTAATAAAATTCTTCTCATTTAATTGATTTCATCAGCCTATCACTCCTAGAGGTGGACCTGGATTATGTGTACTGTGGATTTAAGAACCTGCTTTTTAATCGACATACCGTAAGTTCCCCCATTCAATTTGCTATAACCCTGGACTATGTCAGTTACTTTGGTCTTCTGCCAGAAATTATTAATCAGCGAAATTCCTAGCATTGTCCTTTTCTCTCTTTGCTTTCTGAGAGACATGTAGTGTAGGCAGTGCATTGCAGGACAGCCCAGTTTCAATGGAGTTGAAGGCATTTTCGTAGTCCACAAAAGCCAGCCACAGCGGCCGGTTTTACTCTTCGGATTTCTAAATAACCTATGAAAAAGTATGCTCTGTATGGATTTGGCCCACGGTACTAAATCCTTTAAGAAACCTAGCCTGCACCGGTCGCTGCAAGACATCCAATCTTGATGTCAGAAAAAAGTAGTAAGGGGTGACCACACCACCCAATCTTAAAGATCTGCTCTATGAGGCACGAGACAAGCCATTCTAACCTGAGCCCTGTGAATGGCAGTCTGTTGATATCTCCACTAGGCTGTCGCTGCCTACCTTAGTAACATAATATGTCTAATAATAGTATATCTGCTTATACTATAATTATCCGATTGTAATAAATCGCCGGTAAAAACATAGCATACTAGTATAGCACAATCTACTGCTTTAAGTTGCAGTGAGTTTAGTGTGCTGACGGGTTAAAAATACGCAATGTCACCACCCCATATTAAGTCGTAAGAGCCGACAGAGGGACCATACTATGCAGAGAATAGCACTGTAAGAGAAGGAAAACTTAAAACAAACCCTATACCAATCCGTTTGGCCAGCGTGGTATAGTAGGCCAATTCCTTCTTCCAAGGAGAGGCCTAGTCCAGCAGCGGACTGTAAGGGGCTGATGCTGAGTTTAGAATCTAAATCGATCATTTTGCTGTATTCTGCTACCTAGTGATTTAGTTATATTTAAGTTATTTTATTTTAATTGGAGCAATATTGTCGTGAGGCCTCTAGAGGTGCTTCGTAGAGCCTTGGCGCTCTGCGGAGCGCACTTTGAGAATGGTTAATCTATAGGTTTACATTATTTCGCCCTAATTTGTACTTCTGAATTAAACGATAACTTCGCTAACGTGCGTATACTATAAATAGAAATATTAAATAACTTCACCTATTAACATCTATTTGATTGGAATCTCTTACAAATTTATGTTTTCTCGAAGAAGAAATAAATAAAAATACTTATTTAAAAACGAAAGAACGTTCATTAATGCCCGAATTAAATAACTCAAGTTGTTGAGTTTTCCTTCAACTTGACTAGTTTCATTAAAATATTTTCGTGCGCGGAAGAACTAAATAACTCAACTTAGCTAATTCATTTCATACTCAAGAGATCAGAAGTCACAGTTGTTTATTTATTTATTGAGTTATTCATTTTTCTACTAATATTTAATTATCATTTATACCTATCTATTTCTACAATTGAAACACAAAAATGGCTTTATTTTTGGACTGGGTTAAGATTTTGGCACATTTTGGAGTTCACGAAAATGGTAAAAGGTCAATTTGGCCATTTGGTGAACATTTTCAAACGGAACTATTGTCTATGATCTTGCTCATACCACTTCCTGGAATGAGACATTACGAGGGTGACTTTTTTGATGGAAGACGCTAACTACGTTGTTGTAATACACGGTGATATCTGTAAGAAGTTCATGAATAAAGAAGTTGTCGTTAGTAGGGATAGAACTCTAGAACGGACTGCCCGAACATTCATCACACATAATCTAATCTAATGTATCTAATTATCGCTCTCAACTTAAATGGTTGCCTATTCGCCAACGCCGTAGCTTACGTGCGCTGACCACACTCTTTTCTTTTCTTAACTCTCCCACTCTTCCCTCTTATCTTAGTCACTATCTTCAATATTTAAGCTCCAA
This sequence comes from Euclidia mi, assembly GCA_944739405.2. Lineage (NCBI taxonomy): Eukaryota > Metazoa > Arthropoda > Insecta > Lepidoptera > Erebidae > Euclidia > Euclidia mi. The sequence goes on from OX123206.2 coordinate 38,077,936, forward strand.
TCATGACAAGCATTTAAGATCATCAAATAATCGTCTCCTTTTGTGTCCCTCTCATATTTCAGGGTTTGTCAACTCTTCTTTCTTCGTTCAATCTGTCCAGTTATGAAATGCGCTCCCTCTCGAAATCAGGATGTGCAATAGTCGGTTCACCTTTAAGCTGAAGGTTTGCAATCATTTATTGTGTAAATTGGCAGAACCTTCTCAAGTCTAACTGATTATCTTTATACATACATACATACACATACATATCGTCACGCCTTTTATCCCCGAAGGGGTAGGCAGAGGTGTATTTCTACACCCACTTTTCGCCAGATATACTTTAGTCCCACGTAATAAGGGGCGAGCCTATTGCCGTACCGGGCACATTTCCAAACTCCGTGCTGCTACTGAGAATTTCGTGACAGAAAAACCCAATAACACTGCCCGACCCAGGAATCGAACCCGGGACCTCCCGATCCCACGCGCACATTTATGCCGCAAGACCAACGAGGCAGTCGTATAGGGTTTGATGTCGAATTTTCCGTCTCTACGCAAAGATGGTATTTGCATCGTGTTATCCCTTAGTCGCCTCTTACGACACCCACGGGAAAATAGGGGGTGGTGATACTTGTATTCTATGCCGTCAACCACACGGCAAATATATATATATATATATATATATATATATATATATATATATATATATATATATATATATATATATATATATATATATATATATATATATATGTATATAGTCTGTTTTAGAGTTCTAGTCGAGTCGCTACTAATATTATAAATTCGAAAGTATGTATGTATGTATGTAAGTATGTTCCGTTTTCACGCTAAAATAGCTGAACCGATTTTGTTGAAATTTGATATAGAGATATACTGGACCATGGGGACGGACATAGGCTATAATAAGATGCAAAAATTAAACTGGGAGGGATTGTAGGGAGGCTAGAAGTTTGTTCGGCACAAATTTACTTCTTGGAAGTAATACTACGTGCGAAGTTGGTTCAGATGTACCCGACATCAAAGATTTAAAATTAGCTAACTGATTGCGGTAATTGCTCGAAACTATCTCAGCCGAGTCGGTATCAGAAAGGCGGTCCAGATCCAGTCTATTCAATCAAAAGTAAATGTGGTTGAGAATTGATTCTGTGCGCGAATAGAGGTTTTGGTCGAATTGTGATCTTAGGAGATAAATATTATTAGTAACCCTTATTAAGGAGTTCCGGATAGCCGAAATTTCCTCTTCGGGGTCCAAATCCGAATCTAATATAGTTTCAGAGGGAAACTGGGACGCTAGTGTCGCTATTTGCTGGCGTAGCTCGGCTACGGAACCAGACTTGTCACCACCCCGAATAATCAGTTCATAAACCAGCTCCGATTTCATCAAATGATTGAAATTAATTTTAAAAGACATGGCTAAGTTACGTTGAAAAAGATTAAGTCTCGTAAAAGAAAAACCTAACAGCACCAAAAATCACACACAGAGGGGTTATACTTATAATATGACAATAAAATAAATGGTAATGTAATTATGTTGACAGTGGGTCGTTTAAAAGAAAGATATACATATATTATGTAGCAAGTAAACAAGCTACGTTCGCAATGCGTAATATATACACATCTACTCATGTGATATATATGTATGTTTTTGTATATATTATTATTACATGTATTTATTCATAATAATATAAGTACATGTTTATAGTAGATGTTTATGTACCATTTTAAATAATATACAGTATTTATTTACACTTATACCTAGTATTTATTCAAATATTATTCTAATATCTTTACTCATTTTCTAAAGTCGCATCTACTGTTATAATATTATCTCTGCACCACCCTAGGTTGACTGGTAGAGAATGCCTAAGGCATTAAGTCCGCCTATGTACCACATTTTTTGTAGTGCAAGAAGTTAAATAAAAAAAAATTATATAACTTCACGCCTTTTAGCCCCGAAGGGGTAGGCAGAGGTGTGTACGCACCCACATTTTGCCAGTTATGTTTAGGTCCCAATGTCAGGACGAATAGGGGCGAGCCTATTGACATCTACTGAACACATTATTAAGCGAGCGATAATTAACAATTTTAATACACACATATCTTCGAAAAGTCAGTAGGCAGCGATAGCCTAGTGGAGATACCAACAGACTGCCATGCAGAGGGTATCGGGTTCGAATCCACGGCGCGCACCAATGACTTTTCGGAGTTATGTGCGTATTGAATTGTTAATTATCGCTTGTCCCGTGCCTCGGAGAGCACGTTAAGCCGTCGGTCCCGGATGTCATGAAGATCTTTGACAATCGTTACAGGGCGTCAGTACCTTCTAACATAAACTGACACTAGTCTAAACCATGGAATATCGCTATCCCTTCGGGTTGCGGAGGTCAGACAGGCAGTCGCTCCGTGGAAAAGCTAATATTCAGCCAAATCCGGTTAGACTAGTAAGCGGACCCCAGATTGAAACTGGGATAACGCTAGGAGGATGATGATGATCTTCGAAAAGTCAGAGGTGTGTGCCCGGGGTACCTGGGGATCGAACCCGAGACCATCGTCTCGGCAGTCCGTTACGTAAACCGGCTTTATTCATATTGTGTTTTATTCATTTTGGATAATATATATATATATATATATATATATATATATATATATATATATATATATATATATATATATATATATATATATATATATATATATATATTTGTACTTGTTTTACATCAACAGCGATAGCCCAGTGGAGATACCAACAGACTGCCAAGCAGAGGGTATCTGATTCGAATCCACGGCGCGCTCCAATGAATTTCGGAGTTATGTGCGTATTGAATTGTAAATTATCGCTTGTCCCGTGCCTCGGAGAGCACGTTAAGCAGTTGGTCCCGGCTGTCATGAAGATCTTTGTTTGAATTCTGTCATCCTTAGTTCGACGTGCACGTGGCCGTTTTTTTTTTATTCTTGTTACGTTTTTATTCTGATAACGATAGTTATAGTTTGTAAAATATATAATTATATTACTACTATAATAATTATATAGATTTATTAGAGGACGCCAGCAGCTACGCCTGCAATTTTTTTAAATTTACCCGTTTTGGCGGATCCCGTGGGAATTTCGGGAAATCCCTTCTTAGTGCACCTCTACGGTCCCCAAGGAACATACATGCCAAATTTCAGCTTCCTGCACCCAATAGTTTCGGCTGTAGCGTGTCTGTCAGTCAGTCAGTAACGCAAGAATTTTATATGTTAAGATAAAATCTATGACAATCTTTTGAAGTTTGAATCGAAACGAGTTTATTAAATAAAACAAAAACTGTCGATTGACTGTATTATAAGTGTTTTTAATACTAAAATAAACAATGTAAGTTTGTAACACATCCTTAGCTCACTGGGTAAGCGGTACTACGGAAACTTATATTCTCCGGTTCTCGCCGTACTCTCGGTCAGGTTTTTCACAAATGAAGGGTTTCTTCAAGTAACATTTAGTGGCGATCATATCAATCGTCGACAAGGCTGCACATAAGAAGTCGCCTGCAGGCTTAATTGTAGTTTGCCATTTGTTCCATACTTCTTCCACGGGCATACCTGCAAAAAAAGATGGCTTATAATATTTTATATTTATTAATTTATGTATATGCTCACGAAGGAGTAAGCAGAGGTGTAATATTACACCCACATTTCGCCATTTTATGAATTTTAGGTCCCACGTAATAGGTGGCGATCATATTGCCGTTACCGAGCACATTGACAGACTCAGTACTGATACTAAGAATTATCTCTGTGCTGCACCTATTTATGTGTATTTCTGACTGTCTGTCTGTATATATATTTTTTTTGCTTTACTGACAGACTGACTGACAGACTAGCTACAGTCAAAACTATTGGGCGCAAGAAGTTAAATCTTAGCATGTATGTTTCTTGGGGATCGTGGGGGTGAGCTAAGAAGGGATTTTCCAAAATTCTTACCGATTCGGGCAGAAATGGTTAAATTACAAAAAAAAGCTGTCGTATCTGCGGACATTCTCTAGTTATACTATAAAATGGTTTCTGAACCTGATATACAACACACCTTGAACAGTAATCCATCCACCCGATTCCGTAATCGCATGCAGTCCTATCCACGGATGAGGGTTCTCCTCTTCGAATTCATACGTCATGTTCAAGACAAATTGCGCCTTTGCCTCGTCTTCAAGCACCACCAAATGCGCACCTTCAGTCGTACAAGTGTACTGTGCCTCCTCCCACGTCATCAATTCTTTGTGTGCCTTGTAACAGCTGTGATATTTCAAGCTGAATTTATAACCTGCAATCAGAATCATCATATCTTCTGTAAATATAAAAAAAACTTGCGTTACTGACTGACTGACAGACCAGCTACAGCCAAAACTATTAGGCGCAGCAAGCTGAAACTTGGCATGTTTGTTTCCTGGGGACTGTAGATGCACTAAGAAGGGATTGCCCGAAATGTCCACGGAATCGAGCAGAAACGGTTAAATAAGAAAAAAGATGCGGGCGTAGCTGCAGGGCAACCTCTAGTAACTTTATACAATGTTAAATTACTTGTCTCGATTTGGATCTTTGTAGAGGTACTGAAGATAGTATAGTAGATTGTATGACAAGGGAGCAAAATAACGTAGAATCCTGAGCGCAGCGAGGGATTCAATGTACATTGCCCGAGGGAAAAATAATTTGCCCTCGAGTCATATACTCTACTTTTTATCCCCTTTCTATGAGAAAATAAATAATTTCGTGGGTTATAAGTTTGTTTCCGCGCACGCGGCGCGCATGCTCGAGGATTGCGCACGCCTAATGTGGGGTCAGCCTTATACGTTCCAAATTCAAATCACTTTTCCACCCGCTAAAAAGTTCTTAACAGAAAAGAGCTATTTTGCTCCCGCTAAAAGAGGAACAAAGCGACACTTTTCGAATAGAAGGGATGAAAACAATATTTCTGGCCCTAAAGTGGCACGGGCGGAAAGTTGATAACGGCCTCTGGAAGGTATTTTTTTGCAAGTAGAAAACAATTAAGAGAATGATAATTTATACTAATGCCGTGGGTCGATACAATAGCTTCAATAGCAATGCAAACAATAGCCCTACTCTTGTCTCAGTAGGTATAAGACCAAAACTTTTATACAATTTTTTTATTGAAGAGTTGGACAAGTGCAATCTTGATTATGCTGCACATTTTACGTATACTTCGTCATTTTTCTTTGATAATTTGTATACTATTTACCTTCCTCTTTTGGACCACATACACCCGTGTAAAATAAATCAATTTTCGTTCCAACTACGTCATAATGTACTCTGTACATATTCGTGTCATAGCATATGAAAGGCAGTCGTGAACAGCACGGCACGGCTTGGATGACCTCGCTGTTCATTGCTAGACAATCGCCATCCCGTCGGTCTATAGAGTCAATCATGTCCTGAACAGCCAGAGTCATGTTATCCAGGCGTTGACCTGAAAATATGAATTGGAGATATAAAATGTCATAAAAGTAGCTATAGGTACGACCCTGGTATCTGTATACTATTAAAATTTAACCACATACCTACACACAACATTATCTAGACCCAAACTAACAGAGCTTGTTCTATGGGAAGGTACTAGGTAGATAATGGATGAATTTCTTTGTATAATAGGTACGGACATTCTATACATAGAATAATTATGATTGTTTTTCTTTTGTTTTCATTTCGCACGTTATGCGATTTCATCACCGTCTGGTTAATAGATAAGGGACCTTTCTTAAAACGGAATTCAATATTCGAATTATAGATAGATCTGTAGATTTTAGATTCGCTTTCGACAGTTTTTGACATAAGCTCCATACAAAATATGTCAAACACGATTCTAAAATCTACAGATCTATCTATAGTTCGAATATTGAAAATGGCCGTTAGTCTTTAAAAGTTATACTTCTCCGTGCCTCGAAAAAAGTAAACCTATAGATTCCAAACACTATCCAAGTATCGGGAAAGGTCATTGGGCACCTTAGTATGGAACCATACCCATGGCGGACACAAACGAAATATAGCAGAGTGTATTCATCTATGGCTCTCATTTACTATGGCATTAGTCGCAGTAATGTGAGTTACGGGAATCTCAAAAAATTCAAGTGTTATCTATGTACATGTCCATACTCTTTATCTCTGAAACTACTGATCCGATTTGAAAAATTATTATTGTGTGTGATAGCCACATTCATGACAAAGGTTATAGGCTACATTTTGTTCTGATATTCCCGCGGGATCACTGAATGCGGCCGATGAAGTCGCAGGCGTCCGCTAATTAATTGATATAGGTAAGAAAAGTAAAATGCTACTTCATTAAAATATTTTTTTTTCAATTTGATCCATAGCAATCATAAGATCATTTAAAAAGGCAGTGGGTGCGTCTGTTGCTTCCTGGTGTACGGCCCAAGACAAATAATAAACAATGCTAGCGATATGGGCGCAGCTATTTAATGTGCGAAAGAGACATCGTATAACATATCTCTAAACATTAGCTCATCCATGCACCACGCTGTACGGTTTCGATATTATTTTTATGCCTTTATAAGATGAAATAAAAACATTTGATACCGTTTGTTTTCTATTTTAAAGGATCCTGTACATTTTACTCCGACGATTTTCAATCAAACAATTGTTTGCAATGAAAGGTCATATTATTTCCCTTTGTTTAAAACTATTTTGGTTAATGTCCGCCACTGTTCGCAAAGCGGGTCAGATATGGCCAATGACCTTTATATTGAAATGTAAGATTTTAATACGAGGGTCAAACTGAAAGTTCTTAGAACTGGCCACTTATAAACAATATAATAAAAAAAATATTCTAAAATTTGAAAATAGAACTCTTTGCCAATATTACTGAGTATATATTTCATTCATTTGTCATTTGTTTTACGATTTGGCGGCAAATTGAAAATTGTCTGTGTCACGTCAACATGAATTTAACACGAGAAAATTTTCGTGCAATGATTTTTTATGACTTTCGATGTCATTTAAGTCAACAAGAAAGTTATGATAGACTACGATTGGCCTTTCACGATGAAGCCCCATCTCGTGCGACTGTTTACAACTGGTTTAATGAGTTTAAACGTGGTCGCACTAATCTCACTGATGATGAACGTGAGGGACGGCCTTCTACGGCGACGACTTAAAATAACATCTGTGTTGTGCGGCGTATGATAGAGACTGACAAAAGAGTGACCTATCAGCAGATTCGGACAAGCTTAGGCATCGGTATGAGTCAAGTGCACAAAATCCTCCACGAACATTTAGCGGTCAGGAAGCTTTGCGCCCGGTGGATACCTCATAATTTGACTAAGGCTCAAAAACTCCATCGTGTGGATTGGTGCCGTAAAATGATTGAAAGATTTAACGGAGGTGACTCAAATGCTGTGTTCGACATACTAACAGGTGACGAAAGCTGGATTTACTGTTATGATCCTGAAACCAAAAGACAATCTGCTCAGTGGGTGTTTCCTTTCGAGGAGTTGCCAACTAAAGTGAAGAGAGATCGAAGTGCGGGAAAAAAAATGGTGGCCTCGTTCTTTGGAAGGATAGGTCATTTCGCAACAATTGTGTTAGAGGATCAAAAAACAGTTTCTGCAGAATGGTACACTACCAATTGTTTGCCACTTGTCTTGGAAAAAGTTCGAGGGAAACGACCTCGCAGTAGGATCCTCCTTCACCACGACAACGCCTCGTCGCACACCACCAAGCGAACGATCGACTATTTGGCGACATCAAACGTTGAATTACTGGGTCACCCGCCGTATAGCCCCGACCTCGCGCCTTGTGATTTTTATTTATTTCCAAAAATTAAAGAAAAACTTAAAGGAAAGCGGTTTATGAATGCTGAAGAAGCGGTGGCTGCGTATCGCGATGCCATTGAAGAGACCCCTAAGGACGAGTGGGCAAAGTGCTTTTCCCAGTGGTTCCATCGCATGCAGCGGTGTATTGACGTCAATGGACAATATTTTGAAAATATATAATAAAACTAATAACTGGCTAATGTGATCAGTTTTTGATTTTCTAAGAACTTTCAGTTTGACCCTCGTATGCCGTGTATTTCAGTGCTCTGATGGCACCGATAGCATAGTGGCGATAGCAGCAAACTGTTACGCAGAGGATTACAAACTATAGCATAATACTACTGACTGTACAAACTCATGTGTGTATTCAAATTGTTAATATTATAACCCCTGCCCTTGTCTAGTAAACAATTACGTGAAGCCTTCGGTCCTGACTGTCGTGTTATTTCTGTTATTGGTTATGGGGAGTCAGTACCTGCAAATATATTGACGCTATGGAATTTCGCTATTCCTTTGAGTTGCGGAGGTCAGACGGCATCAGCAGTCGCTCTGTGGAAAGCTAAATATTCTGTTATATCGGGTAAGACTAGAGTGTGGACTCCGCGCTCTTAAACAAAAGTCTCGGATCAAACCGGAATAACCACTTATCACCATTATGTCGACATTGATGAAACGCCAGTGTCTAAATGGCTTATACTCTTATGTTTTAAAACACATATATTAAATTTAATACATACCTTCCACCGAGCGAAACGTTTCAGCGTATTTCATGTACCTTATACCAATAAAGTACAAAGAGTTCTTATTTCGCAACAAGTTCTTCATCGCAATAAGGGTTTTGTCATTTATAGGTGAGGCCAGTGCGGAATAATAAGGATATTCTCCTGCAAAATACAATAATTATGTAAGTTTAAGACACACTAGTACACTAAAAGTCATCTTCATAGAAATGCTGCCGGTTTGAATATATGCGCGCCGATCATCGTCTCATCATCATCACGACACGGGCCTCTTCTCACTATAAGAAGGGTAAGGCCAAAGTCCACCACACTGGCCAAGTACGGGATGGCAGACTTCACATGTCTTTCGAGAACATTATGGAGAACTCTCAGGCATGCAGGTTTCCTCACGATGTTTTCCTTCACCGTTAAGCAAGCGTCTGCGAAGATCATCGTCTAAGAAGGGCTAACGCATATCGTATGTGCGTTACCATTTTCGCTTAGATTCTCCTCCTGACACACGCGGTTCGCGTCATCCCAGTTCATCGCGTCTTTGTACAGTTTCATCCCCTTAGGAACACCCAACGAGCTCCGAGTCGGAGTGGCCAGCGATACATCTGTGAAATAAAAAAAATATCAACTTTACAGAAAACTTGTGACAAACACAAATCAATATTACACAACTCTTGCGATACTGAGTGAATGACTGGCAAACAACACGTAGACAAAACAACTGAGCCCAAGAAGCAGAAGTTTGACATATTTATTTCTTGGGAGTGTTGAGATTTCTTGACATGCCCAAGGGATTGGGAAGAATCGATTCATCATCATCAGCTTTTAACAGTCCACTGCTGGACTAGGCCTCTACTTTGAAAGCAGGAATTGGCCTACTATACCACGCTGGCCAAACGGGTTGGTATAGGGTTTGTATCAAGTTTTCCTTCTCTTACAGTGCTGTTCTCTGCATAATATGCTCCTTCTGTCGGCTCTTACGACACCCATGGGATGATATGGGGTGGTGACAATCCGTATTCTTAATCCGTCACCACACGGACGGCAAGATTCAATTAAACAAAATTAAACAAAAAAATTACGGGCATAGCTGCGCGGATCTTCTAGTTGGCTGGCCATATCTGGGTGAACCCTGCAAGTCGATGCTAAATTGTTGAGTTCGTATGTTGACTTTAGGCTGCCTAGAGCGTTGTATGTCGCCAAAGTTAGGTATGCACGAGTTATAACATAACTCTAGGACATGAGGCAAAGTATTGCAGTATACTTTTTCTCGTTCCTTAAAATACTTTATATTTTTATTTTATTTATAGACTCACGCCTGTATCCCCGAAGGGGTAGGCAGAGGTGTAATATTACACCCACATTTCGCCATGAATTTTTAGGTCCCACGTAATAGGGGGCGAGCCTATTGCCGTACCGGGCACATTACCAGACTCCGTGCTGCTACTGAGAATTTCCTAACGGAAAAACTCAATAACACTTTGCCCGACCCGGGAATCGAACCCGAGACCTCCCAATCCCACGCGCACATTTATGCCGCGAGACCAACGAGGCAGTCCTTAAAATACATGCATTAAATATTATGTACCTCCTTATTGATATGTATATATGTATGTATGTAGATATGTATGTATGTATGTATGTATGTATGTATGTCTGTGTGTATGTATGTATGAGTATGTATGTATATAAATTATATAGTTTGTTTACTGGTACACATGCAACTACCGTTTTTCTTCTACCAATAATATTTCCATCCAAAGGTTGCCTGGTAGAAATCGCTTTCAGCGATAAGGCCGTCTTTTGTACACTACTTAGATATAGGGTTTCTAATAATGTTTTTCATTGTGTACAAAAAAGTTTAAATAAATAAATAAATATAGTAAACAGGTCATAGCAAGCCTTGAATTAAAGTTCGAAATAGCTCGGCAAGGTTATGTAACGTTCATAAAGATCACAACTGAACCCACTTAAATATATCCATGTTGTGTACAGTAACTTTGTATTGCCATCTAGCTTATGAATTACGTTTATACTAGTTATTAATCATGTTTAGACTGTAATCTGTTTGTGTACCTATCTATACTATACTAAAACTGTAGAGGTGAAATTATAAATCTTAATATATAAAATCCTTGCGTTACTGACTGACTGACAGACACGCTACAGCCGAAACTATTGGGCGCAGGAAGCTGAAATTTGGCATGTATGTTCCTTGGGGACCGTAGGGGTGCACTAAGAAGGGATTTCCCGAAATTCGAACGGGATCGGCCAAAACGGGTAAATTTTAAACAAAATGCAGGCGTAGCTGCTGGCGTCCTCTAGTAAATAAATAAACTTAGATGCGGACCGTTTGTGCCATTTAAACCAAAACGTTACCATATTTTAGAAGGCGTATAGACGTTGGTCTCGGTTCTTATACTTCGTAAAGCTATCATATAGCGGTGTATAAACGCCGACACCAGGGTTGGCCACAAACTCGCACAAAAAGACAGAGAGGTTGGTCTTCGGTTCTTATACTAGGCCAATAAATAAATTTAAAGAAAGGAATAATAGCGTGCTCCGTGCTTCGGAGAGCACTTTACCCGGCTGTCATGAAAATCTTTGACAGTCGTTAGGGGAAGTCAGTACCCTCAAATAAACTGATAATGGTCCAAGCCATCCAATATGGCTAACCCTTTCCGTCGCGAAGGTCAGACAGCAGTCGCTCTGTAGAAAAGCTGATTTTCTGTCAAATCTATTTATTTATTTTATTTTATTTATTTACACTTTTTTGTACACAATGAAAAATATTATTAGATACATTATATCGAAGTAAAGTACAAAGGGCGGCCTTATCGCTGAAAGCGATTTCTACCAGGCAACCTTTGGATGGAGATATTATTGGTCGGAGAAAAACGGTAGTTGCATGTGTACCAATAAACAAACTATATCATTTATATACATACTTAATACATACATACATGTATACTCATACATACATGTATACTCATACAAACATACATACATAGATACATACATACATAGATATCGGTAAGGAGTTACATAATATTTAATACATACATGTATTTTATATAACGAGAAAAAGTTACAGTGATAGGTAGTGAACCTTTACTAAAGCTTTGAATTTAGCTATCGTCTGAGCCTGTCTTATATGTAATGGTAGCGCATTCCATAGGTGAACAGCGGTTACACAAAATGATTTGTCATACAATGCTGTGGAATGTACTTACACAAAATGATTTGTCATACAATGCTGTGGAATGTACCGGCATTTTCAGTTTCAAATTTTCTGATGACCTCAAATAACGGTTATGCGTATCATGAAGGAACTCGAATCGTCCTTTAAGATAGGAAGGTGTTGAAGGGTTAAACAATATGTTATACAGCAAAGAAAGAATATGAGCATTCCGGCGATGTCGTATAGGTAACCACTTGAGCTGTGCTCGAAATTGTGAAACATGATCATATTTGCGTAATCCAAATATGAATCGTATACAGAGATTTTGAAGGCGCTCAAGTTTATCTAGTTGGTTTTCGGCGAGGTCTGAATAGCTGACATCTGCATAATCGATAATGGGCAAAAGGAGAGAGTTTGCTAGCGCAATTTTGGTGGCAGTAGGAAGAAAATTCCTAAGCCTTCTCAGTGAACCTGCTGAAGCAAATAACTTACGACTCACTTCTTGGATCTGCGATCGCCAATTGAGATTAGAGTCCATAATGAGACCCAAGTTCTTAACTTTGTGTTGTATGGGAATTACGGTGCCGTCGAAAATGATGCGAGGGAGCTGAGACCAGTCAATTTTTGATGTCATTCTTGAAGTACCAAAAATAATGGCCTGAGTTTTTGACGGATTAACTTTTAGTCCAAATGATTTGCTCCAGCTGCTAATCAGTTCCAGATCACTATTAATGGTACTTAAAGAAAGTGACATATCTGCTAGTGACGACTGTGTATAAATTTGAAGATCATCTGCATAAAGGTGATCTATTGTTAGACTAGTAAATTTTTAGGGCGAAAAGCTTCGGATGCAACTGAGATAACGCTAGAAAAATTATGTTAATAAAAGAAAGAGAGCAAAATAATGAAAAACTTACCTATGTTCACTACAAGAGCTGCGGCAAATAATATTGTTAATAAAAACATTTTTAAAATTTAATTATATCAAGAAATGAAGACAGGAATGAGGCCTGCGAGACTGCGCACTGTTTTATAAAAGGTTCAATAATATACACTCGTAACCGTATAAATAATAACGACTATTATTGATAACAACTCGATGTAACTTGTCATAATCACTCAACATTAATTACAGAAATAAATAAACAAAGAAACGTTAAAGAAAGAAAACAACTCCCTCCATGGTTCAGTACATAGCGTATGCGTCTGTCGATAATGGGTTCGATTCCTGGGTCGGGCTGTTACTGAGTTTTCCAATTTTCAGTAGCAGCACGGAATCTGGCAATTTGCCCGGTAGCGGCAATAGGCTCGCCCCCTATTTTTTTTACCACATTCACACATCACCATCTAGTCCCAAACTTTTTTTTTTATGATAATAGGCGGCAAACGAGCAGACGGGTTGCCTGATGGTAAGCAATTACCGCCGCCCATGGACACAAGCAAGACCACAGGAGTCACAAGTGCGTTTCCGCCCCTTGGGGTTGGGAAAAGGGATCAGGGACAAGGCAGGGCCTCCGGCACTCTCACTCACCGAACGAAACGCAACAGTTTAGGTACTGTTACTTTACGTCGATTTTCTGTGAGAGGGTAGTACTTCCCCGGTCGAGCCGGCCCATTCATGCTGAAATCAGCAAGGCTCTACTACCTTGAAAACTAAGCAGAAGCTTGTATTATGGGTACTAGATAATGGATAAACATACATATATACTTTTTTTTGTAAATACATACATATAAACACCCAGACCAAGACAAACATCCATGTTCATGCACACAAATATTTGACTTGAGCGCGAATCGAACCCGCGACCTTCGGCGTAGCAGTCGCTTACACTCCCGCGCCGCCAACCGGTCGTCAAGTCTCGTCTATTACGTGGGACGTAAAATTCATAACATGCATAAATGAGGGTGTTATATTACACCTCTACCTACCCGCACGAGTATAGACGTGAGACTATAAAAATGGTAATGAACTTAAAAATATACATAAATAATAAATAATTTGTTCTGGCGCTACGGACATTGCTATTTAAACAACTCTTCTTTTAGCGTAGTAGTATAGTATTAATTTCGAACAACTTTTTGTATAACTTTTTTGCCGTGACAAGGCATCAACAGGCTAGTACATAGAGATATTAGAATAGAGTGGCAGAGTGGGGCCTATTCGTGTCCGCCGGTGGGAGAGAGAACGCAACATTAAAGGCCCTCTGCACCTCTAACAATACATGCACAACATCAACATTACGCAGTGGCGTGCTACCTGTAACTATTATTTAAATCAGTTTATTAGTAATGTTTAAAAGTTGTTTTTATTGATACACGAAGATAGTTTGAAGTGACAAAAAAGTTTATATATTTTTAAACTATTGATTAATGATAAACTGATATAAATAATAGTTACAGATAGCACGCCATTGCGCAATGTTGATGTTGTGCATGTATTGTTAGAGAGAGATGCAGGGGGCCTTTTTAATGTAGCGTTCTCTCTCGCACCGACGGACACGACACAGTATTGAGTTAGGTACTGTTCTGCCACTCTATCCTTTATATCTCTATGGGCTAGTAGGTACAGTCACCAACAAACTACAGTGAAGAGGGTATCGATTCAAACCCGCGGCACGCGCATCCGATAGAAGATTCGAAGTTATGTGCGGAATAAAATGTTCATAATCGCTTGTCTTTCGATATAGCCCGGTCAAATTAGACCAAAAACAGCGGCGCTTTTACTTCAAGGACTATACGTGAAGCTATTGAAAGGAGAATGCCGGTTTTTGTATGGAATTTGGCGTTTGCTTTTTCATGAAATGAACATTTTTAGCCAGCTTATTGTTTAATATTACCGTGGGCATGAAGCGTTTTTGTTTTCGAATGCGCAGTTCTGAGATTTTCACATAAACATATTTTAAAAAATCCGCCACAAATATTGCAAAAGAAGGATTTTGTCCTTGATTTCTAATTGTTTATAACGATTTCAATAAGTGAAAGATGTCACAAGTTAAAAGAAACATAGTTTCGACCCAGAGGAACAAACCTCAACTCAACGGATAAATACAAAATAATAACACAAACAAACACGATCGATGTGTAGACGACGCACATACAGGTATTTTCACGATCTACGCGGCCAAAGTTATTTTAATGCTTAATTGGTATCTAAACACTGTAAATAAACAAACAAACATTTTTTTTTACTTTTTACTAGGTATTATTTTCAAAAACAAAAAAAATATAAACATAAAAAACATAGTAATTCTAAGTTTTTTGGCTTTCTTCGTCATTGTCGTTCGTCGTCATTCGTAAGTGGGTTACATTTCTTCTTCGCTTTCTGCAAGGCACTATAGCACGGAAAAAACTTCTTATGACTCTTTCTTATAATTTCGTACTGTCCTTGTGTCAAATCGGCATCTACAAACATTTCCAAAGCTTGCATTGGTGTCAAGGAGGGCTGCCTTTTTTCTGATTTCAAATGATAGAATGCCTTTTTATATTTAGTTGCTCGTGTTGGAGAACTAGTAATATCTTTTAGGACATTTGACGCATCCTTTTTACCAGATTCAAAATTAGAACGAAGTTCTTCAGTCTTTCGCCTCTTGCTCCTTTCACTTGCGTCTTCGAACAACTTGGATGGTCGTCCTGGCCGTTTTTGTGTATCAAGAACAGGTATTTCAAAAGTACCATCCAGCCAACACTGCTTGTTTTTTATAAATTTATCTTTTTAATAATGAGCTTTTGTCCACCTTTGTACAACTTGTAACAATTTGGTCTTCATTGTAACCTTCACATGACAAAAGATGATCTTTTATATATTTTAATTTGGCATCTAAATTAGGCAAATTTTCGTTCGTCATGAGGAAGGAAAATTAAGTATTGTGGTGACACAATCCTTACTCCTGATGCTTCCTGTAAACCATAATCAAATATACATAAACATGCTTATACTGTGTTAAAAGTAGCTAAAACATTTTCAATTTTAGACGAAATTTCGCTAAATATCTTTGATCCCTCAAAAATGTATCTAACCGGACATATGCGGACACGATTTTGATAGTATCTACTTATAAGGAAAAGGATCAAATAATAACCTATATTAAAAAGAATAACCCGATCTACCCCGATATATAAACAAAAACACTAGCAAATAAAAAATATTGCAGAAAATCACATCGGTTTTTTATTTATAAAAAAAAATGTAGTTTGATAGTTGATCATGACTTTATTTATGTATAATATGTAAGTCTCTTACCTTGTCCATCAGAATCCATTACTTTCAGTTCGTAAAAAGAACTTGATAACGTAAAAAATCACTTTGTAAGTTTAATGTTTAGACAAGCGCGTACGCGCGACGTACACTAGGTAACACGGTCAACTTCCGACTGACCCCACGGGTGCGGGGTGTGGGCTAGCAGGTAGATAAACCTTGGATATTGTTCCCGGGTTCGTAATCTATTCGTGGAACTCGGTTTAAGAATGATATTGTTATTTTGACATTTTGGACTTTTGGCCGCGTAGATCGTGCAAATACCTGTATGGGCTAGGACCAAGAATCAAATGGACTCGACATTTGCGTACACCCGTAAAGGACGTATATAGAGTACATCCCGAGTTGGTGTTACCAGATGTTGGAAATGTTTACCCTACAATTCTACGAAGTACATATTAACTTTTAAGTAACATTGTATCAAACCTGAAGTGAGTTGTATTGAATTCCATCCATAAGGTGTGCGATAAGTATTTTTATACTTAATATTATTTTGTATAACAAAAATGTCGAATAGGAGGGACTGGCTTCACTCGCCAAATAAACACGAGGCGCAGAGTTATATATCTTTTATTATATTATTTCACACTCAAATTAACTGTCCTTTGAACAAAATTAATTTTGTGTACAAAGGAGAAAGACCAAAATACGGCCTGTAGCGGCCAGAAAGTTGTGAATCGTTGAAATCAAAAATATAATTTTTAAAATTTTTACATCGTTTTCGTTTCTTCATAGAGTATCGGTGAAAGAATTTAGTTTTTAAAGATTAATTATTTTGAATAAGCTATGGTAATAGCGGATGAATGTCTTATGTTGCCAGCATTAAAAATAAAATGAAGTATGGTAGGCAGAAATTGTTTTAAGGAAATAATATTTTTATTACTATATTAGAAAACAATATATTTTATTTACTTTATAAGTATATTTGTAAAAAGAATCAAGAAATATATAATTTATTATACATTCAATAATTATTAATCGGTAAAAATCGTTTTGTTTTTTAATCGATGGTAGAAATATTTTTTCAAACCATTTGCAACACTTTTTTTATCTGTTATGTCATTCGTGTTGCTACTGTGTATCGTAAATATTTTGCCCTGATTTATTGGTGTTTTCGTACGGCTTTAATGTAATGTAATTGAATATAAATTCAATCATAATGATCAGTACCTTCTACCCATGCTAAGAATATGCAGCGGTGTTTGTGATTGTGGTTAGCTTTTTTGGACGAGTATACATAGTACGAGGTGCCCTAGTACACAGGTGATTATTCAATATTATTGGCCACTCTTTATGTAGTTTTTGTTCTTTAAGACGCAAAGACATACTTTTATTTACATCTAGGTATTATATTTATGTTAAAATTCAATTTTGAGGTATATTTAGTTGCGGAATAATTTCCATTTCAAATATCTCGTATCTTATTTCCACCAAAAGTTATTTAAAAAGAAATTATACAGGTTAATAGAGTAGTAATTTATCTTCAAAACACACATGGTGTTGTGTTTGGCCGTGCCAGGCCCATAATGTATGGCCAAATGGTACATCTCCTTTCTTATTTTCTCTCCTTTATCACACAAAGATTTTGTGGCATAATGAATACGCACATTCAAATACTTTTTACAAACAGCTTTAATCAAAAGCGAATAATGGTGAAAATGGTTGGTTTTCCTAAAACACTTTTGTTCAAAGTGTTTAGAGCATACTCTTGCATATTTATTCGCATCACAGTTTTCTCGCCCTGTTGCACGTATCCACAATTGTCGGATAGTGCAGTCCTTTGGGAATCTATAAACAAATAATTTCATTACTACAAAGAATCGGAAAACAAATTAAAATAATTAATCTTAGGTTCATATGAAACTAAATAACGGCAAATTACCCAAAACTTGGGTAATTTCCCAAACGCTTTTGTGGTATCCCTAAAAAAAATTAACACTGTAAAATTAAAAAGTATCGATGACGTTTGGTTAGCTCAACATTCAACGACCTATTGAATTCGATTGTGTAATACTAACATCGCGGTGATAATAAAATAGCCTTTTTTGGTTTATTGATGTAATTTAGACATGTTTCCTTATGTAATAATACGCTATTTGTATCATTCTATCAATATTTGCATGTATAAATAGATATTATAACTAAAATATCGTACTTACGAATGAAATGTTATGTTCTCACATTTCCGCTCACTACGGCTTTTACAGCCTAAAATGTAACAAATTACCGTAATAAATCTGATCCAATGATATTTTCACTAAGCATTTACAAATAATAACAATAATAACACAATATTTCGCGTATATTATCGAGAGCTCAACAGTTTGTTGGTCACAATATTCAGTTGTGACCAACAAAAAAAACGAAAACTCTGACAAAGACAAAAAATGCTATCTTTGTCTCTTTTACTCTTATGTATTTCTGTATGTCATTATCTCGGTCTGTCACGGTATTATTATTTGCTTGTCAAATCCATAGAGATACTTCATCCTAGTGTATGGGCGACGTTGAGTAGGGTTGGCATTTGACACTTTTGACAGTTGCTCAAGTTATCAAATGTTACCCTACAAGTGTTGCTATCTCGATTCAATTATATCTAAAATCGATATCACCTAAAAACAATCGATTAATGAATAAATTGCTCAAGCAAAGACTGAAATCAAGGTAAGTAGCCAAATATGTATTTCTATTTAATAAAATCACACAGAACACAGTTTTTTTAATTCACTATCATAGTACCTTCTTCTTCTTTCTCTTAGCGTTATCCCAGTTTCAATCTGGGGTTCGCTTACTAGTCTAACCGGATTTGGCTGAATATTAGCTTTTCCACAGAGCGACTGCCTGTCTGACCTCCGTAACCTGAAGGGATAGCGATATTCCATGGTTTAGACTAGTGTCAGTTTATTTTAGAAGGTACTGACGCCCTGTAACGACTGTCAAAGATCTTCATGACAACCGGGACCGACGGCTTAACGTGCTCTCCGAGGCACGGGACAAGCGATAATTAACAATTCAATACGCACATGACTCCGAATAGTCATTGGTGCGCGCCGTGGATTCGAACATGATATCCTCTGCATGGCAGTCCGTTGGTATATCCACTCGGCTATCGCTGCCTTTGTATCATGGTACCTTCTATTGAATACAAAATCATTTAATCGTGTAAGCAATCGTTAATGTTGAGAATATTATTACAATCGATTTTTTGTCGCTCGGAATCGACATTTTTGTGCTGGCAATGTATGCATTAGGAAGTTGTTGATTTTAGTTCTACTTTTTTATAATATTTCGTAAACGCGGATTTAATAATGTTTCATAATTTAGTACTTAATGGCATTCAAAATGTGTCAAAGTATTTACGGTATATCATTTTTTTTAAAGCACTTGGTACAGGTTCCGGCATTCTCCTTTAAAAACACCCTAATTTCAATAAGGATGAGGGTTGGAATGTTCCTTCAGCTTGGCACCCTGTTATCAGGCTAATGCAACCCAAGAAGGACAAATTCACCAGAAGAAATCAAGACACAGTGAGCACATTCTGCGTAGATAGTAACACCAATAGTTGAAAAATGTTCGGGTACTTTGAGATAACTTTTCAATTCAAGACAAAGAAATATCACCTCAGTCTGACTGACGTGACCATGGTTCCTGTAAAGAAGCTGAAACGTCGGCTAGTAATAATAAAACAATGTAGTTCCAGATCAGTGGGTTTAAATTTAACTTAACTAAACCAATATATCGTGATAAAATCCGTACACCGTAGTTTGATTTCAACAGGGGTGAAGTTACAGTAATTCACACCCAGCTGATTGTAGGATTGTTTAAAATACCATTATAAAAAAATATAAAAAGTCCTCATTGATCCGACCCCTGTAAAAAAATTACACGTGATCAAAAGTCACATAAACGGGTTTTTCGCGATTTTTAACAAAGGTGGGTTTTATCGTAAGTTTTATCGTATTGCGAATTATTGTAACCTTGGATGTCTAAATTGACTGTAGTAATATAGTAGGCGATAGCCCAGTGGTGTACGTAACGGAATGCCGAGACGATGGTCTCGGGTTCGATCCCTAGGTACCCCGGGCACACACCTCTGACTTTTCGAAGTCACGTGTGTATTAAAAACGTTAATAATGTGCCCGGTAGATGGCAATAGGCTCGCGCCCTATTACATTGGGACCTAAACATAACTGGCGAAAAGTGGGTGTAATACACCTCTGCCTACCCCTTCGAGAATAAAAGGCGTGAAGTTATGTTATGTTAATATAGTAGTTAGAGAATCCTAGTATCCTTTTTCTTCTTGGCATTTTGCGGCAAACCTGTATTTTTGCGAATCAGAAATCCGCTACGTTGAATGCATTGTCGGAGCCAGTCAAAGTTGTTCACGATACGACGGCAGGATAAGATTACTTCACTAGCACGGTATTCTTTTTTTTTAATTTATAGTCTCACGCCTGTATCCCCGAATGGGTAGGCAGAGGTGTAAATATGACACCCACATTTCGCCAGATTTATTTTAGTTCCACGTAATAGGGGGCGAGCCTATTGCCGTTACCGGGCACATCACCAGACTCCGGGCTGCTACTGAGTATTCGGAAAACCCAGTAACACTTTTGCCCGACCCGGAAATCGAACCGAAGACCTACCAATCCCACGCGCACGTTTATGCCGCGAGACCAACGAGGCAGTAGCACGATATAAGGCGGGGTATCGTTTGCCTTACACCGCATGAGCGAGTCAGATCAGAGCCTGTAGCCAAAGAGCTCAGATATTTACATAGATGCGCATTTCTTATGGGCGCCCTGAAGACAAACTTTCTGTGACCCAAATTGCCGCTTGGCAGCGTGGCAGTCGCGCTGTGACAGCTGTCTCTACGAGAGCAAGAGAGACGAACGTTCCTCCTGTGTATCTTAACTACGAGAGCAAGAGACACAGAGAATGACGCCAGCGCCGCCAACGGCGCCAACTACGAACTAAACTGGAGACAGCCCCCACTTGGAATCGGCACATGAAATCTTTAAGAACTGCGCTTCTATGTAAATCTGTATTCATTGCTGTAGCCAAATGGCATTCGATTAGCGATATCGCTCATCGCTATGTGCAAAAATGTATGAAAGTGACATAGGTTTTCGATATGTCACGTGGTCAACGAGGAAGGAATTACATATTTTGCCATGGCAACTAAACGTTCGCGAAAGTACAAATCGGAAGCGGATGTTATTTGGCAAGGCCCTCTGTACCGCCCGAGAGTACCCATCTAAACACGTTCTCTTTGCATTGGCCGACCTGAGTCCGGAGTTTGTTATCAGGACGGGTCGGTCTATTATTGTCTATATTTGGGCCTTTATCAGTTAAAGACAAGAGTCTCACTCAGAGAAAAAAAGAATAATATAGGTAATCTTACTGTAGCGTTACTATTATATATTAGATCTTATGCTTGTATTTCTAAATGTATAATGCAAAATGAGTAGTGACATACACAATATCAATAGTAGAAACGGACACAAATTATGTATTCCGTATTTTCGTTTGAATAAGTTTTATGGCTCTTTTATTGGGCTTAGTATACGTATTTATAATAAAATACCGACTAATCTTAATATATAAAATCCTTGCGTTACTGACAGACACGCTACAGCCGAAACTATTGGGCGCAGGAAGCTGAAATTTGGCATGTAGGTTCCTTGTTGGGGACCGTAGAGGTGCACTAAGAACGGATTTCCCGAAATTCCCACGCGATCGGCCAAAACGGGTAAATTTTAAAAAAATGCAGGCGTAGCTGCTGGCTTCCTCT
Source organism: Euclidia mi (assembly GCA_944739405.2). Taxonomy (NCBI): domain Eukaryota; kingdom Metazoa; phylum Arthropoda; class Insecta; order Lepidoptera; family Erebidae; genus Euclidia; species Euclidia mi. Next base: position 38,099,708 of record OX123206.2, read on the forward strand.
AGTATTTATAATAATATTTAAAAATAATCTTATGTAAAGACATTATAGTTTAAATTAAAAGGTATCTTGTTGACAAGTGCACCTGGAAGTATTTATTCACTTTTTATTAGGTCGATACTAAAGTAGTTTCAATTATTAAAGTTTTGTAAGTTAATTACCTTATTACCATAACACTCTACATTTGTATTCTTGTTCCATACTTCTTAATATAATATTGCTGATCTGTAAAATGTGGGTAACTCGTGGTCATGGGCTGGACAATAATAGATTATCAATTGCTGCGGGTTCATATACCATTACTTTCTGCGACATGCACTTCCAGCATAGTTTTGAACATGTTCGCGAGTTATCTACATTATAATATATGACGTAAGTGGATGCTCCTGTTTCACCATAATATTCACTTTGGGCGGCTTACATTATTTACTGATTGTCAGTAGTTATTAATTTTGTACAAGTAGATAATTTACAACGGGAAGCAGTTGCAGCTCCTAACAAAAATTAAATGTATAACCATTATATTGGCAATTAAGGAGAGTAGCCATGAGTTTTATGGCCCGTTCTTTCTCGTGGTTGTACTTATTGGATTGCTAACGTGGCAGTAAATGTAAATGTAGAATGATTGAGTAATAAACTTAAATGTTGAAGTTTATAAGCGTCACTTTGTGGCCTAAATTACTAAATGATTTAGACTTTGATTATACGATTTCTAAGCCAACCATGGTAATTTACGTCCAGGTGGGGACTCTCGGTAAGTGACATGAGAGGAGATGGAAGAGATGTTTTTCTGGCAATGTCGCGTCTCGCCTGTTATATACATATAGAGAAAGAGCTTGGTGAAGTCTAACTGTTGATCATAACTTGAAATCAAGACTTCATGATGTAACTCCCAGTACTTTGCAGTCATTGCTGTAACTACTTTTATCAGTACATATGCCATCCCACTGTTGGGCACGGGCCTCTTCTCACTATGAGCGGTTTAAGGTCTAACTTCACCATGCTGGCCATGAGCGAGTTGGCGGTCTTTCGAAATTATTATGACGTGCTCCCAGCAATGCAAGTTACCCATTTCATCAGTATTGATATAACATTAATATTAATATTAATATAACAAGCATATATATGCTATTGTTCGTTTTATGGATAACCTCATTGAGCTTCATTGAACTGTGCTAAAAATTCCTGCAGTTAATGCGTGTTGTTGTACCCACATCATTAACAACGTCTTTTATTTTTCCCTTATCTTTTATAACAAGAACTTTTTATTGCTTCTGGGTGTAGCTGAGACAAAACAACAATAACAACGTTAATTAAAGATAAAATCGTGTCCCATAAAAACAAGAATATAATATATTATTTGTCGTATAAGTCATTCTATTGTTGGACGAGGATCATAGGTGAAAAGTCTGTGATAAGAATCCCTCGATTCCTATAATATAAGGTCCTTAACCATCCTGATAGAGAATATACGTTTAGTTTGATAGCAGGTAGAAATAATATCATACATATATAGACTCACGTCTGTTTCCCCGAAGGGGTAGGCAGAGGCATATTAAACGCCCACTTTTCGCCAGTGTTTTGATCGCACGTAATAGGTGGCGAGCCTATAGCCGCTTATCGGGATATTTTGTTTGCCAGAGCCTCATCCGTTGATCGGCAGGTGCACCACTTGCAGGTGAGGTTGGATTGGGACCCTAAGTTATTGGTGGGAACCCTATGCACCCATCATATCAAAGCGAAAGAAATATAGAAAATTATTTTGTTTACTAAACTTTTTTTATAAGGACGTCAATGTAGTTTTATTATTTAGTTTTGTACACAATAGCTAGCTAAATACAAGTGGAATATATGAGTCTGTTGAATTATATAAAATGCTTGCGTTACACTGTCACACACCGCGCAGCCCAAAAGTATTTGATGCAAGAAGCTGTTTGGCATGTATACATATTCCTTGGGGATCGTAGGATTGCAATAAGAAGGGATTTCCCAAAATTTCCTTGGCATCGGGAAGATGTGTGGGCGTAGTTGGGGCATCCTATCATAATAATCATAGTAGCTTATAAATGAAGAGCAATTGCTCGCCCCCTATTACGTGGGACTTAAAAATATATGTCGAAATGTGTAGTATTACACCTCTACCTGCTCCTTCGAAGATACAAGCTTGAGTCTATATTATAATAATTTCATATAGATTTTCACTGAAACGTATTTCCAGTTGCCTTTACCGCTCAAAAAACTCAGTCTTTTTTGCATTTCGTCAATTAATTTCATGTATCTATGTATAACTTTGAAAATATGGTTCAAATTTTCACTAAGATGAAACGTTGCTTTCTGAACATGAAGAATGACTTTCTGCCTAGTCTAAAGCAAGCCGAAGGAAAAGGGAGTGAACGTGCTTAACTAGACACGAGGTGCTCCAAAAAAGCGGGCAACCATTGATCCTGCTCACTTACATACCATAAATTCACCTAAACAGTCAATGGGTAATACTATATGTAATTACCTAAAGTAAAATGTACTAAAAAGTGATCTAATACCTATTATTGAAATTGTACATCCACCACACATTTTAGTCATTTTAGGCTTATAAACAGATTTGCCTTATAAGGACATGTTGAAAATCATACACACTTAGAAAAGTGTCCTGACCGTGAGTATTACGTGGAAGACAACATATACAAGGTAGTGTTCAAGTTAGTACTCACCAAACGAAAGATAAAGCATAAATATACGTAACGGACTGCCGAGATGATGGTGTCGGGTTCGATCCCCAGATACCCCGGGCACACACCTCTGACTTTTCGAAGTTATGTGTGTATTAAAAATGTTAATAATTGCTCGCTAATAATGTGCCCAGTGGATTGCAATAGGTTCGCCTCTATTACAATTAGGGTTGCCAGATACGGCCGTATCATTTCCGGGACAATTACCCCCCCCCCCCTGCATTGGCTAGTGTCTTAAAAAGTAACTTAGAAATAGATCTTTTATACATAAGTAGATAATAATGTGGGTCGGGACTTTCGGGATTTTTTTAATACTTGGAAATTATTGGTTTGACTTTTGCAACCGGAGTATCGTAACTTTGTGAAAAAACTAATATTTTCGAATTCCGGGACGGCAACGTAAAATTACTGGACACGGGACAACACGCCTAATTCCGGGACAATCCTGGAAATCCCGGAGAACTGGCAACCCTAATTACAATGGAACCGAATACACCTCTGCCTGCCCCTTCGGGGATAAAGGCGCGAAGTTATGTTATGTTATAGACTAACGCCTGTTTCCCGAAGAAAAGCTGCTTATAATTAAAACTTACCACAATCAACAACATAGAAGGGTAAAAGCTCGTCCTGTCATTAGTCAAACAAATAGGTACTATTCATTAATTTTTACCGTTTTCCTTCGAGCAATGACATGCCATGTTCAATCGTCAATTTGTCATGTCATGAAGCATAAACACATTAAGTAATGACTTTATGGCAGTAGAAACACACGAAACGTACCACAAGTGAGCAAGCAAAGAGATTGGATAATATACATAGAGACCGTCCTAGTACTCCCAAATTGAACACAGTCAACTGACGTGTAAGATACAATTTAGACAATTTATGCCATCAAATTATATAACCCTAGTGAATTTTCTTTTATAACAGTTATATCATGATTTTGAATTTAGCCGTATAATATTTATATCGACTTTTCAAGTGTTGTAAAAAATCTTATCGATATATCTATCCACCATATATTTTTACCTCGTTATTTTTTAGATTCTATGTGCACGTGATAAAGATTTATAAAATAAGTGGATTGCTGCAGTATGTCGTGGAGAAAATTGGGTGCCTAGAAAGCACCACAGAATTTGTTCCAAGCATTTTACTGCGGAACGTTTTTATAGTAATGACAGATGGCTCCTCCCTTCTAAACATAACAGTGTGAGTGTTTAAATAATTACTTGCTAATAATTAAACTATCAGCAACAGTAGTGAATTCCGAAGCTTGTATGAATCCATCATATTACAAAAAAATTAATGCACCTATAGAAAATATCTCATCATTCTCTACAAAGACAGTAATATTTAAAGGACAGTAATTTGAAGGTTTGATAAGAACTGTCTACTTTAATAGTCACGACTACTGAGTGGTTATGCATCAAAATAAGGGAATCTTCGTTTGAAAGAAATTTTGTTAAATGTCGTCTACCCAGAGACCAAAACTTGGTTGTTCTTGTTCGACTAGTGGACTAATAATGTGCCGATCCCAAGATAAAATCGAAGGGCTAGTCTAGCCACAATTTTTTTCTCTCTAAATCACAGTCACATGTATGATCGAAAATTGTCCAATCCCGCACATACATTTTTTACACATAGATTTGTATTACCTACACTATGTAATGAGAAAATGTCAATAAAAAGTGATTATTGTTAATAACAAACTTTTGGGGACTATTGAAGATTTTGTCTGATTTATATCTATTTTAAGTTAATTTTTATGTTTTTTGCTTGATAAAATCCATGTCGATTATGTCCTATCCTTGTAAAGAATTAATTTGGATATGCCATTCTCAGTTATCATAATGCTTAAGCTATGAGTTTTGCTTTTTTCTTAATTATTTGCTTTCTCTAATAAAAATATGTTATTTGGGGGTGATGATTTATTTATTTAATATTTATTAATCCCACTTACAGCTTTCATTACAGCTGAAAAACTAACTATAAATAAGTATAAATAATAAACATTAATGCCGAGGGTGTCGTATGAGGCGACTAAGAGAAACACAAGAGAAGGAAATCACGAAATAAAACCCTATACGAATACGTCTGGCTAGTGTGGTATAATAGTAGGCCAAACCTCCACAACGGAACGTTTAAGACCAGCAGTGGACTGGAAAAGGCTGTTAATGCGTAAAGAAAAATACAATGAAAATTAGAAAATAACGCCTGTTCTACTGAGTACCCATTTGAAACAAAAATATATAAGTTCAGTTGAAAAATGCAAGTTTGTGTAAAAAAATATCTATTAACTACCGTTCTGACTGCTGTGGACACAAACTTACGGAATGTATAACATGTACATACTTACTTTTACAAGTCTGTTTGATTTTGAACCTATATTGAAACTTTGATCGATATCGATAGCGGATTTGCTCAATCACTAAAAAATTAAAAAGTTACGAAATTTGTGTTCAAATGGTCTATAGCCCTAGCTGACAAACATAGTGCCATCTTCTGCTGGCAACTCTAATTTGTCATATGAGTGAAGAGTGTAGCTATATTCAATTTGTTCATAAAAATATCGTTCATTCCATGCTTTAGTTATTCTTCCATGTGAGCAAGGTTGTTCAGTCATCATCAATGTCATATTTGACACAATCCCAAGCTTGCGTTTGTATCTCAAGCTTCCGTTTCCATTTGCGATATACTTTTCACGTTACTTCTGCTTTTGACTTGTGTTCTATGATATGGTTTTTCATATAGTTGTCAGACCTTCTCAACCCAGAAGGATAAACATTGTTAGCCGAGCTATCAGCATATTTGAAAGCACTGAATCTACAATAAGATCCTCCAAGGGTAAGAGCTTGTAAACGCTAAGTAAAGTCGCCGGGCCTACGCAAACATTAGTGACATCTCTACATCGGCACCGAATAAGAAAAATATTTTATTTGCGCTAGACACAACGCGTAAACGCTAGGCAGCGATAGCCTCGTGGAGGTACCAACAGACTGCCATGCAGAGGGTACCGGGTTCGAATTCACGGCGCGCACCAATGACTTTTCGGAGTTATTTGCGTATTGAATTGTTAATTATCACTGGCCCCGTGCCTCGGAGAGCATATTAAGCTGTCGGTCCCAGGTCATGAAGATCTTTGACAGTCGTTATAGGGCGTCAGTACCTTCTAAATTAACTGACAATGGTCTAAACTATGGAATATCGCTATCCCTTCGGGTTGCGGAGGTCAGATAGGCAGTCGCTCCGTGGAAAAGCTATTATTCAGCCAAATCCGGTTAGACTAGTAAGCGGACCCCAGGTTGAAACTGGGATATTGCTAGGAGTATGATGATGACAACGCGTAAACGTTGTAACTTGTTGGTGCCTAGATCCGAAATTATTCTTATCGTCTACAATTCTACATGATGATGCGGTCTTATCTGAAACAGAGACAGTGAATGTCTCTCACGGTGAATTTCTCGGTGAAACCTTAGCGTGAAAAAACGCCCTAATACGAGTACCGTGTAAACATGTTTAGTACCCCTAATGCTCCTGCTACACCTGCGTCTTAACGCATCAATTAGCGCGTTAATTTAGGCGCTAAGTAGATGTGGCCAACGTTTTAACGCGTTAAAATACTAATTTCCAATGCGAATTTTTTAACGCGTTAATTAACGCGTTATTGGCCATTGCCATTAACGTTAACGTTAACGCTAACGCAGGTGTAGCAGTAGCGTCCCCCCCCCCGTGGGATCTCCACCTTGTCGTGGTGGGGGGGGCTTAGTAACCGTAGATTTGATTTTCTCCCACGGTGAAGCTAAGCGGGACCCTGGGAGGGGACGCTCCACGTGGGCTTGCGTGAGGCCTGCGCAGAATGCGTCCATAGGTGCGGGTGCGGGGGACAGTTCTGTCTGTCCCTCGCAGTCGGGTGCGGTCGCAGGAGGAGAGGCGTGTCGGTGTTGCGTTGCCGCGCGCCCTATCTCCCGCGACCAAATGGGGGCGCACCATCGTTGCGTCGCGGTGGGGCCGCAGAGGAAGAGGAGATGCGGTGTTGCGTTGCCGTCCTCCCTATCCTCTGCGGCCGCTGGGTGTTTTGGCGGCGGAGCCCAACACCTTCATCCGCCGCCAAGGGGGTTTCGTTCGGGGCCCGCCTGACCATCTGGCGGGCCAATACCCGTCGTGGGGTAGCGAGGAATGCTTAGGTGAAACCCTACCCTCCGACACATGGGTACATGAGGAGCACGGGTTGGTTTTTAGACGGTAAGAGTCTGACAGTCCCCTTCGTCCTTCCCCCCCAGGGCGAAGGTACTCCATGAGGATTTTCCAACCCGACACCAAAAAAAAAAAAGAAAGATGTAGCAGTAGCATAAAAAGCTGAAGGGCTCGCTCGACGTTGTCCTGTTTGTTATAAACATAAGAACTGCTGAATTCGCTGTCAATTTACCAGTACATAGATTGTTGACTTTTTCGCCCGTATGTGCACAACCTAATTACTATTAAAACTGAGCGGGTTAACTGTTGATACTATACAAGTAATTCTAATGTTGGTATATTGAAAGTTCAGTAGAAGCAAGTAAAAATGGATAATTTAAATATAAAGAAAACATTTATTTCAAGTAGACATCATCGTGTTAAAGTGTTACTCAATAATCATGTTCTGTCCCAAGTATCGCATCAGGGACGACTTTATTACTTCAAACAGCTTTCGTTCAAAGTTTATTTCGATATGTGTAGCAATGCTGGATTATGATTGTTCGTAACTATCATGTTTACATGGATGAGAGAATAGTTCAATTTTCGGCAAATCTACGTTATACTTTAATATTAGATTCTCTCTTCTACAGTATTGGTTTCGTAATAAACGCCATCGTTGCTATCACTCAAGAGAATGCCAATATTAATTTTGTGTTGATCATTCAAGACCTCCATAACAAATTCAATTTAACAAACGTTTCCGAGAAGTTTACGTGTATGAACTGGATGTTCGGTGCAATTCTTCTCTTTCATTATCTTTTCAATTTTGTTTATAGCAACGTTATCTATATTAAAGTCCTGTGTGCCAGTTTTGGCCTATCTTTGTTGATATGTTTCGATATTAATGTTGTATACACTATAAGATTGACAAAACTTTTAAAGGATAAGTTCATCCTTTGGAATACGGCATGTACACATTCAGTAAGAACTAATGGACACATCTTTGTACAAATATTAAAATGTTACAAGATTCTTCAAAATAGTTTTCATACTTTGGTAAGCATAAATTAACACTGAGGTTTATTTGAGTTCGGTGCCAGTAAAGAGTATGCGTGAGGGGCAAGAAAAAAATATGCTCCTGGCTGGCACTGACCTCAAAATATGTTGTGTTGTTAAAAATATTATTTATTCTACATTACAGATTCTCTACCACATAATAGAGACCACGATTAACTTTCTTATGTATTTCAAATTCTTCCTTGATTTCTTTAAACACGATGTTGACAGAGAAACCGTGAGTATTATTAAAACTGTTAATGATTTTGAATTGTGAGATGTAGAATACATTATTATGTAAATGTTGTAACCGTAGTGATGAACTGATGATAATATTCTTTGACTTGTTCCAGTAAAGTTGGTTGTATATTTTTTACGTAATCAGAGGGCTATGGTACATAAGCCCCATAATAGACCTATGGTATTAATCAGAAATAGGAAAGATCCTGTTTTTGTTTAATATCAATTCTAAGTCCAAGATCTTGAATGATATTTCCCGGAATTTGACGAGTGTTTTTAATGGTTTCTTTGTTGAACCTAGCTGATACCCTAGGTCATATAGTACAGATAAAGTAGGTGGCATGGTAAAACATAAATTATATGAATCTCACTTCTTTTCAGACTAATAACACTGCTCAAGTTATATTGATGATATGCTGGCTACTCAAGAACTTAGTATTACAAATATGGCTTTCATGTCAATGCCAAACATTATAAGACGCTGTTGAAAGCGCTCAAGATTGGTGGATATTAATTTTCAGTTCGAATTGTTCAGGTATTTACTTCGCTAATATTACAGTAATAATATCGAACAAGACAATCTGGGGATTCTGTATCATAGGGCTATACAGGTTGTTTTGTAATTTAACGGACGGATTAAATTTGGCATTAAATTGTTTTTACGTAGATACAAAGCCATAAAGCGTTACTTTTTGAAAATATAAAATATGTTAATGTTAGTGGTAGTGCGTCCGATGACCAATTATTAGAGACTGCTGATTCTCAATGATATCACAGACTTTAAAATATTACACATGCTTGTTATATCTATAGCGATAAAATAGAAAGGTAAATCAAGACACAACCATGAATGGTCCCGAAAATCGGAGCAGGTTAAATAATTCATTTTGATTTTCATGTTCACAGTTGAAGAGAAGCGACAGTACAAGATCCTGAAACGATTACATAAAGCTACCTTTAGTAAGATAGCTCCCTGCGGTTTGTTCTATATGCCATAGTGTTACTACAGTTTACATTTTTATCTCAGTAACACTTTTGTATACGTTTTTATCACTTTCTCAATCAGGAAAAAAAATATCATGTAAGAAAACAAGGTTGTAATGACAGAAGACGCAAATTATAGAGGCATTACAAGCGTGTACTATATGTGCTAGTAACAGAATAGTTTGTTCTAAGATTAATTATTATCAGAAGAAGAATTAGTTGTCAGAAGATTAATTAGTAGTAATTTTCACGCAGAATTGTATCTATTACAAAACAGAAGTGTATCTAATTATGTGTACATAGTATGATTAAAAACATTTAACAAATGGTAAGGCTTCTTTGCTCAAAACGAGGTACCGCAAGGTTGAATTCTTAGTCCTCTACTTATTGATCCGCCTGTGATACTACCAAACTAAATTTCAAGAATTTATAGTAAAATTAAATAGTTGTTGCTATAATTATGTATATATTGTCCTTTTGAATGACTTTGGTCTGATATTTACATCGCATATTCTGTAAAAGGTAATAAAAAAAATGTATTTAACGGCTTTTAATTGCGTAAGTTAACTAATTCACAAAACGGCGCTGAGCTCACACTAGTCCCTTCGTGATCACTTGTTGAATGTCGATCGAGAGCTCGTCGGGTTTTCTTCTCACCTCCCCTGTTGGGTAGGGGGGTGGCTGGAGAGGCCAAAACGGTGGCAAAACAGAATTATTTGTACCTTAAATTAAGATCTTTTAACTAAAGTAAATATGGACAGTAGATCCCAGTCTTCATGCGAAAGTCTTGAACAGTGATGGGAATCACCTTAAGGGAATCCGTGTGAGTGAGCATATCATCGAATCATCCAAATAAGAGAAAAAAATCGATTGCAGTTATATGTGAAGTCTACCAAACCTTGGCGACGGATATATAGGCAGCATGGTAAGCTGAATGATGTCATCAATGTATGTTTTAAGGAGACTTAAATAAAAAAAATTGGTTGCCTGTAAAGTCGGTATACGGGCGAAAGTTTTACGTGACAACGACTTTGAGTGGTAAAATAATTTTAATGTGAATATTCATTCGTATAGTAGGAAGAAGGATGAAAGACGCGTGCCTTTCACTTTTTATGTCTGTCTCTCTCGCTCTTAGGCGGGACGCGTGCCTCTCACTCGCTCTCATTGTGAGCGCATAACGTGAGCGGAGCGTAACGCAGTTTCTTGAAGTGTCACCCGGCAAACCAATTTATAAGACGTTGTCACGTCAACAAAAATAATTATTAAACCTATAATAATATTTAATAATAATGATTAGTTACATCATTATTCATATTTATTTACATAAATTCATATCATGAATATTCACTGAATAAAGATCTACTTTTCAAATTGATTGTGGCTATTATCTAATACTAGAGGACGCCAGCAGCTACGCCCGCATTTTTTTTATTTACCCGTTTTGGCCGATCCCGTGGGAATTTCGGGAAATCCCTTCTTAGTGCACCCCTACGGTCCCCAAGGAACATACATGCCAAATTTCAACTTCCTGCGCCCAATAGTTTCGGCTGTAGCGTGTCTGTCAGTCAGTCAGTAACGCAAGGATTTTATATATTAAGATTACATTAGTTGGCATTTAATACGAGTTAAAGTAGAAACGCGTCTATTTGTCAGACTAATACAATTAATTATTTTGTGTTTTCCATAGATCAATTAATGCCTAGTTATTTTCCTTCATCATATATGGCACAATAATACAATAAGTAATACCATTACTTATGCTACACATGATCATCTTTTCCTTTGCAGTTCAAGCTTGTGTACTGGGATCAATTTACTCCACGAAGTGGCTGTCATCAGCCGACATACACTACCCAACAAGTAATTTATTATTCTAAGGTATCATGCTTAGATCTTGAAGGCTTGAAGAGCTTGGCAACATACACGGTTTTTTTTTTTTAAAAGCAGCTCGGGAGTCTGGATTTTTGAGGGCACTGCCTTATTATGACTGCCATACAATTGACCCTCAATATATACTACAGTGCAAGTATCAACGGCATCTGTATGCATTAGTATGGATTGAGATGGATAACCGATTTCAGGCTTAAATAAGTTTTGAAGTTATTTATTTGTCAATGCTGCCAACTTACAAATTACCACTGCCGTATATAGTTCGTTTCGAGCTTACATTTTACCCACATAGATCTAATTTAATTACTTTAACTACTAAGTGGATCAACTATAGGTACTTCAGAAGTTAGTTCTACTTCGCATGAATTTCTGATCACATCATCAAGCGGAAAGTAACATTGTAAAAGTAAAAATGGCGTATATCATCACAAAGAAATCGTTTATTTCAAGAAATCATCGTGTTGAAGTGTTACTAAATAATTTTGTATCCAAGGATATGCAGGCAATACTCCGACCGTTGAATTTAATGCAGAGCTTTATTTTCTGTCCCAAGTATTGCATCAGGGACAACTTCATTACTCCAAACAGCTTTCGATCGAAGTTCATTTCAATATGTGTAGCATTGCTGTTCACAGGGCTTATCATTGTTCGCAATTATTTTATTTTCTTTGATAAGCAGGTGATTTTGTATGGAGGGAACTTTCTTAATACTTCATTTTTATTAGATTCTCTCTTCTATAGCATGGGTTTTATAATAAACGCCATCGTTGCTATCACTCAAGAGAATGCCAATATTGATATTGTGATGATAATTCAAGATCTTCATAACAAATTTAATGTGAAAAGCATTTCCAAGAATTTCGTGTCTATGAACTGGGTTATCGTTGTCCTTCTTGTTGTTTATTACCTTTTCACTTTTATTTACAGCAACATTATCTATATTGAGGGCTTTTACGCCAATCTTGGCATATTCTTATTGATGTCTTTCGATGTAAATGTTGTGTATACTGTAAGACTAACAAAGTTTCTACAAGATAAGTTCGTGGTTTGGAGTATGACAAGTCAACCTTCAGGCAGGAATTCTATATGTATTTTTGAACGAATACTAAAATGTTACAACATTCTTCAAACGAGTTTTAATATTTTAGTAAGTATTGTTATTGCTTAGGTTTCATTACAGTAAGTGAATCTTTGGACAGAATAATTACTGTCGCTGTCTAAAAATACCTTAAATCTTTAAAATTATTTGCGTTCACAAAATATGGGTTTTCGTCTGTAAGTTGATATAATTAATTATTAAAATGTTGTGTGTTTCAGATTGTTTACCATATAACTGAAACCACAATACACTTCTTAATATATTTAAAATTCTTTCTTGATTTCTGTAAATACAACATCGAAAGAAACATTGTAAGTATTTTTTTTTAATGTTTATGCTGCGATGCTATGAGCTGGCGCATTCCGGACAGTACCAACATTTGGCAAAAGATCAATGTTAAGTAAAAAAAATCTACTGTTACGTGGCGATTAGTGATGAAAGGATTAAGTTTCTATCGCAAGTGAACGGATTTCTAATATTATTAACAACAATTAATAAATTGATTGCTGGACCATGATCTTTGAATTTTTCTGGTATTTCACGAGTGTCATAGTTTGGTGTTCATAATTCCATTTGCAATTCGGTGTTTGTATCTAAACTTGGCTCAACATACGTACAGAAGTCGTAATATAGTGATATAAAGTAATTAATATAATTTTGTTTTCCAGAATGGTAACTTTGCTCAAGTCATATTGATTTTATCCTGGCTGTTCAAGAACTTATTATTACAAATATGGCTCTCATACCAATGCGAATCATTTTACGATGCAATTGAAAACGCTCAAAGTACTTGGATATTAAATTTCAGTTCAAATTGTTCAGGTTGTTATTTCCATCCAATCAAACCTATAGATTTCTTAATAACTGAGAAAGTATTTTTAATATACTATCTCTATGGAGATAGAATAATAGTATGTTTAAAAAATCGTTGATATTGAAGTTAGCATGACAAAAGTGCAGGCTACAGATTCTAATACATATAATATTGTTTTTCAAACATCCACAGCCGATGAGAAGCGACAGTACAAGAACCTGCAACGATTACACAAAGCTGCCTTCAGTAAGGTAGCTCCATGCGGTTTGTTCTACATAGACGCTAAGCTGCCGCTGCAACTCGTGGGGTTCCTCACTCAATATGCCATAGTGTTACTACAGTTTACATTTCTATCTCAGTAACATATACATTGTATGTAATGTTGTGTGTGTTGAATCTTTTGTCCTCTACTTATTGATTCGCCTGTGATACTACGGAACTAACTAAATTTCAAGAATTTATAGTAAAATTAAATCGTTGTTGCTATCATTTTATATGTATGTCGCTCTATTGAATGACTTTGGTCTGATATTTACATCACATATTCTGTTTTCAATTTGATATTTGCCATTTGTCTATAAAAAAAAAACAAATGTAATTGGCTCTTAATCGCGTCAATTAATTAATTCACAAAATAGCGCTGAGTTTTAAATGTCGATCGAAACATCGTCGGGTTTTCTTCTCACGTCCCCTGTTGGGTGGTGAAGTGGCTGGAGAGGTCAAAACGATGACAATACAGAATTATTTGTACCTTAAATTAAGATCTTTTAAATAAAGTAAATATGGACAGTAGATCTCGGTCTTCATGCGAAGGTCTTGAATAGTGATGGCAACTACTCTAAGGGAATCCGTGCAAGTGAGCATATCAATAAGAGAAAATAATTTCGATTGCAGTTATATGTGAAATCTACCATATCTTGAGATGGGTATATAGGCAAAATGGTAGGTTGAGTGATGGCATGAATGTGTGATTTAAGGAGACTTAAATAAAATAAGAATAATTTCTTAAACCTATAATAATAATCATTTACATCATTATTTATATTTATTTACATTCATTCATAACATGAACATTCACTGAATCTACTATTCAACTAGTTTGCGGTTATTATTTAGTATTACCTTACGTGGAATTTAATACGAGTAAAAGTTAGAACTTGTCAAACGAATACAATTAATAACTTCTTTGAGTTTTCCATTGATCAATCAATGTCAAGTCCTTAAGCCGCTTCGTAATATAAGGCACAATGATACAATAAGTAATTACATCAGTTACCATCGACATACACAAGCTAGTTATATCATCATAGTCTGGTCACTATTCCGGTTGCTGTTCAAATTCATGCTTCGGTGTCCATTTTGATGGGCGGCTTTCATCAGGCAAAACCCACAACTCAAACCAAGAAATACATTATTCTATGGTATCAAGCTTAAAGTTCTTGGGTGGCTTGAAGAGCCACACAATATTTTTATAAAACCGCTCAAGAGCCTGAATATTTAAGGGTAGCGCCTAAAAACGCCTTTCATATAATTGATCCTCAATATATAATATAGTGCAAACATCAGCAGTATCTGTATGCATAAACATGGTTAATCATTTTTAACAGTATTTATTTGCTGCCAACGTACAAATGTTCAGTGCCAAACATCCTAATTTCAATAGGGAAGATGATTGGAATGTTCCTCCAGCTTGGGACCCTGTTATCAGGCTAATGAAACCCAAGAAGGACAAAGTGACCGGAAGACATCAAGACACTGAGCACATTCTGCGTAGATAGTAACACCAATAGTTGAAAAATGTTCGGGTACTTTGAGATAACTTTAAAATTCAAGACAAAACAAATATCACCTCGGTCTGCCGTGAACATGAATCCTGTAAAGAATTCGAAACGTCGGCTAGTAATAAAAATAGAGTTTCTAGATCATTCGGTTTAAATGTAATAACCAGCCAGAAACCAATATAACGCGATAAAATCCGTAAAGCCAAGAAAATATTAATATTATAATATGATCAACAAAGCGTACCACAAGGTACAATCCTTAGACCGTTACTTGGCGGTACGCACGTGATATACTCAGTGTATATTCGAATTAGAGTACAAACACTTACAGCTGATAACGGCTCAAGATCGGTCAATGTAAGGAACCTTAGTGTCCTTGGGCCTAACTTTCGGCTGAGTATGGAGCTTATAGCTGATTACAATATTATCTTTTTGCACATCTTCTGTTTGATGTCCTCGACAATTTTATTAAGTGGCCATTATTTTAAGGCATGTCTAAGCAACAAAAGTTATTTTATGCTCATATCAAAATAGGGAGCAGTGTGTGGTTCATGATGTTAAAATTTCTCGTAATGTTTTTACTGAGCACAATAATCTGTTGTTTACCTATTTATATAGATAGTAACTGTTCGAGTGTTTAAAGCCATAACTTGCTATATTGTAAGATACACGTGATGGTTTCCGTGTGGTCAAGAATACTAAGTGTCAACACGGAGTTGTAAGAGGTGACTGAAGCTTTGGGAAGAGACGCAAATCTGGACATAAAACCCTATGCGAACCGTCTCGTATATTATGATGCAAATTAGGAGAGGCTAGTGACCTGCAGTAAGCTGCGAAGGGCTGTACATTTTATAGTGGAAAATTATTAGTAGCGACTGCCTCGTTGGTCTCGCGGCATAAATGTGCGCGTGGGATTGGGAGGTCTCGGGTTCGATTCCCAGGTCGGGCAAAGTGTTATTGGCTTTTTCCGATAGGAAATTCTCAGTAGCGGTACGGAGGCTGGTAATGTTCCCGGTACGGCAATAGGCTCACCCCTATTACGTAGGACCTAGAATTCAAGGTGAAATGTAGCTGTAATATTACACCTCTGCCTACCCCTTCGGAGATACAGGCGTGAGTCTATAAATAAAAAAATATAAATAAAAAAATATTAGTAGCTAGCTTTTGCCTATTGCTTCGCCAGCGTGAATGTCACATAATTTAAAAGTTAACATAAACTTTACAATTAAATGAAAATGCATGCCAAATCTCAGCCCCTTGTGCACTGTATTTTTAGCTGTGCGCTGTCCATCAGTCGGTCAGTAACGCAAAAATAAAAAAAAGATATATTGATTGATATCGTTGAGGTTAAATAACAGAAATAATGCCAAGGAAAAGCTAATAGTGTGTTATATCAGATCAGACTATACATGAAGTGGATCCCGAAGTCCATTGTTTCGCTGGTCTGAGTCTTCAACAAGAGTTATGAATTAAAATGAAACAAACAACCTTTTCTAAAACTTATAATAAACAGTATTTACAACAGCATCACAATTTATGTACATAGATCTACAGTTAATTGACATTGATTAGTTAAACATCAAAGACACATAATTATACTTCTACACTTCAAGCCCATAAATATAGGCTTTTATGCTACTGATATATCGGATATGTACCTGGGTCTCGGGTTCGATCCCCACGTACCCAGGGCACACATCTCTGACTTTTTGAAGCTACTCGTATGTGTGTATGAAAATGTTAGTTAACGCTCGCTATTAATAAAGTGCTCGGTAGTTGGCAATGGGCTCGCCCCCTAGTATGTTGGGCAGTATGGGTGTGTAATACACCTCTTCCGAAAATACTTCAAATTTATGAGCCACGGTCTTACAGTTACAGATTCTTATAAAACAATTGAAATTTATAAAATATTTACTCTTTTTTCTAAGAATTGTTCTCTCACTTTGATCAGAAAGTTAATTATGCTAAATACCGTGCAATACATCAACTAGGTGCGCTGAGAGGTCAGCTTTATACAAATTTGTGCCCACAAATGACAGCTTCATATAAATTTGCGACCAAAAATGACGGCATTATACATATTTGTGACCGAAAAAATTTTTCTTGTGCTAGCTACACAATCACGTGGAAAAACACTAGTCACTCTGTTTCTCAACGCAACTTAATATCTTGAAGTCTCTGCCGAACATTTCTCCATCTTCTAGAGTCTGGGGCAGCGGCTGGTTCAGGGTCTCCGGCAAGAAGAGTGATACAAAACCACCCATTACACAGAGAACTCCCATGATAATGAGTGGTAATGCTCGGCCGTATATTGCCTGAAATGATTAACAAACAATTACCTAAAATGCTTTAAGCAGCGCGACAATCTTCACTTAATAATTTAGTCTATTTATATTTACTATAGAGTTAACATTCAGTCAGACAGGCAGTCGCTCTGTGGAGCTAATATTGAGCCAAATCTGGTTAGACTAGGAAGCGCGCCCCACGTTGAAACTGGGATAACGCTAGGAGGAGGAGGAGGATATATTTAAAATTATCTATAATTGAATTGAGTATTGGGTGCAGTTAAATATACTTACAAGATGAACTATATAAGGACACGCTAGTAATCCAAGGCCAGCGATGAAGGATGCTGCACCCATCGCCTGAGCTCTCAACACAGTCGGTAACAGTTCACCAATCAGAACGTAGAACACAGCAAACGATGACGCAGCGAATAGACGGCCGAACATCGATAGGGACACCATTATCCAAGGCCAGGCTGTAAAGCGGAAAAAAATTGATTTTAAGTATAAATATAGTTCATGTAAGATATCGGGATAAGAGATCTCTGTATTGAGACCCTTTTGGGAGGCCTATGTCCAGCAGTGGACGTGTCTAGGCTGACATGAAGAAGCTCGAAGCTCGTTTTCTATGAAGAAAATTGAAATGATGAAATGCGCAACTGTTTCAGTCTTAAATTCGAAAAATAATTTATTATACCTATATTTTATTCTACTCATTTTACTGACACTGCACAATTTTATTCTCCGCGCATTATTATCGTAGTATCATCTCGGTTCTGGTCTAGGACTTAAGCAGATTTTGCCAAATATTAACTCGGTTTTATCATAATTCATTCTGGTATAATATAATATGCAATAACATCGTGTGAGAACTTTGAACTTATGAGCAGAACTTAGCAATACTACAGGAAGTCTGCTGAAGAAGCAGACTTTAACGTGGAAAAATTGATCAAAGAAGTACTTACAGTCCGGCACGAGGACACAGCTGAGGCACGCGACGCCGCCGACGCACATGAAGACGCACAGCACCCAGCGGCGCCCGTACCGCTCCATGTAGCGCCACGCCATGAAGTACGAGGGGATCTCTACAGCTCCTCCTGGCAAAACCATAAACATGCAAGTCCTTGTACAAACCATGCAACCGTACATAATTGTAAGATTATTTCTCATTTCAAAGCATATTTTAAAGAAGGTATCGCTTACTTAAAGGTGGTAAAACAAGGCCAATAATAATATAGAATAATTATAGAATCATGAATAGCTATTCTGAAGAATGGAACATGATAATATCAGGACGATCTACAATGTTAAGTAAGTTAGTTAAAAATATTGTAATCTTTGATTTTAAGAATCATCTTTACATAAACTATGAATAAAAATATGTAACTTACCGATAAAAAACGCTAAATAATCGTTGACACCTAAATTAGGTGTGTTGTAGCTTAGACTATTATATACAACTCCTAGGGCGATCCAATCGAAGGTTAAAATGAAGAACTTCTTCCTTATATTCGGATACCGAAAAACATCTAGAGGTGAAGCTTTACAATCTCCTTCAGAATTCTGGTCATCCATTTTCTTATTTTCTATAACATCTTCTTCACCATCTTCTTGACTAAATAACTTACTAACGAGTTGCAATGATTTTCTTCTTAACGTACTAGCTGGCGATTTAGTATGCTCCGTCTGTGTTGCCTTTTGTTGCTGTTCACAATTCAGATTACTGACTTCTGTAGCATTCTGTTCTTTTATTTCTTCATCTTCTTTTTTAGCTTTCGATTTCTTATTTACTATCTCTGCGACTTCTAAGGCTATTATTTTCTCTAAACTTTCTTTACTAGATTCGTTAGCCTCTGATATTTTTGTTAGATCTGGTTTGAATGTTAGCATATTGCTTATTCGTCTATCTATGTTTTCGTCTTTCTCAGGCAGTTCTGTGTAACCTGAAATATGACCGTTGATGTTTGATATTGTAGCTAATTCTTCTTGATTTACATCTTCTTCCTCTTTTATTTTCTTCTGAAATAGTTAAGTATTTTAAGGTTTATTAGTATATACCTACAAGTAAAGAACACAAGGAATGGCTCAATGACATGGCTGCTATTATTGTCCATTGTTAACTAACGCTCCCATATTGAGATATTTAAATTCTAGGTTCCTTGCAGAGGTTCTAGTCCATAAATATTAATAATTACGGATGCTTGGCTTTTATACGTGGCCTCTGCTAATGGAAAGGCGATGCCGATATATTTTTCTATTGACTCAAACTAAGAATTTGAATATCGTTATTCCTCCATATGCTGCTACTATCATGATAAAGTATAATAATAAATAATATATAGATAAAAAATATATATTTACAAACAAATGGTTTTGCCATTTTACCCTGGAAACTAAGTTTGTAAAAAAAATTAGTAACATTATCATAATGTAACTAACGAATATAAATAAATTGTAATGATACTTATATATTATTGTCGAATTAAAAATAAATATTTCCAATGTATCTAAATATACATTTCATGAATGACTATTTAACGCCTAAATGACAAGCAAGATATTTATTTGCTTAACAATTTAATTTATAAGAACTCCCTAGATTTAATAAGCGATATTATTTAGCACAAAGTTGTGAATATTTACTTTATCAGGTGTTACCAAGAGGTACCATTATGTCCATATTGCAATTCGATTACCTTTGAGCCTGACGTCCGCTTTTCGGCCTAAGACTATTAAACTGATATAATAGTCAGATCGGACTATTAAATCCTTCATAATGCAACTTATTTTGTTCTCTCATAATTAAGCTATCACGGGATAACGTTGTAATTGTTCAGAATAGTTTCTAGATATTAAGATCATACTTGTAATTTCAATATCCTCAAAGATCAAGTAAATAATTATTGTATCTCCGTTATTAGAATCAATTACCTACAAATGAGCTATTTCAGGCACGGACACTACACGTAACTTCGAAAATTCAACGAGACGCATCGTGCGATCAAATTCATAGTCAGCTATTGGCCAGATCTTACTTAAATGAACACACTTACATGCAACTCTAGAAGAAATCCTCTCGGCAAGTGAATGCCGTTTTTCTTAGCGAGATTCCTGTATACTTTCTCTGCACGTGCTATGCGGCCCCTGCTGACGAGCCATCTCGGAGATTCGGGTATCAACCAGTAATATCTAGGAAAATAAAATAAACACTGCTATAGTACATAATAACCTGTTGGTTTTATTAAGTTACCTGTGACCGGCAAAATATACTGTAGCTATCCAATGTGACCAACCAGTGTTATTTATTTTGGCAAGTCTTTAATTGACTACTTACCCAAACAGGAGTAGGAAGGGTAAACTGGTGAGCAGTCCTAGATAAAATGAGTCCTGAACAGCATACGCCAACAGTGATAGCAAGCACATGCCAGCCGCAAACAACATACCGACTACGATACCTGCAAAATAAATTCGAACGTCCGTGAAGATTATTAGCGTAGTTTACAAGAATATAATTTAATATTTTTGGGCGTTTTCGGGTAAGTTTTTCGAGATTGAGAGAGCTTGGATTATGCTTAAAGCCATTGTATTGGATTTACTGCCACTACGTCCGAGGCTACGGTGCTGCTCATTTTGGCTTCAAGTGATGCCTGAATAGACCAGCGCCGTGATTTGATTTCAGCCGTCTATTTGGATGCACTTTTACTTCAGATGCTGTATGAGTCTTTGGCCATTAATGGCTCGAACGACCAGTTTATAAGGAACTATAGCATAAATAGTAGCCTTGTAAAAAGGCATACTTAAGAAGATTACTCTGTAGACTAGTAAATAAAAACAAACCTTACCCGTATAATTTCTTTGGCCCGGGGGCATAAGTTCCAGAGCCAATATAAACGGCTGCTGATACAAAGCTGGGAAGAAGAGGCCTCCAATGAAGCATAGTGCCACGTACACCCAGTAAGACGAGGAGAACGTCGCCGCTATAGGTATCGGTACTTCCAAGAAGATCATCAGAAGTATTGTCGGACGGCGACCGTACCTGAAAGTAATTACAGAAAGAAATAGAACTAGATGAAATACTTTTTACCAGACTCTGAATAGCATCTTTCTGATAGACTAAAAAGTAACCAACATTTTCTTTGTTAATTTAGTTTAATGTTTTTTTTATTTTATATTGAAAAAAAAAAATAACTGCATTCTCTTTTTTATCGCTATAATTCAATGTCAGCTAATGGTTACCCTCTCACGCGTCACAGAAAAAGATCAGGTCTTAGATAAATTATTGGTCTCTGGATCTAAGGTTAAATCTATGTGTGGTTACTTCACAGGAGTATTACTACTGAAGCCTTTCTTTCGGGGAAAACGCTAGTGGTTAAAACCACCTATATTATTTTCATTTCCATTTCTTTACGAGCTTGACAATGGCAAGCTGCTAAAAATAACGCATGACGCTGCGTGTCTGCCCAAAATTTCATAAAAATAAACGATAACGGCCTATCATTACATCTACTGATACTTACATATCAGACAACCAGCCGAAAAATAAGTTGCCAAATATGGATCCGACCCAGAAAAGGGTATTGCTCGTTCTCGGTAGCCAGTCTTTGTCGCACACCAAAGCATACTGAAATTAAACATATATTATAATTAGTTAAGCTTGCTTATTATTTTGTCCACATTTTTGTTCACTGCAGCCAACCCAGAATCTGAGTGACCTAGAAACATCAAAATATAGTAAAATTCTAATTATTACCTAAACAGAACCATTTAGATCAGTGTGGTGAACCTTTACTGTATAGAGTTCTATAGTGATCCTTGAAAGCACTGAAAAGCACTTAGATCAGTGTGGTATGTAAGAATTGTGATTTTCTTATGTGTAAAAATTAAAAATTCACTCAGATCACTCGGATTTTAACGTCGTTAAATATGTTCTTTTCTTCAATTTATACGCGGGACTTTATACCTAGCTGCCAGATTTATTTTTGCGGATACATTTTCATCATTGAATGCCACCATATTTGGCATTCCCGAACACAATTTTCTTGTAAATAATATGCCATAAGCAAGTTTTATCGTTTTAGCTTGTGAAGCATAGCCGTTTCAGCCGTATAGTGCATTTAAAGAATATTATATGGTATCAAATAAATGAATTAGCGCACTTCTAAGAACACAAAATAATTTGGATATTTATAGTATTATTATAGTATATTATATTAGTATTATACATATAGTATATGAAACTATGCTCGATTTCAGTCGTGGTTTTTTATGCCGGTTTAAAATAACGCGTACTACTTAGCTCGCTTAGAGGCCGCTCAACGATCTCCGGCCACCGTGAGTACACGCCAGCGGGCGGCGGGCCTGTTTTTGACTGCCCGCCGTCCGCTAGGTCCGAGAGGCGGCGCACGTGTTCCGCGTGCGCCTCTCGTAGCGCTAGTAGACTACGTCGTCCTTTTCCGCTCGTAGTATGACAGAGGATGTATGAGGACAATTATGATGGATGCAGATGGATGCATGCGAGGGACGGGGCCTGCTTCGGCGGGCCAGCTCAGGCGGGGTCGCGGCAGTTATGCTAATGTAGATCCCGTGACCCCGCCATTCAATGGAATCGGATAGAGGAACACCATGGTGGTTTTAGTGGGTAGTCCCGGCGCTTCTCGTCGGGGAGTCACCACACTCTCCCTAGACTGAGACCCTTTAGGGGCCCAGCCTGGGGGGGTCAGCCCGTAAATGGTTTGGTTTCCACCATGAGTCAAAAAAAAAAAGCTCGCTTAGTGGCGTGATTTTTTTTTATAGCTGAAGGCTAAAAGTAACGCCTACTACTCTACTTACTTCGGTAACAAGAGTTCTCTTGTACTGCTCTTTGCTGAACGTCCACCCATTACTGCACGCTGATGTTGTGTTTCGCCGCACTGAGAGCACAGCATCTGTGATGTTGTTTATCTGAAGAACACAAAATTACGAGCTTTAATTACAGTTTGCCAACGTTGTGCAAATGTTTATTATTAACGACTTTCCTGCTATTTTCATATGTATTAGACGCTAACGAGTCAGAGTCGGCCTCATTTTTCACGGCTGTAGATGGTAATAATATAAAAATGAAATTTTGTTAGACATCTCTCGCGTTTTCACGAGGCTGTTTGTTCTTTTCTATTAACTCTATTCCATCACTCATCCTCTTTTTTATTCCCTTATGGTAGCTCAACTTTTACAATTTAGACAGGTGCTCTAGGAGAGCGCAGTCTCGGCCTGTCCTAACTGTTGTTGACTTAACCAGATAACTCTTTCCCATTCGATAACAGATCGAAGCAACGATATATCCCTGAACATTTGGATTTCGATGTGAAATATAATCCAAGAGAATCTCACTCATCGATATTCGCAATTGCGGTCCGAGTTCTTTTCTTTCATCCGTGATAATATCTCTACCCGTACTACTCCGACCAAGCCAAATCATTCATGCTGAAACATGCTAAACTGCAGCACGGTTCTGTTATCCTTATACCTATAAGGGTAACAGAACAGTTCATCTTAATATATAAAATCCTTGCGTTACTGACTGACTGACAGACACGCTACAGCCGAAACTATTGGGTGCAGGAAGCTGAAATTTGGCATGTATGTTCCTTGGGGACCGTAGGGGTGCACTAAGAAGGGATTTCCCGAAATTCTCCCGAGATCAGCCAAAACGGGTAAATTTAAAAAAAATGCAGGCGTAGCTGCTGGCGTCCTCTAGTTTACTACAAAGTATGAAGTTTGTACTTACCAGAGCATTTTTAGTGATATTATCGCTGACTGGTCGCAGGTCATATATCTTCTTCGGGCGGAAAACACCATTTTCTTTGACAGCCACGGTTCTGTAACAAAAATGCTATAATTATTGTATAATTTACATGAAAGATAGTGAAAAGAAATGTATCAATCCTATATTTGGTTTAAACTGTTTGAAGTGCTCAAGCTTATTTTTAGGGTTCCGTAGTAAACTACGAGGAGCCCATACAGTTTCGCCATATCCGTTTGTCTATCTGTCTGTTATTGAGTGATTGACGGACAGGCGACTCGTAGTCGTAATTTAAAACCTAAGTAAATAAATACATAGTTTTCATCACACATAACAAAAAATATTCAATGTCATATTTAAAACCCACAAAAAATCTTAACTATCAAACACGTCGAGTACGACAGACAACGTTAATTATTTTAAGGTCATCAATCAAATAAATGTTCCACAAAAACCGCAATACGTGAACTGTGAACTTCTTCATTAACTAACATTCTTGCGATCATGAACGATTAGGGTCACTTGTGAGTAAAAATTTATCAAAGTGCATGAGGAAGTTTCGTACATTTTTTGCTAAATAATTTAAATCGTTTGTTGTGACGAGTCTTTGTCAGAGCAAAAAACTGTCTGCGCTTGCCTCGTGCCTCGGAAAGCACGTTAAGCTGTTGGCCCTGACTGTCATTTATTTTATTTTATTTTATTTCAGTTTCTTCACAGCTGACAATTATTATAATACAATATTGCAATTTACACAGTACGCCAATTACGAAGTACACAGATAAAATATTTATATAATATGTAATTAAGAGTAAACATTAGGCTTGTGCCTTCACAATATTAACAATTTCTTATTTCAATACGTGAGTAGTAAGAAATGTAGGTAATGGCATATATGTCCTTGGGTATACAGGATGTAAAAAGACCCTTAACGAAAACTGAAACCCCATATTATACCAATCATTACGATAATTTTTTACTTCGGCACCATACCTGGGAAATTGGTTTAGGAGATATTGAGGCTCAAAGTTACTATGAAATTTTTGTAATTAGGTACAAAATCGATGCAATTACCATGCCAACCTGTTCTATGGATGTCCTATGCCCCCATGGATAAGTAAGAATTTCGAAAATTGTACGCGCACAATTTTAATTGCGGCTTAAAAAATGTGATTATTTGAAAAGAAAATATTTTCCCAAGTTTTATTTTTGCTTAGTATGACTTGGCATGGTGTCCAAAACGAGTAGACTTCGGCTTGGCGATGGGTCTTGTGACACCCTGTATGTATGAGTGTGTCGGTGTGTGTCCGCTTGTGCGTTTGTGTGTGTATGTGTGGCTTGTCTGAGTAGTTGGTGTATGTATGTGTGAATGAAGGAAAATGGTTTACTAACTCCAACTGGCATAATAAGCAGGTATTTTATCTACTTGTGGCATTTTTATGTTGAATCAGGGTTTGCAACAATTTGTTTTTGTAGGTATTGCGTGTAGTGTTAAAGGGATCTAGTGAAGAAAAAACTTTGTTATATATGTCAGGCATCCGGGTAAATGGTGACAATTTTAAGTATCGTGATGATGATGGTCATGAAGATCTTCGACAGTTGTTCTATCTATCTATATCGTCACGCCTGTCTCCCATTGGGGTAGGCAGAGACTATGGAACGGTACATGCTTCGGTTCAAACATACCTCTTTCTGTTCCTCGACATTCATTAACCTCATCATGCATGCGCGTCGATTATGGGTACTTTTAATTTGGCCACTTTTTACGTCACCTATTTGGTCGTCGTACGTCCGCCTAGGGCGTACCCTACCGACATTTCCATTCATTCTCGCACGTTGGGGAGTAAACAGAATAAAGTGATACTAGTCCAAACCATAGAATAGGTAATGCTTGCTGCCCCTTTGAGGTGCGGAGATTAAACAGGCAGGCAAATCACTAAAGTTTAAAATTTCAGCTTCTTGCGCCTAATGCTGGGGCCACATTAACGAGAAATGCCATTAATTATTGCGATAATGTACGTTAACCGAAGGTGTAGCCACGACTTAACGCGATAATGTGACAACGGCATTAACATTGCCGTTTGGCGTTTTTATGGCCAACTAGAGGACACCAGCAGCTACGCCTGCCTTTTTTTTAAATTTACCCGTTTTGGCCGATCCCGTGGGAATTTCGGGAAATCCCTTCTTAGTGCACCCCTACGGTCCCCAAGGAACATACATGCCAAATTTCAGCTTCCTGCGCCCAATAGTTTCGGCTGTAGCGTATCTGTCAGTCAGTCAGTAACGCAAGGATTTTATATATTAAGACGATGGGCATTCGCGTTGACATTGCAAGTGTAGCCACCTACTCTAGCGCGTTAAAAATTATCGCGATAATTATCGCAATAATTATCGCGCTAGCCGGCATTGACGTTAGCCGGTAGTTTGGCCCCAGCATAATAGTTTTGACTGTAACTTGTTTGTCAGTCCGTTAGTAAACAATACTATTATTTAAACAGAAGATAAATAAGTGTGTATATGTGAGTGTGTATGTCAGGGTCGTTGCAAATGGCGTTCCGTAGTCTCTGCCTACCCCTTCGGGAAACAGGTGTGAGTCTATGTATGCATGTATGTATAAATAACTTACCTCTCTTCAACGAAGTCTGCTAGTGCTTCTCGTAGCCCCTTACGGTCTATGTCGTAAGCTAAACAGGATTCATACACGCCATTCTCTTGCGGTATTGTAAGGGAGCGTATGAAGTCTTCCTGAAGACCCAGGATCCCCAGCTCTGACGGTGGAGCGCACCAATGGTGTGGAGTTGCATTTGTGAAGACCTGGAACCGAATGAAATAATATTTCATGAGGAGGAAAGTATTTTAAAAAAATTACTAGAGTCCGGACTTAAATGTAAATCTTGGGTGTCGCGGTAGCGTTTCATCATCAGCCCTTTGTACTGTGCCATAAACAAGTGCGGATTGGCAGACCTCACATGTCTTTCGAGAATATTCTGAAGAACTCTCAGACATTCAAGATTCCTCACGATGTTTTCTTTCACCGATTAGCAAGCGATGAGTAACAATTTGATACGCACTTAACTCCGAAAAGTCATTGATGCGCGCCATGCCGAACCTTTACATAGCAGTCTGTCGGTCTATCCACTCGTAACGTATGCTATAACATATGCTAACTGCTATTCGCGTAGAGAACACGCGGTGGTTCATCAGCAGAGAATCTCACTCAACCCCACCAGCCCTAAACTAGGTCGTTCAATACTCATACGGCCGAATGCTGGAGTTGAGACGCCTTCTCCCCTCATAATTTGAACTTCCACTGATGTGGATATTCATATCGGCCTAATATTATAACATTATGTAGGTATCAATACTGTTGTGTTCTATTCATAAATAAAAAAAAATTGGGCAAGTGCGAATCGGACTCGCGCACGAAGGGTTCCGTATCATCATCTATAAAATAAAATCACGTTTGTTGTAATATACATAATATTTAAATATTTTTTAAGTTTCTCCCTGTTTATTAAGATCGAGTAACAAGTTGCTTATAAATTACGTTTGTTGTATGGGAGCCCTCCTTTATTATTTACTTTTTTATATATAATTATTTATTTTGAAAGGTAATATACAACGATATAGTCTGTGAACATTTTAAGCGTCTACCTGTTACCGTTAGTAATATTGAGCAAAAAATATGAAAAAAAAATACGTTTATTGTAAGTATGGGACCCTCCCTAATTTTTTTAATTTTTTATTTATTTTAGTATTTGTTGTTATAGCTGCCACGGAAATTCCTTATTTTGTGAAAATTTCAGCTTTCTAGCTATCACGGTTTATGAGATACAGCCTGGTGACAGACAGACAAACAGACAGCGGATGCTTAGTAATAGGGTCCCGTTTTTTACCTTTTAGGTACGGAACCCTAAAAAGAGAAAGATATGCGCTCAAAGAATATTCTTCTAAAGTAAGCATTCTGTTTCTCGGCTTCTTATCTACCACTAGTAGTTTACGACAGACTTATTTTTTAGTAAGTCATCTTCATCATCATCGGCCCTGTATATAAACAGTGCGTTCGTCCCTCCACTCGGCTATTGCTGCTTTTTGGTACTAAATAAATCGCTACCTTATATGTACACGGAGCACTCATGTATTTTATACCTGGCTTCTAAACTGCCAATTTTAAAAGGGTATATCATATAGCAAATAAACATGCATGTGCCAAGGTACCTTGCTAATAGATTTTCTACAGGTAGGTATACTGGAGGTGTAAATTTTCATGTTCAAATAAGTAAATTTTTTCTTAAAAACAGTGATAGTGGAGAGTCTGACTGATTGTTGCCGGAAACTTTCGGATCCGAATCCACGGCGCGCACCAATGACTGGGCGGAACATATCTGACCGAAGATGCGTCGAACGTATCTTCGGTCGCGTCTATTCCGTCAAATGAATCGGTACACATCTGACGAAAAATGCGTCGAGCGTATCTGCACACATTCGCTGAAAGCGTGGCTATTATGCACACATAATTATAAGTTTGTTCGTGCAGGGCCGTACTCAGGGCAGCTCAATATTATACTGTCATATTCTTTTACCTAATCATTTTTCGTGTTCCCTGATGTTATGTAGTCACTGAAGTCCTGTAGCTATTTATATTGCAATTCGAGTTTGACTATTAAAAATAATTATGTCGGACTTCGAAGATTTTTTAATAGTAGCCAACAAGCGTTATTTAAATATGTATCCTATTTAGGTATGGAGGTTCAAAAATAAAAGACGATAATACGATTTGGTTACGGTTTTTCACAAAACTTATACAAATGATATAGAAGGGGTTACAGACTACAGTTGCAGAGCAAGACACAAAATGTTTTCTATATAGGTATGTATGGAAATTGTTCCCGTGGACTTTTAGCACCTCATACCCAAAAATTGGCCCTCGATCCAAGCTAGCAAATATGCGTACACTCATAGCACATACTAACACTACATTATTCTACACATAAAAAAATAAGTAAGGTCTGGCGGCCCTGGAATCTTACGATCTTAAAATCACCGATCTGCGAATGACATGGATATGGTATGTCCAATACCTACGAATTTTGCGTGCACACCTACGAATTTAGCGTGCACACCTACGAAACGTTGAGCAAATAAAATGGCTGCCATTTGGGTTGTTCTCCAGAATGTAATAGATAAAGATATGGAGCAGGTTAGAGGAGAATAATACATTTTTGTAGTAAGAAAGTTACCTTTGTTAGTTTAAATCTTTTGCCAGATTAGTTTATGCCATAATACAAATGTGGGCGAACATGGCAAAGCGAAAGACGACCCTTGTATGAAACATGTAACAAAATATTCTCTGAGAGCCAATATCGGTTTTTTAGATATATTTATGCACAAAAACAAAATTATTATGTTCGATAGACAACGATTTCACAGCAGATGTACCACAAACCTTGGCGAAAAATATGGCGATAGTGGCACGAATGACATTTCTAATAAAATATCGTCATGATTAATTTATTCAGTAAACTATGGCTATCTCTTTTTTCTGACAGAGATATCCCTAAGACAAAACGAGACAACACTATGTTTGGTGGCTTAATGTCGATTTCGTATATATGTGTATAAAAAAAACATGGCGAAATGTGGGTGTAATATTACACCTCTGCCTACCCCTCTGGGGATACAGCCGTGAGTCTATAAAAATATAAAATATAATCATATATGTGAATACTGTAATTTTCTATATGTAGGTACCTACTATTTGCCCTCTCCATTTATATTCCTTACTCAAAGGTCAAAATTCACGTGGTGCGTGGTGCGCGCGACGTCGACGGATAATCCGTTAGTAAGCTCGACGTACTAACGGATTATCGGTCAGGTGTGAATGGTTGAACGTTTTTCTATACATTTGTATGTATTGGCGTTACGCGACCGATAAAACGCGACGGATCTTCCGTCAGATATGTTCTGGCCCTAAAGTTAACTGCGTATTTAATCCTTTTTATTAATTATTGCTTGCACGTTTAAGCGGCCGCTTCGCCGCTTGACACTGCGCCGGGTGATGTGGATTCGATTCCCACACAGACAACACCTTGTGTGATTTAGTTGTCAGTTTGTAAAGTCCCCCGAGACACTGGTTTCATTCCTAGTGCGTGAGTTGTCTTCCTTAAGAAAAAAAATGTGAATGTGAACATCGTCAGGAAACCGTGTTCACTAAAGACATGTCAAGTCCGTTAATCCGCACTTATCTATAGTAAATATATTGTAGCGTTTTGGACTATGGTCTTTCCTTTCTCATAATGAAAAATATAGAGATATTTTTCATATCTTTCTTATAGATATCTTTCTTATAGAGACACAGTATAAATACAAGGCTGATGATGAACATGATGACCAATATTATATCTCTCTCAATGAAAAGAGCACATAATTAATTGGGATCTCGTAATAAGATCCTTGTTATATACATGTCTATTACAATGACTATGACAATGATACAATTCAATAGAGAAGTCATTTTATTATTCGAACTTTAAATAGTCGCAATCAGTCGTGGATTAATTAGTGTTGAACATTCTTTGTAATCTGGCATTATTATCTCCGCTAAATAGGCACGCTAAATCGAAAATATAACACCCTCCGTAATAAAAAGTTTTTTGCAAACAGACACGAATTGCGCGGATTCTTATAAACAGAAAAATGGCGGACACGAATCACTCACACCCAAACAACGATTTATGGCTCCCACAAAGAGAAATTGGCAGTGATAGTCTATTGGAGATACCAAAAGACTGCCATACAGAGAATATCGACTTCAAATCCACGCACACTGAATGTGGACGAACTTTGACATTCTTTTTAGGGAGTCAGTACCTCTAAATAAAGTGACACCAGTCTTAACCACAGAATAACGCTATTCCTTTGGATTGCGGAAGTTAGGCAGGCAGTGACTCTATAGAAAAGCTAATAAAGCGGACCTCGGGTTGTACCTATACCTACTAGGATAACGCTAGAAAGATGACGACAAAGTGAATTTATAAACCAATAACTTTAAGGTGGATCCACGTACGAAGTCACGATTTGCTCTGCAATGAGACGTTACAGGCGTTATAAAAACTTCTTCTCGTATGTGTCGCTAGCTCTGATGTCGGAGTTTGTAAGCCTCCCAAAGGCCCCTGACAAATTAGATCGGTTCTTGTCCTGTAACAAGACCAAAGGTTTTACGTGTTCATCAAAGCATGGCAGCGCTTTGATATAAAAGCCACAAAGAGCGTTCACCCATTCAAGCAATTACCTATTACAAACGTTACTTTACTGAGCTATACTGTCACAAACGTTACTAATTATACATACATACATAGACTCACGCCTGTTTCCTGGAGGGGTAGGCAGAGACTACGGAACGCAATTTGCAACGATCCTGACATATCTCTCTTGCTTAATTCACTCCCATCAGATTCCTCATGCATGCTCTTCTGTTCAGGGTACTTCTAACCTGTCCTGCTTTTAGGATGTCTCCAATCTGGTCAAAGAACGTCCGCCTAGGTCTTATCCTTTGTCCTGTCCTATTCACACTTGCCTTATATATCTGCTTGGTCAGTCTTTCGTCATCCATCCTCTCCAAGTGCCCAAACCACCTTAGCAGACCTTTCTCGATGCTTGTCACTACATCTTCTTTTACCCCACAACACTTTCTTATCCCACAATTCTTTACTCTGTCAGTCAAAGACACACCACACATACTTTTGATCATTAATAAACATATAATAATAATATTACAGTTATTTTTCTTTTTTCTCGCTGTCGCTTACGCCCCACTTGTCGCTTTCATCGAGGACTCGGCCTAAAGCTTAAGGTAAATAAGTAAGTATTTACTACATTCCAGTTCTATATAGGTTAATCTTGCATGACAGACGCATAAGTCATCTTTAGTGAAGTCTCTGCTCACGATTCCTTTAACTCACACAAAGCGATTCATCACCGCAAATGGTTTGAATGAACACGTTTGGAGCCTTTGTCATACAGATATTTGACGTAATTCTCGAGTGTGTATGTTGATGAGTGCGTCGTAGTCACTTGTAATGTCGAAGAGCTGTATTATTTTCAGACATTGAAACTTAAAACTCATAGTAGAATTAAACTAACCGTGACCACCGTTTTTGTGAAGCTGAGACGTCTTTTAATATTTAGTGAAAATAATTGTAATGCCAGCGATCCTTCTGTTTCATAGAAAAAATGCATTGATTTTCGTAAACAAACATTGTGACTCTCTCAACTCAACCCAAGTGTATTAGAGCCATTAGACAAGAATTGACACCGCGCATGAGCAAATCAAATAAATCCATTCCGCTTACGATCCCCGCTTACAGCAAATGAAGACGGTTACTGCATGCCGATACCATTTACATATTAAAACTTAAATGGCTCGTACTCCATATGTATCTATATATCTATCCCATCAACTAAAGGAAGGCCAATTCTTATAATATAATACTAGGCCTTCCTGAAAATAATTACATTATCATAATCTTCATCGTCAATTTGACAGAATATTACTTTTTCCAAAGCGCCACTGCTGTCTGACATCTTGCAGCTGTTAGTTGGATATTCCATATCCATATCCCAAAGGGATATTCCACGGCTTAGACCATCCTCTTAGCGTTTATAATATTTAGAACACGGGGTCAGTTTTCTAGTCTAACCGGATTTGATTGAATATTATCTTTTCCACAGAGCGACAGCTGCCTGTCTGACCTCCGCAACCCAAAGGGATAGCTATAGCACATGAGTAGATAAACGGAACAGAGACACAGCTTCATTCAACAGCGCGAATCGGTTGCACTACTACGAGCACGGCTTATGTGTGCGTGACCACTGGCCGTTTGTCGTGTACGCGGCGAGAGTGGAAAGAACCGGTTTACGTAGGCATAGGCAGTTGACAATCTCAAGCTGATTTTCCACCAGAGTGGCGAGACGAGGCGAGGCGAGGAGAGAATTGAAATATTTGTTTGCGTAAAAATGAACCGTATTGCTTCCAACATAGAGTATAAATTAACCAGTACCAGTATATCTTTATCTAATGAAGCCTACGGGCGGGCGGCGCGGCGGTCACGCGCGTGCTCGCACGAGCTCGCGCGAGCTCGCAATGGCTATTTTTAGTGGAAAAGGGTCAGTGCGATTTCAATTCTCTTCTCGCCTAGTCTCGTCTCGCCACTCGGTGGAAAATCACCTTAAAGGTGATATTCCACCAGAGTGGTGGAAACGACACTCAAACATCACTGTACCTATGACGAACTCAAACATCACTGTACCTATATCTTTATCTAATAAAGCCAACGGGCGGCGCGGCAGTCACGCGCGAGCTCTTACGAGCTCGCGCGAGCTCGCGATGGCTATTTTAGTGGAAAAGGGTCAGTGCGATTTCAATTCTCTCCTCGCCTCGCCTCGTCTCGCCCCTCTGGTGGAAAATCACCTTTAGGGTTATTACGACGCACGTTGTTTGTTTTGTACGTTGCAAGTTTTAATATTTTAATGTAAAAAAGTGGTGTTTTATTATTAATAATGGTTGTTTATTGTACTGTGTGCATGAATAATACTAGATGAAATAATTAAATCATTATAAAGGTTTTTACAATGGTAACGTACAATTGGGTTTTTAATTAGGTATAACTCCTGATAATTTTGTCGCATTTGTTGAATTGCTTGAGCAAAAAATTCGCGAATATTTCGATCTTGAAATAAATATTGTCAATGTTGGCAACGAAATACTTAACAACTCATTAGTTGTGAAATTGTGTAAAAGCATTTAATGTTTACAAAACCAATGACTATCAGAAAGTGATCAGCCATCGATAGGGATTACAAAAAACAGGTGCATGCGATTTTCGACCTTATTGACGTAACTCAGAATTTATAATTTTAATAACGTATCAATGTCAGAAAGCAAGAAAATACCAAAAAAAGTCTGTCATGAATTGTCAATAAGGTCGAAAATCGCATGCACCTGTTTTTTGTAAGCCCTATCGATGGTTGATCATTTTATAGTCACCCATTTGTTTTGTAGACGTTCATTTGTCTTACACAATTTCTTTTTAAACTTATTTTAGATAGGTACCTATCCCCGTGGTAAAACTAGTGGCCATAATAGCTAAAGGAGATTCCTATGTTTATTAGCAAAATAGATCATATTACCAGAAAATATTCAACACTATTAGTGGTATCGTTGGGAATGTCAAATAAATCACGTCGTCACGTCGTGCCTTTGGTAACAAATGTATATTTTTATTCCGTGCTTTTAAAAGTTTCAGGTGCATGCCTTTTTTGGTTCCACTCGCTATTTTATTTACAACTGTACTTCTGCCGTATAGCGAATCCGTCAAGTCCAAGAATCTGCCCAATCCACGAATCTGTCGAGTTGGGAATCTGCCAAATCACGAATCTGTCCAATCCAGAATCTGTCGTATACCGAACAAGCGATTTGTCTTAACCTATTGTGACAACCCTACCAAAATAGGTGACAAATTTACAAGCTCTTAAGAAGTTGTCTCTCTGTTTGGTTTATTTACTCATGTAGCTATAGTCCATGGTAAAGACTAGTGTCAGTTTATTCACAGGTACTGATTCCCTTTAACGACTGTCAAAGATCTTCATGGCAGCCGAGACTCCGAGACACAGGGCAAGCGATAATTTTCAATTCAGTACGCACATAACTCCGAAAAGTCATTGGTGCGCGTCATGGATTCGAACCCTCTTCATGGCAGTCTGTTGGTATATCTACTAGGCTATCGCTGCCTCCTCCACGGCTTAGATAAGAGTCCGTATTTTCAAGGGTACTGAATCTACATAAAGACTGCCGAACCTCTTCATCACAGCCGGAAATTAGCGTGCTCTTCAAGGCACGGGGCACAAAAAGTCGTTATATTTTTAGATTGCAACTAACAGTATAGACATCTTTGAAAAATGTCAGCCTCAACCGTACCTTACCTCTAGGTCCAAAATGCAGCGGAAATTACGTAAATCATAATCTTCACGACTTAAATTAAAGTAAAAGTTATGCCACTAGCTTGATCACGCGACTGCACTCGCCCATCCTTCATAGTAATAAAATAATCGTCTTACTTCCTTGCTTCTTTGCAGTCCTTTTCTGGTCATAGGCCTCTCATAATTTGTGATACAGTAGCATTGTAAGTCAATAGGAGGCTATGGCCTACCATATCACTGGCCAGATGAATTGATACAGGGCTTAATGTCGAGTTTGCCATCTCAGCCCAAATATAGGGTGTAAAAATACCCTTAGCGAAAACTAAAATCCCATGTTGTGCCAATCACTACGAAAATTTTTTACTTCGGCACCATACCTGGGAAATTACTGGTTCAGGAGATGTTGAGGCTCAAAGCTAGTATGGATTTTTTCTAATTAGGTACAAAATCGATGCATTTACCCCGCCAATATGTTATTTCGATGCCCTTTATTGATAGGTAGGTATTTCGAACATTGCACGCGCGCGCTTTTAGTTGCGGTTTAAAAAATGTGAAAACTTAAAAACAATATCGTTTCCCAGGTCTTATTTTTGGTTAGTATGACTTGGCATGATGTCCACAACGAGTAGACTTCGGATTGGTGATGGGTCTTGTGACATCCTGTATATATTAAGTATCTTAGTATTATATAACCTTAAATATATTTAAATATAATATATACATACATACATACATACACTCACGCCTGTTTCCCCGAAGGGGTAGGCCGAGGCATATTAAACGCCCACTTTTCGCCAGTGTTTTGATCCCACGTAATAGGTGGCGAGCCTATTGCCGCTTATCGGGATATTTTGTTTGCCAGAGCCTCGTCCGTTGATCGGCAGGTGCACCACTTGCAGGTAAGGTTGGCTTGGGACCCTAAGTTCTTGGTGGGAACCCTATGCACCTTTTATATATACCTTTTTATTTATTAGTACGCTTTTACAACTATCATTTCTTTCCTACCAATAATATCTCCATCCAAAGGTTGCCTGGTAGAAATCGCTTTTAGCGATAAGGCCGCCCATTGTACTGTATCTTATGTGAATATTCTTAAAATATTTGTACAAGTGTACAATAAAGTGTATAATAATAAAAAAAAAAACAATACTGCTTCAACTATTTACCTCAGTCACTTCGTACGACATCCACAGAATAATAATTATATCGTAAGTGGAATTTTAGGTCTCCACACAATAATTAGGTCAAGCTGTAACTAACTAATTAGTATGTAATAAAATCTATGGTGCTGAACTTTTAACCCAATTCACGTTATTTGTAGTCAGTCATCAGTTTGGGTGCCTTAGAATCATCTAAACTAGTTCTGTTCATTTCACTTGATGGCGAAAATTGTGTTGTCTATATTTTCAAACAAGATTAATTTTCTTGTCTCAGAGCTTGTCTCCTAAGAATGCACATTGCATGATATTATAAGGCCTAACCTTCCTTAATAACTGTAATGACAACATACATACATACATATACTCACGCCTTTTGCCCGTCGGGGTAGGCAGAGACAACGGAACGCCACTTAATTCTATCCTTAAAAACTTCACGCGCTTCCTCTACATTCACTCTTTTCATACATGCTCGCCGGTTCCGGGTGCTTCGGACCTTTTGTAATGACAAGAGCAAATATATTTTGAATCTAATAGATTGACAAACAAACAGATTATTCGGACTTAATATTATTAATACTGATGATAATGCACCTATCAGTCTGTGTATCACTATTGATATTGAATACATGAGTAATAAGTAATTAAGATTGTTACGCTGATACCTTATTGTGTCTACTCAGGCGGCAGATATGTGACAAATTTCAATACCTGTCCTGAATACCGTTCCTGTGTAAATGGATACAACAGGAACTTATTTTAAAGATTTTTTTTATAATCTCACGCCTGTATCCCCGAAGGGGTAGGCAGAGGTGTAATATTGTACCCACATTTCGCCATGAATTTTTAGGTCCCACGTAATAGGGGATGAACCTAAATTGCCGTTACCGGGCACATCACCAGACTCCGTGCTGCTACTAAGAATTCGGATTTTGGACCACGGACGTCTTATTCTAAAGTTATCTTTTTTAATATCCGATTACAATGAGCCTTTTGATAATTTCTTCGTATAGGTACTTCAAGTAACGTTATGTCTACAACTTCTAGTTCTTTATAACGTTCATAAATATATATAAAAAATCAGCGAACCCAAACTAAGTAATCATGTGAAGTATCTATGCTCCCTTTTCCTCAACAAAGCGTAGATGTATCAAACTGAAATTTATATCAAATACTCAGTTCTACTGTTCCTTAGAGCCGTAAAAAATCAAACTGCTAAGCCAACGCAATCAAAAGATACAGCCGTTTATGCTGTAAATTTCCACTAATTTTCGAAACTTGCAAGGAAATCAAAACCTACAGGACTGCTGACAGCTGACCAGACTATACATTTTCAGATATACCTATTATAAAATAAATTATATGTGTTAATATAAAATAAAGAATTACTGAAACGATAAAGATACCTAAGTCTTTAATTTATGCTCCGCCAGCTTTCCATGTCGTAATGTTATGGATTTCATTTTCAATAAAAATACCATAACTATAACTCGATTGTCGTGATGGGTGAACTTTTACTTATGTACCTACCTAAGTTTTACGGAACCCTTGGTGCGCGAGTCCGACTCGCACTTGGCAGGTTTATTCGTACAGAGAACTCTTACCCAGCAATTTAACAGTTTACGGATAACTATGATCAACAGCATTTTTATACAACTTCTGTATCTATGCTAATGCAGTCATTCACATGCTACTGAAGTGTACCCCTACTAGGCGAGGTTCTTGAATCTAAAAAAATCAGAATCAGAAATCCCTAGACAGCGCCAAGACGGTGATGAAATGAGCGACTGACTTACTTTTCACAGACAATAATAAACACCTAAATTGTATTGAAGTATCAATTATTATTATTGACATATATCAGTTTATCATCAGTTTATCATTATTTATAGATATCAATGGAGATTTATTGCGTAATTAAATGTTGTTAATACGTAAAAGTTGAGAAGCTAATTACTATCAATAATATTGATACATTCATTTAATTACTTCTTACTTATCAGTCTGTGTTTGAGGCAAAATTACAAAATCTTTTGGGTATAATATAGTATTTCGAACAGGGGCGTCGCCAGCCGATTGTCTAGGGGGGAGCAAAGTCGGCAGCCGATGGAGGCCTAGGGAGGGGGGCAAGTTGATATGGCAAATGAGGAAAGTACTGAGAAAAATATGAATTGTTGGGTTTTTTGAGTCTCTAGGGGAGGGGGGCAGCTCCCCCCCTCTGCACTCCGCCCTTGATTTCTATATAGGAATTATCAGACTACCTCCGCGGTGTAGTGGAACGCGGGCAAAATCGGACAAAATTACATACATACATACATAGACTCACGCCTGCTTCTCCAAAGGGGTAGGCAGAGGCATATTAAACGCCCATTTTTCGCCAGTGTTTTGATCCCACTTAATAGGTGGCGAGCCTAATGCCGCTTATCGGGATATTTTGTTTGCCAGAGCCTCGTCCGTTGATCGGCAGGTGCACCACTTGCAGGTGCGGTTGGCTTGGGACCCTAAGTTCTTAGTGGGAACCCTATGCACCCTCGGACAAAATTGTAACTGAGTTTTTCAGATGTTCAGTAGCAGCACGGAGTTTGGCGATGTGCCTGGTAAATGCAATAGGCTCGCTTCATAGACTTGAGCCCTAAACTTCATAACATGGTGCAATCTTGGTGTAAAGTTACATCTCTGCCTACCCCTTCGGGGAAACAGGCGTGAGATTTTTTTTCCACTGAAAAAAAAATGTATTTGAAACTAGTGTCTGTCGGCTTCGCCCATGCGGGTCTGTTATCTTCTTTTGGTCACGTTGTCGGTGACAATAATGCTACGACGCATAAACCTACTTTAGCTGTAAATATTTTAACAAGAATATTGTTGCGTCCTACTTTCAGTACCTATATTTGCCTAAAATTCTCTGCCTATTACTGTCAGTTAGAATGTCTGATAACTGTTAGTCAAACACGCTGGAAGCGCTGAGCAAATTTTGATAAAATTTGACATATGTGTGAAGGCGGTGCCAAGTACAATCATGTCAGCCTAGAGACTTCCACTGCTGGACATAGGCCTCCCTCAGGGTACTCCACACAGTCCGATGTTAAGCCGCCCGCATCCAACCACTTCCCGCAATCTTAGCCAGATCGTCGGTCCACCTGTGTGCCTACGCCTGCTATGTCGTCCGGTACGTGGTCGCTACTCCAGAACCCTCCGGCCCGAATGGCCGTCGGTTCTTCGAGCTATGTGCCCTGCCCGTTGACACTTGAGTCTGGCTATAAGGAGAACTATGTCGGTGACTTTGGTTCTCATGCGGAAAGTGGCAAAATAGTACTTATTAGTTCACAATAAAATTTTCTTCAGATGTCTCTGGCGTTTTTTTTTTAACGATATTATTATGTAAATTGTATTGAAAAGTATATTTGAATTGCATGATCTTGTTGTGAATAGCAGCAATATCCTAGCGGAGATTCGGTTTCATGGTACCTATAGCTATTCAAAGTTATGTGCTACCGATTGTTAAAACGGCGAAGGAAAACGTAATGCATGTCTGAGAGATCCATCAAGTTTTCGGAAAATATGAGAAGTCTGCCATCCCGCAATTGGCCAGCGTGGCGGCCTTAACCTTCTCATAGTTAGAAAAGGCACGGGCCACGTGCCCAGCAGTGGGACAGTTGATATACAGAGCTGATGATGATAAGATGTAAATAACGCAATAAGGCAAAAATAAATTAAAGTTACAGGATACTCGTTTCCGCATCCTCTTAGATTTGGGTATCTGGCTGTTAATGTGTATTTGATTGGCATTTGATTGTGTTTTTACAAATATTTTGGGATAAATTTGTGCTTAGGCGAAGTTTCTTTAAAAAGTCTATATCTACGTCATTGGTGAAATAAAGGCTCACAGACTCCGATGACTCGGTCACGTCGAGAGAATGGGAGAGGAACGTGGTGTCAGGAGAGCGTATGTGGGTCAACTAATAGGGCGTCGTCCTGTCGGTCGCCTCAGATACCGCTGGAAGGACGTAGTAGAGCAAGATCTGAGGGAGCTTCAAGCTAGACTTAAACAATAACACTGTGAATCAATACGAGCGTTTGGCCTATTATACCACGCTGATCAGACAGGTTGGACATGGTTTGATGACGAGGTTTCTCTCTCTTCGCACAGGTACTATTTACTTCGTATATTTTCCTTAGTCAGAATAAAATAGGTAATTAAATTTTGTTTTCTTTAAATGTTACCTCAGAGACTCTATCGATACGGTGCCTTTCATGCTTCATAGCACTAAACAAAGAGTGCTGTGGTTAAAATTATATCTTTTTTGTCTACTTTCTCTCTCTCTCTTTTTTATATTCTGTAGTATGAAAAATGTTTAAATCGTCCTTAAAATCTTAAATAATAAGTGATTACTAGTAGACACAGCACTAAAAGTTACTTCTACTACAATTAAAAGTAAAAGTTTGTATAATTAAAGGTTGTTTGTTAGTTTCACTTTCCTACGCATAAGGCACTGATTCCCTATACACTGACGGCACCACGCCCCGTATGATTTGCCAACCAACAACGTCGCATATTAACGTGTGGGTTGCAGACAAAAACTACAGAACGCATTTTGACGAAACTTTGTAATAATTTCAATCGTATATCAGAGTAGCATATTGCCAACCTTTTGTCCGATATTCGACAAAAGGCTCAATCAATACTCACACAGGCAGACCCGGGTGCAAAACCTAATATGTCACAATAAGTATGTCGCGCGCTATCGTACAATGCTGAGTGTGAACTAGTTCAACTATTCATATCTTATCTGTGGTCTGAAATACTCGCTACAGTCGTAGAATTTACTGTACAAAACAATATCATAGCCCGAAGGGGTATTTGATAAACATTTATCTGAAGATATAACAAGAAAAACCGATTTGTTTGTATTGATTTATCACTCAGATAGTCTTAAAATAGTTTCAAGAATCATTGGAAAATTTCGGCACTCCGTAGTTTACTGCGTCTTCTAGATAGAAATGCAGTTCAGTGATAGTTGCTAGAACCTTCGAAAACCTGCAGAATACAGTATGCGACTTCTTGGGTTGAATACAAAAACCTTTAGAACACAGTATGCAATTGAGATCCCAGGAATCTAATCTTTAAAGGTCGTTCGAAAAACGACATTGTGCGTGATTCTGTTGTTTTGATGGATCAAAGTGTTTTCTGTAGTTGAAATGCTAATATGTATGGACAACAAGACACTGCAAACAAGACTGCCTCCGTGGTCTAGTGGATAGCGTATGCGACTGCAGATCGGAGGTCCCGGGTTCGATTCCCGTGTCGGGAAAAAGTGTTACTGGGTTTTTCAGAATACTCAGTAGCAGCCCGGTGTCTGGTGATGTGCCCGGTAACGGCAATAGGCTCGCCCCCTATTACTTGGGACGTAAAAGTTTATGGCGAAATGTGGGTGTAATATTTACATCTCAGCCTACCCCTTCGGGGATACAGGCGTGAGACTATAAAAAATAAATAAATAAAATAAATAAACAAGACACAAGAATAACATCACAACGAAAGAGCTTCTATGCAACTATTTGTGTAGTATTGCATCAGTAGAACCCTGGTTCTACAGAACAGAGGCCTGATTCTAATTTGGAGGGCCCAAAGCCAAAATTTGGTTTTAGGAGGAGATTGAACCTGATGAAAGAAGGTTTTATCAAGGAACAAGTAATTTTTTTTTGGGACCATATAGATGGTTTTGGGAGTCAGACACTGTTAGTCCCTCTCCTCGAGGGTATTCGAATAAAATGAATAAAACTATTTTGAAAGACGGATACCAAGAATATCTGAACTCGAAAAGAAAACCTATACATAATTATGTTTATCTCTTATGAGGAGGATGGAACTTAGATACATCCGAAAAAAAAATATTATTATGAAGTAACTAAGTTTAACAGTGACACAACTGCCCATCACATATCGAATTGATACAATAAGTTAGGTACTAAGCAATCTACGAATCGGTCTAGTATATCAACTTTCATTCTTGTGTATGTAAAATGACTGCCTCGTTGGTCTCGCGGCATAAATGTGCGCGTGGGATTTGTTTTTTTTATATAATAGGTAATAGGCGGCAAACGAGCAGACGGATCGCCTGATGGTAAACAATTAGCGCCGCCCATAGACACAAGCAGTGTTGCTTGTCACAGGAGTCACAAGTGCGTTGCCGCCCGTTGGGGTTGGGAAAAGGGATAGAATGAGGAGTTGGATGAGGGAGAAGGAATAGGGGATAGGGCCTTCGGCACTCTCACTCACCGAACGAAACGCAACAGTTTAGGTACTGTTACTTCACGTTGATTTTCTGTGAGAGGGTAGTACTTCCCCGGTAGAGCCGGCCCATTCATGCTGAAATCAGCAAGGCTCTACTACATTAAATTTAATTATACATTCTATTTAATTATGTAATATTGTGTGCCTATCCTTTTCTGTAAGCTGGATTCCATCTTTTATAAAAATATATATCTAATATGTGAATTTAAACTATCGTGGTCACTATAATTACTTTTTACTGTTTCTACGGGATATATACCACGTACCTTTGTTTTGAGTAACCGATATTTCGGCACTGTTGCAAGCGCCATGTTCACGGATATACTGAAGTATTGCACGTGTAGTATTGTACAGCGGACGTGTCAAACCACCTAGACACACTCAAAAACACCTCGACTACAAGGTAGAACGACAACCAGCGTACTTACCGTACGTCAAAGGAGTGACAGATAAGGTCTCTAATATCCTTGAGAAGGTTTCTGTTAAAACTATCTTCACTCCTTTGAAGAAACTGTCACAATACCTAAGAACGCCAAAGGACAGTTTCCTCTTGGAAAAGCCGGGTGTATACAAAATTGACTGCAGCTGTGGGAGTTCTTATATAGGACAAACGAAACGCACCATTTCCTGCCGCATCAAGGAACACATCAGGGCAGTCAAAAACAATGAACCACACAAGTGGGCAATAGCTCAACATCTCCTAGACTCGGGTACGAACCATTGGATTGAGTTACATAACCCTCAGGTGCTGTCGACAGAACGCCACTATATACCTAGAATGGTTAAAGAAGCTATTGAAATTAAAAAGTATAAAAACTTCAATAGAGAAGATGGGTTTCAACTGTCGAATACCTGGCATCCAGTGGTACGTCTATGCAAAACCCGTGAACCACAAAAACTTAAATCACGAGCCGACGTAGTGAGTACAGTGTGTCGCGATCGAGTACATTGTGAAAGTGAAAACGGTGGTAGTGGTTGTGCGCGCAATAAACGAGTAAGGAAGCGGGTAGACCGGTTCACTTGTTTATAACATTCATCCACCCGCAATACTTCAGTATATCCGTGAACATGGCGCTTGCAACAGTGCCGAAATATCGGTTACTCAAAACAAAGGTACGTGGTATATATCCCGTAGAAACAGTAAAAAGTAAATATCTAATATGTATTTTTTTAATATACATGAACGCTTGTCATAATTATTCATGCTGTATTTGCCATAATAATATTGTACACTGAACTAAAAATGTATGATTTGGTAAAT
Organism: Euclidia mi; assembly: GCA_944739405.2. NCBI lineage: Eukaryota > Metazoa > Arthropoda > Insecta > Lepidoptera > Erebidae > Euclidia > Euclidia mi. The sequence continues at coordinate 38,143,218 of OX123206.2, forward strand.
GTAATTATATTTTCATAAGTGTGACATATGATTTGTGGGGTTCGATTCCCGGGTCGGGCAAAGTGTTATTGGGTTTTCCGTTAGGAAAATCTCAGTAGCAGCACGGAGTCTGGTAATGTCGGTACGGCAATAGGCTCGCCCCCTATTACGAAACGGGGCCTAAAAATTCATGGCGAAATGTGGGTGTAATATTACACCTCTGCCTACCTCTTCGGGGACACAGGCGTGAGTCTATAAAAAAAATTCTTGTGTTACTGATTGACAACGCAAAGCGATACAATTGGGCGCAAAAAGCTGAAATTTAGCATGTATAAGTATTCCTTGGTTTTAGAAGGGATTGCCCGACGTACCCACGAGATTGAGACAAAATGGTTAAATTATTAAATTAAAAAGAATTTGCCAGTTTATTTGCGGGAATCCTTTAGTTTAAAAAAAAAAGAACATGATTTTCATAACCCTGGACGCGCCTTAGTCAAGTGACCGCGTCAGTCACTCTTTGCATAGAAAAGAACAATTCAGAACATTGTCCACTACTGTTGATATAAAGGTATGCCTACACTAGTGCCTTTTATTCTTCTTCGTACCTCTTGAACTTAAAATCTGTCTAGTGCTGGAATTCCGACCCGCTACATAAGGAATTAGCGTCCATGTGGTGATGGATTAAGAATACGGAATGTCACCACCCCATATCATCCCATCAATGTCGTAAGAGCCAACAGATGGAGCATATTATGCAGAGAATAGCACTGTAAGAGAAGGAAAATTTCATACAAACCATAAACCAACCCGTTTGGCCAGCGTGGTGTAGTAGGCCAATTCCTCCTTTCAAAGGAGAGGCCTAGTCCAACAGTGGACTGTTAAGGGCTGATGATGATGATGACATAAGGATTTTTGTATGCGTTCAAAATCATCATCATCCTCCTAACATTATCCCAGCTGGTCCCGGGGTCCGCTTACTAGTCTAACCGGATTTAAATGAATATTAGTTTTCCGCAGAGCGACTACCTGTCTGACCTTTACAACCTAAAGGGATAGCGATACTTCATGGTTTAGACTAGTTTCAGCTTATTCGGAGGTACTGGCTCACTATAACGACAGTTAAAGATCTTAATGACAGCCGGGACCGACGGAAAAACGTCCGCTCCGAGGCACGAAATAGGCGATAATACGAGGGGAGTTCAATGTATTCTCGGTATAGGTATGAAGAAAAAGACGGAAAATTCTGAATAAATTTTATTTTTCAATATACTCCCCTAACATCTCAATACATTTATTTGTTCGTGAAAGTAACTTTTCAATTCCCTCTGAAAAAAATTTTTTTTCATGGCCCGAAAAATGTTCGTTTATTGCTCCCTTCAACTCTTCATCGTCCGAAAAATGCTTTCCACGAAGGTCTTTTTTAAGATTAGGGAATAGATAATAATCACTAGGGGCCGGGTCCGGACTGTAGGGTGGATGATTGATTTCTTCAAATCCGTACTCCCGCACAGCAGCCTGGGCAAGGCGCGCCTTGTGAACCGGCGCGTTGTCGTGAAGCAGCAACACACCTGCGGTTAATTTTCCACGTCTTTTTTCTTTAATTACATACATACATACATATCGTCACGCCTTTTATCCCCGAAGGGGTAGGCAGAGGTGTATTTCTACACCCACTTTTCGCCAGATATACTTTAGTCCCACGTAATAAGGGGCGAGCATATTGCCGTACCGGGCACATTTTCAGACTCCGTGCTGCTACTGAGAATTTCGTGACAGAAAAACCCAATAACACTGCCCGACCCAGGAATCGAACCCGGGACCTCCCGATCCCATGCGCACATTTATGCCGCGAGACCAACGAGGCAGTCGTATAGGGTTTGATGTCGAGTTTTCCGTCTCTACGCAAAGATGGTATCTGCATCGTGTTAACCCTTAGTCGCCTCTTACGACACCCACGGGAAGATAGGGGGTGGTGACACTTGTATTCTATGCCGTCAACCACACGGCTTTTTCTTTAATTGCCTCCTCTAAATTACGCAGGGTGGTTGCGTATGATGCAGCAGTAATATTTTGACCTTTTTTTGTGTACTCGATTAGCAAGATTCCCTTAGAATCCCAAAACACCGTGGCCATGAGCTTTCCTGCGGACGGAGTGACTTTGAACTTCTTCGGCGGGTCTGATCCTTTTTTGTGCCACTGCATAGAATCTTGCTTGCTCTCAGGGTCATAGTGATGAACCCACGTTTCATCACCAGTAACAATCCAATCGAAAATACTTGGCGCATTTTTACCACAGAGGTCCAAAAACTCCTTACAACAGTCAACTCGCACTTGTTTCTGTAGCGCGGTGAGCATTCGCGGCACCCATCTTGCACTGACCTTTGACAAATTCAGGCGCTCATGAAGGATTGTGTGAATGGTACCCACGGATAGCTTAGTCATTTCTGCTAATGTTTTCACTCTTACACGGGCATCTTCAAGTACAAGTTTTTCGACTAATTTGACGTTTTCTTCAGTAGCGGCACAAATTGGCCCACCAGCGCGGGGGTCGTCTTCAGTGCTCTCTCTACCCCGTTTGAATTCACTTGACCACTTCTGAATTGTAGATAATAAAGGCGCAGAATCTTGGTAAACAGCCACCATTTCTTCATGGATACTTTTTTGAATTTTCCCTTGTTTTGTGAGGAATTTTATCACTGCACGATGCTCGATTTTTTTCATCATTGTCGAATCAGTCATCATAGTTGTCTTTTCGCAATGATATCTTGAATACTAATGGTGGCAATTAAATTAAATTTTGTATTTATACCCTCAAAGAGTGTCATTAACTAATGAGATAATTAAATTACCCTTATCATTAGTATATCACCTCGATACCGAAATATAATACAATATACCGAATACATTGAACTCCCCTCGTACAAAAAAGTCCGAAAAGTCAGTGGTGCGCGCCGTGCATTTAAACCCGATACTATCTGCATGGCAGTCTGTTAGTCTTTTCGTATAGAAGGTATCTTGACTTGGCTATCGCTGCCTTAAGTATGCGTACAGATCGCGAAAAATTAAAAGAATTAACATTTGTTTTTATTTTTAACTTATTGCCGCGGGACAGTGTGAACTGTGCTAAATACTATCTGTGCCGATAGTTATACAATATTCTCTCCGGTACGCTGTAGTTGCTGAACTAGTTTTAGCACAGGCGTTATTTTATACGCTTTCGGTTTCACGTATGTGCTCGAGCTAAAAGCAGAATGAAGATGAAAGTGACCTGATCTTAAAATATCCTGACTCCATGGGAATGAATGCATGCACAGAGGAAATTCTCTTAATTATATTTATTCAAAATGCAGTTTCGATCTAATATCAGAGTCATACTAATGTCACCAATGGTATTCTCATGAATTAACTGATATTTGAATGTTATTGGAATGTTATCGAGACTAGATCGTAAATTGAACAATATGTCAAATTAGACGATAATGATATAAAATTAGCAGAATACCGATTCTAAGTCAACTCTAAATCTAATCTCATTTCGTTTAAATATAGTTTCAACCTCATGTAAAATACGAGAATTGTCCTTCTGATGTTTTATAACAAATCAAATTATGACGGGTAGGGCAAAGTGTTACTGGGTTTTTCCGAATACTCAGTAGCAGCACGGAGTCTGGTGATGTGCCCGGTAACGGCAATAGGTGTAATATTTACACCCACCTTTGCCTACGTCGTCGGGGATACAGGCGTGAGACTATAAATAAAAAAAATATATGACGATAACACATTTTTGTATATACTTTGCCATATTACACTTTTCGAAAAGCCTCTTTACAATCCTTACATGTAATGATGAAATTTAAATAAGATTATTGAACAAATTATACCTTATACTCTTTTAAATACTTCGTATTTTTATTATTCGGTGTTTAAGTATTATATTATTGATATTGTATTATATAATTTTCAAGAAGACGTAAATGTTTTTATAAAGTGGTATAAGTGAGTGCAGATCCTTAGAGCATGCATTGTGAACAACGGAAAACTCTCATTTGAGACGCAACTACATGGCCACGGTGCTCGATAATTCTTCCACGAGGTGAAGCAACCCGACACATTTCTAGATGGGTCACCTATCCGGTTTTCCTTTTTTTAAGCACATAAGAAAGGGTACGATTCATGCTAGGTCTCATAGACAATAGAACAGGTTACCATTTTATAAAGAACCGTGGGCCAGTTACGAATGATTCATTACCGACCAATACATAGACTAATATTAGACCAATAGTCTGTCAGGAAAGAGAGTGATAGCCTAGTGGAGATACCAAGAATTTGCCATACAGTGTATCCAGTTCAAACCCATTGCATGCACCACCGACTTTTCGAAGTTATGAGTACGAATACGTATTAAATTATCGCCCGCTTAATAGTATAAGGAAACAACATGAGGCAATTTGCGTGTTTGAGAGTTCTCCGTAATTTCCTTGAAAGTCTTGGTCAGCGTGGTGGACTGCGTCACGGAGATGCCGTAAAACCGTCAGGCCGTCAAAGATCTGCATGACAGCCATGAAGATCTTTGACAGTTTTTATGGGTCGACAGTACCCCTGAATATATTTCTGGCACAGGTCTGCTAACAAATATTGCTGTATGTATAAAAGGACATTGCTCGGCAATCGTCGGCATAGCAAATATCACATTTGGATAGACTAAAGTGGACCCTAAGCTCCATGGTTAAAGTTCTGGATACAACTGGTATAACCATAGAAGTATAAACAAGATACCTACTTGTTTACTATATCTATGGGTATAACTTCTATGACCATGATTTTGAATAAAATACCCATGTTATTCTGAATTCATCATCAGCCTCTAACAGCCCACTGCTGGACTAGTTAGGCCTCTCCTTTGTAAGGAGGAATTGGGTTGGTATAGGGTTTGTATCAAGTTTCCTTCTCTTACGATGCTGTTCTCTGCATAATATGCTCCCTCTGTCGGCTCTTACGACACCCATGGGATGATATGGGGTGGTGACATTCCGTATTATTAATTATCTGTTGTTTATTTCTATCTGTTGACATATCTGTCATTTTGTACCGATTAATCTCCTTAATGGCGGGACCGGTTTCATTCACAAGCAAACAGCTCGCATTAGTTATGATACTGTATGTGGTCGTGATCTGCGTATTATGGTGACAACCGTGTTGACCTACAATTGTAAAAGGTGGCTAATTACAAATATACAATAGTATTCATATGAATACTCGCTTTGAAGGCTACGACTAAGCCATACTTGGTTCTATAAGATATTATATAATTTTTCTCGGTTATAGTTTAGTTTCTTCATCCCTGCTATTTTAAGGCAGCAACAGCATAGTGGAGATACCAGGAGACTGCTATGTATAAGGGTATCGGGATATGTATAAAGGTGAATCCACGGCGCGCACCACTGACATTTCGAAGTTATATGTCCGTATTAAATTGTTATTTATCAGAGTAAATGTCCCCTGTGGTGACGGACTAAGAATGTAAAGTGTCACTACGACATTTTATTCCATGGGTGTTCTAAGAGACGACTAAGATAACTACACGAAGCAAATAAGTACATTTGGGAAGAGGCGGAAAACTCAACATCAAAGGCTAAATTGTTCAACTGACTTGCGATGTTATTGTGACAACTTTTAGGGGTTGCCTTTGTCCAGTAGTGGATTACGTTAGACTGTATGTCATACGAGTATAATGATGAAAAAAATCTATACTCAGCCTATGAGTCGACTTCTTCGTGCTGAAACCAACTTGGCCATATAGTCCATTGAAATGTTAATTTTTTTTGGGTTTAGCTTTAGTGAAGTTGTCAGAGGACGCAATTTTATTTTATAGATGTCATGAGGAGGTTAGTGTAATGTCAAATTCATGATTGTGGGGTCGCAGCCCTTGTCCTGAGGCCGCCATGTTGAAGTGGTACAAATGGGTTTTCTAGTTTATCTTTAAAATAAAATTGCGTCCTCTGATAAATGCAACTCCAAATGTAATTTTTCAATCGATTGTACTACTATACTAGACCGTGGCTACAAAGTTTGCAATATAATCATAAATTTAAAAGAACATAGGAAATAAATTTAAAGAATCTAAAGTATTTTTGTAGACATAATAAAAAAAACGTTAAACTTGACAAGTTTAGTCAGTGAACTTGTACACAAAATAATATTACTATGTTATGACTTCAAAGAGCAATAACAATAACTAAAAATAGGACCAAAAAACTATAAAATTATTTGTTTTCAGATAAATGTCATTATTATAATTTGAAAATTACGAAACAAACAACTTTATCAAAAGACTAGTTTTTTTGTCGCCATATATTTTGCCAGTATGTAATGTAAGGTCATAATTCATATCCGAATTTAATCTTTCGTTCTCAACATAAGTATAAATTTCGCATGCCATAGGAACGGCCCACGTCCAACAGTGGAGTAACACAGGCTGATGATAATTATAATTAATCGTCACTTGGCCACTGGCCTCTCTGTATAGAATGTACATATTTTAATATATTATGATATTTAATTTATAAATTGCTTCACCTCAAAGTATTCTGCTGAGGTACAATGACACGCCGTATTTCTTATGCCAGTAAAAAACCTTGTTTTTCTTACTTATCTGCATATGTAATAGACTAAAAACATGCTCAGCCTATCGCTTGAACATATATGTATAAAAATTGTTAGATACGTTAAAAAACTACAATTCAACTTACAAAATATTTTAACATTGGTTTTAGAATATGGTAAGGTATCTTCTGTAGATAGTAGAAACTTTACAGAGGTTTATAGAACCATTTCATTAGCTATTATGACGCTAATTTTATTACAAAGTAACATTAGTAGATTGTTTAGATTGTATAGACTGGATTTAAAAAAATCAAAGGTCTAGAATACACAAAATTATTGCGTTACTGCCTAACTGACAGATACCGCACAGCCAAAACTATTGGGCGCAAGAGGCTGAAATTTGGCATGTAGGTACAGTCGAAAAACCTCCCGGTCGGTCACCTTAAGGGCGAGAATCGCTCTGCAAAAAATCGTCGCTTCCAGTACTTTACATGCATATTGACACTCGTATACAAAACCAGTTTCTAGTGTGCCTCGACTCTAAGAACCAGCCAAGGGATTTTTTTCAAATTGTACCAGCGCCGACTTGTTTGATTGTACATAATTATGTTCCTCGGAGACCACCAGGGTGCACTAAGAAAGAATTTCTCGTATTTTCACGAGATCCCGATCCCAGATCCAGAAACGGTTGAATTAAAATAAAATGTTAATGATAAGCTCTTGTCCCTATTGAATAATAAAGTGTTGTAATTTTCGTCTAAAATGCCACTTCACGCCTACATCGGGTAGAATAATTTAAAGTACCAAGTTTGATCGATCACTTGACGAAGATTTGGTACAATGACAAAAAATAATAAGTTATTTGTAGATATTATTTTTATTACTCTTTTGTGCGTGTTTGTTTTGACCTTCTGGGTATCCTTAAATAAAATAAAGAAGTCTTGAAAGCAACACAGTCCACATATCCAAAAGTAAGTAGAAAATGATGATAATCCTGTATAGAAATTGTCAATCAGGGGTTCTATAGGATACTTCCACAGTTATCAAGACATTAAAAAATATTTTTTTTACTGGTAAAGGTAGACAATGAGGAACCATTAAATTAGACAACAATTATTTTTCTTATAAAATATTTCAAATATTTGTTTGTCTTATAAATCATGATGGAAATACATATCACGCTATACGACACAGAAAAATTAAACCAATATGACATTCAGTGTGTAAAGTCAAACCCAAAACAAATTAAATTCGGATTTAAAATACAAGTCATAATAAATGATGCATTTTAAATACCGTGACAAAAACTGTCATTTTTGTAAACAAGGTGTGAATGAACTCTATAACATCATGGTGTAAATACATAAGTTTATTATATGATACCGAGTGTTGTTGTTTCCATAAAGGCAGCGATGGCCTAGTGGAGATACCAACTGACTGCCATGCAAGGGTATCGGGTTCGAATCCTAGGCGCGCATCAATGACTTTTCGGAATTATGTGCGTATTGAATTATTAATTATCGCTTGCCGCGTGCCTCGGAGAGCACGTTAAGCTGTCCGTCCCGGTTGTCATGAAGATCTTTGACAGTCGGTATAGGGAGTCAGTACTTATCTCTGAATAAACTGACATTAGTCTAAACTATGGAGTATCGCTATCCCTTCGGGTTGCGGAGGTCAGACAGGCAGTCGCTCCGTGGAAATGCTAATATTCAGTCAAATCCGGTTAGATTAGTAAGCGGACAAAGAAGTGTTGTTGTTTTCCTCACGTGACAAACTCATATCAATGAATACAGATTTACATAGAAACGCAGTTCTTAAGGACATCGTGTGCCGATTCCAAGTGGGGAAGTCTCCAGTTTAGTTCGTAGTTGGCGCCGTTGGCGGTGCTGGCGTCGTTCTCCGTCTCTCTCGGTCTCGTAGATAAGATACACTGGAGGAGAGAGAGACAGCTGCCGCAGTGCGACTGCCACGCCACCAAGCGGCAATTTGAGTCGCAGAAAATTTGTTTTCAAAGCGCCCATATGAAATGCGCCTCTATGTAAATATCTGAGCTCTTTGGTCATATCTATCTATCCGTCTAAACGTCACTCCTTTCTCCCATTGAGGTAGCCAGAGACTATGTTACGCCAAATGCTCCGGTTCAAACATATTTCTTTCGCTTCCATGCATGCTCGTTGGTTATAGGTACTTTTGATTGGAAGCTTTCTCACTTTTCTCAGCACCTTACCAATTTGTTCGGCTTAAGACCATATTGGGCGTCCTCTGCCGACATCTTCATTCATTCTTATTCGATACACTTCTTCCGTATTTCTTCAATCGTCCATCCGTTCCAAATATCTAAATCATTGCAACATTCCTTTCCTTTGTCACTACATCTTCAATAACGGTAGGTAGGTACATCTTATATACAAAGTCCATGGCAATGTTAGTCATTTAAGTGTTAAATAGTTTTGGTAATGAAAGAAATATAGATTTGCGTCTGTTTAGAATCTTTGCTTAGTATATCATATTCTTCGCAATAAATCAGTTGTATTGTAATAAATTTCCTTGTTCCGTAATACATATACATGCTCGTTTCATATCAATAAACAGTCTAAGTGTTATTTATGCATTTGTTACCTGTTCTCTTCCGCACTATAGATATTCATAATTATGATACAATTAAACAAACTCAACATAGCAAGATTTATACCAATATTGTGAAGATATATTTGTATTTTATTTTTAATTTATATTATGGAGAGAAAATAAATTATTATTTATTTCTATATTTTATTATTGTCTATTTTGTAACAAATATTAAGAAAAAATATATGTAAGGATTGCATTCTTATGATTATTATTTTCAGAACTGAGCTGTGTAACTCATTTAACAGATTTTGAAAACACTGAACCAATTTTTAAGGATAAGTCAAACATCGTGAGAAAACCAGCATAATTATCTAACAGTTATCTAAGTCTAGTAAGATATATCAAGTCTGCCAACCAGCCCAGCGTGGTGTACTGACATAATATGGTGTAACCTTTTTTGAAGTGAGAAGAGACCTGTGCCAGCATTGGGACAGTTAACAAAATTATTTAGCAGATCTTAAAATGAGAGGGACTAAGTCACTCCGCGACCACGACCGGTGCAATACGGTTGAAACGTCGGCAACTCATAGGTATTTATACCTTACGTGAATTAAAAAATATTAGTAGTTTAAAACATAATTGTGTGCTTCGTTACGAGTTCGTTCTGACGTCTAATATCCGAGCCCAGACTGTAATGCCATATTACGTATGTTGGTAGATAGAGGCTGAATTGGAAACACGATATAGAGGAAGGTTAGAAGACTCAAATATCTATAAGATTATGGTTGAATAGATTCGAATATACTTGGCGCCCTTTGCTTGCGGTAAGTTTTTGGTAGTAAGGAATCACGCATAAATAATTTATTTTTACAGCATCTTTTCATTTCTTAAAACCTAAATCTATGTTTGACTGCCTCGTTGGTCTCGTGGCATAGGTTGTAGAGGATCATAGAGGTCTCGGGTTCGATTCCCGGGTCGAGCAAAGTGTTATTGGGTTTTCCGTTAGGAAATTCTCAGTAGCAACATGGAGTCTGGTAATGTGCCCGGTACGGCAATAGGCTCGCCCCCTATTACGTGGGACCTAAAAATTCATGGCGAGATGGGGTGTAATATTACAGCTCTGCCTACCCCTTCGGGGATACATGCGTGAGTTTATAAATAAAAATAAAATCTATGTTTATTGTAACTTAATACTTCCAAACTCACTTATGTTGATATTTATGTTACAGGTCTCAATCGCGTAATTTATATCTATGCTAATATTATGAAGCTGGAGAGTTTGTTTGTGAGTAAAGTTGAACACGCTAATCTCAGGAACCACTGGTTGGATTTTAATAGGTAATATATATATTTATAAAGGAAGGTTATAAGCTATTGCTTAGGCTTTCTTGATAACATTGTGCTATGGACCACGGGTGTGGAGCAGTAGCTCTAAATAAAGCGTGTGTAGTCGCGGGCTCAGCTAGTTAAATTTGTTGTTTACGTACGTAAGCTATTCGAAATCTTAATATATAAAATCCTTTCTTTACTGGCTGACTGACAGACACGCTACAGCCGAAACTATTGGGCGCAGGAAGCTGAAATTTGACATGTGTGTTCCTTGGGGACCGCAGGGGTGCACTAAGAAGGGATTTCCCGAAATTCCCACGGGATGGGCCAAAATGGGTAAATTAAAAAAAATTGCAGGCGTAGCTGCTGGCGTAATCTTGTCTCATCATAAAATGCGTACACTTTTTTGAGTACCTAAACAAATACGTTGGATTCTCTACATCCATTAACTATCCAGTTAGTCTTTACAACCACATCTGGCGTAATCCATGCCTAAACATTGAAGCTAATAGAAAAGTTATTCACATTTTCTTTAAGACCAATGTTACAAATACTTTGAAAACATTAGGCTAGTGGTCCACTGCTTAGCGGACGTACAAATAAAATGGCCGATACGAAAAAAGCCCGGTTCTTTTTTTGTATCAGCCATTTTATTTACTTTTATTTTCTTTAAATAATACTATACTTGGTTCTAGATTTACAATTTACACCTAAAACACTTTTGTGTCTTTCAATTTGATGTTTGTTTAAAGGACTTTTTAGAGTCGGGTGATTTTTTAATACGTATACGTACGTATTTTAGTCTACGTGTCTAATTTTAGTCCGACAAAGCTAGGGCTAAACCTATAACTACATAATTATATGAAGTCCATGACGGTGAATGTATACTTTACTCAATTCACCGAACCGATATCTATTTTTGCACTATTTTAACGGAAAAACTAATGCTTAAACTTACCTGAGCAAATACTAAGAATGAAGTAGGAATAGCGGCCAAGGCACAAAGCAGGTAAAACAGTACCACGTGCCAATATCCACTCCTGGTGGCCAGCACCGCTGCCTCATCCAGTTCCTTAGTCCACGTCATTGTCACCTCAACACCACTTTAAAAACCAAAAACTTGCACTTCGAACAAAACATTTTGAATCTAAAAACGAAAATTTACACTTAGAACATTACTTCCAGAACAATTTTACACTTAGAACTTTACTTCCAAAATGTATTTTGAACTTAGAACATTATTTCCAAAATTTTATTTTGAACTTAGAAGTTTCAATTCGAAACCTGAATTCTAAATTCGGATTTTCATTAATTGATTTTAATTTTTTGTATTTATTTTGTAGCACTGTCGCAGTTTAATGTCTTATTTTAAATTAACAGTCGGTTTTTTAAATAGTTGTCTATGTTTTGCGCTGTTTTTATACCGTACAACTGTTTTATTAGCAAATATTTAACATGACTACCTAAATACACATCACAAGAAAGTTAAACAAAAACACGAAGCACTTAAAAACAGTTTTTCCAGTTCAAATATTTGAAAATAAATTACGATAGTTCAATATTTATCTAAGCCTCAAGACATTCACGTCTGTCTTGTCAGCTCTCATATTTGTACTAAATTTACTCGCTACAAACACACTTACTAAGGGTGGTAACCCGACTAATTGCGATAATCCATTGTTTCATAACCGCTTTAAATACACACATGTTGTTTTTATTTAGTCGTGTTATACCGATAAGGTAAAATATTTGCGCTACTATCGTATTACTTCTCGCATTGAACTCGATTGTGGTCGCCGGTCAAAAGTCAAAGCTAAACTCATTTTTCTTTATAATCATTTATAATGGTATGATGATAAACTGCTCTTCGTAATAAACATGCAACTAGTTGTGATATTTTAATTGGTTGTTATTAATACCAATAAAAAATATTTCCACTTGCCTCGTGCCTTGGTGAGCACGTTAATCCGTTGGTTCTGGCTGTCATAAAACAGACTTCTCTACAGTCGTTATCAGTCAGTAAGTGTCCTTGAATATACTGACTCTAGTCTAGATCAGCCCGTGTGGTGACGGATTAAGAATACGGAAGGTCACCACCCCATATCTTCCCATGGGTGTCGTAAGAGCTGACACAGGGAGCATATTGTGCAGAGAACAACACTGTAAGAGAAGGAAAACTTGATACAAACCCTATACCAACCCGTTTGGCCAGCGTGGTATAGTAGGCCAATTCCTCCTTTCAAAGGAGAGGCCTAGTCCAGCAGCGGACTGTTAAAGGCTGATGATGATGAGTCTAGATCAACGAAAATCAATATCCCCAGAGGTCGAGCCGACACTGAAAAGCTTATATTCAGTCAAATCTCGCAAGACTGGAAGGCTGCCTTCAGAATCCTAGGCGAGAGTCTAATGCAACCAGGTTTACAATAGGACGATGATGACCAACAAAAATACATAGTGTAACGTATGCCGTTGGGAATCCAAAGTATAATTGAGGCGCATTACTTTATCGTTACGGTGGGTCAATGACGCTGTTATGGTGCTTATGGATTTAATGTGGTATGAGGCCTACGCGACACAGAGTGATCCACTCTTGTTACTAGAGTTACTCTTAGGAATCACAGAATGGCATGTCAGACCTAGCATACTAATAGATGTTGCTATTTAAATAAAATACGCAAGAAAAGAAAAGCAACCAGCACTCGACGCGCACGCCATATTTGCGTCCTTAAATTATGAACATAAAATACGCAAAACTGTTAGCTACTCGAGACTCAAACAACGCTAATCTGATGTATATGTTATCAAACTTTTTCACATACAAATAATATGCACCTACGCGCCGCTCCCTATATCCGTTACTACGCAGAGGGACTAGAGTCACAGAATAAAGAATAGTACTAACGTACTAGAGTTCAAACCCACGGCGGACACCAATAACTTTCCGAAATTCTTCTTCTTCTTTTAGTGCCTCTCCAACTAGTGGAGGTTGGCCGTTAGCTCCGTGTACTTCTCCTTGTCTTTAGTGAGGCGGAACAGCTTGGCAGCTCTTGCGATCCCCGTCCACTCACTGATGTTGCGGAGCCAGGATTTCTTTCTTCACCCGACCTTTCTCTTCCCAGTGACTTTGCCTGTCATTATGCAACAGTCCATATCTAGCGTGCCGGAGCACATGGCCCAAGTATGCAACTTTTCTCTTTTTGTAAGTCCGTAGGAGCTCTCGTTTCTTCCCAATACGCCGCAAGACTTCCTCATTCGTGATTCTCTGAGTCCAACTGATGGCAAGCATTCGACTGTATATTTTTGTTCCGAAATTAAGTGCAGTTGAAATGATTAATTATTTACGCTTGCATTATGGTAAAGGAAAACATCGTTATGAAAATTCCGCATCTGAGATTACTGTATAAAGATCCCGAAAGATAAAGGAATCGTCAAAGATCATCAAATAATCTTATTTTTATTTGAAGATAGTTTTGTAATGTAGGGACTATATGTATGGGAGCTAACATTCCAACTTATTCACATTATGTTTGTTTTTAATACCTACTTGTAATGATCTTCTGTAATTAATGTTACACCAAATCCTTACCATTTATAAATATAATGTGTTATACTACCTAATACCAGTATTTATAATCAGTGACTATTTAGACAAATTTTCTTTTTGCTTGTCAATTTTATTGTTGCTAATCAAAATGTTATGCTCCACTCTCAACAAGTTAACTTAGGAAGGTTTTCTGACATGCAGTAAAAAAGAGAAATCTAGAAATTACAAAATATAAAAATACGCTTACCAGCTCTTAACGATTTATATCATCATGCTATAAAACGTATTCTGTATTAATGAAGATAATTATTGCAAAATCCAAAAGATCTTTATTTAAATATCTTGTATATTTTTTTATTCTTAGAAAAGGCTGTTAAAATCATTTTGTCTGTTAAGTCATCAGCAGAAAGTTGCGAAAAGTCGACATAATTTATTTCATTTTTCAGTCTTCAAACAGTAAAATAGTCAATTTGCTTGATCTCAAACGAAACCTAAGTGACGTGACAATACAGTGAGTTTCGATAGTAGCCGATGTCATATCAAATCTAATCCTATAAGGGTGTGGTGCGTTAGACAGCGTGTCAACAACTCTGACAAGACGAGTGTTGTTTGTGCAGAACTTCAAATAAATATTTATTATTTGTTTGGTTTGAAATGTTTTTTGTCAAATATACACGTAGTGACATGTTATTAAACTTGTATAGTAATACCACGGTAATATAATCTAACAGTATTGTAACTCGGCCGTCTTCGTGAGTTATATACCTACCAGACGCGCCGCATGCGAGCTGCGGCACGATAGCGGCTGCGGGTACTGTAGGTACAGTCCGCACAGTCTAATGGGTACTCTGCTCGCGGCGCGTAGGTATAACTCGAGTTTCGTGCGTTTGTATGGAGTTACAATACTGTTAGATATTATTACCGTGGTAATACACTTGCGGATAGCAATGTTAGTTACTGCCAATATAAATATTATGAATACGTGAGACTGTCTGTTTCGCTTTAGTGGCTGTATCGATTTTGATTAATTTTTGCACGGAGATAGTTGGCCCGGGATATAACGTAGTAAACGTTCCAATTTATTTAAAAAATCAACTCCTAATAAGCTACACATAGTAAGGGATGAAAATGTAGTTAGAATTTGGCACATATCCATTTTTAGATTTAAAAAGCAGCTGATTTTTAAGTCTTACAAATTTCTAAATATGTTTTTAAGTTTTTAAATTACCTTTGTGGTATTTCCTGTTGGAATACTTTACCTAGTCGCTATTTTAATTATAGACATAATAATTATGTTTACCATTGACCATAATTTTATTATATTTATTTATTTTATCTTTTTATCCAGTATGACGAGTAAGTATGACAAGAAGACGACAAGTACACTTGCAACCTGTTTTTTAACTCACAACTAGTACACTCGCAACCAAAAGCTTATCCAAACTCCAAAATAGGAATTTGTGCAGTTTTGATACCAAAAGTATAATTTTGGATCTAAATAGGAAAAACTTTTTTTTTATAAACTTTCGCCTTTATCTCCGAAGGGCCTATTCCTTCAGGGATAAAGGTGGATGGGTGGCTAGAGGTGTAATATTACATCAATGTAATAGAGAGCGAGCCTATTGCCGTTATAGGCGGCGCTGCTACTGAGAATTTGGAAAAACTCAGTAACACTGTGCCTAACTCGGGAATTGTACCTAGGACCCAGTCAGCAGACCTGGACCACGGTGGCAGTCCGACATTATCTAAGAATGACGGAAAATAACGTTCAAAGTCCATTATCTCTGCATTTAGGTATTTAACATATCTTCTAACTCTTATATAAACATGAGTCTCTTTTACCTGTTCTTAAAATAAATTAACGTGACTAGCCAATCATTTTTGTAGATTACTCAATATAAGGGTCGATTCATAACGATATAGAATACGACATAAACGCTTATAAAAATCACTAATATGTTCGTTCGTAATAGGTTGGCAATGTAAAGCAACCGGTCGTTACTTGGATGGGTGACCACATGTGGTGTTTACATTAGAGCGCTAACGTGCTTCGGCAAGTATTAAGCTGTCGGTCCGGGCTCTTGTCTCAGGGGCAATTCTGCCCTCCCTAACCGCGCAGTAACAGCAAAAAAATTATATAGGAATTTAAACTTTCGTATTTCGTGTAAAATTTTAAATTCTTATATGATGTTTTAGCTGTTACTGCACTTTAGGTTCGTAGTTAGGCCACGTTGGAGGCCTAATATCTTCTTGGGTTTACGCTAATGTCACACATTGAAATTAAACTACGGCAGACTGCCGTGACCATGAATCCTGTAAAGAATAAAAAACGTCGGCTAGTAATAAATTAAAAGATGTAGTTTATAGATCATTCGGTTTAAATGTAAAAGTCAAAAGTCAAAGTCAAAATCATTTATTCATCTAGGTTACAAGGTGACGCTTATGAACGTCAAATTTTTAAAGTAAATTACTAAAGTAAATTACTAAAGTAAATTACTAATGCTTCTACATTTACCTTTACTGCCTCGTTCGCAAAGCAATAGGAAGAACCACGAGAAAGAACGGACGATAAAACTCGTGGCCACTCTTTTTAATCGCCAGTGTTATGGTACATATTTTGTTTTTGTAAGGAGCTGCAACTGTTTCACATTGTAATTAATTACTTGTAAATAGTAAATAAGAACATACATAATACTTAAACAAATATGCAGTTACTAAATTAAGTGCTTTTGTAGTCTTCCAATGTGAATCTTGTGTAACAGGAGCATCTAACTCAATGAAACCAGTATAACGCGATAAAATCCGTAAACTGTAGTTTAATTTCAACACGTCTAAGGCCTCTGGGTCGTTTAAGAAACTCCGCCACAAAAGGTAGTTGACACCATTCTTTATTCTATGGCTGACAAAAAATAAAAAAGGAACCATATATCGCGCTTCACATATTTTAATTGGAAGGTGTACTACAAAGCGCAAACACGGCTAGGCTTTGTACTGAGACTATATGAAAAAATTCGGGCAAGTGCGAGTCTGACTCGCGCACCGAGGGTTCCGTACGCATTTTACCTTATTTGAGGTTGATGCTAATTACGCTACTCCTCCAAATCTGAGGTTCTAGTACCAGTTTGCACTCGATCGTCACGGTGGACGATAGCCTAGATGACAGGAACAATTTCCATACATTTTCTAAATGCGCCCCCTAGCGGTCTCTATCGATCGCTTCTCTCCATAAGGGGCGCTTTAACTCTCTCTGTACGAGCGCCCATACAAAGAGTACCTGCTATCTTAAATGGAGTCTACTATGTATGTATGGGGACACCCTTAAATTTTCCACTGTTTTTTTTGTAGAGGTACATAGGAGATATGGTCAAAATTAGGTTTTTGCGAAAACTTGTAAGTACCAAAATTAACCTTAATTTTCAACTTTTTGAAATTTTTGTAATTTTTTCTTTATTTGTGCTGTAAGACCCTGCTATTGGCCAAATTTCGGGATTCTAGTTCAACGGGAACTACCATATAGGTTTTCGACCCAAAACCTATAGGGTACTTACGGTTGACCTAGAATTGTCAATTTTGGTCAAAACCAAGGTCTTACAGCACAAGTAAAGGAAAAATTCCGAAAATTAAAAAAAGTTGAAAATTAAGGTTCATTTTGGTACTTACAAGTTTTCGCAAAAATCTAATTTCGACCATATCTTTTTATCGGGTTGACCCAGGACCCTAATTTTTATACACCTAATAGGAACCACAGACCTCAGTATCTGGTAAAAATTTCAATTTGCTAGGTCCACCCGTTCCTGAGAAAATCGGTGGTGACACACGGACAGACAGACAGACAGACAGACAGACAGACAGACAGACAGACAGACAGACAGACGGACAAGAAAGTGATCTTATAAGGGTTCCTTTTTTTACCTTGTGAGGTACGGAACCCTAAAAACAAAACAAGTTTCATACAATAACGTAGTACTCCATATTTTGCTTATATCATTCTGTCCATCCCAAGGTTGCCTGGAAGAGATCGCCTTAGGCGATAAGGCCGCTGATTGTACATTATCGTAGTTTTAAGTCACTTTACAAAAAATGTACTGTACAATGTTATGTTCATCATATCAGCCAAACGACGTCCTCTGCTGGACATAGGCCTCCCCCAAGGTTCTCCACACAGACCGGTCTTGAGCCGCCCGCATCCAACCGCCTCCCGCGATCTTGACGAGATCATTGGTCCACCTTGCGGGGGGGCCTACCTCTGCTGCGTCGTCCGGTACGTGGCCGCTACTCCAGAACCTTTCTGCCCCAACGGCCATCGGTTCTTCGAGCTATGTGCCCTGCCCACTGCCACTTCAGCTTGGCTATCCGGAGAGCTATGTCGGCGACTTTGGTCCTACTGTGGATCTCCTCATTTCTGATTCGATCTCGCAGGGAAACTCCAAGCATAGCTCTCTCCATCGCCCTCTGAGTGACCTTGAGCGTTCTGATAAGACCCATAGTGAGCGACCACGTCTCTGATCCGTAAGTCATCACTGGCAACACACACAGGTCAAAGACTTTCGTCTTGAGACTCTGCGGGATATCGGACGAGAAGATATGTCGTAGATTCCCGAACGCTGCCCAACCGAGTTGGATTCGACGATTGACCTCCTTTTTGAAGAACGCTCGCTAAATGAGGGTTGGCGGCATTCACATGTCTTTTAAGAACGCTATGGAGAACATTTAGCAAGCGACTAATACACACTTGTAAGCAACGATAGCTATGTGAAGAGACTGCTACGCAGAGAGTATCGGGTTCGAATCCACGGCGCACACCAATGACTTTTAGAAGTTAAGTGTGTATTAAATTGTTAATTATCACTTTCTTAACGGTGAAGGAAAACATCGTGAGGAAACCTACATGTATGAGTTTTCTCCATAATATTCTCGAAAGACATGTGAAGTCTGGCAACCCACACTTGGTCAGCGCGATGGACTATGGCCTTACCCTTTTTATGGTGAGAGGAGGCCCCTGCCCAGCAGTGGGACAGTATATGTACAGGGCTGATGATGAATACGCACTTAACTTCGAAAAGTCTTTGGTGCGTGTCGTGATTCATTGTATGATTTCGTGCTACCTTAAAACTTGCAAGTCACGGTTCGTCGCGTTAAGTTTCTGTATAAGCTGACACTGCTAACCTTTTGTGCAATGACTAATACTAAACTTGGAAAATTACTGTCTATCTCATTGCTTAGGTGGCATCACTTCCCATTACTAAGAAATGTTTTATTGTTTTCCATTGGATACATTATATTTGTATAATGCTTTGTAAATTGTGCTATAATATATCTTCCTTGTTTACGTGAGTAATGAATCACTCGTTTGGAATAGATATATTGTATTAATAGCACTTGCTAATAAATCATAATATTACCGCGTTTATTTTTTTTTCTTTATACCATCGTATTCGGCAAAACCAAAGAAGAAAACAAGAATGGAAATATTACTCTTTGTAAGAACCAGTAACTTTGATGTTTTTTTTTTAAAGACAACTCCCGCATTAGGACTAAATCCTGTGTCGCGGGGGACTTTACAAACATACAACTAATGGACACAATGAACACCCAGACTCGAAACAACAATTTATGAATCACACAAAGTGTGGCCTCGTGTGAGAATCGAACCCACAACACCCGGCGTAGTGTCTAGCAGCGAGGCGGCCGCTTAAACCACTACGCTAACCGTGCAGCCAGTCTGACTAGGTTGCGATTAACCGTGATTAGCGTGGCCCCACCGTTAAGGAAATTCGCAGGATAGCGGGGTGGTACCGTGGACGGTAGTACGTGGATACAGGCGTGAGTCGATAAAAAAAAAGTTGGGTGGTTTTAGTGAGTAAAGACCTAGATACATGTAGTGTTAATCTGATAACTAGATAATAACGATTAGAGGCTGCTAACTAGGAGCTGACGCCATGTAATAGGATCCCAAATGCGAAAACCAAAAACAATCAGTGGATTCACCCGTCAAGTGAAGAACAGCTGAATGGTATAAATTCTATCAATCGCTTTACTTTCCTAGCCCTAGTTTAGAAGGCTCAAATATGCAACTCTGTCGTATGTTCCCTTATACCTGCCACTGAGGCTGTTTGTGGACACCGCAATGATTTTAGAGAGCCAACGCCCTTGCTGAGTCTTATACATCCTTTCTACCAATCATCATCATATCAGCCGTAGATGTCGACTGCTAGACATAGGCCTACCTAAGACTCGCCTCGTAGACCAATCTTAAGACGCCCGCATCATCGCAACAAGATTATCGGTCCACCTTGCAGGACTACCTCTGCTTCGAATCATCATCATCATCATCATCAGCCTTTAACAGTCCACTGCTGGACTAGGTCTCTCCTTTGAAAGGAGGAATTGGCCTACTATACCACGCTGGCCAAACGGGTTGGTATAGGGTTTGTATCTGCTTCGAATATGTGAACTAAAATAACGAATCGTGTACGGAAGCCTATAAAACAGTTTCCAGTGCGATACATAAAAATATCCTTTGTCAGTTTGTCATATTGTTCATAAAAGTTTACCTCACACATTTTCACGGTAACAGAAGCCTTTTGCTCTTTGAAAAAAGACCGTTTTTGACTACAAATCCAAATATTACTTTACACCTACATAATTTAAATCCCATGGCATTTTTTGCTCAGTTGGCAATACTGTAGGTAATTTATTTGTGGTTTTCCTTAAGGCGAGGATTTCCGAGCGCTCAAAGCTTTTGAGGCGCCCCCCTTCCCCAGTTCGCGAGTATAATTACGATCAATCGCGACGCGCGACGCGACGCACCTGCCGCCATATTATGTAGGTATAATACTTTCGCGCCACAGTATAGAAAATTGAAGCAGTATATCAATTGAAATATAAACTTACTTATCGAGTATAAATAATTTGCAAAGTTTTTGTTTTGAATAAGTAAACCTTTATGAAATTCGAAAGTAGTTTTACAAAATTGCTTTTGTTTATAGTGACAATAGTAATCAGTAGATAATTTATGAACATTATGTTTGTTGTTAATTATAAAAAAAAAACTTATGATCGCTCGCAACTCGCAATGCGAAAGTATCGCTTGTTCGATATCAATCTTAGGGAAAAGGATTAGATTAATATAAATTAATTAATTCATTGCTACTGTCAGCAAAACAACGGCATAGAACCAATAATACACATAAAGGGTAAGATACTCATAGCTACTTTTAATCACCAATAATTACATTTTGTTATATTTATTTTAACTATGCAATCTCTAAGATACTACTCTGTCAAAAAAGTACCGGAAAAAGATCAATAATACACAAGATTTTTATTACAGGGCAATAGTTATAGCAATATACTCATGCAAACACACGTGCATGCATAATAAAGGAGATCACCCAGCCCCATACAAATTTAGGCTATTCTAAAAGTGCCGGCCATCGATAAATATGTACTAAATATATGTCGATGGTGCCGGCCAACTAAAATAAACTTATAGAATATTACGAAATAAACATTTTTTATTACTACACTAAGGTTCTAAGTGCAGTCTGTGAGATCATATTCCAGCTCAAAGAATCTATTCTGTTCCTAAAATAAATCCTAAGTAATTACTGTTATTCAATCCAAGAGCGAAATATCTGATTGATAAGCATTACTGCCTCACAGAAAGAGACGCTGACGTTCCAAGCCATCACGCACCAGACTATGGCCAGGGCAGGTAGCGAGGATACGACTGTTAGACTACAGGCCCATGTCCAAAATGGATGGGTCATATGAACCACCAGGTGACGTATATAGGACGATATAAGAGCATAAAATAATAAGATTCAGCACTATGCCGTCACTTGTAATTTGACACGAAAACGCTGTAAACCATCATAGCGGTTGAGTGATATCACAAAGTACAAAACAAAACAATCCGTGAATGAAGTCTGGTCTGATGCACCCACTTTTATATTGTTATATTCGATTTGACAGTTTGAAACTTTTACTTTTTAGTTGTATTTACTACTAAAACGTCAACAACATGAATGGTGGACGTACTGTTTGACGTAATGCTCTCTGATTGGTGTTCACTGTCACAAGAATAAGTAAAAACATTATGTTTTAGTTTTAGAATCCTAAAAATTACATTAATCTTTATCCTTTTTATAATAAACTAGAGGACGCCAGCAGCTACGCCTGCATTTTTTTTTAATTTATCCGTTTTGGCCGATCCCGTGTGAATTTCGGGAATTCCCTTCTTAGTGCACCCCTATGGTCCCCAAGGAACATACATGCCAAATGTCAGCTTCCTGTGCCCAATAGTTTCGGCTGTAGCGTGTCTGTCAGTCAGTCAGTAACGCAAGGATTTTATATATTAAGATAATAAACTTTATTGACATCTTAAATCATAATGGATCTATAGATACTACAATCAAACCGATTTATTCTTAGTGGACACAAGCCTATTGACTTAGAAGTTTGGTGTAATAGTTAAAATGTTTACAACAGTGTGTTCTATTAAAATAACACAATTTATTGATTGGCCGGCAAAATAAAAATTAGCCCTATTTGGGTGATCTCCTTTAGGCGCTGCCATCGGCAAGTAGTAGTGAAAAAAGTTAAAATTTTACATACATACATACGTACGAAATGATACTCCTACACCCACAACGCTTATTTTCCGCCAACCAATAACAAACTCTAGTTTTCGTTATTATTTGTCGCTCAAATTGATATACTTACCTACCGAACACCTTACCTACCTTTCTAAGCTGTGACACCAGTGCATACTTCCTCGGCGTGATAAATAATTACTATAATATCACAGTCAAATAATCCATACAGTCGTTCGACGAACGCGTCTAGACGGGTCAATCGTGCGGGGGGCAAGAGGTGAGACGCGGGAAGAGAGGTACCTACTTACGTATGTCGCCTTAGTTCCTAACTAGGTACATGTTTTTGGGGGCTGCCGCGTGCTTGTTTTTTGTTCGTTACTTATTCATTTGCTTATGAATATTAATTAAGATGGTGCATACGACTTGTGCTGTGAGACATTGCAATTCTTTATGCTGCTTAAGGATTACAATAAATATGGATTTAAAAAATCTGCGATTTCATTAATTTACTTACACCAAAAAATAAATTTCATTAATTATAATTATTTATATTATTTTGAAATGAATGTAACTATAACCACTTGAAATAATGTGCACGTACCTACTAATCTACTAACATTTTACAATATCTCATGTTTGGCTAAATCACAGAATAAATTAGTAATTACTGTACGTAAACAACATGGCAGACGTAAGAAAATATGCGTTGTAAGTAAATATTCGATTCAAGTTTGATTTTAATTTCATGCAATAAGTACCTAGTATCTTCGTATTAGGTAAGTACATATCACATATTACTATGTATCTTGGTAACGGCGCGTCCTAGCTCAAAAATAACCATATTTTTGGCCCCCTTTTATAAACCCCCACATGTTTTCCGTCTCATAGCCCGGTCACCCATCCATAAAATGACCGTGATGTCCATTGCTTTACTTTGACGTAGTTTGCCCGAAAATAAATCTGCAAAATACCTACTTCATATCGATGACATAGGCTCTTCAAGCTGATCCCATGGTTACCCATCCATTCAACGACCGCTATGTCAATCGCTTTATTTCAACTTGGTTTGTACGATAAAGACCTAATGAAAAATGCTTCATATCCTTAATCCGCCTCTCACGACACGACACCTGCGAGATGAAATAGTTGCTGACTGACACTTTGTATGCAAAGCTGTCACCGCACGAAAAAATGCATACTGTTTTATAATATGTTTTTATTTATCGTTTTATTATTGTAATATAATAAATAAGTGATTTACACTATAATAATGAGTAGCGTAGCAATTGTAATATTTTTCTATAATAAATAGACGGTGTTTAAATAAGTAGGTATTGTTTACATGTGGCAGCCCTAGCCTCCTTACCCTTGTCTAGACGTTGTCGGCTTTTTCTTCGAGATCAAAGGCGTCAGACTACTGTATGTCTTTATACTGTGATAATATTATGAGGTGTCCATTGTTTCGTGTTTGGTAATAGTGTGGAAATCAATGATATTATTGGTGGAAATAGTCAATAGAATTATTGAATAGACGGAAATTCATTTTTTTTTGTTTTTGATCGCGCTAGTCTTAGGAACTAGCAGGCCAATTTCTAAGATTTATTTGCTTCTCTAGCCCATTTGTTGAGGAAGGTTATACCAAATAACATCACGCCACTACCCACGAGGGTGGGGCAGTAACCATAAATACCACTAAGTAGGTAACTGCGGATATTTGTATTTATTTAGGTAGGTAGGTACCTATAAAATTCGCTTGTATAGCTTTTAGGTACATCTCACATTTTATTTCCGTATATAGGTACACAGAATAAAAGTGTAAATTATTGTATTAGGTAGGTACCCAATACAACAATAATACTATAAATCATCCACAATATACAACAAATCAATATTTTTCTAAAGTACTGTTACCTAACTATGCTGTTGTTATCAAGTCGTTATCTTGTCCAATAATCAAAACGATATTTTTAAAACTATACTTCTTACTTATATATGTCCACTATTATTACTTACTAAAAATTTACAAACTAAACCTAGATGTAATATATTTATCAATAAATGATGATGACATTCGTAACTGACGATAAAATAATTCGTAATCCTGCGGTGCGCTCTGCAAACTAGCGATACGTCCTGTCTCCATTACATCCCGCTAGGGACTGAACGACGCCGGAGAGAGCGCGTCGGCAGTAGGAAATTACGTATTTTCGGTATTATATTTTTGTATATATTAAAATTCATAATGTGATTGCCGAGAACCATCCGCTTTTACATGACCTTTCTTTTGGTATACTTTTGAAAATTCTAATCCCAATACAACTCAAATGAAACGGGAAAAGTTGTTTCAACAGACCTACATTCGCGATTATTTTCTATCGTATCAAATGACAGTAATCGTGTTTCGAATGGCCGAAATATAAAGATCTAATGCTGTAGAATAACATATATTTTTTTCCGAATTTAAATCTCTGTTATTTACAAATAAAACGCGTTTGGCCACGCTAGATAACTCTGTATTTTGGGAAATCCTCGCCTTAAGCAGTGTAATTGAATCTATAAATATATCATTGTTATTGTACGTTACAGACGTCTTGTTTTCGAGTAACGTTCAATAAAATATCTACCTTGACTTATTTCAGCTCCTTGGCAATATATAGTCACGTGCTACATTAATTATTAAATACAAAACACATATAGGGCAACGATAGCCTAGTGGGGATATAGTCAAACTACCATGCGGGGGGTTCGGATTCGAATCCACGGGCGCGTATCATTAGTAAATTTTCGAAGTTAATTGCGTATAAAATAGTTAATTACCGCTAGCCCCGTGCCTCAGAGAGCAGTCGCCGTCGATCCCGGCTGTCATGAAGATCTTTGACAATCGTTATTGGGAGTAAGTTATCCTTGATAAAACTGACACTATTCTAAACGGTCTTCCCTATTCCGTGGGCATTTTAGGAAATCCCTTCTTAGTGCACCCTTACAGTCCCGAAGGAACATACTACATGTCAGCTTCTTGCTCCCATAAGTTTTCTATACATATATACATATCTGACTCGCTCGTAAAAGGGCCAAGCCTTTATTTGTGGCGGTGGCGCTTTCCAATCAAGACTTTAGACCTGTTTTTCTAGATATACTTCTACGTTCTATACTCGCCAAATGCAATGTTATTGAGCCTAATCTTTGAAATTAGACTTTAACCATGATTCCACCCGCGTGAATTATACAAATTCAAACTCATTTATTTATATAGGTTACAAAAGCAACAAACAATACTATCAGTGGCGTGTGTCTTTGTAGCATTTAAAAAATCTAGCGAGAGATAACATTATCTCTTTGTCTCTCTCTACATTATGTTCCTTTTTCTATATCTATGGTGTTTGATCCCTTAAGTGATCCAGTATTTTTACTTATTTTTTCTACCTTATATTGTCCTTTTACCCGACTACGGCGAAGCCGGCAAAAGCGTGGCAAACTATGTAGGTATGTATTTTGTACGACTTTTATTACCAGCTATATTATTATTACCAATATGATTACACCTACCTATTGTATGAATTGTAATAATTAAGCAATAAATATATAATAAGTGACACATTATTACCTGATAAGATACTGATCTCGTATATTGCGTAAACGAAATCGGATGTTAATAATTTGACAAACAGATAACGTAACAAATTTCTTAGAAATATCGATAAATCCGACGTATGTCGGTTCTTTCGATAATTTGTGTATCGGCCCGTATTATAAATATATACATACCTACCTACTTACCTACTTATAAAACTTCACATACCCTGATATATTTATAACATAACTTCACGCCTTTATCTCCGAAAGGGTACGCAGAGGTGTATCACTCATCCACATTTCGTGGGAGCGAGTCTATTGCCATCTACCGGGCACATTATTAAACGAGCGATAATTAACAGTTTTTATGCACACAACTTCTAAAAGTCAGAGGTGTTCGCGGGGTACCTGGGGTTGAACCCTAAACCATCTTCTTGGCAGTCCGTTACGTACGCCCCTGATCTATCGCCGCTAATAACATAAATACTATATGAGCCCGCAGTTATTTAAGGCTACTGCTCCGCTCCCGTGGGTCACAGCGTGATGTTATATGCCTATTAGCCTTTCTCGATAAATGGGCTATCTAACATATGTTTTATAGATATCTTACATTTCTGAGAATGATAGATGTCTGAGAGATCACTCTCAAGTCTCACGGCTAATATTCTCAGAATGGTGTACGTAGTAGATACGTAGACAAGACAATAAATAATTCAATTCGTGAGATAGTGACCCTCCGTAGGAACTGTGCAATTGTCCACAAACGATAATGTGTCCGTGTATCTGACACTCAATACTGACCTGGATTTGTCAGTTATACCAGTACTTACATGGTGTAAAAAGATCATTAACGGAAGTTAAAATCCCATATTCTACCAATCATTACGACCATGTTCTACCTTGGCAACATAATTGGGAAATTATTGCGTCAGCAGATATTGAAGGTCAAAGTTACCATATTATTATTTTTTTTCTAATTATTACAAATTCGATGTATTTCTCGCGCCAATTTGTCCAATACATGTCCTATGCTTTCATGGGTAAGTATGTATCTCGAGCATTGCGAGCGCACACACTTTTTATTGCAGCTTATAAACTTTTTAAGAGCGTTTACGCCGTACCTACGGCTTTTCATACAAATTTTCAAGTCCTTATTTTTCAAAATGAATGTACCGATTTTAATGAAAATTCATACACATAAGCAGGATATATAGGTCTAAAAAGTTAATTGAAAATAATTTCGAAAATAAGTGTAACAAAATTAGGCCGATTTTAAATTTTCCATAGAAACAGGTATTTCCAATTATATTTTTTTAAATAAAATATTTCGAAAATATTTTCAATTAACTTTTTAGACCTACATAATTATGTATCCTGCTTATGTGTATGAAGTTTCATTAAAATCAGTTAATTCATTTCGAAAAATAAGTACTTGAAAGTTTGTATAGAAAGCTGTAAGGCGTAAACGCTCTGAAGCCTAATTTTTTTTCGTTTTCTATGTAATATTTTTGCTAACTTTTTGTTGGTTGCTTGCTCTAAGCTGCCAGTAGAGGCAGGTGAGGGCTGGTAGCCTACCCTGGTATTGAGTTTGGTTAAACTTGGCGCCCGCCATGGGTAGACAGGACAGCTCTTGTACCCAGTCTTCTTCCCGTAGGGTGCCTTTGGTCTGCATTCGAGGTGGTTTGTAGTGGCGGCCCTAGATCCGAAGGGATTTTCCACCTCGTATAAACACCCGTATTTTTAGGGTTCTGTACCTCACAAGGTAAAAAAGGAACCCTTATAAGATTACTTTCTTATCCGTCTGTCTGTCTGTCCGTGTGTCACCACCGAATTTCTCAGGATTACTTAGGAACGGGTAGACGTAGCAAATTGAAATTTATACCAGATACTGAGGTCTATAGTTGCTATTAGGTGTATAAAAATCAGGGTCCTGGGTCAACCCGATAAAAAGATATGGTCAACATTTGATATTATGCGAAAACTTGTAAGTACCAAAATTAACCTTAATTTTCAACTTTTTTTAATTTTCGGAATTTAAAAAATTACAAAAAATAAAAAACGTGTAAAATTTAAGTTCCATATATAGTAGACTCCATTTAAGATAGTCCTCTAAGTTGTATGGGCCCTCATACAGATTTAGAGGACTAGCGTAATTAGCACTAACCTGAAATAAGGTAAAATGCGTACGGAACCCTCGGTGCACGGCTCAGACTCGCACTTGCCCGAATTGTTTTTGCTTAGTATGACTTGGCATGATGTGCAAAACAACTTCGGCTTGGTGATTGGTCTTTTGACACAGTGTTTAACACATACAATTACAGGAGTAGGGCAGTGATCAAAGGAATCACTTGCCCCCGTTGTGTTATCGTATAAATATTACTCAGATAATCCGTGTTGTAATAGATTATGAATAGTGTGTTTACCCCATTTCATTCCATTGATGTTTTAAGAAATGACACAAAATACTGGACTTAGAACCCTTCAACAACTCGTATGGCCAGCGTGGCATGGTAGTCAAAATCCTGAACCCCACACTCCGTCGTTTCGTAGATTTACATATCACGGTGTCACGGATCTATGTCGCGAAATTATTTGGAAGAATACGTAAACTACCTTATATTTCCCACGATGTTCAGGCATAGGTCACACTAACCCCAGCCACGAGATGACTGATGTCCTTAAGTGATATTTACGTGAGTAAAACCCGTTACACAAGTGTGTACAAGTTGCGAAAGTTTAAAAGTATTGTTTTACATATTGTTATATGTAAAACAATACTTTTATATGTCTAATTTTGACGTGATGGCACTCACACTACATACGTACATACATAGACTCACGCCTGTTTTTCGGAGGGGTAGGTAGAGACTACGGAATGCTATTTGCAATGATCCAGACATATCTCTCTTGCTTCATTCACTCCCATCAAATTCCTCATGCATGCTCTTCTGTTTAGGGTAGTTCTAACCTTTCCTGTTTTAAGAATGTCTCCAATCTGGTCAGAGAACGTCCGTCTAGGTCTTCCCCTTCGTCCTGTCCAATTCACACTTGCCTTATATGTCTTCTTTGTCAGTCTTTCGTCACCCATCCTCTCCATGTGCCCAAACCATCTTAACATACCTTTCTCGATGCTTGTCACTATATCTTCTTTTACCACACACCACTCTCTTATCACACAATTCTTTACTTTGTCGGTCAAAGACACACCACACATACTTCTCAGTGCTCTCATCATACTTTACTGTAAAAAATAAGGCCATGTAAACCAAATATTAAGAGCACCCTAATCATATAGGTATGAAATATAAAACGTTATTTCAAAATTTTCAAATCGATCAAGTGATTGAAATCAACGAGCATTTGAAACAAACAAACTCTTCAATTTTAAACATTAAAATAGATCTTAGACGTCAGTTCCTTTGTGGTTCAGTTTACTCTATAAATCTAAGAGTTCATATCGTCAGAGGTTCAATTACTCGAACAAAGCATTAGCGCAAATATCATCAAAAATAACATTAAAGGTACAATCTGTTTATAGAAGAGTACAGTAACATTAACAGAAAAACCAATCTAAAAAAACATTGATAAAATGGAATATTTACAAGAAATTAATAATTATTTCGTTTGTAAAATCATCACTGATATAATTAATTCAATGTACACAGTCATAAAAACAACATTTACAACATCTGTAATGTGTACATTGATATCATATTACTGTGATACGCTGTTCGTTAATTCATTTCGTATTCTTTATAGGCCATGTGGCGTCTGCTAAGAATAGTTCAGCTCTATAGTTTACTATAGTTAGGGTACGTCTATACCTGCACACACAATATGGAGAATAGTAGCTGATGCCTACAGAATAGAATCAAACTGGCAACATTATGATACATCCACACCACAGTTATTAGATGAGTAACATAATTGAATCAGGTCAACGGCAAATTAAAAGGAAAGAAGGGAGATAGCCTCTATGGGAATTTAATGGCGCTGATACACCTGAGCATTTACTTGTAACAGAACAGCGAGCATTTGCCGTTTTCTGTTTTGATGAACCGAACATTTACACGATCATTCTAGCGAACATTCTAAATTCAAATAGTCCGTAGAATATAGAAAAAATACAGAAATCGCACTACAACAGCATTTTACCCAATATGTTTACTTAAGTTTCACTTATTAATTTTATTTCTAGAGTAAGAGTAAGATACATAAACAAATGACGTTTCTAAATAATAAAATACAGATTTTAATTTGAACAGGTTTAATAAAACACACACGAGTCTGTTCCTACGTTCAAATTTATTTATCGATATGGAGAGTTTATCAACATTCTATTGAAATTAATTCTGAGTAAACCAAATCTTAGGATCTATTGTAAACATTTTCGATATATTATCGATACCTATTTAGTCTGAGTAAGCCCATCACTAGTCAAGTTAAAATTAGTGACAAATTACGAAGATTCTTCCCTAGATACCCATATGTGCTCAACGCTCCAATTTTAAAACGGATTAATTTTGACTAAGAACTTTTTATACTTTATTTTAGACAAATGTTTTTAAACGTTGCATTATGTCAATCATAAATGTATTTATCAAAGAGGTTGGACGTTTAGACTAGAGAGAACATGACCTATAAATTTCCTTATACCGAACGTGCAACATGTAATGTCAGTTGGTCTTAGTTGGTTAATCATAACGTCAAATTACGCGTCTCATTTAAAGAGGCATAGACTCTTTACATACTCATATCTTTGACTACATTCTCTAAATAGCCGTGCTGTGATCTGTCATCAGTGTAAAACTTGTTAGACGTTTGTGTTTACATTTTTAATAACTTTTTTGCATTTAAATAGTAAGTAAGCTTATAATAATTAAATAGTGTACTCATTAATTAATACACATCGAGTATGTGATATCGGGATGTGGATGCCGCTATTCTCGGAACGGAAATAACAGGAGAAACTTTATCTTCTAGCAGTGAGTCGGAATTTTCCAACAAATTTATTTACTTTTCTCGTATTAATGCTATAATGAGTGTTAAGTTTACACAATATCATTGTATTGCAAATCAAAGGAACAGCTTGCATACGTATGTGTTATGAATTTAACTCACAAATTGTTATTTTGTACATTTATTGATTTAATAGCCTTAGTGATGGGATTTGACAGTGAAAGGAGATATCGATGTTTTTTGAATGAGGGATAAATACGGAAACTAACTATCGGACATGAATGTAAAACTGTCGCTGGAAGCGACAGCGGGTAGCCGCATTTGCTAAGTTGGCAATAAACAAAGACGTTCAGCGGTCTAATTTTCTATCGCGCGTTTGATAGTAAGCGCAGTTTAATGTACATAATTTACTTAGATACCTACCTTAAAAGTAGCGTCTATTAACCTAAAGCCAAGTGTTCCAGTGTACGCGCGTGTGTGTAGGCTTACATTTTTGCATCTTTAAAATAGTAGATGGCTTTAGGGATGTGAGTAGCATTTTTTATTATTAAGATGGTGTTTTTTATTACAGGTTGCCTATTAATGACTTCACAAGAAAACTTTGGATAAATGCCGTTGGATGGCCTAGTTTGATTTAGCAGAAGTACCACCGTATTTGTTCACGTCATTTTGAGAAATACTGTTTTTAAAGACAGAAAGCACCTGGCGTCGTTTAAAACCGAAAGCTCTGCCTACATTACATTTATGCCCGGACATTGCACACCCGGTAGAATTATTTATCCAAAGCTAAACAAAAAGTGTGTAATTTTAGTTTGAACATATTAATAAAATATAATAATTACAACGAGTTTAATTAATCTACCTACTTCTATATTATTTATCATATTAGTACTATCCTGACTGATCAAAGACGTCTTGTCTTGTAGTCCGCTACATAATATTCTACCATAAAATATAATATTCTTTCCATTCACACAACATTATCTGGTCCCAAACTAAGCATATCTTGTACTGCGAGTACTAGACAATCGATAAACATGCATATATACTTTTCTGTAAATATATTACATATTATACATAGTACCATCCAGACCAAGACAAACATCCATATTCATGCACACAAATGTTTGACTTGAGCGGGAATCAAACCCGCAAGCTTCGGCGTGGCAGTCGGATTACCTACAACTCTAAAAACATCGAGCAGTGTCCAACGTTAGCGATAGCAAGCAACGTGATATGATGCAACGCAAACAAATTGCCAAAGCCTGCCGTGCCGCTTTAGCCAATCTGGTATAATTCGTACAATACATAATCTAAGTGACAGTTTCTTAGCATCTCATCGCCACGCATCGCTTATTAGTTTATGAATACTTTCTGTCAATAGATTTTATGGCTAAAACGAACAATTAAACACGTGAATTATTTTAGTACTGTCTGTCTGGCAAGTCTTTGCAAAGCACTGTCCTGCGTCGACAGCAAAAACTACAATTTCAATATTTTAGTTGTTTACTTCTACGGCTTAAATATATCGACACATACTAAAGTTAGACATTTGACCAAAAATATTTATCGATAAATCATCACTGTTACGAACAACACTCGGTTTCCTCACTCTATGTTTTGTCTACTGTTTGCCTACCACGCGGCTGCTATAAGAGCGTGCTGCTAAACCTATCGACAGCTCTTTCTATCATACTGCATGTGCCATTAGAAAGAAGATATCAATCATAGCAACCGCTGTTGTTAATTAGTGTTACTTCTATGCCTTAGGTTATATTTCTTTGGTATTTATATTCTGTGACAGAATTTACTGCATTTCGCGCCATTTTTTCTGTCAAATGTCTTCTTTTCATTATGGTGTTTAGAAAGTATCACGATGGCGCAACGAAAACAGTGAGTAATAATAAATATTGTTATATTGTTGTGGATTTTTTTACAGTTTTTTGTCGAATATTATCTCTATTATGAATAAGATAAAGGAAATCATCGATAATTACTTTTTTTTAGATTTTATGAAGTCTTTTATGTAACGCCCCATTTCTGGGGCGCTGAGCATTGATGTGCACAGTATTTTTCAGAGATATATATTGATGTTATTAGTGTTTATTCTCGATAAATACATATTTTTGTGTTTATTTCAGTTTGACGCTGGCTGATATTATTGATGTTTTGGAAGAAGAAGATGATATATTGGATGGCACTATTTATACGTGTCCTCCAAGCAACCATATGTTGAGCGACGAAGACAGTGATGAAGATAATGCCGTCGTCGCTGATATAAATGGTCTATCTGGTAATCAATTGTGAGCTGAAGCTGTGCTAGAGTGCACGCGAAGGTTGGGAGACACCTTGGTAACGGAAGTGATGGGACAGGCGGAAGAATCGAATGATAGTGAGGACGATCTTCCATTGTCACAGCTTGGGTGTTCAACTTCTCATGTAGCGGGCAGACACTTGCCAAGAAACGGAAGAAGCACAGTTCCAGAAAGAGATTGGTAAAATACGGACCTAGGTGAATACCAGCGAAGGGATTGGGATAGGCCTGAATTTTTGAATATGAATAGATCACCCGTCCTGTGTTTTGAATTGTTTTACGATGATGATGTCATCGATTTGTTTGTGAAACATTCTAAATTATATGCAGTTCTACAAGGCAATTCTCAATTTGACGTGACAAACGAATAAATGCGACTAGTTTTTGCTATATGTTTACTGAGTGGATACTGTGTATATGCTCGTAATCGTATGTACTGGGACACAGGTGCTGATACTTATCACCCCGGAATTGCTAACGCTATATCTAGATCTCGGTTCGAACTGATTTTGCGTTACATTCACGTGTGCAACAATGCGTTACTAGATCCCCAGGATTAATTCACAAAAGTTCGACCGCTATGGAAAATATTGAATGAAAAATGGATGGCTTATTCCCCAAAATATACTGAAGTAAGTATAGATGAATCCATGATTCCCTATTATGGTCACTATAGCACATAACAGCACATCCATGGAAAACCAATACGATTTGGTTTCAAGACCTGGTGTATGGCAACACGCCTTGGCTACCTGATCCAAGCCGAACCATATCAAGGTGCTAGTACAGGTAATACAAATCCTGAACTAGGCGTCGGAGGTTCTGTAGTTACCAGCTTGGTCGCAAAATTAGGCGATGGCTTTCAAGCTCATGTTTACATGGACAACTTTTTCACATCACTTCGATTGCTCATGGCGTTGAAAGAGAGTGGCCACCAAGGTACCGGAACGATTCGTGCAAACCGCGTTGAAAAAGCCCCTTTGAAATTGCCTCAAGATATGAAAAAGCAACCTCGTGGCGGTTACCATCAAATAACAGACACCCGTACAGGCATCACCCTTGTCCGTTACCATGATAACAACATAGTGACAGTTGCATCTACATGTGAAGGCGTTGCACCCATGGGATCTGCACAGCGGTGGTCTGCTAGCAAAAAGCGTAGAGTGGTCATCCAGCAACCTTCTTGTGTCCAACAATATAATAAATTTATGGGTGGTGTCGATCGGCTTGATCAGAATATAGGCTGTTATCGGATCAGTATCAATCGCAAAAAGTGGTATTGGCAACTATTGATGTGGCCTCTGAATGCATCAATGAATAACGCCTTCCAACTCTACAGGCTTTCACAACATAGAAATTAGGCTTTCACAAGCTGGCCAAGAAAAAGGTCATTTAGACTTTTTAGGGTTTATTAGGGAGGTTACTACAACGTACCTTGGGCGTTACTCATCAGTGCGAGCTATTGGTCGTCCAATAAAGGCTATCAAACGAAGGCGAGTTCCTGACGGTGTACGTTAAGACGGGAAAGGTCATTTGATAACTTCAAGCCCTACTCAAATTAGGTGTGCTGAATGTCACAAAAATACAACAAAAAAATGCAGCAAATGCGATGTTGGATGCCACACGAATTGTTTTTTTGCTTTTCATTCCTAAATAAAGCTTAATTTTTTAATAAACTTTTATACATACCTGTTGTTTTACTGGTACAAAGCAGTGCTCAACGCCCCATTTCTGGGGCGGTCCATATTTCCAAAAATAATAATAATAAATACGTAATTTGTATATCCGGTGTTAGTAACACTTATTTAAAGCTAAATTATGAACTAATATCACTACTTTTGTTAAAAATAAAAAGTTGAGCACATATGGGTTAAAATCATAAGTCAAACTGAAGTAAATATATTGGGTTCAACCGCCATTGTAGCGCGAATTCTATGTACTATCTATATTCTTAGGCTCGCCCGAATGTTCGTGAGAATGCTCACTAAAACACACTCATTTGTTTTGTAACATTCGCGAGAATGCTCATTACAGATGAATGCTCAAGTTTATCAGCGCCATAAGGTTATATATAGAATATATCTGGTGTAGCTAGGAGGAAGATGATTCAGGACAGGGAAACGTTCCTAATAGCAAACTTTAGGCCTCCAAAAGTGACAAAAGTTGCGTTAAACTATGAACGGAGAACCTAAGACTATAGAATAAAAGGCAGACAGAGCGCGCGGAACACTTGCGTGAGGCCACTAAAGCAAATACAAAATTGAAAAGCGAATACAAACTCGACTCAGTGCGCTGCGAAGCATCGCACAGTTCACACGCCACGATCGATCCTGCTTTTAAATTCATAAAATGCCGTCTTGCGTTTTTAAACATAGTAAAAATTGTTTCTAAAAGCAAATACGGGAAGATGGAATATATTCTTACAGATAACTATGGATTATTTGACCGTTTTATAATATTATTTCGATAAAATTCGTATTTCTGCAGAAAATATGTAAGTGTTGCCAGTTTACGTCGACACCGTTTTCCCTGAATTAGGGAAAATGCACTTGTCAATTGATTATGTAGGTAATAATGATTGTCATGTTAATGAAAAATACATTAACGTATTGTAAAAGTATATTGTAGATTATATTTTTTCTTATAAATATACTAATAGGATTTCCATTAGTATATACATTGTTTTGAGTTCGATCCCCAAACGATCCAAATATTCGTGTACACGCGGCTACTTGTCAAGCTATACACTTTGACCTTTGTACCGTTGTTAGACCTTTGTACCGTTCTTATGGCGTAGGGAATAAGTATCAAAATCGTACTTCGACTATTTAGCTTGACTTGGCGCCGTGTGTACATTAAGTACAGAAACAGAAATTATTGATTGAAGCCATTATTTATTTTTAATTGCATTTTTTTTTGGTTACGATTTATGATTATGATATTCATAATTTATTGTATGCATGACAAAATGTTTTAGCTAATTAATATTTATGACGCAAGCCTATCTATTTATTTCTCAATTTACGAATAAAATTAGTTAAAACTTAACTCGGAGCCTACATTTTTTAAGAAATGTATTTATAAAAGCATACTTTAATGGTATCTTTTATTTGAATAATTTTCACAACAGCATTACATATTAAAAGCATTCATTAAATCTATGGTAAATTCTTCAAAACCACAAACGAATATAAAATATTACCTATGTAATATTTTTATATTCGATTGCAAAACCTATATGCAAAATAGTGGGAGATTATTCATAATCTGGCAACTTTACACACACATAGACGCGCGTGTCCGTACAGTGTCAGTCGCCAAATGTCACGCACACATAGCTGTCAACGTGCCTCACTTAGTTGGACGAATACGCTACAACTGGTTCTTGTTTGTTAAATCTGTGCGGAGAACACTATCTATGGGTTTCGATACTTTCGATTAATATTTTGAGATACAGAACCTTAAAAATATAAAGTTGAAGACGCAAGATCCACATCAAATCGCACCAGTGGAGTGGAATACCTTTGGAATACCAGAGGGTCTGAGGTTCGAATCGAAAATCCTAAACTCCTGACATTGCTGTTTCGATATATCTGTCAGCTAAGGATCAAATAATTAGAAAACAATTAGTATCTATGACGAAATGGTCGCCTTTTGGTCACGAAGCTTGTTTTGAGTTCGATGCCAGCACATATATGAAATTAGTGAGCTATGAGGAAAAAAATAATACTTGATATTTTCTGTCAATAAAGGAACTCTATAAGTAATCAATATTTTACCACATACACACACCACCGCGTAGTCCGAATCTAAACAAAGCTTGTTCTATGGCTAAACATAATATTATACATAGAAACATCCAAACTAAGAAAAACATCCATGTTCACGCACACAAATATATGACTTTAGCGGGCAACGCAAACCATGGCAGGTTACGAGCTGCTTCTGTTTTGATGACCCACGGGGACCGGCGACGCGACCTGCGACAAGCGATTTCGATGTACATGGCGCGCTTAACTACGCCGCGGCAACCGATGTCGCCACACAGTAAACGCGCCATGTACATCGAAATCGCTTGTCGCAGGTCGCGTCGCCGGTCCCCGTGGCCAAGCGGTTACAGTCATTATATTTCATTGACTAGCGACACCCAGCTTTATCTGATGTACGAAAACATGCGTCATCACAAATCCTACATCATCAATCATTATTACTACTTCGAATACTCGAATTACGTATATGACGTACATCCTTATCAGCAACAGAAGCAGCTGAATCTTAATCGCGCGGATTGGAAATTACGACGTACATGTTTATCCCTGACTGCCTCCGTGTGGATAGCGTTCATGTCTGCTGATAAAGAGGGCTCAAGCTCGATTCTCGGGTCGACCAAAAGTGTTACTGAGTTTATCCGAATTCCTAGTAGCAGCACGGAGTCTAGCAAGGTGCCCGCTAACGGCAATAAACCCGCCTCCTATTATGTGGGACCTACAAATTCATGGTATGACGAAATGTGGGTGTAATATTACACCTTTGCTTGACCCTCCGGAGATACAAGCGTAATAATCTTCTTAATATATAAAATCCTTGCGTTACTGACTGACTGACAGACACGCTACAGCCGAAACTATTGGGCGCGGGAAGCTGAAATTTGGCATGTATGTTCCTTGGGGACCGTAGGGGTGCACTAAGAAGGGATTTTCCGAAATTCCCACGGGATCGGCCAAAACGGGTAAATTTAAAAAAAATGCAGGCGTAGCTGCTGGCATCCTCTAGTATAATTATTATAGAAAGCGTAAGTCTATAAGAAAAAGAAAAAAAAAATCGTTCGTTTTATTTCATATGAGACATACTTTTTGCCATACAGAGTCAATAAGGCTTCAATCAGTGCACAGTTTCAAAGCAATGTAGATCCAAAAAGAAGAAATCAACAAAAAATCTACATGGAATCTCGTATAGAATTTAGATCTCTCCTATCAAATATTCAACTATTTCAGATGGACCCCTCCGTTCTCTCCAAACCTTTAGATCCTAGACAAATTATTGGTATCGCTTCAGAGCAGAGCGAGACCAATGATTTGTCTAAGCTTTCGATGCTATAACAGTACATAAAACACATGTCTGTCAATAATTTTATCATTACCACCTGACAATAATAATCCACACGATGCGTAAATGCTTATCAGGGGTTTATAATGTTGGATAAATTCCGATATTCTTTTACTGCGTCATCGATACGTATATGACACGCTCTTATTTTAATTGTGTTGTTTATGTGTGTTTGTCAACAAGCTGAATGAGTGATCTTAAAGTTTATGATAAGGCTTATGACTTGTATAGGTACGTCATATGATTTTATAATCTGTTCACAAAACCATGATCGAAGGAAATTGGTCGAAAATTTGGGAACAAAAAGACGAGTTTATGCTCTCGAAGTCTTTAGAAGCCTCGAAGGCCAGGTCATGTGACGATATACTCAAAATGGCTGACAGTGGCAAGAGTACTTAACTGTCCCACTGCTGCGCACAGGCCACTTCTCACTATAAGACGGGATAAGCCATTATCCACCACGCTAGCCAAGTGCGGGGTGGCAGACTTCACATGTCTTTTGAGAACATTTTTTGATAACTTTCATGCAGGTTAATGTTTTCCTTCGCCATTAAGCAAACAATCATTAAAAAAAAATATTCGAACCGGAGCCCGCTGCGAAGTGGTCTATTGGGCGTAATATAGTATAAACTAATAAAGCTGCTAGTAATAATTATTATTCTAGTCTATCTTTATAGTACATCATCATCATCATCATCATCATCAGCCTGCCACAGTCCACTGCTGGATATAGGTCTCTCCAATGGCACGCCACTGAGCCGGATTTTCGGTTCTTCGTGTCCAGCCGCTGCCAGCCACTTTACGTATATCGTCACTCCACCTAGCCGGAGTAGTATATAGGATACAGAATGAATGTGTGTATATAAGAAACAGTCGGTCCCAGTCTCAAGGGAGTTATATTTTTATATTGATGCAACAGGATTGTTTTTGTCGCACTAGAGCTAATTAATATAATAAAATATGACATCTTTAAGGTTTTGTCCCACTGCTAACGTTGAGCGATTTTGATATCCAAAGTGATTTTGTATCTCGTTGGTTTGGTACATAATAAACAGACAGTAAAAGAGAAAGTACTTATTATTTAACGAATTCTAAATAATTGGATGTTTGAAGATTGTGGCGTATTGGGAGTGTAAACAAGTACCAAGCTAAAGGTCGTGAGTTCGATTTCCGCTCAAGTGAAACATTAATGTGCGTGAACATGAATGTTTGTCTTGATCTGGGTGATACTTTTTGTAATAATTATGTAGGTATATATTTACTAAAAATTATTAAATCTAGAGCGAGTCGGACTCACCCAAGGATTCGATGGTAGAAGTATTCACTTAATATAAGCATTCTTAACTTAACCATATACCACTATCATCCTTTTGCCAGCACAAATAACTTTGTTTTTCATAGTGTTTGTCATCATCAGCCCTATATACTGTCCCACTACAGGGCACGGGTCTTTTCTCACTATGAGAAGGGTGAGGTTAGGTTAGGTTAGTAGTCCACCAAGCTGGCCAAGTGCGGGTTGGCAGACTTCACATGTCTATTATGAAGAACTCTGTGACCACGGTCAACGCCACAACTCTGAGACATGCAGGATTTTCCTCACGATGTTTTCTGTCACCGATAATCAAGCGGTAATTAACAATTTTATACGCACACAATATAGTTCAAACAAATTTTCTTTGAATGTTTTTGTAACTATCTAAAGCATATATTTTTTTAGATTTGTCACTCATGTTACCACGTTGGAAGCATGTATCTTTCAAAATATTGGCTTTGAGAAACAATATTTTTAGGAACCTCAAAATGAAGACCTATCTATAGACACGTTGCATGTATATGACTGACGGAGCGAAATATTTTTGACGTCGCGTCGGTTCCATTGTATGGAGAGCCTCCCTAATTTTCATTCCCTTTTTATTTTTGTATACACATCGTTAAGCGGTTCACAGAATACATACACTTACCAATTTTCAAACGTGTAGTCTGATTAGTTTCGGCATGAAGTGGCTAAAAAATATATATAGAAAAATAAAATAGATATACGTATATTACGTAATATATAACTTTTAGGGTTATGTAGCCAAAAATGGCAAAAAACGGAACCCTAATAGATTCGCCATACCTGTCAGTCCTTCTGTATGTCACAGCCATTTAATTACGAAACTATTGAGATTATTTTATTTTTTATAGGCTCACGCCTGTATCCCCGAAGGGGTAGGCATATTACACCCACATTTCGCCATGAATTTTTAAGTCCCACGTAATAGGGGGCGAGCCTATTGCCGTTACCGGGCACATCACCAGACTCCGTGCTGCTACTGAGAATTCGGAAAAACCCAGTAACACTTTTGCCCGACCCGGGAATCGAACCCGGGACCTCCGATCAGCAGTCGCATACGCTATCCACTGGATCACGGAGGCAGTCCATTGAGAATACATGTCATATGTGAAAATTGATACGTAGATGTATTAGTGAAACTTTTACAATAGGGCATCAGATATTTACATAGAGGCGCATTTTTTATGGGCGCTCTGTAGACAAACTTTCTGTGACCCATATTGCCGCTTGGCGGCGTGGCAGTCGCGCTGTGACAGCTGTCTCTACGAGTGCATGAGAGACGAACGTTTCTCCAGTGCATCTTAACTACAAGAGCAAGAGAGACGGTGTACGACGCCAGCGCCACCAACGGCGCCAACTACGAACTACCCTGACGACAGTCACCAACTCGCTACTTGGAATCGGCACACGAAATCCTTAAGAAATGCGCTTCTATTGTAAATCTGTATTCATTGCTTTTACTACGGTACCCGTCATGGGCAAATCCGACTTGCTCTTGATTTAATTATTTTTGTGTCGAATCTGTCACTTCCCCTGCCTGTGCAGTTATTCCAGTTTTTAAAGTTTGATTATATGTTTTGAAAGTCAGTGTATGCACGCCCGCTAGCAGTGGGACATGTCCTTAATGCTTGTCAAAACATTCGACCTAATTCACAGAGCAGGCGTCTGGCGTGTCGTGATATGACAGTTGACATGATTACAGTTTTATTAATTATCATTTTGCAGCTGAATTATTCACGAATGTTAATTACTGTTGGGCTTTTAGTTATTGTACTATGTGGTGTTTAAATGATGTCAAATTATCTAATGTAGAGCTCATAGTGAGACTTGGCTTGCCGTTCGTGATAGGTCGGCAAAGTAAAGCAACATTTGCACAGGTCGCCAGTTAAATGGGTGCCCGTTTGAGGCATTCATCAGAGCGCTACCGTGCTTGAGACGGCACGTAAAGCTGTCGGTTCCGGTTTTGGTCTCAGAACAAAATAAGCTATGACGGAGGCTTAAATGTAGTCTGAAAACTCTGACATCAGAGACGGCCACACACTCACATGAAAAAAAGTAAGATCAAAATATTACGCATAAGAGTAATTATAGATGATATCTATGCTATTTACAGTGGGAATGTAAAATAAAGTAAAACGTATATCAAATTACGTAAA
Organism: Euclidia mi; assembly: GCA_944739405.2. NCBI lineage: Eukaryota > Metazoa > Arthropoda > Insecta > Lepidoptera > Erebidae > Euclidia > Euclidia mi. The sequence continues at coordinate 38,185,288 of OX123206.2, forward strand.
GTTAATAAACCTTTAAAATATATTAAATTCATACATATCGGATGTGAGAGTTTATAACAATTTCATTGTACAATGTATGGATATGTGTGATATGGATGTGCTTAATAAATAAATAAATAAAATTGAGCCAGTTGCAAGCATTAGGCATCATCTATATGTTGTTTATTAGACAAAATTAACCATGCGAAGCTATAACTTTGCTGACTGATATTTATTCGCTTTTTCACAGGCAGCGATAACCTAGTGGAGATACCAACAGAATGCCATGCACAGGGTATTGGGTTCGAATCCAGAGCGAGCACCAATGCTTTTCGGAGTTAGGTACGTGCGTATTGAATTTTAAATTATTGCTCACCCCGTGTTTTGGGATCGCAGGATGCGGATGGATGCGGGTGGCTTGCTCGACGTTTTTATCAGCTGAGATTGTGATGATGATGCTAAATTTTGAGGCTGTAAATGCTATGAAGCTTGTGCGGGCAAACCTGCGTCTTTTGTTAATATAATAGGCAGCCAACGAGGAGTAAGATGAGGGAGAATTTCACAGGTAGCAGATAGAGCCTTGCTGATTTCAGCATGAATGGGCCGGCTCGACCGGGGAAGTACTACCCTCCCACAGAAAATCGACGTAAAATAACAGTACCTAAACTGTTTCGTTTCGTTCGGTGAGTAAGAATTCCGGAGGCCCTATCCCCTATTCCTTCTTTCTCATCCCACTCCTCATCCTATCTCTTTTTCCCAACCCCAAGAGGTGGCAACGGACGGGCGGCGGTAATTGCTTACCATCAAGCGATCCGTCTGCTCGTTTGCCGCCTATTACTATAAAAAAGGGAGGCAATAGGGAATGAGGCCTCCTCCTCTAAATACATTGTATGGTTACGCATAATCCGGCCTCATCCATAATGTCATTCCTTGACCATGGCTGGTGTTACCCGAGCCTAAAGATTATAGCAAATATTAGGAGGTTTTCAACCGTTATTTTAAAATGACTATGCTATGTGGTTACATAAACATAAGCAAATCTAGACTCTTGAATATCTGATGATCGTACATACATATGAATTCGAGACCTCTCATATTCTCTGAGTGCTAATTACCATAATATTATAATATATGATATTTGTACACCTCTATGGTATGACTAGCTGAGCCCGCGGTTATACCCGTGTTTTAATGGCTACTGCCCCGCATCCGCGACTCTAAGCGTGATGTTATATAGTTTATAGTCTTCCTCGATAAATCGTTCATTATCGCTAGCTAGGCCTAGGAGAGCACATTAAACCGTCGGTCCCGACTGTCATGAAGATCTTTGACAGTCGTTACGGGGAGTCAGTACCCTCAAATAAACTGATACAGGGCTACACCATGGAATATCGCTATCCCATTGGGTTGACGGCAGTCGCTCTGTGGAAAAGTTGATATTCTGTTATATCTAGTTAGACCAGTAAGAGTACCTCGATGTCCAAGGTGTATAAGCCTTGGATGCAAGCGGGATAACGCTAGGGCGATGATGATGAGTCTTCCTCAATAAATGGGATAGCCACCAAACAATAATTATTCAAATGGAACCAGTAATTTCAAATCAAAAGAAATCAAAGACTGCCTCCGTGGTCCAGTGGATAGCGTATGCGACTGCTGATCGGAGGTCCCGGGTTCGATTCCCGGGTCGGGCAAAAAGTGTTACTGGGTTTTTCCGAATTCTCAGTAGCAGCCAGGAGTCTGGTGATGTGCCCGGTAACGGCAATAGGCTCGCCCCCTATTACGTGGGACCTAAAAATTCATGGCGAAATGTGGGTATAATATTACACCTCTGCCTACCCCTTCGGGGATAGAGGTGTGAGTCTATAAACAAAAATAATAATAATAATTTTAATTGGCGCTTTTAACCAAACAAACAAACATACAAACTCTTGAACTTTGTAATATTAGTATAGATAAGAAATGTTGAAAGGAGTGGCATAATAGACGATCATGTTTTTGCCATAACTTTGAGTATTATTATACAATGACAGCATTAAACATACGTTTTTATTGGCATATCGAATTACTTACCGTCGTGAATGTTTTGAATCCAAGTTGTTGTTAAGTATACTTGATATTACAAAAAAAGGATTAGTGGGTATGTATCTTTGTCTATATTATTGTCCGTGTGGTGACGGATTAAGAATACGAATGTCACCACCCCATATCATCCCATGGGTGTCGTAAGAGCCGACAGAGGGAGCATATTATGCAGAGAACAGCACTGTAAGAGAAGGAAATCTTGATACAAACCCTATATCAACCCGTTTTGCCAGCGGGGTATAGTGGACCAATTCCTCCTTTCAAAGGAGAGGCCTAGTCCAGCAGTGGACTGTTAAAGGCTGATGATGACGATGATTTTAGTCTGTTAGTTTTTATTTGGTAAGTTTGTTTTTACAATATTTTATGTTTGGCTTGCCTTATTAGTTATAATCATAATCGTCGTCTTAATCGTCGTTCCTTATCCCGATTGCATCCAGATTTTTGCTTTCCCGGGGTCCGTTTACTAGTTTATCCATATATCATAGAATATTAACTTTACCACAGAGCGACGATAACCCAGCTGTGGTGCACATAAGCGGCTATAGCCCAGTGGTGCACGTAACGAGACGATGGTCTCGAGTTCGATCCCCAGTTACCCCGGGCACACACCTCTGACTTTTCGAAGTTATGTGTGTATTAAAAATGTTAATTATCGCTCGCCTAACAATGTGCCCGGTAGATGGCAATAGGCTCGCCCCTATTACATTGGGACCGAAACATAACTGGCGAAGTGTGGGTGTGTAAAACACCTCTGACTACCCCTTCGGGGATAAAAGGCGTGAAGTTATGTTGTGTTACCACAGAGCGACTGCCGCCTCACTATAGCGAAATTCCATACCTTAAACTAGACACAGTATATTATAGGGTACTGAGTCCCTATAACGGCTGTCAAAGATCTTCATGACAGCTGGGACCGACAGCTTAACATTCACTCCAAGGCACGGGTCAAACAATTAAAGCTGATGAAGCCTACAATTCCCATGATGCACGTTTGACCAGAAGGCCGATCCACCAGCGACTTGAATACTTTCCTGAAAGCTCTGGAAAGTTTAAAGGCCAACATGATTTGAAAAAAAAAAAACAACATTTTTTGAATAACAAAATTTGTTGTCTCGTATGGGGATCAAACCCACAACACTAGGCACAGTGTCAAGCGGCGAGGCGACCGCTTAAACCACTACGCCAACCGTGCAGTCAATAAATTGAGATAACATTTTGAGATATGGACGAAAACGAGCATGAACGTAGTTTTTTTTTAAAAAGACCACTCCCGCGCTAGGGATAAATCCTGTGTCGCGGGGGACTATACATTTAATTAGTAATGTGCCGGATCGTTAAAAATGTATATCCGCGAATACGGATCGGAATACGGATATTTGGTGTCAAGATCCGCGGATACGGATACGGATCCGGATTTTTATTTTCTTACTGAATCGATGTCGGTGCGCGCGAAATTGAAACGATAGTTGACGTCACGCATGCTCGGCGGAACAATAGACAGATCATTTTTCAACTTGTATTGAAATTAAGTATACTGACCTTTGAACGGCTTCGGGAACGCCGGCGTTCCCGCTGGTGCGATGCATTTAAAACCCAATTTTTTAATACATTGAGTTAATTTTTGTTCAACGATTTTTTTTATTGAGACCATAGATAAATATTGCTTGTTTTTTAAAACGAATATAAGGCTTGGCACCTTTCTACGCGCCAAAAAAAAAGTTGAAATGTCACATTTCATTCTCGTACGAGGCGTGTCTGCGTCTAGTGCAGTGATGCAGTTATGATCGTTACCGCTGTGGCAATATGGGTATAACCCGCTATGGTAATAGGGTGAACGTAGAAGAGCTTTGTAAGTTGATCCATTGCTTAGTTTATTTATTTATTACACTAATTTCGTTCACTTATTATCAAAGAAGGTATTTGAAATGAAAAAAGTAATATTTTACCTAGTCTTTACTTTATTGTTTTTGTTTATTAAAGATTGGTTCTTGTTCATGATGTTATAATAAGTAGTTACGACATTTATGGATAAAACATTCATTTATATCGTCCTAACCTTTTAGAGACTTCAAAACACATTTATGAAATCTTATAAGATCTTATTAGAAACTTATGACGATCCACTTGTTGTTTTTTTGGTATTTGCAATTAGGAAAACTAATCATAAAAACAACACAGCTTACAGAACAAAGATAAGTGGTCTCGTTTGTTTTTTATGAATGTTTATCTGAAGTGAGTCATAAGTGGCGATAACGCGCGCCATGTTTACGACCAAAACATCATACCAAATAATACACCATAAAAAGTGACGTAAGGAGTTTTGACAGGTGAAAGGTTAAAAATACTCTGAATGGAACTTAATAGTTTTTTCATTCTACCTAACCACCTATAGCATTCCTTCCTATCAATTGAAAATAAATAAGGTGAAAGATCCGTAAAAGATAAGCGAGAAAAGTAACGGATACAGATACGGATACGGATCTTGCTGCCTCCTCGGATATCCGCGGATCCGGATACGGATACGGATATCCGGAACATCACTAATTTAAACTACTGCGCCAACCGTGTATCAAATTGTTAGATGGTGAGAAACTAGAAATAAAATAGAAAATACACTTGTATATTATAACGTGTGTAATATCAACCAATAGATCACGAGCCACGGTTGGATGGAGACGGCAAAGGTCTTGTACGCTCTGTCGCGCAACAACCTACACCAGTCTCGAATAGCTACATAATATACTAGTCTACGTCAATACATACATACGTAATATATAGACTGACGACCATTTCCCGGACAGAGACTACGGATCGCCATTTGCAACTCTCCTGACATATCTCTTGCTTCATACACTCCCATCAGATTCCTCATGCATGCTCTTCTGTTCAGGGCACTTCCAACTTATCCTGTTTTTAGGATGTCTCCAATCTGGTCAGACAAAGTCTGCCTAGGTCTTCCCGTTCGTCCTGTCCCATTCACACTTGCCTTATATATCTACTTCGTCAGTCTTTCGTCATCCATCCTCTCCACGTGCACAAACCATCTTAGCATACCTTTCTCGATGCTTGTCACTACATCTTCTTTTATCCCACAATATGTCAATAAGTATTTAAAAATCTACATTTAGATATTAGATAGCTTAAAGGAGTGAGTAAAAAACTGCTACGCAGAGGATGCAAATCCACGGCACGCACGCATGAATTTTCAAAGAGCAAAGACTGAGATATCGAGATCCGTATGGTGACGGATTCAGAATACGGAATGTCACCACCCTATATCATCCCATGGGTGTCGCAAGAGCCGACAGAGGGAACATATTATGCAGAGAACAGCACTGTAAGAAAACTTGATACAAACCCTATACCAACCCGTTTGGCCAGCGTGGTATAGTAAGCCAATTCCTTCTTTCCAAGGAGAGGCCTAGTCCAGTAGTGGACTGTTAAAGGCTGATTGATTGATTGATTTTCGTGTGAGTGTGTGGCAAACTCTGGTGTCGGAGTTTTCAGACCGCCCGAAGGCCTCCGACTTGTCTAACGATCCTTATCCTTAGACAAGAACCGGGACCGACAGCTTTACGTGCCCTCCGAAGCACGGTAGCGCTCAGATGTAAATGCCACACACGGTCACCCATCCAATTGGTGACCTGTGCAAGCGTTGCTTAACTTTGCCGATCTGTTACGAACTGCAAGCCAAGTCTCGCTATGAGCGCTACGTGATGATAAAGGCTGATGATGATGATGAAAGACTGAGATTTGTTATCTATCGCTTCTTAACAGTAAAGATGAACCTTGTGACGAAATCTGCACTTCTGAGAGTTCTCATCATCATATATAGCATTATCCGAACTGCAACTCGGGATCCGCTTACTAGCCTAACATGATTTGACTGTCTGACGTCCGCTAGTACCCAAGTTCATTGATACTTGAGGGCTTGAGTATCACTGACCTTGGTTACTAGCATTGCAGTTTTGAGCAAAAAAATAGGTACACATATATGGTATCACAAGAGCCATCACCAAGCCGAAGTCCACTCGTTTTGGACATGATGTCACAACCAAGTCTACTAAGCAAAAATAATACCTGGGAAAGGTTATTTTTTAAATAGACTTATTTTTTAAGACGCAATTAAAAGTGCGCGCGTGCAATGTATACGTGCATGCTCGAAATAAGTACATACTTATACATCCACTTAGGACATCTACAGAACATTTTGGCGCGGTAAATGCATCCATTTTGTACCCAATTAGAATAAAAATGTGGTGACTGTGACTACTCAATATCTCCTGAACCAGTAATTTCCCACGTATGGTATAGAAGTAAAAAAAATCTTAATGATTAGTACAATATGGGATTCCAGTAATCGTTAAGGGTATTTTACACTCCGTATTAAGTAGTTACGAATTTATGTAAATCTGAGAAACGAATGTGAATGGAATGCTTCTGTTCTACCCAATTTAGCACGCAACATTGAGACTGGCATTGCGTATTAGTCACGCGCAATAATAAATTATATTATGACATTAATTGTGACGAATGGCATGATCCTAGTTATTAACAACATGATCTTTATTGAGTAAAATACGCATAAACACTCATCTCAAGAGATTCTTTCTCATCTGTGTTTATTGGATGCTGCAGATAAAAGATAAATTTGTTGAGCCGTTTATGATTTTAAGTGGCTGTCAAGATCATAAAAACTGTGCGTGTAGCTTCAAAACGTTGCTTCATTGCCACAATGCGTTGTGGTTTATACCATCACAGCCACAACACAAATTTGGATATGTGGTCTTTCTGTGACGGGAGTTTGGAGGTTCATAACCTGATTGACCTTAGCGTTTAATAGTAAAGAAAAAGAAAAAGAAAAAGAAAAAGAAAAAGAAAAAGAAAAAGAAAAAGAAAAAGAAAAAGAAAAAGAAAAAGAAAAAGAAAAAGAAAAAGAAAAAGAAAAAGAAAAAGAAAAAGAAAAAGAAAAAGAAAAAGAAAAAGAAAAAGAAAAAGAAAAAGAAAAAGAAAAAGAAAAAGAAAAAGAAAAAGAAAAGAAATATTTATTTTGCCACAAAAAGTAAACTAAGTATTGTAAAAGTGATTGTATCTTTTTCACAGTGACACATTCAATCGAGCACAGCGTACTTTTATAAAAACTAGGGAGCAATTCTCACTAATGGCTCCGTAACGAAACCTTTGATTAAAGAACGAAACCTAAGAAGCATACTTAACAATCAAAAGGGCATCATCATTTAACAATAAGGTGATGTAGATTTGGACGCTGTGTTCCACACAGATTGCGATGGTTTGGATGTAAGAAAGTAAATATCACGCTTCCAATTGACTGGGATACGGAGGATTTCCATGACACCTTTTAATATTTAAGGCGCTGTTATACCTCAGAAGCCGTGAAACACCTAATTTTTCGTCGCGCATCTAGCCATAACGGTACATATTACAAACTAGCAAAAATTGGAGCCTTTCAGCCCTCTTTTTGGCCCAGACAAATTTTTTTGACATGATTTTGACAGCCCCGGCGCCCCTGCGCCTTAGATGTGATGGCGTCGAAAAAATTGCGTTGTACAAAATATATTATGTAATAACTCTACAACGAAACCATATTTTTTAATTCAATAAACTATATTGTAATCATTATTAAATTTTCTTTCTGCCAGGCATCAAAATAAAGTGTTTTGTCAAATATTTATATTGTTTTCACAGATTCAAACTTCACAACAATGACAAATCACTTCGCAATCAGTCACATAATAACAAACTTTTTCGCAAACTTTTTCGTGCCATATTACGATGTATTTCATTCAACCAGTTACATAAAAACACTTCTAATAAGCTAAAAAACAGTTTTCTAATAAGAAACACTACTTACTTACGTAAAATACACAAAAAAAACACTAACACAAACAAATCACGGAACTGCGCGTGAAGCTTGCGCGATGCATATTTTTCGACTGTCAAAGCTAAACTGTGGATGCACAGATTATACAATATTTTATGCTCAGAATGTAGAAAATTTATCAAAGAACGGAACGCACTAACATTGTTCATACAAAAGTCGTCTCTAAACGTGCGAATTTAAGGTATTTTCTTGAATGTAAGTGAGTGACAGCCGGCTGTCTCTTGGGTTTTAAGCGCAAAAATTTTGGGCGCCCAGCCGGCTGTCTTCCCGCCGGCCGAAGGTTAAAGTCAAAAGTCTGAACAAAAGACTTTTGAAAGAATTTTTCATGTACGTAAAATAGAATCACGGTAAAAAAATCACAAAATCCAGGCAGAAAATAATCTTTCGTCTCACTGTTTGCAATATTTTGATCTTAAGCTGTCATTTTTTTTTTGATAATATTGTAGGAAATCTATTGAACTAAAGAATTACCCTATTTATTTTCATATTATACTTGTATATTTTGTAAAATTAAATAAAATCTGCCAAACGTCTATGATTTTGACGCTCTGTAGATCCCATCAATATGAAACGCTTCAGCAATTTAAACCTTATTAGCATAAGCGGTGTACTGAGTGTCAGTTGCTAGTTTACGCCCCGCCCAGACCTCATCATTCGGCTATGAGCCCTGTGAGAGATAGGTCATGTCGCTTGCGTCTCCGCTGCACGAAATTTTACGTAAACCTGTTTGTTATTATAATACGCCGATTTGAGTTCGTAATTTCATGTTTTATGTTATAGACTGAATACTTTGAATCAAATAGGCTTTTCATGTAACTATGGGCACATATAATTAGGACCTAAGTTTATACTCTTGTTCCGTTTAATGTGTTATTGTTTCTGTGCTTATAAATATATAATTAGAAGAATAAAATATGGACAATTAGAGAAATGAAGTTCTACGAAGGATTTGTACAAGAAAGCGTCGTAATAAAATAGAAATTCATCCATGGTCAAATGATTATGAAATATGTAACATTTTTACACAAATTATTTTCATAAGAGTCTTTTATGACTAACTATGTTACTTATATATTATCGATTATGCATAATATAATTATATAAATTATTCTCACAATACATAGCTGCCATAGTTTTCAATTTTTGAAAGAGTAATAACATAAAATCGAATCATTTTATGTACCGTAAAACGGGGTGAATAGAACTCGCGGGGGGGATAGAGAAAAATCTTGGATTAATTTCAAACGTTTTTTATGGCAAACTCGGCAACCCCAGTAAAAAACCCGCAACTTTAGTAATTTTTTGGCAATATTTTTCTTAGTCTCGTAAAATTTTATTTGTGGCAACATGGTCAAAATACGTCAAAATTTATCGTCAAAGTTGACAACAAAACAAGTCGTTACGTGCGTGTGACTTTGAACCCCCGTGTTTCGGTGAATTTCGGTCATAATAGTTTAAAATTATCTTCAAGCTACGGTCAATGCAGTTATAAATATACTGTGCTGTAATTATTGAGATAATGATATGGATTATTACATAAAATTGTTCATATTTCGTAAGCCTCGTTTTCTTTAATTTTTCGAGGTGAATAGATACACGAAAGGGGTGAATAGACACGCCTGAGGGGTTAATAGGCACGCGAATATGGTAAATAGACACAGGAAAGGGGTGATTAGTAACGAAAGAGGGGTGATTAGCCATGATTATGTCAGGGCTGCCACAAAGTTTAAAGCACCGTTGATAGTAGTCATCTACTTTCAAATTTCTTTTTTAGTTAGGTACTTATAGCGTTTTCAATTTTCTTAATTATATTTTATTTCATCAGGCGCCAATATTGACTCGAAACTATAATCCCGATCCACGGGGTAAGCAATATCGCAAATATGATCATTATACAATTAAATAAGCTTAGGAAGAGTTTCAAACGACTACAAAGTGTTCATTAGCCTCTTTTGCAGAAAAATTTCACAAATCAATTCAGTTTTTCTTCGATTTTGAAGTTCATGTTCCTTGAGAACCAATATGTGTTGAGATAGTAGATATTATTAATCATTATTGTTTTTGATTAAATTTGATTATAATTCATTATTGATTTTATACAATGGATATTACATTTTAAAGTCAAGTGGCTTTTTTTGTTTTCTTTTCCAGATACACTCTAAATTTGTTTATTTTTTATTGATTTTTATTATTGATAATATAATTTGTATAAAAATTATAATTTTAAACTATATATGTTTTTATAAGAGACCTCGAGTTTGCTTGCCTTTATCTTGAAAATATTCAGGGAAGGAAACTACAATGAGCCAACCCTACGAAATTTATCTAATCACTCCTCAGGTGTGTCTATTGTCCCCTGATGGGAGGTAAACAGAAATCACGTATATTTTGTTGATTTCTTTAATAACTACAGACATATCCGAACAAAAACAAATATATTTCAATAGTCTGGCCTAAGACTCAATAAATAAATGCTTAGAAAAATGAGTATCAATTCTGCAACATTACGAAAATCGTTAACAAAGTTTAAAGACCTATCTATTCACCCCGTTTTACGGTACCTATATTTCAAATTCATTAGCTTGTCAGAGCGCCTGGAGCGCTAAGATGCCGCCACGGCGAACAATAATGATGACAGCGCTAATATGGCGCTCCGCAATCCGCACACAAGCGGTAACGAAAGTTGTATTATTGTGTTTTGAACATAAACCTTTTTAGGTACATCGGGTAAAACTTTGATTATTCATAAACTATTAGGTATGTCTCAGTACATCTAATATCTTTTTAATTTCTAAAATCAATCATTTATAAGTAAAAAGGTAACTTCTCTGTTTGCTATAACACAAGATATAGTATTTTTTTAATAATAAAGTACGTAACTAATTATCATTATTGTAATTACAGTGAAGTTAAAGATAACAGTTCTGCAACGTCTTACACACATTTGACTTCAGTCATTCCTAACACGATCTGTTCAAGAGCTAGCCGAGAAATGCCAATCAATTTTTTTAACAAATTTGACTCAAATTCCGTAGTGATAAGCAAAAATTACAAGAGGGATAGCAGTGACTGGTTCAAATTGCGTAAGAATATGTTGACAGATTGAAATTTTTGTATAGTGGTAAAAAGAAGAGATAACAGCAGTAAAGCCAACTTAGTAAAAAATATTTTGTACAAATAAAATATTTGCAATGTAAAATCAGTTGCGCATGGTATCTAAAATGAACAACTGGCTTTGCAACAACTGTTGAAGCAAGAAAATGTAACAATCGAGCCTTGTGGATAATTCGATTATTGGTGCCACGCCAGATGGATTAATAGGTCCAAACACGATTGTGGAAATTTAATGTTCTAAAGTTGCATATAAGAATGGCCTGGAGAATAATATAAGAGCAAATAAAATACAAATATGGAAACATGATAAAAAAGTGAACTGACTAGTCTAAACAAATATTGTAATTGTTATTACCAAATTCAGGGGCAACGCCACGTTACACGCAAACAAAACTGTTTATTTGCTGTGTGGAGTGGCGAAAGTATACCACTAAAATAGAAATTATAGAAAGAGATGATGTTTTCTGGGAGAAGCTTGTGGCGTTTTATATGAATTGGCAGTTGCCTGAAATTGTTGATTCTCGTCAAGCTCAAGGGATGGCATTGCGAGATCACGGAGAGGAAAATGTTACATCAGTGCTTGAAGTTTCTACAATACCAAGCCGTAAAAGGAAAGTAAATGAAACTGTGCCTCGTGAACAACAGCAAATGATAAGTCTTATCACCTCACACACTACCTTTAACATTCGATGAGAATAAAGAAAACCTGCCGGGTTATAGCAGACAGCTAACTTTTGATGAGCTGTAAACTCTGTATTTCGTTAATAAATTATAAATAAATATAAATAAATATCTTTTAATATTTATTTTCTTTGAAACAACACATATTTGAAGCGAAAGAATTTTTTTATATTTTTCCATTCAAACATGTATGACGAGAGCTAACGAAAAAGCAGTAACTCAAATTCTAATTCTATAATTTTCTAAGCGACATAGCAGTATCTCATGAATAAGGTATATCCACATATATTTTTGATGTTTCATCTATTTTGAAAAATAATAATGGGTTATGTTTCGAAACGAGTCGCCTGAATTTGAGGGTATTGGTAATGTAGGGGGCTTAAGGTAGTTCGTTTTGATCCTAAAAATAATTTTGGCTGCCGGAGTTGCGTCTAAATATTTTTAAACAATTTCCAAAATTTCATAAATACTTCGGCAATTATGCAAAACGGAACATAGTTTTATACTTTAGTACAGTTTTACAAATGTTATTTTTAGGTTTTATGTGAAAGACGTGAAACGAAACGCAAAACTGCCATCTTGGAATGATCATATTGACAGCTAATGTAAAATTTGTGCTTCATTGCTTTCGAGTGCCTTGGGTTAGGTGCGACTGTAATAAGTAAATAAATAGGTTATGTTAGGTTCTCGTTTGACCCTTAATCCAAAAATAGGAGCCCTTCGCAGGGCTCCAATAACCTTAGTTTATTAAACTAGTGTGATGAATGTGGAAGTTGGCAGTGCCATACACACCGATGTTTGGAGATTTTTTTTTTCAGAGGAAACCAAGTATTTCCGGCAAGTGAAAATGGTGAGGGGGGTTTCAACACCTCCCCTGCTCCCTCTCCAATCACTCACAACCCCTAAAAACGGCGACGTATTTCGAAACCTTTGCCATAATAATTATACCTATAATAACAATAAACATCCATAAATAGATAAAAGAAATCAACTTTTACTAAACTTCAATTATCTCGTAACTCGCTTTAGTTGAGATACGGCTTTTGCGCTTAGTAGAGCAGTATTGTGTTTTTTAGGGTACCGTAGCCAAAAATTGTAAAAACGGAACCCTTATAGATTCGCAATGTCTGTCTCTGTCCGCCCGTATGTCACAGCCAATTTATTGCAAAACAGATTTGAAAACTGGCAGGAATGGAATTAGATATAGGTATTCTATGAACTGCTTCACTATTTTTATACAAAAACAAAACAAACATAATAATGGCCTCTCCATACATGGAACTGACTTAATTATTTTTATCATCTTACGGCACGTAGGTATTTACCTACTTTCGTCAACATTTAATACCTATAACGTCTAATATAAACCAGTTTTGCTCATGGCTGCACTGAAAACAAAAATTGCGCTATGCCTATATTGTACAAACAGATTGATGTATGTAATATAAATTTTAATATCAGTATCTCAATTCAATATGCTAAAACGTTTTGCTTGCGATTTTGAAATATTGGAATACGGATGTCGCCAGAATACGGCCGCACGCGACGAGAATGAAGGGGGGCGCCCCGCAGTAGACGGAGCTAAGCTCCCTTCACCTCCCCTGCTTCACCCCCTCATTTACCAGTTACAGTCGCTTAGGACAGCGCCTTAAGTCTTAATTTGAGGCCTTGTAAATTTTATTATGCTTATTTTAATCTTATCATTTTAATTATTTATATTATTCGATTGCAGGGATTCCCTTCGTTGTGATATACAAGAAGACATGCTAAGTGCAACAGTTATTGTTTTTTTTTACTGTGGTGAAAAACTAAATAGTTTATACATTTAGTTTTATTACACAGTATACGGGTCTTATAAAGATTACGACCAATTTTATATTTACATATTGCCGACATTCTCATTAACTCACTTTTTTTAACATTATTAATTAATATGATAATTTCATTAATAAGATAGATTTCAATGTTGCATTCTTAGACAAATGATTCGCTATACAGAGCGAGACCAATCATTAGTTTATGGTTGCAATGATAGCATCGAAACTGACGATCTCTTTCAATAGCACACCAATTTCTTCCTCAATCGAAAAGGCAGAAACTCTGGCTGTATATCACTTTAAAGAAATTAAAGTGACAGGAGCCAAACGCGCATACGGATCGCCTAACGGCCCGGTCACGGCCTACAGCGGCGAGCGTTTTCCGATGTACATGGCGCGCGGCCGCCTCAGTGTAAACGCGTACATCGCCCCTGCCGCGCCGCTCGCCGCTTTTAGACCGATCTCGTGAACAGGCCGTAATGGTAAGCAACCAGAGGAGCCACAAGTGCGTTGCCGACCTGGATGGAAAACGCAATAGGAGTACACACTTAACGAACGAACACGATGCACCGGCCGGCCCAGCCAAGCTCTACTACCTTTAAAAGTGTTTTTGTCCAGCTATTCTTATGGCTGATAAAGCGAAAACAGCAAGGACAGCGTGTTTTTTTTACAACCGAACAAGCAGGTCATCTGATGGTACCTAAATGATCACCGCCGCCCATAGACACCTGCAATGCCCGAAGGAACACAAGTGCGTTACCGACCTTTAAAAAAATAATATGCACGTTTCTTAAACTAAGACTAGAAGATGCCCGCAGCTACGCTCGCCCTTTTTACCGAATCCCGTAGGAATTTCGGGAAATCCCTTCTTAGTGCACCCCTACTTGTACCCAACGCCAAATTTATGCCAAATTTCAGCTATTTGCGGCTAATAGTTCTGGCTGTTCGTTGTCTGTCAGTCAGTTTTTATGCATATCGTGTATAACAAGATTTTTATGTACATGGTTTAAAGAGACCCGTAACGAAAAATGAAATTCCATGTTGTACCAATCATTACACTGATTTCTCCAAGGCGTTCGATCGTGTCAATCATTTTATATTACTTGCAAAGGCTCAGCATTTAGGAATTCATGGCAATTTACATCGATGGCTATCGTCTTACTTACTAAATAGGACGCAATTAGTTGCACTCAGTGGGTATGAATCCGTGCCTTTTTTGGCCACATCTGGAGTTCCGCAGGGATCCAATTTAGGGCCTCTTTTATTTTTATTATTTGTAAATGATTTATTATTTCAATTTAATAGTGAATGTTTAGCTTACGCAGACGATTTAAAGATCTTTAGGTGTGTCTCTGACTATGAGGATTGTAAAAAACTTCAAGCTGACATTGATACTCTTGTGCATTGGTGTAATACAAATTCAATGTCCCTTAACATCAAAAAGTGTCAGATTATCTCCTTCACTAAAAATAAAAGGCTGCTGAATTATGCATACCATATAAATTGTGTTAGCTTAGAGCGTGTACTTGTGGTGAGAGATTTAGGGGTGATTTTTGATTCAGCAATGTCCTTCAAACCTCAATATGACCATATTTGCAGCAAGGCCCACCGTATGCTATCTTTTGTCCTAAGGAATGCGAAACCATTCAAGGAGGTTGACTCTTTGTTGATCCTCTACAACTCGTTAGTAAGGAGTATAATTGAGTACTGTTCATGCATTTGGTCACCTATATACAAAACTCATATTGATCGAATAGAAGCAGTGCAGAGACGATTTGTTAGAGCGTTATGCTCCAAGTTGGGTCTGAGACGAAAGATTCACGCTTACAGTGATCGTCTCCAGCGGTTCAAAATGATGAGCCTTGAAAGGAGAAGGAGGATGAGTGATTTGTGCACCTTGCACAAGATTATAAATGGCTCAATTGATAGCCAACTTATTGAAAAGCTTGACTTTAAAACGCCAACGCGATCTGTGCGCATCCCCAAACTGTTTTCTATACCTGCTACCAATAATAATGTTTCGCAGAACAATCCAATATCACGAATGTGCTATCAGTACAACTCTATTTGCTCAGAATTTGATATTTTTCACGACAGCTTGTATGTGTTTAAATGCTCTTTATTAAAAGAAAAGATATCTGTACTATAATTCTGAAAATTAAGATTGTAACTCAAGCATTATTTAAATTCTCATCATATTTTTATTTTTCTCTTTTGTTTAACTTAACTTTAACTATTTTGCATGTATTCACGTTTATTCTCACAGATTCTTTATAATTAATGAATGATGTGTATAGTTATAATTGGACATCAAGTCTAAAACTATTGTATTGATCTGGTTTTTGTAATCAAGCTTGATTTGTTGTCTGTTACTATACCTATGTGAAAAAATAAAAATAAAGTTAAGAATGTTTTTTATTCGGCACCATACCTGGGCAATTACTGGTTCAGGAGATATTGAGGCTCAAAGTCACCATATTTTTTTTCTAATTGGGTACAAAACCTATACATTTACCCCGCCAATGTGTTCTATTGATGTCCTATATATAATCTATAAATATATCCTATGGATAAGTGGGTATTTCGAACATTGCACGCGCGCCCTTTTAAAAGCGGTTTAAAAAAGGGGGTCTACTTAAAAAAAAAACGTTTCCCAGGTATTATTTTTGCTATGTATGATTTGGTATGATGTCCAAAACGAGTCGACTTCAGCTTGGTGATGGGTCTTGTTACACCCTGTATATATGTAGATTACGAGCAAACCCAGAAGGCGCAACTAGCGTAACTAGTGTTCCCTACCACGTGACAGCTGACATTCACCAGGCGCACAGAACACGGCAGGCGGTCAATTGTTGCGCGCACATCGATTAGTTAATAGCTAATAAATTGCACCTAATTGCTACCTAGTTGGTGGCTTGTTGTTGTACTGCCGAGTGGACAAGTCGTTCGGTACCAGCAAGCGCAGAAGTTTTATAATATTTCCTCTTTTTTTCGACATGTCAATTTTAAAGGAGGTAGAACTGTATTTCTCAAAAATGTTCCACTGCTGAACACATACCACTTTGACTTTGTGAAAAGGATTACTTCATAATTCAGCACGCTGGCCAAGTGCGGGTTGACAGATTTCACATGACTTGCGAGAACTTTATAAATAACTCATTATATTTCATACAACGTTTAGCGAGCGATAATAATTAACAACTTATTCAATATTTTATATTCACTTTAAAATCAATATCGATCAAAACTGATTTATAGAGCGTGTCTAATTCAAAGTATGGATAAAGTTGATATCGAGGATGTAATTGTAGGAAAAGTGTATTCTTGTGGGTCTTATAGTTTAGACGTATCGTTATTTGCAATCCTAGTCCTAATTTGAAGTTCATTCAATCAGTGCTCAAATCTTAACAAGACCAGGCCTGTCGGGAATTTCATTCATAATCAGATAGAAACTTTTCGTTGGGTTGCTACCTTATGTTAACTGTGTAATGTGCGACGCCGAAAGGTGCCAAGGCACAAAATATATTTAAATTAGTACCTTACAGTAGCCAAGGTTCTATTTAGCAGAAATGCGTGGAGCTTCATAGTGTCCTAAATGTAACTAAGGGTTTTCATGTACCTGCCCGCAAAAGAGGATATTTGATGACATATATTTTTTTTTGGATTCAGTCCAGGGGCGTCGCCAGCCGATTGCTTAGAGGGGAGGCAAAGTCACCCGTCGATGGCCTATCAAGTTGATATGGAAAATGAGAAAAGTATGAATTGTAGGGCTTTTTGAGTCTCTAGGGGAGGGCAGCTGCACCCCTCTACCCGCCCTTGGCGACGCCCTTGGTTCAGTCCCTACTTGGGACAACACTTTGTGTAATCTACAAACAATAGCTTCTAGTTGGAGTCTGAATGTTATTTGTATCCGTTGATTGATTGTTTAATCTTGCGCGATACAGGCGGTATTCCTAGTGCAGCATTTGATGTTCTGAAAAGAAAAAGGTAGAAAATGAAACGAAAGTTTTATTTTATTTTATAGTTTCACGCCTGTATCCCCGAAGTGGTAGGCAGAGATGTAAATATAAGAGAATTCGGAAAAACCCAGTAACACTTTTGCCCGACCCGGGAATCGAACCTGGGACCTCCGATCAGCAATCGCATACGCTATCCACTAGACCACGGAGGCAGTCTTGAAATTAAGTCAACAAACTATCCACGTTTTGTATTAAGTCATTATCGGTGGATTCAATTTGCATATTTAAATAGTTACTCGGTATGAACTGGGTACAATTAGAACAATTAAAATGATTACCCGCTACGTAAATAGTTTAGACGATGTACTTAATCGATCGATGGGAAATAAATGGCTCAACTATGGAACGAGGCAGTTTAAGAGTTATAGGAGTAAAGCAGTTGCAATGATGTACTTTGACCTCAATACAAGTGTAATATCTATACATATTGAAATAAAACTGCAGCTTACAGATTTTATCGCAATATCATTATATTAATTTGAATGATACTACATTTAAACCCAATGATCTAGAAGCTACAGTATTTGTTACTATCCGACGTTTCCAATTCTTTACAGATGTCGTGGTCATGGAAGACTGAGGTGATTTTCTTGAATGTATAAGTTGGGCCTGATCAGAAGGCTCAAGGTCACTCAGAGGACGATGGAGAGAGCTATGCTTGGAGTTTCCCTGCGAGATCGAATAAGAAATGAGGAGATCCGCAGTAGAACCAAAGTCGCCGACATAGCTCTCCGGATAGCCAAGCTGAAGGGGCAGTGGGCAGGGCACATAGCTCGAAGAACCGATGGCCGTTGGGGCAGAAAGGTTCTGGAGTGGCGGCCACGTACCGGACGACGCAGCAGAGGTAGGCCCCCCGCAAGGTGGACCGACGATCTTGTCAAGATCGCGGGAGGAGGTTGGATGCGGGCGGCTCAAGACCGGTCTGTGTGGAGAACCTTGGGGGAGGCCTATGTCCAGCAGTGGACGTCGTTTGGCTGATATGATGATAAGTTATCTGACTGCCTCGTTGGTCTCGCGGCATAAATGTGCGCGTGGGATTGGGAGGTCTCGGGTTCGATTCCTGGGTCGGGCAAAGTGTTATTGGGTTTTTCCGTTGGGAAATTCTCAGTAGCAGCACGGAGTCTGGTAATGTGCCCGGTTCGCCAATATGCTTGCCGCCTATTACCTATTTATGTGGAACCTAAAATTCTTAAGGCGAAATGTGGGTGTGGTATTACACCTTTATCGTCCTTTTCTGGGATATAGGCGTGATGATATAAGAAAAAAATATATTTTCTACCTTCACGACCTTTACACACAATACAGCAGGTTTTGTGCGCCAGAAATGGTTGTCGACTCTTGAAGTTATTCTGTAAAGTTGACAGACGTCCCGCGTCGCAGGAATAAAAGTCTATCAATATCCGCAATTGTGATATTATAAGAAATCTAGGTTTATTATGAGTTGAGTTTGTGGTTGTAGCCCCGCGTGTCCTGATTGGTCAATTTACTTAATCAGTCGCACAGACTTATAAATGTACTACACTGACCAATCTGATAAAACGAATAAACCGGCTCTTTAGCGATGTTTGTGAGTCTAACGGCTTGGCCACGGGGACCGGCGACGCGAACTGCGACACGACCGGCGACGCGAAAAACATGCCACGGGCACACGCGCTCGCCGCCGCGACCAGTGTAGACCAGGAGCGAGACGACATTAGCTGGGATCTTTTTATGAAATTTAGCTCGACATTGTACGGACTTTGGTGGCAATATCACATTTGTTTCAACCCGGCAATCGAACCCGAGACCTCATGATCCGCTTACACTACCGCAAGATCACAGAGGCAGACTTGATATTGTGTTCCTAACCACGGTATTGAAAACTATAGGTACTGTATTTTATATTTATACAAACGGTCCGTACGTACTGCATACCTAAATGATCTGCCAACAGTTATAAAACATGCTAAAAGTCTTCTCTATGCTGACGATCTGAAGATCTTTCGTGCAGTAGACTCTGAAGCAGATTGTTTAGCATTGCAGAGAGACATTGATGCCGTACTCGAATGGAGCGTAAAAAACAAAATGTCATTTAATCCTAGCAAATGTTATGTTATGAGTTTTGGACGAGCACGACAGCCAATTTCATTTAGCCATAAAATAAATAATGCAATCGTAACCAGAAAAGACTGCATAAAAGATCTGCGTATCATGTTCGATCGAGGACTCACGTTCCATGATCATATGGTGACGGTTGCAAGGGACTCATATAAGCGTTTAGGCTTTATTCTTCGTAACATGAACGATTTCAGTAGCACTAATGTTATGAAATTAGTCTTTGGGGCGCTTGTACGTAGCAAGTTGGAGTCCAGTTCCTGTGTCTGGAATCCATACGAAAAAAAGTACATCTTGATGATGGAAAAGGTTCAGAAAGCCTTTCTAAGGTATTTATATTAACGGTCACATGGTTACTACCCATTTATGTACCCTACAAAATTTTTACTGGGCTGCCTAGGATATAATTCGCTTGAGGTCAGACGAAATCACGACCAGATAATAACCACGTGTAAAGTTATACGTGGAAAAACAGACGCGGCAAAGTTACATGAGGAACTGTGTCAACTTTTTGCTCCGGTAAACTATAGCCGAACCAGAAGACATAGGACATTTGCGGTGCCCATGTCCCGCACTGTAGCACGAGCGCAATCACCTGTGCCTCGTACACTTTCTGCTCTCAATGCTCTGTTGGTCACCAAACCTGAATGTGATGTGTTTGCGGACGAATGGAAGGAAATTATGTCAGTGTGTCTGGAGTACTGTGAGACGAGTGTATGAACGAATTTATTAAAATAAGTTAATTTTTTGTTATTTTTTGTCTTTTTCCAAATTTTATATTTTTATGTTAATATTTTAAGATTTATGTATTTTGTATGTGTTAACCTTAAGTTGTTATGTCTGTGTTCATTTAATGTAATTGGCGAATGCCGTTTTATTTGAAGAAAAATAAATAAATAAATAAATACCAAACTCAAGACGCTTCGATATACATTCTGTAGGTACCTACTGAATGCGTACTGAGCCGACGCTTGTAGGTATTGTAACTCGAGTTTTGAGTTAAAATACGGAAAAGCTTATGTAGGTAAGTGTGATCTAACTAACTAGGTATATGCACTTCTAAAAAACTTACTTAGGTATTTTGAAATCACAGACAGACACTTCAACTTTATTTATACTGTATACATTTATGTAGATATAGATAACATCCAGACGTTCCAAATAGCTAGTCTAACTAAAAATTCTAAGAATAATATCTCGCGGAGAAATAAACAAAAAAAATTATAGTAACTCAGCTCCGGCGCTAGTCGCCGCGACTACCGCTCGACGCCGTGGCGTGCGCTGTACTAATCCATACATTTGTTTTGGTCGCGCGACGTGTCGCGCGACACGCCGCTGTACCGCTCGGTGCTATTCGCCGGTCGCGTCGCCGGTCGCCGCTGCGCGTGGCATGCTTAGAACATTTCTATACATTTGATTCAGTCGCAAGTTGCGTCGACGGTCGCGTCGCGGGAATTTTCGCTGGAGCGAATTGTCCGTGGCCAGGCCGTAAGTTGACGGAGCCCTGCTACGCTTACTACGAACCCAGCTACGGAACTTTGCTACGCTATATAGGATCCCTGCTACGCTAAATAGGGTCCCTGCTACGCAGGGCTCCTATTTATGTGATAAAACTGATGCCGATCTTCATTTCGAATATCACGATCTATTTATTAATGAAAATAATCTCGTCTACTCGGGAAACCTAATAGGTTATGTTAGGTTTTCTTGTGACCCTACGCAAAATAGGAGCCCCTTCAAGTTAGCTTAAACTAAGTTGAAAAGGCTCCTCGAAATAGCTACACCTTGTTACTACATAGAAACAACTTTTAAAAATTGGTTTTCAAAAACCTGTCTCTTATTTCCTAACTCTATGTTTAATACAGTTGGTAACGAAATTGGAACAATCAGGCATCGTCCTGACAATGTAACGGCTTTCTGAAACCAGTGTTATTGTCAAAATATCACTGCCTAACAATTTTACGCAATCAACCTAGTGAAATTATAATGGCACTGAAACTAGCCCGTTAAATTGTAAGTAATACAAACAATTGACTATTATCTATGTAATTATAACGTCACTAGTGAAATTATAATATCACGGCTTTTGTAAAATCCCTGCGACATAGACACCGGGACGGGTGAAGGTAAATTAAAGCTTGTAAAAGAAGTTATAACATAAATATATACAAAGAAATATATACAGAACAGGAGATAAAATAATTTTGAGAGCGTCATCAAAGTACTCCACATCGTTGTCGACTGGGAGCGTGCCCTGAACGCTGAATATTATATTACGTGTGGTCCTTAAACTCTAGTAAACCTACGAAGTACAGTTACTATACAACTAGATGACCCGTGCTGCTTCACAGCATATTTTATCGTACCGTAAGTTAAAAATTGTTGGTGGTAGAATTAATCAAATCTGAACCCCTCTGAAAAGCCCTGTTGGAGATTTGGTACCGGATGTACCAAATCTCCAACAGGGCCGTCATTGACCAAGATTCTTTGTTCAAACTTTCTCTGAGCATTTCTCAATTTCCTTCCAAGAATCATAATTATAAAATTGAAAACACAACTACTCACAAAAAAAACGTTATTAAATAAGAAACTTTAAGTAACTAACTTACGCTAACTTCACTTTTTTATTTTATCTGTCAATATTTTACTATCAAAATTAAAAATATAGATAAAGAACTTTTTTTATAAGTAAGAAAATAGGTTTTATTTCTGTTATCCAGCTTTCTGTGAGAAGCACGATTTATTTTGTTTTGTAGGTGGGTGTGATTAATCCATCATAATTTAGAAATGTAATGATAACTTTGGTAGAAATGGTACTTTTGTTAGAGATGGAAGTTTTGGTAGGAATGATACCTTTGGTAGCAATCGTAAGTAAAATTGCTACCAAAACTACTAAGTATATGTGCCAATAATACCATTTCTATCAAAACTACTATTCGTTCCGAAAATACCATTCCTATCAAAACTACTATTTGTACCAAAACTACTATTCGTACTCACACTATCATATCTACCATTTTTTCAAAACGACCATTTCTATCAAAACCGCCGGTGCTGTCAAAAGTACCTTTTCTCTCAAAACTACTATACCTACCAAAGCTACCATAACTACCACTTGTGATATAATTATATGACAATAGTACTTACTATGAACCGCTGTAATATGTTCCACATAAAAAACAGTAAGATGGCCGAAGAAAGTCCGTAATTTAAAAACACAAAAAAATTCCTAACATAAAATGTAATTTACCTGTCTGTAGGGTTGATTTTCCCAATATTTGGCGAAAATTCCTCGGGTCGCGGGTATACTGACGTCGTTACCGCGACCCTGTCATGAGGGTCGATAGAGGAACACTGCGGTGTTTTAGTGGGTATGCCCCCCCCCGAACATCTAGGGGGAGAGCCGATCCACACACCCCCTTCCACCTGCCCCAAACTCGGTACAGAGTTGGCGCAGGGGTCCCTTTGAGGGACAGTCCGTAACTGGATTTTATCGCGATACAAAAAAAAGGGGGAAAATTCCTCAACATCAGAGATCAGTTCACCCAATACTAAGGGTTAACTATTAACATACGGCGAATATTACCTGCCATCAGCGATAATTCACTATAGTGATAATTTTACCAACATCGGGTATAAAAAAAAAAAGTTAACACACCACACACTCACACCCGTATGAAAGTAAGGCAAGGTCACCTTAAGGAGGCACAACGATTTTTCCTGGCAGTTACCGCAAGGAACTTTTTAGATGCCATACAAATATTTTTGAATTTAGAACCGTCCATGTAGAGAGAAAGTAATGAAATCTTAAGAAATTCATAGGAAAATATTGAAAAATAAGTTCAATGTCCACACCTATCTTCCTTCAAACTTACCCAATTTAAATGAGCATACCATCAAATGAAAGAGCTCTTTTCAGCGCGTGTTGTAGGCCTATAACGAAATGCCTACCTCAATGAGAACCAGATATATAGAAGCAGAAAGTCATTGACTACGGCTACGAAAACGTAAAAAATGTATGGGAGAAAACTGTTTTTGCATATATGTAACTTGATGAATGTGCAAGTTAGGTAGTTTCTAATGCTTGATGACAAATCTATGCAGCGACAGCTTTTATTTAAAAATCATGCGAATCGGTTGGGTAGAACGGGCTGGCCGACTCGTATTATAAAACACAAATTCTTTTAATATATAGATAAAAATCCTCTATAATGATATTATAATCCAAGATGTACAGTCTGCTCCTAAATATAGGAATTACGACAACTTCCAGACACAAACACTCTGAACTGATATTGTAAAAACATTTGGCACTGAGTTAAAACAGATATTCCATTAATCAATTATGGTGTACTTGAAATTTTTTATTACATGGTTATGATCCAACCTCATGATAAATATGGTTTATTTATTTCAAAACTAAAATTAACTAGTCATTTTCAGTTCATCGTTGTGGTTTGTTAAGCCGGCTTCCCACGGTTCGTGTTTTTTGCGAGCGGACGTACGTGGCACCTTTAAAGTTACACTGCGAGTTATGTAACTTGAGGTGCCATGCGCGTTAGTCTGCAAAACTACGCACCGTGGACAGCGGGCTTTAGATAAGCTAAACGCGCAGTTTTGCACACCCTTCGATTATATTATGACGTGTCTTCTTATGGAGACGGATTAAGATTACAAAGCTACTAGGTACCCCATTTGATTCTATAAGAGTAAGAAACAACATAGGAAGATACACAAAGCCAACAGTATATTTGGGATGTGACGGAAAACTCCTCATCAAACCCTATGACAACCCGTCTGGCCAGCATGGTATTTTTTTTATAGACTCACGCCTGTATCTCCGAAGGGGTAGCAGAGGTGTAATATTACACCCATATTTCGCCATGAATGTATTAAGTCCCACGTAATAGAGGGCGAGCCTATTGCCGTTACCGGGCACATCACCAGACTCCGAGCTGCTACTGAGAATTCCAAATTGGTCAGCGTGATATAGCAGTACAATTCCTTCTACTGGCTCAATGCTATTGTGACGCAAATAAAGAGCTGACTATGTCAGACATTACGCTTGCCCTTCGTAATTGGTCAGTAAAGTTAAGCAACGCTTGCACAGCTCGCTACTTGGATGCGTGACCGCGTGTGACATTAGCATCAGAGCGTTACAGAGCTTCGGAGAGGCACGTAAAAGTTGCTGTATCAAGACTATGGTGAACGTTAGACCATGTCGGAAGCCTTCGGGCCGTTTGAAAACTCCGATACCAGAGTTGGCCACACACTCACACAGAATGATAATGATACTAGCATGTCACAGGCATGCCTGTCACAAACTGGATT